>OX421895.1:22350287-24750287 GCA_949128065.1 Beris chalybata
TTTTGGAATTGTCCTCGACAGCATCAAAGGTTTCCGTTTAATGTAAATAATCTCTTAAGAAGGTTATTCTGAGCTGGATACCAGGACATAGGGATATTTCAGGTAACTTTTACTGTATGGCTGACGAACTCGCTCGCTGCGGTTCTACCCTTCAGATTACGCCGGAACATCGGGATCTCGGTGCGTCTCTACATGTAAACTGCTACTGAGTTTGGATTTTTTTTTCAGAAAACCAACTCAAAATGGACCATGTCACACTGCGAGATCTGAAACGCTCTAAAAGGTTGAATTCACTCGAAATGGCGAATATTTGCATCATAGTTAGTGTCCTGACCGGAAACTGTCTTATAGGCATGCTGGAAGACTTGGCCTCTTTACGAACAAGCTCTGTTGAAGCTGCCTGGAAGAGGAAGAGGATGAGACAGTCCTTTATCTTCTCTGTACCTGTCCCGCTCTATTCGCTAGGAGTCTCAAAGACGTTCCCACAATGGAGGTAACGAGAACCCAACGCTTCGTTACAAGCGTGAAGGACAGAATTCAATGATTCTTTGGTAACACAACAGACCATTTTAGGTCTAATGGCTATTGTTAAGATCTTCAGTTAGATTCTAATCGGAACTTTAAACAGAAGTTTTATATGAAATTCTATCAGTTACTAAGTTCCAGTTAGAACGCAACTGAACATCGTAGAAACGGGCCAAAGTAAGTCTGTTGTTCTACCTTCCTAGTTAGATTGAACAGGGTTTTTTTGCTTGAAGAGTGCAGCAAATCATTTCAACAGAATTTATGTACCTATACAATTGGATTCTTAAAACGAAAATAACCAAACTGACGTCAAACTCGCATACAAAATAAACAAAATGGGTACGAGATGGCTACCGTGCGGTACGCCAGATTAATTCAGACTAGTCAAAGAAAGGGTTACGCCCAATTTGTACCTTTTCGATGCGAGGAGAAAGGTATTTAGGGCTTTAGGACTTCACTTTTTTGGACGAAATCCTAGCAGAAAAGGCCTACCAACAAGGACGCTATGGTTGATATCAAAATGGTAGTAACTTCATCAAGTTAGTAGTGACTCCATCAAGTTGGTAGCACTGTATTTGACGTGATTGAATACATATCATGTCATTGGTCCTGTTTTTCTCTACTGGGTAACTTATTTTTAATATATAGCTAGATTTTATCCAAAATTCTGTGAGCTAGAAAGCCGCGCACGATGCCTATTTAGTGTTGCTCGGTTTGTGGGCGCCAGGGTATCACGCAGTCTTGCCGTTGGTCCCAATTAGACCAGCTTAGACATTCGACATTCTACCAGAATATGATTCACTCTGAGATGTACTCTACATGTTCAGTACCTATCTACTGGCTGTCCTGTTCAAAAAACTGTAGTATAGCGAAAAAAGGTTCGCCCAGTCTTATTCTGAGGATAGATATGCCGATTTTCTTTTAATGAATCTTTTTTAAAAGAATTAAGGGCTAGATTTTGAATTGCCTGTGGTAGACGAGGTGTATCACCATAGCGATAAAGTGACAGCACTGTCCAGAGATGGGCGGACTCTCTTGCGATTTAAGGACAATATAGAGCCTAATTCTCTTCAATTAAATTTTCACGAAAAAGGTAAACCCTCATAAAGCAAGACATTTTCTAGCAAAGAGAACAAGATCTCTGAAAAAGTTGGATCACTTTCTTTCATCATCTACACCATTTACAACAACTCGTCGGCCTTAAAACACCGATTTTTCCATCAATTTCTCCAATTACTTTAAAAACAAACCAAATTGCCACGAAATTCATTTCAAAGATACCATCGTCGCGCTTCTGTAGTCCACTGTACAAAGTAAAGGTTCCCTTTTCACTTGAATCGGCTGCTGCCGTGCGTTGGTTGGCTGTTCGGATCTTTCGATTTTTGACAACCGTTAGAAAACGCCACAAGAAGTTTCCCTCCACGCCACTAAGCATTTTTCCTCTTGATGTTTACCGGACTTTTCCGTGTACCGCAGGTAAAATTTCTTGACAAATATTTCGTGCAAGGTAAGTACAAGAAAAACATCGACAACATTTTTTTACGGGCACGTCAGTGTCATTAAATGACACGGATACGTGCGATGACGGTATCATCATCACCTCACCTGATGTGCGCAAATTTCCATTGCGCAGTACTCGTCCTTTTCACCGAACAAAACCAAAACAAGCAACCCTGTACCCGGCGTTTTAACACGATGAACCTGGACCTAATCCGCCCTCATTTTTCAACTTACCGGCTGTTTTCCAATTTCGACGATAAATCCGAATATCCGCTCATGGTGACGATTTTCTGATTATTTTTCCCGCTTGCACTGAGGTTTCTTCGCAAGATCTTTGCCTTCGAACTGAACAAACGCAAATTTTGCGAACTTTTCTTTGATTATAAAAAATTTCTTTGGACACGAACGACGACGGTCCAATTCGAATTTCTTCACTGAAATTGCACAATTTTTAGCACAGCGATTGCTGATTAATTTTTTGCTTCCAATCTTTTTAAATACTTTAAGCACTTCAAAACTCGCACTGTGATTTTTTTTTCAACTTGCACTAGATAAAAAATTGCACTCCGGATAACGCGCACTTTTCTTCGATTTGATTTTTTTTCGAGATGACGGAAACTTCATGTAGGAGATAGAAGAAAGCGGTTCGAGTTAATGATTTTAACGAATTGCTTGAGATTCGAGATTTTGTGAACAGCAAACTTAAGTTACGATTGAGTAGTGAGCGGTGATCAACTAGACAACAACCAACACGTCCGAATGTTTGCTTTCAAATGACATTCGGTTCGATGGCGCAGCTTCGTTTTATAGACTCGCCCAGACAGTGGCGACGTTGCCGCGTCTCGTTTTTCGAATTTTTGGCGGTGAAAAAAATCTTTTTTGCTAGCGCAAAATCACAACTTTTAATTAATTAAACGGAAAATTTTCCGTTTTATGGGCGTGTTATATAGAAAAACTTTTCCAATCAAGCCTTGGAGAATTGTGGTAAATTTAACTTCATATTAACATAAAATCAAGACCATCATGCACTGTCTGTGCTTTACGTTAATTAGTAAAACATTTATCGCAATCAATTGAGTTGCGTAGAATTATGCGAGTTAGTTCGCTTTTAACTAAAGGAAATTGTGCCGAATCCTCTGTTCAAGTAAAAAACGAACTTTACAAGCAAAACACAAGGTTTTTCCGTTACACTGCGCATTCGAAATTCGATTTTCGAACAAACCGCACAAAGTTACTGTGCTTGGTTTGTGTCGCGGAATGTTAATGCTGCTTATTAAAATGTTTGTCAGTCTGAGGTATTGGGTTCTTTTGTAATCTCCAACACTTATTTCATTTTAAACCAAAATTTTATTTTTTTTACCTTCATTACAAGAAGAAGATGTGGGCTTGATGTTTGGGCAGAAGAATAATCCAAATGTGATCCAGTCAAATGGCAAATCAACCGTAAACTTCGGGTAGGCATCAATTTTGTTATTGCGAGGCGTAGAAGCGCGTGGATTTCACACATGTTCCAGAATAACACAAAAAGTTTAGTTCTTCTGGGATACATATGAGTTCTACAGTTTCTGATTTAACAGAAAAGACAGTTCCCAGTGGATAGGAGTTGCAAAACTTGGGAGTATAAACCTTGTGCCTGTGCAGCACTTGTTGCATCCACACTACGTGGTAATTGATGGTCTTTCTGCACTGATAATTCAAATATTGTTCTCTAACCAATACGTCTGGAGTTTTAAGCCGATGAACAGACTTCTCTAATTTTAAAAATAGGCCAATAGTCTGAGTTTAACTTTTTTATTTTATGGGTTGAAGTCCGAAGAATGTTTAATGCTAAGATGTGGTGTAGGTTTCTTCTCTACTAACTAACTCCTGTAAAAAATTCAAGATCGCCGCGTTCAACCTACGCTTTCATATGCATTGGATGAGGCATTAGCGCGTATGCATATGTGGAAACGGCACATTCGCGTCAGTATGCATATGAAATCGAGATTCGCGTAAATTGTCTCGATGGCGGTGTTTGGATACTTACCAAAGGGATAGATATGCTTACAGCACGAATGTGCCGTTTTCACATATGCGTTCATATGTATTGGATGAAGACACTACCACAGCTGAAAAAAAAAGGTTCTGAAGAATGCATTTCCTAAGCCTTCCTATTCAATGAATGGAAGAATTACCATACTTTTCATACTCTGTTTTTTCACTAAAGTTGTGAAGAAATGATTCTCTATACATTTTTCAGAATGCGAAAAAGACATATTGTTATAATCTTGAATGAAATACAATAATACATACAGTACATAATAGATATTACTCATATTCCCGATAGGACTGAACCCAACACTCGGTAGCCCCTACCACTGCCAAAAATATTCGCATTGAACATTTGTTTGGAACGCAGATCAAATGGATATGCTTGAAGCATATGCGTGCGGTTTCCACATATGCCTAGATATTCGCGCTCATCGCATAAGAAGGCATAAGTGTAAATGCGGCAATACATGACACGGTTCTTGGGATATAAAAATTTAATTTTTGGAAAGTGATTGTCCTCCAACTTCCACACTTCACAACCTACCTCAAAAGTTGTTCATTCAGTAGACTCCACTCGTAATTGAGTATACAAAAACCAAGTTCGATATGCCTGGGATAATTAGGTCAGATGATATTGTAACGGGTTTTCCAATAGGGACTTGACAACTTTGAATTCAATTTGTGAACGCACCCTTTCACTAATCATCGAACTGTCACTGTCAATTTATTCAGTAAACTTAACATTTTTATCATGGTAAAGTACACGAAGGAACAACGTCTGCAAATTATAAAAATTTACTACAGAAATTCGGAGTCGGTGACCGCTACTTTAAGAGCGTTAACTCCGATTTTCGGTCGTAATTCTCGCCCTAGTAGACAGGCAAGTTTAGTGCAAAAATTTGAGTCTACATATTCGTTGTGTCATGTTGCCGTGCCAGTGAGACAACGGGTTGGTCGAAGTGTCGAAAATATCGCTGCCGTTGAAACGTCCGTAGCAAATGATCCAAATCAGTCAATTCCACGGCGTTCTCAAGAGTTGGGCATCGCCCAGACCACGTTATGGCGAATTTTGCGTAAGGATCTTGGTTTACACCCATACAAGATCAAGCTGACTCAAGAATTGAAGCCGATGGACCATTTGAAGCGACGTACGTTCTCCGATTGGGCTCTGGAAAAGATGCGCCAAGATGATCAATTTCATCGCAAAATCATCTTCAGTGACGAAGCTCATTTTTGGCTCAGTGGGTTCGTCAATAAGCAAAATATGCGTTATTGGTCTGGTGAAAATCCACATGTGCTTCATGAAAGACCACTTCCTCCACAAAAAATAACTGTTTGGTGCGGTTTGCATGCCGGCGGCGTCATAGGGCCATATTTTTTCGTCGACGATAATGATCGTCACGTTACTGTGAATGGTAATCGTTATCGCGCCATGATTACCGATTATTTTTGGCCCGAATTGGAAGATATGGACTTGGACAACATGTGGTTTCAACAGGACGGTGCCACAAGCCACACAGCACACGTTACAATCGATTTATTGAAGAGTAAGTTTGATGAGCGTGTTATCTCAAGAAATGGACCAGTCGATTGGCCGCCTCGTTCGTGCGATTTAACGCCTATGGACTTTTTTCTTTGGGGCCACGTCAAGTCGTTGGTCTATGCCAACAAGCCGACGACGTTGGAAGAGCTCAGAGCCAACATTGAACACGAAATAGCAGCCGTTTCGGCCGAAATGTGTGGCCGATTCATCGAAAATTGGTTCCAACGAATCGACCGCTGCAAACGTGCCCGCAGTGGCCATATGAACGAAGTCGAGTTCCATTCATAAATGTTTTGATTGTACTTCAACCCGATAATAAAGTTTTTGAAATATCTCAAATGGTTTGCATTTTATTTTGAAAAAAAGTTGTCAAGTCCTTATTAGAAAACCCTTTAGTTCAAAGTTTTTTATCCCCCACCACAATACTTTAACACCCCCCTTCTTTTCTATCTACTAGTATCTGTTAAGAAAACTAGAAAGTTTTTGCCATCTGACATCAATCGTTCAGGAGATGTGGATTTTAGAATGTTTCAATCAATCGTTTTGGACTCATTGTTTCACCCCTTCCCAGCCCCCCCCCCTCCCCATTCGCACACCCCGCAACCGCTATCGACAATTATTTTGCAAATGCGTCCTGGATAATAGTACTACAGAAGTTCCAACTTTATGCCTCCTGGCATGAGCGGATCCTGAGACCTAGAAATCAACAAAAAAAAGTCCCCCTCCTCCCCCTCACGCGACCATCCTTCCAGAATATACCATTCGTAGGGGTTCACCCATTCTACATACCATAAAAATTCCAACTTAATATCTCAAGGAGCTTGAGGTCTACCCTCCTTCAAACAGTTTGTGGAGTCTACGGCGGACAAACGGACTTTTTTTTTGTTGCTGCTTTTTGGGGATTTTTAGTCCTAAAACGTAAAAACATGAAATTTCAGGGTAGCAAACTTTTTTAAAATTTCAGATCGATCAGAATACTTTATTATTAAAAAATAATATAATAATATAGTATACAAACCCTGGTATTGAAATCGTAGTATTGAAACTAGCCTTCGACTGCGGCAAGGTAGGAAAATGGCCTGCGACTATCGCAAGGTTGCCAAATCGAAGTCGAAGTCCGTGTTCTGAGACACTGTTTCTCGAATCAGGACCTAAGTGGTATTTTGTTCTTGGTTCTTAGCCATTCCCTAGGCCGTATCTATTTTTTAAGAAAGGAGATTATTTTACTCAGGGGTCTTGGACAGGTCGTCATATGTAGGTGAGACTAAATCCATCGAGTGTTTGCCTTCTTGATCTTTCCAATCATACAGAATGTGTGTCGTGGTTTCAGATCTAGTGAGACTTGATGATTTTAAGGTTATAATTACGGAAATAATGTCCTGAAAAATATCCCATTATAATGCTCGCGTTATATCTGCTTAAGGAAAAAAATTGCGACGCTCTTCCACTTGAGCAAGTTAGGAATTTCGTTGGCAGTCATCTCAATGTACCCCGTGCTTGAGACTTAAAACTTATTTCTGTTAAATGTTTACATTTTTGAAGAGCTTTTGAGCTGAATCACGAAGGACTCATTCGATTTGATGTGATGGACAACAAGCAGATTATGAATTTTCGTATTAAACCCAGAATACACTTTGATTCCATCTAGATTATAAGAATCTACCAACAGTCTAGCCTAAATATTATTAATTTTCGGGTCTATGTAAGGGATGCTTACGCCACAGTCCAGAAACCGATTAAAGTCGAAATCGATTGAGCATTGAAATATATTAAATACACAGATGGAAGCTAAACGGTTATGTTATTGAATTTTAGGCGACTATAAAAAAAGGTGTGAAAGTAGAAACCAGTTCAATATCTCATCAGGTCTAAGAAATATGTCAGAATTCGTGAAACGTGTATAACCCAATTACACCATTTAGGTGTTGAATATCTAAAAATCCTGAAATCGAATTTTAAATAATTATATAAAAAGCCCGTTTATGTAAAATATATTTAATATTCCATCAGAATTAAAACATATAACCAAATTTGTCGAAATAGTGTATAACAAATTTACATCTCCGTAAGAGTTGGATATCTGAAAATTCTAAAATTCGTAAGAGGTCAAATCGCGGAATTAGTGAAAACGTATACAATCCTCTCACAAGGGTTTGGCGTTAATAATTTGAAATCGATTTTAATCTGATAACATAAAAAGCCCTCGAATTTTTCCTTACAATTCTGGGATCTACTAAAATTCAGATTCTTCTAGACAATAAGATCCAATCGCGGCTACTTGAATTAAAATTTATCAAGGTGCTGGTCTTTGTATCTAGTGCTTAAGAACAATTGTGTGTTTTTGTATACCTTTTATTAAAATATAATAATAATAATAATAAAATTAAAGTGGTTCAGTTCGTGCGATAAAACTTCCTTCCATGCTGCTATTCCGTCCTGATTCCCTGTTTAAATCATCACCCATAACTGGGCAAGAATTTGGACTATATCACAGTAGTTAAGTGAAATAAAAACAACAAAATTATTAAAAATAAATGAAAAAATGAAATGATTATAAGGTAATATGTGGCTAAATAAAGATAGGATTCGAATTCTAAACCAGTTTATTGGATGCTAAACACAAACAAATATTATATCATCTCTAATAACGTTGTTGGTCGGTTTAATACCATCTAGGTACTTACAAAATTATAAGAAAATTCCATATAATTTAATATTGTTATTGCATTTTAATAACTAGATACCCCAGAATGAAGTAAATACAAAATCTATATTAAAAAAGTTGCAATAAAGCGATTTAAATGCAATTAGTTTTGCTGTACATGCTAAATCCGATACGAGAATTGATAGCTATAAAAAATATTCTTTTATGTATTCTCACGTTTAAGGACAACTGCTTAACAGCTATAATTATAACGCATTTCCACTGGGGAAGATCCGTCTTGAGAATATGGAGCAGAATACCATTTATGCTTCCAGCAAGCTAGTACTGCCCCTCAGTATTAAGTAAGAGTAAGACGTTCTTCTTGTTCTTATCATAAAATTTGTTCCTTAGCCTACGGCTAAAAGAACAGAAAATTCCGTTGAATAACGTAAAACAAAACAGCAGATCGATCAAGTTTATGGTAACGTGATCACGATCTCGAGACTGCAGTATTGAGCCGGTACTGGTAAAAAAATACAAGTTGTAAGAAATACATTCGCTGTCAGCTATAGAATAAAGCTGGTTTTCGTAAGATCGGGTAATTCCCATTAAGACCACCTCGTCCTTTGTCGTTTTCGATTCGAATGGCTAATTAAATCTCGCTACAAGCTTTCCACTGATAATTTTATAAAACTTCCATCGGTTCTTTCCATGTTTTTCTTTCCATTATTAAAAACTAGTTGCTGTTTTCGAAAATTTCCAAGATGTTTTTATCGCTTAATTAAATACTATACTTACTGTACATTTTCAAGACAGGAAAGATGATGGAAATTTTAAATTACATAGGTACAACTTATATTATCGCACGTGCATAGTTAAAAGCCATTTAATTTGGATTTCAACTGAGGTTTAAGAAAGATAGTTTAGTAATTTGAAAGGCCGTGTGTAGTCAGTCCAGTAGTAGTGTACTAGTTCTTGTAAACGTTGTTTCTGCGATGTCGTGGGTTCAATTCCCATTCAACGCATAAATTATTTATAAGAATTTATTTTTTAGATGCTATTGGCTTCGAAATATTAATATAAATGATGAATGTTTAATAGGGTCACTACTAAGGGATTTAACACTAAGCAGATGAGCTCTGTTTACATTCTTATCAGAATCAGAAACACCATCAGAGCTACCAGATAGTAGTTGACCAGACAGTAGTTGATGAGGGTAGTTGATGAGTAGTTGCTATAGGCAACTTTTCTAAAATTACGGGCGGGGCTTAATGGGTTTGTCTAGTTTATAATGCGAGAAACTGTCCGACCTCATACACAGTATATCCATTCTTAAAAATTCTATATCCTCTAGTAAGTTCGGCGTTAGGCTAACAACCTATCAAATCAACCGGGGTTGATGATGCCGGTATTCCAACATAATACAGTTGGAGAAATATTACTAAGGAAACTGCAAATTGGGAAAGGTTCCTCTTGACTACAAAGCTTCAGAATGTGAACCATATTTGCAAAATTTTGCTCACCTGAACTAACACCATATTTCAAATTTCTTAGGAATGTACATATCTGCTTTTCATAAATATAAGCGCATACAAACTTTTTTCCAAATTTTTCGATATTCAATGGGGTCGATAAAGTGGTGGAGTACGATTTCACGAATTCCGACATTTTTCTTAGGACTAGTGAGATATCCGATTCGCTTTGACTTCTTAAATAATTTCCGATATTCAACCCTCAGGTTTTATTGCAGTGTTTTTTTTTTTTTTGTTTTATTTTTATTCGATTTTATTTCTCGAATGTATTGGTGTTTTTCGATATCATAGCAGTTTCTTACGTTTTATACGATCAAATCTGGTTTCTAAGCTGAAACTTGGAATTTTTGTGAAGCTATAATTAGTGGAACAATTTGTAGTAAAATGATCGTGGGTGGAGGGGTGTGGAAGAAAACTATGCGTCCGAAACTTCCGGAAGCTGAGATCGAGACATTCCAAAATTTACATCCCTTGAACAAAATTGTTCAAAATTCGTGAATGATTCCAGTCATACTAGAAGCATAAAGGCTTACACTTTTATGGTGGGAGGAGTGAGGGTGCGGGGTGAGAAACTTTGGATTACAATGTATTACGAATCAATAATACCCGAGAGATAAGATTTGATTTGTGTAAAAATGTTAACAAGAGGAGTCTAGTAAAATTAAAAAATTTAGAGGAGTGATGAGTATCACGCATAGGTTTTTCTAATTTTCACGAATTTCTTTTCAAATTTTTTATGAATATCGAGATATCGAACTAATTTACTTCCGCGCTATCTCAAATTTTTTGATACAAAACCCTAAGGGAGTGTAAAGTAGATTTGTGCGTTTACGAATTCCAAAATTTTTCTTAGGTTTAGCGAGATATTCGTTTTGACTTCTAATGGGCATAAATGTAATCGCTAAAGAACCAATTTTAGAGTTTTTCGATATTCAACACTCGAGGAATACCCAGGAGGCTGTTTTGAACGTTATTTTTTAAAAATAAAGTATCGTGATCAACCTGAAATTTTAAAAAAATTTGCTGCTCTAAAGTTTTGAATTTTTACGTTTTGGGACTAGTAGTCTGGGTAACTTAGTGGCTACAGCACTTGCGTTCAGTGCACCTGGTACCAGGTTCGAATCTGCTTGGCGACAAGTAATTTTCGAGAATGGGATTGGGTGCCGGACTACCATCACTCAGCTGTAAATGAGTACCTGAGTTAAAATTGGGGTAATAATCATCGTGTGGCTGACCACTTCACCTCCTAGTGTTCCGTTGGTCTCGTATTGAAGTAACTATAGCATTACTTGAAGACCTAGGCCCGATTTGGGCTCTTGTCCAATGATTATTATTATTATTAAACGGATGGTACACAGGTTAAAATCTCTAACAAAATTTAAGAATTTATGAATACATAAAACTTACGAAATTACAAAATAAGAATATAAATTTAAGTTTGCAAATTAAGAATATAATTTTAAGTTAATTTACGTAAATACACAACACATTTATACAATTTGGTCTAAATTTAAATTACAATTTAATAATATTAAGCTGATGGTCTTTGTAACTAGTGCTCAAGTATAACTGTGTATATTTATATGCCATTTATTAAAATATAATAACAATAATTATTATTAAAAATTATAAAATTGTAATATGGAACAATAAAGAATCTAATCTAATCTAATCTATTATTAAAAATCCAAAAAAAAATGTATGTCTGTCCACCTCAGACGCAAGACGCCGTGTGCCGTCCGTCGTACACCATTCGCAATAGCGTTTGAAGGCACATAGCTCACAAGCCAATAGAGATAGATCAGTTGTAATATTTTTGATCTATAGAATTGGTGAATCCCTACAACTGGTATTTTTTCCGTGGATGGGAGTGTGAGGGAAGTGATCGATCAATTTTGGTTTCTAGATCTCTAGAACCACTTATGATACGAGGCTGAAACTTGGAACTTATCTACAACTATGATTGTGGACCCATTTACAAAATAGTGATCAATAATAGACTTCTAGCAGGGAAAACAATTTTGGGGGTGCTGGTGAAGGAAATGGAGGGAAAAAAATAATTCTCACTTGCATTTCTCAAAAAGCTCCAGAAAGCCTAAAATTTCCATCCTGGAAAATTTTTGATAAGGGTAACGAAGTACATGGGTGGGGTGTTTTTTATATTTATAGTTGATATACGTTCCACAGGAGTAGTTAAATTCCATTTTCATGAGCTGAAGTAAAAAAAACTCTGTGAAAAGTATTTTTTTCATATTTTCACGAATTTCGTTATATCTTTTAGGCATATCGAGTCATCAAACTAATTTTACTTCTGCAGGCTCTTCATATAACCGCCTAGAAACATATTTCCAAATTTTTCCATACCCAACCCCTAAGGGGGTGGATAGTGATTGTTTATATTTTCACGAATTCCGTGATATTTCTTAGCTCTAATGAGATATCGATTCGCTTTCATTTCTAAAGGATTAAAATAAAATCAGGAAAAATGAATTTAAGCAATTTTTGATAGTCTTGTAAAGTATTATTAAAGTTTTCACCAATTCCGGCAAAAGGTTTAGGTTTAATGAAATGGAAGGTGTAAGATGATTGTGTTCATTTTTACGAATTTTGACATATTGCTTAGGTCTAATAGGATATATATTTAACGGCTTTCTATATAATCGCCTAAAAATGGGACACAGATCTGTTTCTTAATGTTCTACGTCGATTTCGACTGCACTACCGAATAATAGTCCATCTATACGAGTATAAGGTACAATTAATTTATTCTGCTAAACTTGCCGGATAAGATTGTCCTCTTGGTACTGAAATCACTAGATTATTTGAACTCATAAAATATTCAGCCTTATCTTATCTGTTGACAATTAAAACAGATTTAAGACGAACGTACGACGTCATATAGGTACACCTACCTAGAATAGCCAGTCTCGTGCAGTTATCACACACCTCCGGCATAAGATTGCCGATGATTCAGGTCACTCGTGATTTGCATTGCTTACGACAATTGATAATAATTCAAGTCGGAAATCGGTACGATGTGTCCGCCAGTTGTTACTGTGAAGGTCGGCGATCTTTCGTCTTGTGGTTTTTTCTGTTGACAAGTCGCAAGACTGGACAAACTGGCCGGCTGCGCGCGTTACTTTCCGGATACCGAAGTTGCCAAGGGCATTGTATGATGATCTGTTTACAAACGCAAAACGTCTTTGGGAAGCCCCTTAATAACGCTTAGGCTGGGTGTACAAAGGGAAACTACTCGACAATTACTTTGATGGAATGTGGTGATTGAAAATTTCCAGTAATTGGAGATTTTGGTAAATATTCGGCATTTAAATTGAAATAAGGCAACCGGTTTTTTTTGGATTGTACTGAGTATGATGCATCACACTTGGTGGTAATTGTTTTGGATTTTCATTAACACAATAAGCGGGGGCTTCTGATAGGTGTGATGACTGAGGTGTCTCTTATCTGTTCCCGTGATAATTGCTTGATAGCGCGAATTGGGGAAATACATTTTATACATCGTGGATTGACTTGTATGTAGATATGTTGTTCTTTTCACTATCGATTTCCCTTATCTTATTTTCGGGCACATCAAGATTAAGAGCAATCGTTCGGATTATGATCGCACTCTGACTGGGCTTCGATGAATCAGTGCCGCTCTTTATTACCCAATCGCGTTTTTTATGAGAATCTTATGCAATAACGAAGAGCTTAATCGGTTGATGGAGCCATCCTCCCTTCTGCCCTGTATTGGGCTTCCTCGAATCCTAAAAGCTAGAAGGGATTTTTCTCGCGCAATCAGAATCCTAACTGATGCCATACATCATTAAATGCAATTATCTCGTGTTTTAATTACAGCACGTCAAGGATATCTTTACGAAGCCATTACGAATGAGATAATCACCAATCTCGCTACAAATGAATCCTTAAATGTGAGGGCGCTTTTTAATATCGTCGTGTTTTTTTGTTTGCCTGTCTAACCGACTGATGTAGTGTTGCTGGTCGATTGAGGGCACATTCCTAGTGTGTAATTGAACTCATTAGCTTTCCATTCATTAGCATTTTTTCCGGAAAGTTTCCGCCTAAAGATCAATTAATCGTTGACGAGCTGTACGAGTCGTGAATTATTCACTTGAATAACTTCTGGATGAGGACTAGGTTTAAGCGATTTACGCCATTCAGGAATTCGTTTAAATTTGTATGCGATGAATTTTTTTCTTGGTTTTGTTTATATTTTTCCCTGAAAAACATTGTTTTACCTTTTCGGACAATAACAAGCTAAGAATGTTTGGACCTCGTTGTCCATTCGTTGATATAGTTCTGTGCTTTCTAATAGCAAACAAATTTAGTCCGTATGTTAATGATTATGGCGTTATGTTTTCGAAAAATCGATTTTTTTTCATTATTTTAAATGGTACCTCGAAAATGCTGTCCCAAAAGATTATGGCCGAAAGAAGTCTTCAAGGACCCGGTTTTTGAATTTTAGAACAAGGCATATTGCAAAATTACTCATGATTTTCTACAACTCAAAACTTCAAACGCGTTTATCTCAAAACTGCATTTTTCAAGCTTGCCGGAAACATAACTCAGACAATTTTCAACCGAATCACTTGAAATTTTGAACATATTTTTAAAACAATATTGTCCATCAGAGTACGTAGGATAGTTTTGTTTATATTGCATAGCTAATTTCTTATTAACAATTTTCTGATTATTTTTTAGGAAAATTCACACTTTTCACTTTAGAAGTGCGCCATTTGGCTAAAAATCAAAAAATCGAAAAAATCCTACGTACTCTTGTGGCTTTTGTTATAATGTAACCGAAATAAATTTATTACCTTATCATAATTCAAAAATTACAGGCGCTAGGTGTCCGGCCGTGGACCCCAAAAAAACGGTGACGCCATTGCAAAAACGCTGCACAGCCGCCATTTTGAAATTAATCGCTTAAAAAAAATGACTGTACCTACATACATAGTCAATAACATGTATTAAAAATATCCACTTTTGTAATATAGATTTATTTTTAACTTTTTCTGAAAAAAAAAATCCCGAAAAGGCCTTTTTTTCAGCCTCCAGAGTGGCATAACCCCTTAATTTCTAAGGGTTATTCAATAGGGACATAACAATTTTGTATTTAAATAAAACACAGAATAACTGAGATGATTTCCAAACGTTATTTGTTCGTAAACTTCACCATGATAAAAATGTAAACCTTGACGGACGTTTCGACATTGATAGGCTAGCAAAAAGGTTTAAGGTTGCGTTTGTATGAAATTACACAACTGTTATGTACCTGAATAACCCTATACATGTATTGTCCTCCTCTGCCAACATAAACTCCTATCTCGAAATATTAATTTTGTTGTTTCTATTTGTAATGTGTTTGTAAGTTTTCAATACTAAATTTCCAAATCCAAAGTCACAATCGATATTAAATTTACGCAAAACTATTTTTGACGGCTCAAGGCTAGACCCCTAAAAATAATTCAGCCGGTTATAGAGCACAAATCCTTTTACTAATAAATTAAATTTTACTTTATTATTTATGGTGGCTCAATTGGGTTAACTATTATGAGCGGTAACTTTTGTGGTGGAGGGGAAAGGGTCAGTTTGGAGGTAGCATCAGTTTGGAGGTAGGGAAAATTAGACCCAGTAGACTTTTGAAAGAAAAAAATAGAAGGTAAAGGTTGGGATAGGGTGGAAAGGAAAAAATTTGATTTTTATCTCTAGAAAGCCGCAAAGGATAGGAAGCTAATTTTTATAGAGGTCCTCACTCATGAAGGAACTAGTTCTTTTCAAGTTCGTAGTGAAGGTCCTAACAAAAAAAAGGACCCCACTACACACGAAAGGCACTCATTTCTTTTCAAGTTTCACATCGCAAAGGAACTACTTCCTATCCAAGGTGTGTCACGTGGCGAAACGAACTACAGTTCACCAAAAGGTGTGAGTTAGTTCCCTCACTCACTTTAATAAACTGCTGTTTTCGAACAGTTCACTCATGAACGACCCATCTCTAATGCAAATAGTGGACAGTGCGGATTATTTAATAGAGAAGGATTTAACACAAACTAGAGGAGTTCTGTTTACATTTACAAGTACCATCAGAGATACCAGACAGTAGTTGATTTGTTATAGGCAACATTATTGTTATGGTAGATCTTTTCGTAGCCAAACTACACTAAAAATTATCAACACTTACTATTACACTGCTACACCCAGTTAGATGTCTAAACTACCATAGCTAAGCTGACTAGACTGAACACTACTGTGTATTACAGGTTAAACACATAAGTCCAGTTCAGTGTCCTTAAAAAAAATCCTAACAGGAAAGCGGATAAAACAACTGATATTTCTCATTGCAATTATAATGAGCAGAGTTTAATTCTTCACTCTCCTTATCGCTATTTTATTCTGGTTTTGGGGTTCAACACCCCAACCCCCCCCCCCCCCCCCCCCCCCCCGCCCATAGGCCTATTTTCATTGGGAAGTGAGGACCTTTTTATTTTTTAGGTCATCACATTCAGTATGGTGTGAACTTTATGAACCACCCCCCCCCCTTCATACAATCCTGCGCACAGGCCTGCATATACACCACCCAATATGCGAGAAAGCTTTCGACTTAACACATACAGAATGCAAGCGTGTCTCAAAGCTTTCATGAAACATAGTTTTTACTACGGCGAAAAAAGACGACAGTCAGATCTAATCGAAAGTATTCGTGAAGCGATTTGGATTGTTAGCAACGATCGACCAGTAATTCAGCGTTGCGTTGCGATTATTAAATGCGAATATGTTACTTCTATTGATTTCAATTAAACTGTTTTTTATTGGAAACTCCAGTAAACCCCTAGCTCGGAACTCTTCCCAAATGTAATTTTACAAAAACTATCTTGTTATTAAAAAAAATTAAGGTAAAAAGACAAAGACAAACTTGAATTTTGTATTAAAGTATTTTCTCATTTATTTGAAATTTGTATGGTTATAATTTATTGTTGCTTTTTTTTTAATATAAATTACACAATATTAACTGAAAAGAATTGAGAACTTATTAACAAATATTTTGCGTAAAAATAACAAAATTGTATTGTATTTGATTTAATCTTTGTTTTTCTTAAAATATAAAAAAACCGTTGTTGTTTATATTTGAAACCACTGAATACTGAACATTATTTTAAACAAAATATTTGATTATCTTCATCTCATATGAATTTAAATTACAATTTCTTTTTCATTTTATTTTTTTTAAATACAGTAAGTTATATATTTTTCTTTTATTTTGAAGAAACGAAAACCTCTTCTCCTAGCTACTGAGGAATACAAATATTTATATTTTCTTAATTTATTTAATATTATGGTTTTATTTCTTGTAGAAAATACTCAAATATGAGATTACAATACACAATTGATCCTGAATTCAAACTGCTGTGTAATATAAATATTCTTTTTAACTTTATAATTTTTAGTTGCATTCGTATTATGTACGAATTTAAATTGTATTATTTTATAAACAATCGTCCTAACTAAATTTTTTGTATATTATTTTATTTTTAGAAAATATATTTATTAAGAGATTAAAAAAAAGTAAACAAACAAGAGATACATTATAAAATAGAAAATAATATTTGGACGAATAAGAAGCAAATCAAAAGTTTAAGATGTTATTCTGCTAAGAAATTAAAATCATTACCTAATAATTTAGCCCCATTTTTGTTTAAACTTTTTCATAACTTAATATTTTATACATTTTACAAAGATATAAAATTTGTTTTTTTGGATGTCTCGATAGTTTAATAGTCTTTATTTTGATTTATTTAGATTTTTTGTTGTTGATAGAATTATGCAGAAATGCAGTTTGGATGCGGTGTAGCGATGAAGTTAAAAATTTGAAAGTTTAAAGACAATAATTAATTATTTAATACCATGATCCAAAAAATGTTTTCTTGTATTTCATTGAAGAGGTAAAATGTAAATTTTGATATTATTTTGTTTTTAATGCAGATGTGTATTTGTAGTTAGAATACGTGAAAATTATTACGCTTATCTTTTAGTAGTTTAGTGTAATTTGTATTTTTCTTGTAAAAGTTAAGTAAATGCGATTTTCACTTACGAGTTCATGTTTTTTTATCACATGGAATTTAGAATGAGGAAAATATGAAAGAAAATCTTAGAATGTAAGAAATTAACACCGAAAACGGCACACGATTGGAAGAAACTTGACAAATATATTAAAATGATTTATTTAAAGGTCTCTTGCGAGTTATGAATTTCTCTAGTGTAAAAATAAATGTATTTTAAATTTTATTTAAATGATCTACTCTAGGTTATAAAAAATAAAAGAAATAAGTTTATTTTGAAGCACTTAGTTATTAAATTAATAAAGTAGAGCAATAGCAATAAATATATTAGTGAATACGAAGATTATATTAAAGACTAAAATAGTTATTGTTCTGAAACGGTTACAGTAGCTTGTACTGACAAAAATGTTCAATTCGGAGGATTTACACCATTACAACATCGTTACTGCCTAAAGTACAGCTTACAGCTTATGCTCTATGCTTCCCTGGATGATTATTCGATAGACAAAATTGCCATCCCTCAAGAGAAAGATAAGATCTGCCGAAGGAACAGACACAATGTCCCCAATTTGATTTCAGAAGAACAGCGAAGACAAACGGATAAGTTTGGGTTGTCGAGTAGGCTTGCGTATTCCAGTATGTACCTTACTGCGAACGAACTAGTTCGTTCTTCTAGTTCGTGAGAAAGAATTGTTGAAAAATGGTGTATGCAAATGTGATGACCTGAAAAAGGTCCTCACTTCCCTCGCGAATGAACTAGTTCCTTTTTTTAAGTTCGCAATTCGAGAGACGACTGAATGTGATAACCTAAAAAAAGTTCCTTACATCCCTCGCGAACAACATCTACTTTTAACCAAGTAAACATCAAGACCTAAAGATGAAAAGCAACCTCTTCACGACAATATCTGACTCTCAATAGACAGGAAAGATAGAACCATAGCTAGGATATCCTATTCGAGCGTTAGTTGGATGCAAATAGAAAGCTTATCCTTGAAACAATCTGACTGAAGGAAACTATCAAATGCTTTTGTCATAGCAAGATACAGGAAGAAGGTCGAATTTACTTTCAGAATTAAAACCTTTAGCGATCTTGCAAAATTAGTTAAAGAATGAATGGGTCTTAAGGAGCAACAATCAAGTCAAGCTCTTTCTGTTTGTGCCATACTGTTACTCGCCTTCCAGGTATTGAATTCCAGGTATTGAATTTTAACAAGTGGTTGGATCGAGAGATGAAGGGATTTTTAAGAAGTGCTTCTTGAGGGTTCGGTTGTCATTTGTACGGATTATGTAGGTATGATCCCGGTGTCGTATAGTATACCCAAGCAGAGTGGACTGGGAAAACAACAGAATAGTGAACGAGGGAGAATTGTCCGTGTATACGAACGGATCCCAAATGGAATGCTGTCCTGGCGCTGGAGTCTTCTCTGAGCAGTTGAATGAAAGGGAGTCTTTTAAGCTGACGGATGCCTGTAGTGTATTCCAAGCGCGCGTATCAGGGATTGTGCCACGGACACAGCGAATTCTAGATGGGAGGCACCATAGAGCTATATGTATAATGGAGATAGCGCGCAGTAACTTTTTTGAAGCCAGAGGTTTTCTCGCAAAGGACCGGCGATATTCACTATGCTACAATCAGCATCTTACTCACATGTATGTTATACTCCGGTATTGAAAAGAAAAAAAGCCCAACCTTTAAATACTAGGCTAATATTTGCATTTCACTGCCACCGGGCATGAAACGCTCCATACAAAAACAGTCGCTTAAACTTCAAAATGCTTCAAAGTGCTTTATACAGAAACGGCGCTTTGCGATCTCTGTTAGTTATAGCTCTATGGGAGGCAGTAACGAGCTGTACGACTTCTAGGGTACTCTGGCCAAGGTTGGACAGATGGAAGACTAGAAAGATATTGGTTTTATTTACTAGGGATATTAGCATTTTCACAATAAAATCCTTAGAATCGGACTTGACAACATCAAAGGTCGCCGCAGAATGTAGATCACATCTTAAGGAGATGGCTGAACAGTTCAATATTCTTCTGTGCTGGGTGCCAGGATACAGGGATATTCCAGGGAACTGCACTGCTGACGAACTCGCTCGGCGCGATATCACCCTTAAGATTATAATGGAACAGCGGAATCTGAGTGTGCCTGTCTCAACATGCAAACTGCTACTAGGATTGGACTCAATTGAGAAAACCAACTCAAGATGGGCTGACGGTATTACATGGCACACTGTGAGACAGATCTGGTCGAAGCAGGATCTAAAACGCTCTAAAAGGCTGACTTTGCTCAAAAGTTCAAGTATCAGCAGCACAGTCGGTGTCCTAACCTGACACTCTGATTTCTGTAGAAGCTAACTGGATGAGGAGGAGGAGGAGAAGGTCGTTCATCTTCTCTGTACCTATCCAGCTCTATCAGCCAGAAGGAAGACTTCTTCTACTGGCTTGGTGATCTTGCCACAATGGAGGTCGCGGGAATCCAACGTTTCATTACAAGCTCTAAATGGTTTGACGAGTAGGACCGGATTCGATGATCCTGTGGTAACACAACAGCCACGCGTTCATACCTACCTACCTAGTAACATGAAGTACGGGATGTTTGCGTTTACTCATCGGAATACTGACATGGCACTGCTTGCTAAGGAAGCATGCTATGCGTATGGGCATCACTAACTCTGACTTGTGCTTGTACTACCTTGACCTACAATGTTGAGAAGAACATCACCCAAATTTTGTGTGAATGTCAGCCGGTTGTAATGAGGCGACTGAGGTGGGTGGGCAGTCTTTCCTTTTACGAGTACAATTTGGGGGATTTGCAGTCGATAGGGCATGACAAGCTGGTCAAGTTCTTTAGGGATCTGAATTGTTTCAGGGATGTTCAGTGACCTACGACGCCATTGGCTCTATTTTGACGCCTAATGTGCGCAGTGACTTAGCCCTTCACCCCTTTTTAAAACTATAAGTCATCTCGACTTAGGGTTCGGGCTAATTTCGTAGAGGAATTGGAACGGTGCCTTCATTTTATTCAAATTTAACTCCCCTTTACGCATAGAAGCTAGTCTCTGACAATAGCGTTTCCCCTGAAATACTGATTCTGTTTCAATATTAATTTTGATTGGTTTGAAATCCTGAATTTAATAATAGACTGGTGATTAATAGACTGGTGCGTTTACAGTGCTCTGGAGTGGTATTTATAACTCATTACATTACGAAACAAGAACCAAATGAAAAGTAAAACCTCTAGAAGTGTAAAGTTTGCTAGAAACATCGATTTAGAATTTTTCATTGTAAAATGCGGTGAATTTCAATATGACTAGAGTGGTAAAGTGAAGATTTTAGTGTAATGTTTTTTCTTTGCTTGGTTTTGTTTGTTGTTCCGCTATAAATATTTTTTCAATCAAAACAATGAATTGTTAAGCATAATATTAGTTTTTTTTCTGTATATAAATTTTATCTTACTTTCGGTTAAAAAAGTTTGCAATTTTTTTTTTATTTTTTTGTAAATTTAAGTATCTTGAATTGTTTGTTTTTATAATTTCTTGAATAATTTCGTTAATTTTCTTTATTCTTAAATTCATATGCTTATTTAACTAGATTTATATTTATTTATAATTGTTAAGGCTTAATCAACTTTGTCGCAATTATCTTTTCATTTTTATTTCGCATTAGTGTTCGATATTTTTATTGTAACATAAGCAAATAGATTGTTCATCGTGCGATGAAAACGAATTTTATTAACATTTATGCTGTGTTTCTTGTGCTTTATATTTTATTATTATTTTTGTAAGAAAACAATTTTCAATTTTGTTTCGTTAATTTTTTGTGTAAAATTGGAAAATAGGCCATCTAACTAAAAAAAACTTAATTTCTTATAAATATAGTTAAATATTAAATTTTGCTTTAGTTTTAATATTTTAGGTAAGTATAATTTTTAGTATTGGAGACTTTATTTAAAATTAAGATCACAATAGTAAATGTTTCGTTTTTATTATGTTATAAATGCTGTGAAATGTTTATATATTAATAGTTGAATCATTATTATTTTATGTTTAGTTTGTTTCACAACAGTAAAATACCCCTTTTTCATTTCTGCTTTGAAATCATTAACAACTGATTAATTATTTAAAGAGCTTGCTTTCAAATTAATATTTGATACAAACCAATATTTGATAAATAGAACTTGGATTCCCTTTGAAGATTTCAAAAGCATTGGAAATTTTACCAACAAAAGATGGTTTGTTGTTTATTTAGGACATTCAAAATATTTTGTAATTACATAAATTCATTTGACATTTAAACATGAAATATAAACTTGAACACACAAATTAGTTATTAAGATTGGTAACAATATTTTTCACAGTTAAAAAATTTAGAATTTTCGACAATTAGATTGTAGTATAAAAACAAAATTTCTTACAACATTAAAATTCCATTCCCTTAAAAATTTACCTTAAAAGTAGTCGCCATTCATTTGTTGTTTATTCGTTATAATTTAATTATTACAATTAGTTTTGTAGTTCATCACTTCTTTCGTTTTCTTTTTTTTTTCTTCTTCTGAATTTAATATTAGATATATTTTTAAAAATGTTAATATTTTATTTTTTAATAAGTAATTTGTAGAAAAAACGTAATTTGTATCGTAAATTTAGTGAAATGTTATTACAATAATTTTTATATAATAATAATTTATTATTTTTTATATGGATATAGTTTTTATTTATTATTTTGCTGTTGCGCCGTGACATTTGGAAATTTGTAAAATTTTTGCACAAATTCAGATAAACTATAAACGGTACCAGGTCCCTTTCCCGCTGTCATACATATAAAGTCTCCTAAACTATGTGCGCTGGCTGAAAAGGAAGAAAAAAATATTGTTAATTGTGTTAATTAAATATTTCCATTTTGAAAAGATTTACACAAAATCTAAAAGAATAATCGGTTTATTGCATAGCAAAAGTCAGAATACCATAGCCCGGACTCTAACCCAACTTGAGCACAGTATTGATCAGCTAATGCATGTGAGTTTAAGGGGTTGGGCTATTATTGTTTGTTTATGGAAAAGAAACACCAGAGCAGATATTGATTAGAATTTGCAACATTTTTTCTTTCGGAACATGGTAAATTATTTGGAGGTCTTTTGATTACGCTAAAAAGTTGAAATTAATATAGTAACTCGGAATATAAAGTATGGGTCCAATAAATTCGTAGATATTTTTTTAGCTTTCTTAAAACTCTTACGAGGACCGGAATTTTTCGACACCTTTGCGGGGGTGCTGACTGTGTCGGTTCTAATGTTAGAGGAGTCTGACGAATATTTTTCAGTTTTTTATTGTAAAAATACCTCTTGGTAAATTTTCAGCTTTTTTAAAACTTTTTCATAAAACTAATATCTCTGAGATCTTTGACAGCGTCCTGGAGCCAATATACTAAAATACTAGACTTCTTAAAACTCTTGAACTTTTTTGTCGCAAGCTTTTTGTCTATTAAGTTGAATGATAAATGGCTATGCAGCTATACGGTTCGATTTGATTCGTTCAAACTAAAAAGTTGAATATTAAGGACCATTCCCTATTGATCGAAGCCCTAAACTATTGAGGAAGACTATCCCCAGGAACTTATGCCAATCTACACGCGCAGCAGATTAAAAGTCACCATGATGCAAAAGACGATCTGAAGTTCCAATGGATTCTTTTTGGGCGAGTGATTTCATCAATGCTCCTATGAACATCGACTAAATAGTTTATTGGGCCAATAAGAGTGTACGCAGCTCGATTCAATTTAAAAGTTGGCCAACTAAATAGACTTGAGTGTGCGTTAGTCCTAAATGCTGATTCTGCATCTTAAAAAGGATGCGATAAACCATTTTGTTATCATAAACAAATTTATAAGAGCAGACCTAGACCTATAAAATCTAGGTAGATGCAACGATAGAACCCAAACAATATGCTGTAATGCCGTCAGTCATACAATTATTTATTATGCAGTCATTATGTTTATTTCTTAAGATTGTATAACAATGTATGACACTTGTATTACATTGTATGGCACTATGTCAAAGGCATTAAGGAATGCATGAAAAGTGTGCGCCGCTCGATATAATTTAAAAGTTGGACAACTAAATAAACTTCAGTGTGCGCTAGCCCTAAATGCAGATTCTGCTTTTTAAAAAGGATGCGAGGGTAGACTACACTTTCTTAAGATTGTATTTCAATATATTACATTGTATGGCACTATGTCAAATTGCTTAAGGAATGCGAAATATCGAATTTGACCGACTGGATACTGTGGGTATAATTCTAATTGAATATTTCGCATTGCTAATTACTTCAAATTTGACATAGTAATAAACAGTGTAGTAATAGCTTTATACCTGCTTTACACTCAGTTAGGTCAAATTTTCTTAGTCAAATATTTAATAGCTTGGAATACAGTGTATTTTTAGACAAGTCACATTGTCATTTTTAGACAAGCTAGAGGGCTTGCTTAATTTAAAGCTTGAGAAGTTTCTTCAGAGAGCATAAATCTGGTTTATGTCTATGGAATGGTTTTTTATTAAGCCATAGTTTAGAGTATAGTAGAAACCTCTCCATCCTTCAAATGTAAGCCGCTGGGGTACTGCCGCAGACATCAATTATCATACTGTATGGCACTATTGTCAAATATTTGACTAATCTCGTTGGCGAATGGGATCCCATAGTGTAATCGTCAAAATTTTGTTTGCCACATTGCTTTATTTGCTCTATTCAAAGCCAATTTTGCGGAAAGAAATTTGACAAATTTCTTCGTGAAATTTTTTAATCAATTATTTGACAGCCTTAGATCTTAGGTGTGATTCAAGCTAACAATCTCATTCCTTTGTAGTTTGAAGGTCGAATATGGATTGGTTGGAAGGGATGTTGGCGTATTGTTCTATGGACCGACATTCCAAATCCTGCTTTACCCGCTTCGATGGTATTTCTTTAATGGATTTCGGGGCACATCATGATCATCCGGGGATACATTGCTAGCTCAACCTCCATGTGTAAAAGTGACAAAATAATTGAAAATAAAATGGACTGTAAGGTCTGTAAGTAATTTCATATATGATAGATATTGTTGGAAAATTATGGGGAAACTGAAAAGAAGCCCAAGCTCAGGATCAAGCCATGAGCGTGTTTCGGATACATAATTTTTGGAATGATAGACTAGTATGTACTTGCAACTTACAATTAGTTTGAATCGGTGAATACGATGGTGGCGGCTTAATCCATGTACCGTCCGGTCTTCTCATATGCCTTCTGTCTGACGCAAATTCCGCTAGATACGTTTCAGCTGGTATCACCCTAAAGAATCTGAAATAAAATAAAGATGCTTAGCGTATGATTTAATCAAGGAGCATTACGAACTCGAAAGGAGCTTGCTATATCTCATTATTTCGAAGATAGTATCTTACCTGTGATGCTCTGACCTGAGGGCTAAATCGGAACGAAACGTCTCTGTTACGTATTTGTGAAAGTACGTCGGGAACGGTAGTGTTGTGTCCAAGTCGAATACTAAACATCGATTCGGTGTTGGGTTGTGCATAAAAAATACATGATAGTCCTGTAAGAGATAAACATGTTCGGAATATAAGTGAGAATAAGAAATCATCGTAACGTGCAAGTGGGTAGGAAAAATATAAGATGCAGAATGAGGGATATCTGCAGGGCATAAATATATCGGGAGTTCAAGTGCGTTTCTTCCATCTGATCGTAAATTATTCAACGTATGATGCACTCGTATATGAAGACTGCAGAATTCTACAAGACTGTTGAAAAAATCATAAGACACCCGACTTTTTATGATTTTCAAGGAACAAAAACTTTTCTACATAAAACATTTCATAGGTGATTTAAGTTTCCTTAAGGTCGTCATTTCTTTTATTCAAGATAAAATAAAGACGATAAAGTAACCGAACTTAAGATCAAGCAATAGAACGCAACTAAGTAGTCTGGGTGGCTTAGTGGCTAGAGCACTTGCCTCCGGTGCACCTGGTACCAGGTTCGAATCTGCTTGGCGACAAATAATTTTCGAGAACGGAATTCGGTACCGGACTACCAGTTCACTCAGCTGTTAGTGAGTACCTGAGATAAAATCGGGATAATAATCACGGACGAGCGTGTGGCTGACCGCTTCACCTGTTTCGTTGGTCTCGTATTGAAGTAACTCTAGCATTACTTCAAGGCCTAGGGCCGATTTGGGCTGTTGCGCCATTGATTGATAATTTTAATAGAACGCAACTTGCGTAGAACAAATAAGACGATGCCCTACTATCAAACTCCCTTCCATAAGGCATTACCGAGGCTACGAGGCAGGAAATTAGCTTCATTTAGGCTTTATGCTAGGTAGTTTGCTAGTACGTTGTTATAGCATACATACTGCAAGTGTATGTTTGGGTAAAACGGAGAGTGGATCTGATCAATACTGGATAAAATACATTCTTTCTTGCCCCTTAATTCAACTATACACTTGGCAATGCTAAAATCCGTTTATTCGATTGTTAAACTTGGCAACACTAGTCGAAGACCTATGGAAGTACACCCATATTTACAGGTGTTTTTACAAGAAACGCCCATGGGTATAATTGCTGCAACCGACGGTTTAAGCAGAGAAACCATTGGAGCTAGCGGCACATCAATGGGTTTTAGCGCCGCACCCATTTAATCGTACGTTTGGGGTACATCCATGGAAGCTAGAGCTGCACCTATGGATATTTGTTTGACACTGTGCATTGTACACCTTTGGGGATTTCAAAAACTGCTATAGTGCTATGGGTGTACAGAAAACTGTTTTAGGACACCAGTTGGATTTGGTAGACTAGGGAATACTTTATAACTATAAACTTTCTCTCTATATTTGAACCCACAGGAATTTACTCGGATACCGCTGCAACATCGTGGTGCTTTATAGTTTACTTCCTCAAAAATGTGCACTTTTAGTTGACTGTCATAGTGTCATCCGATACCATTTTGTGGATTTTCTTCACCATTTCACGCGTGGTCACCTCATTTGGTCAACCATTGCGTTATTTTATTGTTGTAAGCCTAGGGAGTAGTTAAGAGTCAGGAACAAAAGACCACTAAGGCATTGGTTCGAGAAGCAGTAAGGCTTCTATAGGCTCTTAACTAATAGTAAATAAGCCAAGGAGCAGAGCCTCCCAGAGTCGAATCTGTGATATTGGTTGGACGGAGACCTTGCAAATGAAAGTATTGTATCACATACAAATAGGAATTTTTTCTATGTTTAAAAATGCACTGAGTACGTTCGCTATAGATGGCTGCCAAACAAAGACTAAACAACGTAGCGCCATCAAACTTCACACTTAAGACTGTTATATACTTTCTTCCATAGTAATGTTTCTTCAACAGAAGGTGTTTCAACTGTCATGTCCTCAATGGCAGAAGCCAGGGTAGCGATCGAACCCAGTCGGGATTTTCGAAGATAAGCTATTTTTATAACAAGGATAACACAGTATCTTCTGATCCAAAGGCACATTATGAAACTACTGAATTCGTTAACATGCAAATAAACACTTTATGGTAATTGAACTGTTTGAAATAAAATTGTAACGACTTCGCAGCGGTAGAACGTAATAACAGTGAAATCTAAGCCTTAAAGTTTTCTTCCATAATTGATTTAAGTTGCTTTTATATCGTTCCTAAAGGAGTCTTATAAAGGAGAAGGTGTATGGACGAGAAACACGATTATTCGATGTACGAGTACATTAAATATTCATACATTTGTTTGATATCCTGTTGCAAATTGTTAACATACGCGTACTGCGTAGATACAGCGACATATCGACTTTATCAACTTTTTGGATTTTTTTTTCTTCTTTTTAACTTTTTCAAACTGAAAGTATTTGAAGAGTAAAAGTGACACAGCTGGCATTTTGTGGAAGCATTACAGGAAAGGTTCTTGACGAGTAGGAGGCCAGGTAAAGAAAAGGTGAAGGAGCTATTCATTGGAAGCAAATATAAGAAGCAATCTATAAACCAGAAAATGACATTGGAAGTTCGGTAGGTATATACGATAGGTACCTTATGATTTTCATTCGAACGAAGCTGGGATATGTTTCGAGGATGTTTGTATTTCGGGTTCAATCTTTCTTTTTTTTCTGTTAAGGACACTTTCTCCGGAAGCCACTTTACGGGAACTTCTTGCGACATATTTCGAACAGAAAGTTGAAAACTTTACGGGTTTTTTTTTTGTCCCAGGTTTATAATATGGATGAATTCAAGATTCACCTGAAGGATACTACAGTTGTGTTCTCGACGGAGTATAGTTATTGTTGGGTGCAAAAGAGAAAAGATGAATACGAATTAGGCGAACTAGAAGGTAGAAAATGTGAATTACCCGGCAATGTTCAAAGGAGAATTGCTTGTTGGGACGTGACATAAGGAAATAATGGTTGGTGTAAGAGATATGAATAAGGGTACGTGTGTACGAATAATTCATGTGAGTTTCTTTTTACTGTTTTCTTCAGTTTTGGACGTGAGAAGATTGCGCTTTGTTCCTTGGAATGCATTGAGGATTGGACTTTTTTAATCTTCTCACATTGGTGTCAAGCTTGGAGGGTTAATAAGTTGTGCTAAGATTGGAAAATCCTTCTCATTGATGACACTGAAGATGTATTGAAAGAAGTTTAGTGTGTGGACAATGCTCTGTTTAGCCAGTCCAAAAGTAAGTTTGTTTTATTTTTTTCAGGCCAAATATATAGTTGAGGAATTGAGCACACTTCGACACTTGCTCAATTTCTTCCTTTGTTTAAGATAATTCTCTGTATTCTTAGCTTTTGTTTAAGAAAATACTTTATGCCACAGTATTCGCCTAAGAATACTCAAAATTTAACTCTCTCAAACTTACAATTGTCTGTTTGAAAGCTTCTTTTATACAACCGAGTAATACGAGTAGTAATGCATGGTGTTTCTTCGTTACCTCATTTTATTAATACTGGTATCCCTCAAAACTTCATTCTTTCTTCTTAATTTTTTTTTAAATCTTTATCTAAGATAACATATATGCACATGCACTTCCATAGGTTTGCGGATGATATAGTACCATGACCTTCTCTTTTAATTTTACGTCTATTACTGAAACACATTGAAGTTCTTTGCCACATAGGCAAAATATGATAGACTCATTGAAAGCACATACCTACATATTGTTAAAATTCTTAACTGGGCAGGAAGAATAGAGTCGAATCCAATGCAGCGAAAACGATTCTTTTAACTCTGAAAAAAGACTCACAGATCCCATCCAGATAGTTCATTCAATATTATTGACTTGAAGATACTTGGAGTTAAGTTAGGTATATGAATCCTTTCGTTGGAGTGATTATGCCTTATGTGATATAAATATAGGAAGCCAATCTTATTCGATTTCTAGTTGGAGATAAAGCAGAATAAGGACTCCTCATGTAGTTTGCATCCTTTTCATAGCAAAAGTAATGTGGGCTGCAGGAAAACTTAATTTTCAAATTTCTAGCCTTAAAGCCTTCTGACGTCACAGGTCCGAACAAGTCAGTTTTAAGTTAAAACTAATTCCTTTAAAATTTCGACATCCAACGATGTTCTAAGTTATAATGGCTTTTGATTCATTTCTAGTTTATTTTCCAGTGGTACCTATACAAAAAAAACTGACTGAATTTTTTTAGATACTAATTCATCTTATTGGGCAAAATTTCAAATTTCTAGTTTAAAGCGTTCTGAAGTTATCTGCCAACATTTCGATTCTTTTATCTCAGAAAGAGTTTACGGTCGGAACTTAAAAATTGGAATTTAGATATAGTAGTAGTAGTTCTTAATAAGTTAAGTTCCAAGTTTCAGCCTCCGAGCGTAAGTGATTACAGAGATCTAGAAACTATAATAAATTAAATATAATCAACTATTTACCGCACATACCTATAACATATCAATTCAATTCTAAACTTTGCTCAGAATTCAATTCCTATCTTACTCTGGTAACTCTTATCAGATTTCGCTTTCTTTGCTGAAAAGATCTCTCTGTAGCCAATAAATTTTTCTACTACCCCTAGAAGCAAATTGTTCATTGCTTCCAACCTCTCGTATTCGAAAATTTGTGTTTGGGCCTACTATACGGAATGAAATGAACGATCATAGATGCAACTTTCAAATTGCTTCCATGTGTCTTCTTGATTTCTTTCTGCTTGCTCTTTTTCGTGGTGTTACCAATTCGGCTGTGTCAGATATTCGCGAGGAGTTTCTTGCGAACATATATTTAGACTGTGCCAAAGAAATTTCTTGAAATGATTTTTCTGCGCGGTTTAGAAAAAAAAACACATTTTCGATATTTTCCAGCAAAATGTAAGTGAAGTAATGCATCCCCTTGCTTCCATGGACACCACGCCACTATTCTAAGTGGACTACGATAATGGTAATAATTTGGAGGAGCCGAAGACGGAAGTGAGGAATAAAATTTAAATACAAATAATTTTGTATGTATCAAGAAACGTGTTAGGTGAAAAATTGGCGCTTTAGAGTGTGGAAAGCCCAATTCTGATTTTTATTTCTCGAGAACCGCTAAGAATAAAAAGCGTTGACGTTTGATAGAAACTCAACTACAGAAAATAGCTTTTTTTTACTGATTCTTAAGCCGATGTAAGCATTCATTAATATTATGGAAAACCGTCTAATATTTTTCGGTTTGCTTTGGACACACAAAGAATTACAGACATGATGTAAAAATTCATTATTACAATAAATAAGTTTAGAATTTTGATGAAATCAGTAATTAGTACTAATATATTACTAACTGTGTCACTCTCAGTATAATATAATCAATGGATTCATAGTATTGATTAACAGAGTAATTAATTGTTATTGTTCCTCATATTAAAGTATAAAATCATTATTAAGATTAATCTTATCACTGCAATCAATACTGTGGTCATAATATTAATGCACATATTGACATCAATATGATAAATTTGACGATTAATATTATGAACGTGGCGCTGGATATAATTTCGACTTTTTATACTATACGAAAACGAATAAAGGTTCCCAAACAGTTGTGCGAAATTTTTGCTACTGCTGCGACTGTTTCTTAGTAGAACCATCTACTCAAGTGTTGGAACTTTAATAAAAAATATCAGCCTACAGAAAAGCCAAAACCTTCAGCTGTGTGACGGTATTTTTCTTTAATACATATAATGAATGTGTTCGTTACTAATATAAATATGTATAATCAATGGCCGCTATTCACAGTCGTCATTAAGTTGGCGTTGAGTTAGAGATGACTTTAGTGTCATATTAATAATACGGCACTAAAGTCAGCTTTAACTTAAAGCCAACCTTAGGACGACTATGAATAGCGGCCAATATGTTTTACGAATACCCAGCAAAGATGCCTTGCTTATAAGAACTTTTTAATTAATATGATGAAGAATTGCATCGAAATTCCCTAGGTGTTGATTTCTGAGAGTATGAATTGAAGTACCTACATATGTATCATAAATCAAATATGTATCATGAAAAATATTTAATGATTTTCTACATTGTTGTAACGATTTTTTCATTATTCCGATGAATTTTCTTTAATGAAAAGCATTCATTAATATTAAGAAAAATATTTTTTACAGTTTTGTGGTAGCATGGTAGCATGGGGGTGGGGAGTGGTGATGTTTTTATATCTTAAGTTTACAGTAGAAATACGTATATGTACATGTTCTTTAAGAGTTTTACATTTTAACGGATTTCGTCATATCTTTTAGGTTTGACAAGACATCGAATTAATTTTACTCCTGCAGCCTTTCTATTATACATAAATAAGCATCTAAAAAGTATATTCTTGATTTCTTGAATATAAATGTAAGTTTTAACGAATTCCGGCAGATCTCTAAGAATCTTTTGAGATATTGCATTGCTTTTTCTTGCTTTAACTGTAGGTATATCTAATATAATCGCCTAAGGCATGACGATATTTTACCCCTTTTGTTTTTATTGAAATTAAAAAAATGAATAGATAAAACATTGGTCCGTCGAGCCGGATACAATGTTGGGATCGCAAGGAAAAATAGGGATTGTAAAGGGAAATTGACTGGGATTACATTTAATGAAACGTACGGCTTAGTTGGAAAAAGCAATTGCTTAGAAAAACCAACTTTATTCAATATACTGGCTCACTTGCCCGAGCTCGACTTGCCCCGTCCTTGCGCACTTTCCGACTGTTGGATACAGACTGAGGGTCTCTCTCTCTCTCTTCGTACGCAGTACGAAACAGACGCTTTTAAAGCAGAGATGAGGTTCAGGTGACAATCTAAACACTACCACGAAACTATTTTATGTTGGTAAATTTTTTTTTTGTGTAACGTTTATAAGATCAAAAAAAATAACTTGTGCCGAGTGTGTTTAAGTTTAGACACAATTATAAAATTTATTTATATTTTATTTTTTTTATAGAATATAAAATTCTAACGAAAAATTATTCAATGCAACCTCAAAATAAACAGATTTTTTTTTTGTAGCTCACAAACTGTAAGACATTAATAAAAACAAGTTTCAGACGTTTTAACGAATTCCGCCACATCTCTTTGCTTTGATGATATCACATCCCGGCAAGAAAAGTGACATAAGTCAAACAGGTCTACACTTTCACATGATTTTTGCATAAGGCTAAAAATTAATTTCGCGATCTTAAATGTTGAACCCTTTAATGCGATTGCACAGCTATAACGACATAGAGTGGGGATAAAATGGTGTGGTAGGGGATTTAGGTCGGTGGAACAGGATCAATATGTTGAACATGTTCTAACGAATTCTTTAATATTTCTTAACACTGACAGAATATTGAATAGGTTATTCCTTCCACTAACGAAGTACCTTTTTTGTTGTTTCACTGTCTTTTTAAAAATTAATAAAGTAAAATTCCCAATACAAATCGAGTTAAAGTGAAGCCATTTCTGTAAGGACTCAGGGAATATTTTCATTTCTGTAAGGACTATGGAGTGTTTTCAAGGTTCCACTAGATAGTATGGTACACTGGGGAGGGGTGTGTTTATTTATGTTTTTTTTTATAATCACAGGATGACACAGAATGTTTTGCACCAGAAAAGCCAGGCCTGTAATTATTTACTTTATCCACCAAAGGAATGAAAGGAAAACTGCTGCTAGTGAGTTAAAAAAAAAAAAAAAATTGGCACGCTATGTTGATCCAATTTTTACTCGTACAGAAATGTGCAGACTTTTAATTACTCTACTGTTGGTATGACGGAACATTTGGCGGTCGTGCGTTTACGACGTTAATACCGAGCTAAAATTAAGGAAAATGCTTTCAGTCGTTTTTTTTTTATCGAATTCACTCAAGGATGCAAAGTGGATCAGATAGTAAATTGTACCATGATTGGTGAGGGTAATAAAAGGTTTTCCGTAAATTTTCGGGTCATTGTAATACGAAACGTGATAAATTGCGTTGCGAACGTTGGCCATACGAAAAAGAGAGCATGTCTAATAAAAACAATCAAATCCAGGACCGCACGTAATGTAGGTCGCCTTCTTGCCTATATGTTAGTTAATTTTCGCCCGTATGATTCAGGGATAATCTATTCGATTCACTTAGGTCCTTTTCGGAAATACCAACATGAAGCTCTCATCCAGAAAGGGAGAATACTTGGATCTACTGACTGAAGATTTACTTTTGGTAGAAGAGTGCACTAAAGTGAGACGAAGGTTAAGAAAAGTAAATGTACTGCCTATGAAAACTGAGGCTGGGCGACAGTACCTACTTTTATCCCGAAATATCCTTTTTCATTTGCAATGGCTTGCATCATAAATGATCGAGTAAGTCATACAAAAATTATTGTTAAGATATGGCCCTAAGTAGAGTGGAAGCTATGACTGACTAGATGTATCCTTTCGTACGTCCTTTTTGTTTTCTTTGCACCATAAATAAATTACTAAGTACCGGAGAATATTAGATTTTGTTGTTTCTGGCTGAAAGTGGCTTCCATTTTCAGTTGACTCCGCATTGTGCTCCTTCGGATTGACTTCAAACAGGTCCCGATGAAAATGTTGAAAGTTTAAGATTAAGTTTCCAGGGAATTGCCGGATTTTCGTAAAGTTTCCAGCCAACAATTGGATCAATGTGACTTGATCCTTGCCTGGAGTAGATTGGATCTGTTAGCGGTGCATGGACAATTATTTTGATGTTGATCCATCTAAAGATGAATACAAACGACTAAAGAAGGTACTCCACCACTAACAAGATAACGTACCACAAACTCGTTGCTATTTTGGTTGAATTACAGTCAAGAGGATTGGTGAAAAGCTAAGGAGTCGTGAGGACTTGTAGTCATGTAATAAAGTCGATTACGGTAATATTTGGTAAGGCAAAATAAAGTCTCATGAACGGATATGGTTATTGTGTGTGAATACCCGAATTTTCATTCTCGGGGAAGAAAGTAGGTCTAACGTTGGAACACACCCCGACACATACGAATTATACGAATTTCCATACCCTAGCCCAGCCTGTGTACGATAATTGCCCTTCAAGGCTTGAAGCGAATATTTTCACCCAGCTTAATTCCATAGCTCTTGATTTTATCGGGAAATTACTCCGCATAGACATCTTAGTGCGTGTCATTAGGAATTTATAGGGCCTTGTGCCTTATACACATTAGGATTTTAGACAGTGTTCTCCCTTCACCTTTTGCCACGACATTGTTCTTGTAGAAGATTAAGCACTGTGCTAATACAATTTCAAATTCACAACGTGTTTTTCTTCGGCTTTAATTGTATTAATTCGAGTTAACTAATACGCAAATGGAGGAGTATTTAGCCCTATCAGAAATTTCAATGTATCATGAGTAGGTACTTTAGAAATAAAGGCAACGTAATGGTATGATGACAATCCTTATTGGAGGTAAGTGGTTCAGAAATTACACACACTCAAAGCTTATGAAGGATTCAAATTGAATTTGTAAAGAGAAGTTGATAAAATTTAAATTTTCTAGTGTAAAAAGTAAAAATGCAACATAGGACTAAATGTAGATTGAGAAAACTATTATATTAATAGTTTGGTAAAGTAAAGAATTCCGACGCTCGCCAACTTGAGAATGTCAGGAATTTCTTTGACTGTCTAAGTCCTGAAAGTTAGTTAAAATAACCTTCCACCTGAAGATCGATTCACTCTAAAAAATCATCCTTAATGAAGCATTTACCTACAGAATGGTTCCAGGCCAATCATTGGTGAGCTGGCTCTCCGCTAAGCTAGCTGGCCAGCCGATTCGTTACAAATGAGACATATCGTGGCCTGACTAAGCAGAACTTCCTTCCATTTTTGTGAAGATGCCAAAAATGGCTCAATTTGTGGATAGGCTTAAAAGATAAGTCGTTCCTTGTTTAGAATTATTAAGTGTAAGCTGTATTAAATTTTGTATAGTCTTGTCATTTTTAATTTAAGCAGAGAGAACAAATACACACATGACGTTTTCAAAATCTTAAAATCAGTGGTGTTTCAGTATTGCACCAGTACTGTAGGCAAAGAGTAAGAGAGTATTTCAGTACTGCATCAGTTCTGTAGGCAAAGAGTAGATATAATACTTCACATTCATTGGATGGAGCGTTCTACTTCTTAGGTGTTAGAGTTATGCTTTTAGACTGGTGCAGTCCCGAGTTTAAGTTCAAATAGTAAATTTACTATATTTCTTATAAATCCTTAAAGTTAAGAAAATATACACAACGCTTTAGGTAAATCGAACTGAACATTTATTCTTTATAGTCATTGAATAAGAACTCACGACGAAGTTCATTACAGTAGCTGTGTAACTATAAAGTACTCTATCTCTCTATCTCAATAGTAAAGCAGTACCCATATTCAGTACTTGTTAAATTCAATTTAGCTGAATTCATTCAGTATAGAAATCATGTTGAAGCCAGAATACCGATTGAGTACCGATACTCAGTATATAGGCTACTGCTTCAAATATTATAGTATATGTACATTGGAAAATAAAACTATATTTTTATTTGATACACTTTGCGTTAAAAAAATTGCTTTGAATAACTGCAGAATATGATAAAAGTAATCAAAAACTGTGCATAGCGTAATTTTTGTACATTTCCAGGTACGGAATTTAACTTCCAAGCAATTTTCGTTGTTCTCTAAAGTAACTACCATAGAAAAGTCCTTACCTCTGATAAGCACTATAAATCGGAACTTGATATTTCATATAGAGGAGAGCAACATATGTCTATCACAATTGGGGTGCGTTTCATTCTCAATTTCATGCGCTAACTTAAATTTCAGCAATTAAATTTTCCCACAAACTGCAAACTGTGTCAAATTACACACGTTAAGGCTCTCAACCAGCCTATTTCAGGTAAATTCAACGAGCACCGTACCGGTGTCATATATTATAACAAGCCATTATCCTTGATAATGTCATTTTTTCATCCATTTTAGTGTATAAAAACCATTTCTCATTAATCTAAAATTTATGCGATATACGTTTGTGTTTTGCACATCAATCCGGCGCTTCTTGTTGCCTACTTGTAATTAGACATTACGCCACTAACTTTTCTAATTTGCCTCAAGCGTAATATACCTATGCGAGTATACCTACAGCTGTATACCTTTTTGTTACTCTTATAATTTATCTGGAGCTGAAAGAAAGCAACCTTTCTAATTATACTGGAAATTCATACAAATTATGGTGTTTATTACATTGAGTGCAATATGAGATGTTGTTTTTTATGAAAAAAATTCAAGATGACGCGTTAAAGGTTCTTCTCTCTAGAGTGATTTTACTTTATAATTTAAATAATTATGATTATGATCCATAACAATGTTCTTTCATATTGTTGATTCAAAAAATATTGTGGGAACTTTGCTTGTACCTACTACATAGGGTCATAAAATCCTGAAATTAGTTTGTATGTTATATAATGACTATGACTTTCATGGAAGTAAAAGCCAATTCGATATCTCATCGGACCTAAGACATTTGATTTAATAAAAACCCTGAAAAAAATTTCTAGCCATTTATCTGAAGAACTTGTAGCAGTAAAATGAATTCAATATTTCACAAGACCTAAAAGATATGATGAAATTCGTAAAAATATATCCACCCCATTTTCACTGATCACTTTTTGTCCCCTTCGGACACCATAGGAAACATGCACAGTTTTTACTTTTCCAGTACGTCTAACCCAGTTTCAAGTTTCAAACATAAGACGTTCCACAGGTATGGATTTAAGAATATCTCGATTATAGGTTTCGAGCATTTTGGGTGTATTTTTTGGCACTCTTTTGGAGTGATAGACTACTGAAGTTAACAATTTAATTGCAAATTGTTCATATATCTATGAAAAATCAAAGTTTGACGTCCTATCGACCACATCACACCTGCACCTCCCCCTACCACTTAAAGGAGTTCACTCAAACTATCCACATTTTATTTAATAGCGCAAAATTTTAGGAGATACGAGCCTTCAAACGCGTTTACAGACGGAATTCGTATGTTAGATAATGACTTCGTGGAAGTAAAAGCCAATTCGATATGTCATCAGACCTAAGAGATACGAGGGAATTCATAAAAACATGTACAATAGGAATGTGTTAGGTTATAGCGGCCAAGTTTTTAAGCAACATCCGTCGAATTTGTTGTCAATTGTTTGGTAGCGAATGGCAAATTACAATCGAAGGTTATAGCGTTGAACAACGTGTGCAAATCATCAAATTTTATTTTCAAAATCGGATATTGAGTAAAGAATTAAGAATTGACCAATGTGCTTATTTCTCAATTTTCTAGTTAATTCTGGCATCCCACAAGGCGCCAGATCAAACGGTGTTTACAAGATTTAATTGGTAGTTGATAGCCGCAACGCTTTGATACCAACATTTAAGATATTATGAAATACTACATAGGGTATCGCATTTAAATAAGACTTGGCTTCTCCTTGTCTTCCACAAAAAAATTATCAAATTTGAACGTATACAAAAGTTTTTCAGAGCATAAAATTTCGTATAATATTGCTAAGTTGCGAAGGTTTTACGGACCAAAGAAGCCTAACGAAGGCATCTTTTTAAAATCGCAAGCTTAAGATTTAAACTAGAATCCCATAATGAAAAAATTGATTCAATTGGAAGCTATCCATGAACTTTTGTTTCTATTGAACGGGCTTAACACTTTGCGTGCCATACTTTTTGTCAAAAATTTTGACAACGCTATTTAAAGGGTAAATATTTCTGTGCCGGTCTCCGGCTGTATGCTTTACTGTCAAATATATATAAATCAAAAAAGTTTGACAAAATAAATTTTTTTGACAACACAGTAAAAAAATTTTACTACTTTAAAAGTAGGCAATGGGACGCCAACTTTAATTATAGTAAAATTACACTGCATTGTGTACGCTACACAATAGTGTGTAAACTTGAATTACATGCTAATTCTGTATACTTTACACACTAGTGTGTAAAAAAAAAAATTTAAAAATTTTGTTTTTTTTTCCTGCTTGCTTGCTACGAATTTATTTTCCTTTAAATTATTTTTTTTTGTTTGAAAAATTAGAATGCACACTCTCGGATTCGGACCATGGACCCGTCGCACATAAGTCCGATACGCTACCACTCGGCCACCTGAGCGTTTCTGAAACATGCTTAAATCATCAACAATAGCCAAGAATGACGTAAATTAACCCTTACTATATAAGAAATAGTACTTTTAAATAAATTCGCTTAATATTCACACAACGCCATTGAACTCTGCACAACGTACGTACTTTTATGTAATTTTTTCAGAAAGCATATTAGTTCTTTACATTTACGTTCTAGTTGTAAAATTACATTGACCCAACAGTAAAAATTACTATACAAAAAATAGTACTTTTTCTGAAATTTTTTACTGTGAAAGTAAAATTTTTTAAAAGTAAAATTGAGATCATATTTAACAAAAAAAAAAAAAAATATGAAAGAAAAATTTTTCCAATGACAATTTAGACACCGCATGTTCAAATATCTTATATTTTGCGGAAATTCACGTGTAAAATTTTTTGTTAAATAAATATGTGTACCTATTTATATGACCAAATGTGACAAAATCAATATTTTTTTTCCGTAAATAGACAAAAGACAAAACTGACGTCATGCAGAACAAAGAAAAATAATAAATGCCAAATTTCCCAATGACTGTATTTGCCGTTTATTTGACGCAACATGTTAAAATATGCGGAAATTCACGTGTCAAATTTTTTGTTCAATAAATATTTGTAATTATATGATCTAACAAATTTGACAAAATCAAAATTTTTTATAAAGGAAAAATTTTTCAATCACTTTAATTGCCAGTGAAAATACGCGTTTACGCCACATGATCAAATATACCTTAACTTGCGGAAATTCAGGTGTCAAATTTTTTTTGGACAAATTATATTATTTGTCATATACAAGGCTCAAAAATGTGTGTATAGGTAATAAGAAAATTTTCCATCAAAACTGGAGTTAAATATTTGCTAAAATGTCATACAGTCTAATATTAGCTTCCATGAACTCAAAATCCATTTATTTTTCTTTCCTCGATTTTTGGTGGTAATATCGAATTAAAATTTTTGAAATTTTTTTTAGATGAAAGGTTTGAATGAAAAAACTATTCTTTTTGATGCCAGAAAGAAAAACAAATCTTACGGAATTTTTGTTCTGAAATCGATTGTGGGAGTTTCATTAGTGAGACCAACCACACGATTAGAAAATAAATTGACATCGTGTACAACAAAAAAAGATAAATCTTCCAATGACTGTATTTGCGGGTGAAAATGAGAGTTTATTAGAGACCACATGTTCAAATATTTTACAACTTTTGAAAATTCAAATAAACATTTGAAATTATTTGACGTAAGAAATCTGACAAAAACTAAGATTTTTTTTTCAAGGCATGACATCGTGTAGAACAAAGAAAAGTAATAAATTAAAAACTTTCCAATGACTGTATTTGCCAGTGAAAATAAATGTTTATTAGACGCCACATGTTCAAATACTTTAACTTGCGGAAATTCACTTGTCAAATTTTTCATTATCAAATTATATTATTTGTTGTGTATGGCTCAAAAATTTGTGTCTAAATATTAAAAAAAATTTCCATCAGAACTACAGTTAAATATTTGCCAAAATGTCATACAGTCTAATAATAGCTTGCATCCATTTCTTTTGAGTTTGGATAAGAACTTGTTTGCTTAGATATTTGAATTAATTGATTGAAGCACATTTTTTTCTTTCGCTTATTTGTGCTTCGATTTTTCCTCGATTGGTGGTGGTAAGATTGAATGAAAATTTTTATGAGACGCAGGGTTTGTATGAAAAAACCTTTTGATTTGGATCGTACAGCCATTACAACTTAAATTTACCACGCCAGAAAGGAAAACTAATGTTATGGAATTTTTGTTCTGAAAACGATTGTGAGCGTTTCGTTAGTGACACCAAGTATGTACAAAGATGATTAGAAAAGAAATTGAGAACAAAAGAGGTAATAAAAGATAAATCTTCCAATGTCTGTCTTTGCCGGTGAAAATGAGCGTTTATTAGACGACGCATATTCAAATATTTTACAATTTATACGTGTCAAATTTTTGTTAAATAAATATTTGTAATTATACCATATGACCTAAGAAATCTGACAAAACCAACATTTTTTTCAAGGCAAAACTGACATCGTGTTGAACAAAGAAAAGTAATAAATGAAAAACTTTCCAATGATTGTATTAATTGAATCAGACCTGCCATTCATCATCAAAAGATATCTTTCGATACAAAAAATGCATACGCACTGAGCGGAAATTTTTTTTCTTTTCGTGATTGGTTGTGGAAGCAAGCTGACGGTTTTCTTTTGTTTCTATTGAACGGACTAAATATTGTTTTAGACTGTACGGCATACTGTGAACAATTTGAAACAAGAAATTTAATAACATCAATTTTCTTTTGACAAATTCAAATTTTCAAAAGTAAAAACAAAAAAAAAAATTTATAAAATTTTCCAATGACTGTATTTGCCGGTAAAAATGCGCATTTCTCCGACGCCACATATGTATGTTCAAATAATTTACCAATTGCTGAATATCAAGTGTCAATTTTTATATATTTTTAAATTTTTAATTTTTAAACATTTGTAATTATACGACCCAAAAAAAAAATTATAAAATCTAACCTTTTAGAGACTAAACTACACGACAAATATTCTAATACCCTTATTTGCTAGTAAAAATACGCGTTATATTCAAATATTTTACATCTTTTGGAAATTTTCGTTTCAAATTTGTGTTAAATAATTATTTGTTACCCTAGACCCAAGAAATTTGACAAAATCAACTTTTTAAATGTAAAACTAACAACTTGTCCATTCAGTTTATGTGGAATTGAATATGCTCGATTCTTAGACGGCGCATGTTCAAATATTCTACAAATTGCCGAAATTCACGTGTCAAATTTGTGTTATATACATAAATGTTTGTAATTATATGATCCAAGGAATTTGACAGAATCAACATTTTTTCGAAGGCAAAACTGACATCGTGTAGAATAAATAAAAGTAATAAATGAAAAATTTCCCAACGACTGTATTTGTCAGTGAAAATGAGCGTTTATTAGAGGCAGCATGTTCAAATATTTTACAATTTGCGGAAATTCACGTGTCAAATTTTATAACTTGAAGAGCTTAGTAAATACGTAATTTAATAAGGTGGACATAACTTACATATTATTTGTTAGTGATAAAATATGTGGAATCTCGTTATTAGAATTAGCTAGAAAGTTGCGATGCGTTCATTGATCTGTTGTAATCCAGATATCTCACGCGGGTCGAGAAATGTCATAGTTTGTTGTTTTGTTTAGGCATTTATTTTTCTTTGAACAGTTTATCCAAATTGGGGCTTCATATGTTAGACCGAGTTGCATCATAGAGTTGTACACATATAATAGAAACTTATTTTCCGGGAAGCACTCAGATTTCCTGTTTTAAGTGGATATAAGATTCTTATGCTTTTCATGGTGTTTGAAGTGGCTTGCTCTACACATTACTGAAAAGTGAGTTTAGTTCTCAAATATTTGATCGCATTTGCCCAACTTATTGACGCACCCAATACGTTCATTTTTGGAGATGGTTAAAACCCAGTTGCTCTACATTTTGAGTATTATATTGCTTGAGTTTTAGAGGTTTTAAATTGAATCTTCAATTTTTTGTAAAATGTATTTAAGATTTCAATCTGTTCTTGTAGATTTTTGATGATGATTTGTGGATCTAATGCTGTAAGCTAATACTGCGGTGTCATCAGCGTATGGTTTTAAGTCGCAGTTGACAGCCTTAGGCATATCAGCACATCATAATAATAATCAATGGCAGAACAGCCCAAATCGGACCTAGCCCTTGAAGTAATGCTAAAGTTACTTCATTACTAGACCAACGAACACTAGGAGGTGAAGTGGTCAGCTACATGCTCGTCCGTGATTATTACCCCGATTTTAAACTCAGGTACTCTCTTACAGCTGAGTAAACTGCCCGGCACCCAATCCCATTCTCATAAATTACTTGTCGCCAAGCAGGTTTGAACCTGGTACCAGGTGCACCGAAGGTAAGTGCTCTATCCACTAAGCCACACAGACTACTATCAACACATAAGCAGTGTATAAATTAAGGAGTAAGACTTAAGGTACTCCTGCGGGTATATCTCTGCTTTCTGAAAATTTTCTTTTAACCTTTACTCTGCGGGATCTGTCGGCGAGGAATGAGCTTATAACCAGAATTCTTTTGTTATTTTGGACACTAGTGCATTTAAGTGAAAAATACAAATATCTCAAGATTGGGTGCAGTTACAATTTAGACTGTTACATCAAATGAAAGGTAGTTCGATTGCCTAAAAAATAAGTTGTGATTATTCGTTGTCAAGATATAACGTTTTGAGTGAGTGAGGGTACCGGTCAAAAACACTTTTCTTAACCCCCGGAATCTCCACTGATATTGAAAATTCACCCACCCTGTAGAACATTTTTTTTCTCCAAATATATCAAGGAATAACTAGTTACGAGAAGTGCCAAATACCCTGTATAAAACCATCATGCCATACTCTATCAAACACCCTCTCTATGTCGAGAGGGACCATGCCAAGAGATTTTTTCGTGATATAGCCGTAGAGCCTTCTGTGGTGCCGGCCGATCTACTGACGAGTCAGTACACCAATAAGGATACGAAGAGTGGTCCTATCTCCGAGTATAAATTTTGTCCTGATTGTACTCAGGGTTGGCCAGAACTCCCTGATGTGTGGCCCGACTACCTCGTCTTAGCCTCCGTAACATCGACAGATTGTATGACGCCCTCAATTGGCCTCGTGGAAGAGCTAGCGCTTGATTCAGTACAAGCGTCTTTTATAGCGCGATAGTCAAATCGGTCCTTGGGCTTTTCGATGAAAATTATTCAGTCGAATTTCGGGATTCTACTATCGTCACTTTGTCCTGTTCCACTTTCTCGCAGCTTCACAAACCTATTTATGTATGGCGGAGGTAGGGAACATAATGGGGAGTGAAATGTTATGGAATGGATAATATGTAAAGGGAAAATGGGTATGAGGTGAAATGGGGAGTACTCCAACCCATAACCTTTGTGGTGATAGACAAGCACGCTCACTCTGTGCTACCAAGGATAGTGTAATTAGTGCGTGCTTGTAGCATTAACACTATAGAACCACTAGAACTACAACTTCTTATTAAATTGCACCGCAAAAAAAAACTGGAACACTGCTTCGTATGTGTACACAATATCATTTTTCAAATTACCCATATAACAACTTGATCATCTCCTCGTCCGGCTTTTTGTCTCCACAGCGGCACCGTACGTCCTTCATTAGATACGAAAACTGCATAGCATTTCACAAGTTCCTCTGGTCGAGTCTTGTTAACTTGTTCGCATAATTTCCACACGTTTTCCTCGCTGCCAAGAAAAACAAAGACAAAAAAATAAAAAGTTTATTATGAAAATGTTCGTGGAAAAAAAATCTGGAACGGAAAGGAAATGTACTTTACGAGGGAGCACAAAAAAACAGCAACAACAATAACAAGCAGTAATACACATGCAACATGAAAAACGCAATTTTTCATGTCTTACCAACACGACATTGTATACGGGGCTGAATACAAAAAAAAACAAGGAGCAGGGATTCGGACTCGACGACGTGGAATGAGGTTTCGAGTATTGGGAGTGTCACTATACACCACAAGCTACATGAAGCGGGGACGAGTGCACAAAAGCGCCCTGTAATTAATTAAAAGCACGGCAAGGAAACAGAAACGATATAATGACTTAAGGCAAGGACGATGAAATATGCTCACTGCAAATGGATCCTTGCACGTAGCTCAGCTAGCCCGAATGTGCTATCATGCACTTAGGAATTCTAGGGGCTATAGAATGGTATTCAGGATATCCTTCAATTGGCATCAATTGGAAACCCACTTAATCGTACCAAGATAAACGCCCTCTTGCGCGGATATTCGCAGAGAAAGCTCGACGATAGCTCCGTCCAGACTAACGATGTACAACGAAGATTGTGTTTCAGTACAAAAACAAACCTTAACCTATCAAATTGAACGGATAAAAATGATACGTCGAAGCTGAGAAAATAAATCGCTACTTCACGTGTCACATATGCTTGGATCTAGCAACATTTCGAAGCATGGTCTTTCAATCTTGTCGTAGTGAAAGGGTTAGTTTAGTGCCGAAATGGAAATGTGATACTGTACTCGAACTCAAGGATGAGATACAGACGGACTTGATTGTTCAACATACAACCTGGGAACCTCTCACGGTAACTATTTTGAGGTTTTCCAGTTGGTTAAATCTGCGAAAATCTTGCAGATGTCACCACGAAACGTCAGCACGTCTGCGAGAATCTTCTAGATGCCTTTATGGAAAAAGAAGACGAACCGAGCCTACTGTGCGCCCGAAATCTCAAAGGCAAATCTACGTATATGCAGATACAGGAAAATATATGTAATATATGTAAATTCGGTGCGATACATACTGTGGAATACACTCTACCAAGCCTCCTACTTAGTATAAAGCAGGCCGCTACTGCTTTATACTAAGTAGGAGGCTTAGCATGTTGCATGTTGATCTGGGTAAATATGATACTACTTAATATGATATGATATATGATACTACTTGTATACAAATGACTTTATTCATATCACGATATGCGATACAAGATGACACGATACACAGTCCATGCATGTTATACTTTGACATTTAGCTGCCAAAGATAACATTTTTGATATCAAACGTCTATCTAGTATGGTGCATATACTCGTATTTTGATATCTTAAAAGTAATATGAATTCAACGCAGCATCAAAATTTAATGGAACTTTTAATTAACCTGGGACAACTAAAAGTACATTCCGAAATTTTAGCAGTAAAGAAAAAAAAGTCTTCACATCGATGGCCGTAGCACTGCTAGATCTTTGTGCGGAGTATGATGTTCCGGCGAAAAGCACTTTCATTGCTAATAAAGAAATGAAGAAGGAAGCAGACCATCACATCACACATAAAAATGAAAAAACGCTCAAACAAGTTTTATTGACGGAAGAATATAAAAATTCACAACTGTCATTCATTGGAATTCTAGTTAATTTCAAGTCTTATATGGCGCTGATGGTAGTTAAAAGAAGGCTGATGTATATCAGCTAAAACCATCGAATTTATATACAAGGAACGAGGTTGGATATTATATAGATATACATAAGCTCGTTGACATACTATATCTAGATTATTGGGTGATACACTGGAGATATTGACTATATTATGATTTGTATACGAGCTGTGTATCCAAGGTATTTCGTTTCATTCATATACTTCTACCGAAGAAGATGAAATTAAATCCTCCCAAAGAAGAGACGCATGTCATATCTAGTCCACAGGACCTCTACACTACCGCTATCCATGCCAGCGCAAGAGTACAGTTCACAGTACCATCGAGACCGTTGCTCTCACTATGTTTATAGAGAGTCAAATTATTATTGTCAAGTCCTGCGTTCTGAATACGAAAGCAGGAGAGTATCTCCTGGGGTTTCCTAGACCAGAAATCCACCATACTGCCCGAGTCAGCTTCGGAAACGTGTCCACTATTCTCCCGAGATTCCACCGTGATTTTCCCAACGGCATCAGTCAGCCACTCGAAGGCTAGTGAATCTTCACAACAAACCTGCATAAGTCCGTAAGAGCCATCCACCCTTAAATCTAGGTGAGGCGCAGGAGCAGATTTTCAGGACAACAATGCGTCTCTTAGTCAGCTTGCGGACCAATACCGATTACTACCAGGAAGATGGTGGCCACTACCTCAGAGAAGGTTTTTATCCTTTTTCGCGCTTGAGGATCCAGTACTACGTGCTACGTCAACCGCACTGATTTCCTCGCGCATTCGCTTAGTCGGACTACCAGTCTCTTCTGAAGTAGAGCAAGTCGGTTTGGCAGCTGCATCGGCTCCCTAAGTAGATGGTGAGAAATCATCTTGATGAACTTACGTTCTGCTCATCTTCATCTGACTTAGCTACACTCTATTAGCTGTATTAGGCTTTAAAGAAGATCGAGTTAGTTGAAGATTTTTTCAAAGAATCGACCCAGCATACGTCGAAGTCAATGTGCTTAGGAAAAATATCATTTCTGCAATTTATTTTCGTGATCTCTTAGGCCCGGTATTTCAATGTAGAGTTAACACGTAAGTTGTCAGTTCATCAAAACCACTCGAGTTAACTTTATCGCCAAAAAACTGGACAGCCACATGTGCGAGGTAAAGTAAAAGCTTGAGCCCGGTATCCACAAAAGACGTACACGAGTTGTGCTTGTCGTTTGAAGAGGGGGAAGTTACGCACTCAGACAATAATTGCCCCTGCACTCGAGTCCCCCAGTCTCTTCCCGAACTTTTTTGGTTTCCTTAAGGGGCAACACCACTGTAACAGTCTAAAAAAATTCTCTTTTTCGACAATTTTTTTTAAATGGAAGGTAAGGAAATAGATAAATAATATTTTGGGAACTACATAACCATACATTTAAATATATAATAAAAAAAAATTAGTTCAAAAATTTACAAAATGGCGGCACTACAGCCATTCTCCCGAGGCAAGTTAAATTTTAGGCGCTCTGCGGCCAGCAGTTTTGCTTGAGTAAATTTGAATCTACCATAACGAAAAAAAAATCACTGAATCTTCATAAGTATAACTAGAGAATGACGTACGGGAATTTAGAAATATTGAGTTTTGTGCGGTTGGCGAGTATTTGAATAATTTTTTTCAATTTTCGACCAAAAACAGGACAGTTATTTGCTAATAACTATTTTTTAAATCAACGTATCAAAAATTCCGTATGTCATTCTCTTAGGAATGTTATTTTGAAGATATGGTAAAAAATTCAAATGAAAAGAATGAAAATTGTTCGAGATAAGTTGCAGGCCAATTTCGAAAATCGTGTTTCGAGAAAAACGCGTCCAAAGTTTTGAAATGTGTTACAGACATGAACAAGTAAATAATTCTAGTTTTAAATTTTTTTACCATTAATCTGCAATTCCAGGACCATAAAGCTGTCCTTCTAAGTTGAAATATTCCTCTTCAATCCCTTTTCTCGACGATTTAATGGTAGAGCGCGCCTTTTTTGCAGCAACTGTCAATGCATTCTCAGCGTACTGGATTCGCTTAGCATCGGACTTGGCACAAAAAGTGTAGCATTGGACGCCAATATCCACATCCAGAACCTTCGTAATCCGTAGTATGTTAGTCAGTCCATCATTAAAACTGCATACAGCGATATCCGTTGCTGTATATAGGATTTTTACCTTTTTGTACATGAACTGACGCTATACTAACGAAATTCTGTGTGAAAATACATCCAATGGAACAAAAAACCTTTTTAGCGATATCTATTAGTATTATCCAGAAGTTAGAAACCAACAGGTAAATCATTAGGCAGTATCTTCTCAGATGGATACCTGATGCGACACAGGTAGTCGTTTCGAAGCAGCCTGACGCGCTCGGTAAAGAGCTCGAAATTCCAGAATAAAATTCATTTTCATGATTTAAAATTTTTTACCCATATTCTCCAAGGTTCAAAGAATTTTTTAAGCAAATAAAAAAAAAATTGATTTTTCCAAATTTTTACAGTGGTTTTGGGCCTTAAAGAAATCCAAGAGCTCAGTTAGGTAGCAAGAACGGAGTTCTTCCATCCTCATAACGTCGACGCCGTAAGTAAACGAGTTACTTTTCCTTGATTGTACCCTCAAAAGGAATTGGACGCGAAAGACATCCCTACATAATAATTTCCAATTTATAAGAATCGCCTTGATTCTGGAGACCTAAGAGGTGTGATGGAATTGAGCTACTAACTCAATTTGATTCTCTTTGTGATTTAATATTAAAAATTCTACTTTTAGGCGATAATATAGAAAGCTTACCTAAGAGATATGTCGGAATTCGTGAAAACTCCCTTTCCCTTACATCACTTTAGGGGTTGAATATCATAATCTCACGCAAACAATTTATATGACTTTATCTGACTGATCTTGTGTAAGTCAAATTAACTCGATATCTCAGAGGACCTAAGAGAAATTACGAATTCGTACAAATATATCTGTACTCTATTAAGCAGTAGGGGTACCTTGTCATATTTCTGTAGAAAATGAGTTATCGCAGAATTCATAATCTCTAACATCGAAAAAAATTTAAAGTTTACCAATTTAATGTTGTTCTATGAATCTAGAACCCTTAAAAAGGTCGGGTGTCTCTCGGACGTCTGCCGCCATAAGTACTTACAACCATGTAATTTTGCATCCAAACTTTCAAAAGCAAACGAAACCACGTTAATATTACACTACATATTTCACTTACATAAAAATATTGGATCTGACTCACTATCCAAAAAGGAATTGCAGAAATTACTTTCTTTTTCATGCTCGTGTAAAATTTTATAAAATTTAATGTCGCGTTTCCACCATTGCATTCGCGCAATATATTCGTTCGCATAGCAGGCGAATGTGTTAACATCACATTCATGTTCAATGCGATTTCCTTGGCTTCGCGCAACCAAAAACTGCCATCGACGTGAAGGACAATGCAAATGCTAATGTGAGTGGCACTAGTGGTGTTCAGTTCAGTTCAGTAGTGTCTTTTCGAGCTCAATTACTATTGTGCAGCCATAGTTGATGCGGAAGTTGTCGAGGCTTCAGCATTATGCCAATTCAACAAATGAACTGCGGCGAATGTGTAACCGCTGCATTCGTGGTCAATGCGAGTTCCCTAGAGTCGCGTATAAAAACCGCCAAGTTACGCGAATCTCGACTTGAGTTCCGAACTGATAGGAACTTGACGTTTCAACATTTGCTTTCGTGCTAGTTCGCACACCTTCGCGTGGTAGTGGAAACGCGTCATCATGCCGCGTATACACTATAGTCCGATACTCTAGTTATAGAACACAGATCTGAACACTCTTTTAACGATAGCCTGACACGCACACCACTTAGAGAGCGCGACTATAAAAGCAGACCAGCCACCACAAGTAGCAGAAGCATTCTCTATTTGACCAACCGAGCATACACTTCTTGATTTCCCGAAACAAATAGAGAATAAAAACAAATCTGTTGTAAAGAGATAGCTTCAAATGTGTACATAATGGAAACATTCGGGCGTATCTATTGTATTATATTTACCATAAGATATTATATCTGAATGTAGATAGCTCGAAATGTATACGTTTACCGGACCACTGGCCAGTGGCCACTGGGAGGCGTCACATTTCTTAAGAATTAATGTATAATCTACCTTTTTTTTATAGTGGCTTCCGAGTTCCGACTAACATTTTGGCAACTCAATATGAACTGTTATGCCGCAAGTCCACACGCGCCTTCACTTGCATTGACCGATGCGAGTTAGCGCGAATGTCTAGGCGCGTGTGGAAAGGGTACGCGCGAGTCCCATCAAAGCGAATGTTCAATGCGAGTGTTTTTGGCAGTGGTGGGGGCTACCAAGTGTTCAGTTCGGTCCCAGCGGGAATATAAGCAATGCATTATGTACTGTATGCAATACTGTATTTCTAGGCAAGATTATTGCAATATGTCTTCGCATTCTGAAAAATGTATAGAGAATCATTCCTTGAACTTTACAGAAAAAAATTTGTATGAAAAGTATGGTAATTCTTCCATCCATTGAATAGGAATGTTTACGAAATGCATACTTCAGAGGCCTTTTTTCCCGCTGGATAGTGTCTTCATGCAATGCGAGTGAAGGCGCGTGTGGAAATGGCACACGAGTGCTGTAAGCGAGGCCCTTTGAAACGCGTCTAAACAGTGCCAGAGAGACAAATGTACGCGCATCTCAATTTCATGCGCGAGCTGACGCGAATGGGCCCATTCCACACGCGCCTCGCGCTAACTCGCATTGGTCAATGCGAGTGAAGGCGCGTGTGGATTTGTGGCGTTAACCGCGAGAAAGCTGTGGAGCGTGCTCATGATGGTATATTCGCGTTGATTGGCGAGCACTGTATTAAAACAGCTTGACTTTTTCGTACAGACCATAGTATAAAGATTTATATAGTAGGCAAACTCAGCTCGAGTTCTCGACGTAAACAAACCAACATGCGTACAATCTACACGTATTCAGAAGCTGCTTCTCTTTCAGTCATGGGTGATTGCTCTGACACACATTTCTGTTTCTTTTGCACGATTTGGTATGTATGGAGTAGTAATTAGTGAAAAATGACGTGAGGGTGAGGGATATGGCAATACACGAAACAAGCATAAAAACAACATAAACAGATCAAAAAAGCGGTAAAGCTACATTGCACGTACGTAATTGAAAGAGACGAAAGATTTGTCTCAGTCATCAGCTGTTTAAAATTTTGAGAGGTACGGCCAATCAAAACCGTCCATTTGAGAGGTAATTTTTTTTTATGCGAAAAATTTTGTGGACTATGGTGAAGATAGGGAGTTTGCCTACTATGTAAGTCTTTATACTATGCTACAGACCCTGATCATTCCACATTTCCTCTCACTTCAAGGAGGCACTTACTCTCTGACCAGAAATTCGATTCTAAGTGCTTTCAAAGACTTTTTGTGGTCCCTTCTGTGAACGATAAAAAGAAATCAATTGGTTCTTTCATGAACTAGATTGTAGGCCACAGGAACAATGCAATAATTTTTTTTAGTATTCTTTTCAATTAGCTATCCAACACTCTACTTAGCCCACTTCAATTTCAAGAACACAACATAATGGCACTTAGAACAATTGCAACCATGGGCCATGTGCCAGGGGAAAACAAAGAAAATTCGTGTTGCTTTGTTCTTGTAATACGTTGTCCACTTCACAGCGGTATCTAGTGAATTAATAGTACAAACAAGATATCCCAGTGTGAGACATTTTCGCAACCATTTTTTTTATGCATCAGACTCATGGGACAGCCGCTGTGGAACCAAAACCATTTGTCACCAAAGGTCATCAACTATCAACCAAACTGCCATTCTTGTGTTTCGAGAATAGAATTTTTTTTATTTTGTTCACCCCCCAACAAGGATATGTACAGTATTTCGGTGGGTGTGTTTTACTTTCGGTCATAGTGTTTATGACACGGATAAACCACTTTACCGAGTGCTTTTCAAAAAGTTTCATTAACGTAACGCCCTGCCTTCCGTGGAATACAAATGAACATGACTGCTTCCATTTTTTTAAATTAACTGCGATTCGTGAGATCCTTTCGGATAACCATCGCAAAGTATCGAACGTACCTACATAATATAAAAGCGATCCCTTAAACGATTTCTTTAATACATCTGAATACCTTTCGGTTCCTTTCACATCGCTTCACGATTCAGAATCCTGGAACGCGTGACCCACTTCAGCTAAGCTCCGCATCCTTCTTTTTTTTCCCCAACGAATCGTCGTTGACGATATTCAACCATAAGTCCTCCCCCATTTACCACCTACTTTTCAGATCATTCCACTCGACATTGTCTGTCACCTGACAGATAACAAGAGCTCAGCCTGGATTTACCTGTTGGTATACGGCATGGGCCTTTTCAACCCCCTCGATGGTGGTTGATTCGATTGTACAGGTAAATGGTACTGCCAAAACAAAGTGAGCGACTTTGGTGAGCAGGCGGACTATTTGTGAAAGTTGTTTTCTTTTTCTCTCGATTGTATCAAGTTGGGGGTGGGAAAAAAAAGGACCTCCGGGTAAATTGGCACCAGCAAAGCTTCCAACACTATTGTTATGGTCGGTGAAAAGGAGCGTAGACGAAGACGGTGGACTGACTGACCCTTCCACACAAAGTACTCTTGTCGACAAAGATTAATCGACGTTCAAATTGACCTATGGATATGAAAGAAATAACCGCTCGGAACAGTGCAGTAACTCAACAAGGATCAAATTCTATAGGATTTATATACCCCGACCTCGTCTATACAGGATTCGAGCCATTTTGCGCCCAGCTCAAGGCTCTAGATTTTCGTGATATATCCCAGATAGTACTAGACGGTCTCACTCGCAAGCTGTTGCTGTATTGATTTATAAGGCTGCTTGCCTTACTGTGCTAATATTGTTGTGGGCCCTTATTGTTTTGCCCCGTTTATAATTCGCCACCCTACAATCAAAGTTTTTACCTTTCGCGAAATGTTGACTAGCACGCTTCAACCCCTATGGCTTGTGTATCGCTACTTTGTGTCATGTACGACCAACCACATAATATTGTGGTCGTGCAGGACATACATATATACGTTATAATGTCGCCACTATAGCAACATTAATTCGAAATTCCCTTGTGCGGACTGTTGGCTTTCGCATAGCTGAAAGGATCGAGTCGTATAAAATATCGTACAGGTGGAATACCTACACCCCTCCAACGCTACCTGGTGACTGCTGCTTAACATAAAATTTTAATGATTGAAATGCACGTAATGACTTCTAGCGCTATCGTAGTGAAAACCATTCCGTGGTGGGATTTCGAGGCTTTTCCATTGAAAGGCTTTCAGCTTGATAGAGCTATGCGGACTATTACAAACGACACTATCCACGAGTGGAAGTGTTGGCCCGTATGGAAGACTATAAACTATAGAGTTCGCCCTTAACGTCTCCGCTTATCTATTCATTTCGAATTAAAATGCAGCCAAGCCGCAGATCGATATGATAAGGTGGGGGCGGATGGTGATGGGTGGAAGGATAATACGCTTCCAGGACAGGTACTCCTGGGAACGGAGACACGCTAATTGATAGCTGCAGCTATACGAGTACTGTGAAACCAACGCGTGGTATAAGCGAAGTTTTTAAATTTTTGATTACTTAAAAAAGTTCGCTCAAAGCTAAAGTGGAAACTGGGACTTTCAGATTAAAGTCTTCGCAGGCTTTACATTCTATTTTAATTATAATTAGGCACAGGAATGATAATTGCATACTCGCGATAAGGATGGTCTTAATGTAAGGTACCTTTTTTACCTTTGATGTTGAAAAGGTTCACGAAGAAAGAAATTCCCTAAGGAAATTTTTTCATTGAACAAGTATTCGGAAATATATTTACAACTATAGTCTTGAACAGTTAAGTGTATAAGATGGGACGATAGATAAATCGAGTAAAGACGGTATTGGTTTGGTATCCTCCTTTTGTAAAGTGCCCGGGTTCCTTAGAATTCTTGTTCAATTCCCGCGTTGATAAATGAATCGCAGGATGTTTCATAAAGAAATGGTAAGAAATTCAATGTGCTACAGGAATCCTTGATTGAAGTGTCGGGATTTTGTTTCGACCTTTATTAAACGTGCTGGAATCTGGTTCGATAACCCTAATTTCTCCGTTTGTACGAATCTTGTAGATAATATCGGTACCTTCCGACTTAAGGTGTATCCACTTTGGTATCCACTACCACGCAACAGCTTACTTTCGGGATCAGCCCTTCGTGCCGAACTGATCTTGTAACTGATTTTGTTCAGAAAACCGCCGTGCGAAAACCGCTTCTCACCTATTGCTAATGAAAAACAATGGCACATAGCAGGGCATCACATACCATTCCAGAAAAACAACCATATTTTGCAAGTAAGCCTAGACCTGAGTTAAATTTGTGTCCCTAGACCATTAATTAGTGCGATATAATTTTTCCAATATTCTACTAAATGCATGCCTTGGCAGCACTAATCGCTAAACCTGTAGAGAGATGTTTTGCGCCCTAATGTGGCTGGGACATCGATTCCTACATAAGGACGAGAAATTGAAATGACAGCCAGTCGTTCGCCGACTTAAGGTGCAGGGATTGTAATATTGTAAAGTTTTCCACCCCCACCCGCATACTTCACCACTCGCCTTAACACTTGTAAATCTTTTTTCTTCTCCTAGTATCTTTTAAGACAACTACAAAGTTTCAGCCGTCTGACATCAATCGTTCAGGAGAAATGGATTTTAGAATGTTTCTATCCCAGGTTTCTAACGTTTTGGACGCATTGTTTTCTGCCTCACTCGCACACCACTAAACCCATATCAACCATTAACAACCATTTTTTTTTACAAATAAGTTCAGTACAATATAAGTTCCAACTTTCAGCCTCCTAGCAAGTGGTTTCTGAGATCTAGAAACTAAAATTTTCCATCTAATACGCAGACCCCCTCCTCCCCCGCATACCCCCACATCACCAAAATATACCACTTGTAGGGGTTCACCCATTCTACCCAGCACAAAAATTTCAGCTTAATATCTCAAGGGGTTTGAGTGCTATGGGCCTTCAAACAGTTTTGCGTACGGCGTCTACGGCGGACAGACGGACATTTTTTTCTTTTTGGTTTGTGGGGCTTACAAGTCCTAAAACGTGAAAAAAATAAATTTTAGGTCGATCACAATAATTTATTATCAAAAAAATAATAAAGTAAAATTAGCAGCTGGAGGACGTATTTGGATCAAGACGATTGGATGCAGTAGTATTCCAGTAATCAGAGACCAAATTTCAGTAAATATCGGAAAAAATGGAACACGAAATGTTTTGACGTATTTAGATTCCAATGATGGAGTAGAATAGGGAATCACAGTTTTAGACCAAAATTTGATATGGCGTGTGCCCAAAATATTGAATTTTCTGTTTTGTCGATTTATAACCTTATTTTGCATTTCTCGCTAAATATGGAGAGAACCAAATTTATAGAGATTTAAATTTTCTATCTATTTTCTATCTTTTTTATTTGTACAACTTTTTTGTAAAACCATTATTTATTGCTAATAATAAGCGTTAAGTGTAAAAAACTAGGAGATTGTCCCAGTTTTTTAAACTTTTAGACCATTTTTATTAAAAATAGGTTACATATTTACATGGCAAAGTTGTAGAAAACTAAATTCCCTACAAGTTTTGTGTACACCAGTTTTTCGTACGACAAACGGATCACGAGCGGGACCACGGTAAACTTGTAGGGAATTTAGTCCTCTAGAACTTTTCCATGTCAATATGTCACCTATTTTTAATAAAAATGGTCCAAGAGTTTAAAAAACTGGGACAATCTCCTAATTTCTTACACTTTAAGCTTATTATTAGCAATAAATAATGATTTTACAAAAAAACTTGTTCAGATAAAAAAGATAGAGAATTTAAATCTCTATAAATTTGGTTCTTCGCATTTTTAGCGAGAAATGCAAAATAAGGTTATAAATCGACAAATCAGAAAATTAAATATTTCGGGCACACGCCATATCAAATTTTGGTCTAAAACTGGATTCCCTATTCTACACCATCATTGGAAACTAACTACGTCAAAACATTTCGTGTTCCATTTTTTTTTAAGAATTCCTAGATTTACTGGACTAGAAGCCAGGACCTGATGATGATTGATATGATTCAAAATTGTTGAGTGACTAGCTTGTTAGTACACTGTGTGATAGCTCTAAGTTAAATGGATGCCATTTGCTTCCCTAAAATGCCTAGGGGTAGTCGATTGAATACCAGATCTAATGCGGCAGAGATTTTTACCTAAAGTTTCAAAAAAATTTGCTGCCCTGAAATTTTGTATTCTTACGTTTTAGGAGTAGTAGACCCCAAAAAAACAAAAAAAAAAAATTATCCGTCTGTACGTCGTACACCGTACGCAAAATAGTTTGAAGGCGCGTAGCTCCCAAATCTGTTGAGGTATTATCATGAAATTTTTATGGTGGGTAGGTTGGATGAACCTCTACGACTGGTATCTTTTAGAGGGGTGTGGGTATGAGGGGGGAGGAGAGGGGAGGGTTTTAGACAAAACATTTTGGTTTCCAGATCTCAGCTACCGCTTACGCTAGGAGACCCTCCTAAGGGGGTGTAAAGTGGTTGTATACTTTTTCGTAAATTCTTCCATATCTCTCAGGTCTGATCAGATATCGAATATCATTTCACTTCCACGGACTTGTTTAATAATTACCTATTTTTAAGTTTTTTTCCTTTTTCAACCTCTAGACCACTTCCCGGAGTATGACCCAATCATGGTATTCATATATTACGCCCTTTTCTAACAGCTTCCGAACTTTTTGTTAGGTTTTCAGTCACATAGTAGCCTACACCCCATCTAAGAATTGAACGCGTTCCGAACTTCTGCCGGAAAAATAATAAAGTTGTGCCCAGACCATTGGAAGAAATAGCGAGAGGGTTCAAACGGAATATGGTTTGTCAAATATTTCGTTAATATAAGTCCTATCGAGAAATTGACAATAACAATAGTTGTAGGAATAGTGACGTTCATTCTTTTAAGTTTGAGGTTTTTCTTAAAGTGAACTAGGTATGTATCAGAGATATTTAAGATTGTTGAGAGACTCAAAATACACTAGGATAGTAATTTAATAAGCCAACAATTCATTAAATTAATTAGTCATTCGTTACAAAATAATTTTATAGAAATAAATCCTTTCCTTTCAAGACTCTAATTTATGGGGGTTTTTCCCTTTTTCAACAGTAGAGAATAAACGAGAACATAAACAATGAAACGAAAGTGTTTTTCTTTTGCCCAAGCAACAGTTAAGAAACGAACATTCAAGGGCTAACAACGATAACCATCCACAAAATAGGAACAATAATCGTCATTGGAAAACACACTATTAAATCTGCTCTCATTTTGACGATTTCAATTAATTTGAAAAACATGAAAAGAAAATGGAAACCGATAAAGTTGATATCTGGCAGTTAAATCCGTCCAATAAATGTCGGAAGAATCGTCGATGATCGGGGGCCATTCACGTTTGAAGATTTCTCTCCGACAGATTTTTATTATATCGAAAGGTTAAAGGCAACGCAATAATAATAAAAAGATGGGAAGAGTGAAAGAAAAAACAAACACAAGGATCAAGGATAAGGGAAAACAACTTTTGTACGAATAGAGTGAGTGCCTCAGTACGGAGCCCAATAAGGAGCCACTGCGTTGCGGCTGAAACGATATCGATCTGGGGTATCCTATGCGGAATACTGTGAACATATCTCGTAAGGAAATTTTTATGTGATTGCCAGTGCGGCAGAGAACACAACCGAAAAATCGGAGAAAAAAATACAGGACCTTTAGCTTAACCAAGACGCCTTTAAGATTGCCTTCCATAATTCACATCTTACCGTCGAGAGATGAAGATAGACCCGTACAGCCGTTTCACTTGAAATTAACTTTCACTCCACCATCCCCCAGAAACAAGTACATCATGCTGTTGTCTCATCACGAATTACAGACTAAACTTCGTAAAGATGTTTTCTTTCAGCCGAGTCATACGGATGTGTGGCTTGGAGTGAGGCGACAAACGTAGGATGAAAAAAAAATCAATTTCCTTCTCGACAAAATAGGAAGAAAACATGAATGCCAAGGCTCAATATTTCAGTTGCGATATTCCATAGCATCTCGCCCTCAATTTCCATATATACAGTTTTTCCTTATACACCCCATTGCCATTTTTCCTTGCACGCTACGTCGAGATTGTCCGATTTGGGCCAGCAGCCATCTAAAATGATGGAAACTGGTCTAATGCTCCAGATCTAGTATACGGAATCCTCAATACCGCGCACAACCTTTATCTCAATCTGAAACGTTCATCATTTATTCATTTCTCGAGGAGATTATTCCTTCGGAAAAAAGGAACTGAAAATCGTGAAAATACTATGTCAAAAAAGACTATCGTCATCGTTCTCATGTCATATTCGAGTTAATCGTTCCGCTCTACAAACACCAGTTTGCAAGGATTCGGGAAAGTGTTTCGGATCCTGCAAAGCTGGTTATTTAAGGCGCATAACGATTCGTTGCTTCGGAAAATTGCTTCTGACGTTGCTGGGAAATTTTTGAGAAAAAGTGCTCAAAGGTACCGATGCAACAAGTCGTTACGAAGGAGTTGAGTCAAGCAAGCGGGATTAATTACGCCGAATTATAAGAATCCAATTCGCAGTGAATCTGAGTGCGCTTGGTTTGACCATTTGAACGTTCCCGAATTAAATCCGTCAAGGACCACAGAAGTATTCTCAAAATATCAAAAGGAGCAAGTGCTTTGAAACATGAAGCTATCAGGACGAAACGAACTGGGTGGGCCCGTGGAATATCTGGGACAGGAAGCGGGAAGAACGAATGAAGCATCGCTGGGAAAGTACCATCCATATCCATCTCTAGCACCTGTGGCACGTTGCTTCCACTCTACTTAGACATGCCATTATACCTTCTCTATACACAAAAGACATTACTGAGCCGCTCCGCTAATGATGAAGCTGAGGAACCATCCGAACGGAATGACTTTATGCAAAATTAATTCATGATTTCAACTGGCTTCTTGGGCTGTAATACGATGGCTTAATTCGACTTATGGTCGTTCGTGTGTATAGACCAAGGCAAACGCAAATACTAGACCTACAAAAAAAAAACGTAGAAGACAAAACAGAAAAATTGTGCTAAGAACGTGGCAACTCTCTAGGATTACCGGACATAGGCGAAGGATGTGTATACACGGTTTTAGTAGGATCTCTCGTGACTAAAAGAAATCATAGCTCGACCTAGGCATATATAGTGAACGATAGAAGCGCGTGTCTTTCATATATATACATATATATGCTCGTATGATAGCTAGATGTGTGATGTGCTAAATGGTTGGGAATGATGTGCAGCCTGATGGCAAGGAAAACAAGGACAATCATCAATCATTTTTCCGGGACAATTATGCGACTAGGGGGCGGGGGGGGGGGGAGCTTCGGAGCTTCTTGTTAAGTGGCACACAGAGAAAGCCATGCGAATTTTCAAGAAGCTTGGAATTGTTTTGCGAAAAGTTTTCCTTATGCTTCCAAAGGATGCCATTATGAATATTTATGGTAAGTAGAGAGCTCAGTTTATTTTTCGCTTAGATTACTTTATAATCGTCCTTAAAGCTGGTGCGGATCTTACTGACCGAAATTAAGGCATTAAATTTCGAAAGGTTTTTTCTTTCTAAGTGAAGTAAATTGTGCTTATTGGGATCAGTATTCAAAAGGAAAGCGTTAAGCTCAGTCGGCTTAAGGAGCATGAAAAAAAGAAACCAACAGTATGAACGGAACCTATTATTTTTAGCGTAACTGTAGCAAATGAGGTTGAAGTCGGGATGCAGTAGATTGTATTACTATATTTCCATCGACATAATGAAACGTGTTTAGGAAGATCACCTCTTTAAAAGAAAGAACTTTCAACATTTAAGAGTGGTTCGCGGAAATTGATAAAATAAATGTTGTACAGAGTGAGTCAACTTTCAATATAGGCTGAGATTCAAATTCAGTCTTGTCTTGTCAAATTCAGGACTTGTGCTTTCACTCACGTAAACTATTTTCAAAACTAGTAATTGCAATTTAAGAGATTCTAGCTTGTCCTTTAGGAACTAAAATTACCGTTTAATACGAGATAAAGTGACCCTCGTTAAACAAAACTGTTAAAATGTTTGATTCTTAATTACCACTTTTATTGCCCAGTATTATTATTTTAATTATCGATGAAAACAATTCAATTTAAATGAGTTTCGACATATTTATTACAATTGCTGGTTGTGGTAAACTCAAAGAAAAAGATATGATTATGGCCACCATATTTTAGGAGAACCTTACTTTGATTGATGTTATTTATTTATTGAAACAGAACTTTACAATTTTTAAAGAACCACATAAAATCTATAAAAGAAATTTTATTTATATTGTATAATTAAGAAAAGAATAAGCAGGAAAAAGGAAATAATAATAACAGAAATGAAAAAGAAAAGTTACTTATACAAAAAAAAGAGAGAATACAAAAAATAACTGAAAACTAAAGAGGCAAAAAGTAAAAACAATAACAAAATTAATGATAAAAGTTTGCAAAATGACATTGAGCGGGAAGAGAGATTCGGCGATAATGGCATTACAAAAGAGCTGTTAAAACCTGCGAACAAAGGTCCACAATATCAAAACGTAGAATATCACTACTACTACTACTACTAAAATATTCATTATGAGATCTTTGAATGCGGATAATGGGAGATTTAAAAATAATATCCGTGTTTGGTTTGAGATACGAAAAACTATATTAGTTTCTTGTCGGTTTCCTATAAATCGAATAAATACATTCAGTTTGGATAACAAAATTGGTGATACTATTTTAAAAAAATTATAGTTGCCACAACAATATTACAACATGTAACATAGTTTTACTAACTGAATGTATGCTTCTAATAACTATAGATCTATGTCAAAAATCTTAAAACTTAGTTACCGGAACTATGGTTTTGTTCTTTGGAGACATACAATGTTTGTCTCAAACAAAATTGTGGTTGTGGAGACCTAGGTGTGCAATTCACGCTACCCTTTTATTTAATAGAACGGTTACGCCAATCATAACAATCGTGTGACTTGGCTACTTGAAACATAGTTATGTTTTTTAGAAAAGAGTTTATGTTTGACTCAATCATAATAATGGTTAGGGAGACCTAGATGTGTAAATCACGCCACCTTCTTATTTAATAGAACGGTTACACCAATCATAAACATCATGTGACATGGTTCCTAATAATGAAAGTATAAAAATTACTAGAGATATGAATTTTCAAAGAGGACTCGGACAACATTTTTGAGCAAACTTTAACATAGTTTCACATACTATAACTAACAAAAATATTGGATAGAAACAAAAAATTATTCACTAGTTCTTAATGGACAAAAATTCTCAAAAGAATCGGAGATGGTAAGGTGACAACTTTGGCGATTCTTGATGGAATGACACAAATATGAATTTAATGATTGTACTCACCATATCTTAACAAATTCTAATGTCGCACTGACCATATTCATGCTTATCACAATCGTAGTATGGTTACGGCAAACATAATATGTCAAATAACGTGATTGTACTGAACTGACCATCTCTAATCAAATGCCATAGTTGCACTGATTATTCACAGTTATGTCAATTATAGTATGGCTGTGACAATCATATCTAATACCTTACCTTACAAGATTGCACATACCATATAAGATTATGGTTTTAGGAATTATTTTATTAAATTGCATAGTTCCACAAATATTGTTGTCGTGATTATAATATACTTTTACATCATGTTACGAGAATGATTGGTACAACAATATTAAATTTCAGGACGAATATATGTTTAATGCAACCATACTATGTTTTTACGAATTATATGCTATGACTAGGACCGTCATATCCATGATCATTGAAAACATATCTGTTTTACAATAGTTAGAAGGGCTTTAATATAGTCAATGCAACCTTGGAATAAACATAGTTTTTCTTTCAGTGTAGGTAAAACTGGGACACGTTATGTACCTAATTGTCTTTTTTTTAATCATATATCAAACTAAGCAACAGGCCCACAAAAGCAAAAATACGTTGGCACTTTTATCAGTTTGAAAAAGAAGATTAAAGATAGATGGTATGTTAACAATAAGAATATAATCTGAAAATCGCCGCGTACCTTCTATGGAGAATATGTAGAGATTTTTTCCATCTATGGCATCTGTAATGGTAATGCACGAGCTGCACAATTGGAATACCATCATAGATATATGTATACTCATCGACGGATACCTGATAAGAGTAGTACTTCAGGACGTTTAGAAACCATCCGGGAAATGGGAAGTGTTAGAACGATTCAACACGACGAAAGAATACTGCAAGCAGTTCGAAGCGATTAATAAATCATACGCTTGGTTTTGAAGTTTAAAATCTCTAAGTGGAAAGAGTGTGAGAAGGGGTTGGTCATTTTTTCGAAAATTTTTGCAAAATCTCTAGTGACGAGATATCCAATTGCTTTTAAAACAGTTCAATTGGATAAACCGCTGGATATCTCGTCAGATAACAGAGATTTTGAAAAAAATCTAATAACGTAAGCAACCTCTACACCCATTTGAGGTTGAATTTCGAAAAATTGTGGAGTAGGTACTTAGGCCTTTACATGAAATGCCCGTAGAAGTAGTAACCAAATGTATATCTCTACAGTATTAAGAGATGGGAAAAAATTGTGAAAAAGATGCGACCTCTTTAAGCTCTTGGGGGCTGAATAGAAAAAATGGGAAAGGGCAATTATATTAAAAGTCTCTGGAAGTAAAAACCAATCTGATATCCCATTAAACCTAATAAATACGTCAACAACTGTGAAAAGTATGCAACCCCTTTAGGGTTGAATATCTAAAAATCTTGGAATAAATTTTTTGGTTATTATACATGAAGCCTTAAGAAGATGTAAATCACTTCGATATCTCACCAGATCTAAGAATTATGTAGAAATTTGTGGAAACTCATTCAACTCCTTTACACCATCTTCGGGTTGGTAGTCGGAAAATCTTCGTTTGTTGGCTATTATATAACAACTTTGCACAAATTAAAGCTAAAGAGATAGGTACCTATATGGCGAAAATTGTGAAAACGTGTACAATACTCTTTTCCTCACTTGGGCGTTGAAACTCCAAAAACTGTGAAAGAAATTTTTAGATAAATATAAACAAAGCACGAGGAAGTGAAAAATCGGCCAACAGTCTGGGCGCCACTTTATTATTTTTTGGGTTGAGGTCCAAAACGTGCTTAATGCTGCCATGCGGTGTAGGTTACTATGCGACTGACAACTTAAAAAATAACGTTTCAAATAACCTTCTGGTTATTCCTTAGGTTGACAGTCCCATAGCCACTCCCACCGCATCTCAGCATTAAACACGTTTCGAATTTCAACCCATAAAATAATAAAGTTGCGCCCAGACTGTTGGCCAATTTTTCTTAGTTTTATTAATTCTAGTAGCACATCTATACATAGATACTAAGTTTCAACTTTTTAGCATAAGCCGTTTCTAAGATATCAAAAGCCACCCTTACATCCCCGTACCTTGCTACCCCTATCAAACATTTTATTTTCCTGGGATGTCTCTATAGTACCTCTACACAGTTTTCAATTTTTAGCTTTCTATACTTTGCGGCTTGGGAGAAATTAAAATCAGATTTCAGGTCGATAACAATACTTTATTATTAAAAATAATAACTATACTTTATTATTAAAAATAATAAAGTAAAATTACATTGTCTTATTACTTCTAAGAGATATGACGGAATTGGGGAAAAAAATTCAACCCTTTTATACCCTTTGAGGGGTTGAAAAGTTAGAAATCTTAAAGAACGAGTCTTAGGCGATTATAAAACAAGCCCGAGGAATTGAAAAGTTATTCGATATAAAATCCGACTTGAGGGATATGGCTAAATTCATCGTAGTATATATAACCCCTTTAAACCTCCTTAGGGGTCAAATTTCATAAAATCCTGAAAAAACTTTCTAGGTATTTATGTGAAGAATCCGTAGAATAAAATCAATCGCCTAAGATTATCCGTCAACCTTTACACCCGAACCCCTTAGAAAGTAGCCCCTTAAAGTTAATACTCTCAGTCTGCCTACAAAAAATCAACAGCGAACAACTTAATAGCTCAAAGGGTTGCGAAGCGACAAGCCTTTAAAGTTTGTTTTTGCATTTTTGGTGTTCACTAGTCATGATTCATAAAGCGTGAAATTTTTCAGGGTAGCAAATTTTGGGTCTTAAAAATCTACTGGCTCTTTAAAATTTGATGATGTCTTGTAAGATTCAACATTTATACATTTTTATTCGATTGTTCTGACTACTAGTTTAAAATCGGGGTAATAATCACGGACGAGCGTGTGGCTGACCACTTCACCTCCTATTGTTCCGTTGGCCCCGAAATGAATTAACTCCAGCATTACTACATGGCTAAGAGTCAATTTGGGCTGTTGCGCCATTGGTTATTTATCGTCACAGTAGGCCAGCATAATGAGTTGTCTCACCATTGATTATTATTATTATAAATAACTTTTTAACGAATATTGTACACACCAGTACTTTTATATAACTTAATTGACGGTGTCAGATGTCATAAGTCGATGACGGCTTTAATCCTCTTATTGAGTGGTCCTACAACGTCAATACTCTGTCTACTACCGCTAAACCTCGAACAGTTCAACTGTAATCAGCTTTAAAAGCGTTATGGAAACTAATTACGTATATAGACATAAAGACAGAAAGTGTACAATAAAAAAAAAAAATGTGTGATCAAAATTGAATTTGTGATTATTTCCCATACCAAAGCTTATCGAAATTCAACTACAGACGATCATTCGAAAATATTTACGCAGCTATAAAACTGACACATCCAATGATTGACCGCTTCAGTGACAAGACTAATTGAAAGCTCCTTAGTACTGGTTGTGGATATGTCCATCTACCAGCCATCCAGTCAGGACATTCGAAGACAATCTCGTGCTTACGTTCTCTGGCAGCAATCCCGTCCTTATCTGCATCTATCAAAACGTTTCGTTTGACGGCATATCCCAGTTTTGTTTTCATTTTATTGCGCTTGTGGCGTTCCGTAGTGGGCACTTCGTATCCTGTATGTATCCTATCATATACCTACAGATATCGTATACGTAATTCCTCCATACGTAGCTCTCTTTCTCCACACTCCTGCGAGCATCCTGTTCTGAGCGTATCCCGTTCGGAATTCTGGGACATTTTCGCAACATGAGGGGGATATTTGAATTGATTTGCGAATAACTCCGGTACCCCTTCGGAATTCCTTGCAGCCCCAAGCGTAGCAAACGTGGAATTTGCAGGGGCGCGTAGCTAATACTTCGCAGGATGTGAATGTCTTATCGTAAAATTGATGAGTTTAATTAGATTATGTTGTGCGACATTCCCGACCCAGATATAGGGATATCGGGCGACTGGTCTTTTTAAATCGTAGCGAGCGAAAGGAGAACTTTGCAAATATTTCGGCAGGTGGTAATACCGGCGATGATAAACTGTTAAACACACCGCTATACATTCGAATTGTGATACGATTGAGGAGGGTGGGTTTTAGCCGTGACATGTTAACATTTGAAGTTTGTAAATTCCAAAAAGTTGTTGGTACTTTTACTCCCATGTGCGGAATCAACTCAAAAATGACCGTATAGGGATGGAATTTGTGAAATATTTGGCATAAGAGATAGTATCAGTGTCTTCTTCGTAATAAGAGAAAAAAAACGAAGGTAATATTGGTGTTCTCTGCAGTACCACAATCTGCTTTTAATACTTTAAAACGAAAGTTATTAAAATGAAAAGTAGTGCGGGTGGCTTAGTGGCCTTCGGTGCATCTGGTACCTTGTTTGAATCTGCTTGGCGACAAATAATTTTCGAGAATGGAGAGAATGGGTGCCGGACTACCAGTTCACTCAGCTGTAAATGAGTACTTAAGCTAAAATCAGGGTAATAATCAAAGACGAGCGTGTGACTGACCACTTCACCTCCTAGTGTTCCGTTGGTAATGAGTACCTCTAGCATTATTTCAAGGCCTAGGCCCAGTTTGGGCTGTTGCGCCATTGATTATTTATCGTCACAGTAGGCGAGCATAATTGCTACAAGCTGTTCCTTTAAGCAGGATATCTATTTAAGGAGTCCTTTCAGTTTCCCCAAACCGGTTCAATTTAATGTCGCCCGAAAGCTGGGGATTCCAACAAAATGTATTGCGCTGACTTCTCCTCTACACAGCATTGGCCACATATGTGAGAACCTAGGATTTTCATCCTCCATAGAGACGTACATCGGCCTGCTATAACAGCATCTATGTTAGCGAGATTCATTCGTTAAAGTTCTAGAATAATCTTAGGTCTTATAGAATCTGGCCCAGTTAGAAATATTTTTGATTGTCGGCAGTGGTTGAGATTTTTCCAATGATCTTAGTTCCGTTCGGTGACTTTCCAGTGCATTATGATTCAATAGCAGCGTACGATATCAAGCCTTGTAAAACCCTCCTTAAAGAGTCGTGAAACGACTGTTATCAAGCTTAGGGGTATCATAGCTACTTGACTGTAAATACCGAATAACGTTATCCGCCACCACGATTTGCTGGGTAGTATAAATTGCTTTTACAATTGGGAATGACTTTCCAGCAGATGAGCCAGCTAAGAAGATCCATACCACCGATAGGTTCTCTTTTAGAGACCCTTCTGTATAAAATTGGTTTTTTTTTTTTTTTTGCATTCACTTTCTACACGTTGTTCCACTAGCTCTCGAGCGAGTACACAGTAAGTGTAGAAGAGGTATGCAGGGGGAACAAACCTACTGTTCGAGTTTAAGTTTGTTTGATTGCTGTGACGTCAAATGTTATTGCAAAAACGTTACTTTGCTTGAAATATCAGACCATAAACCCTAGGCATGTACAACAAAAAATTATTCGCGCCGACTTATCCAGGGTATATTAAAATTGGGTGCTCTGATGGTGTAGCGCCCTGTCTGCCCACCTCAGCCACGACAAATTGAAATGATTTTTGAACTCTGGAAATGGAAATGCTCCGTTTTCAATGTGACACCATCAAATATAAGATCAGGCACCGATGTGTCTTTTTTAAGATAAAGATGACAAGCTTTTGTTTTCGCGGCATTAAACTCTACTCGGTTTACCCAGCCCATTCCAGGATTGAGATGAGGTCGGAGTTTAAAGAACCAAATAACTGATTACGTTGAGAGAGTACCGAAGACTGGCGTGCCTCTGTAATTGAGTTAACCTAAGTACGAAAATAATAAAAAGAAACATTTATTTATTGCTGGTTTGTGAGTAATATAGTGTAGCAACGAACTTGTACTACTAAAAGAATGTGAAATACTGCAGCAACAGAGAACATTTATAGGCAAGGTACAGCATGGCGGAAGTACATACTTATCTAATGCAATTTAAAACGAACACAACTACACATAAAAGAGAAGCGAAGGATTGGAAATAAGAATGCAAGCAAAAGTTAAAAAAAACCTATGTGGCACCACTGAATTTAACAGCTGTTTCGGTGACAGACGAAATATACAAGCTGAATGATAAGAGAAAAGAAGCAAAAGCATTGACTACATTATGCGACACGCCAAAAAAAAAACGATGTACAGCCAATACTAAAAGGAACACAGTTCGGATAAACAGAACGCGAATTATAAGAATTTAAGATAACGCACAATACAGGAATAAAGCATAAACTAAGGCGCCTGAAACAAACTGAACTCACCAGTAGCACGAGACATACGAGCAGTCTGCAATTTTTGGGAAAATAACGAAGTTGCTGTCGTTTGACATGTTGCCTCTTAGTTGCTTAAATACTTTTCGGGTGCTATGGCGGCACCACTATACAAACGCACGTTTCTTTTTTCGGGTAAGCTATTTCAATGAACTACTAAACCACCGGATATTATTTCTGAATTTCAACTTTAAAGAGCCTTTAACAGGAAGAACTACATAACAAAACGAGATAGAACTATCTAACAGCGGATGCGGAAGAACGGGACAGCACTCATGGGAAGATGGGGTACAGTTCAACTAACTCATCTGGAGGTACACACTTTTAACCAATTCCCTTTTTATGTATTAGATCACAAACAAAAACGACTTGATTTGATTGAACTATTGTTTCGTCAATATAATTTGTTTTCTCTTTAAGTTCCAGACAAACGGTAAATTTTTTCTAACAGACTTTCAGAACGTAAGGATAAAACAACGCGTTCTCGGCCCCGGTGTGCGATAGACTCAAAGCCGAACATTCGCTCAGGACGAAATTTACCACGGCGGCTCACAGGTTTTTTTTCCCCAGCGAATCCCTTCCAGACGTTTCGGGAGAAATTCCTTCAGGGGTATTTTGTTTATGCTTTTTGAATGAAAACACACACGCCGCTGCTCATAGCACTACGCTGCGGTTGGAGTATTCTTCGCAGACGGAAAATTCTTTGTTTTCCTTTTCCACAATAATGCGCAACTGGTACGCTGCAGTGCGAGCAGTCATACATTGACAGTTCGAATATGTCAAATTAAAGCAAGAGAGGTGAGAGTGCGTTCGAAAAAAAATAACGGGAACAGAGAGTATACAGTCAGTTTTGGCATGCGCGAAGTTTCTGGAAATTTCCCAATAAAAAGTATGTTGGTGAAATGATTACAACTGCCGTCAGTTACGTTTAAAAATTAATTTTTTTGGAAGTAACTGCAGTGATAATGTTTTATTGGCTCCGGTAGTAACAAATTTGGTGTATAGTGTATATATCATGTGTATATATAAAAATAATTAAAATAAACCATTATTAAATGCAAATATTGTATGCTGGGCCGCGGTGTGCGCGGCTGGAAGCGGTGGCTTCTGCTTTGCTATTCTTGAATCGCGAAGTATGATACTGTTGGTCGCGGCGGCGGAGAGTTCGGCTCAAAACCCTAGTTTTATGTTAGTACTCGTATGTAAAGTACTAAACAGAACACGGATTTCGACTTCGATTTTGCCTACCTTGCTGCAGTCGCCGGTGATTTGCCTACGATACCATACATTTGACGATACAACGAAACAACGTTATTGGGAAATGCTTCCAAAAAGAGAGCAACTGTAGTATCTCGTTTTTTTTAATTAGCCTTGCGTCCAAATATTACAGACCATCAACTTTATTATTCTTAAACTCAAAGCGCTTTTTGACAAGTTTGTGTAATAATTAACCAGCCTTCTCTTAATGCTATCAACATTTATTGGCGAATTACAGGCTGTATAAAAATGGTGGTAGATTTTAACTAGCTGTGGTAGACGTGGTAGATCATTATTTTTAGACAAATCGTGGTAGATCTGCCACAATTGTGGTTAAGTGACAACACTGCTTAAGCTCCTCAAAGTAAAAGACGCTGCTTTGTTTCATTGTCAGCAAATGCGTCAGCCATCTACCACACAGCTTTGTCATGTCCAAATTTTCAGTAAGTATGCGATGTACACATTTTTAATAGCCAACCAACCTAACATGTATGTTAGCTACTAATACTAGGATAATACCCTAATACTAGATATCCACAATTGGGAGCACAATTGGATACTGATCCAGTATTGAGGAATAGAGGAAATTTACTTTAATATATTTACCCAAATTTCACTATTTCTTGTAATTGATAAAAATAAAATAAAAACATATTTCGGAGTATGTAGCTAAGCAACACGTTAAGCCAAAATGCGCACCTATCCAATATTTGGTGCCTGTCTCCTATAGTCTGTAAGCAAATAAACGTTACTCTTATCCTCCTCAAATCATCCCCCACTTAAATTTATATCTTAGAGTGCCCATTGAGGCCATTAAGAACGTTCGCAGAATAGATATTAATTTAATTTTAGCTTTAGAATTAAAACGAAAAATTGTTAGGTTTAAGATTTAAGGGAAAAATAAAGCACTTTCAAGACTTAAAACTGAAATAACCTTTAGAGATAAATATCGGAAAGTTTGGAAACCGTTTCTTGGAGCTTATACAAAGAGCTCGCAGAGGTAAAATTAGTTCTATAACTGGAAATGTCTAAGAGATTTAACAAATTTTTTTAGGAATTAGATAAGTACTCAAGGGAAGTGAGGACCATTTTTTTTAAGTCATCACATTTCCATACACCATTTGTCAACAATTCTTTCAAACTAGAAGAACGAACTAATTCTCAAGGGCTCGGGAACTAGTTCATTCGCAATCACTAGTTTTAGTTTTAGTTTAAGGAAGCACCACACTGAGCTGCAGCGCACACTAGGCTCCATAGCGATCCCTTCGGATGGAATCGTGGAACTTGCCAGTTAATCACCCCAAAACATCCCAAATCCCTAATGAACTTGACCAACTTGTCATACCCTATTAATTTAAGATCTTCCAAACTATCGAAGAAGAGATTACCCAACCACTTAGAGAGCCTTCTTGCAAGCGCTTTACACTTGCATAAAATGTGGGTAATATCCTCCTCAGCATATAGGTCAAAGCAGTACCTACACACGTCAGAGTCAGCTATCCCCATCCGCCTGGCATGTTTCCATAGGAAGCAGTGCCCCGTCAGTATTCCGATGAGTACCCGCAATCTTTCCCTATTCTACGCTAGTATTTCCCTGGACCTAAGTTTGTCCAGCCTTGGCCAGAATGCCCTAGAGATCCTACATCCCGTCAGCTGCTCCCACCTTGAGTTCGCTGCGTCTATGGCCTGCTCCCTGATAAGCGCTTTGATGCCGCTTAGCGGTGGACTAACCTCCTCCTCCGCCAATTCGGATGACGCCGATCCCACTCTTGCCAGCTCATCAGCCAGTTCGTTCCCTTGTATCCCGCTATGCTCTGGTACCCAGCAAAGTTTTACTCTATTCTGACAGCAAAGTACCTTGAGCACTTCATGACAGCGCTGTACTAGTTGGGATTTGATAGTCTCCGATTTCAGTGCCTTCAAAGCCGCTTGGCTGTCAATGTAGATTGAGATATGCCTACCGCATATCCCACCCATCAACAAGATGTTAGCTGCCGGGAGCACCGCCATAATTTCTGCTTCGCGATCATTAAGGTGAACTGGAATGCGCAAGCCTGTTTTCTAATCTGATTCTTTTCGCTTAAATTAATACTACATAGCTTCTCAATCCATATCCTATATAAAATTTAGCACGGATTCAAACCAAACCCAAATTTAGTAATCGACTGAGACTGTGGTGGTGCTGAAACTCGATACGGTTGTTTCTATGGACGCTTCCCCTCTATCTCATACTCTTTGGTACTAACTTTCATATTCCGAGCGTAAGTCATTTCTAAGATATAAAAACCACTCCCACCTCCATACCATGCTACCCATTTCAAAAACTGTATTTTTCTAGAATACCTTTATAGTGGCTTTATATATTTAGTCGTCCATTTTTTATTTGCTATAGTTCACGATTTTTGAGAAATAAAATCAGAATTTTTTCCGTTCACTCTCTACATCTGCCTCCTCAAAAAATTTTCACTGCTAGAAGTCTAACTGGGCCAAACTCCTGTAAAATTTCGAAAATCATATTTGGTACGGTTCTACAAGATCAATTCTTTTAGAAATGGCCATCCCCCTACATTCGTTCTCCAGCTCCTCCTCAAAATTTTACATTTAGAAGACTACATCTGTAATCCAGTATTCACAAACCAAATTTTTACTATCATGTACTATTTGTTCAAAAGATATTGGACGTAGTCTTATAGGCCGCTACAAGACTTCGCCTCTTCTCAAACAACTTCTGTAGAAGTTACCTGGATGAGGATGAGGAAACCGACTTTCATTTTCTCTGTACCTGTCCAGTTCTCTCCACTAGATGAGAAACTCATATAGCAGCATAATTCTTCAACATTCTTAGTAACCTTGCTGGAACGGAGCCTTCATTGATAACACAACGTACATTTTTCGGTGTCCGTGTTTTCATAGGCACCAACCTCCTATCCACTTTCGGTCTAAAAAATTATATAAGATCAAATAAGAAAAAGAGTACTGTTTTATCATGTCTCATAGCAAAGGAAGGAGAATTCCGGGAGTCTACACAAAGTTCATCACAAATAGGTACGTATGATGAACGACATTATGAACGGATTGAAGAGTGTTAATTGTTGCATTTCGTTTCTACTGCATTCATTAGTGTAGCTACCTATTTTTTCAAATCATTGCTGATTTAGTTTTGTGTATCATTTCATCATGAAGCTCACCATGAAGTCAATCGTGAAATTTTTCATGACCTTCATCCAGAAATTCATCTTGAACTTCGTCACGAAATAGATCAGCAGTTCATCAACAAGTCCATGAGCATGGCTAAGTGAATCCCTATAAAGTTCAGCAGTAGGTGCATGTTCAATTGTTGGCTACTAGGGAGTAGGGACGCTACTGATGTACACACACGCTACTGGTGCACTATTATAAGTTTGAGGGATAGAATACTGGATACCTACACAGTAAATCGTTACACCTTTTAGTTCCATACAGAGAGATAAAAAAATTGTATATGAAAATTGATAGATATCCTGCCTTACTCAACCCTGTAATAATAATAATAACAATCAACGGTGCAACAGCCCAAATTGGACCTAGGCCTTGAAGTAATGCTACAGTTACTTCATTACTAGACCAACGGAACACTAGGAGGTGAGGTGGTCAGCCAAACGCTCGTCCGTGATTATTATCCTGATTTTAACTCAGGTAGGTACTCATTTACAGCTGAGTGAACTGGTAGTCCGGCACTCAATCCTATTCTCGAAAATTACTTGTCGGCAAGCACATTCGAACCTGGTACCAGGTGCACCGAAGGCAAGTGCTCTAGCCACTAAGCCACCCAGACTCAACCCTGTAGCTAGGATAATATTGCAGCCCCAGTCAGCGAAATCTTAATGAATTACTGAAAACAGTTTACGACTAGATGCCCTCTATATCTACCGTAAAATAAAAGGAAACTATATATAATTGAACTAAATAACTTTTATTTAGAGGCGACATGATTGCACGAATGGTTTTATAGCACAAATTCTGTTTCTACAATCATTTAAAATATTTTTAAGTTCATCATTAATCTTTAATGTAATTAATATTTAAATTCTAAACAAAAAATAGACCTGAACAACAATAAATACATTTTTTATTCATTAATTTAGACAACATTAAGTTTATGTAACAAAAGAATTTCAACGTACTCCCGCTTAAGTACTTTAATAATTAATTCTTTGAGATTTAGTTATTTAGCTTTTAGTTTGTTTTATTTTACTTTAAATATAATTTGTATAAATTATTCGGTTCATGTACAGTTTTTTTTGCAACCCCTCATTGTAGGCAACGAAAGGAAAATCAGGAAACGGAAGGACGAATTACTAACAAAAGTGCTAATAGACCTTCTATTTATCATTCTCAGCCGCGCTTTCCGAGCCCCATCCACATATAGTTGGGATCGAGTGAATTAGATCCACGATATCCATCAGGAACAGCAGAAACCAGAGTTCGAATCCTTTGCGATGGACGATACGTTCGGATGGCATGAAGAAAGGCAGCAGTTCCATGCGGTCCGACGCTATTCCAGGACGAATCACCTTCATCGCTCGTACTAGTTAGTTCTTTCTTCAGGTTGCTAACAGGATGCTCGCCATCGAGCAACTGAAGCTGATCGGGCGTGAGGTCCTTCTGTTCCAGAAACTCAATGTTATTCTTTAAATTATCGAAGAAGTCGCCCAGATTCGACATTGCTCCTGTGAAAGAAACGATTAAAATTTGATTAGTATAATTTCTCGGAAACTGCGGAAATAATTTGGGAACGAAACTTGTTTAATCCGTACCGTAAAACTCACCAACACTAATCGACGGAATAAACTGCGACTGATGCTTCTTCGACTTTTGCCGTTTGATGGCGTGAAAGGCGTTCCTTTTTTGACCGTCGTTTAAAATCTCTTCATCCCTTAACTTCCGCCACAACGTGTTCTGATTGTACCAATCCTTTGATTCATTACCGTTCCAGGCGTGGGCATTATCATTTCCTTCAGGAGCATCCTGTTTGTAAGTGTCGTCAATATCTTCATAATTTTCATAGTTGGAATTTACGACCCGCTCCAGATTAGGGGTGTTCGCGAAAGGGTAATGGGCAAAGTTTATTGTTTTGATTTGGTTGGGTGTCTCATCGGCGAACAGTAGCTCCCTGAGGGCGCTGAAATTCTGTTGTTCTTGTTCGAGTTGTTGATTTTGTTGATGATGTGGATAGTGGTGTCCTAGCTGTCCTTGTTCGGGAGGTGCTGAAGGTTGATGCTGGGATGGATCCAATGCAGTAAAATCTTTCAAGGGATGTAAATCGATTTCAGATTGAGATGAACCAATTCCGGCCTTGAAGTCTTGACGAGTATCGTGCAACAGGTAATTATTGTGACGCTGTGGATATGCTGAAACTGTTTGCAAAAGTTCATTAATAAAGGATGAAACAAGAAGTTTAAGTCGTTGGTACTGGTAGTCACGACAATAATTTTAATGAAGTCTTAATATTGTTGGAAAGTAAGTCAACGACAGGAAGTTATAGGCATTTTATTATATTTTTAATAGCTTTAAGAATAATTTCATATTTCGGCAAGTGCGAAAGTAATAACGTTTGCATAGTACTCGTCATACGTATTTATTTGACGGGTAATATATATATAATGCAAGATAAGTGCTATTGACATATTGATTAAAAAGGTGTAAGTTGACGTGCACTTGTAAAAATCAGATTGTTTTTTGATAGAGACAAATCCTGTATCAATATTACATGTAGTAATTATTGATCAGCGTCAGCGATATGAAGAGAGCAAGAAATGTACGTGGGCTGTCCCAGAAGTAGGTACTTAGCTGGAGTATAGATAGTGGTTTTTATTTGAAAGTAAATACTGTGGTAGATATCACTATCCCTACAAGGCTTTAGTTTAAAGTTTGAAGACACTACGTTTTTTAGTGTTGTCTTTATTTGGCAGCCATCAATAGAGAACGCTGTCGGTGAATTTTTGAACATAGAAAAAATTGTTCATCGTGTGATGCACGATGGAACAACGTAGTAGTCGACCGAAGAAGGTGACCTCGATATAAATGGTGAAGAAAATCTATAAAATCAGTCGATTGTCGACTGAAAGTGCGCGAGCTAGCAGACATAACAGAGGCATTTCAAAAAGTCCTGTACATTGCATATTGACTGAAAATTTTGACATGAAAAAGTTGTGTGCAAGATGGCTGCCGCGGTAGTTCACAGTGGCCTCGTATACACCGTACGTTAATACGCTTTAAACTGTTCTCGGTATAAGTTAGTACGATTGGCTTTTATACTGCCCGAGTATACTAAGTTAATCCACTTGCCTGAGCATACTAAGTTAATCCACTTGCTTTAAACGTCATATGTGAAGTTGGCATGCAGGTAGATGTCTCGTTCATTGCATGTAGCGATGAAACTCTATGGAAAATGCACAGAAATACCAAGGCTGTTTGAATGATTTTTAACATGCATTCTGGCAATACCAAGCTTCAATCTTCACAGATGGCGGCCTTCAATTTGTAGCAGGTATTTATACCCAATAATCAGAGAAAACAATAGTACAGTACAGTGGATACCGCTTATTGTAAACCCGGATAATGCTATAGTCCGGATTTTGTTATCAAAACAGTTGGGTCCTATTCTACACAAACGTTCGTTTTTGTTCGTTTTTCGTTTGTCTATTGTTATAAACCGGTTAATGTTATTGTTTTTGGCTGGCCCCAAAGTGATTACAATAAGCGGTACCTACTGTACTGTACTATTGTTTTCTCTGACTATTGGGTATAAATACCTGCTACAAATTGAAGGCCGCCATCTGTGAAGATTGAAGCTTGGTATTGCCAGAATGCCATTTCAACTGCGCTCGGTTTAATTTAGTCTAGTTCAAGTCCACATGCTAAACTGGACTAACTTAATACCGCACGTTTACACGGTATTTAATACGGCTTTACTCTTAATACGAACTAAGTTAATACCATACATATACCACCTTGATCAAAGAGTTCCCGGAATAACCACCGTGTGGCGCTTTTATTGTTCTGATTTGAGTTCTGTTTTTTTTTGTTAAGTTGGTACATCTGTTGTTGACATTCCCTCTAAATTTTAGCGTCATAGCTTGACATTTGCAAAAGTTACGTTGCCAAGAGTACATCTATCTCTGTGTGTGTTGGCGATTTTTTACAATTTTAGAAATGGATTTAAATTTGCAACAACGAACTTGTATTAAATTTTGCGTAAAAACGGATTTAATGGTGCGCGAACGTTGGAAATGTTGGAAAAGTGTTTCGGCAACGATTCTCTAAAGAAAACGGTCGTTTACCAGTGGCACGAGCGGTTCAAAAGTGGTCGTGAGTCAGAAGAAGGCAATGCTCACGGTTTTCATGGGTTACAACGGTTTAGTGCATCATGAATTTTTGCCAGAAGGCCAGATAGTAAACAAAGAGTATTATTTGGGTGTTATGAGACGTTTGCGTGAAGCAATTCGCCGAAAGAGACCAGAATTGTGGGCAGAAAACTCTTGGATTTTGCACCATGATAACGCACCGTCGCACAGTGCCATCATTATTCGTAATTTTTGACGAAAAAAGCAAGAAATACCATCCAACAGTCACCGAATTTACCTGATTTGTCTCCCTGTGACTTCTTTATGTTCAATCGAGTTAAAAACCGACTACGGGGAACGCGTTTCAGCAGCCGAGAGGAAGTAATGGAGCACTGATGGTCATACCGAAAACCGAATATAAAAAATGTTTCGAGGATTGGATCAGGCGCTGGCATTAGTGTGTTGCAGTCGATGGGGATTACTTTGAAGGGGACAATATAGATTTAGATGAATAAACTTGTATTTTTAATTTTCTTAATAAATTCCGGGAACTTTTTGATCAAGGTGGTATGACGTTTAAAGCAAGTGGATTAACTTAGTACTCTCATGCGGTATAAACGGCAATCGTACTACCTTAATACCGAGAACAGTTTAAACCGTATTAACGATTGCGGTGCATACGAGGCCAATGACGACGAAAAACATCCCTTCTTAACCCTTCTTTTGGAAGTTATACTTAACATAGTTTTGGGATAAATTTGTAGCTTACCGACAAGTCTCTAGGGTAGTGGGATGAAAGAAGAAGGATATTTTGGCACAAAGGACCAATCATTAATCACTGGCATGTCAGTTTCCATTGCCACGATAAGAATTGGACTGAAATTAGATACTTGATGGTAAAAAAAAGAACCAAATAACTTGTTGCATTTTCAGGACAGGGTATTCGAGGCTATACCTTTTCGTTGCTCGTTCCTTTTTCGTTCGTTTTCCTAATAATGAAAATTCCTGGAAGTCTTAGGACATGGTCTAAATAAATATCGAAGCTTGATACCTCTTCGCTTTGTTTACCAATCGTCGGTAACAACCATCAATTTTTCAATTCACCCTCACATAAATTCAATAACGTCATGCTGTATGCCACTTAACTATGCATACCTTGTCCGAGTACGCCCACAGGACCCGAATAGAGTTTCAAATTGCAACTATCAATCATTTTGTAGGCATTTGTGAATGAACGTGAAACGTTCTTTTTTTTTTTGTTAAAAATAATAACGAGATAAAATAATGTGTCACACGTTCCCACACCTTTTTCCAAATTACTACCAAATTCAGATCCATAGATCAATATACTGTAAATTGGGTAACTTCAAATTTCATTTATTATGATGGTGGATTTTGGTAGTGCATTACGTTCGGTCAATATATCTTATTTGGTTTATAGACCCTAGTAGCATAGAGCAGCCCAGACTGCAAGCTGTTAGCCAATATAGCATTGGACTAGTCTAAGGCACACCCTTCTAGAACCACCTGACGATAGCAATCCTGACTAGGATCCAGGTGGTAGGATAAATTACAAAAAAAAAAACTCGAAAATCTTACCTAGAAAATTATTTTATCGATTTATCTTATATTTGATATTATGTTTTCATAATAGTGCATCATAAATAGGTTTTTATCTGAATTTTCCTTACACCAATTTCATAAGAATTCGGAATACTTGTATGTAATCAAAACACCCCGCAAAGCAAAGATGTAAAGATTATTGTCTGATCTCTGGCTATTTATAACACAAGTTTATAATCGAAATTATCAATGAATAAATATTATTATTATTATTATAATAGTGCATCACTATAATAAGAATCAAACAGCCAATTACAATACAGTATAATTTCGATAATGTGGACCTAATTGAAACCGACTGATTTCACATTTTACACTTTATTGGAGACGAAAAATATATGCTGTAGATGACTTTATATATACATTTTATTGAAAAAAATAAAATTTCAAAAAACGGTATTATGTACATTAAGCATAGAACAAAAATCCATTTATATTTTTCGAAAACCAAAGCTATTTGTAATAATTCTGAAAATGATAAAGAAAAATGCTATTCTATTCTGGAGAGGAAGGTGTAAAAAATTTGTTATTTTGGATTATCGGATAGTGTTGAACTCTTTTTCGACTACTTTAGATCTTATTTGTACATTTGTTCGTAATATATATCAATTCCCATAACTTTGTAAACAGAGTGCTACTTTATAGATAACCATGTTCACATTATAGAGGCGCTAAAATTACCATCGTGCACATTACAAGAGACATTTAAGAAAAAACTGCTTGTTCACTTTACTATAAATTATCGAAGGTTCACATTAGCGAGATTAAACTGTATTATTATCATGTTTAAATACTAATTATTATTATACTTTAGATGAAATCTGAGAGTATTATAAGTTTAATCCAACCCAAATTTTCTATCGCATAGAACGAAGCCGCTGGCTAAAAAAAGGTATACGAGTGGGTATTATTTTGTGTTCATTTGTGATCAAAAATTCTAAATCTGCTTGACGTCCATCCGTTCGTCTGCCTGTCCGTCCGTCTCTACGCCTATCTGTCCGTTAGCTCAATACACGATAACTCAATGCACCTTAGCCTAGGCTCTTGAAATTTAGAACCTGAATGTTCGGCGAATTTGTAAGGCTAATTAAACATGTGTTTAAGAATATTGCTCAATAACTTCGGTACATCTTAAGCTACATTTTTGAAATGTTGTATACGTTACTAGTTGTTTGGGGAATGAATATGAAAAAAACCCTTGAGTCCTTCGAGTAGCTGGCATGTAAATGTCCTGTATATATATTCTTAATCAATTTATGGAACTTACTTTAACTCAAGAAATCCGTAAGCCACGGAGCTGAAATTTCTTACAAATTAATTTTGAGGAAAAATTTAGTTTAATTTCATTGGTCAGGAAATTTGCTTTCCTGCTTCAGTCCAATACAACATATTTATTGTTCGATAACTTTAGAATCATTTAAGCTACGACTTCTGAAAATTTTTGTGACTGGATTAACAAATACTTAAAGCTAAAAATATGATAATGAAGGAAATGTTATTAAGTCTTTGGGTGTAGCTGCCATACAAACATCATGTAAAAATGTCTTCACTCAATTTACGGAACCCAATATAACTCAAATAATCGTTCAGCCACCAATTGAGAATTTAGTACAAAGAAGTTTTGAGTGAAACCGAGGTCGAAATTCGGTAGCTCTCACACAAAAAGTTCATAAAAAACATGTTCTGCAATATTTTCCAATAGCTTTTTATAGTTTCAAGCTAGGAATTTGAAATTTTGAACACATTAAATTTTTAATAGTTTTCAGTAAAGGAATAAATATGCTTGAAATGGGATGAGTCCTTTAATCTCCTTCCATGTAAAAGTCCTTGAAAAGGGAAAATTATATTTTCAGTGATTCACCTAGTTCCATATATGAAATTGTACACTGATGACATTGTCTTTTAGAGTCAAGAGCCATCCAAATAAGAGTCCTTAATAAAGCACAAGCTACATGCGCATTCCTTATTTAACGGGGGTCGTCCTATAAGTCGGCCAGTTTTTTTCCCCTTTTTTCGGGTATTTTTTTTTGCAGGATATGAATTACCCGTTCTTGAAAATTTTACCACATATTTTTTCATATATCAACAAACATTAGACATTTTTTAAAAGGATAAATATTTTTTTTTTCCGTGCAGAGCTCTTGAAAGTGACCGCTGTAAAAACAAGTTGGCTGCCATGATTTCGGACGTCCTCCTCATCGGAAATCAAAAAATTAAATTAATACCTCAATTGTAATTTGCAGTTTTGGGAAAAAATGCAAGTAAATATCGGTAGTTGTCCGGGTGTGCTCCGAACAACTACTCCATTATATGACTATTACTTCTGCACGGTTTTGGCAAAAGTTGATATGTCAAAATTTCATGATTTTACAGGAAGCCAAATCAAAGGTTTGAAACCTCATTGAACATACGTGCTAGCTCATGTGGGACTGTGCTATTTTTTTAAAATACTATAATATCTCAAAATTGAAATTAAAGAGGTATAATAGAGTTCGGATCTTTTTAAAGTGCATTTTATGTATAATTTTCACGCTACTACTCGACATATCAAGTTCGGCCATACCATGTTTCATAAAGCAGTGTTTATCCAACCTACAAACACTCAGTGCGAGTGTGGCAAAACTTGATCATATCACTTTCTGTTAAGCAAGCGTTGATATGGGACATATCTTGTTCTGGGGTACATCAAATTAAATATTTTAGGACATACCAGCTTCTTAGATTGCCGTTTAACAACCTTCCACTTATCGCAGACATATTATATTTTACCGACATGTTCAGAAAGTCTTAAAAGACATATTAAGTAAAAAAATTTTTTTTTTTAAAAAAACCGACACATCAACTTGTACCAAAACGGTGCAGACTTTATAACGACTTTAAATTCGGAGAAAACATTTTACATACATTTTCTAAGGATGATTTAAAAGTAATACAGTTAAGAAATAATAATAACCTCAAACTACAATGTAAATCGGAGTTCAATATTTCATCTAGAGTATTTTTTTAATTAGCTTGCAGCCGGTCGTGACTGCAGTAAATTTTTTTTATTAACTTTGTTTTTTACACACTAATTAACATTTGCGAAAGTTCTTTAAGAAAAAATGGATGAAAATTATTTATAGAGAATTTGAAGAGAATTTGATATGAAATTTTTGTCAAATGTGCATATTTCGTGAGTTATTTGCGAAAAACTGCACATCCATCGGAAAATATAAAAACTTTGTTTGACTTGCAGCACTTAACCTTGCTAACTTTTTTTCACAAAAAAAAACAACTCCATGTTTTTATATGAAACAGAAACTTTTTCATTTGCGTCTAAATAAATTTAATTTTTAACGCTCCTCCTACCCCACATACGTACTAAACCTCCCTTCTAAAAAAAATTGATATTACATGTCACTTGTAATTTTACACACACTGCTCTGAAAGCAGTAAAATTACTAAATTATTAAAATTTTTTTACGCACTCTTGTGATTTTTATTAGTTACGCTTAAATACATCACTATTAATGCGAAACTTCTTACATAAGTGTGGAAATCAAACTCTACAAATATGTAGTTTCACTGAAGGCAAATATTACAGTGCTTGGAATTACAAACGGTGTGGAAAAACTATTATAAATTATTAGTGATTAGTGGTTATTATTAATTATTATAATTTATTTATTTTTTATTTATAATTAAATTTTTCCAATCACCTCTAAAATTTTCATTGATTAATGATTTCTTGTTAATTGTTTTGTAATTTAATTCTCTACAAATAATGTTCAATTTTTTTCATCTTCTGAAAAAAATTAGTATATTTATAAGGACATATCCTTATCAATTGAGAAAGGAAAACTATTTTTGAAAAATAAAATGTCGAAAAACTATTTATATTACATAATTAATTTTTCTGTAAAATCATTAATATGAATTTTTGTGAAATTTATACGAGTATATCTCGTGAGATATGAGAAAAGCCCACTCTACCCGACATAATTATGTACGTGCTTCACCTGTTTAACTCACGACTTACACAAATAAGTGAATAAAACAACGAAGCAGTCAAGTTGATACATCACGAAAAACAAATAACTACGCATAAAGTATCAAAATTACATGAAAAATGTGTAATTTTATACACAATTACAAATTTCCACATTTGAAGCGAAAAATTTCATTCGATGTTGTTTGTAATTTTACTTTCCAGACAGTAAATTCTGCCGGAAATATGTAAAAATACAAACTTTCAAAACGTACTCGTAATTTTGCTAAATTTAATGAAAATTTGTAAATTTATTACATCAATTCAGAATATTTTACTGTTTAAAGGACAGTTATTTTTACAAACTCTTAAACTGTGTATACTATATACAGAAACCAAATTTTTAGGCGCATGTAAAAATTGACTCGGAAGATATTGCAATCCAAAGTTTTTCGCCGGCGGACAAACGGATATATTGATTTTTCGGACGTTTCAAGTCTATCAGACTACTTCATTAGTAAGAAATAATAAAATAAAATAAAATAATCAATGGAAATCGAAAAATTTTAGTTCTCTTGAAACGTATGGAAAACAGATGATTCTCAAAGTTCTTAAATGGAGCGAACTCACATGTCCTTAATAGGCATCAATGAAACACCTCCGAAAAGAGCACCAACTAAATCGCCTTGGAACATCAAACCTTCGCCCCTTATAAAGAAGTTTTTCAGCTCAATAAACTTATTTCCTTAATTTAAAACCTGTCTAATACTCTCAATTTTTAAACACTAATTCCCTATCAGGAATATCTGTATTTTCCACGTCACTTAACACCCAAGTACCACCTCCTTATTCTGCCACGAAAAAGATTTTAATTTCCGTCGTCTTTGACTTTTTTTTTTAAGAATTGTTAAAGATTATTCCAATTGATTTAATCTGACAAAAAAACAGACTTCAATTACAATTTTCTTTTAAGAAAAAATCACTCACCTTCGAAAACGAAGAGGATAATAGTTATGCAGGTAGCGATAGCTAAATTGACCATTGTGAGTTTCGAATTGACTAATTATTGCAAAACATTCCAAAAATTTGTATATATGATGATTTTTGTTTATAATAATTTGTTTTTGTTAATACTTTTCCGTTTTGCATGAAATTAAATTGGTTTCTTTTGTGGAAACTGCACCCGATCACCTCACTTAAATCACAATTTACATTAGAACACCAGAAAATGAAGTATTCACCTTCCTCCAAACCACTATTCAGTTGATTTTTTTTATAATACAATTACTTTAAAAATATTAACAATTTCGAAAAATCCGTTACAAACAACTACAGGGACTTGTTTCTGCCAGGTGTGCGTTCGTTGATAGTTTCACTGGAGAATGACCTGTTGCAGTTAGTGTCCTTAAACTGAACTTTGATTTGCGATTTTCGTAGCTTTTATATGCTTGTCGGGGGAGGATGGTCGCGCGCTTTTTAGCACCTCTAAACTGTCGAATCTACAGTATCCGCCGAAAAGTGTCCATCGCGGAACATGCGTAGATCCCGACCGACGATAACCTTTTAGTCATTAGAGTAGGCGATATGATGGGACTATCGTCACCCGATTTCCGAGAGACGACATCGAATCGGTAGTCCCGCTCGTCCCGCCCTATTTGCACCTATCGATGTTCGAACCAGGTGAGATTCGTTAGTAATCAGCGCGTTTGCGGCCAATATCAAACGGCGGATAAGCCGTGACGTGACATTCATACCCGGTTGGCTACGAAAACTTTTCCGGCTTGTTTCTGCGGAAAGTTCGAATTCAAAGCCGTCTCCTTCGTTAGCGTCAGTTACGTCGAGGCACTTGTTCCATGAATTCTTCATAGACCGCTTTCCATCTCGGTTTTCCAGTACTCAACTGGATATACAAAGAATATGCCAAGTGGGGTGTCTTTGAGAGAATTCGTCAAGACGATGCCATTCGATCGTCCTTAGATTTGTTGTTTTTTCGTTGGGCCCAAAAACGTCTCAGAAATCTTCTTAACGGCGATTTTCTCTAGTTGAAATTTCTATCGTCCCACAAAAACCAATACACGACACCTGAAGTGATTTCTTTTATCTATTTAACACCGCGCTTTTTATATCAATTCCAAGGTTCTACACATAGGTGTAGTGTAGAGCGTGGCGAATTTACGACTTAATGCCGATATAATTAATTCGAACCAAGGAGAAGAATCGTGGAGGTAGTGTGCGGTGTCTTCTGCTGGGAAAATGTCAAATTAGGAATAGATCGTCGGCGAAAAAGTTTAGTTTGTACGTTACAAAGTTTGAATAAAATTGTCTTCAGTTTGAACGACATGAACACCGAATATCCTCGTATCATTGCGGCACATGAGCTTGCAGATTTATTTCAACTTTTATTTTATCTCACGCTCGACGAAATCTATAAAATTGATGATTCAGAGGACCGACTTGGGAGTATTCTACGTGGGCGGGCTCCTTTGAATCTATGTAGTTGAGGAACGCAGTCAGCATTTTGGTCGAAATTAAGATAAAATATTTACGTGGACATACTTTTATAGGAGTTTTTGTGGTATGTTCTTTCGGTGATAGAGCAGTCTGTGAGGACCACCATGTGAACTTTCCGACTACAATAGAACGCTGACTTAGTCAATACCTTAAATACGCAGCCAACTAAATTGGCAATTAATTCATTTGCAATTAGATATTAATTGGCAAGTAAGTAGAAGTGCAATTATTACCTCATCTGAACTAAGAAATTTGACGATATTTTTGAAAAGTATACAATCCTTTTACACTCCCTTGGGGTTGAATTCCGAAAATATAGTAGCTCAAAGCCCGTAGAAGGTAAAACCATGTCTCATTAGATATCGGGAATTTTGTTCAAAACTATGCAACCTCCTGACACTCCTTTCGGGTTTAATAACCAAAATTTCTGAAATGTGGTTACCTTGACCTCCACACCAGCATTCAAGCAGCTGAAATGTGGGCCATTGCCCGCGCTGTTAATATCCTATTAAAAACAAACAATGAGAAAGGAATAATTTTCACGGATTCCAAGGCTTCAATAGATGCTGTTAGAAACCCAAAAAACCGGGACTACCTGCCAATGTACATCAGAAACACCTTGGCTCTGACTAAGTCCATAAAAATCTGTTGGGTCCCCGGTCACGTAGGGATAAGAGGAAACGAAGCCGCAGATCGCGCAGCAGGAACTCCATCCAACCGACCTCCTACACCGCAAGAAACCATTATCACTCCACCTTCAGAGAACAGCCTCCTAAAACTGATCTCGGTCAAGATTGTCAATTGAAGTCAAACGTCTCTCCTGGACCGCTAGTAACACCTTCCTGAATACACACTGGAAGAACTCCACTCATCCTAACTACAACCCGGACCTGTCTCGAGGTCTTGCAACAAAGCTCGTCAGGATAAGGTTAGGACACACCTGGCTCACCAAAGGATACCACATATTACGAACAGACCCTCCCTCCTGCCCGCACTGCTCTTCTCCGTTAACTGTCCTACATATCCTAACTCAATGTCCATCTACTCTTTCCTTCTTTAAACACGATGTCCCTCCATTGACAGAACTTCTTGATCCTTCTCAACACTCTAACTCTCCCCTATTCCAACTCCTAAACAACAATAACCTTCTTAAGCAAATATAAAACTCACCTCCCTTCTTTATCATTTCCCAAATTTATTATTGTTTAAACTCATTAATTCTCGATTTATTGTTAAAATGTAAAATGTAAAATGTTTAAACGCCATATGGGCTTCTAAGTCTCGAGTGCGACTACCATAGGCTCTCCCAAATTCATTTGGCAGTAGTCCGACATAATAAATAAATAAAATAAATTTCTGAAATCAGTTTTTAGGCGATTATGCAAATTTCCCGTAGAAGTAAAAACCAATTTAAAAAACCAATTTAATACCCCTCTTAGAGGATGAATATCTATAAGTCCTCAAGCTTTGCTTACATAGTCTATACTTCAGAGGATCATTTCTGTAGTATGCCCTCATTAACTTTAAATCAATTTGAAAGATTTTTGCACCGATATCATCGTCATATCTAAGACAGATGTGAGAATTCGTGAAAATGGTTTGCACCATTTTATACCTCCTTAGTGATGAAAATAAAAAAGTCATGAAACAAATTTTTACGCGATAATGTGAAAATCAATTCGATATCTTATCAGACCTAAGAGATATGACGGTATTCGTAAAAACGTATACAACCCTTTAAGACTTTCTAAAGGATGGAATAACTAGTCCTGGAATCAATTTTTTAAGCGATTAAAGATATGTAGAAATAAATTTTTATTCGATATCTAAACCAGACCTAATAGATATGGCGCAATTCATGAAACTATAAGCAAATACTTTATACTCCTCCCCTGGGAGTTTGATTAAAATGTTTCATGGTATTTATCCGATTCCATTTAAATCCGTAAAAGTAAATTTAATTTAATATTTCAGTAGACCTAAAAGATATTATAAAATTCGTGAAATATGTATTTATATGTATAAGAGTTACCTCCTTAGTGATGAAAATGAAAAAGTCCTGGAGCAAGTTTTTACGCGATAATGTACAAATCAATTCGATATCAGACCTAGGAGATATGGCGGAATTTGTGACAACCCTTTTAGACTCTCTAAAGGATTGAATAACCAGTCCTGGAATCAATTTTTTAAGCTATTAAAGATATGTAGAAATAAATTTTTATTCAATATCTAACCAGACCTAATAGATATGGCGGAATTCATGAAAATATAAGTAAATCCTTTATACTCCACCTCTGGTGGTTTAGTTAAAGTGTTTCAAGGCCTTTATCCGATTCTTTACGAATCCGTAAAAGTAAAATTAATTTAATATTTCAGTAAACCTAAAGATATTACGAAATTCGTGAAATATGTATTTTACTGACAATTTTTTTCTTCCGCCGCCAAACACATATTTGAAATTTTGTTTACTACCTTAAACCCCGTTTTCGCGGAGATAATTTTGTACGATAGTACATACTTTCACGAAAGTATAGAACGATAGTGTGACAGTCTGCTGGTTACACGGCGCAATAGTGCGACAGTGAAATTAGACATGTCACTTGACTAATTTATCTTGTCAACAAGGGCGCCCATAGAACTTCTTCCAGGGGGGGCAAGCCAAAATTTTTATTAAATAACGCCCCACTCCATTTAGAATCTGAACTTATGGTTGAAATTTTTAAATTAAGTTCGTTAACGGGCATAATCGTTCTACTCCTTCAGGTCCAAACAGAGGCCTTAAAACATGCGTTCAAGAATATGATAACTTCGGAACGCTTAAATCGCTCAAATTCCAGTCATGAAGGTGCTTGTACACGAGCAATTTTTAAAACAATTAATTGTCCGACGAATATTGCCAAAACTAGTGGAGCGATTAATGGAGCAATTCAGGGCAATATTTCCACAATGTGGCAATGTTTTTATAGATTGCTGATATTTCTCGCCCTATACTCGTAGTTTCTGTATTTGCGAAAAAATGTTATCCCTTCCACTTCCATGCTTCATCACCTCCTTAAAAAATTTTACTTTATTTGTCAAACTTTATACAAAAACAGAATTTTATTTTTAAAGTGCAATTGGTTAGTGAAATATTGTAATCAAAAGTTGTTAACCCCCCCCCCCCCCCCCTTGAGGTATACTTTTCCAGTAATTCTGCCATATCGCCTAGCCCTGATATGATATCGACTTTTTTCTTCACTTTCATGGGCTTGCGTAATAATCGCATAAAGCTAGCTTTAAACACGTTTTCACGAATTCCTTAATTTCTATTAGAAGTGGTAAGAAGTTGAATTGGTTTTTACTTTCTCGTGCTGTCTTTTTATTTATCTATTAACTCTTTTCTGGATTTTAGAATATTACACCCCCAAGTGGGTGTCAGAAGGTTGCATATGTTTTCACAGATTCTTACATATTGCTTAAATCTGATGATATATTAAATTCCTTTTTAATTCCTTTGGTTTCCTATATAAGTGCCAAAAAGTCAATTTCAGTATTTTTAGATATTCAATCCTAAGGGATGTAAGAGGGTTGTATGTTTTTTAAAGCTTCGACGTATTTCTTAATATTGATGGGATATTTGATCACTTTTCACTTCCACAGACTTTTTATATAATCGCCTACAAACCCATTTCACAATTTTTCGATATTCAAGGTCCTAGGGTTTGCATATGTTTTCACAATTTTTGCCATCCCTTAGTTCTGATCAGATATGAAATTCGTTATTTTTATTTTAATTACCTATGAATTTTTATTTTTAAAATAAAATCAATTTTCCAAGAAGAGTCATAATCTCGAAGCAATTGATGATATACTCCGATTTTGATCGCTCCCGAACTTCGACCTGAAAAATAATTCAGTTTCACCCAGACTATTGGCAAATTTTTAAATCGATAACATTACTTTATTGTTAAAATAATAAAGTAAAATATATTTGATATCAGTGGCAGAACAAGGATCTTACTGTTGGGGTGTCAGAATTTTTTTTAATTTGTTTATTTCATTTGATAAAGTTCTGTCTGAATTTAGCTACATAGCTGCCCTTAGCAAAAAAAGGGTCACCTGAAGAAGGGGTCATATTGTTTTCATCTAATTATGGGTTATTCCATTAAGAATCGCCAAAGTTGAGACCTTACCATTTCGGATTCTTTTCAAAATTTTGTACTTGAAGAATAAGTGAAAAAAATAATTGAAATTCAAGGTTTGGTTTCTCATTTTTTAACTAACAAAAACAATAACAATCTTTAAATAAGCCCGACTTTATTATTCAAGGATAAAAATTACCAGAGAACTTTCAAAGAGGATTCGGACATCGTTTTTGGGAAATTTTTAACATACTATAACTAACAAAAAAAATGAGATAGAAGCCAAAAAATTGAAATCAAATTTTTTTCACGAATTTTTCGAGTACACAAAATTTCAAAAGAATCGGCTATGATAAGGTCACACTTTTGGTGATTCTTGATTAAATTACCCTTTTTCTATAAAATAATTGAGAATCACTATAATGCTCTTTAATTTTTTTGACCATTGACATTCCAATTTGATTTTTTGGTGAAAAACAGTATAACCTTCAAAATATAAAAAAAACGTATTTGGAAATATTCAAGGATAAATGAAAAAATCGTTATCATTGAAAAAAAATTTAGTTCTTAAAGTACAAAAACGTTAGAAAAAAGTAACGAAAAATCTTGTAAAACATAGGCTTGGTCGTTCGAAATACACTGCGGTCTGCTATGTTGTGCCAGATTCTTCTTCAGTACGCGGTCTTGGTCAATACCGAAAAAGGGCTAATTATCTAATTCTAAAGCTAGATTTGATATTCATTTTAGTATCATTACTAAGAACTAAAGTCGAGGCATGAAAGATGTGTACAATAATGGTAATGGTAAAATAGTTGCATCAAAGTTTGGTATATAAAATATTTGATTTTTCTCAACTTTAAGTGATGGTCAAACCCAGGGGGGGGGGGGGCAAGTGCCCCTTCTTGCCCCTACCTGTGGGCGCCCATGCTTGTCAAACGTGATAATACAAAATGTATCAAGAACAGTTGGTTGCTATTATGCATATTGTAACAAGTAAATATTATACAATTTCAAATTAAGATTAATTTGTATCATGTCAAAATGTCTTCAACCTAATTTACGGAACTTACAATAACTCAAGTAATCGTTCAGCAAAAACTTCACAATTGTGTATAAATTAGTTTTAAGTGAAAAAAATTCGAGTTTAATTGTCAGCGAAATCCTTTTACTTTTTCCAGTAGCTTTCATATAAAAAATTCTTATTACACGTGTTCAACAATATTTTTCGAAAACTTTTGAAAGTTTCAAGCAAGGAATTGGAAATGTTATAAATATTAATTTTTAAATTGTTCCTAGGAAAAGGATTAATATGTAAAAAAAATTGAGTGAGGCCTTGTCCCAATCCTCAATGTTGTTGCTATTTTCTATGTAAATATACCCTACTCTGTTCTGGACAAATGCGAAAAATATCTTATATAATATTATTTAGTAATTTAATAATTTTAAATAATACCGAAATAAGCGATCATACCAAAGAATTACGCACTTACCCCCTGTATACGTATTTTTATATTCTCTTTTCATAACTTATAGGTTATATACTACCTACTGCCACTACTGGTATCACTTTTATGGGTGATGCTTAAAATAACCTCGAGAATTTAACAATCCTTAGACTTAATAACTTCATAGCATGATAATACAGTAGAACAAAGGACTATACATCCTGATACATAATGATGCATTTTATTACTTCATTAAAACTATAGCACCTCTAACATGTAACTTTTGCACACCTCTATCATGCCATCATGGTAAGTTCAGGTTTAGTTTGAATTACATGCCCTAAAGAAAGCGTACTATGGATTTAGTCCTAAACGCAGACAATCTTTCAAAAGATACAATTATTGCAAGGAACGCAAAACGGAAATTTCAATAATAAACTATTATTTCTTTATCCAGCGCAGGGAAGTTTAGCGTGGAGAAACGATATTGATAACAATTAAAAATCCTGTCGTAGTGACATCACAGGGTGACTCTGGATTACTTAGTGTGTGGAGATGTAGTGGAATTAATCTATAGAGCGCTTCCAGTGAAAATTGCAGTCACCAATTTCATTACTAAATTGTTTAAAAATTTTTGTTTTTAGTATTCTACCCTACTTTCTACAGAATCTCAAAAATTTGTGAAAAGGAACCGATATTAAATTTCAATGATATGTCTACTATAAAAATTAACTTTCGAGGAGTAGTTCACCCTAAAAACTATTCACATTTCTGCACAAACGACAAACGTGTTTGACGCCTCAAATATCGAGAACGTCTGCATGGGGCGTGGTATGATGGAGTGCGAGAAGAGAGTTTAAAGTGAAAAATTTAAATTTTTATTTCTCAGGAACAGTTTATACTAGATTGTTGAAATTTACTTGCTGATGCTTGCTGATATGTATTTGAAGTAGAAGTGGGTTCGATACAATGTATATCGATTCTAGATAAATCAATTTGATTATCGGTAGTAGGCATACCTACTATACTAAGACATGGTGTACTAACAATAATGATTTTGGCAGATGTTAGAAAAATTGTAAGAACGTACGTATGGAAGGAAGCGAACTGTTAGTATAACCTTTAAAATAATTATTAGCCCAATGCATATTTGGTAGAAGGCATTTTTAATAAATAAATTTTCATAGTTCTAATTTGATACCATGCATATGCAGTAATACCTAAAAAAAAGTTTGGCTAATAGAATGCAACGTATGGAGTGTATATACTATCTTAGAAACAGTTTGCGCTTGATAGTTGAAATTTGGTAATTTTATGTAATTAAACTTTAAATATTCTTCACTACTAAGTTGGTATGTATAAAGAAAAATTCATAGGCACACATAGCAAGTTGCAATTGCATATAGTAGGGAATATCAGCTCTACATATTGTTGCGAGCTAAGCGTTTGCAGGGATTTGAAGTTGGAAAGAAGTAGTATAAAATAAATAGACTTGATTATTCTTATTCAAGGATTTCACTACTGGCAACGTTGACCGATTTCATGTAGAACTTGATCACTGCTCGGTCGCTGCTATAAAATGAAACCACCTTACAAACACTTTTGCGTAGAATTCACCGTCGTTTCGCTTCACAGGAGCTCAAAACTGTCTTTTTTTGTAAACTTGGTCGTGCTTATATACTGCATGTGTTGAGTCGTTAACTTTCGAGCGTATTCGGTAGTGTTTGGGAATGTGAAGATGTTAAGATCAACTCAGAAGGGGAAAAGTGTTCGGGAAGAATGTTGGACTTAAGGCCCAAACAGAACACGGACTTCGGTTTCGACCGTAGTACTCTAGCAAAGTTTTCCATGCTCTTTTCAATGGGCATTGAAATGAGGGCTACTGGATGATTTTCTCCGCTTTCTAGTTAGGTATTGGGAGGTAATTATTTTTTTTACTATAAGCTAATCGTGTTGCACACAACACAGTCGCCAGGGTAACATGTAACAATATGTTAAATAGAATAGCAATATAACAGTGACACGTCTTCCGGAACGACCTAATCGCTAGATGTACCGAGCAAAATGAGTCTCACTCATGGCGCCCAAAACGTAGTTCTATAAGAATTCCATGACGCCAAATTTCAGCATTGGAAAGTTTTTGAAGCTTTCATAGGTAAAAACAAATATTAATCTTTATGTTTTGCCTATATTGACATGTGATTGTTAATGAAATCATCCTGATAAAATTTACTTACCTTCCCATGCACTTGTTATCTGGCGATCAACTAAACTGATAATGTTAACAATTCACTTACCAATCAATTCAACAATTTATCATTAGATCAATGCAAACTTCTGTTATTCAATAAAATGACAATGGAATATTTACTTTTTATTATGCAGTATGCTCGTTTAGCAAATATCGGGATTTTTTTTTAAATCGTATAAGCTAATTGTTTGGGAAAGCGCAATTAAGATCTAAATTTTTGCTATACAATAATATCACAGTTGCAGATTACACGAAAATCGATAAGATAACTTAACTTCAAATTTACAAATATAAAAGCTGCACAATCCTATCCACATTTCAATCACGGACATTATCTTTTACGCTGGACACTTCTCTTTCTTTTCGTTCTTAAAATATGCTTCGATTTCAAGCAGAGTTCTACCCTTAGTTTCCGGTAAGAATAAATACACGTATAAAATGGCCAAGGCCGAAATCACTCCATAGAATGCAAAGACGTTCTCATTACCAAATCCGTTGACCATATTTGGATAAAGTTTGATATTCAGAAAGGACATAAAATAGCCCGAACATATCGTTAGTCCGGCTGCAAAACCTCTTCCAGCCAACGGATACACCTCCGAGATCATTGAAAATGGAAGCGTCATTAATCCTAAGGTACTAGCAAAGATATAAAAGACTATACACACTACTGGTAAGTAGGGAATCTTAAAGGCCGGAAACCAAGTAGTCGCTGCCAAAACAACCATACTGCACATCATCCCGAATCCTGATATCATTGCCGGTGGACGTCGTCCCCATTTATCCAGAATATACGCAACAATAAATGTGGTAACGAGACGTGTCAGACCGATTAAAATAGCGCAAATAATTGGATCTATCGATACTCCAGCTTCGATTGAAAACTGAACGGCATACACGATGACGACAAAGATTCCGGAAAATTGCTGGAATGCGAAAAATCCGATCATAATAAGGAGCGGCTTGTAGATCTCTGGTCGTTGTATGATTTTCGAGATTTTCAGGTCCTTCTTATTGCCACTTGAAGATGCTGATTCAATCAGTTGACTAAATTCGGTATGAAACTCAATGTTCTTTTCGGCCTCTGAAAACATAAAAAAAAAAAATTTTATAGTTCAAATCACCTTCCTGGTGTTGGTGAAAATCAAACTTACCATCGCTTGTAAGACCCCGGAAAAATCTTAATGACTTCTTAGCCTCTTCACGGCGTCCTTTCATCATCAACCAACTAGGAGATTCTGGAACCGGAATTGTTAATGCGGTTGCGACTATTGTGTATGCACAGGCAATAGCGCTTATAAGCTTAAAGTTATCCTGTTGAAAATGAAAGTCTTTTAATAAAGCCTGAACTGCATATTTCATTAAATCCGACTACTAACCCTTATAAAATATCCTAGGACATATATCACCAATATTCCGGATGCGGTTGAAATCGATGTGCCTAATGTGAGACGGCCCCGCAACTGAGGGTGGCATATTTCGGCCGAATATACACCAACTGGTGAACTTGCCAGACCCGTTGTTACACCTAAGACAAAATTCGATAAAACAAATTTACTATAAGTTTTTAGAGATACCAACGGCATCATTCGATCTGCGCTTTCTATCAAAGCTCCATAGCTTTCGGGGATAGAGTTTTAGCCTATCTTCCAACCAACAGTCACGGTTCTACTCACCAATTATAAATCGAGCTATCATGATTTGTATAAACATTGCTGAAGAGCTGGTATCTGTCGTCAGGGCCAACAATAGCCACGATACAAATGCTGTAAAATTTATTGTAAAAAAAGTTCGTTTCCGGCCAATTTTATCTAGTAGAAAGCCGCTCAGTAGTCCGCCCAGTGGACATGCAATTGCATTAATCGAAGCTGGAAAAAATGCGTTCTAATGAATTGTTGGAATTCTTATAATAATTAATTTAACACTTACCGAACCACGACGCTTGTGCAGTAGATAAACTTAAGGGTTGCGTGCGATCAGTTAATTGTTTTAATGTAATAGCTGGAAATCCTAAAGCCATGCCAGCCGATAGTACACTTAAGTTAGCTAAGACGCACATTATCACCTGAAATTGTTTGAACAAAACAAAATCTATGTATCATGACAATAAATTGCTCAAGAGTTTAAAAGGATATATCAATAGCTTCGTTGTTTTTTGCGCACTTATCCAGATCAGAGCAGGTTAGTAAATAGGATACCCTTTGGTTGCAAGTAAAGGATTCGCCGGGATTTCAAGTACCACAAAATCGCTTTATTATTATTGTATTCAATTATCATTACACATGGCAATTTCAAGTCACTTACTTAATTCGCGACTATACTACTCGTTCGATCTTGAGAATCTTTGCACGGAAGATGTCGCCTCAATCAATATATATAGCTTGATTTCACCTTCGCAGCAGAACTGATTTCGTGTACAAGCCGTGCTGTACTTATATATGTACTTCATCTGTGTTGTCGAGTAATTTCTAGCACCTTCGGTAGGGACCTAAGGTATATGGAACATGTGTGATGTGTGCAGAGCTTTCTACGCTATTCTAATTGGACATTGAAAGGTTGTAGTTTCTCTGGCAACTTCAATGTCATTGATAAGTGGTTCCCTTTGCATATAAAAATATGTATGTGGCTACACTAATTGTAGAATTACTTTGTGAAATGTAATAACGTGTTTTTAGGGAGAGGAACGAGTTTACGAAAAATCCAGGTACTTTTTTGAGTAGATATCATACAAATGGCATGATAAAGTATAGTATTTGGATTTTCGTTAAACCTCACGAGTCCTAACTGCTATAGTATTGTATGATTTGGGGACATGTGATGAGATGTATGTCATATAAAAGCTCTTCAGATTTGGCGCGTAATTATTTCATAGTTATTCCAAACATAGGTACGTTGACTTCTTAAAGTTTCTGCAACTGGATTTTAAACGAAATAGGTAAATACACAATACTACAGTCTTTAAAAAGATGAAGAATATTGTAGATTCAATAGTAGTTAGTTTCGTACAGAATTGAAAATGGGTAAGTGTTGTTGGAGTTCATAAGCCGTACAAAAAATCTGTCTGAGTACAACTTTATTATTATTCGGAACAAAGTCCGGGAAGCGGATAAAGTGCATGCATGACAATTTAATATTTAAGGGGTCTCAGCTCGAGAGGTAGTGCAAAGAAGTGTAAGAAAGTGTGAAAAGTGTATGCAAAAAGAACAGTCCTTATGTTATTACAAAAACATAATTTTAGACTGGGATAGTAACGCATGGATGAGGGGATTTATCTCAGGATGGGAAAACCCTGAAACTTGGAGCATAAAGGAAACTTTGACATTAACAGTAGCAGGAGTAAGTACTAAAAGCAGTATTTGGTGCTCTATATTTATGAAAGTTGTACTAGATTTTCGTCCGAGAGGAGCGCTTATGGAGCTAAATACAGGATACAGAATAGTATGCGGCTGATAACCAAGAAAAAATTAATTAAACTTAAACGGATCAAAAAATAATAATGCGGCACACAGACTATTAAGAGAGTTCTTCATCTGATGTAATTTCATTGTTCCCTAGCAAAAATTAAAGCGAATAGAGGCTACAGACTGTCACGAATTGCAATTGCAAACACTTGTTTATTATCATAGTGAGTGCAGCTATGACTTTATATTCTCGGATGACTTATATTCATATTTGGAATAATAATAATATTATTATTATTTCTCTACAACTAGGCAGATTAAAACATGATGATGAGAACTTAATACGCATCACAATCATTATAAAATACATTGTTCCCATTTCAGCAAATTGCAATGTGTCATAAAAATTAGTAATCTGAGTAAAATTGTTTACGATGAAAACCATTTAAAAGCAAATATTCCAAAATTGATAATTTCACTTTATTATTTTTTACTAGATAATAAAGTACTGTGATTGACATAAAATTTAAAAAAAAATAGCCACCCCACAAGTTTTATAATTTCACGTTTAAGGGGTAGTACACTCCAAAAAAAAGTCCGTCTGCCCGCCGTATATGTCGTCTTCCGTTCGGAAGCGCGTTTGAGGGATTGCAGTGAAATTTTATTTCTGCATATAAGTGCTCGTGGAAAGTATTATAAAATCCGAATGGGAAATATTGAAGGGAAGCGGTAGAGATTTGAGGTGGGGATAACAACAATTCATAAAATCTGCCAACAGTTTGGGCGCAACTTTATTATTTTTTGGGTAGAAGCCCGGAACGCGTTTAATGCTGAGATGCAACCTAATTACGAGTATTTGGAACGTTACTTTCTAGGTTGTCAGTTGCACAGTAACCTATAACCTAACTAATAAAGTTGCACCCGGTATGTTGGCAGATTTTTTGATATCTCATCAAACCTATGAATTATGGCAAAAATTGTAATAACATATGCAACCACTGTAATATCGATAAAAGGAAGCTATGTGACATAGCAAATTTCATAAAATCAACAAAATGGTTTTATTTCACGAGTTAGTCTAATGGGGAGCACAACGGACACCAACGTATATCTGAAAGAGGATGACAACATCACCACTCCACATATCATACCATGGAACTCCTTACATCGTTTTGGGGGTTGTATATCCTGACAGTCGTGAAAGAATTTTTTTTTAAGAAAAGCCCGAGGCAGTAATAACCAATTTGATGCATTATCTTTCCCAAGAGATATGACCCACTGGTCTTTTTCCTGTAGCAATGCTACGACAACTCCCTATATAGTACTTCATTAAGGTGTCACTGGTGTGGTATTACAATGAACCAACCGAACGGTCTAAGTGAGTCGATCCATAGTTTGGATGACTGCCACTTAACCTAGCCTAACCTAACCTCAGAGATATGACGGAATTCGTGAAAACGTGTTCAACCCTTTTATACCCTCTTAGAGATAGGTAAGAGGAAAATCTTGTGCACGGATGATGATAAAATAAGTCCGAGGAAGTGAAAAGCTATTCGATATTTTATCAGACCTGAAAAATATGGCTGAATTCGTGAAAATATATACAACCCTTAGGGTTCGAATTAAAAAAAAATGTAGAAAACTCTTGCATTGATTTCATGCGGAGAGTGAAAACGTTCACAGCATTCACAAGTAACCTATAACTTACTATATAGCTCCCATTTTCCTTCAACGTGTCTTTGCAGTTACTCGTACGTAGCGCTTTCAACTACACTACCATAAGTTAAGGATGGTTGCCACTGCTGTGTTTCGTCGCCCAGCGCCCTTAGTGCAGGTTGGCGAACGAATGGCTGCCACTCCGATTTCCCGTTCTTATATAATATTAATAAGCGATGTAAACGTGTGGTATTAAGTTAGTCCAGTTCCATATGTGGATTAGAACTAGACTAAATTAAACTTTCACTATTTTAGCATTTTCACAGATGGCGTAATATAGAGACAGCATGTTCAAAATTATTTAAAAAGCCTTTGTATTTCTGTGCATTTTTTATACGTTCATCGCTAAATGCAATAAAGGGAAACTTGGCGTAGCTATGACCATAGAGTTTATCCAAGGTATTTATCAACAGTATTGTTAACCCTACTTAACTCCATTGGAATATATGTTCAACATGTAACATTTCAAATATGATGGTTAAAGCAAAGTGGATAAACTTAGTACGCTCAGGCAGTATAAACGGCAATCGTATTAACTTACGTCCGGTACGACAATTTTTTATCCCAGTTTGATTTTTCTTTCTTGAGAGGATTGTAATCGATTGAAGTCGTTTTTCGATCGTGTAATTCACGTGGACAATACGTCTGCATCTTCGCTGTCTATCAGCGAACTAATTTTGATTTTACAGAAAAAAATAGTGTTATAGGTTTTCAAATTATTTGAAACGCATAACTATTAAGAATCAATAATTTTTTCATAGATTTATCTTCTAGAAATACCAATTAATTATACTATCTGTGATACTTTTCAATGAAATGTGGTCTTATGTAATCTATGAAAATCGTGAAAAATTGCTTCAGTTTGACTTCATATATGTATTAGCTGTGTTTTTTTGCGACTTATCCAGATCGAGAGTAGTGATTCAAATTTGTATAGAAAACACCAAGAATACTGTCGTTTTTTTATTTTTTTATTGCTTTTTCCTGTAGATAGTAGGCTAGAATATAGATTTGAACCGGAATAGTAGCCCCAGTAAGCTTACTGGGGTAGCTTTTCGCGATAAACTCTCAAATCTAGCCTACTATCTACAGGATAAAGCACTAAAAACATGGAAAAACAACAGTATTATTGGTGTTTTCTATACGAATTTGAATCACTACTCTCGATCTGGATAAATCGCAAAAAAACACACCTATTATTAACTAAAATCAAAATTTTTTAAAATTTTATCTATGAAGGACCTTCTTTAAGATTTTTTCTAGCATTAGCATTAATCAAAATAACATGTTAATTATTCAAGAAATAGGTAATATGCGTTTAAAAAACTCGAATTTAAGCATTTTTAAAAATGTTCAAGGGTTGTTGTTCTAAAAGAATTTTTTCCAAATAAAGTTTTGAATTTTTTGTCTATGGAAGCCCTAGTTTACGTACCGGCTAATAAAGTGGTGTAATTTTATTTTATTTTTTTGTTGCCATAAACGTGAAATATTGGTAATAAAACAGTCATAAATCATCAAAATTGCATTCAACGTGCACATGGAGCCTTAATACCGAGAAAAGTTTAATACGTATTAACGATTGCGGTATATACGAGGCCAGTGACATGGGGATCGGAACGCAATTAGTGAGTAGTGTTTTCGGCCTGAGTGATTTTACCGCAAAACGACTCATCACACGTCATACTGACGATCCTTTTCATATGCTCGTACCTTTATTTAAACAAATAGAAAATCTCATCCAGCCAGATCATTAACTTCGTTCTGATCTAAAGTGTCGATTCTTGTTGCTGTCATCAGACTTCATAGCACGCATTCCTAATCTACTATTACGCGAATTGGTTTTTTTTTATAATTGTTATATATTTCAGCTATTTAATGGACGTAATAGATAAAGGCTGCCATTAAAATAAAATAAAGTCATATGCTAAATGTTATATTGATAAGAAGTCCATTAGATGAAATTACTAAAAGATCGAAATAATATTTTCAATTTTAGCTATGCGCTGTGCAAAGTTATTAATTTATAACGAATAGAACTTTGTTACAGTAATAAGCAAATCAATTGAAATTTTTATTAATTTTTGTCAAGCAATTTAGTTCATGGTCAGTTCATGGCGGTTAAAAAATGATTGTAAGGATGGCTAGAAGGGTCGGAGGGCCCAGGTCCCTGTCTTATAGTTTCTTTAGTTAGTTTACATTTTGTAAAATATAATTTAGACTATACACCTAATTGGTCTATAGAGATCTTTCAGAGCTATAAGTTCTTCGAGATTACATCAAGAGACTGATGTAATCTCGAAGACCGTGTTATCAAAGTAACATTTAATCAGTTCATTAGGTTGGTTCACCAGAGATGGGTAGTAATGGATCCCTTAGCGGTCTATGTGTTTGGCTCCTTGCGGCCACCCATTTTTCACCTAACCGAACCTAACATTTAATCAGTCACCATGTGAGCTCTACACGTATTTTATATTATTTTAAATCTTAGACGCTTAGGTACTTAAGATCTTACTTCCTATATGTTTCACTGTAAGGTTATTGATGAGAAAATTAGCAATAATATTGCTCTGTTTTGTTGTAATACATTCAGTTACAGTATGGGATAATAGCTTCGGAAGGTTATACGATTAGAGATGAGCAAAACAGTTCATTTGAGTGAAGTAGAGCTAGTCATTCACATTAATGAGTTAGTTCAATGAAAAACTTCAATTGAACTATTAATTTCTCTTCTCTAACCAGCCGTTCAGTAGAAGCCACTATAGTCACTCACAAGTCACTAATCAATACTTCTTTAATTGAAGTGTTCACCTACTCTATTCTGTTTAATAGCCACCCGTTCAGTAGTCACTAGGGTTGTGTAGATCGCGAACGAACTAGTTCGGAAGAGCGTTCACATATCTGAAATGAACGAAATAGTTCACAGTCAGTTCCGCTCCTAGTTTGTTTTATTCATTCATTGCTGTTTGGGAGTTAGAATATACGACTACAACAATGACGACCTTTTTTTGTTAGTTCAACACATTGTAACAACCCTTTTTTTCTCACCACATTGTACCACAACGACGACTACGAGTCGTTCCAAACTTCACTGCCTTTCTCATCTATTAACTCCCGCTAACTAGTGAACTAAAACGAACAAGGTCGCGGCGGATCGGGAAGCAGAAATGATCGCTTACTATAGTGAACTAAAATGCGCAATCCTAGTAGTCACTCATTAGTCAGTCAGTGGTTGAATTGTCCTGGGGTGGGTTGAGTGAGTTACTTCACTTATTCACATCAATGAAGTGTTCTTTTGGAGTAGTTCATTCGTGAAGGACCCGTCCCTAGATACGCAGTTATCACTGCTTTAAAATCTTGAAAAGTTACGCAAACCATGGTACCAAAAATATTGTTAAAGAAATCACCTAGACTTAGTAACGAGCAAGAATACCTACTCTAAAATAAATGTGCTTTGTCGTTGATAAAGTATTCAATATTATCGCTAAGAAACCAAAAGAAACAGTAACCACACTCTATACATAATATTAACAAATTTTTGTTATTAGATAGAGCTTTTAAATTTCAGTATCTGGCCTATGTATACCATTTGTAGTAGCTAAATTTTGGAGTTGTTCTTCTAAAATTTGATCAGAATCAATCTATTTTAAAAGCAGCTAATGATACAAAGTTGAAACTTTGCACTTATGAAGACCTAGAAAATTAGCAGCAAAAGTTAAATTGAAGTTCTTGGTGGAATAAGGGGTCAACTAGCTTTTCCAAATTTTGGAGTTGCTATTCTAAGATTTGATCAGAATCTATCTATTTTAAAAGTAGCTAATGACACAAAGTTGAAACTTTACACTTATGAAGACATTGAAGATTATCAGCAAAAGTTGAATTGAAGCCCTTGGTGGAATAAGGGATCAACTCGTTTTTCCAGCACCATGCGAAATTTGATTTGTCTGAGCCTTTTTGGGTTAAAATGATTTTACTGATTTTTTTTAATTTTATTAAAATTATTAAGGATAATATTAAATCATAAGGAGCTAACTGCATCAAGCCATTTCATGTTTTTCAAGAAGGAGTTGACTCCTTATTCCGCCAAGGGCTTCAATTCAAAACTGAACTATAAGTTTAGCAACATTGTACCTACTACAAGTATGCAAATGTATGCGAACGCCAAATGGACTTATCTATGATCCATTTCTTCCAAGCAATTATTGGCACTGTGGAAAATATACCATTATCTATGTTCGCTTAGGTCAAACGTCTTTGAAGCATTCTTTTTTTTTAAATCAAAATTTGACACATTATGATTTATGCCAACAAAATTAAAATAGAATTATTTTTATCGCTTTGTCGAATTTTCATTTGCATCTAAGGCCAATTAAGCAACTTTTGTTTCATTCAATTTTTTGATTAATATTGCTAATAATATCAGTTCTTATTTGACGTCATATGTACCAAATCTGGCAGAGAATTTATAAATGAAGTTTGTTAATTTGACTTAATTTATAATAATTGCAATTACGTCAGAGAAAACCAATTGTTTATCCGTCTGACCACCGCCACCTATAAATTTGAGAACTTGTAGATCACAAACCTTTTTAGTAAAAATTTTTTTAGTATAGATTGCGTGGACCCATATTTCTGGAAGTGGGCTGTGAGGGTCGAGATGGGAGTATACATATTTTAAACGAAGTGTTCTTGTTTCCATATCATTGGAGTCACTTAAGCTAGGAAGCTGAAATTTAGAATTTTAATTGAGCTATGAATAGTGGAGCCATTAATTCCATATGGGACCAGCCTTTGTTTCTGGTATTGAGCTGGTTTTGATCCAGAATTGAACAAGTTCTTGGCTAAGGTGGGATTGTTGGCTGGATTTCAAACGCTAAGCCAGAATTGAGTCAGCATAGATTTTGGACATTTGACCAGTTTTGATTTCTGAGTGCGGAATAGTGTTAAATTCTAGCCTTGAGTTAGACTTGGATTTGAACCTTGGGTATGGCTTGGTTTTTCGCATTGGCACAGTTTAACGTTTAATATAGTTTCAATCCTATACACTAGGTATCTCTTGGAGTTTGTCTAGATTCTTTCATAGGTACGTAATAGCTTATCAATAGCATCCGAAATAGCAAGTTTACTACTCCTTGGTTCAGCCAAAATGTTCTGGCAACTAGCGAAGTATCAATGACCAAAAGGGCTTCTTACAAAGAATCATTGTTGCTACCCACTACAATCTTCCATCGGGGGTCAAAAGGAACAAATAACGAATAATCAAAATTGTTTATTGCCAAATATTTGTAACAATTAGCAACTGATGAACTTGACTTATACAAATTCAAATCCGATTCGGCGGAATCATTGCTTCTTAATTATAATTAATCGTAGAGTTCTGCTACGATGCGCTTGATTGATAGCTTCAAATGTGATAAATTACAGCTAGAACCTCTGCAAAGTTGAATGTTCTTAAAATTAAAGGATTCTCACCTGTCTGAAAACAGCTTTCCTCCCTAGTCCCAAGGGTTTTACTTTATCCTTAGCCTCTGATAAGGTCTGTGGCGCCTTCTCCTTAGTCTGTAACGACTTCAAATCCTTATCACTGAGATTTGCCATAGTTGCGATGTTCCTCTAAGTAAAAACTGTAACGAAAATAAAACATTCAATTAGTAAAAGGACATTATCATTTTAAAATTAACACAAAAAAAAAATGGCCGAAAACACTAAAATCGATTAGGTCAAGCGGACGTATCAATTGACTTGTGATTAATGAGAGCCGTTGTGCATAATTAATCGCTAGCTATGACCGTTTTGCGACCCCGAACACAATCGTGAAAACGACATTGTCAATTCGTAATTAGTAAAAGTCAACAGTATCAAAGTCGGAAAAAGCATTAAGGCGGCCATCTCGACATCTTACTAGCGCTCGAACCGCTAGTAAGATGTCGAGATGATCTAGTTTCCATTGAGGAATATACCACATTCTAAAAGATGTTCATCAGCTATTGTTTTATAAATAAACGGAATCAATTGAAATGCCTCCAGCGATGTAATCAATTTAATGAATTTTAATTGGAATAATTGATTAGCGTTACGTACAGTAGTAGTTCCATTAAATCAAAGGTCAAGATTGATGCTGCACTGCTGCTATATCTGTTTACAACAAGCGAATAACTCCGTCCTGCCAAAAAAACTAGGAATTTGATGAGCCAACAGTCGAAATGAAATAGCAGCACGGAGTAACATTAACATAAATAAACAGCACACTACGATTCCTGTCATGCGACGCGAATCGAATTGAAGCATGAAACTAATGAGAGAATTAACAGTTAACCATCTAGGATATTTTTCTATTGGGTGCTTATTTATATATATTCAACCTATTCAAAATCAAAATAATCCTCGGATTAGATTAAAGGTAAACAACTACCGCACTAAAACAGCAATGAGAAAAATTGTTATTACTCCGTCAGAAGGTACAATACCGAGATTGAAACCGCAGCTCAAATTAATAAGACCAAGAGTAAGAATTTAGTGTGCAAGACGAAGACCGAATTTCAAATTTGGTTCAAGAATGGAGTGCTTACGTAGAAAAGATTCTTCGCTTGACCGTAGTAATCTAAGAGTTTGTAGAGCTCTTGCTGGTATTTTTTGCAAGATACACCGACATCAAACCTTTTGAAGCAGTTTTTGATTATTTTATTCCATGAGTAAAACATAACCCCCATGTGAATCTTAAGCCTCTTTATTAATAGAGTAGTAATCTAATTTTGTATACCACCTGAATTTTGTACACCACCTTTATATAGCCAAAGGGGAACTACAAAAAAAAAAAACAATGTTTATCAATTCAAATCTTTGTACGTGATCGAATTTATTTAATGTTCTTAAATTGACGTAAAACTTAACTTACAAGATAAGAAGAAAAAAAACAATAACAATTAAATTAAAAAAAAAAGAAATATGTAGGTACGTTAACTTAATTCAATTAATTTGAACCATTAATAAGTCACGTAAGTTTTATAGTTTTCAGGATTAAGAAGGTAAACAAGAGGTTTTTTTATCGATACTTTATTTCTTATCGAGTAATTTGATTTCAACTAAATTTATTACCAATAAAAATCTTTTTTTTTTCAGTTATCTGACATCACCATTTAGGAGAAACAGATTATGAAAAGTAAGTAGATTTTAATTTTAGAAACACCTTTATGTTCCAGATTGACTAATTTTTCTTATCAAATTAATTGCTATAGTAATCTGGCAAAATTTACTATAAGCAGCACGGAGTAACATAAAAATAGAAATGAGCATAGTCATCACGAATGACACAAGATAGCCGTATCAACTACACTTTTTACAAGTTGAAACAATAGCAACAACAATTTCACTCAAAGTTATTATATATACCTATGGAAAACTTTTGGAAAATTTCTGTGTGCATTTTTTCAGATCTTTAATGTGTTTCAAACACAATGGAAAAAATTAAATCTTTTTATGAAAGAAGCAGTAGTTTAACAATATCGCTACAGCTTAGTAAAAAAAAAAAATATTTTTAATTTTTGTTATTTCACAGAAAAAAAAATCTTTGTTTGATTATTTTTAAAAAAGTATATATACATTCGATTAGAACTTGATCATCCGCGGATGCAGATTCTTCAATCTAGCAAGGCTCTCAAATAATGCGGTATTTTTTGATTAAGCCATCTAACTCTAATAAAAATCAAATGCATTAACTTATTCACTGCAAGGTGATTGTCATCCCTTGATCATAATTATATAAATCTCTCTCATTGTGTAATACTCATCACAAAATAAAGAAATTCTGCATTTATAATACTTTTCTGTTCAAATTTTCACTCAGCGCGTTTCTTCTTCAACTAATATTGAATCCAACATGAGACTTAATCGCCCCAGTAGTTTGGTATTACGAATGGCGTATGACGCCGCCAGTCGTTAGAAATAACAAAATTTTGAATACTCATGACGTCTTTTCAGTCTGTGGTCCATAGGAAATTCAATACAAATGATATAAGCAATCATAATAACTTTTAGATCAAAACTCAAAATACGAAGTAATCTTAGACTAGTACATTAAACATTCCTTAATTTCAGGGCTCCTTCCACTTTCTTATGAATTGCATTAAAGTCTATGGCCTCAGGTAAATTAGTGTACAAAAAATTAAACAAAGTCTATAACATAAATTAAGTAAAGAAAAAATATGTAACAAAAATTAACATTTTTAAAAAATGTTCCTCTCCAGTCTAGTTAATGCACATGTTTTATTTACATATTGATGAATGGCAAACACACATCTAAATATTTGTAAAAAAAAAACACAAACATCTATTGCTACGTGATCTAAAAAAAAACCTGAATCAGGGTAAAGAAAATAGGTTTTAAATATCAAAGAACTTGTTTAATACATGTTTTTTCCGTTGAAAAAAAAAAAAATTAGTTAGCAACCAAAATCTTTTACCAAATAGTCGAATGAATGAAGATGACGTCTAATCTGCATCACTAAAAGTAGTTTTGACGTACATTAGAGGTCAGTAACTCAGACTGTTGAAATCATTAATAAATCATTGCTTACAGTATAAAAAAAACTTAAAAAATTTACAAAGAATTATCTCAGATTTTTTTTTTCCATTCAGTCAAAATTGTCATCATATCATACTAGTCTTAACGCACATTTTGTTGCAATATTTTGTTTAATATATTAATATTATAGTTATATTTGGGCCAATAGTACAATTACTTCAGCTGTAGGTACCTATTTGCTCCAATTCGACTATTCCGTGCTGGTAATTTACATTGCAATACTGAATAATATCACCCAGTTCGGAATAACAGCAAAGATATAAGATAGAGAAACAGCCTCGGCCACTACCTGACAATGAACTGGAACGTAGAACTGATCACCAAAATTTGTTTAAGATTTAAGATTTTAATGTTAACGGTTTTTTTTCTGGACTCGATGACATTGAATCTTTAATTCCAGGAAGTAAATATTTTTTGTAATCATGGTATTTATTGTATGATCTTACGAGCAAACTGGTTTTGGACTAAAGTGTAGTGGACAAAATGAATTTCAGGAAAAGGTTCTTCGATATAATCTATCTAATGCATTATATACCTACAGATTTAATGGTATTATTAAAACTAAAACAGATTGTTTTTCGGTTTTGAAAAAACTTGCGCTTTTTTTTCTCATTCAATTTGCCATTTTCCACGCTTTAAAATAATATCGGTTTTTGAAAATTTTCTTCGATCGAGTGGAAGTTAAAAAAAGAATTTGTTCTTTATACAAACCTATGAAATATGGCGCATATAATGAACCTTGAAGTTGAATATCGAAAAATCATGAAATAAATTTATAGGCGATTATATAGAAAACTCGTGAGAGTAAAAACCGATTTGACATCTTATTAGACCTAAGAGATATAATGAAATTCGTGGAAATGTGTACAACCTTTTAAAACCCCTTCAAGGGTTTCCTTTAAACAATTTCTAAAATCGTTTGCTAGGCCTGAAGATCTCGTAGAAGTAAAATGAATTCAATATTTCAGAATTCCTGAGAGATATGATGAAATTCGCGACAATATATGAAATTTATTTTAGGTATAAAAAAGGTATTATTATATATTGTTATTTTTATTATAAAAAAGATATAAAACAAATATATTCGTCTAAACCTAAAACCACAAAATTTTACTTAAATCTCTCCTCAACTTTCCATCCTACCTCTCAAAAAGCTGACTTTTTGAAATCGAAGAGATATTAAGAAAATTTGCACTAGTCCCAAAGCTTTACTGTAGTCATGCAAAACAATTTTCCCGATGTTCGAATTTGTCGATTCTGTTGCATAAATTGACGCAGATGTATTTATCACCTGAATCCATTAACGGCTAAATCTATTTGAGTTAAAATCGAATTGAAGAGGCTTTGTTTCAAATTCCTGTCACTCCCTATGACCAAATATGTAAAGTATGTACTTAAAGATATCTTTAAGAAAAACGATAAGTGGTGTTCTGTGCAATAAAGAAGTAAATATAATAAAATAAATGTGGAAAAAGATACTCTTCAGTTCCTGTACAGTGTAGAGCCCCATCTGGTGCATAACAAAAACGGCGTTCTTGCCAAACTGTTTTATTAGATAAGCCCAAAATTATCTAATATTTATTTGGTGACACTACCATGCCGGTAGATTCAACCTAATGTTTTTTATAGCCAGGCTTATTTAGGTACCCTACTTAAGTAATGAGATTACATTAACAATAAATTTGACTGATATTAGATATTAGTGATAATGATTGTAGCAATTCAATGTCAACACAATATTTTACACAATCTATAAATTAGTTGCTTATTGAAAGCTTTCTGAACGTACGAGTATCTAAAAATTTTATTTGGCGCATTAAAAACAGCAATATAGAAGCGATTGAAGCGCACTGTTTATTGAAAATAAAATCAATTATAATTACACAAACAAGTACAAGGGTAGCGTAGTTGAAATTGTATTCTAAAGCGTCAATCTTATCAAAATCTTACTGGAAAAATAAACAATACCTCAGCAAGAAAAGTTTTCATGCGTATCAGCCAACAAAGGATAATACCGGAACTTAAAAATCTGTATGAATTCATTTTAATTTTATCAAGGGAATTTAATTTTATCCAAGTAACATTGCTAATACAATTAGAAATATATACCAAGTTTCAACTTTTTAGCTGCGAAAGACCTTTTGTGGCCAGCCATTCCACGATTAGTATAAGAAGTTTTGCAATATGGCGCGCGCAATGCGTGAGTCGCATCGCTTACACCATGATTCCATCTTTAGGAGTTTGGACTGCAAAAGCATTTGTTAGAGTTTGCAATCGATAGGCGTGTCCATTTGTGCCCTAATCCAGACCTATAGCGACAAAGTTAATCGTTTGCTGTTACTATGTCGTGTTGTTAATTTACTGTACAGTGGAAAAAGTCGCAAAAGGATGTACATATGTATATGTATTTATTAAAATCATAAATCGATGTGACTTAACTAAGAACAAACAAGGCAGTCTTATAATATTTAACTCATTGAGCAGTTTGCAAAATGTCCTACCGATCCGGTTTTCTGGAAAAGCCATTAAAAAGAATAATACAGAATAACGTAAAAATTCAGCTCAGATAATTTATAATTTCTTCTTAATCAGAATAAAAAGTATAATGTTGGTATTATATCATACAATATAAATTAGTGGCTTAATATTTGAAATTTTGATAAATTTATCATTACTTTGTGTTTTTTTTTTAATTTAATCGAACTCATCATATTTGGACTGGTGCTCCTTATCATAATCGCCGTTGTCACCGAAAACACTGGCAGACGTCGCGATATCTAATAATTTTTGTCCATGATACCATTCTCTTAAGCCAAACTGCTTAACCATGGCGGTAATGCACACTTTTGATACCGTAGATACAAATATTTTGATTTCAAACAATTAGTTATTTATAATCAAACTATGAACGAATCGGTGATTAAATCTTTTCGCTTATTTTTTTATACTTTTCACACTATTTACTGTGTAGATTTCGTTTGGAAGCTGTAAGTTCAGTGTATTATCATGAAGAGTTTAGCAATGCAAATTGTGAGTATGCAGGAAACGTAAAGTGAAATATAAACCAACCTTATTTTTTATTATCTGAATACCGTACGTTAATTGAACTAATATTTCTCTACACTTTCAGAACCAACAATAAGGGCCTACTTGAGACTAAACAGTTGGATAAATGTTTAATCAGCTCGCACACTCTTACCTTTTCGACTAAACTGTTCAGTCGATGTCCATCCGCACATTACTCAACCACCTGTCGATAGTTACAGGTTACAGTGAATTGGTACTCGTATCAACCTATGTATATACCGCTGACAGATCTATTTACATGTTGCACTCAAGTCGCAATCAAATGCAGAGAGAAAACCAATGTTCATGTCCATTAGACCCTGTCACCTAGAGGTCTGCGCGATTGTTTTGTCGCACATCGATCAAAAGGGATGTCTTGCATATTCAACTATTTAATTTAGACGAAACGGCGTGCACCCTTCCATATAGCTTCATAGACATTAGCCATTGAACTAAACTATCGCACCATTAAAAATATCTAGTCTCCGGGTACTGTCAGGCTCGTTCCTACGATGCTAAGTTACGTTCTAACTGAGACTTTAACTGAGAGATTTTCATACAAAGCTTCCAATTAAAGTTCCAGTTAGAGTTTAACTGAGGATCGTAATAATGGCTTTCAATGAAAGGGACAATGTGATGAATGAAGCTGGCAATCGTTTGCTGAAATAAGCATTAATTTCCTTCATGCTTACTTCCAATTGTATTCCTTACTTACATTGACAACCAATTCGAATTTGATTGATACATTTTAAAAATAAGTATTAACCTTTACTTTAACAGCTCTGCATTTTTCTAGCACTTTTTATTATTGACTGAATATGGTCTATCTTGGAATCATCTACTGTTTGCATTCCTCAGCTTAACCTTTTTTTTTGCCGGCATTACATTTTTCAAATTGGTACGTAACACCCATGACTTCACAGAAATGTGATAAAAAAAAAGGTTTATTCCATTTTTATGGCTAATTCATGAATTCATGAATTCATTAATTAATTTATTTATTTATTCTCTTTTTCTTTTTCTTTTTAAAAAAAGTGAGCGATACCCTTGGGCCGAACTATATGGTTCGTTTTTCCAGTGACCTGCCCTCCGAGATGAGTACAAACCATGTCCAATCGAAATATTTAATTCATTTTCAGGATATTGAAATCAAAGCTCGCAAATATTTCTTTGTACCTGCGAAAAACTGGTCTATGTAATCTGGACATTAATGTAAGAAGAATGAAACGACGATTATGAGGCTAACAAAATTATTCGTACACATTGATCATCATCATCATCTTTATTTCAAGAAAAGCTTCGTTTGGATTTTATTTTCATCACTACGGAAATAATATACATACATATACATATACATACAGTATTTTACTTGCCAACAGATTCAAGTGTTGTAAGTGTTGAGAAAAATTGCTGTCAAAATTAAAGTCAAGTTAAGTTAAATTAATAACAAAAATCCCAAATCTGCGTAATTCGTTTCCTCTGAAAATATACTACATAATTGATTTGGGTTGTACATAGTTTGTTTTCTGGAAAAAGACACATCGGTACATTTGGCGACATTGGTAGTTACACAGTTTAAGGTGCATTAGTCAAAGAAAACAAAATGTTGCAAGAATCTTACTCCTTATATCGGACGAAAGATTTTCGAGTCATCAGAACAAGGGAAAGAAAATCTTATAATCGGAAATATGCGTTTTTAATGTTCTCATATAAATAGTAGAGGCCCTACTTGCCAACTTTGTGGTTCTCCTGAAATGTTTGGAGTAATCGAGAAAAGAGTTCCACAAAGTCGTACCTGTAGAGTAGAGTATGGTAGGAATGTGTACATGTTACAAATAAAGTGGGTACCTAGTTCCTAAAGCCAAATATAGTTTAAATTGAGAATTATCAATAAAACCAGTACGATTCCTCTTGGTGGTTGTGTAACATACCTAATACCTATCCCCGGAAAAAAAGGAACAGTATTGCATTTTGTTGCGTGATTGGTTCTGGGATCAAATTAAAGATTTTGATTTGGAAGACATGTGGTTTCAACAAGATGGTGCACCGGCCCACAGAACACGTCCAACAATTGAACTGTTGCGTCAGAAATTTTCAGACCGTGTAATTTAACGCCTATTGATTTGTTTCTTTGGGGTTACGCGAAAGAACGTGTTTATGCAATTAATCGTCAAACTCTGATATAATTAAAAATCGACATTCGTTAAGATACATATGGCCGAGATAGAGCCCTAAATGTCTGAAAAAGTCATTGAAAATTACCTAAAAAGGATCGAGTCCTGCAAAAGATCCAGAGGAGGACATTTGAACGATATTGTTTGTCATGTTTAATGGTATACCCTAAATATTCATTTAAAATTAAGAACACGAATAAATTCGCAAAACTGGGTGTTTTATTTAAAAAACAAATCCTAAAGCTGGAAATGGATCACCTAAAAGGTAATAGAAGTAAGAAATATTTTGATACTTCGTCAGATCTTAAAAATACAGCCAAATCTGTGAATACGTATAAAAACCCATTACATCACCTTGCGGGTTGAATTTTGAAAAATTATGATTACATAAAAAACGATAAACCAATTCCATACCTCACTACCATACGTTTGAACAAATTGTTCAAACGTTCCCCAAACGTTCAACTTAGTTCCCACCTCCTTACGGCATGAGTTAAAAAAAAAGCGAAAATAGTTTTTAGGTGATTACATATGTACTATATCAAATGACAAAGAAATATGTTTAAAACTATAAAAACTTCCTTACACCCTCTTGGGGTTATCCAGAAATCGTGAAAGTGACTTTTTATTGGATATCTTATTAGATCTTTGAAATATGTGTTATAGAAATTCGTAAAAACGTACTCTTCTCTTGGGGATTGAATACCGGAAAATTATTAAACCAGTTTGTAAGCGACATATAAAAACTCTGTATCAGCAAACCGAAGTGAAATGGCGAAAATTGTGAAAACAAATGCCTCCACATACACCCACGCTTATTGAAAAACAATAAATCCCGAAAAAGGTTTTTAGACGATTACAAAGAAAACTCAAGGAAGTAAAAACCTATTCGATGTCTTATTACTCCCAAGAAATATGACGGAATTCGTGAAAACATGTAAAACCATTTTATACCCTCTAAGGTAACCAGGTATTTATATGAAATGAATGAACTTAATTTTTCAGAAGACCTTAGAGAATGGAATTTTTTCATGGCAACGCTACCATAGAAAATAATTTTAAGGATTTTTGTTTTTTTGTTTTTGGGTGTCAAAGGAGTTTTTTGTGTGAAATGCCAACTCAAGAATCCCCTGGGAAACGATGAGTACGCAGACATGACAAAACCCAACACACTCATACCATACTACTCCCAACACTCATTTCATTTTATATCTACTCATTACATTTTACACATAATTTTTTTTTTTTATAACGTGCCACTATTTTTGTTCTACCTGCTTACCAAGATTCATCATTAGCGGCTTTTGAGATACATATAAAAATTGGATTTTATCTTTTTCATCCGCCTCCTTCCATACCCGTACGTTGTACCCCAAACAATTCTTTCCAAGCTGCGGTTACTGCTTACCTCCCGATATAATAATTTTTTTAAAAGAAAAAAACTTCTTATCCCCCGCACCCCGCTGACTCTTTTGTTCAATTCAAGTGTACCTACAAACAGTAACTGAATTTCAACTTTATAGCATTAGCGGCAATGGATTTCGGAATGTCTCGATCTCAGCTTTCAGAGTGTTTCGAGTATAACCCACACCACTGCAGCCATATCAAGCAGTCTTTCGACAACTGGCTTTACTATCCAAGCACTGTATAAATTCCAAGTTTCAGCCTGCTAGCATAAGCAGTTGCTGAGATCTAGAAACTAACATTTCTCTAAAACGCTGTCCTCATCCCGTCTTCCACATCCGCACTCACACCCCGACAGTTCAAACGATGGCTACTTAAAGAGGTGTACTCAGTGAATCCATAAAAAAAATTATCTTTTTAGCTTAAAGTTTGGGAGCTACGAATCTTTAATGATTTTGCGTACGGCGGACAGACGGACTGAAAATTTCTTTGGCTTTTTTGGTGTTTAATAGTCACGGCAGTTACGAGGGCATTGAATCGAGCACAATTACGTAAGTGCTCAACTTGGCTGAGGGGTTGTAACCATGTTGAACTGAATAAAAGAATGATTTATTGACTTTTAATCAATATTTTTATAATCGATATGTTTGCACCGTCCACCTTTGATAAGGTACAATTACAACCAATAGACTTCAACTGACGTGATATAATTTATTAAAATCGTTTTATTAGTCCTAGCCATAAAATTATGTACAGAACCTAAATCCGCTAGAAAGATTTAAATTCGTCAGCATATTTAGTTGAGGCTACAAATCCGTCAACTACGTTTTTCCCCCGAATTGAGTTCGTCATCCAGGGGCTCTAAGCCACAAGTAGGATAACAATAATCCAAACCGGCTTAACTTTATTGTTGTAAAACACTTGTAAACTAATAAAAGGCATTAACCTCTCTAGTACAAAAGCTCTTATTGTACTTACACAAAATATCTGGTTATTTGTTGGATTGACGGCTGTAAGTGTCTAATCATACTTTTTTTCAAATCCATTCATGGCTATAGTTGCACACCTCACGACTATCACCTTGTCATACCTTTGGTTGTAAAATTTTATTATTCGCAGATAAACACTTTAACCTATCCTCAAAAAAACATTTAACGAGAATAAATTCTCACCAAATAAAAGGCACTTGAACAAGTATTTTGAAGATCGCTAATTTGTTGCGTTCTCGATGCCCTCGATTTCGGTTTTTTTTACGTTAGCGCATAAATTTTAAATCTTTGACTCCAATTAGTCTGGACTACCTACTATCAAAATTTTCCAGTCTTCTTGTTCTAATTAGAGGAAGCTGCTATGCTACTATAAAAAATTAGGAAAGAACTGGTTCAGTGAAAGTAAGGCACGTGAGAATCGACAAAAATCTAAAAACCGTCCAGAAAAGACCTTGGCAGACGCTTACCATTTGCATATTTCGAGTAGTCGACATACGACAGGAAGCAAAAATATCGACCACTACCAATAAATTTTGTATCGATCGAAATCGAGATCAGATAGAGCACTAAAATTTGAATAAAACACGAATTAACAACAGCACGTCCAACTGCTCTATCACTCAGTAAAAGACATAAATTTTTTCATGGTCACATTTTAAACATTCACACAGCGGGCCACACAAAGGAAACGGTTCAAACACACTTTTTTCCCAACAATACCTAATGTCACAAAACTGCAGGAAATCACCATAAAATTAATTCGATCAATACTAAAATATTATTTGAACTTGAACTTGAATTAAACGCACGGTTTTCTCTATCGGTTTTTTTGAAAATCCCGCCGTTCGGAACTCACTATTTTAAAATATACTTTCCGAACCCACGTTCTAACCGCTCGGATAGCTTCCAAAAGAATACTGGGCCACAGCCCTGTGCTCTGGTTTTTAACAAAGATCACAGCCCCGTAATCGTGATTGACTTACGAACAAAAAAAAAATTTAATAAGATTTTATTTAATTGATAGCGCGTAACGATCTAAGCTTTTGATAGCAGGTCTATTCGCCGCTAGCGATCTGGTGCGCGGTTTGAACTTACTACGCGCTATTGGAGCTCGATCAATTCCGTCTTGAACGGCCGAATTCAGAAGCTAAATTAAAATTCAAACTGCTAAAAATAACAATCAGCGATTTTTCGGCATCAAAAAGAATATGATCATATGCTTAAAAATTTATCGAAGCGCTTAATTACAGATTCAAAAATCGAGGCGTGACCATTTGTTTTAAGACCAAGATTGGCAAGGTGCAAGAGATCATCGGTTGGATGTTAGCAGTTGGCACGTGGACGGTCATCTTATCAACGATGTTTCTCCTGAAAAACGTAAATTAATATTACAATAATTGCAATTGCCAGTTCGTTTTTTGCTACTCCCTTGTTTATTTTAATATTCCAGATTAAAGTGTTGTTGCGAGCCAGGGGATCGACGGGATTTCATGTAAAATACATACAATGTTTAAAATCGATTGAAATAATAACGTTTTATTATTCGCATTCATTAGTCGCACTACTGCCAACAACATGATCACTGCACGATTGCTGCTCCCAATACAAACCGCTTTAGAAATACTTTCGTGTAGAGCTGATAGTCGTTTCGCTTCACTGTAGTAAAAACTGCGTTTCTGCAAACCTTGACGCGCTTATATACTGCATGTGTTTAGTCGAGAGCTTTCTTGCATTTTCGGTTGTGTATGTGAAATGTTTGGGATATGTTAACAAGAACCGATAAGGGGATGAGTATTCGCGAAGAAGGGTTGAACTTTTCCGAATTTTCCATGCTTTTCTCGTTGTGTATTGCAAAGTGGCAAATTTGATGTTTTTCACCGCTTAGCTATTAGAAGGTTGTTGATGAGGTTGGTGTGAAAACATAAGCAACCTTTTCACACCCATTCGGGGGCTTAAGTTCAAAAAATAGTGAATTTGTTTTTAGGCCAAAGGTCTTTACATGAAATTCCCGTAGAAGTTGTAACCAAATTGATATCTCATCATACCTTGCGAAAATTGTGAAAACGTATGCATCCCCTTAGCCCTTGGCAGTACAGGAATATCCAACAATTCTGAAAAGATTTGTTGTCCATTGAATAATTGCAATTAGCCCGAGAAAATAAAAATTAATTCGATATCTGAGAGGTATGTTGCATCGTACACCCATATGCACCCTCTTTGCACGACCTTGAGAGTTGAATATCCAAAAATCCGTATAATGAGTTTGCAGACTATTATATTATTATAAATATTATATAAACGCATCTCATTAAACCTTAGAAATATGTCCAAAACTTTGAAAAGTATGCAACCACTTTAGGGTTGAATAGCTATAAATTCTGAAATTAAATGCAATGAAAGTAGTGGAACCTGTAGGAAGTAATAATCGATTTGATATCCCATCATATCCCAGAATATGTCAAAAACTAAGAAAAGTATGCAACCCTTTTTTACCACCTCAAGGTTTGAATATCAGTAAATTTTAAAATCGAATATGTATACAAAGTCTCCAGTAAAAACTAATTTGATAGTTCATCAAGCCTAAGAAATATGGCAAACATTGTGACAACATAAGCAAACTTTTTATACCCACTTGGAGGTTGAATATCCAAAAATCCTGAAACTAGTTTTTTAATATATATAAAAAAAATTCCGAGGAAGTATAAACCAATTTGATATTTTATCACTCTTAATAGATATGACGGAATTCGTAAAAACTTTTTCAACTCTTTTATATCCTCGTAGGGGTTGAAAAGGAAAAAATTCTGACAAAAAATTTTCAGTAGTATAATATATTATCTGGTACTGAATCGAAGGAATATGCATTCTCAAAAAGCAAACTCGTTGTTTGCATATAGTGGACATTTTTAAGAACTTGAAATTTCCTTGGTACTATGTCCTTTTTGAATACATATTGCCTGAAGTATACAAGTATGTATGTGTGTGTGGTTAAACAATTTAACAATTTAACACTTTTTGTTCTATTTAATGAGTCGGACCTATTTCTTCGGACTTTTTTCAGTGGGTAAAAGTTTGGGTGAAAGGTACACACTAACCATTACAACAGGACAAACCCATGTCCCATGTTTATATCAAAGACTTTGCACAGTACGACCAATCTGCAAAGTTTCTAAGTAGTTCTCACTGAATACAACTTGGACGTTATAAGGTGATTAGCTTATTTCCGTTTTTAGTCGGATATTCCGTCTTCGCTAGAATCCTTTTCGAGCATAGCTCTTTAATCAATAGGATTCAGTTTCAGACGTACCTTTCGCACGTCATTACCATCAAAGCCCAAGGAAAATCAGGAAAAGCAACAGAAAAGAGCGCTGTGCACGCTCTAAAGGAGCTGGAAAAGATCCACTTAACCAATTTTCCTGAAGAACCGGAGTGCAGCATGCATTATTGGAAAAGTTTTTATAACCAGTGTTGCACCAGACATAATTATATCTGGGCACTTCGGTCAGGAAGGATGTGGCAGAGAAGGTCTGTCCTATCTGTTCAAATTGGAAATGCGAGTAGGCAGACAAATAAATAAAGCGGAAACATGAAAACGTTTTGAGTGAAATAAATCAAGGAAAATTGTGGGAGTGATTTTTTTTTTTTTGGTTTGAAAAAAGGATTGATTGTGCAATAAAACACTTCCATGCTATGGACAGGATTTGTAGTCAACTTTAGAGATTCAGTCAAATAAAAAAAGTTCGTAACATTAAAACGAAATCGAATTTCAATTTTACTTTATTATTTTAATAATAAAATATTGTTGAAAAAAACAAAAAAAAAACTAAACAAATTTTTTTACGATTAAATATTAGTTGTTTTCCGGCGTCAGTGGAGTGAAACCCCAACACAAAATTCCCGACTGAAGAATAATCGAGGACATGACAATTGAAAAACCTTCACTGGATAAGTCAGTTTATAAGACTGTGTTGGACTAGAAAAACGAAATTCGGTCGATAGCCAACTCCAGTGTTTGCTGAAAAATTTTATTGTCAGGGGCGGTTTGCAGGGGCAGTGGGCCATAGAATTTAAGAGGAGAGGCTGGGAATTTTTCGAAAAATTCACATTTCATCCTATTTTCACTATAATTTTTTTTAGTGAAAATAAGATGCATATATTTTCATGAGGTTTCATAAGGTCTTCTGAAATATTGACTGAATTTTTACTTTATTATTTTTCAATAATAAAGTACATATTGTGATGGACCTGGAATTTATTGTATTTTACACGTTTTAGAACTAGTAGACGTACAAAGTACCCAAGACTATTTGAAGGTGCGTAGCTCTCAAACCACTTGAGAAATTAAGTTGAAATTTTTTTGGTAGGTAGAATGGGAGAACCCTGTTGGAACCCTAGTGGTGGTGTAAGAGGAGAGGAGGGAGGGAGCATATTAGATGAACAAGTCTGGTTTCTAGATCTCAAGAACCGCTTATGCTAGGAGGCTGAAAGTTGGAACTTATGTAGTACTGTGATAGTGGAGCCATTTGCAAAGGAATAACAAGGACGCTATTTGGAAAGTTATTTTTAGGTTATCAGTCGCATAGTAACCTACTCTGTATCTTAGCATTAAACTTGTTTCGGACTTCTACCCATAAAATAATAAAGTTGCGCCCCGACTGTTATCCGATTTTTATTCTACTGATTCTTGATATAAATGCCTAGAAAGCATTTTCAGGATTTTTTAAAATCCGACCCCTAGGACATAAAAAGGTCATCCTCCATCTAACATCCTCTATCCACTATTGACCATCCCCCATCCTCTATTTTCCATCCTCCATCCACCATCCCATATCCACCATCCTCCCTACACCATCATCCATGTTCCATTCTTTATCCATCACCCTTCATCCTCCATCTTCCATCCTCTATCCATTATCCTCCATCCATTCCGCATCCCCCAACCTCCATCTGCCATTCTCTATCCTCTATCCACCATCCTCAATTCATTCATTATCATCTATCTATAATCTACAATCCTATATGTATATCCACCATCCTCTAACAACCATTCATCATTCTCCATGCTCCATCTTCAATCCTGCATTCACCATCCTCTATCCAGCATCCACCAACCTCCATCATCCATCTCCATCCACCAACCTCCATCATCCATCATCTGTCCACCATTCTCCATCCTCTATCCATCCATCATCCACTATCCATCTTCTACCATTCTATATCTACCGTCCCCCATCCCCTATCTAGGATCCCCTATCAACCATCCACCATCCTCCATTTTCGATCTTCCATCATCCTCTATCCATCATCGACCATCCTATACCTACCATTCCCCATCCTCTATCCACCATCTTTTATCCACTATCCACCATCCTCCATCTACTATCCAACAACCTCAATCCTTCATCTTCTATCAAGCGTCCTCCATCTTCCATCCACTATCCTCTGTCCACCATCCATCATCCAACTTTACCATTTAGTAATAGCAACGCATAACATTAGTACCGAAAAAGAACGAATTGTCGCTAAATCATATGAAATACCCTCAAATGTTGAAAAAACTTGCGAACCACCAACTGTTAAATGATTTTTGTAACGCTGAAACCATCGCGGGCGTAGCCTATACCGGATAAACAAACAAACAAACATTCATTTTATATATAGAGATTATTTGTTTTCTCAGCCTCTGATCATCATCATCATCAAACGAACCAACCTCTATCCACCATCCTCCATACTTCATCCATTATCCTCTTTCCACCATCCATAGTCCAACTTTACTATTTAGTATTAGGAACGCGTAACTAATACACTGAAAACGAACAAACTGCCGCTAAATCATATGAAAAAGATTGAAATGTTGAAATAACTCGCAAACCACCAACTGTTAAATGATTTTTCTAACGCACGAACCATCGCGGGCGTACCGTCAACAAACCACCAAAATTTCATCGCAATTATATGAGTGGTTTAGGAGGCTATACTGGACAAACAAACAGACAAACATCCATTTTTATATTTATAGATGTAGTGTGTTTTCTCTCTCTAGAACAACTTATGCTGGAAACATGAAACGTAGTGTGCATGTAAAATGTTCCCTTGATGTACACGAAAATCAAAATCAAATCAAAAATAAAAAAAAGTGTTTGTTTTTGAAGAACAAATCATACTCTCACCGTCCCGCGCCAATTTGAAAAGAGAAAGCTCCAGATTCGCTTAACGATCCGTCGAGTCCAACGAGAGCCACCAAGTCCAACACAATTTCATCTATAATCGGTTTTTCATATACAGCATCCGGATTCCGGATAGCTGTGCAATAGAGTAACATATCTATCCCCCGAAAAATCATAATCCACAAAATCTCAGATCGGGTGACAGGACTATGATTGTTCAAGAAGGATCGATTTGAAGAAAATTACCGAAAATAGATTTCCGGGTCCGATAACAGCTTAAGTGTCATTGAACAGGATACTTTCAATGGATTAGGTTTGCTCCGAGAAAATAATTATATAGTCACATGTTGAAGCGTGCTCCTTCAGTAGGAGATCGCGTGCGGTGTTCTTCACAGTCTTCTTTGTTATCGAAGAGCCGAAAAACCGTAAAACCGTAAAACCGTTAAATGACTTTATTTAAATTTTAAATTTTCTTAGCTACTAGAAGAAAAAAAAGTTTCTAAATAAACATTTGATTATTGTATAATAGCAATAAAAAAATAGCAATGGAAATTAGTTAGCAAATTAACCGGAAATTTATCTTTTATTTGCGTAATATTATTTAAGCGTCGTAATACGTGCGAGTATCTATAAACTATTCGGCGAAAATTCAGAATGTTTGATAATAAAAATGAAAAAGAACCACAATTGTCTCAAGTACTTTGGAAATTATTTAAATTAATATTGTCTTGCTATTCTTATTAAGAACGTAAATAGGACGCAAGCCGTCTAAATTAGCATAAACAATATTTAACGTATAAAATTAAGTGGTAAGTGTACAAACAAAACTACTTTAAATTCATGTTGTATTTAGAACGACTTGTATCTACCTAAGCAATAAATTGACTTAATATGAAATTAAATTGGGAGCCGGAATTAATATTTATTTAACTACGTGAATAAAAATGATCTTACATTACTTTTAGAACAGGTCTAGCTACAGTCTGATTAAAAGTACGTTCCGTATTTTGTGTAGTATAATATTGCGTATACATAATTAATTTAAATATCAACTACATATAAAAAATTAATTTAAATATCAAGTTTTAGCCATGGATAAAAATTTTAAATTTTCAATAATTTTGTCTTCTTCTATGGCGCTTCGGGCATTGGTCTATTGGATAATATTTCCCTGATTGGGTTAAGGACGACTTTTCGTCCCGATTCGAGCGTAATTCTCGAAGCTTGTCCACATAAATTTAAGGATGCATTAGGACCCACGTCCTTATTCGTATCGAGAATGGTGGGGCATGTATGCGGGAATCCTACTTCCTGTCGGAATGCCTGGGGATCCGAGCCTTGGTCCTTTTCTTGGACCGGGTTTGGGTTCCGAAGTTCTCGCGGGTTGGTTGCTTGGACAGTTCTGGCTTTCAGTCTTAGCAGGCGTGTAGTTTGGACTAGATTTAGTTGCCATAGTCCTCGCAAATGCATTGCTTAGACCAAGTTTAGTGTGCAATCTTCGCAAGTAACCCCAACGACTCAAAGAAAGGGATTACATCAATACTACCACCGTCCGGCTTTTTCAGAGATCTGAACTTTTTTTTTCCTGTTTTGGTTTTTTTCATTCATTAATTAGCTTCAACTATATTCACGAGCTTCATCCTCTATTCGGTCTTATTTTGAAGAAATGTCTAGCCACTACTTAAAACAGGAAGAGTGCGAAAGTGATAAGGTACAGACGGACCTTTCGATCAGTTTAAAATATGAGACAGGTTTGTGAAATTTGTGCATCTAAGAAGCGATTTCGCGGTTTTCCCACCGATCGCTTGCCATGAGCTCTACCTTTCAGTGTGCATTTGGGAATTCTTCCGTCGTCCATTCGCTCCAAATGACCACATGGGATGTTACCATACAACTCTTACGACCGCTGCATCACTTGCATGTATCGATATACCCTCCGAAATACCTTTAAAGTACTTGTATTAGTTTAATTTCTAGTCAAGGTTGTATCAGCAGTTAGAAAGCGAATAACTAAAAGAAGTTTGACCTCTAACTTACTCAGAAAAATTGAAACTGATATTGTACACAGTTACACATTTTTTTTTTGTCGTAACTATAATCGCAACTTTTTCTTTAGAATGAGTACTTAAGTTGGAGCGTACCGCTTTAAAACATTAAAACAATAAAATTAATTCAAAAATGAAAATGAATGAAAGGACAAGTCCTTTGCCACGTTCTTTCATTCTCGAGATCATTTATAGTATAACCTGAGCTACTTGCTGACTATATTTCAATCGACTATCTTCTGTAAATAATTGAATAACGCCAATATACTAAAATAAATTCCATCTTTTCATTTATTATAAAACATTTTCCTTTTAAGCTAAACTTACAACACTCTCACATACAGCATCACCTTCAGGAGCAACCTCTAAATTATTAATTGTATTTTCTAAACTATTATTGCACGGCACTTCATTAGCATGATCTATCAGACGATTCAAAAGTTCGGGCGGCATACCACGAGTCTTTCGTGCTTCTTCCCATTCTTGTCGATGGACCTTCTTTCGATGCGAGTGCATATTTGAGCGTGAATTAAACGTTTTCGGACAATGAGGACATGTGTAAAGTACGCCGCCAGTATGGGTGGTTATATGCTCCTGGAAATTACAATTAAGTTAGTAAAGTAATTCGGAGAAAAAATAATGCACTTTGCGCACTTACTTTTAAAGTTAGCGCTTTTTTGAACGCCTTATCACAGAACGGGCATTGATGCTGCCGTTTCGCTGCATGAACATATCGAATATGACTTTGTAGGCCAACACTTGATGCTGACGCTTTGCCGCATATATTGCAAATATGTTCGTTTTCAGTTTCACTATGCTTTTTCATGTGCAATTTCAATCGAAATGCATTTTTCAGCCATACACCACATTCCTGACACTGCTCTTTCGGTTCCGTTATGCCGGCATGTTCTAATTGATGTTTAGCAAAGAGCGATTTACCCCGAATCACTTTTGCACATATGTGACACATTTGTGCATAGGCATTTTCATGAATATAGCGACGATGTGTTTGCAACGAATTATTCGTATTGAAACTGCAAGAAATAAACTTCGTCATTGAAAGATTAGTAAAATCGAAAATATTCTTACCCCTTGCCACACTCCTCACAAAACAATTTGCACTGATCCTTTGGAGTGTGTATGATCTTATGATGATTAAGTAAATACTGTTTGGCGAAACGACGCGGACATTGTTCGCATTGGAAATTTTTCGAATCTATCGACTCGTGAATGTACATGTGATTTTGTAGTGCACGTCTATTTGCATAAATCTTATTGCATTTATTGCACCTGAAATTAGCAACAAGACACTATTCATTACAAAAACTATTTCCGACGAGTAATAATCATAAATCTTACTTAAATCGTTCGGGATTTACATGTTTCGTTATGTGATCTAGAAAAAGTCCGCGTTTAAAGAACTTCTTCGTACAACACACCACGTATCCTTTTTTTCGGTGATCCGTACGGTAATGTCGCTGAAGTTGTGAGAATATTGTGAATTCCGAAATGCAAAGATCACATTTCAGTTTGGTTTTTTGTGCGATTTCCTCATCTAATTGTTTGGATTTTTTCCGATATTCAGATTCGACATGAGGCAGTGGGACTACAGTTTCCGATTTTTTCTTTCGTCCTCGTTTTTTTGGCAGCACTATTTCGCCTCGAACATTTGATTCATTGGTCGGTAAAATATCAGTTTCCTCTACTTTAATGGATTGATGGGATACAGCTCGTTTGGCACCACGAGTTAGCATGCCTACTGTTTCCTGATCGGTCGTTTTTGTATCACGAATCACCAATAATTCTAAAATATGAAAATACTAATATTATACAAGGTACCTTTAACATTATTTGCTAAAGAAGAATATTTTAATTTGCAGTACGTTTGGGAAATATAAATGGTTGTGATTGTTAGTCTAAGCAGGTATCAATAAAGCACGATGATCTCTTAGGAGCACCGGGCGAACTCCCTTTGTATAATAGTTTAGCTTTATATCCGTAGAGCTTTCTCTCGGATGCGGACTTTTTTTCGCCATACTCGTGGGAACAAAATTGACCCGAAAAACAAAAAAAACCTACATAGTTTCTACTGGAACATGCACTGCAGTTCACGGGGAAATTTCTTGGACCATTGATGGCGAGATGGATGCAGAGTGTGAAAAAAACCCAAAACAATTAGTATGATACCAAAACCAAACCAGCTGTCAAGGACAACAAAGACGAAACCAGATCCTAAAGACTGCACAAAAAAGAAAGAAAAGGAAAGCCAGTGGAAGAACAGAACTCATCCAACTCAACGCCAAGCACATCAAACTTTCATACAGAGACGTAACAGTCAAACGAAAGAAGCCATTATGCATTCAATGCACCCTGAGGTTACTCTCACCGAAGACCAACTAAGAGACCAACTGCACACAAATCAATATGCATTCCAGCCAGGGAAGAACCCACGCGTTATGAAATCTAGCCACGAAAATCTAGTAATCTATTACCGACAAGGAATTAGCTGTGGGTTGCTTCTAATATATCGAAGGAGCTTTTATTAACACTGCCTACAAGAGTATCTACTATGCTACACAAAAGTTTGATATTAATCCAAAACCCTACAGTTGGATCAAAGTCATGCATGAAGTCACCAAAAATGAGGTGTAAGAACAAGCTAAATTGAAATTTGCGGAAACCTTCTGGATGAAAAACTTACTTGGAATGCTCATTTGGACAAAGTTCTTGAAGGGGATAGAATCTCTCTTTTCTAGCATGAATGTAACATCCACTGTCTTCCATGCGGAGATTAATGCTATTGAAGTCTGCATAAGAGAAAGTATCATAAATATATATTCTCTCGGACAGCTTTGCTGTCTGCTCAAATCTACTTCAAACTTGTTTAGGATTGCCTCCAGTGCCTGATTGAACTCGCAGACTAGAACAGAGTTAACCCCATTAGGATTATAGATATACGACTCGAAACTTATTAGGAGCTCAGGCTGGAAATTGTTATATGAAGAAGTAATTATTTAAGATTGATCTCCCTGAACACATTCTCGGTGAATGTGAGGGACTTACTCACAAAAGGTTTCGTCACTTCGGTCTGGGCTTCATGGAACCATTGGTTATATCCTGACTATTCCCCTTCGAAAAATACTAAGCATCATTAAGACCGAGGGATTCATCATCATCATCAATGGCGCGACAGCCTAAATCGGGCTAAGGCCTGCAGGATACATTGTCTGAAGTCATTTTGGTTCAGCGCACGCGTCCTCCAATTTGTGCATCTAAGAAGCGATTTGCAATCTGCGTCAACTGAGTCCTTTCGCGGTTTTCCCACCGGTCGCTTGCCATGAGCTCTACCTTTCATTGTGCGCTTGGGAATTCTTCCTCCACCCATTCGCTTCACATGACCTGCCCATTGTAGCTTACGGAATTTTATCAGAGTCGATGCGGCTGGGTCGTCATAGATGTTATACAACTCGTTGTTGTACCGAATACGCCATTCAGTGCCTTCTCTTACTGATCCCAAAATTCTTCGAAAGCGTCTATTGATTTTTAAGACGCTTGAGTGAGGACAAGACCGAAGGGATTGATGAAATATAAATAACTGAAGTTGATGGATAGACCCACTCGAGGACAGAGGAAGCCAAACCAACCGTACTTACTAACTTCCGATGTGCTACAGACTAAATCAGGCCTCCTGAATGTGCCGCCTCTTGCCGTCTCGGTTCAGTGACCACGTCCTCCAGTTTCTGCATCTTAGAAGTGATTTGATGCGTCAATATAGTCCTTCCAGCGCTTTCGTGGTTTTCCAACTGGTCTTTGTATATAAACTTTTCCCTTTAGTGCGCGTTTGGGATTTCTTCCGTCATCCATCTGCTCCACATGACCAGCCCATTGTAACTTTTTGAACTTTGTGAAGCTCGACAGTTCTGGATTATCGGAAATGGCATCTATTGTATCGTATTCTCCAGGTCTAGTCTTCTCACACAGGTCCGAGGATTCTTCTGAGGACTTTTATTTCAAAGGCGTTAACTAATTTTTCGAACGCCTGAGTCAATGACTACGTTTCGATGCCATAGTGCACAGGTCTTGTTATTGTATTGTATAGTTTAAGCTTTGTTTTTATGTGCACGGGTTTGTTTTTAATTATTCGGAGTACCGAATAATACTTCTTATTTGCCATCATTATTCGTCTTATAATTTCAATGGGTTCGCTTCCATCCTTGGATATATTTGCCCCGAGATATACAAAGTTGTCTACGTTTTCTAGGTTGAAGTCTCCTGCACTGTAATATTTTGTCTGATTGGCGGGTTTTTCCTAGTTTATGTCATTATTTTGGTTTTGTTTTCGTTACCTTAGGTTAGGTTAGGTTATAGTGGCAGCCATCTAAACAGTGGATCGACTCACTTAGACCATTCGGTCGGTCCATTGTGATACCACACCCGTGACACCTTAATGAAGTTCCATATAGGGAGTTATCGTAGCATTGCTACAGGGGAAAGCTAGTCGAACAAACCACAGGTGCGAATAAACAATTTCCCTTGCTACCGAGTCAAGGTTTACAAATATTTCTTTAGCACTCTCCAGGAATTTGCAAGTATGTATATTTACTACTGTGACCTAAAAGTAAGGTGACTCAGCATTTATTTTCAAAAATCTTTATTTGTTCTCACAAATCAATTTCATCGCCTTCAAAGTATTCTCCCCCAGATACAATTCACTTGTGCCAACGGATTTTCCAATCTTCGAAACAGTTGTTAAAGTCAATTTTCGAGATGGCCGTCAGCTCTCTCTTCAAAGCGGCTTGTATCTCCTCTATTGACTCAAAACGGTGCGGTCTTTTGAGTTTGTTGAATAACCAGAAGTCACACGGTGCCAAATCAGGTGAATACGGCGGTTGTGGAACGATATGGGCCGAGTTTTTGGCGAAATGGTTATCATTATCGTCTGAGGCCCAAAACATCCTTCAAAATGGTATGGGCTGATCCTTTTGAAATGCCATCATGATCAGCAAGATCTCTTATTGTTAATCGACGATTTTCAAGCATTGATTTGTTGGACGTGAGCTTCGTCGGTCGAGGTTGATGGTCGACCGGGACGCCCTTCGTCTTCCACACTTTCTTGACCTTTTTAGAACTCTTTATACCACTTGTAAATATTTTTTTTCGACATAGCCTCATTACCAAAGGCTTTTTGCACCATCCTCAACGAATCAGCAGCAGAAAATTCATTCCGCAAACAATATTTAATGCAAATTCTTTGCTCAACAAATGCAGAGATTATAAAAATCGAAAAATTCACTTCTAGCAGCTTACAAAACGAAGCCTATCTCCAACACTAATGAACATTTTGATGTGACCCTTGGCACGAATATCAAAGCCAGTCCTACCAACCTAAAAATAAGAGCACTGCTCCAAATCCATTTGCGCGCGCAGTTTAAATTCAAATGTCACCTTACTTTTTGGTCACAGTAGTATGTCGTCGGCATATCCTACTAGTTGTGTAGATTTCAAAGATAGTGTTCCCTTGGTGTCAACGGGCAGTTTCCGAACAACATATTCGCGTGTCAAATTGAAAAGCATTGGTGCCAGGCCATCACCTTGTTTAAGCCCGTTGTCAGTTCTAAAGCTAGAAGTCAGATCATTTTCCACTCTAACTTGTGACAGAGAATCGGTCATTGTCATTTTTGTAAGCCGAACCAGCTTCGGTGGAACTCCAAAATCCATCATTATTTTATACAGTACGCACCCGTCGATACTGTCGTATGAAGTCCGCAAATATCTTATGCACATCAATGTTAAATTCCCAGCATTTTTATCTATATCTATTCAGAGTTTTTTTCCTTTTTATAAATTGGATACATGTTACTCCTGCGACAATCTTCAGAAAGTGCTTCTTGCATCCGTTGTATGTCCGAGATCAATTTGAGTAGAAGATGTGCTATGCAGGTCTCGGCGGCTTTCAGAAGTTTAGCTGGAATATGATCAGTGCCCGGCGTTTTGTTGATTGGGTGGTTCCTCAGGGCTTTGTTTACATCTTCGTGTGTTAGAGGACTCGAAGAGGATCCTTCCTCAACTGTTACCTCAGTTGTTGGTATATCTGCTGCTGTTGTTCGTGCGAATTATGGAGCCAAACCAACTACAATCTCTATTTTGAACCCTCGTTTACCTAGCCCTGATCCAATAATGCCTCCGGCACATTCCTTTAATAGTCAGTACAGAAATATTGGACTGGCTGATTACATAAATATTTCATGTTACATCTTTTCTCTTTCCAAAAAATTCCTGTCGCGCTTTTTCCCTTTCCTTAACCGCTAGTTAAAATATTGCAAATATGTATGTATACTGCAAACTTTAAATGCAGCCAATAAACTGTTTTCTTTTTTGCTGGCAAACGGAGCCAATGAGCTTATGCATTTGGAAGCAGAGCCCCAGGAGAACGAGCCACCGAAAAAGATGTGAAAAAATATGCATCTTACTTACCTTCGTCATTTGAACTTGCCGCGTTTGAACCAGCAAAGTCAACGTCATCCGACCCTATAAATACGAACAAGTTGTTGGTGAAGCTTATTAATTAGGAACTCAGTACTTATGAACATACCATCATCGGAATCTTCATCTTTAACGGAATCAGTCTTAGATGCTACCAAAGAAACACCGTGGTCTGCCACATCCATCGGATCATTTTCAATCTCAACTTTAAGAACCACGTTGTTGGGAAGTTTTGCGTCCAGCAGTTTTCGCTGGGCTTCTTCTACGCTCAGATAGTAAACGTGAAAACTCTCGATTTTCCACCAACATGAGTTACAAATAACATCCGATATGTTATCATCGCTTTTTATCTGAGAATTAAATTGTTTGGTTCTTACTTTGATTTGGGCAACGTATTTTTCGTTTGCTTACGTCGAACCAGAAGTGTTTATTTACCGTTTCGGCGACGTTGAGTTGAATGGCTTCTGCATCGAAAATATGTAAAACTTCGGTAGACTCGAGCAAACACATTCGGCAAATCATTGTTCGTTAATCCGATTGGATTTTGCAGTTTCCAGACAACTTAAAAGGAGTTTGTTTTTTATTTACTTCGATACACCTGGGAGGGGAGGTAGGAATTTGACAGCTGTAGTTGTCAGTCAGGTGAACAATAAACGAACGCAGCGACTATACAATTCGTGTCGGTGGTATTCGGAAATTGTACTAGGTCGTAAGATGGCGCTGCAACCTGCTTTTCGTGTACGACAGGAAATGGGAATGACAGGTAAAAATTGATTTTGAGGGCGGGTTAAGTAGGTTAGTTTATATTTAACATATTACGGTCGGTGAATTGAAAAATTTCTCGCTTTTGGTCTCTAATAACTATCTGGAAACATCTTATCTTTCCAATCCGAAGGTAATCCGCCGTGAAACTTATATTGTTGAGGCTTGTAGTTAATGTATATTTTTCCGTTCACTTGGCACGTCGCCAGTTAGGCGCACTCCAGCAAACATGTTCGGAAAGTACCACCTAAATTCGTTTCCTTCGTTTATTTTGACTTTTTCCAAGTTTCAAAAGATCATTAACTCAATAAAAAATAAGAACGAATGATCTGTTACTAAATATATGGAACTGAGTTGGAGCTGCATAATACACCAAAAAGGGAAATTAAATCATGTTTGAAATGAAACTTAAAACTTGGGTACGTACCGATTTTATGATAACGTGTTTAGGCTGTTGAAATTTAGCGACAGACAATGATTTCCATCTAGAAAATTAGCAGTATAGAATCCGAAGCTATTCAGTTAATACCGAAAGAACTAATGGTCGAGTCAAAAATGGAGTGTATAGTTAAATGAAATAATCCTCTGCTGGGTGCCAGGACACTGTCGAATCCAGGAAAACGAACGAGCTGATGAACTCGCTCGAGCAGGCTCCAACCTAAACTACTACTGAAAGACCAGAAGGTTTGCTATTCCTATCAGATCAATAGAACAGTCTATCGACTCACTATGCTTGCAGGGCGGGCAATAAATGGTCAATCCTAACTACTGGCTCAATATCAAGAACTCTTTGGCCTGAATAAGATTACAGGAAAAGTAAATATGCCTTGGATCTGAGCAGTACAAATCCCAGCACAGCAATTTGAGTGCTGACTGATTGGTAGACACGCTAGACGACTGGGTGCCGAAGCAAATGATCTTTGTCGTAGCTGCGGTGATCCAGAAGTCGAAGAATCAATCTTCCACGTGCAATGCGAGTGTGCCTCGTCGGCAATGAGAAGGCGTAACCTCGGCGATTATTTTCTCGATGACCTTGGTAATATCGATTAGGGAAAGCTATGTAACATAGCGAATTATATAAAAGAGGATGATGGCATAAATCTAATAATGTTAACCAGTAATCGATATCAGGATTTTTCAATGCGAGACAGAAGGTAGAGCGGAAGAGCCTTCGGTATAGATTTAAATGATTGATTTAATCCGTTTATGCAAAATGGGCAATTCCATCCTAAACCAAAAATTTTGAAAAGTAGTCCCCATTTACTCAATGAGTTGGAGATATTTTCACAATAGCAACGCACTCATGCATATGCACCGACATTGGGTTCAATGTGTAATAGATAGGTAGGTAGGTACACGGACATACTTAGGGCGTTATTACGACCTTCAGTTAAAATTTAACCAGAACTTTGACTGTAAGTTTCGTATGAGCATGTGTCAGTTAAAGTTTCAGTTAAAACGTTACTGACGATCGTAGGAACGGGCCTTAGACCTTAAAGATCCATTGTGTTACCCCAGCATCATCCAATCCGGTCCTAACCGACAAACTATTTAGAGCTTGTAATGAATCGCTGGTTTCTCGCGACAAGAACACCAAGCCAGTTGAAAAATTAAGCTCCAATTAAGCATTCCTTTCAGTAGATAGAGCTGAGGTACAGAGAAGGTGAAAGACTGTATTCTCATCCTCATCATGCAGGCAGCTTCCACAGAAATCGTTTGAGAAGAGGCCGAGTCTTTTAGCATGTCAACCTATAAGACAGTATCCGGTTAGGACACCGACTGTGGTGCTAATATTCAAAAATTGAAAACGAAAATACGCAATGCATGCAACCAACCAGCACAGGCCACAACCATTCTCTCAAGTCTTCGATATTCTTATGGATCTACCTCCAAGTTGTCCCGATTGTAATATTTCTATAACACTGTTCCTAGTTTCGAAGTTGAATATGCCACTTTGCAAGGTGTTAAAATTGAAACACATTCCTTACCGTTTGTATATTTTTGGGTAAGGCGTTAAATTTTCGTATTGCTTCAAAGATCCCTTTTAAATCGGTCTGTCCTAGGCAACTGTCTAATAGCATCCGTACTTCTTGTGTTATAGTTGTATATTTCTTGATTGCAGATCATTTTGATGGAGGATTTAATTCTCTTGTTCTTGATATTATAAATTAATTTTATTCGTTCAAGGCTTATGTGCTTATAGCAAGTTTTCCGTAGGTAGAATCATAGAGAGATATATACTGGAGATGACAAGCAGCGATTGAGTTGAAGGCGGACGTCGTCGCATTCATTTGACTGCAAAACAACAACTTGACTTAACGCCCCGGTTTTCTCTCATTCACTCACACGCCAAAACAACAAGAATTTGATATAACGACCCTGTTTTGTCTTACTTTTTACGGTTTTTTTGGCTTCAAAGCGCTTTGTACAAAACCGGTGGCTTGTCGTCTCCAGTAGCTCTATGGGTAGAATAAAGTTCCTCCGATGGTGTTAAATGAGGTAAATTATATATGCTCTAATGCCCATTCATAAGTCTCTCAAATTTGTCCAAGTTTCATTTCGATGTTTGGCTCCATAACTTATGTTAGATAGGATAAAAGCATTATAGCATATTCTTTATTGGTTGGTACCTGAAGGTATTCGTTTCTTATAAATGTTCTAATAATCGTGGTAATCTTATTTCTCAATTTAGTTATGTGAGGAGTCTAAGTCAGTTTGTCATTATCAGCCCCAAATATGTTGTTGAGTGAGCTCTTGCAAGCTGTATCCCATCGATTTCCGGCTTCAAATCAATATCCAATTTGTTAGTTTGCCTGAAGAGCATATACAGTAGGTGGCCATTGAATTAGAAACTTTGTGAAATTTCAATACTTTGGTTAATTTTACATTAAAAAGAAGTACTAGAGCATAATTATTTATATTTATTGATAGTTTATAACATGTTCGTACGTATATTTTAGTCCACCTTTCGTAAGAAAGGACGAAATCACTTCCCTTTTGTCACTGCTTATATCCTTTTTGCGACCCATTATACAAAAAACTGTGTTCAAACGAAACACCAACACAAACGCTCCTTGTCACTTGATTTTTTTCTTTTTTCTTAAATTAAATTATTTAAGACAACACACTAAATACAAATCAACGCGTTCAACTAATGCAAACAGTGCAACAGCCGAATACCAACTGTTCAACTTAGTCCATAAAACTACTGTATGGTATTCTAGTGTACAAAGATTTGTTTTCGAAACTAAAAAAATGAGAAAAATGTTGGGTATTGTAAAAATTACAATTTTTTGCGAAAGTTTCTAATTCAATGGCCACCTACTGTATGTAGTTTGTTTTCGAAGTATTTAATGCATATTGCCCAAGAGCCAGTTCTTGAAAAGCTTGATGTCAGCGTTGATCAGCAATTCCAGTTGCTCTGGGTTAGAAGCAAAGTTTCATCAGCATAAGTAACATATTTAGCTTTAAGTCCTGTGAACTGAAGGTTATGTATACAGTAGATACAATGTGGGTCCAAGAATTGAGCCTTGTGGAACTCCTATATTCTCTGTTTTAGGTAAACTTAGTTTGTCGTGGTTTTGGTAATATACTGTCATCCAGCTAAATAGCTTTTTAATAGGTCGATTCCAATTGCTGATAATACTTAGAGTAAAATTTTGTGGTTTACTGTGTCGAAGGATTTTTTTAAGTCTAAAAATATCGCAGCGATATAGAAGCCTTCGTCGAGAGCTCCATTTATAAATTGCATAGCATCTACCAAGGCTGACGTCGTATTACTTCCTTCTTGAAATCCGTATTGTTGAATACCAAAACCAGGATATTTTTTAATAAATTTTAATAGCCTGCTGTTGATGACTTTTTCGAAAATTTACCTAACCGCACCGATTAAGGCTATTGGTCGATAGTTGTTGGGATCTTTGTTAGAGCCACCTTTATAGATGGGAGAAATCAATGCTGTTTTCAGGCAATTTGGAAATGTTTCTCTGTTGAAATGGATATTGTTTACACTACTAAGGGGAGTTGAGATGACTATCTGTAGTGTAGCGTTTTCAGATCATTTATTGTGGTTGTACATACTGAACCTGGATTGGTTGAATTTTTCTTCACACCGCATGGAAGAAGACCAATCAATACACAGCCCAAAGAATTGTATTAGTCGCACGAAAATATATATCACAATTTAAAATGGAGGTTCTCCTTTGTAATTGAAAAATTAGACTGATACATATGGTTCAGGGTACGAAACATCGTGCAATTCTACGAATGGAACTGCATTTTGAGATGTGCAATAATTTTTCGAATTTTCTACTACACGCTCTAGGGTCTATATTTTCAACAAATTAAGGGCTCCTGCAAGAGTCATTGACTCAAGGTCACTTCGACTTCCAAAGTCATTACATGAGTTACACAGGAGTTCGTCATAACCTTGCGCTTGTGCTTTTTTTTTGGATACAACAAGACAAGAGATCCTGCCGCGTAATGCTATGGAAGGCCGTAGAAATTTACATAAAAATTTACAGAAACTAGATTTTTAAGTTCATACATATGTAGGTATGTAATTTAAAACGTACTTTTCAATTTAAAGCTGATTACAATTAATTGCAAATTATGTTACTGTAATAAAAAAAAAATTCACATAATACACAAGTTATGGCAGTTTTCCTTAATTAAATGAAATCAATTGGTCAGTCTGTTTTAAAAAATAGTAACACAAATTAAATAAATAACTGAACTAGAAAATAAAATCACGTAACAACGTAGCAATCGTCATCATCCCCATCATCCCCATCATCTGCATATGGTTGCGGATTGCTATATATCCTCGTCGTAGGATCATAAGACATAGCAAAATGTGTATAAGTGCCGTTCGAAGCTGCCTGCAGTCGAGCCGTTTTTTCCTTCTCATATTCGTCCTTATGCATTCGATATTTGTGCGAATAAACATGGATATTACTTCGAAACCGCTTCGGACAATACGGACATGGTAGCGAAACACCAACAGCATGCGTTCCCATGTGCTCCTAGAAAATCGAACAAAATATTCAAAGAAGTCTACAATTCATAATACAGCAATACTTTTAATTTTTGGCGAATTTTAAATGCTTTTCCGCAAATCGGACACTTATGCGGACGAAAAGCCGAATGAACATATCGAATATGATGTCGTAGGGTTTTAATCGATGCCGAAAGTTTACCACATAGCGGACAAACCGGATCGTTAATAGCCTCCGAGCCCAACTCGATAGCATGGTCTTGTATATGCTTTCCGAAGTTTTTCTTTCCTCGGACAACCACTCCACAAACATGGCAGATGTGACCAAGTAGTCGTTTATGATAGACATTACGATGCATTTGAATTGCAGTTGCCGTTGGAAAGCTACAAAAAGAAAGGACCATAGCTGGACAATAGTTTTCGAGACCAAAACATATTTGTTGCTAGTTACGTTTTGCGACACTCGATACAGTATAGTCGTTTCTCCTTTTCATTTTTATGCTGGCTTAAATGCATATTTAACGAATGATCATTGGTAAAGCGTTTCGGGCACTCCTTACACTTGTAGATTTTTGATGATTCGGGCGCATGGATCATGGCTAGATGATTCTTGATGGCGTATTGTGTGGAAAATGATTTATTACATTCCTTACACCTGGACAATGTGAAAAAAATAACTTTCATCGTACCGAACAAGAAAAAAAAGCAGAAGCAACACTCACTTGTAATTATCAGGATTAATATGTTGATTAATATGGTCAAGGACATACGAGCGACTTGGAAGTTTCTTATCACAGCATCTAACGTAGCCGCTAATATTATGTGCAGCTTGATAGTGTCTACTTAATTCATAAAAAGTACTCAACTTAACGTAACATTGTTCACACTCGAGATTTATATGTTTCGCAATCAATTCTTCTTCCGCTTTCGTTTTTTCTTCGCCGTCCAGCGAATTTTGTTTGCCTCTTGATTGCTTTCGAGAATTTGCGATTCCCTTTCGGCTAGTACTTTCTACGAATGTCTGCTCCTGTTCCCAGCCATTGTCATCATCTAATGATTGTTTATTTTCATATAAATAATGTTTTTGATATACGAAGTGTAATAGGCTACTTACGGAATGGTTCAATTGGTTCTGACTTAATTTTGATTTGATTGGTAGCTTTGCTATTGAAAGTAGGTCGATGAAATTCGTTTTCTATATTATGTAATTAGTTAGAAAACGTTTTTTAAGCAATCCGGTTGGGTACAATTACCTGCGTAATAGTCATCGTCGAAATCTTGTCCAACAACATCCTGAACGGAAGATTCCACATATGAATATTGTTCTAAGAGACTTTCGTGTTCTTGTTTGAAAAACAGTTGAGCACCATCTGGGAGATTTTCATTAGCTGCAAAAAGATAAAGATAACCTATATATACATGCACCGAGTTTCAACTTTCTAGCATAATCCGTTCTATAGTTAGAAAAAAACCCATCACTGTACCATACTACCACTAAAAAATGTTTTTACAACATGCCACTACTATAATAGCTCTATATTCTACCAAGTTTCAGCATTATAAGATATAAGCATCAGAACTGTTTCCTTTTCACCCTCCCCCACCCTCTCCCTCTACACCCACACCCCCAAAATTTTCCCTGCTAGGGTTCTATAGGGCCTACTTCTGGTAAAAAATTTGAGTATCTATCTTGCACTGTTCTTGAGATATGAAACGTGATTATTTTGAAAAATTCTTATCCCCTCCACTTCTATGCTCCTCTGCCCCTTAAAAGATTTTACTTTGAGCAATCTTTATTTGTCATCCTTTACACTCAAACCGAATTTTATTTTTCTAGTGCAATTGGTTTGAGAGATATCGTAATCTAAAGTTTTTCAAATCTGAATTTAAGGGTAGCAAATTTTTTTAAAATTCCAGGTCGATCACAATACTTTATTATTAAAAAATGTATGTACATATGTATGTATGTGCCTATGAACTCCTGAACCAAAACTCAACCGATTTTGATAAAATTATCAGGGAACGTGTATAGACCCGGGATAATTCCTGTAAAGTTTGGGACCGATTGAATGAAAAACAATTGTTTTTTTTTTACATTTTTAAAATTTTTCACGATTTTAGTACCCTGGTGCTCTAATTCTTTGTTTGTCCCGTACGCTTTTCTATATCATTCTTCCGATTACAATAAAACTTCGCTGATATATTGTGCACACGCCCGCGAAGGTTTCTGCGCTAACAAAATCGTTTTACAATTGGCGGTACGAGAGTTATTTCAACATTTGAGTGTATTTCATATGATTTAGCGGTAGTTCGTTTGTTTTCGGTGTATTAGTTATGCGTTCCTATTACTAAATGGTAAAGTTGAACGATGGATGGAGGATGGCGGATAGAGGATGGAGGAACGAGAGCAATGGAAGAAATTCGAGCAACTGGAGAAATGGGAGCAACGGGAAAATTGGGATCAACGGAGCAAAGGAAGCAACGGGAGAAATTGAAGCAACGGGAGAAATGGAAGCAATAGGAGTAACGGGAGCAATGGAAGCAACGAGAGAAATGGGAGCAACGGAATCAACAGGAGGAACGAGAAAAACGGAGCAACGAGAGCAACGAGAGTAACGGTACAAACGACCTGGAAACAGATAATTATTCAGGAGGATTCTCGAGATTCTCGAAGATTCTAAGGAATGGTTGTAGATTGTGTTGTTGCATGTATTGCATGTTTACGTGTTTATTTTTTATTTTTTATTATTTTCCTTTTTAAAAACTGTTCATAATTCCCTCCCCTCTCCATTTACATTTATTAATAACTTTTATTTTTTATTATTACTGTTTTTTTCTCGTTATTAAAATATTTGAAAACGATATTTCTCGGTACGACCCCTTATACCAGTAAGTTGCACTGACTGGGGAGTACCTTTGGGTTACGGTAATTTGATTGGACTCTGAGCCTAATGGCAGCATACATGCATGAGTATGTTGACTAGGTGAAAATTTTTCCAGTTCATTGAGCTGAGTGACAGCATTTTCACCAGTTCTCTAAGCTGAGAAAGTGCGCCCAAATGGGGATTTCTTCTACAACTCTCGAGTTGGGAAGGAATCGCCCATTTTGCATGAAGGGACTAAATCTATTATACTAGCAACAAACAAATGTGAGCGTAGCCGCGGTACGCGGTACTATCTCAATTAAATAAGTCAAATTTAAATTTTATATTAAAAATTAGAAATTAAAGTAATAAAGTGATTAATAAGGAAAATTAGAATGATCAAAATATAAAGTAATACATGCAAATTTAGAGTGAGTTTTTTTTTATTTAATTAATAGAAGAAAAATAAAAAATATGTATCTAAATATATGTATCTAGGTAGAAATGCACAATTTTTCATTAATTACTCCATATCTCCGTAGAAAATTGTGGAACTTGATTAATTTTTTTTCTCTGTTTGATCAAATACCTTGCGCAAATATTGTATTCGTAATAAAGAGTAAAATATCATCAGATCGAGAGCATAATGAAGAAGAGCACAGGCAGGTCCAAATGGTGCATTTCTCCCATCGTACGGGAGAAATGAACCACTTGCAAGGTATAAATGCACCACATTTTAAATATGTAGCAAATCCCAACCAAATTAGTTGAAACAAAAAAATTAAATACATTTACAAAAGTAACAAACAATAACGAACTAAACAGTAAATCTATTAAATATTTTTCGAGTTTTATACTAATAAAAAATAATAGAAAATACCAAATAATAGTAATTTAATGGTTTTATATAAGTTTTTATAAGTTAGAGGATATTAAAATATTAAAAATCGATTTCAAATTTGATATGTTTGCTGTATGCTTGCAGCACGAGCTCGTTCTGATTCCAGCAAAATAATTTGAATTTCTTTATGATTTGTGACCATAAATTCATGCTACTTAGGTATAAGAATCTGGTGCATTTCTCCCTATAAGCTCGTGGTGCAATTCTACCGATTCTGACCAGATGAACATTTTTATTTTTTTTTAAATAAATACTAGCAAATAAAAAACTAGCACTTTACTAAAACACACCTTAGACTACAAGCTATATTTATGCCTACCTAGAAAAGTTCACGATCAATAATTTTTCTTTAAACAAAAATGTTGCATATATACGAAAAGTTACTTTCCTTAGCGTTTTTCTTTTACTCCGAATAACTGTTCGGTATTACTCGGTATTTTAACGATTCCTGAACACAATCGTATGGATAGGAAAGAGAAAGAGAATACTACTTCTGCTTTGTAGATTTTACTTACGGGCGAGCGCCAATGGCGAGTGGTGCATTTCTACCTATGGTGCAGGGCTACCCATTCTACCCTACGTATATTCCCAGATTCAGTCTCCTAAAATGAGCTGTTCCCGAGATATAGAAACCAACAATTTTCGTCTAAAACGCTTTCCCCACCTCTACCCACACATCTTAAGGAGGGTTCGCCTAGTCTATCCACCAAACAAATGTAACTGAGTTTCTCAAAGGGTTCGTGAGCTGAATATTCAAACGTATTGTATATACGGCAGAGAAATGGATACTTTCCTTGTTTTTACGCTACTTTATCACGTGTAAAGGCTCTTTTTTCCGCTTTGGGATTAGGTGCCGGAACACCAGTTCACTCAGCTGTAAATGAGTACCTGAGTTACAATCGGAGTAATAATCACGGACGAGCGTGTGGCTGACCACTTCACCTCCTAGTGTTCCGTTGGTCTCGTATGAAGTAACTCTAGCATTACTTCAAGGCCTAGGCCCGATTTGGGCTGTTGCATCATTGATTGTTATTATTCAATAAAGATACAACCGTGAAATTTTTACCACATACAACCTTGATCAAAAAGTTAATAACCGAAATAACCACAGTGCACCGTGCACCATGATAACGCACCGTCGCACAGTGCCATCATTATTCGTAATTTTTTTTTACGAAAAAAGCAACAAATACCATCCAACAGCCACCGAATTCACCTCATTTGGCTCCCTGTGACTTCTTTCTGTTCAATCGAGTTAAAAAACCACTACGGGGAACGCGTTTCAGCAGCCGAGCGGAAGTAGTGGAAAAATCGCAGGGAGCACTGATGGTCATACCGAAAACCGAATATAAAAAATGTTTCAAGGATTGGATCAGGCGCTAGCATAAGTGTGTTGCAGTCGATGGGGATTACTTTGAAGGGGACAATATAGATTTAGATGAATAAACTTGTATTTTTAATTTGCTCAATAAATTCCGGGAACTTTTTGATCAAGGTGGTATTTATGCACATTTTGTGCACACTTTACATTTTTTTCAGCCCGAAATGGTCGCTCCTCGCTGAGAAATATTGCAACTATCGCCAAAAAAAAATTGTTTTTGGTAGACACGATTGCGGCCATTTTTCTTATCTCAAATAAAAAAATTAAACGGCATTTTAATCTGTGAAGTTTGAACTAGTTTCGGTACTAGGATTATCAAAAAATATGAAAAGTTAATTTTTGGCAACTTTTTTAACTTTTTATCGTCAATTTTGATGTTTTTTTGTAACTTCTTCAGGTCGACAAAAAAAAAAACAGTTTGATGAATCAGAATTATTCTAGTTTACGAAGAGTTTTATATAATGTAGCTCTTAAGGGGGTTAGTGACTTGGATACGAAAAATTTATCGATTTTTTTTTATATTTCTGCATTCAATTCTATGTACATAAAATAAAATAAACTGATTTTTCCGATCGGTAAGAGTGTTCAAAAAGTGAGTTCAAAGTGACAAAGTTCGGCAATATTTTGGTATTATGTAGAGGGAGTCCGGGAGAGTTGAACCAAGTTTCATTTGAAGGCTCATAACTTCATAGTGTATGCGATTTATCGATTCAACTTTTGTGTTACAAATAGCCATATTACGTGACTAAAGGCTCGTGTCCACTAGCAAGCAAAACTTGTTAGAGTTGCTCTATGACATTTATTGCTGCATGTGTACACGGTTCCGAGAGCGCATTTGCCTAAGATTTTGCTCTAGCCAGCAAACGCTTGCCTTTTCAAGCAAGTTGTGAATGTACACGCTAACTTGCGAGAGTTGAGATCTCGCAAGAAAGTTCCGATCGGTTCCGAAATTTTTCAGCAAGTCAGTACAATTGCATTGGATGTGAGGTTAAGTTCAGTTTTAGGAGTCGTAGTTCCACAGTTTACGTGCGAAATATGAACGGAAAATCCAAGTGGAGTTCCGAGTACACGTTTTTACTCATTTCCAATGTAGAACTTTATCCAGAGTTGTGGTATTTTTTTTTTTCATTTTGACAGTTCAACGAAACTTTGATGATGAAGTGTATACGGAAGAGCAAGTTTTACTTGCAAGATTTTTGTAGAGCTACTTGCTAGAGTAAAATTGCTGCAATTTGACAGATAGTGTACACATCGCACCAAATTACTCTAGCAAGAAATGTCGCAAGTTACTTGCCAGTGGACACGAGCCTTAAAGAATGAAAATCTTTACCTTTATAATAAACTAGCCGCGTACCGCGGCTACGCTTGCTATGCACATATTGTTCCATCGCCCCCCTGTAATATGCCGCGTACCGCGGCTACGCTTACGTTGTTCCATCGCCCCTGTTATTCACGTTTATCCATTGGTCCTGTTGATACATTACTCCCGTTTCGAATACACTTTTTCAGCTCAAGAAACTGGAGACATTAAAGCCATTTTTCATTTTTCACTTTTTACTGTTCATTTTTAATTTTTAAGTTTTAATTTTTAATTTTTCATTTCTCATTTCTCATTTTTCATTTCTCATTTTTCACTCTTTATTTTTCATTTTTCACTTTTCATTTTTCACTTTTCTTTTTTCACTTTTCATTTTTCATTTTTCTCCATCCCCCACCCACCATCCTCCATTCATTCTCCATTCTCTATCTACCATCCCCCATACTTCATCCATTCAAATGTTGAAATAACTCGCGAACCACCAATTTCGGGAATATATAATTATGTCCACCATCCTCCATTCTCTATCCACCATCCTTCATACTTCATCCACTCAAATGTTGAAATAGCTCGCGAACCACCAATTTCTGTAATATAAAATTATGTTTTTCAATCGCCCCTGTCACGTGTTCGCAGCCGGTAGTAAAATCGAAACACATAAAAAAAATCAGACATGTTCGGGGTCGGCTGGTTTCGAACCTACGCTCCCAGATTTCTAGTCAGACGCCTTACTCACTCAGCCACGACTGCAGTTGTAAACTTTTATTTTTATGTCAACTTAATCTGATTTAACTTACTAAAAAGCTCAAATGTTGAAATAACTCGCGAACCACCAATTTCAGGAATATATGAATATGTCCACTACCTGTCCGGTAGTCTCGAGAATGTCCATGCAAAATTTGGGAAGGAACGGTTCACAGGTGTAGATTTCCATCGTAATTTCCATAAAAACTGACTTTATTTTATATATTAGATTATCAGACGGAAGCACCAAAATTTTTTTTTATTAAAATCAGATTTGGCTCATGTCTCCCCAAGAGCAGGGAGATTTGATCCACCTTGTCGGGAGATTTGACCATTCGGGGACAATTCGTTAACAAATAAGAAAAATAACAATTCACACAAGTATATTAGCATTTTATACTAAATTACCACAAATTAAAAAAAAAATCCATACATTATTTTGATATTATATGCTCTTTTCAATGAATTATAATATAACAAAATAACAAAAAAAAAAGTAAATATTAAAAATAAAAAATTTCATTGTAAAGAAGCAATGCAAAATGAAACTAATGTTTTAGAATTTTCTTTACTCTTTGAGCTCTGATCTTCTTTATATTTCTTTAGTATTTTTGGCGCAATTGAGATAGAATGTCTGTACAAACCTTGATAGATAAAAGAATGGCGATTATATAAACAAAAATATTTTTTTGCTTCTGGAACAATAATTCACGTTTGCTTCACTGACGGCCGAAACAAATTGCCGATTATCATCTTTTTCTGTGACATGCAAGCAACCGATGCTCCGTATCGCGTGAACCTTAATCCCCCATTCTGAAGGGAAAATTGAAGGATATATTTGAGGCGGTTCATCTCTCTCATATGGTCTAGTCTCCCGGACTCCCCCTACATTTTCATATGTATTTTTTATTATATTACAAATGAAAAACAACACATAATCTGATAAAAAACATAAGAAGGTTTGAAAACAGAACCAATGCCATCTGTGTGAATTGTATTAACAATATAAACAAAAAAAAATTCAATTTGGAGAGAAAATCATTAAAAAAATATAAAAACTAAACGATTTTAGTTTTTTCCTGAACAATTTTTAAAAAATATGGAAAAGTTTTAAACTTTCAAAAGTTATAAGTCAATTCAGTTTTTAATATTTTTGAAATTCCTTCATTCAGTAGCATAAGATTTATTAACATAATATGTGTAAAAAGTTTGATTAAATTCGGCCGAGCGGTTCCTGTGAAAAAGGTATGTACATGAATTTGTATGAAAACTCGTCAAGTCACTAAACCCTCTAAGCAATTTCAGGTAAACGTTTATCAACAACTTCAGTTGCATAAGATTTTTACCTTTGTAAAGAAGGAAAGGTTCATTCACAGTATTTTGCTTGTAGAGGGTTTTTAAATTCCTGTCCATTTCCAATTTACAATTTTGCAAAAGTAAAAAAGCTACTAAAGGAGTGGGTCCTTAATATGTTTTCGTAAATAAGAACTTACTGTTAACTTCCTGTTCACTTCGGCTTCGTCCCTTTGGTATTTTCATTTCGCTTGCACCATTTTTGACAGCATCCGCTAAAAAAAAGACCACCTCCCCTATAACGACCGTTAAATCAAGTAAATCCGCCAAAACTACTCACCGTCAACACCATTTTCCGTTGCATCCCGATCACTTTGCTCCTCATCCGAGTCCTCAATCGTGTCCGAATCGTCAATTTCGAAGACCTGACCATCGTCGATAATCTGCCGGCTGTAATAGCTCTCCTTTAACTTCTTATGCGCCTCCTTAACGGCCGTGTAAAAAATGTGAAAATTTCCAATTTGCTCCCAGCACGAACTGCAAATCTGACTTAAAATTGGATCGCCTTCGGATGGCTGTAGCAGGATTAGAAAATTCAATAGAGAACATGAAGAAGAAAAAAAAAAAAACACCCCAAGACTAGCTCCCCAGCCGGACATCGATTTCTACCTCAAACCAAAAGTGCTGACCGATAATCGAGGCGATTTTCAGCTGGACTCCTTCCTCGTTGAAAATGTTGATGACTTCGACATCGTCTTCGAGACAAACGCCGCAAGTCATTATCCGCTGTGTCCTTTTTACAGTCTCCTAATTTTTAGGACTAGAACACAATTTGATTTTCACCATCGACTCCCGATCGAGACCACGGACAAAACATAAACAAAAGGGCGAAACTGGACCTGAGGGATTTCTTGACACTTTCCAATTGGAAACACGAACTGCATTACCGTACGAAGGATGCGTAACTTCAGGCACGATTTTACGATTTTAAAGTTTATTTTAATATTCACTGGCTCCATGAAAATGCTTGAATATGTTAAACCGATTTGTTAATTAATAAAATTAGAGCTTAAATTCAAATTTGTATTTTTGTTTACCCGTGAGAAAACTCTTTAACCGTCCCGGAGAAGAAGAAGACTGTAAACACAACTCAAACGACATTTAAGTGACGTTTCCAAATTTAATTAATTTGTGGCGAATGGAGTGAGTGTTGAAGGTTTATTTTTGATATTTCTCTGGCCAAAATGACTGAGTTAGCAAGTGAATTTGTTTGTCGGCTTTGCTTAAATTCCGCCGAATCCGCGTACAATATTTTCATTTTGTGCGAAGATGGGGTGCAGTTTAACGAAAAGATTTCAGATGTGTTTCGAATAGAAGTGAGTTTTTCTTCGATTATTTTATTTCTAAAAAAAAAAAAATCCAGTTGAAATGAAAAGTTTGGTGGCTATTTTGTAGATTTCGAACTAGTGTGATTACTTTGAATCTAAGTACATTCAATTTTAAATTAGCTGTAGTCGGGTAGGCTCTGTTTTGTTTCGTTTACTATCTCAAGTCTCGGAGGTCCCCAATAAGAAGCTTATTGGATACACAGATCTACCACTAGTATTTCAAACAACCATTTCTACCATTACCTTTACTCACTACTCCAAGCATAACATGTACAAATTCTAGAATTTGCTTAATGCTCCAATAAATGGTGAAGATTTTGTCGAACTTGTTCCAAGCAAATTCCCAGCACACAGCGTAAAATATAGTTGATTTGTGGGAGTAGTTTATGGACTAGCGATGTTGCAGCCAGTCGTGGCTTACATGAGTACACACAGTATAGTACTATCCAACAAAGCCGGAGCAACTTATCCGCTGCAACAGCCATAGCAATACGCAGTATCGATTACAGCATCCGCTCCAGTAGCAAGCTGCAAAATCGACGATGCAGCACACACTACAAATGCTAAAGACGACGACACCGAATATTGCCGTAGCGGCAACAACAGCGGGTTCTTTACTTATACCGAATAATACGTTTTATTTCCCATCATTATTCGTCTTTTAATTTCGATGGGTTCGCTTCCATCCTTCGATATATGTACCTCAAGATATAAAAGTTGTACACCAATTACTTTGTCAGCAAAGGGCTTAGGTCTCTTTTATAGAATTTTCGTCAAAATCTTATAAGACGTACACAACAGGAATATTCCTCGGTAGTTTTCACAGCAGAGCTTGTCACCTTTTTTTATAAATTTTATATGTACATGATACTTCTGTGTCGTGGCTGAGGTAGGATGGGCAGACAGGGCGCTACAACACCTTAACGCCTTGACAAATCGCGAAGTCGCGCAATTCCAACTGCTTCTTGGCCTTTCACGACCTATTGAGAAAATAGTCCCAATTTTAAAATACCCTGGAATAAGCCGACACGAAATTTTTTGTTGGCCATGGGTTTATGGTCTGAAGTCGGAACAAGAACCCCCCCCCCCCCCCTCCAGTGCTGATGTACGAATTCCCGGCCGCATTCACTTCCGTTCTGACTTCAGCCACCAATTCGAACGAAGGCAGAATTGGCCATTCTTTCCTGAACCTTACCTTTCCCTTCGAATACCACCTTGATCAAAAAGTTCCCGGAATTTATTGAGAAAATTAAAAATACAAGTTTATTCATCTAAATCTATATTGTCCCCTTCAAAGTAATCCCCATCGACTGCAACACACTTATGCCAGCGCCTGATCCAATCCTCGAAACATTTTTAATATTCGGTTTTCGGTATGACCATCAGTGCTCCCTGCGATTTTTCCATTACTTCCTCTCGGCTGCAGAAACACGCTCCCCGTAGTGGTTTTTTAACTCGATTGAACAGAAAGAAGTCACAGGGAGCCAAATCAGGTGAATTCGGTGGCTGTTGGATGGTATTTGTTGCTTTTATCGTCAAAAAATTACGAATAATGATGGCACTGCGCAACGGTGCGTTATCATGGTACAAAATCCACGAGTTTTCTGCCTACAACTCTGGTCTCTTTCGGCGAATTGCTTCACGGAAACGTCTCATAACGCCCAAATAATACTCTTTGTTTACTGTCTGGCCTTCTGGCAAAAATTCATGATGCACTACACCGTTGTAATCCATGAAAACCGTGGGCAGTGACTTGTCTTTTTAACTTTTGAACTTTTTTGAACTTTTGAATCGCTCGTGCCACTGGTGAACGACCGTTTTCTTTAGAGAATCGTTGCCGAAACACTTTTTTAACATTTCCAACGTTCGCGCACCATTAAATCCGGTTTTTTACGCAAAATTGAATACAAGTTCGTTGTTGCAAATTTAAATCCATTTCTAAAATTGTAAAAAATCGCCAACACACACAGAAATAGATGTAATCTTGGCTACGTAACTTTTGCAAATGTCAAGCTATGACGCTAAGATTTAGAGGGAATGTCAACAACAGATCTACCAACTTAACAAAAAAACAGAACTTAAATCGGAACAATAAAAGCGCCATACGGTGGTTATTTTTTGATCAAGGTGGTATTTTGACTTTTTCAAGTCGAACTATTCATTCCAGGGCCTCAATCACAGCACCTGCGCCAATCTTCAGGAAATGCTTTTTGCATCCATATGTCCGAAATCAATCTGTGAAGGAGATGTTCTATGGTGTCGCCGGTTTTCATAAGTTCAGCTGGAATTTGATCAGTGCCCGGCGCTTTGTTTGGGTGATTTCTCAGGGCTGTTGGGTTGAGAAGGTGTTCAAAATAGGGATGTTTCGGAGCTTCGACTCTGATTCCGCAAGGTTGGAACTTCCGATTTATTTTAACCTCCGACTTGGACTTTGGCTCCGATAATTTTGAATCGGAGTTTATAACGAAGATCGAAGATTTTGTCGACTGTTTTATGTATTCAAAAGAAATTGTATGAAGAAAGGTGCGAACGTACGTCTATTACATTTCTGTGGATTATTTTCGGGACTATTACGAAACTTGAGTCGAGTGAGTAACTCACTCACATTTGAACTTGACTCGAGCAAAAATTTGGTATGATGAAACTCGACAATTAGAAAGTGACTTCATTTCCAGTAGTCGAGTGAATTTGACATTTCTTACAAGTAAATACTCACTCGATCATCTCTCATAATACGCAGTTCTCTTTACTCACGCTTTTTTCTCGACTAAAAGTCGAGTGAAACTCCACAAGTAGGCCGTCGGCGAGTTTCATAGTCGCAGAACGTCCATTTTTTGGTCGAGTCAGTTCCGTAATAGGCCCGAATAAACTGGCCAATGTAGGTATCAGAAAAAATTGTAGCCTTGAGTAATGCAATAAAATTTGAAAACGGTAGAGTTTCTATAGAAACTTTAGAGTTTCTATAGAAAACAGGGAGTAAGGATTGATTAGTAGAAGTGTTAATCCCACTGATGAGACTGATGAGATTGCGTGGCTGGAATAGATACGCGTCAGGGCTGCCAAAAAGTTATTTTAGATAATAATATTGGACTTGGTATTGTGAAAAATTCTGATTTCCCAGAGGTGCTAATACAGGTATCTGGTTAGGTCCACTTGAGGCAGCCATTCCACTTACGGGAAATCAACCAAATCAATAAAGTGTTATTTGCTTTGAGATGTTTTTCTTACTTGATACGATATAGTTTCCTTTGTGATGTCTTGTTGTTATAAAAAAAACTGCCTTTAGTTAACACTTAACACATCAACATATCATCTAGTCTGCCTCCGGTTTCGACTCCGGCTCTGGCTCCGACTCCGACAAACCAGACTTAAAACCTCCGGCTTCGGTTTTGGTATACCCATCTCCGTAACATCCCTAATCGGAACTAGGTCTTAACTAAGTAGTGGTCTGTGTCGCAATTGGCAATATAGGGGGTTTAATCTTCAGTTTATGACTATTGTTTTTACGAGAAACGATGTTAATAGGACATAGAGATATAAATACTGGCGACGACAAGACGCCGTTTTTGTATGAAGAACTTTGAAGCATTTCGAAGCAAAACTGAACGTTTTTGTGTGGAGCGTTTGATGCCAGGTGGCAATTACCGCGTTTACATGGAGGATTGAATCCGAATTCAATCCTCTAAAATCTCATGTCAACGCACATCGGATCGAAACGAGATCGACTCGATCCAAACCAACTTCTCGGCCTGGATCGAATCGAAACCGGTTACGTCGTTTGTTTTAATGTCATTTTATGTTTCGATCTTTCGATCTAGTGTTGTCGCGAACGCGATTCAAATTTCGATCTTTGGATTCTCCATGTAAACGGAGTAAATGAAATGCAAATACAGTCAAAATCAGATATAACGACATCGCTTTGAACGACGGATCGGTTATTACGACTAAATAGCAAGGTCCTGCTCGAATCTCTATACATAAATTTTTATGTATGTATGTATCTATTGTGCATATTGCTTATAACATTTATCGGATACAGCGACCGAGGTTAGAGGATCCCTTCAATGTCGTAATATTCGGTTTCGACTGTAGTAGCCTAGTATTCAAGTGCTTGGAATTTTTTGTGTTCAAAACCGGAGTATAACATAAATCTGAGTAAGGTGCTAATAGTAGCATAGTGTTTATTGCCGGTCCTTTGCGACAAATCGTCCGGCTTCAAAACTGCTTGTTATCTGCAGTACATATGTATATCTCTATGGGATTATACAAGTTAGGATTATATCGCGGATGATGTTCTGGTCATTATATCAATATATGGATATGTAATCTCAAGCATATTTTGCTGAATATGTTTTATAGAGTTGGTAAAAGATTTCCTAAGACATCGTCACTGAACGCACTGTTTCGGGGTGTTTCTTATTTTTGCTTTTCAGGCGTTAGTTATCATCACGTTTTAATTTAGTTTCGAATGCAAAGAAAATTTAAGACTCAACGTAATTGATTGTTAGGTTATTAACATGAGTTTCGTTATTTTATAATTTCAGCTGGACGAGACAAATGAAACATACAGCACTGTCTGCCATGATTGCTTCATCAATGTTTGTAAATTTTATACATACTTTCAGCAAGTTCTGAAAAATAATGAACAACTGCTTTCCGCTGTAACTGCTGTAAAAAATGACGAAAATACAGACGGAAGTGTAGATAGTGTCTGCAATAAAGACATTATACTATCTGAGGATCAAATATATTACGAAGTTGTCGAAGAGGATGAAGACGAAATATTATTTGAAATTAAAATTGAAGATACGAAAGAAACAGATGAACAATCAGATGGTGCCGAAGAAAAATTGCAGCCGGATAAAGTTGTTGGTCCATCCAGGAAACGAACTAAAATGACAATTGAACTGCCAGAGCATTTGAAAAAGAGGATATCGAAAGCAAAGGGTGATGCAAAAATTAAAGAATTTATTGATATCACCTGTACGATTTGTGGACCGAAACAACCAGCGTTCGATACCTTTAAAGAAATGCAACAACACTACGAAACAGAACATAATACCCGGGGCTATATTATATGTTGTGAGAAGAAGATTTATCGCAAGGATCGAGTGATGGATCACATTACAATTCATATTAATCCAAATGCATTCAAGTATGCGTAGTTTTCTTGAAGCTATACGAAATTTTCAAGTTTTTGTCTTTCTGCAGGTGCCCGATATGTGATCACAGTAGTAAAAGTAAGGTACTGCTTCGTATACACATGAAACAGCATTTGCCCGTAGAGGAGTGGCCTTTTGAGTGCGATAAGTGTAATCAAAGGTAATTAAAAAAAAAAAAATCTGTCTTAATCTTGAAATTTTACGCAATTCCGTTCATTAGGTTCGTACTGAAATCTCAACTAACAAATCATGAGGCAACCCACCTAAACGACGAAGAGAAAAAATACATTTGCGACGAATGTGGTAAAGTGTAAGTGGCGATCAAATATCTCATTTATCTTCCATAAAACGAAACGAATTCCATTTTACAGATTTGCTTTGAAATTTGTCCTAATCAAACATAAGCTAACTCATTCGAAAGAGAAGAATTTCTTCTGTGAAATTTGTGCAAAATCGTTTTCGAGCCAGGCGAATCTATCGTCGCACATTCGACAGCATGACGACAATGAAAAGCCAAATCCTCGAGTACAGTGCAACGATTGCGGTCAATGGTATAAAAATATACAAACGTTACGAACTCACGAGCATCGACATCGCGACACACGCGAACATATTTGTGAGACGTGCGGTAAAAAGTGTTCGTCGAAAAGTTCCCTATCGGCACATATTCGTTACGTTCATATGAAGATCAGTCAATTCGAGTGCAATATATGCGCGAAACAATTTCGCCGAAAGCCTGAATTATCGGAGCATATGGCTCGGCATACCGGCGAAGTATTATATTCTTGTTCGTTTTGTCCGAAAACCTTTCATTCTAGTTCGAATTTTTTCGCGCATCGTAAGAGTCGACATCCCGATGAATATGCCGATTTGTCGAAGAAGATGGCAATCAAATCGGCTTGATTTCGATTCGAGTTCCGCTGTGTGCATGTTTCAGAAGTAAGAACAGTAGATTAAATGTTTGTAGTTTTGCGGTGTCAGTGGAGTGAACTCCAACACGAAATCTCCGACTGTTGATAATTCGCTGTCCTAGAGGACATGACAAATTGGAAAACCTTCACTGGAGAGGCCAGTTTTCTATAAGAATTGTGTTGGACTAGGTCCGAAGGAGCTGAAGGCATAGACTCTTCAGAAGGTGTATTCTTGCCTACTATCCGAAAAACCGTGACAGTTGGTGGAATTGCTGAGGAAAATTCTATATAGCGATATATTTATTCATTTCATAAGAACAATAGTTCTACTAGTCTAATTTATTTTAAGACTTATTTTCAATATAAAATGGTATCGATAAAAACAGAAAAAAAGGCTCTTTTTTATTACTTTATTTTGCAGGCGTAAAGTAAAAACCAATATCGGCCTACAGTATGAGCGCAATTTTATTATTTTATGGGTAGAAGTCCGAAACGTGTCTAATGCTGAGATGCGATGTAAGTTACTATTAACATCAGTAATACATTAAAGAAAATTCTGAAGGCGAGATTTATCGCATATATTGAGTTGCGTTTCTCCCATCTGTACCACATCAAGTTGGTTAAACTTTTTATATTTATTTAACACATTCGCGACGAAAATATCGAAATTTAAAGTATTGTGATCGAGGAGTACTGTTAAGCGCGACTAACGGCTAGATTTTACAGTTAAATAAAATAAATTCATTTGATCACTGTGAATTGAAAAATGCCTATTCAAGAAAAGGTTCAAATCTGACCTAACAAAAAAATGTCATATCATATAAATCCGTCTTTTTACTGCCTTATTTACTAGAATTGCTATGGAAACGCTATAAAAATCCCAAAAACAGACAGGATACGACTGTCACCTAGGCAATTGTCTCGACCTTTGTTTGTGTCAAATAATTTAGGAATTCCTATAAGAAAAACGGAACAATAATAAATAAAATTTCCTACAAATATTGTTTTTCTGTTTAAAACTAAAATGAACACTCAAAAAAGTGCGGGCGATCTATCGACGAAAAAGACCCTTAGTCTGGGAGGTGAAAGGGAATTCGAATATACTAAACCGAAATTTTCGATTCCTGCATTACCGGATATACCGAAAAAGGCTCTTCGTACCGTTGGAGCGTCGAGTTTTCAGAGCTCTACAGCGCCATTTCACGTGCCACATAGGAAATGCCTCGCAAAATTGCACGAATTGGAAAGCTATGAGAACAAGGACATTATTGTAAAATTTTCTTTTATTTTTGGAGTTTGTGAAATTCTTGGAACATATTTTTTTTCAGGTTGGTCTAAGACAGATCCCTTCAACAAGCTCTGAATTGAAAGTTACGAGATCGCAAGGTAAGAGTTTCTAAGCTGCTAAAATTTCTGCCTCTTTAGCACGTGTTATAAAAAACGGTGGAAAGTCAGTCAGTTTTTTTTATGGTGCCATTACACAGGATATAAAACAATTAAAAAGGCAAGAGTTAATGGAAGAGAATCGGTTAAGCAATTGTAAGAGGATAAGTAACGATCAAAGTTTCACTTAAATTGTTGCTTATGTGCTCACGTTTGTTTAGTGCTATACTATCGTGTTCCCGTTGCTCCCTTTGATCCCATTTTACCGGATGCTTCCGTTGCTTCCATTGCTTCCATTTCTCCCGATACTCGGAAGTAACAGGAGATATGGAATGCTACGTTGCTCCCTTTGCTCCCATTTCTCCCGTTGCTTCCATTTCTCCCGTTGCGAATATTGTGAAATGGAAAAGGACTAGGAGGAAAGCTACCAACTGATCAAACAAGGGCAGATGATTTTAAAATAGCACTTTTCGGTGAAATAGACAAGCTGGGGTGCTCGTATATAATAATAATAATAATAGGTTTAGTCCCTTCATGCAAAATGGGTGATTCCTTCTCAACTCGAGAGTTGTAGAAGAAATCCCCATTTGGGCGCACTTTCTCAGCTTAGAGAACTGACGAAAATGCTGTCACTCAGCTCAATGAACATACTCATGCATGTATGCTGACATTGGGCTCAGAGTCCAATCATATTACCGTAACCCACAGACTCCCCAGTCCGTGCAGCTCACTCGTATAATGCTAATGAAACCTCATCATGAAGCTTCTTACTTGTAATCTTATACACGCAAACTAGATTTTATATTCCTGGTACGAGTACAATTGGTTCGGAAGATATTGGTTTTAGGTAAGGTGGGTGATCGCCAATAGATCCGTTGTGATCCCACATACACGGGAAAAGGTACCCGAGTACCTAAGACAACATCCTAGGTAAAACACCCCGCCAGCCTAGCAAACTGCATCAACTTGTCCAGCTTAATGCTTGCGAATTCGCCCAAGTCTATGGCGTAGTGTCCGCAACACCTAGTCTTCTGGCGTGCCGGCCGATCAGGAAATGGCCCGTGAGTACACCAATTAGGATACGAAGAGTATTCCTGTCTCCGAGTCGGATACTTTGTCCTGTTCGCGTTTAGGGCCGGCCAAAGCTGCCTGGCCGCGAGACACGATGTGAGGCTTGATCATCTTGTGTTAGCCTCTGATATGGCCGTCACCTCGATAGCATGTGTAGTGTGCTCTTTGGGCCTCCTCACTGGAAGAGCTCTCCTTACGAGTTCATCCACAGCCTCGTTGCCCAGAATCCTGATGTGACCCGGAACCCAAAAAATTGTCACGTTGAAAAGGGTGCATAAAGTACTAATCTCTTATCCCTGCATAACCTCACGAGGCGGGATTTGATCAAGTGTGAGTCAGGCACCTTGTTCGCCGCCTGACTATCTGTTAGGAAGACGACGGATTTGTTTCGTATTACACAAGCCTCTAGAAGATCGCAAGCCTGAACGAATGCCATCATCTCCGCCTGAAATACGCTACAGCAGTCCGGTATTCTGAATGCCTCGCTACGGTTTGGAGAATAACCCTACACCTGTAACCGCATCTGTCTTCGAACCGTACATGCAGATATATGACCCCTTCGTGGGCCTGATCCACATTCCATCCCTCTCTGCTACGGATCCTCGTTGAGAATCTTCTAGAGAATTCGAGCTGCGGAATCAAAGAGTCTGTATCCTATAACTTCACTAAATCGTCCGAGTATTCTGCTGTACCCCCCAGGTCTAGATACCAAGCTACCTGACTGTATTAAGCTCACGGCACTTTTTGCTGATACACTCTTCCCATAAATATCCAGCGGAAGAAGATGAAGGGTCATCTCTAGTGTTGCTTTAGGTGTGGTGCTAAGTATGCATGTTGCTCCTGTGGAAGCAACACGTTGAACCTTGGTGAGTTTATTGAGGTAGGTGGATTTCTCCTGCGCTACCCACAACACACTCCGCAGGTTAGGATAGGACTGACTATGGCTGTGTACACCCAGTAAGACATCGCCCTGGCTGAATCCTCTACTTTTTCTCGAACATCTTTTTCTAATCGTAGAGAGCCTTCCTTAAGCCTCTGTTATAATGGTTCCGATCCGATCCGGCACCGTCGGAGGGGAAAAATTTCTAGGCACAATGGTTCCGTTCCGACATCCTACAAAGTGATACTAACGAGGTGTAATTTTGATTTTTAGTGTGGCGAAGGAGGTGGAGAAATTCAATAATTCACCTTCTAGCGTCGGAACGGATAGAAGTTAAAAGTTGGTTAACTTTACCCCTCTGTTTTGTGGCTCCGCTAATTACCGGAGCGATTGTGATTGTGATTGTGACTAGGCGTTCCGAAATTCCCTTTAGTCGCTCGTCGAAATTCTCACTCCAAATAAGTTTCCAGTCCAGGATTATACCTAACTACCTAGCATTATCTCTAAGCTGTATGGTGAGACCCTCCCAGTTTAGGAATGTGAACTCTGGGACTTTGATTCACAAGATATAGCAAAGTTTTCCTCACGCCCTCGTCCTCGTCTCCCCTTGTAAGGGCTCTCCTAATCTACCCACCATGAAATTTCAAATTTATGTCTCAACGGGTTTATTATCTACGTGCCTTCAAACGCTTTTGCGAATGGCGTCTATGGTGGACAGGCGGACATTTCTTTGGGGCTTAATAACCCTCAGCAAACAAAACTATATGGAGTCCATTAGGAATGAATATAACTACCCCATATGGCCATTTTTCACTCCAGGAATTATGATGAATGTCGCGCGCGAACCTGTGATTAGGGGTTCGAATTTGACTCATATCCTGTCCACTAGTTAAATTTTAATTTCATTTACTCTTTAAATTTGACTACATCGATTTTTATCTCCAACTTGTTAGCAGTTTTGTTTAACTTTAGTTTTTTGGAGTTGTAAAGTATTAAATAAGGGTTTATTAAAAAAAAAAATCAATTTCAGTCCGACTTAAAATACCGCCCAAAAAACAAGTAAAACTAGCTATCGATGACCCACGTAAGAAAGAAAAGGAAGAAAGAAGCAAAGCGGCCAGTACGACATTTAATCGTAAAGTCGCACCACCAATAGCTGACTTGAATAAACTAATAAATGAAAAGATATCAAAATTAACGGACAAGAGTTTCGTATATCTAACGTACACAGTACCGAAGAGCAGTGAATTTTTTACACCCTATTCGTTAATGTAAGTATAGTTCAAATAATTGAATTAATTTTAATAACGTACTATATAAGGATTATTTGGATCAATCGCCTTTTTCGTTTTTATTCTAATTTTGTTGTTCCGATTTAAGTTCTCGTGATAATACCCTCTCGCGTTCTAGTTCAATACGAACTACCGGTTTAAGATGGTATTACCATTGAGAGTAGACACATTTATTTGTCTTCACTCAAGAGAAGTATTTTGTCGTATTTTTTTATTTTACACACATTTACTGCGGTGTGAAAGTACCCAGTAGAGCAAAAAAGCTTAATCAAAATTATTCGCTATCAGATTTTAATTATTTTCGCCTGTTAATAAAATTGAAAATTCGTTTTATTACAGCGAAGTTCCTCCCAACGAAGTTGATAGAACTCAGTTTTTCACGGCTAGCCGGTACGGTGTAACGTTTTGGAGTCGAACTGAAAAGCATTTTACCCAATTGGACGAATGGCAAAACGAATACGCCATGTACAGTCGAATAACGAAAATCAAAACATTTTACAATTTTCGAATTTGGAAGGGTTTCAAAGTTTGGCAGAAGACGATTCAATGGAAGAAATATGCCGATACTCGGCGATTTTTAGAAGAACATCTATTTTTCGCTGCACCACCGTTGGCCCAGGCGCTTCTATGGCTACGCACAGAGTACTGTCGATTGCGTCAGTCGAAATTTGTTGAAATTACACGTAACTATATTTTCGTTTATTATTTAATTAAAAATTTACCCAATATTCGCTGTTGTAGATATCGAGGAATGGCATCTTTTCTACTTCAACGAATCACAGATGAAATTTTTCGAAGCACTACGAAGTGAACTACGAGAATTTCGAAAGCATGCCAAAGAGCATATTTGTAAGGTCCTTTTGTCAATCATATACATAAGAATACTTTAATCTAAGTGGAAACAATTTGATTACACAGAGACACGACCCTATAATTTAATTTTCTGAATGGCCGGTATAAGCTCAGTTAAAATCCTCGAAATCGAACAAATAGATAAACGATGCACACTATCAGTTAAGTTATATCTAAGCACACTATCGGTTAAGTAATCAGTGAACTATGTGGTACCATTCAGAGGTAGGCTTAAGCTAGTTTTGCACTGTATGCCTATCAAATATTTGAACACTTTCCCTAGCAAATGCTATCACATAGTGTAATCATCAAATTTTTGTTTGCTACTTTATTCTATTTGCACTGCACAAGGTCTATTTTGACAAAAAAAAATTTGAATGGATTTTTCGAAATACAAGCCTTATGCCGGCTACAGACTTCTCCTACTTTTCTTGTTTTTCACATTTCGTGAGTTTCTCGTCTTATTACACGAAACACTTGAAACTTGCGAGAACACGAGAAAGTATTGTACACACATTTCGCCAGTTTCGCGTTTTCGTGGTTTCTCTACATTTCGTGAAGTTCCACTTATTTTCAATTTCTGAACTCCTGCAAGTCCAAACTTTTGACATTAACCACGAAAAACCAAAAACTCACGAGAAAATCACGAAAAATCGTCTCGCGTATTTTTCGTCACTTTCTCGTCAAGCAAAATCCTTTGAAATCGTGAAAAACCGCCTCAAGCAGAGAAAACACATGAATCGCGAACAACGAAACGCGAGAAACTTACGAGAAACCTCTACACACTATTCACTAGAAAGGCGCAATTGACGCGAAATATTCGAAACGCGATAAGTCTGTAGCCGGCTTTACAGCTAAATAAAGTGGGGAAGAAAACAAAGTCGATCAGTTCGGTAGTACGTACGGGGGCCAAGGGGTCACAGATGAGTGGCTAAAAAAATACAAAGGGAGCGAGAGGCCTGTACTCTGACTGACGGTTTATTACCCCAGAAGTCTTAATTCCAACGATAAGCAAAAGTGTTTGCAAAAATATGAGATTTTGGAATCATAGATCTGCACCATGAATAGTTGTCATATCCCAAATATTTCAATGGATCTGCTGATCACTTGGAATCCAGGAACTAAATGTTCAGGACAAAATCTCGAAAACAAATTCCAAAAAAAGCCAAAATTTAAATATACAGATAAAACAAATAGGTACATTATTTCAAAAAATGATGGCCTTAATCTAAAGGGGTTTCTGGAAACACAATTAAACTGCCTTTTTACAATTTTTCAATTTGTGTAATTCTGAAATTCTTTGCGACAGTTGAAGCTTGTATAAACGCCCTCATTGCCAAGGGATTCAGTCCCGAAGATGAAGCATTACTTTATACATCGTCGAAGAAACTTCGTGAATCAATGAGTTTTACAGAACGAGCAAAGAAACGACGATATTGTAAACTGTTATGCAAGTATGTCTTTACCATATTGTTCGATTAAATTTTGAAATATTTTTTGAAATTCGCAGCTTTCTTACTTATTGCGATCATATGATTCTAACGCTTAGCTATCGCATATTACAACGGAGTTTTGCCGAAATAAGTGCCGCATTCAAGATACACGATGACGTTGGTCCTAGTGAAGAAAAATTGGACAATCTAGCCCTTGATGTTCAAATTGAAGACGAACGACCGGAAGGAGCTCCAAAGGTATACAACATTGTCTAAATGTAGATATGCACATTCAACTACGATATATTCATAATGTTTTTGTATTTTGTGCGAAGTTCGTGTGGTATGTCTCGATGGCGTAGTCCACAAATATTCTAAATTATATGTACCAACCGGTCAGCACTTTCGTCGCGCAACACCTCGCCATACCTACCCTCGGCTCACTGGTGTTCGACTATATATGGTATACACGAGATGGGATAAGCTATTGAAATCTTTTGTTCATAATATAATACAAATAATTTGGCAGGGGCATGGAGATATGGTATACCACAAGGCTCAATTCTGGGTCCTTTACTGTTTTCGCTCTTCATTAAATTGACAGTTCCCTGAAATGCCCGTAAAAGGAATAACCAATGTTATATCGCATAAAACCTAAGGCGTGTAGAAAATTAACTTTTTAAGTGTTTATATAGGAAGCCTATAAAGCAATTAGATATGTCATCAGATCTAACGATGTTCATATTCAGATTCCTAAAAACGTATGCAACCCCTTGAAACCGTTTTAAAGTTGAAAAAAATCCTGAAATTCGTTTTGTAGGCGCTTATATAAAAACTCTGCAGAAGTTGAAGCCAAATTAAAATCTCATCAAACATAAGAGACATGGCGAAAATTGTGAAAACGATTGCTACCCTCTTATACTACCCACTTATAAGTAAAATATCTAAAAAGTTTAAAAGGAGTTTATATATATAAAGAAAGGCCGAGAAAGAACAATGCCTTATAGCACCCTTAAGAGATATGAAGGAATTCGTGAAAATGTGTAGAACCCTTTTATACTCTTTTAGGCGTTGAAGAGGAAAAAATCCTGAAAGCAGTTTTTAGGCGGATATAGCCCGTTTAAGTAAAAAGTTATTCGATATCTGATCAGACCTGAGGGATATGGTTGAATTCCTGACAGCAGTTTTTAGACGGATATATAAAAAGCCCGTTTAAGTAAAAAGTTATTCGAGATCTGATCAGACCTGAGGGATATGGCTGAATTCGTGAAAATATATGAAAACCTTAAATCTTAAGGGTAGAATTTCAAAAAATCCTTAGAATTCTTTCTAGTTATTTATTTCATGAACCCGAAGAAAAAAAGAATTCAAATACTTAAGCAGACCTTGGATCAGGACCTGTCGAACTCGAGAGCAAGCAGGCAGAACTGCCGTCTTTAGCTCGAAATATATTATTTAATATCTTGTGACCAGTTCAGACAATTTCAATCTTCCTTTTTGGGCAAAGACCACTATGACTAAGTTCTAAAACGATTAAGAACAGTACAATTATTATGTATGGTACATGTCCTCAGAACTGTTTTTTCTTAATATGGTGGAAGAGAAGCATTTTTTTTTTGGATATTAGCATATTTTTTCTTCTATTGTCCTTTTTTGGTTCAAAATCAACGCAACTATCAATAAAAAAATATCAGTACCTATATAACTCGGATATCTTTGATTATTTAGTATTTTATTTGCTTTTCTAGTGAGTTTACAAAAAATTATATTTAATATTACAATTTTCCTTTTTTTGACTATAACTAATTAGTAGAACTATGCTTAAAAGGCATCAAGAGTATTAGAAGTATTTGAAACTCCATAACTATTGTGCCTGTGTTGAAAACTGGCTTTAATTTTTGATTTGGTGGAAAATAATATGGCTTTAAATTTTTTAATAATCCTTTTTTTTAACCTTAAACGCTAGAGCTGTTGCTAAAAATTACTAGGAACAATAGAACTCATGCGCGTGTGAGAAGTATTCCCTTTTGTGTGATATGCTAGGTCCTGAAAAGCTAAGTTCAGAAACAAAAGTCGACCACCCTCCACCCAAGTCCCAAGATATGAAGACTGACTTCGAGACTCGTCCTGCCTACAACTCGTCCTGCGTACACTGTTGAACCTGCTGACCTAGGCTCGGTGAGAGTATGAATCTGGTATTAACATTCATCCTATGATTTCAAGCCAAAAATTTTTTTCTGATCAAAGATATGACAATACGAGTAGTTACTATGTATTTCGAAATTCATAGGATAATTCTCAAGTAATTCATCAAAAAGGGTGAATCAAACCCATCCAATCCCACCACCAGACCATACTGTTTCAAATTATTAAATTATATTCTTTTAAATTAATCTTCTTTTTTGTGTTACAGAATCCGTTTTTCCTTGCAGAACTTGTCTTAAAGCCTGACAAAGTTGAAATTGATCCTCCAGAGTAAACAAATTAAATTTTATAAAATTCATCCCTAAAAATTTAACCAGTATTTCCTTTTTTCAGTTCTGTTGTGTTACACGTTACTTCTCAATTTCAAGATCTAATGTTAGAAGCTGTTGAAGAGATTCATCCGTTTACAAATGATCCACAATTTATTCAATTTACTGAGTATATATCAATAATATTTCAAAACATATTCCATCAGATTAAAAAAAAAACAGTTTTTCTCACAAGATCAAACAAATTCGATGGAAAATTTGATCAAAATACGAAAATTCTCCATACTAAAAATTTTTGCCCTATTTTTTGGAAATCTCAAATTTTCCCAATCGAATTCGTTTTGATGGAATACCTCCATACTTAATTAATAAACAACACTTTATCATTCCAAAATCACAGACCTAAAATTATGGGACGACAAGAAGACAGACTATCTGGAAATCCTCCTAGTTTACTTGCTGTCTTAGATAGTGATGAGGAATTTCAAATAAGTCGGTAAGAAAATTAATTTTGAGTCCCCTATTTGTTTTGAATAAACTTTAAAATTAAAAATTTTATTTTTTATAGCAAAATGATTAGGGATGTCATATCTCGTGCTTATTGCAAAGCAGAAAAATATATAAAAAGATTTGAACCGATACGAATAAATTATGAAATTGATGTGAATATTGATACCAAGACACTGAAAGTCGAAACGGGTAAATTATTAATGTTTATAAACAAAGGAGTTTAGTGATATTCTCTATAAATACCTACACCCAATTTTCTGTTTTTCCTGAATCTTTTTTAGCTGAAGAGTATGTAGACACCAATTTTGTAATTAGTTTATCTAGGTATAGACATTCACGTATTCTACTTCTTCAGAAAAAATAACTTTTTTCGATTGATTTTCTGATTCATTGATACTGATGGAATTCCTAAACAAATTCTAGCAACTGGAATAGAGCCTGTTTTCTGGTTTGCATCACTTGAGACCAGTGATGCATTTCGGCGTAATCAGTAGCGATATCAATAGAGTCCCTTGTTTTTTTTTATCTCAATGACCTTAGTGCTACTTTATTTTCAGATATAACAGCACTGAGGAACTACTGCGAGCGTTACAATAAAAATATGGCTGCCTTAGAAGGAATCTTATCGACAGTGAATTTAGGACTTCTTAAACTCAAACAAGCTACTTTTAAGGACGCTGTAACTCCTGTATGTCGCAATTTGTTGGCCGTATTAGATTCACACTTACCAAAGTACGTTTAAAGATCTTAAAACGTATACTTTTAGTCATACTAAGTTTTATATCTTCAGATTGGCAATGGAAAAAGTTTCTACAATTATGGAAAATGCACAGGATTTAATGGCCCGTCTCTCAGTAACGCCTCAATCTACAAATGATACCGTCAGCTACTTGCAATTTTTAGACGAAACCGGAGAAGAAATCAAGAAATTTTTTAAGGATGTCGACTATGCACATGACTGTTTTATTATAATGAAGGACTACGATATTCATATTGCCAGTGAAGAGAAAGAAAAATATATGGGTAAATATTGCACGAAATGGGCTTCATATTTGATCAAATAAAATTTGTAAAGTTGCAAAGGAAAAGGGAAATTTAGATTCGTTCGTTGAACTAACATTAGCTCAAACTGATCCATTGGTTCAAACTGACCATTAGTACAAACTGATCCAGGTCAGTTGACCTAAAAAATATACGGGGACTCGGCAGGAAAGACTATTCTTACCTTCTGCCTCAGAAGAGGTCATATACAAAACCTGACTTATTAATCTTCGGGCAGATATAAAAAAATATTAACATTTAAGAAAAATTTCAGACTGCGAGGACTTAGTTATCGAATGCAAAGAAGTGTTAGAATCAAGGCTTTCCGAAAAACAGACGTTCATAAAAAGCTTAGCAGACTTTCTGCAAACTGATATTGAACTTGTTTTTGAAGAAATCAAAGAAGTTTTGACCGAAATCGAAGAATTCAAATATATCGACGTATGTAGAGATCAACAGAAAATTAAAAACAAAAATAGGAAGCTTTTATTTATTTCAGAAAAACTCAAATCGAGATGATATTAAGTCGGAGCTGCAAAGTCTTATGGGAAAATTAAAACATTGTCAAACTTTATCGCAGGAGTATAGAAGCTATCAAAAACAATTTCGGGTATGTGTTTCTTATTCAAACTTTTTTTTCTTGTAAGCTGTGCTGTGCCCTACGTTGGGCGGTGATAATGTAATGTTATTACTGCAATTTGACTACATGGTCAAACAGTGTAATATAAGCTTGATACATGCCTAAAATTTGGTGTTTGACATAAAACATTTTTCTTTTTTCTCTTTTAATTTTGATCACACTATAAAATAAAGTTACTCCTCTTAGCACCTACTGCCCAAATTTTGTGCAGTAGGTTTAATGTTCTTAAAAGCATGACTCCTTATGATTTCATATGGAGGTTTAATGTAATACTGAGATTTGCTACCATACTAATTTCATTTTTAATTTTGGGTCTTGTTCTCGCCCGACGAATGACTTGCGAGAGAGTTCGTTTAGTTAGCTATAGACTCTAACTTATTACTTTGATCTACTTTTAGATCGATGTTACGCGATACGACGAATTAGAAAAAGCCCTCCAGGAAGTCCGAATGCGACAGACTCTGTGGAATAGCATCGAAGAATGGGAAACATCCCTTCAAAAGTGGACCACTTCGGGCTTCCACACTCTCGATATGGAAGAGTTGATCGATGTGAATAGTCGCACTTTGAAAAATTGTACGCAATTTGAAAAGTTTTTGCCGGCCAACGAGTTAGTGCCAACATTAAAGGATAGTGCTCAGATCTTTCGGGACAAACTCCCCATTATTGGCTACTTGAGGAATCCCACTCTGAAAGCTGTAAGTTGAGTATCTGCCGAAAGTTTAACAAAAATCTAAGATTTGATAATGTTTGACCCTGTTAGCGTCATTGGATAAAAATCGAACAAATCTTACAACGAAAAGTCTTCCAAGAGCCACATGTCACACTATCGATATTTGAAGAAGCAGGTGCTTTCTCCGAAGCACTAGAACTCGAATTAACCGAAATATCAGGACAGGCTAGTGCTGAAGCAGGACTAGAAATCCTTCTGAAGAAAGTTGAGAATATCTGGAAAGAAACGGAACTGTCGGTAGTGCCACATCGCGATGCCAAGGACATTTTTATTTTAGCAGGAATCGATGAGCTTCAAGGTGTCTTAGACGAATCAAATATTATCGTGAATACTATAGCTGCTTCGCGGCATGTCGGACCAATCAAACACAAGGTCGACGAATGGGTTCAGCAATTGGAAATGTTCGGAAATACATTTGGTAGGTTCTTGCCTTTCACAAAAGGAATTTCGAATCGATTTGAATACGATACTTGCAGAGGAATGGATGTCATGTCAGCAAACTTGGATGTATTTGGAGGCGATATTTTCAGCTGCTGATATTCAGCGTCAGCTTCCGAAAGAATCGCGTCTCTTCATGACCGTTGACAAAAACTGGAAGGAACTGATGCGAAGTGCATATAAAATGCCCTTGGCATTACCGGTAATGACTGATCCGAAAAACTATCAAATAATGAAGGAAAATAACAGCTTCTTGGATAGTATAACGCGTTGCTTGGAGGCTTATTTGGAAGTTAAACGAATGGCTTTTCCCAGGTAGTTTTGCATTGAATACAATTTTAGAAATTGCGATGAACCTGTAGCTTTAAATTCACAGATTTTACTTTTTGTCCAATGATGAACTTTTAGAAATTTTGGCTCAGACTAGAAACCCTCATGCTGTTCAGCCACATTTGCGTAAGTGTTTCGATGCAATCGCCAAATTAGAGTTCGGATCTAAGGAAGCCGGAGTGGGAGGAAAGGTCACCTTAACCAATGATATTGTTGCGATGATATCGCCAGAAGGCGAGAAAATACAATTTGGGAAGGTATGTATCAAAAATCAGTGCCGCAAAAACATAAATTGTGTGAGCTCTTAAGATAGAATTGTTCACAGTATGATGGAAGTTAATCCAAAGATTAATCCAGTTCGAAAAATTTGAACACAGTGAACGGAGTCTTGGACGAGAAAAAGTTCTATATTATTTTTTCCTTAATTGTGATCAAAAACCTTAAAATAAGACGGCTTTTAAGAGCTTTTGTATGGAAGCCACAATTCCATACTAAAGCTCTTAAAATATTTACTTAATTTGTCAATTATAGGGCCTAAAAGCTCGAGGTCCTGTTGAGGACTGGTTAAGTAAAGTCGAAGACGCAATGTTTATTGCTCTTAAGCGCTGCATGAAGTTTGCCTACGCATGCTATCCAGCAAAGGATCGATCGGAGTGGTTTCAAGGTAATGCTACAAAAAAATTCAGGACTAAGGACGAAACCTATAATATTCAACTTCCATTAGAACATCCCAACCAGGTGGTCTTGACCGTCTCCCAGCAGCAATGGGCAGCAGAGGTTCATGAAATATTTGAAAAGGAAAATGTTTTCGAGGAAATGAAGAAATTCGAGCAGAGACTGCTTCAAAATTTAGTTGCTCTGGCTGCAATTACTCGACGTGATATAACGCCGTTATTGCGTAAAGTTCTTTGCGCCTTGATTACAATCGATGTCCACGCTAAGGATACGATAACGAACCTTGTAGCGAAACAAGTCACCAATGAGTAGTCTTACATTTGAAGTAAGCAGGGAGCAAGAAAGATTAATTCTAATATTTCAGATCTGATTTTGACTGGTTGAAAATGCTGCGATTCTATTGGTCCAAGGAAACGGAAACAATGAATGCCCGAATGGCATCGGCATGCCTACCTTACTACTATGAGTATCTGGGAGCTGGAGGAGTTTTGGTAATAACGCCACTCACTGATAGATGCTACCTATGTTTGATGGGAGCGTTGCAAATGGATTTGGGTGGAGCACCAGCTGGCCCGGCTGGTACTGGTAAAACGGAGACAACCAAGGATCTGGCCAAGGCGCTAGCGAAGCAATGCGTGGTGTTCAACTGTTCCGAAGGATTGGACTTCAAGATGATGGGACGATTTTTCTCGGGACTGGCTCAAGCTGGAGCTTGGTGTTGTTTCGATGAATTTAATCGAATCGACATTGAAGTATTGTCGGTCATTGCGCAGCAATTGATTACTATTCGAAATGCTAAGGCTGCTAGGTTAAGACGGTAAGTAGAGAAATTGCGCTTGGATTTCGTAGCACTTAATGTTGAGGTTTTCTTTTCATTTTTCAGCTTCATGTTCGAAGGACGTGAAATCAAGTTGGAAATGTCGTGTGCCGTCTTCATTACCATGAATCCTGGCTATGCAGGACGAACTGAACTTCCCGATAATCTGAAAGCCTTATTCCGACCAATGAGCATGATGGTTCCCGATTATGCCCTCATTTCCGAGGTTATATTGTATTCGGAAGGATTTGAGGAACCGAAGATTCTGGCCCATAAAATGGTTCAAATGTACAAGCTTTGCAGTGAACAACTAAGTCAACAGAATCACTACGATTTTGGTATGCGTGCCGTGAAAAGTGTCCTGGTCATGGCAGGATCGCTGAAACGATCAGCGCCTAATCAGCGTGAGGATATCACCCTGATAGCTGCTTTACGAGATGCAAACCTGCCGAAATTCTTAGCAGATGATGCCATACTGTTTCGTGGTATCCTAGGCGATCTTTTTCCGGGTGTAGCTTTGCCGGAATCGGAGCGAGGCGATTTGGAAAGGACCTTGAAGCAGTGTATGATCGATCGAAATTTACAACCCATTCCACCCATGCTGAACAAGTGTGTTCAACTTTATGAGACAATGGTAGTGCGATGGGGTGTAATGTTGGTGGGTACTACGGGTGGTGGAAAGACGTCGGTTTTGAATGTTTTGGAACGTTCGCTGACCCAACTATTTGACGAAGGAATTCAAGGACCACATTACCGATCGGTGAATATTCAGACGTTGAATCCAAAGGCTGTAGAGCTGGATGAACTTTACGGTGCGGTGAATAGCATGACGCTTGAATGGAAAGATGGGTTGTTGGGCTTAGCCGTTCGATATGCAGCTAATATTGAAGGTAAGTTGGAAGTTCTTGACTGAAGAATTCGATGGGCTTAACTTCCTTCCCTAGACGAAATTCATCAATGGATTGTATGCGATGGACCTGTAGATGCAGTCTGGATTGAGAATATGAACACTGTTCTGGACGATAATAAGATGCTGTGTCTTGCGAATTCAGAACGGATAAAACTTTCACCTTGGGTGCATATGGTCTTCGAAGTCCAAGATCTAGCTCAGGCCTCGCCTGCCACCGTTTCTCGTTGCGGAATGGTGTACATTGATGCAAATGAGCTGGGATGGCTTCCACTTGTCCAGTCCTGGCGAAATACCATCGATGAGAAATTCCTGAAGGCCGACTTGGCTGACTTTGTATTCGACTTGTATACAAAATACTTTGGAAAATGCATGGACTTTAGTATCAAGCATGGCGTATATGCGATTCATCAGGTGATAGCTAGCAAAGTGACTATGTCGTGCGAATTGCTTAGTGCCCTATTTTCGAAAATACCTGAATTAAATATCGTAGCTACAACTCAAGCACAGAATTGCCTCTGTAAATTGTTTGTCTGGTCTGCTTTGTGGTCAATTGGTGGGAATTTCGATGATAAGTCCAGACTTGTGTTGGAAGGACATTTTAGAAATGTGATGGACGATGAAGCTTTGCTCGAGTAAATGCGAATAATTTTCCTCGAATTGAGAAACTAATTTTTATTTTCAGATTCCCCAAAACGAATACTTGGGAATATCGTGTCGATGAAAAAACCATGAATTGGCAACATTGGGATGATGTTGTAACGCCTTTTGTTTATAACGTTAATGACCGCTTTTTCGATATGTTGGTTCCCACTTCGGATACTACAAAGTTTGGGTAGTGTTTGCAGATAAAAAATTAATCATTACTGGTGATATAACCACTCCTTATCTACAGATATGTATCAGAATTGCTTTTCCTGCGAAAAAGGCCGGTCATGTTTACAGGTGATACTGGCGTTGGGAAATCCGTGCTTGCAGAAGCAACACTGAAAAAACTAGCCGAATTCAAAATCGTGTCGCACTTAATACATTTTTCGGCTCAAACTAGTAGCGCAAGGACTCAGGAAATGATCGAAGCTCGTTTGGAGAAACGCCGCAAGGGTCAATTGGGCGCCCCGGTTGGAAAGACCTTGATCATGTTCATCGATGATGTCAATATGCCGAAATTGGATACGTATGGAAGTCAACCGCCAATCGAACTTTTGAGGTAAGTTTCAAATAAAAAACTAATGCTAAAGATTAAGCTTGAAGGATCCAGTTCAATTGGTATGGCAGAAGAGTGCAAACATTTGGCGGTGACTCTTTTTATTTGAAAAGGTACTTATTAAGAAACACGGTGCTTTATACGGTAAGCTGGTATACCATTTGCTGCACTAATAAGGAGGAGTGGAGGTCGAAATTCCCAGTGTTAACACATGTGAGAATGCAATGGTAGTTAAGAAACTAGCGTTACTCTAAAGGGATGACAAGAAGCGTTAATTAGTACCAAGGGATCCAGTGAAATAAAACACAAAGGGATCAAAGAGATGTGACCACAGCTCTCCAATGATTACTTTCCTACTTTAATATCCCCTATGCTTTTCATGCAATATTTCCATGAAATAACCGAGCAAAGTTGAATTTAAATCGGGATTCAGTATTTCTTCCAGAGTATCACACGATCAGCTACGATTTATCGTAACTGCAGTGAGTTTCATTTATTTTTTAATTTTGTATTGCAATAAGCTTTCATAGAAGCATCAACAAAAGGACTTTTGTAATTGAGTTTTGCGATGAAAGGGTAGTTTGTAAGGATCACAAAAAATCTTGGACGGGCATATTACAGGTTATAACATCCTCTTTAGCGAATGAAACACTTACAATTACGGCCTCAAAAGGCTGTCAACAGAGAGTGGTGCAATCACCATTACTGTGGTCAACTGCGGTCGATAAATTACTTACTAGAACCACTTCTACTGCAGCACTTGATGTGATTCTAAATCGTTCATCTTTAAACCTGTATGTACAAAAAGCAGCCATGCTCATGACGTACCGGCTTCTAACTTCTGAGGATAAGGAAGAAAGAAAATAGCCCCCCCCCCCCACAGACCTTGTGAGAGAGCTTGAGAATGACCCCATTCTCAGGTTCTGATTTCGGATAATATCATACCAAGATATAACTTTGAAATACCATTCAAAGTAGTGTTCCCACCTCGAAAGGACTGGGAAACACATATGCGTGAATTTGAAAAGGGGTCACTTATCTAGAATACAGATGGCTCCAAGACAAATGAAGTAGTTGGGGCGGGGGTATATAGACACAGACCAAGGGTCGACATATATGCCAGCCTCGACAAGTCAAATACGATCGAATTTCATGCAATTGAACTATGTATCAGGGAAAACTTAAGAAGAGGATACAAGAGTCACAAGATCTAAATTATCTCTGATAGCAGAGCAGCATTACTTGCTCTACAACTATTTCGCTTTAGATATCAATTAGGCCAGTTCCTACGATCGTCAGTTACGTTCTAAGTGGAACTTTAGCTGACATATTTTCATACAAAACTTGCAGTTAAAGTGCCGGTTAGAATTTAACCGACGATCGTAGGAACGGGCCTAAGTGTCCTTACAAGAGTTTAAATAACCATCGAAATCAAATACAGTCATACTGGTATGGGTTCCTGGTCATAGTAACATTGTAAGCAACGAGTCTGCGAAAAAAGGAGCTGACTTTTGGAGCTGTGGCAAAAAAAAAAGACTGTTGGACTGGGTTAACATCCAAGCTGACCTCCACTGGATAGGGACGGTGGGATGCAGACAGTGTAAACTGTTCTTGGAAAGTCACCCCAGAAACGAACATCCGATTAGCTTAAATTGAGTCGGAATCATGTTCGGAGCTTGATCGCGCTAATTAAAAGACACTGAAATGCTTAAAAAGCATCTGCATACGATTGGACTGGTTTCAGACGTTATTTGCAGATCGTGTGAAGAGGAAGAGGAAACTGCAGAGCAGGTTCTATGCCTTTGCGAAGAACTCGCACATAAAAGACTCAGACTTCTAGGATATTACTTCCTAACACCATTGGAACTCATGTCTAACTCACTCAAGATCATATAAAATAATTGATATAGTCGTCCTGAGTGAGTTATAATCAGGGAGGACAATCACAATAGTGAATCGCGATTTTTAGACCGTCCTCCACCAATTAAAATCTATTTTAATAATCTTGTAAAGATCACTGCACCTTAAATTCTGTTTTTTAAGACCTGTAATTTAAGTCAACCATGGCGAAATAGCTTTACTTTCAGACCAAGTTCAACACAGTTTTAGTTATATTCTTATTGGACTAGGTTTGCTTTAACGCTAGCCAAGAAGTGTCTGCTCCAGTTGAGGATTGCTTGCAGTGATCTTCGCTGAAACTGGAAACACATAAACTCTCTATGCACAATTTTTAGGCAATTCCTCGACTTTAAGGGATTTTATGAACGCGACAAAATGACATGGGAAGAAATATCTGATGTGATCTTAGGAGCAGCAGGTGCACCTCCTGGAGGTGGAAGAAATCCTTTAACTCCAAGGTAATTTTAATCATGTTAATTTGGTTTTTCCAATCAAAAAAGTGGTGTAATAAATTTAATATTGAACAGATTCGTTCGACATTTCGCTCTCCTGTCGCTTTCTTCGCCGAACGAGAAAACCCTCACAACGATATTTGGATCGATTCTTCAAGGGTAAGAGTTTCTGTTATAGTTCCATACTGATTCTAATATTTCCTTAAAGATTTTTCAGTGAATTCAACAAAGTCATTCAAGCGCTTGCCTATCCAATTATTAATTCCTGCGTTGAAGTATATGTTAGAATCGCTCATGAGCTGCTACCAACGCCCGATAAATCGCACTATATTTTCAATCTTCGCGATTTGTCCAAATGCATCCAGGGTATCCTCCAATCGGATTCCTCAAATTACACTGTCGATAAGCAAATGTTGCGACTCTTTCATCACGAATCGATGCGAGTTTTTCACGATCGTTTGAGCAATGATCACGACAAGAACTACTTTAAGCAGCTCATGAGTGAGACCTGTATTAAGAATTTCGGGAATGAGGTCGTTGGGCCAAACGAAGTTGTTTTATTCGGTGACTTTATGATATTCGGTCAGGCAAACGAAGAAAGGATCTACGAGGAAATCAAGGATTTGCAAAAGTTACAGAGTATTCTATTGGATTATTTGGAAGACTTTGCAACGCTTACGGGAAAGGAGATGAAGCTCATACTGTTCCAGGATGCGATGGAGCATACGGTGCGACTCGCTAGGTTATTGAGAGGTGATCGAGGAAACGGATTGCTTGTTGGTGTATCCGGAAATGGGAAGCAATCACTGACACGACTTGCTGCTCACATAAACGGCTACGAGTGTTATCAGATTGAGCTAACACGTGGCTATGATACCCCGAACTTCCACGAGGATTTGAGAGTGTTCTGTCGAAAAGCAGGGGTAATATTTTTAACAGTAGAAAATTCGTTGTTATTACATCAACTTTCATCCAAAACAGGTGACAAACCGACCTACAGTATTTCTAATAGTCGATACTCAGATCGTGAAAGAAGAGTTCCTCGAGGACATTAACAACATCCTGAACTCCGGGGAAGTCCCGAATCTATTCGACGGGGATGAATACGAGAAAATGATTTTGGATACAAGAGATGCTTGCAACGAACAGCGAAAGGCGGTACGGTAATTATACGTTGGTAATTTGTCCAATTTAAAAGGAACCTTTTCAGGACTCAACCAGAGAAGAGATTTACGAATTTTTCACCGAACGAGTTCGAAATCAATTACACTTGGTTATTTGCATGAGTCCGATTGGTGAAGCGTTCCGGCGACGCTGTAGGATGTTCCCGTCGTTGGTGAATTGTTGTACGATTGATTGGTTTGAAAGTTGGCCACCAGAGGCCCTTTATTCGGTTGCACTGGGCTTTTTTGAAGGTGTAATTGAAGATGAAGGCGAGAGAATCAGTTTGGCAAAAACCAGTGTTTTTATTCATAAGGTATGACTATTTTTTTATCGGTCGTCTAACTAGAGATATTAAAACATAGAGATGGGTTGTGGTCGGAACTTATACTTTTACAGCTGATACTTTTTGTACCTCACAATGGGTGTTTGTTAGGTAGTCTGGGTGGCTTAGTGGCCAGAAGACTCGCCTTCGGTGCATCTGGTACCAGGTTCGAATCTGCTTGGCGACAAGTAATTTTCGAGAATGGGTTTGGGTGCCGGACTACCAGTTCACTCAGCTGTAAATGAGTACCTGAGTTAAAATCCGGGTAATAATCACGGACGAGCGTGTGGCCGACCATATGTTATATATAATATATGAAAATATATGAAAATACCAAATTCAGGGGGGGGGGGGGGAATGACGTCCCTGACTCTACCATTACTTCAAGGCCTTGGCCCGATTCGGGCTGTTGCGCTATTGATTATTATTATTACAATTAATATCTTTATTTCAGACTGTCGAGGACGCTTCACTAACTTATTATGCCGAAATGCGGCGACGATACTACACAACGCCAAGCAGTTATTTGGAATTGCTCAAAATTTATCAAAGCTTATTGAAGAAACGTACCGATATAATTATATCGAAACGAGAGAGACTTGCTAATGGTCTAAGCAAAATTTTGGAAACTAACGATGTGGTAAGTTGTTTGTGTTTAAGCTATGACTAAAGACTAAATATTAAAGTAGAAAAACTTTTTCTGTTTTGAAAAGTACTTACCTACATCAACATCCTCCTTGATCTTACTAATGTTGTTATCTGCATACCTTGGTGTAAAATAAATCGCTAAGCAAATCGTAGATTAAAGTCGAAAATTGAAAGATCCAGAACGATCGAAGAATATAAAATTAATTTCAATTATTTTACGTGAATTCTCACCAACCATATTTAAACTATGATCTTAACAATAACTTCAGGTGACGGTTATGCAACAAGAACTGGAAACATTGGTGCCACAATTAGACGAGGAATCGAATGCCATGAAAGAACTTCTCAATAAGTTAGAAATTGATACGAAAAATGCCGATGTTGTTAAAGAATCCGTTTCGAAGGACGAAACTTTCGCGAAGGTGTGCTTATTTCTATACTATGCAATTAGAAAAAAAATTCGTTTAAGCAACTTTAATTTTGTTATAAAGGAAAAAGCAGCTACATGTCAAGCTATTGCTGACGATGCTGCCAAGGATTTAGAAATTGCAATGCCGGCACTTAAGGAAGCCGAAACAGCTCTACAATCTTTAAACAAAACGGACATTAATGAATTGAGAGCATTTGCCAATCCGCCGGAATTGGTACAGTTTGTAATGGAATCCGTTTGCATTTTATTGGGAGCAAAGTAAGTTCTTTTACAAATTTTTATTCAGCAATTTTTTTAAGGATTACACAAGTTCGCTATATTTAAGGAAATTGTAAATGCAAATTTCATAGATGTTTGTCATATTTGCAGTAAAAATGTTCGTTAAATTTACAGCAGAAAAAATGTTTTAAGTATACTCTCTCAATGACTTCATCAGTTGCCATAAAAAACAAGCTTACCCAGAATAAGAAACAAGAATTGCCCATTCTTGTAAAAAAAATTCGTCATATTAACAACAGAAAATTGTAAATGTTGTATGTTGTCTTTTTCTATTTAATAAAACATACTGCAGTCACGACCGGCAGCAAGCCAATACTCTGTATAAAATACTGAACTCCGATTTACATACATATATTTTAGTTTGGGGTTAAAATAAAAAAAACATTGTCAACATTCTGGGCGCAGCTTTATTATTTTTTGGTAGAAAAAATGCCTGGTAGGTTACTACGTGGCTGAAAGCCTAAAAAAAGTTTGGGAAGCGGTTAGAAGAATACTGACGCCGCTGCCACAAATAACATATATGTAAATTACATAATTGGGTCATATTCCGGGACGCAGTCTAAGTCGTAGTATAATATCAGTTGTTACGCGATTAGGAGGTTTGGTTTTGGGCCATTTCATGAAATCGGAAATGTGTTTGTGGGCGATTATATAAAACGTCTGTGGAAGTGAAAACCAATCTGATATCTCATAAATCCCTAGAGCCACTACTGCTTTACTATTGTGTAGACAAGTTGTAGGCAAAACCTGAGGCTTGAAACCCAAAGTATAGCTTTATGAACCTACAAAGTGTGTAGGTTCATATGGGTGTAGTACACAGCTATTGTAAAACCTATGATAGTATACGGAGCGTCAGTATGGTGGCAAAGAACAAAACTAGTAAGTGCCAGGAACAAACTGGACAAGCTCCAAAGGTTGGCATGTATCAACACGACAGGAGCAATGAGAACCTGCCCCACGGCAGCTATGGAGGTTCTTTTAGATCTGACTTCGCTTCATATCTATATCGAATCTCATGCAAGATTAGCCGCGATGAGAAACCAATTAAACGGCAACCCATCCAAAGTAAAAAGTGGACTTAATAATCTATCCAGACTTAGTAGTAGCATTCAAATGCTAGATATGCCTGTGAACCACATGATAGCTTCGAAATCTCTTTCAACTTCATAGTCTGCGACAGAGAGAGCTGGGCAAGGGACCCACCGCAGTTCGGACCAGATATCATTGTATGGTATACCGATGGATCTAAGACGACTGAAGGCACCGGAGCTGGCATAAGCGAACCCCACGCCAGGATAACAGAATCCCTCGGTGAATATCCCACCGTTTTTCAAACGGAGGTTCATGCTATATCCACGTTCATAGAAATAAACCCCGAAAGGGGTTACTCAACATAGCCATTCTCGCAGATAGTCAGGCAGCGATAAAAGCCTTGACTGCACACACGGTAAACTCAAAACTGGTGTGGGAATGCCAAAAACAACTATGTAAATAGTACCAATAACAGAGTCCTCTTACACTGGGTGCCTGGTCATGAGGGCGTTGAGGGTAACGAAATAGCAGATCAGCTTGCAAGAGACGGAGCAGCGGACTGCCATACTGGACCAGAGCCGTTCTGTGGAATCTCAACCTGCTCCATTAAGAGAAAGTATGGGAGGAACACAAGAAATGCCAACTCTGGGTCACACTGCCCAGACTGAGACAAGCCAGAAGATTCATACCGAATCACTCAACTGAATGAAGAAAACAGCGTCTAGAGTTTGATAGAAACAAAGTACGGGTAATAACCGGAATACTCACGGGTCATTCGTGCTTGAAAGATCATCTTAAAAGATGATGAACTTTCATTTGTTTAAATTTAAGAAACTCATTTCCTCAGTAATGAAGAAATCCAACTGTTTCTAGAATCCCATAATACATTACTCTGCTCTTTATGCCTCACTACGTTCTTCAATATTATTGATTTCCTCCTTTAGGTCCAGTGACTTTCAAAAAAATGTTTTTCCCTTAAGTTGTAGGAACTGCCATCTATCGTTGCCTGGAGTAGTCGAGTTTTGTAAACCTTTCATCTCGGCTGGCATCTCGCCTAGGCATATTGTTTTTGGTATAGTAGGATATGTCTTTCTATTTGAATGTTGCTTCGTTCCGAGCTGCTCTGATTGATGTGTTAATTGACTCAAAGTCTCATTCAATGTATCTAATAAATTCTTGTATAAATTTCAGACCTACATGGGCAAGTGCTAAGGCTGTAATGGCGGATATAAATTTTTTGAAACGTCTGTTTACATATGACAAAGAGCATATTCCTGAGTCAACGATCAAAAAATTGAAAAAATACATCGAAAATAAAGACTTTGTTCCAACGGTAGTACAAAAAACCGGAATTTAAAATGAAAAACTTATTAAAAACTCTTTGCTTTTGCAGAAAATCGAGAAAGTATCAAAAGTAGCCAAGTCCGTATGTCTTTGGGTCATAGCAATCGATAAATTTTCCAAAGTTTACAAAGTCGTTGAACCAAAAATCAAGAAGCACCAAGCAGCTGAAAACGAGCTAAACGAAGTTATGGCCGATCTTCGAACTAAGCAGCAACAGCTAGCTGCCGTCGAGGCTAAAATACAAGCTCTCAAGGACAATATCGACGAAAAGAACCGACAATTCCAAAAGATTCAGGATGATGTTAACTTAACAGCGTCACGAATAAATCGAGCTGGACGTCTTACTTCAGCTCTATCTGATGAAGAGATTCGATGGGGCGAAACTATCAAGGTGAATTGTTACTTTTAGTCCTTAGAAGTAGTACATCATATTTTTTTTCATTCCTAGAAATTAACAAACGAACTATGGTCTATACCGGGCGATGTCCTAGTTGCTTCGGCTTGTGTGGCCTATCTCGGTGCATTTTCAATAAACTATCGAAAAGGACTATCAGCTAGATGGATGCAAGAATGCCAAAAATACAAGATTCCCAGTAGCAGCGAATTTAATATAATCAATATTTTGGGTGATGCGTACGAAATGCGTAGCTGGAGCATGCAAGGTCTGCCCAAGGATGATATATCCATTGAGAATGGACTGTATGTAACCAGAGCGCTACGTTGGCCGCTAATGATTGATCCGCAAGAACAAGTTAGTCAGGATTTCTGTCTCAAATTTGACTACTCACTTCTGATTTGTTTTCCAGGCAAATCAATGGATCCGAAATCTGGAAAAGTCGAACAATTTACGAATAATAAAAATGAATGATAGCAACCTGTCGCGAATATTAGAGATCTGCATTCGTCAAGGCTATCCGCTGCTAATCGAAGATATCGGCGAAGCAATCGATCCGACTTTGAATCCTGTCTTACAACGTCTTACATTCATTCATGACGGAAGGACACTTATTAAATTGGGCGATACTGCGATCGATTATGATCACAATTTCAAATTATATATGACTACAAAGCTACCGAATCCACACTATTTGCCAGAAGTTTGTATATCCGTAACGTTGGTGAATTTCTTGGTAACCGTCGATGGATTGGAAGATCAACTTTTGGCGTAAATTTTTTTGTTTCCAAAGTAAAAAAATTTCATCAGTGAAACTTTTTCTTTTTTGTTGTAGGAGCGTTGTTGAGATTGAGCTTCCAGAATTGGAGAAACAGCGAAGTGACTTGATTGTGAAAATTAATCAAGATCGGCAAATGTTGTTAAGCTTAGAGGATAAGGTTCTGCAAATGTTGTTCAGTTCCAAAGGAAATATTTTGGATGATGAAGAGTTGGTTGAAGCATTAAATGAGTCTAAGGTAATTTGGCAGTTAGTATACCAGCTTCGCGCTCTCGCCGAGACATTGGGTCGAGACATTCGGCAGCGAGACCTCGCCCACACTATCACGAGCATTATCCGCTTCACGCATTCGGTCCTCAGCAATATTCGCGGTCGAGACTCGCGTATTTTTACAGCCCACCTCGCCAGTTACAACGCCTGAGAGACGTCCTGTCCACACTCTCGCCATCGAACTTGCTCGTCTAGGCTCGGCGAGAACGTACAAGCGGCAATACAGTTTAGTTGACTAAGTATTTTCTGTTTTACTGGAGAGCATGGCTTAGCTCGTTGGTAACCGAAGAAAAATGTCTATCAGCGCCATATTGGTGAGCATTTCTGTATAACTAACTCCATTAAAATTGTTTTTTATTTCAGGAAACTTCGTTAATTATCGCTGCTCGTTTAGTGGACACCGAACAAACCGAAGAAGTTATAACAGCACAACGTGAAAAATACCGTACTTTAGCAGCTCGTGGTGCCGTCATCTACTTCGTAGTTGCGTCATTGGCTGAAATCGATCCTATGTACCAATACAGTTTGAAATATTTCGCGCAAATATTCTCTTCTGTTATTATGGCACCACATCAAAAACTGCCGGTCGATGAACGTATCACGACGTTGAAAATCGACGAGCTAAGAGCAATTTTCGCTAATGTTTCGCGAGGATTGTTCGAGAAGCATAAGCTAGTCTTCAGTTTTCTTCTAGCTACAACTGTAGAAAAGCAGGTAAGTTTGGCTTTTTTTTTAAATGTGTGACAATAATTTTAGGACTAGTCATTTCTATTCTGCTATGTTGATGTCCTGGTCATTAACCTAACGAAAAGTTAATGCTTCTCCTTTATCATTGCAAGCAAAAGCGTTTGATAGAGTTTGGCATGAGTGACACTTAGAATGAAGTCATTGGTCCTTAAATCCCTTTTTCATAAATGCGCAACCAACTGAATTGGAGGAATTTCGCTCTTGAAGTAAAGGATAGATATATATTCTATCGCGCACGATTAAGGAAGCTAATGACTGTTTAGTGGTTTCGTCCTCAGATGTGTATCCACCATCTATTGCTATTTCACCCTTCCAAGTCTTAGCGAACTATTACATCCCATTCTACCTATTTTACCATTATATCTACTCCTACTAAGCTTGCTTGAGGAATTGTGGGTTGACCTCCTAAAGCATTTTGACAGGCAGGGAAGATGGAGATGGATGATCTGCATTTGCAGCGACAGTCAGGCCGCTCTACAATCCCTAGATAATTCAATCATCTTTTAAAAGATGGTACGAACGTCTGAATTCTGTTGGCAGATTCAATGACTTAAAGCTCATATGGGTTCCAGGTCACCAGAGTACAAAAGGTAATGAAATAGCGGATTCATCAGCCAAGGTTGGATTGGAGTCAGCCATGGTTGAACCAGAACCAGTTTTCGATGTGCCTGTTGTCTCTGCAAGGGTGGCCATGGGTGGGTGAGTAAAGCACACATTAAGAGATGGCGGCTTCTTCCAGGAATGCGGCAGATCGGCAACCTTATTGAGAGACCAAGTGGACGAACCGCTGCTTTTCTTCTCAAATTGAACAGAAAGGAATGTGGTAGCATGGTTGGTGTCCTCACAGGACGTAACTCATATGGCCTACACATGGTCAGGTTGAGAATCATAGACGACCCCATGTGCACTGCTTGCGACGTGAGCGACGACACAACGGAACATTTTCCTCTCGAGTGTCCAGCTTACTCTTTTGCGAGAAAGCATGTATACTGCGTTCATGTTATGAGGATGGAGGAACTCCGTTCTCGCTCCATATCTGAACTTTTGAAATTCGTGAGGAGGACGAAAAAGTTTGGGTAGAGACTGGGGGGATTCGATAATTGGCCTGAATGCTCAAGATGCGCTCCTTTTCTGCGTGAGGAAACAATAACAACAACAACGTCTAAGAACGTGACTGAAATTTAAGCATTGTCTAAATAATATTTTCTCGTTCATCATTTCAGGAAGGTGGAGTAAGCGAAATGGAATTCGACTTTCTGATCAGAGGACCAATCGGCTCAGGTGCAGATCATAAACAACCGGAAGACTTTAAATTTATGTCCGAATATGAATGGACGAATTGTTCATATTTGGAATATAAATTCCCTGTATTTAATGGTATCAAGACGGATATACGTCAAAAAATTGCCGTTCAAATCGGTGATCATAAAGAGGTAAGAATGTGTGTAATTTTGAGCAAAAAGGGGTTGAATATGTTTTCACAAATTCTGCCATATCTTTGATGTACGATAAGGTGATGGATTAATTCATACTTCTACTGACTGCTTTTACTAACGCCAATGCAAATCAAATTAATATTTTTTTCTACAATAACTTTATTTAAACGCATAAAAATTTATTTCAAAATTTTTCGTTTTCTAACCTTCAAAAGCTTGAAAATGGGTTGAATATATTTGTTCACGAATTCCGCAATATGTCTTAGCTTCGATAAGATATCAAATTGGTTTTTAACTCGACGGGATCATTATTACAATAGCTAAATCTAATTTCAGAATTTTTCTTAATTTAACTCCGATGGTTATGAAAAGGGGTTAAAAATGTTTTAAAGAATTTTAGCATAGCTTAATTCTCGATAGGATATCGAGTTGGTTTTTGCTTAAGAATTAGGTTTGGGGTTTTCAAAGTCTTATACTCAAATGGATGAAAAGGTCTAAATGATGTTTCACGAAATCCGGCATTGAGCTCCGACACCAAAATAAATTCAAAATTTTTCGATACTCAACCTTCCAAAAAGTTAAAAGGGGTTTAAAATTTGTTTCACAAATTCCAACGTGTGTCAGCTCCGATGAGTTTTTAAAATTGTTTTTACTTCAATGGGCCTAAAGTTACATTTTGGGTGTTTTGTCGATATTCAACAATTGTTCTTGTAATAATTTGGATATTTGGTAGTTTTGGTCAATGCCATGTCTTCATTTAAGTCGGTGTGATATTTCCAGGTTTTTTAAACCCCTTAATCATAACAACTAACTCTTGGTATCTTTCCAGATCTTCTCTTATTTCCGTAAAGCAGAACCTAGCACCATACCATGGAACGATAAATTTAGTAATTTCCAGAAATTGATGTTTATAAAAACATTCAAAAAAGAGAAGCTTGTCTCTGCAATTGGTTCTTATGTTCGACAAACTTTGGATAAGACCTTCACTGAAACATCTGGTGGTAGCAGTTTGAACACTGTGTAAGTTCGTTTGCAGACCCCCTACTCATATTCAAAATCTAATTTTTTTTTTTTTCAGATATCTGGACACTTCGAATATAACCCCGCTTATATTCGTGCTATCGACAGGATCAGATCCAATGGCGGCATTCCTGAAATTCACTGAAGAAATGAAATTCATGGATAAGTTTTACTCAATTTCGCTGGGCCAGGGACAAGGTCCTGCTGCCGAAAGTCTAATCGAAAAAGGACGAGCATTGGGACATTGGGTCTTCCTACAAAATTGCCACTTGGCTACATCTTGGATGAGTCGAATGGAGAACATCGTTCGTGATTTGGCCCTTGGAGTTACAACAGCTAATGCCGATTTTCGCTTGTTCCTTTCGTCGATGCCGACAAAAGCCTTCCCGATTAGCGTTCTTCAAAATTCGGTAAAAGTAACAAACGAACCACCCAAAGGCCTAAGGGCGAATGTTACACGAGCTTTGTCCGATATGAGCCACGACTTTTTCGAACAGCATGTCCTGAATAATAAGTGGCGTGCCTTAGTATTTGGCCTGTGCATGTTCCACGCGGTGATTTTAGAACGTCGTAAATTTGGTCCGCTGGGATGGAATATCCTCTATGAATTTAACGAAAGTGATCGCGATTGTGGCCTTAAAACCCTCGATATGTTTATCGATCGCGAAAAAATTGATAAGATTCCGTGGGAAGCGATTTTATATATTAACGGTGAGATAACTTGGGGTGGTCGTGTAACTGACTATTGGGATCAAAGATGTCTAAAGACAATTTTGAAGATATTTTCATCGCCGGCTATTACAAAAGATGGTTACACTTATGGAAACAGTGATACGTATCGAAATCCTCGTAAGCGAACACTTAACGACTACAAGGACTATGTATCGAATTTGCCGTTTGAAGATGATCCGGAAATTTTTGGTATGCATGAAAATGCAAATATCGTTTTTCAAACGAACGAAACGGAGTTTTTCATTTTGACGATTTTGGAGGGTCAGCCACGATCGTCTAGTGGACAAGGGCAGGCGAAAGATGACGAGACCTGTTTGGAAGTTCTACGACAAATTGCTGAAGCACTGCCACGGAAAATTATTAAAGATAATCCGTCACCGGAATTGATACAGGTATGTTAATCGAACTTCTGTTCAACTTGTATTTTGATATAGGATTCTGATTCAGTCATCGTTACTCCATCCGGACCAGTTTTGCTGATAGTATGTTCGTTTTGAAATTATCGTACACTAGCTTAAAATCTTCGAAGATCTGATGCACATCGATATACAATTTCCAGCATTTTCCTAGCACTTGTTTTACTGGAAATAATTGATCAGTTGTAGATCGTCCGGTCTTAAGCCCAGCTAGGTAATAAGCGATGATATTTTCCGCATAGGGTTTAAGTGAAGTTTTTGCAGCAAAGTACATATTCTTATACTTGCTCAACTAGTAAGAGCAACCGTAGAAGTCCTCTTAGTTTAAAGCTCCTCAGCTGCTTGTCGCCAGAGTCTCGCTGGCCGCCATGTCCTCCAAATACCAGTCCGAAAAAACATTTTGTGTTTGGGACCAAGAAGTCACACATTGGAAAGTCGGGTGAATATGCCAGGCGGTGCCTTTTACAAAGGGTGTTGCCGTGATGGATGGTCCAATGAACTTCACGCTAGGGACCGTTTGAGGACGAATATATAGAAATTTTCATTCATGTCTCGAGAATCGAAAAAAAAAATTAGTATGTCCTTGAAGTCTTTCGATAACAATTCCCTTCACTTACGTTAAGAGTAATCTTGACAGAAAGGCAATGGAGCTGACCAATGGTAGATGGTTAAACATAAGTATCCTCCAGGCAGCTATGGCCAGTAATACATCCTAGAAGGATTGCTGATCTTCTGAAAAGAAGTCGTAAAGAGACCCGTTACATTACGATAGTCATAACGAACAACTAACTCTTTGGCAGACATTCTCTACGCCTAGGCTTTAAATATAATGACTTGTGCGGAACCAGCAGAAGTAAAGAAGACGAAGAGAGCGTTCATCATCATCAATGGCCCAACTGTCCAAGTCGGGACCTGGCCTCCTGTAGAGAAGAGAGCGTTAGGCATCTTTAATACTTTGTAAGTGTTTCCAGCTAGTCATCTGGATGTTTGTGTTAGTTCTTATACAGTGACTTTAGTCATCTGTAGGTTCAGAGCCATGAGCGGCTACTTCTCCTCCAGTTTCGGTGACATGGCTGGAACACAAATTGATGAACTAGCCAAGTTTATTCGCACCTATGGCTAGCTCAACTAGCTTTTCCCTTGCAGTAACACTACGATAACTCCCTATATGAGACTTCATTAAGGTGTCACGGGTGTAGTATCACAATGGACCAGCCAAATGGTATAAGTGAGTCGATTCATAGTTTGGATGGCTGCCACCTAACCTTGAAATCTCACAAAACCGCGTTAACCAATTGTGGACCGTTGTTTCCTTAAATGCATCTTATCCGTATACTTTCATCAATGCCTTTTTTCCTTGCTGCTCTGACCGAGTATTGCAAGAAATTTGATGTGTCGATGAGAGACAGCTCAATGCCTACAGAACAGTGAGAATGTGGTTGAATCAACTGGCTGGACAGAAAGCGTGTTTGAATCATGCAGTGCTTCCCTCTTGGCTGAGGCTTGTTGCTGTTGTTGTTTTGTATGGGAAGACACGCAGAAAGCAGCGCATCTTGAGCATTCAGGCCAACATGGTCCACTATACTCGAATCCCCCAGTCTCTACCCGAACTTTTCCGTCCTTCTCACGAATTTCAATAGCTCAGGTAGGGAGCGAGAACGGAGTTGCGCCATCCTCAAAACATCAACGTAGTATACGTGCATTCTAGCAAAAGAGTAAACTGGACACTCGAAAAAGAAACGTTCCGTTGTTTCGTCGATCTCGTCGCAAGCAGTGCACATGGAGCCGTCTATATGATTCTCAATCTGACCATGTGTAGGACACACGAGCTATACCCTGTGAGGACAACAACCCTAGTACCACATTCCTTTCTGTTCAATTTGCGAACAAAAGCAGCGGTTCGTTCACTTGGTCCCTGAACAAGATTTCTGGTCTACCACAATCCTGGAAGAAGCCGTCAGCTCTCAATGTGTGATTTACCCATCCACTCAGAGGCAAGAGGAACACCAAATACTAGTTCTGGTCCAACCATTGCTGATTCCGATCCGGCTGAGGCTGGCTTGGGTTCTTAGTGGAAGAGTTGGGGTATCGTACAGTCTCGTCTCTCCACCTTCTGCTCCAGACAGACATTTTATACGTATTTACGGGCAGCCCTCGTATGTCTGACATATACTTCTGTCGCAATGGTCGGTATCTTTTCATCAGTCTAAATTTTCGAAATTATTCCATGTAATTACTCACACATGATCACCCTTTCCTCAGCAGTTTCTTCGGTATTCCATTCCATTTCACATTTACTCGACCTTTGATGCGTCTGGAATTAATGAGCTCGTTGATCTAATGCTTTTGAGCTCGGAGGACGAGTCAGAGTGCAAAACAGCTTGCCCAACTCTTTCCGCGGAACTCAACAAGGGCGGAAGTATACCTCTTTCTGATTCAATGCTACCGAAATTTAATTTCACAAGGCCATTCAAAGTTGTCCAACCTGAAAGAGAGGATTGGGCCACAAAAAAAAAACCCACTCCAAAACCAGGATCCATAATCTGGTAACACATAGGCTGATCTAAAACCGATCAAGGTGTAGCGGAGTGCACCCAAATGTTAACTTTAAAGTTTCATGGAATTCCTGCCCATTCCTCTTCGCAAAATACTGGGCTTCATTGAAAGCGCAGGGATTGAAGAGGAATCATAGTCAATCCGGGGGACGTCACAATAGGCCAATAACCATACCAGCCCGTATTCCCCATCTAGCTATCTAATGTTTGGTGTCGGATTAAGAACATGGTCGAAAAAATATCACCCATCTTCGGTTGATATCGTCCGAGCTGCTGATGATGTTGGCTTCCTTATTTTACCAGAGACTAATTGGTGGCTTGTAGGCTTATCTTAGATTTTTCACTGTTGTGCTACCTGTCTCCATAATTCTTTTACCGTCATCTCCAACTGGGTTGTATTTGCAAGACTCATATACCTAGTCATATCATAAATACTGACACAACTGTAAACTCAACGGTATTTCTTAAATACCGTAACGCACCAAAATATTAATATGTCATTTTTGACAGTTGGTATGTGTGTTGTTTATATGCCAAAAGAATTTAGTTTTGGTTCGTGATTCATCATGGAGTGGACGGAAAAAGAAAATCGTATCGTTATCGTAGGGCTATACAAGTGTGAAATGAAAAAAGTTGACATTTTCCGAACGCTCCGACCGCTTAATCTTTCACGAAGTTTTGTGTATCGTGCCAGCAAATTGTCCATAGAGACCGGTAACGTAAATGACCGTCAGCGATCCGGCCATTCTCGCACCGTTCGTACGCTGTACGCCGTCAAAGCAGTGCATGAACGATTTCGACGAAACCCTCTCCGCAAACAAAAAATCTTGGCTCAAGAGATGAACATCAAACCGATATCTATGAGTCTCATCACAAACAAGGACTTGAGGCTCGGGGTTTACAAACGGCGAACCGGACAATTGCTCAATCTGAAGTTGAAAGGAAGTAGGAAGACAAAATCAAAAATGCTACTCGCCCAGCACGCAGGAGGGAATTTCAAAAAAAATTCTGTTTACCGACGAGAAAATTTTTACCCCGCAGGAAAAGTTCAATAAACAGAATAATAGAGTGTATGATCGCTCTTCCAAGGAAGCGTCCGAGGTAGTTTCACGAGTTCAAAAAGGGCACCACCCCGCCTCAGTGATGGTTTGGTGGGGATGTCCTATGATGGCGTCACCAAGCTTAATTTTTGCGAAAAAGGTGTGAAAACTGCGGCCAGAAACTGCCAATCAGATATTTTAGAACGTGTTGTAAAGCCTCTCAACGAGTCCTTATTTAAAAACCAGCATTGGGTGTTTCAGCAGGACTTTGCACTCGTTCATAAGGCCAAAACCACCCAGGCCTGGTTGAAAAACAGTTTACCCAAGTTTATTAGCACTGAAGAATGGCCATCCGCCAGCCCGGACCTTAATCCTTTGGATTACAAGCTATGGTTCGGTTTGGAGGGCATGGTCTGCTACAAACGTCACCCAATATTGAGTCCTTGAAAAAGGATCTAGAGGATGCAGTGGCCCATTTTCCCCTATCTGAGGTGCGTGCTGCGATTGATGACTGGCCAAGGCGAATTCGTGCGTGTGTGAAGGCCAATGGCGGCAATTTTGAATAAATGTATTTTTTTTTTATTTGTTACCGTTATTTGAATAAACTGACAAAAAATTATGAAAATATCTCAAGCCGTTATTTTTGAATTTCCAAAAAACCGTGTGTCAGTATTTATGATATGACCAGGTATTTAAATTCATACTAATCAGCTAACTTTCATTCACCTCGGCTCAGCTCGATAGCAAAGGACGAATGCCATCTTTAACTACAGTACTAATGCAAGAGATCGATCGGTACAACATCCTACTAAAAGTTATTCATGGTGATCTTGAAAATTTAGAGAAAGCCATTAAAGGTTTAGTTGTAATGTCCGAGGAACTAGAAAATATTTTCCAGTCGCTTATAAACAATTTGGTGCCACAGAAATGGTCACAGAAAGGTTTCCTTTCGATTAAATTTCTGACGAACTGGGTCTTCGACTTTCAGCGGCGTGTGGATTATATTCAGGTAAATACCATTTTTTAATCCTGGTTTATTTAAGGTGATGTTTCCTCTTTTTTTTTGAAAGACATGGCAAAGAAAAGGACTACCTCGATCGTCATGGCTTAGTGGACTATACTTTCCGCAGTCCTTTTTAACTGGGATCTTACAAACGCACGCCCGAAAACACAATTTACCGATCGATTCGTTAAAGATCGATTTTCAAACTATGCCCGTGACTCTAATACAACAGAAGATTTATGAAAGTCATAAGAACGGCGAAGAAGAAGTAAGGATGAGACCATTTTTATAATTTCTATTAATATTTAACATTTCTAGAGTCCTGAACTATACGGCGGCATTGATTATCCGCATACTGGAATATTTGTGCATGGACTATTTATCGAAGCTGGACGCTGGGATATTCAAAATGGTGGCTTATGTGATGCACGGGTTGGTGAATTGTATGCACGATTGCCTGTTATTTGGTTCAAGCCATGTCTGCAATTGGATATTAACAATCGATACGAAGCACCACTTTATAAGACACAATCCCGTGCTGGTGTCCTATCAACGACAGGACATTCAACTAATTTTGTTTTGCCGATTTTACTGGAGAGCAAGCAATCACCGGACTTTTGGATTCTGAGAGGAACTGCTCTAGTTACGGCCATTTCGGAGAATGTTTCTTAAATTATTCGATGATTTTTGTATTTTATTTATTTAGATTTCTTTATATTTAATTGTTAATAATTTTGGGAATTATTTGAAAAATACACAAACAAACATAAAATTAATTTGTTGCTTGTTTTTATAGGAAAATACAGATTTAGGGATGGTTGCGAAAAAGAACCTTGTAACAGTTATTGGACTAATATTAGATACAGACGTCGTAGATGTGGACAGAAAAAAGTTTGTAATTGAGATGTTATGGGATGGTGCAATAAGTGATCGATGTCACGATATCATGAGGATATTGCTTCTACGTTAGGTTACCAGATAGTGCTTTTTAAATATTCAATCCGCGGGTACACTACTTATAGCTTTTTAGGCTATTCGACCAACGCAAATTGTGTTATTTTGCTACTTTACAACAGAGCCAATATACGAGAAAAACATAGAAATATAAGAAACAGAAAACTGCATTTTAGTCGTATCTTGAGTTAGATAGATAGATTGGAGATAGGGGTCGGTGTGGTTAACCTCTGTCACTGAAGCCACAGTTGGGCTTATTGTGACGTCCCCCGAATTGGTTATGATTCCTCTTCAATCCCTGCGCTTTCAATGAAGCTTAGTATTTTGCGAAGAGAAATGGACAGGAATTCCGATGGTTCCATGAAACCCTGACCGAAGTGACGAAGTCTTTTGTGAGCTAAACCCTCACATTCACAGAGGATATGCTCCGGTGTTTCGTCTTCGTCATTGCATATTCTGTAGATTTTGGTCTCAGAGAGACCAATCCTATTGAGATGCTTCCTCATGTGACAATGCCCAGTCAGAGCTCCCACTAGGGTTCGGGTCTGATATCTGCTTAGTTTTAGATAGTCAGATGTTCTTTTTTTCGAATGCTTTGGCATAAAGAGATTTGAGTGCCTGTTGCCCGGTGCCGAGTCCCAGTAAATGGCACTTTGCGATTTAAGCCATATTCGGATGTTCATTCTAGCTGTGCTTACCATACCCATTTTGTGGGATACCAGGTCCCATGAAGTCCGCCTCTGAACCTTTTCTACCCATTGAGTCGGCCATTTCGTTACCTACATATCTTGAGTTAAATTTGCTACTGTTAAATATCACAAATCCTGTTGCCATTAAATTTTCGGTTATTGGTTCTCTCTAATAAAAAATAATACTTTGCACGATATCTATCTGTTGTCTGTTGACTTTCTACAATAGTTTATTGTTCGCTTAAGCGATCAGATCCTGAGTCTAAAGAAAATCGAGCCGCCTCCCGATTATCGTCATACATTGTTGCATATAAGCGATTCAACTTAATGTTACGAGCTTGAGGTTCGCAAGGGATTTTAAGTAAAGCAGTTCGATATTATTTACTACTTGATCGCTGTTATCGATGAAAATCACTTTAAAATACACTTTCGCGAAGAACTGATCGTCCTTTTATTCTCTCAGGGGAAAACATAGCCCGGGCTCTGTAGCGCTTATATAGTGCATGTGATGAGTCGAGAGACTTCCAGCATATTTGGTTATTTGTGTGGAATACATAAGAAGTAACTATTACATGCGAGAAATGTCTAGAACATGCGAGAAATGTCTAGAACATGCGAGAAGTATGTATACGAACCTATATAGATATTACAAGGTTGGTATTTTTTTCCGAAAACTTAAGTACCAATCATAGGTGAGTTGTTCGGGTTGCTAGAGTAAACGTAACAATAATTTTAATTTTTTGCAACACATGTAACCCACCAATCCAAGCAAAAACAATAATTAATAAATTCTGAAAAAATGGCTCTCTACAATAATTATCAATATTGCTAAATCTTTTATCTCTTGTATGTTTTTTTTCGATGGAGAAAGTGGTTTACTTTCTTTCAAGTTAAGGAAAAAGGTTTACTTTCTTTCAAGTTAAGGACATCCACCGAAAAAAAAGCATACAATCCTCTGGATCATTTGCAGGACTCGACCCTTTTCAGGTAATTTCCGATGATTTTTTAGATATTCCGGGCTCTATCTCGACCATAAACACGTTCTTTCGCGTAGCCTCAAAGAATCAAATCAAGAAGCGTTAAATCGCACGATCTTGGGGGCCACTTTTCTGACTGAACAATTTCTGACGCAGCAGTTCAATTGTTGGACGTGTTCTGAGGGCCGATGCCACATCTTCCAAATCAAAATCTTTAATTTGATCCCAGAATCAATAACGCAACATGCTTTGATAGCGCTTACTTTTAACTGTTTGTGTTCGTCCTTGATCGTATTCGAAGAAGAAAGGATCAATGACTCCTCCTGCACAATGTACAACAATCACTTTTTGTCTTTCGCTTTTCTTGAATCAAATGTGGATTTTCCTCTCACTACATGCGGTAATTTTATTTTTTCCCTTAGCCAGAAAGCTGAAAATGTGTTTCATTCACCACTGTCAGAAAAATCAGCATCCAATTGCTGTTGTTCCAGAGCAGAGATGACTCCAGATAATGTATCCTGCAGGCCCTGGCCCGATTTGGGCTGTCGCGCCATTGATGATGATGATCTTGTAGTATAAACTATTATAGTAAAATACATTATTCTTCATACTTATATTGTCATGCTTATTTTATTTTTGCCCGGTAACTGAAATTTAGCATAATGCTATGTTTCCACTGCCCCGTAATCTCGCGATTAAGAGTACTGGATTAAAAACGGTTTCCATTGCATTCCTAGATTAAATTTGACAGTTGAAACAAAACATCTGTTGTGTACTGTCAATATTTCTATTAGTCGACGACAGTTCGAAATGGAGTCTATGTGCAAAAATGTTTCCGTTCAACAATTATATACTGTAAATGACAAAAGTTAAGTAAAAAACATACTTACGCTTAACAATTTTCTTTTTTTATAGCTGACATTTCACATTTGACATCTCCAAGTATGAAATTTCAACATATGGTCTGCTGAATTTCTCTGCCTTTGGCTGAATTGCAATTTACTGGGTTGACTCTAAAAAATTACGAGATTAGAAACTAGATTATTTTTTAATCCCGCGGTTTGGTAATCTCAATCTCATATGGGTAGTCTACTAAATTAGCGTGTAGATTTGCTTAATCGCGTGATTACGGGGCAGTGGAAACGTGGCATAATTGAGTGAAGATTTTAATCCCATTAAATTATGAAAATTACAATTTGCTTTTAATGAATAATTTGAATATTGCACCAAATATTTTTACAGATAAGACTTTAAAAATTGTGATAAATGCGAATTTATATCTTCACACTCATATTTACAGTGTTTCTTGAATAGTGGAGCACCGTTTGTCGTCGAAATCGCAACAATGTTCAAAACATTTAAGGAGGTCTGATAAATTCCAAACCGGCATTTGGGTTACAAGTCTTCGCACGGGTTTTGTGCTGTTTCATAAGAATACTCGGCCGGTTTTGCAGCCAACTATCTGGCAACCTTGCTTCTAAGATTATCAGCAAATAAGTTTGCTAGGAAAAATCACAAAAACAGCGATACTTCTTTGATGTGTATTACAGATGAAAGACGTCTAAAGGCTGGTTTACATGTCAAATGCAAACATTTTTTATTGAAATTGTGAGAGAGCTAGCATACCGAATTTTCAATGGAGTAGAAAGAAACCACTGCAAAAAACAAAATTCACAGAAATATTGTCAATATTTTTTGCTAAACATGATATCTGTTCGTTTCACTCCTGATCAGTTTCTCATAAAAGATTTTCCTTCTACCTCGCAATATCAGTAAAAAATATTTGCATTCGTCATGTAAACCAGCCTCAAGACCATTTTATTCCCTTTGGCTATTGGCTATAGTTTCTTACCAAGGATGTCTCTCAGCATAAAACAAACTGCTTACCTAAATTTATCATTTGATCATTCTCATTAAAATATAAACACATTTCAGTTTTATTTAAGTAACAACAAAATTTTTTATTAAATTCGAATATATTGTTAATGTTGCTTGAATATAAAAAAGAAACTTAATACTAAATTAGTAATTAATTAAAATATATATATTTTAACAATATGTATTGCATATTTTTAATACGAGTGTATAAGAAATTTTCTCTATTACAACATACTGAACATGTAGCATAAAAAACCTCTTTGGTTGTACATTCTTAGTTGTATCTTAAGATGAAAAATTATCAGACATTAAAAATATTATTTGGCACATTTTTTAAATTATTTTTAATACAATGGTGCCTATAGAGTAAAATTATTAATATAAATTGTTTGATATAAGCTGAGAATAATTTTTGAAATTATAGTTTGAGTATTAAGACAAATATGACCAATTTAGCAATAAGATTAATCAAGAGTTGTTGTATCATTGATCTTTGGTGGCATGTAGGTAGAAGAAAATACGAAAAGTACGCGACTTCAGTTTCATACTCCCTAAATTAAAACTTCATGGTGTTCATGTATAAGCAGGAAAAAGGATGAGTTGTGGTTTGTGTGGATGGCGTCATTTTTACTCTTTAAAGCAGAATTAAAAATCGAGGGAAAGAAAAACAAATAGCAGACACAGAATAATTTCTGACAATGTTGGGACGCCAATACAGATCCGAACATATTTATCAGTTTCATTTATTTCAAATTAAGTACATATAAGATAATACTATTCTATTCCACCGTCCTAAGTTACTTTCTAAGCAGCATCGTTGTACGTGAGGTCTTCATTCTGTTAGTACTCTCTAATCCGAGTGGTCGTTACTCGAATCCATCAGGACGACCCGCCGAATTGTACCTGCAATTGTATGTAATGTATTCTGGAGACTTAAACAAATAAATTACTAGAATTTCTGGGAAAATGGGATTTGCCACGGTACAAGCTACACACTTTTGGAACGAATCCAAAGTTTTCAATCTGAAAATGCAACTTGAATTGGTGGCTGAGTAGAAACAGATGCGACATACTTGCTGGCGGCCGGGTGGGCGGGGTACTTGTTTCTGACTCGGACTATAAATTCTGAAAATAAAGAAAAGAGAAGCATGAAATCTTATAATGAAAATAATTACGTAATCAAACCGTTCGATATTTTTTCATCGAATTGGTCTTATTGTCCGAAAACAGCGAAATCAATAATCCGATATCGAAAGCACTTTGAACCAGAACCAGTCATATGAGCACATTGCTTCTTCATTCACATTCACATGAAAATGGTTGTATTTTGTAAAATAATAAATAAAATAATGTAAACCGTAACCGAAAAAACGTCAGAAAAGAAGTAAATAATCGCGAATACGTATGTAGTGCCGAGATGCGATAGCCTGCAGTTCAATTTTCGAAATTTACGTTCGACACTTCTATTGTTATTGTCACAACATCAAGAATGCAAGTTCATCTGTCAAAATGTGGTAGGGGAAGTGTCGATGCAGCTTTAATAGCGGAGAAATGACCCAATTTTGATCCCATTTCCCATTATGATATGATACGTACTGTTTAGGGCAATCGGTTTTTGCCACGGCTACTCTGAAGTTTGCGTATGGCAGTACTGGTCTCAGGGACGCGATACGAACGACATATCGAGAGACTTTTTCAATCAGCTGCAGCAACTGACTTGAAAAATTCAGCCGAGCTTTTCACGCACACACATCTGAACACACTGAAAATCGATAAGACGCCGTGTCCATGTGAGTTGTGCCCAGTAAAAGACAATCACTTTCTATCGAAAGTTCTGATACTTTTATGTACTAGACACATAGATGCAAAAAGGCGGGCTACTGAATGCTGAAGGTAGGTGAAGTGAAGGGCATTGCACAGAGAACAGGGGTGAGATTACGTAACTTGGTTCGAGTGTTTGTTTCGAGTTTAAAATAAAAAAATCCTGTTTCGACCTAGGTAACTTTGGTTCAAGGTTTTGCTTCGAGTTCGAAAAAATAGTTGGCTTTCTGTACTTTGTTTCGACCTGTCTTGTGAGATTGATACGAGCGAATTTTGGTCGGTAGCTACTTGGCTGTCGAGTGCAAGCTTAAAATATCTTCAACGATGTAAGTTTTCGGATATTACTTTATATTTATTGTTCTAATACTTGAAATCGTTAATATGCAGGAGACAATAAAATTGGCCAGGCAATAAAGAAGCAGCAATGCAAAGTAATGATGTGCTTCATGAAAAATCACGAAGACCTAGCCAAAGGAATTTTGAATAGATAGGTAAACTTCAAAGGAGTTATGGGAGACGTTGAAAACTTCCCTTAACGAACGGCGACCGCCTGTGAAAAAAAGCATGAATGGAAAAAAGTAAATAATTGACCTTATTGCGAATGTCACGTCACTTCACTTCGATGCCGATTCGACATCGACGCATGAAAAAGCGATTGAGTATGTCGATGCCAAACGGGTACCATATTTGGTCTTCATTAGTTGGAAGGTGGAAATTTTGTAATCCGTACCTTGAACCAAATAAGCCCATGATGTGACGGTTCCGGTGTTCTCCTTGGCAATCGCGTTCAACGTGCTGGAATTATGTTGTTGGAAATTTAAAGTTAAGATTAGTTAAGTTAAGAAGTTGAGATTGTTATGATTCTATCCATGCCGTTTGAACTTCAAACATATTCAAACATACGCGAGTAAAATTAACTCACCCCCGCGTGAACTTTACTCACAATTTCACGGGCCACTGTGGTCCAGTAAAGTTAGCGCGGATTGTCGATTGGAAGGATCAACGGCACTTAAAGCTACACGGCCCTATAAAAGGCCCGGCCGCCGCTGTTTTGGCCACTTTTTATTAACAACGTTTATTTTCAGGTCACTAAGCGGCGATACGCTCTGGCTGTTTCAGCAACTCCTTTCTTAAGGTAAATAAAAAAAAGATCATTGCGGAATCTCGTTAGGAACTGTTTTTTTGCTGAACCAGCAGGGAACAATTCCTTATGAGAAATACGCATTTTTTGGATTGTACCAGCCAAGCTGGTTGAACGGTTGCATGCATCCCGTGATTGCATTCTTCAAACAAATAAATTTTCCGTCACCTTGTTTCACCGAAGTACTTCTATTTCGGTGATATTTTTTTTTTTTTTTTCTACTTTTATTTTCTCTTTTATCTCTTTTGCCCTCTTGCAAATAGGCAAGCACACTCTCGTTTACCACAAAAATTGGAACATTGTCCAATAGCGTGTCTTTAGCGTCATCACCACGAATCAGGTCCTTTTCCTTCGCAATCTCGTTGCGTCCACCCCCTTCCACAATTCTACATTGCGAAACGAATATGCATTAGTATTCACATGCCTTCGACTGATTTATATACAATCTCTAGAGCAAAGTTGCTGGTTCTTTTTTCAATAGATGATACGAAGGATTGGCCGAATAAAATATACCTCTATTACTCCAAGGATTTCAAACATTTCTACGTGATTAAATCTCATAAATGTGAAAGGAAGTCTGTAACGAGCCGCTGTGACAATAATACATTTAAATAATCATTTAACATCGCATTCACCCCAACGCGCGCAGCGCTCGACAACAGCATTGGACGTCCGTCTAGTTAAACTAAAGGGGTAAGCCACTCAAACTTGTTTTTAAAGAAAAAAATATAAACTCAAACAACCGCGACGGCCGCAAAGGAAGTCATTCCGAGCCTATCCAAGTTGGGACCTGCATAACGGCGGTGATCCGTCTTCGTAAAAGTTTTTCGAGCTATACTACGAGTGGATCTTCGGGCGAGAACGTAAATAAATAGACAAGAAATATGAAAGTGACGGTGACGGTGAAAAAAAAGTGACCTAGAGTTTGTGGCTAGCATTGGTACGTACAGGGAGATTTTTCCGCAAAGTCAGCGGCTATCTAATCAGGAGACGAGTGCCGGAGCATGCAAAAAGAAGCACTTCTTAGACGAGAGACTCCTTCTGCGGGCTACCTGACGAGAGGGGAACGGGAAAACCGAAGCCTCGAGAGGACGTTCGGTCGGCAAGGTGACCTTTAGTGTATGTTTCAGACAAAACTATTTGTTAGTTCGTGAAGGTCGGTCGCGAAAACTGAAAGGTACCCCAAACACCTGTGTCACCTATACACGAAGCATTAACTCCAAGGTCGTCCACTACATTCCAGTCAACCGCTCAAGATTTTCAAGGTCAGTACACTTATTACCTCGTTATATATGTGGGATTTGTGCCTGGCAACGATGATGTTTCAGCAGCACGGTACTACAGGGAACAGAGAAAACGAAGCGAACAGTGAAAAGGCAGTGAGTGTGCAGCGGCAGTCTTGGATCAACGGGAGAAGTATAAAAACGAAATTACGAAGTAAAATTACAAAGTAAGAAGAAATATAAAACGAGGCTACGAAATAAACCTACAAAGTAAGAAGAATTAAAAAACTAAACTACGAAATAAAACTACAAAGTAAGAAGAATTATAAAAACGAGATTAGGAAATAAAACTATAAAAACCCACAACTTGGGGGCTCAACCGGGATCGCCTGCGACGCTACGCTGAAAACGCCAAAGAAATATTTTGGATTTTGGAAAAAAAAAAAAAAAAACCTGAGTACATTCTTTTCTATTAATCTTAGTGCATGAAATTCGAAGGCAAGGGTAGATCTCTTCTAAATTACTACGGTAAGAACACGAAAATTGTGCGGTATACAGAATTAACGCTAATTTTGACATCCAAAAGTTGGGATAGGAAGTGTGTGATGGGAAAGAAAAACCAGAGAAGAAGCACGATATGCGACAATGCCGATGAAACTTATCGAACAATGGTAGTGGAATTGCGTCGTGAGGTAGACGAAAAAAAGAAAGTTATGAAATTTAGGCTGAAAGTGTAGGACTAAATCACTGAAAGTATCGGTCTGAAAGCATGGTCTGAAAGTGTCGGTTGAAAACGTATGGAGAGGCTGAAAGTGTCTGCGGTTTGTGGGAGGTTTTTAGTGTTAGACACGCTTTCAACTAGTAGTAAGTAGTACTACACTTTTGGATCTTTTCTTGGCAGATGCGATAGAGACAGGCTATCTGAAAGTATAGGGGTTCTGAGAAGCTGAAAGTGTCGGGGAAAAAGCTATGTAAAAACCGGAAAAAGTGTTGGGGTTGTGGACGATGGGCTGGCTGTGACGGCCATGGTGATTTTTTGGGGGGCTGGTTGTGGTGGGAATGGACGGCCATGATGGCTTTTCTGGGGTGCTGATTAGCTTGGATAGGTATTCTAGGTCAGGTTTTTACTCGGTTGAGTTTATGTAAATTTGATCTCGAGTCAAGTTCAAGTCAAGTGGGATTGTTACAGGTTTCTCTTATGCGCGGGTCATCGAGGATATTGTATGATATCTGGTAGCCCGGGAAAATTTCAGGTTATGTGAGAATTAAAACAAGTTTTTTGTCATTTAAATCTTTATTATCTGAAAATCGAGGGGGTAAGAATCAGAAGATGCCGTCATCCAGATGGACTGCTAGTCTAAGGCCAAATTTAGTTTTTAGCAGCCGGAAGAATTTAATGTGGTGCTCCTTGGCTATTTCCAAAGAGCTGGTGGAGACCACGGTATCTCCATCACCCCCTACGGCCGAAGTAAGCAACTCAAAAGTGTTCTATAAAAAAGATAAAATTACTTGTAATTAAATATTAGAACAGAATACTTACCATGATGTTCCTGTAAACTCGAAAGTGATTATGATTTTTCACAGGAGAACTGCCTACTTATATACGGCCAGAGGATAGGAAAAAAATCAAAGGACCTTGACATCATCCAAGAAATTCAAAAGATTTAAAATCTCGAAATGTCTTATATCAATGGACTAGATAATTACACAAAGTATCAGAAGTCGTAGATAATCAATAAATAATAGTGTTCACTCGCAGCAACAAAGTTGATAACACTAAGGTCAGATGTACGAATTTCATTACAGGTGATAAATGCTTAAATGAAGATGACGATCGGTAAATAATCAAGAAAAAGAGTCTTCATAGTTTCCAACAAAGTTGATAATCATTAGCATGCGAATTGCAGCGCACACGTTTTCATATAAAAATAGCCTTGATAGCCTATTGAATGAATGACTCCATAAGACCGATATATTTTAGTATCAAGACCGCTTGTAGCTATTATTTTATAAACATTTTATAACGCACAGGTGGTTAACATGTGCGGGCATGCATAAACAGACGGTATGATCTTACCTGTAGCTATTATTTTATGCGTATTTCATAGCGCTTATGGGAATAACATGTTTTTCTTTATAATGGGATAGATGATAATCCGGAACGAAAAATGCTAGTATGAAGATTAAAGATGTTAGTTATTTCCAGTGATATTGGCTTGATCGTTAAGTTTTTTTTAAAGTTAAGCTCTTGTAGAATAATTGGAGCGAATTGTGCACATTGTAAAAGTTCTATATCGCTTTGAATAAAATATACAAAATGAAAACTTGTACTTTCATTCTTATCATTACCACCCAACCTTACCCACAGTCACAACAATTATCACAAAGCAGAACGATCGACAGCAAGCTGGGAACTTGTTTTTAATATTCCCACGGTAATTCACCCATAAAAAAATCATCATCGCGATTGAATCTTAGTGAATTTCGATCGCGCTCGCAACCGCCCAGCAGGAATTTGACTTTGCGATTTGTCTCGGCGCTCAGGTGGTATAGCGCCCTGTCTGCCCAACTCTACTTCAGCCAGGTTTACCCGAAAAATTAAATTTACTTGGCCCCTTATTGTTGTACAGGGTGAGGGATCTTACACACTGGGGTTCATTTTAAATTGGTAATTGTCCAGCAACAGCTCATCAACTTCAACCCTGTCGCGAGATAAACCAACCGTGCCTCTAACTTATTATTCATGGGTCCGGTAATCGAAAAGGATCACCGTGTGGGAGTTTCAGGACCTTTAGACTGACACGTATATCACCGCTTTAGACAATGTTAAAAGTAGTGACATAAGATGAATGCTCCACCAACAATGCTCCGCGTCGATATCCTGCAAATTAATAGAAATATATTAATCGGTATAGTTTAAATACTTACACGGATATCACCGCTTTAGACAATGTTAACAGTAGTGACATAAGATGAATGCTCCACCAACAATATTCTGCGTCGACATCCTGCAAATAAATAGAAATATATTAATCGGTATAGTTTAAATACTTACCTTTCTTAATCCTGCAGCTAGCCTCAGACAAATTCCAGACAATAGTAGTATCCGTCCGAATTGGTGTCTGAGTTCAGCTGGTGCGACGCTCTTGCTGGCTGCCGGGACTAACTACGGCAGTGTGGGGGGGGGGTACTTGCTCAAACTCAGACCATAAACCCTTGGCCTTGGCACAAAGCAGAACGATCGACAGCAAGCTGGGAACTTGTTTTTAATATTCCCACGGTAATTCACCCATATAAAAATCATCATCGCGATTGAATCTTAGTGAATTTCGATCGCGCTCGCAACCGCCCAGCAGGAATTTGACTTTGCGATTTGTCTCGGCGCTCAGATGGTATAGCGCCCTGTCTGCCCAACTCTACTTCAGCCAGGTTTACCCGATAAATTAAATTTATTTGGCCCCTTATTGTTGTACAGGGTGAGGGATCTTACACACTGGGGTTCATTTTAAATTGGTAATTGTCCAGCAACAGCTCATCAACTTCAACCCTGTCGCGAGATAAACCAACCGTGCCTCTAACTTATTATTCATGGGTCCGGTAATCGAAAAGGATCACCGTGTGGGAGTTTCAGGACCTTTAGACTGACACGTATATCACCGCTTTAGACAATGTTAAAAGTAGTGACATAAGATGAATGCTCCACCAACAATGCTCCGCGTCGATATCCTGCAAATTAATAGAAATATATTAATCGGTATAGTTTAAATACTTACACGGATATCACCGCTTTAGACAATGTTAACAGTAGTGACATAAGATGAATGCTCCACCAACAATATTCTGCGTCGACATCCTGCAAATAAATAGAAATATATTAATCGGTATAGTTTAAATACTTACCTTTCTTAATCCTGCAGCTAGCCTCAGACAAATTCCAGACAATAGTAGTATCCGTCCGAATTGGTGTCTGAGTTCAGCTGGTGCGACGCTCTTGCTGGCTGCCGGGACTAACTACGGCAGTGTGGGGGGGGGGGGGGGTACTTGCTCAAACTCAGACCATAAACCCTTGGCCTTGGCACAAAGCAGAACGATCGACAGCAAGCTGGGAACTTGTTTTTAATATTCCCACGGTAATTCACCCATATAAAAATCATCATCGCGATTGAATCTTAGTGAATTTCGATCGCGCTCGCAACCGCCCAGCAGGAATTTGACTTTGCGATTTGTCTCGGCGCTCAGATGGTATAGCGCCCTGTCTGCCCAACTCTACTTCAGCCAGGTTTACCCGAAAAATTAAATTTATTTGGCCCCTTATTGTTGTACAGGGTGAGGGATCTTACACACTGGGGTTCATTTTAAATTGGTAATTGTCCAGCAACAGCTCATCAACTTCAACCCTGTCGCGAGATAAACCAACCGTGCCTCTAACTTATTATTCATGGGTCCGGTAATCGAAAAGGATCACCGTGTGGGAGTTTCAGGACCTTTAGACTGACACGTATATCACCGCTTTAGACAATGTTAAAAGTAGTGACATAAGATGAATGCTCCACCAACAATGCTCCGCGTCGATATCCTGCAAATTAATAGAAATATATTAATCGGTATAGTTTAAATACTTACACGGATATCACCGCTTTAGACAATGTTAACAGTAGTGACATACGATGAATGATTCACCAACAATATTCTGCGTCGACATCCTGCAAATAAATAGAAATATATTAATCGGTATAGTTTAAATACTTACCTTTCTTAATCCTGCAGCTAGCCTCAGACAAATTCCAGACAATAGTAGTATCCGTCCGAATTGGTGTCTGAGTTCAGCTGGTGCGACGCTCTTGCTGGCTGCCGGGACTAACTACGGCAGTGTGGGGGGGGGGGGGGTACTTGCTCAAACTCAGACCATAAACCCTTGGCCTTGGCACAAAGCAGAACGATCGACAGCAAGCTGGGAACTTGTTTTTAATATTCCCACGGTAATTCACCCATATAAAAATCATCATCGCGATTGAATCTTAGTGAATTTCGATCGCGCTCGCAACCGCCCAGCAGGAATTTGACTTTGCGATTTGTCTCGGCGCTCAGATGGTATAGCGCCCTGTCTGCCCAACTCTACTTCAGCCAGGTTTACCCGAAAAATTAAATTTATTTGGCCCCTTATTGTTGTACAGGGTGAGGGATCTTACACACTGGGGTTCATTTTAAATTGGTAATTGTCCAGCAACAGCTCATCAACTTCAACCCTGTCGCGAGATAAACCAACCGTGCCTCTAACTTATTATTCATGGGTCCGGTAATCGAAAAGGATCACCGTGTGGGAGTTTCAGGACCTTTAGACTGACACGTATATCACCGCTTTAGACAATGTTAAAAGTAGTGACATAAGATGAATGCTCCACCAACAATGCTCCGCGTCGATATCCTGCAAATTAATAGAAATATATTAATCGGTATAGTTTAAATACTTACACGGATATCACCGCTTTAGACAATGTTAACAGTAGTGACATACGATGAATGATCCACCAACAATATTCTGCGTCGACATCCTGCAAATAAATAGAAATATATTAATCGGTATAGTTTAAATACTTACCTTTCTTAATCCTGCAGCTAGCCTCAGACAAATTCCAGACAATAGTAGTATCCGTCCGAATTGGTTGCTGAGTCTTTGCTGTTGCGACGCTCTTGCTGGCTGCCGGGACTAACTACGGCAGTGTGGGGGGGGGGGGGGGGTACTTGCTCAAACTCAGACCATAAACCCTTGGCCTTGGCACAAAGCAGAACGATCGACAGCAAGCTGGGAACTTGTTTTTAATATTCCCACGGTAATTCACCCATATAAAAATCATCATCGCGATTGAATCTTAGTGAATTTCGATCGCGCTCGCAACCGCCCAGCAGGAATTTGACTTTGCGATTTGTCTCGGCGCTCAGATGGTATAGCGCCCTGTCTGCCCAACTCTACTTCAGCCAGGTTTACCCGAAAAATTAAATTTATTTGGCCCCTTATTGTTGTACAGGGTGAGGGATCTTACACACTGGGGTTCATTTTAAATTGGTAATTGTCCAGCAACAGCTCATCAACTTCAACCCTGTCGCGAGATAAACCAACCGTGCCTCTAACTTATTATTCATGGGTCCGGTAATCGAAAAGGATCACCGTGTGGGAGTTTCAGGACCTTTAGACTGACACGTATATCACCGCTTTAGACAATGTTAAAAGTAGTGACATAAGATGAATGCTCCACCAACAATGCTCCGCGTCGATATCCTGCAAATTAATAGAAATATATTAATCGGTATAGTTTAAATACTTACCTTTCTTAATCCTAGCCTCAGACAAAATCCAGACAATAGTAGTATCCGTCCGAATTGGTTGCTGAGTCTTTGCTGGCGCAACGCTCTTGCTGGCGGCCGGGACTAACTACGGGAGTGCGGGGGGGGGGGGGTACTTGCTCCGACTCAGACCATAAACCCTTGGCCTGTACAACAAAAATTGTCAGCGCCGACTTATCCAAGGGAATAGTAAAAAAATTGGGATTATTTTCCCATCAGGTCGTGAAAGACCAAGAAGCGGTTGGATTGGCGCGGCTTCGCGATTTGTCAGGGCGCTCTGGTGTTGTTGGCGCCCTGTTCTGCCCACGCTAGCTCAGCCATATCTGTCCTAAAACAATTCTCACGATATGGCCCCTTATTGAGGTTGGGGCGAAGGAGCTAAACGCTCAGGTTCACTTTACATGTGGCCTTCTAGCCTATCATCATCTTTGTAACAAAATCAAGAAAAAAAATGCCCAAAACAAGCGCGAAAAACAAAAAAAAAAAAAAATAAAGACCAAATCTGAAAAAAAGCTAGAAAAACAAACAAAAGAAAATAATGAAAAATAAAAAAAAAATTGTGCACTCAACCCATAAATTTTTGTTGAACCTTCTGTTATTCTTTTTTTTTTTGGTTTATATTATTTAATTATTATTTAAATTTTCTGTCCGTCTGTCCTGTCGTCTTGTCATTTTGTTATTTTTTTTTTTTGTTTAATAATTTTATTTATTTATTATTTAGTTTTTAATGTAATGTAAGTTTTAAATCCTAACTTAACTTGATCATTGAATTTTAGTCGATTTTAATTTAGTGAAAAATAATTGTATTGTGTTTTCGTATGATTCCCGCTTCGTCAACCGATCACGAAAAAATGCTCATGAACTTAGTGTCGAATTGATTTTTTGTAGAATTGAATTTTAGTCGATTTTAATTTAGTGATAAATAATTGTATTGTGTTTTTCTACTATGAAGAATTCACTCGGAAATATTTCAATGCTTCCTCTGTCTAGTTCACATTTATCTCAGTTTGTGTGTATGTGTGTTAGGTGTTTAGTAGCTTGATTTAGAATAAAGCAACAACAAAAAAAACACACAGTATGATTCCCGCGTTTTCTTGATGGTGAAACGACGTGGTTCTTTGGCGACATACCCATCTAGTGGCCAATCTTCTTAACATGCTTTGCATAACACAAGATCGCGCAGGTATTTTTAAACGTTACACCTTTCTCGAGTGATGTGTGTAATAATAACGTAAATTGACGTACCGTTCCAGAAAACATTTATGATAATTCGGACAAGAGTTGACGATAATATAATCGTTCGAAAATAATAAGAAAAGTACACAGAAAAATGAAATGAAACAAAAATTTTGAAAAAAGTTTCAAGTACGAGAACTTTTTTCAAAATTTTTGTTTTGACCTCATTTCCGTGGTATTGTTAAAGATCTGTGCTAGATATGCAGCTGCAGATCACTTCCTAGACAACACGGACGTCTTCTTTGGTGGTGTTTTATCATCCGGGCCGGCACCGCTGTCACTACTACTACTAGCAGACACTTTCTTATTTTTTTGGCATATTTTAATCTTTTTGTCGAGCCCGATGAAATGCAAAAAAAAAGTCGGATTTGAGGTTAAGAATGACCGGCTTTGAAAACAAAAAAAGGAACGAATGTAAACTCTATTTTCCCCGATACTATTCAAGTTTCACAACTTCTAAACGAAAAAATCACGGAAAATATAATTCAGGAAATTACTTCGGAATGGAAATCGAAGAAATTAAATGGTTCACTCAAATGGAAGACCGACGCGCTTTTCTCAAAACTCGAACCGCACGCCCACCAACGAAAAGCGATCTCTTCCCCGTGAAGTTGGTCGCAGTCGAGCTGATGCGATCACAATTCATCGCAAAGTTGAATTGTAATCGCAACAGCTCCACATGGACTTTTTAACGTTCTGACAGCGGCGACACAACACCCACTTGGCGTTAGCTTTTGCATTTATGACGTGATGATGCGTTTTTGTGTAAGAGCTTTTACATTTACCCGTAGTGCCACACGCCACTTTTCGGTGGAAAAATTTGAGTATGGCCAATGGTGGTTATTGTTTCCCTACCGCATTACTAAAACTCGAGAAAAGGTCTTGTTTGGTATGCGGATGAAGCTGATAACTTATCTTTGCGGCTTCTTCATATGCATACCCCCAGGCGATCATGTGTTTAACCGAAACCTGATCACAAAAACGGACATGTTTATAATCTTGCGATGACATTGAATAGATTTAGTAGCTCGACGGTCAAGAAAAATATCATAATTATCAGCAGAAGATATTTCAACACTGTAGGTAATGATGACGTCGTCTTTGGATACGGTAGCTTGTTGCATCTACGGGGTAATTCACTTTTGCATTCTGCCGATCGCAAGGGCAACCAATACCGGAGATAGTTGTCAGCCGATAACCGCTAAATGTTGTAATGGATGTATTCATTTTTTCAGGGTAACTGGTTTATATAAGAAAGGATCTTCAGTGGGTGTGTAGTTTTTTTTCTTTAAAAACACCTTTCCTTAACTGATAATATATTTTAATTATTGTACTTCTTCACAAATCTTAATTTTATGAAGCCACCCTTGGTGTCGTCCTGCCCGTCATACACCATGTAATGCTCGGCAGCATTGAGTTCCTCTATTTGGCGCTGAGTCTTGATTTTCTCAGCAAATCGTGGTGGAAGGAAGCAATGCTTCCCATTGTCCAGATATACGATTAACCTTGAACCGTATTTGGTCTTCAATAGCTTGAAGACCCTAATCGGATACTCCTTACCAATTTCTAGTGAAATAATTGGTACAGTAGTACTGCCCTCTCCTTCAGCGACACTATATAGAAGCTCAATAGCAGTCTAGAAGAGTTAAAATTAATTAATATTTGTTGAGTCGTCACTGAACGCGGATAAAATCCCTGCGGAGCTGTTGCGATCATAATTCAACCTTTTCGATGAGTTATGATCGCATCAGCTACTGCCGCCAACTTCACGACTAACGATTGAGGGAAAAAAAGGGTCCGTTGCTTTGGAGATGCCGGTGTCATAACGGCGATTTTCGGGGCCGACCTTTTAGCAGTCTGTGGACGGGATTTTGCTAGTTTGTAACGAAACGAAGGCATTAAACACATTTTTTTTTGTACGACTAGATTAACATCCTTTAAAAGGGAACATTACATCTTCCTAGATTTCGGCTTGAGTTATTATGAAGCCAGGGAAAGTCTGCACGCCTTATTTCGCGCCGGTACACTAGAATTGATAACAAATTAAAATTTCCTTTAGTAAATAAAATGATCGATTAGTTACAACACCAAACCATAAATGGCGTCGTCTTGAAGACGGAGTCTCCTTCAGAGGAAGGGAGGCATCGGAACAATATGTAATTATCCGGTTCGGTACGACACTTATGATGTTGTGACCTAATCACACATGACAAAAATGTTCCGAAATGCGAAACATCTCGCACAAAAAGTATCATATTTTTTTGTTTTAATTAAATAAACACACAGAAACGTCACTTAGACTCACTTCAGGATACTGAAGGATCCCTAATAATATGGCATCCTGCAGCAACCTCTAGCAATTCACCAATTCGCGGATGTTAGAGTCAAAACAAGACATTAAACAATAAACGAATTTGTTTCGTACTGCGTACGAAGAGAGAGAGACGGAGGTAGCCAGTCTATTGACAACGGTCGTCAAGTGTGCAAGGACGGTGCAAGTCGAGCTCGGGCAAGTGAGCCAGTACATCGGAAATAAAGTTGGTTTTTTGAGCAATTGCTTTTTCCAACTAAGCCGTTTCTTTTACTCAGTGCGATCCCCGTCAATTTCCTTTTACGATCCCTATTTTCCCTATCATCCCAAACAGAATTGTTTATCTAATGTCATACTGGAATTTGTCGAACTGTCATTGAAACGTCGTAAACAATGACCGTGGAAGATAAAGAAATTCTTTTAGCTTACCAGCAAAAATAATTACCGCGAAGCGCGTATAAATTCTTAAATGTCCTTTAGACAACTATTGCCGTCACTTGCACTCCTTTCAATCGATGAAAAGGATTTTTTATAATTAAAAGCGGAATTAATGAGAAAGAAAAATCGAACTTACTCCACATCACCTAACCCATTTTGTCCTAATACTTATATATTGTTTTTTTTTGTTTTTTTTAGTCGTTTGTTCAATTTAATGTAATATCTTGGCTATTGAGGATGAAGTAAATTATCGATAAGTAATGAATGTAAAATTAATAAATGATTTTATTGAGTTAGAATTTTTCAAGGCATTAGACTATAAAATGAAATCTATATAGTAAAATATTTTGAAAAAAAAAAAAAAAATGTAATTACGTTTAATATTTGAATTTAACAGTAATGCTAAATTAAAATTATGTTACGGAAAAACGTTTAATTATCAAATAGTACAGCATGAATCAATTATTCAATTTGTTTCTTTGAAATTTATACTATTCAACCTTTGTAAATATATAATATATAATACATAGGTATATAGGTATAGTCATTTGAAAAAAAAAAAAATTTTAAAACTTATCAGCTTATAAGCATTTCCTGGAAATGATAGTTTATATACCTATATTGAATATAAGAGTTGTTATTATGAATATTGCTAGATTTAAGTTCAGCGTTGTAAACAAAACTATAAAGCGCCAACTACAACGCAACACCATCCGATTTATTAATGTATCCGATTTATTAATACATTGGCCGACAATAAGCAAATATGTTCTATTACTGTTCGATTAACGGTTGGAGAAAACAGCTGAGGGCCGCAATAAACACTTTCGCAAGCTTCGACTCGACAAGGAAAAAAAGAATTAAACAGACATATGGTTACCTTAGATCCCCTTATTGCAACAATGTAACTAACTCCTTAGAAAAGGGTTAGTGTTCTTGGATCCTACGAAACACTCACTACGCCTAAACCAAAAACTTAGCGTCCAACATGTAAAGGAACGCATCGACAATTAAGTCTGCGGAGTTCACAAGCCATCTTACACTCGTAACACCAAACCCAAAAGTTCATCTTCAGTACCTAAGTGAACTTGCACCGAGGACGATTTACCCATTGGGCAAAATACTAGAATGAACAGATGGAGCCGATCGTGCAGTGCGCTGGGCGAGAGGAAAAAAGTGGAAAAACCTCAGAGAGTTGGAGAGTTGGATTTCATCACTGGACCAGGACGGTCGATTTTTTTTGGTTTTGTAAGTGAGTTCGGCAGTTTGATTGTTAACAAAAGGCAAAACCGGAAAACGTACCGGATAAAGGATCAGGGCCCTGGTTGAGGCACCCTAAGCTCCACCCCCACCCCGTGGAAGGATTGCTGGGGAATACGAAGGAATTGCGACATTGGCAGGCATGTAAATAAAGCATTATGTAAAAAAAAAAGGATTTTTAAAACTTTTATTAGTTTGACTTGTAAGCAATGTGTGTGTATAGTTCTTTTTTTTTTTTTTGGGGTTTTTTTTCGTGCTTTCCTCTCCCTAATGGCACCCACTTAATCGGCAGCCCCAACGGATCCCCGGCATACGGCGTTTTTTCGCAATTTCGCTGGAATCAAATTAGTTTTATGTAAATATGCCCATACAATTAGGTTTATTTCGGCGGTTCTGATCTCGTTCGAGGTGTCTAGTTTAGTTTGTTACTTTTATATTTTTTTTTATCGAACGATTTCCACGGAGATATCATTAGTGTGCAAATAAATAGGCGTGCGGTAGGCTCCGGAGCCCCTGCGAGGCGCATTCGGCCTGGATATATGTGTTTTCGGGTTAGCTTTGATGGAAAAATCTGTATTCATGCCCGAGTAAATGTATATCAAATATCGCGTTAATGCATATCTTTTTCGTTTTGCTTCTGGTGTAAATAGTTGGTGCAAAACCACGCGGTGTTCGGTGCCGTTAAAAGCAACGGTGCACCTTTTTATACTCGACGCGTTCCATAGTTAGGGTGCGAATTCATTTACCGTTACTAGCGCACCGTTATGTGACGCTCAACCGCGTGTTCCGTGCAAATTTACAAGTTTACTTTTTTTGTTGACTTTTAAAGAATAATTCCTTAACCCCATTTAGCCGGCTACAAAGTCCTTTTTGGCGGATTAAGATTGAAGTTGTTAGTGTAGGGCGTAAGATTTTGAATTACTTTCGTTACTTTTATATTAAATCAAATTTCAAATCTAAATATCTCTTTTAAATGTCAAACTTCCTATGCCGTATTTAAGCTTTTCCTCCAAGGGTGGCGGAAGTCTGAATTTAGTGTCGCGTAGTTGTTACATCGTTAAATTAAGCCTTTCTGGACCAGTGATCCGGTCTAGGGAGGAAGAGCAGACCTTTCAAAAAAGGGATCACTGGCGCCCACGGCCCATCTCTGGGTCTAGCCGGACAAAGGTCTGGTCGCCCTCCGTTATTGATACGGGGGTTTCATTTGCGGTATTCTAGTCGGTTAGTTGCGGTACGGAGAACGTCATCGATTAATTTTAAACCGTAATAACCTCTATATAATTTGGCTGGGAAAGGTGCGTAAATTACACGTAAGTTCGAATACCATCAGGGCCTCGATACGTTAAAAGCTTTCTATTTGTATATTTCGAACCGCATGTTTTCTTTTGGTGCTTCTTGAGTTTGAGGTTTTTATCAAATAAGATGACATCAGGCAGTAAAGGAAGAGAATACATCGGCTGGATCAAACTTAGCCAATAAAAGACTGTCCGGCTTAAATTTAATTTTAACTTCGTTTAGGTATTTCATCTCGTTTACAGCCCCCCTATTTTAGGCCGGTGCTATCCAGCAAGCTCAGGAAAAAAAAAATCTTTAATCCGGATTATCGTCATAAGAAACCAGCTCCTGCAGTGGTTATAAATTACGGACCCAATAATCTTGAGAGGATTCTCTTCTTGCATTTTTACCAAGTTTCAGCCTCTAAATTAGGCAGCGAGAGGAGCCACGCGGAGCAACGAGTTGAAATGGTCGAAGACCGGAATACTGGAACCGCGCCACCCTTTTGAGGTTAAGCCTCTTGATTTTAGCCCCTTTACGAAGGTAGCCGCCACCTAGCTAAGGCACAATTGACCAGGTGATGCCGCACCAGATCAGGTGGAGAATTTGTTTGTTAATGTTGTGCCCAGCACAAACTCCATGTTTGGATTTACTTTCGGCAATCATTAATTTAAGCCAGGCCAGTCGTTCCGCCCCTGACGCATCAAAATTACTTTCATTCATTTAAAATCCTAAATAACAACAACCTACCAGCTCGACCATAAATAGATCATATTACAATTCTCGGCCGAGGTACTACATTATGACGCAGCTCAGGGAATCCCAACTGCTGAGTCATAACATGTCGCGTGCCACAGGTACTGGGAATGGCCGAGCTGATACTTTGTTTGTTTTGTTTTTCTTTAGTAATATGTATACACATTTTTCTTTCCGCGATCAAATTGCGAATAATACAAATTTATCGCGACCCACAAATAAGCGCATTGCACTTTCAGTGAAATGCACCATTTGTGGGTCGCTTAAACTGCCGATTGTTTGAATCGACAAATTCTCGACTTCTCGGACTTTGCCATGGGTTGAACGACTGGCCCAATTACGGTTAGCATAATTAGCAATAATTTAGTATATAAGTTTTTTCGATGTTAGTATTAAGTCTCAGTCAATTTTATAATAACAAGTCGAAACGCTGTCCGAATCGGAATAAAGTATTATTTTTAAAAAACAAAGAAACAATTCAATAAGTCTTTGACTTTAACGAAACCACCAGTAAGTATACGGACAACTGTAACTCAGTTACCATTTTTCTTTCAGCAAAAAATCTCAAAGGTAATTTGCGTCTCGTATCGAGGCGCCTATACCTTTTTCGTTCCACTGAGACATTCTAACGAACGCCGGAACAACTTTTCAGGTACTACGAATAATTTATCTAATCATACAAACTAACTGGAATATCACGGGGATATTCCAGGATTCAACATAGCTTGAGACCATTTCTACGGATTTGTGTTTCAAAATCTTATTTGTAATAAGTACATCCAAAAATAAACAAAATGGAAAATATTGAAGAAAACTCAACCAATGAGCTTCAAGCAACAACTGCACCACCTCAACGGAAGGGAAAACCATCGCAACCTAAACACCAGACCCGGGGCTGCAAACCACGTCAAAAGAACACAAAACAACAACCTGTTAATTCAAAAGTTGGTTTAGCCGTATCAAAGGACCTTACGTTAGTCGAGATGATCCAATCACTCAGACAATGTTCAAGCCAAAGAATCATCAAAAGAACCTACTGCGACACGCGAAGGCGAGATTCTATTCGACAAAAGCATACTAGTCGATGGCTTATCTCTTACATCACGGAAGAACCGATCATATGCATTAGACACATCACAATACTTCGAAATCATTGAATCGTCATACAACATGCATGTTCTCTCCGACAAGAGATTTAAGGAATACATTACCCTTACCCTTTATACCTACTATTGCGAAATACTCTTATGGAAACGTATACTCTTCGTCCTCCGAGGGATCGAATATATATCAAACAGTGTTTTCGAAAATTTAGTAGCAACGATACCGGATCTTAGTGTACCACAGGAAATTGGTCAGTACTTGGATGGCATCGGAAATGTTAAAGACTCATCAGGCGTAGAATACGACCTTTCTTTATTGTTCCAGCTTCTAACCCCATCAGCACGGTCTATTGCCGGACACTACGGCAAAGTCTCATCGACAAATCACATCGCTTACGAGACAGTACCTGCACCGCGAATCATTTTGGAAAGATTAGCTTTTGATTTAGCTATCTCCAAAAGCCAAAACGTGTTACCTTTATGGGATTTCACGTTGACACAGGACACTGAAGCGCATCCCTGTCTACCCAACAGGAAGCACCACCCACCGTTATCAGTACGATTTGCTTTCCTCGAAATTAACATTAAATAGCGGGCAAAGTATCGGTACTTTATGTGTCGTTCAATGGTGTATATGGCGTCAGAAGACGGCGCCATACATTACAAGGCACCCAACGCTGTGACGGGCGAATACGGTCCAAATTACATGGAATCCAACGTCAGGGCTTCAAAATCCGGCGCCAACCATGTGTTCAGCACATTACATGGCGCCCAACGACTTCGGGCTGCAGAATGCGGCGCACATTACATGGCACCCAACGCCGCCATCATACGGCGCTCATGTACCTCCATGGCTCCCACGTCGCGTACACGCCATACATTAAATGGTATTTTTAGGACAGTACAGCGTACGTACTACTAAGATCGAGTACAGGCATATCAAAGGCCCTATTCGAAGAGCCGTTTAGGCTTCATTACTTCAAACTCTTTAGAGTTATACCATCTCAATGATATGTGATTGAGTATGGCATCGGCCTTCCCGACGAAAGTCTGTTTTCTGTGCTTCTCCACCTTCCATTCCTCTCTTTTTAATTCCACCATCCTTTTCACCGTCTGTTATTTCTTCCTTCTCCCTTTTTCCTGTACCTTCCAGCCCGCTGAAGATAGAATTCGATCTTCTCAACTCGAATTTTTCCGCCCAACCGTGCATAAATTACGTTGTCCATGGTTAAAGGTAGCCACTCACGCCCCTTCCGACGACCTACGCACGTGCTAGAGCTAGATGCACGCTACCTTTGGGAAACCATGGGACTCAAGTCACCCAACTGTGGCTTGGTCACCGGCTGATAATCGTCTTCGCAGTGAGTACATGTCCTGACTAACTTGGGACAATTGATTAAGGAGACTTACTCCAATCAGTTGTTCTGGGGCAGGGTAATGGGCATGTGCATATTGATGGCTAAGACGGTTCCTTGGATCGTAGTAGTGTGTGATGGTTTGGTTGGATGGATACTATGTTGTAATTTAGGTCATAACATAGCGCCCCAAATCACTGCATCATTACGAGTCCAAAAACATGCTTGTATACATTACAAACATGCAGCCATAAGATCAACGTCTAATAAAAATCGTACTTCAAGTGCATGGGCCTTCCAGATGATTTCTACAACGTTTTTCTCACGAAGCCCGGCTTTGCCTGGTTCTGCTCGGACTGCACAGGATCATCGCTGAAGTCGCTGGAGTCCAAAATAGACTGTCTCGCGAGGGTTTTGAGTGACCTTATGCAGTTGTCACTCTTAATATCCTCCCGGTTAATCCAGGCAGCATGTGTGATGTCATACGCCAACCTACGTCGGTTACCAATAAGCGGAGATCTATCTCTCTCACCGACCCGGCTTCATCCAACAAGATGAAATTACCCAAGCCAACATCTACTTCACCGCAACGCCGTATAACTCGACTACAAACTCACTCACTTCATGTGAAAACGGGATCGTCGAAGTAGAAAACAGCTTCAGGGCGAACCGCTAAAAATTCTTTCGCTGTTACAAACCCCGCCAACCTTGACCCAACTGGATCTACTGTCCCGGTGGATGACATAATTGCTGACGCTGAGTCAACTTCATCAGCTGATATAGTTTTCTCATCGCCAAATGTCAGCAACATAGATCAGCTGATGGCTTTATCAACTGAAAACTGCGAAACTATTCTACCGCCACCTCTGAGTAAGCGGAGGGGACTATCCGCAGCTGTCGTGACCACTATGAGTGCTCCAACTGCAGTGTCAACTGTGAGTGCTCCAACTGTCCAACTTTCTTCGGCTACTGGCGCATCTACCACCCCGACAAACAATTTGTAACCGTAAAGCGATCCTCGGTTACATTGTGTCTGACGTTCGGGAACACTGGATTGTGACCAAGATTGTGAATTTTGAGGTAATTCACGGTCTCAAGATCTGGCTTAAAACATTGCATTTAAGGTCACCTTGGGTTTTGCAAAAGTATCTCATTTCTTCGCATTTAATGCGTAGAAATTTTTTAGTTACGAAATTCACAGCCATTGAGTGCGACCGCTTTTGGTTTGTCGTTTTCGGGAAAGCAAAACTACACAGTTCGCGCCAAATTCAAAACAAAAAAGTTCAAGCCCTTTCCGAGAGATAGAGAGATAGCTGCACTTCGTGTGATTAGTGCAGCAAAGAAGAATAAGAAAACAAAGCTTCATGCGTTGTTAGTGGGCTTCTTTTTTGCTCGTGTCAGTTCTTGTTCGTCTCAAATTTAAAGTGGCCGCATTTAATTATTACGGAAAATTTAAAAAACAAATCATTGTGCGTTTTTGGTGAATAATTCTTTTTTGAAAGCTTGTCAGTTCTTGTTGTTCGCATATTGAAAGTGACCACATTTAGTTATCGCGAAAAGGATAAAAAAAAACAAAACATCGTGGTTTTTGATGACCAACTCTTTTCTCAAATTTATACGTTCCTGTTCTTCGAATTGAAGGTGACCGCATATAATTATCGTGAAAAGTGTAAAAAAAAACAATTCGTCGAGCGTAAGAAATTAACAACAACAGTAAGTAATTTTTTAATTTTAAAAGGATTTATTTTTAGTTTATTCTTGTTGCTGCTGGAACCGCTTAAAATGCCGAAATATAAGTCAATTCGTCAACTCTCCAAACAATCAGTAAAACGTCGGTTTACCAATTTTAATGATTGCAATCATACCAGTACTGCGGGACTGAATGAAAATCAAGCGCCCGCACAAGAAGACAATGCTTTTGCAAATATTCCAAGTAGCAATATCCCTAATCTTGATGAAGACGAGTTGGAATATTTGACTGACTTAGAGGAAGATGTTGAAAACATTGATTCTCAAGGTTTTGAATGTAATAGTTTTGGGATGCAGTCCTTTTTGAAAAATGGGCCACATCTCATAATATCAAGGTAAATGCTCTTAACGAACTACTCAAATTTTTAAAAGAAAATGGATATAGTTCTTTGCCTAAAGATAGTAGAACACTTCTTCGTACTCCAACAACCAGACAAGTGGTAGATTGTATTCCTGGACGATTGGTTTACATAAGTGTCAAAAGTGGTTTTGACAATTTTTTTTCTACTATGAACATTATTCCAGATGAAATTATAATTTATATTAATATAGATGGATTACCGATTACTAAAAGTAATCAGAGCTGTTTCTGGCTCGGTCGGATATGCAATTTAAAAAAAAAAATAATATTTGTAATATGTGTCTATCATGGTTATAATAAGCCATCCAATTTTAATGACTATTTGCGACCGTTAGTAGATGAACTAAAATCATTAATGTCAGTGGGATATGATTATGAGGATCATAACATACGTGTGAAACTAAGAGCATTCGTTTGTGATGTCCCTGCGATGGCCTCCATTTTGGGAATAAAGTCACACAGTGCTTAACTCGGATGTCGAAAATGCTGTGAAGAAAGCGAATTTGTAAGGAATCGTATGACTTGACGAAGAAGATATTCATCATCACAAGCATACAACTATTCTGACCGAACTTCCAATTGATATGGTTAGAAATTTTCCACATGATTACCTTCATTTGATCTGTCTTGGTGTTGTAAAAAAAACTATTGAAGATGTGGACTTCTGGAGTCACATCGGCTTTACTGTCAAGCCGAGATCAGTCAGCTATATCAGAGAGACTGAAATTTATATCAAAAACACAACCCAATGATTTTCAAAGGCGAATCAGACCACTTACACAGCTTTCGTATTTCAGAGGTTCTGAATTCAGAATATTCATACTGTACAGTGGACCATTTGTGCTGAAAAATATATTACAACAGAAAAAATATAACAACTTTCTTTTGCTACATGTTGCTACTATAATACTTTGCCATCCCACATTTTCTCAGACAAAAACTAGTGTAGCAGAGTCTATTTTAAAAGAATTTGTAATAGGTATTGCTGAAATTTATGGCAAACATAATATAATATATAACATGCATTCTCTGACTTATTGTCTGAAGATGTAAGACTATTTGGAATGCTAGATGAATGGTCAGCATTCGGCTTTGAGAGTTTTATGTATGTTATTAAGTGTCTTCTTTGCAAACCAAATCAGCCTTTAGCACAAATATGTAATATTATTCAATAATCTTGTAATTACATCAAAGGACAGCAAAGTACAAACAAAATACCCTATTTTAAAAAAGAAAAAAGTCACAGATGGTGGAAAAACAATTTTCAAGAAAGTTATATTCGAAAATTTTATTCCTGATGCTGAAAGAAATAGTTGGTTTTTAACGAAAAGCAATGAAGTAGTGAAATTTTCATATATTGAAATGGGCACTGATAACAAAACTACGAGAATACGCGGAAAGAAAATAGATTGTTTGGAAAATTTTTATGAAAAACCTATAGCATCGAGTAAATTGAATATTTACAAAGGCCAGTTTCACGAAGGAAATGAGGAGCAATTGTGGTCTACCAACATGATTAGACCGTAATATGACGGTAATATTACCGTAATATGACGGTCCTTAATTACCACATTTTTATGGTAAATGTTCCAACCCAAAGTGTGCTAACAATCGGTAATCTATAAGTACGATTTCGGGCTCGTTACCAACTCGGTCTCCGGTAACACTTCGGTAATTTTATTTGACAAAAAATTGAAATTGTTTGTCGGGCACCGCGCCTATTATTAAATTAAATCGTCGGCCTCAACGCCAGTTAAACTTTGCGGGCACTGACACCTCAGCATGTAACGCATTTAACGTCATTCCTGAGAACAGATGGTTGCATTTGTCTCGTTTCGATTGCGGAACTACGTCTGATGCTATAGTGAACTACACGGCTCAAAGGCTGAACATTTCTTCGGATCAGCTTGTATGCGTTCGATTGACAAAAAGAGACGTTGATGTCACTTCTCTTCGGTTTGTCACTTTCAAGATTGGAGTGCCTGTACACCTTCTAGAACGAGCTTTGGACCCTGCCATCTGGCCTGTCTCCGTTCGGATCAGAAGCTTCGTTCATCGTGCAAAAAACGAGGGAGAGGCCTCACCACCACTAGCAATATCATAATGCCAAGTCCTGCAGGTAACGTTCATTCACGTGATTCACTTAATATTTATTATCAGAACGTGAGAGGAATGAAATCCAAGTTGGCTAACTTTCGCACTAATGTTTCTATTGCCGATGCGGATGTTATTGCTCTAACGGAAACTTGGCTTGAGGAAGATGTATTTAACAATGAGTTGGGCTTACATAATTATACCATATATCGTAAGGATAGATATGAGACCGTTGGTGGTAGTACACTCAGAAAAATAGTTGTCATTAAAACAAATTATTTCTTTCTTTGTTTTAAGAACATATTATTTTCCACTCATCAAACAAAATTTTACTCAGTTCAAATATTTTTCATCTAAATAACGAAAAAATGTTTAATTTCAAAGAAATCAGAAATATGACTGGTTTCAATTCAAATACAAATTTTTCTTCATTTTGAGTAAGAAATGGGTTTGTTGATGTTATAATTTTCTTTATTTCAATTACAACTGTCTTCGTTCCCGAGTCTAAAAAAATGAGCGCTGTTCAACTATTTATTTCTCAAGGTTAGGTATGTCGGACTTAACGAAAAATTTCCTTCGTTTTAAGAAAAATTTATTTAAGTTGCCGGCCGGTTCGAAAAGATTTCCGTCTTTAATCGAGTTGCTAGTTTATTTCAAATAATAGTGCATCGCGCGTCATTATTTGATAAACAGTGCAAATCTTTGATTTTTTAATCATGGATGGTGAGAAAACTATACACCATGTTAGTATTAAATAAATGAAATATAAAATAACCTAGAATGAATTAATTAATTTCAGAATATTACGAGGTTAGTGACAAAAATTGGTTGAAATATAATATTCAACCAATCGAAGAAGTTCACAAAAAGTGGGAAACAACATTTAATATAAGAAAACAGTGTTTAAAAAAGTCGTCCAATTTAATTGAAATTTTGGAGGACTGGCCATTATACAAACAATCATTTGGTCATTCTTTGGTATGTACTCGCATACAGGTATATGTGTATCGCTTTAAATTAATTATTTTTTTTTTTAAATACATAGCTAGAATTTGACTTCGGTAAACTCTACCCGGGGAAAGAAAATACCCTATTTGAAAATTGGGAAAGTTTCTGCGCAGCTGTTTTACCACTAATAAGACAAATAAAAGATTCAAATGGATTGGAAATTTGGAAAAAATATGAGAATGGAAAATTTGGATCAAGTATATCATTTATATGGTATATGTATTTCTTAATACTCCGTAGTTTCTTACTTTTTTATTAACAGGTGTTAGAGATAATGTAATTTTAATATTACTACGTTCACTGCTTCCACCAACAAAAAGAAAATTTGAGACTCAGACGAGGAAGCTTAAGAAATTCTCAATTTCTGACTCGAGGAATGCTTTCATTATATGCAGTTCCACACACTGTGAGCTAAAATCAAAAACACTGTTGACAGATATTAAAAACTTATAAAGTTTATGAAAAGTAATTATTCCATATGTATACTACAACTTATGTGTAAACCTGTATTTTAAAAGAATTTAATATTTTTTTGAGAATATTATATATAATTTCTTTTCAAAATGGATAATATTTCTTGTTCTGTTTGTTTTCGAAAATTCACAGAATGTGAACATTTTTTTGCCATTTCAAATATTTTCATAACGCGAGGCGATTTGGTTTTATTGAATGCAAACGACATTAAATTTCCTCCAGTACATTTGTATAAAGTAAATAATGAAACATTTTTAAGGCCGAAAGTTTTTTTTTGAAAACAAGTACACCCAATATGTACAGAAAATGAACTTAAATCAAATTGTAACCTAGAAAAAGTATTTTTTTATTTATCATCTTGTGAAAATCTTTATTTTCTTAATTACAATTTAGTAAGAACATTACATTTGTATTTAATTTATTTGAAATGAAACATTTAAATAAAAATGCATTCTTTATTATGACGGAAAATATTATTATTATTATAGGTCTCTCTATAATCCAACGAACCAATTTCTTCATTTAGTAGAAATCATACTCCACTCAAATTAATGGTCATTGGAATATTGAAATGAATTTCCTTTATTTGTAGAAATGAAATACGTCCTTGTCTTTGATCTTTGGAAATAATTTCTTTGTAATAAGTAATCATTTTTCTACAATGACGAAAATTTTACGCAAATGCAGTAAAATTTAATTTCTTTGAATTGAAGTAATTCCTTTCTACTCATAGAGTAAACATTTCTTTGGCGCCAAATCATTATCAATTTTCTTTGATAACATGGCTATTTTTCTTACAGATAGGGAAGTATTTTTCTGAGTGTAGAAGGGGTGGAGGATGTCTTATCGCGATCAAAAAAATATATACTTCAAAGCTTTCGTGGAATTGAATATTGCGCGGTATAAATTGTTTGTCGGATGAGTTCCTGGATCGTCCGCGGAGATTTATACGCTCCACTGTCAACATGCTGAGCGCATTATAAATAGTTTTCCACTATCGGATACTATTATCGTCGGTGATTATAATCAGCCTGGTGTCAATTGGGCTTCCACTAACTGGTGCGACGCAATTGCCAGTAGTACAGGCAGTATTCTCATTGATTCCTTCTGCGATTTGGATCTTCGTCAAAGTAATTCTATACTGAATGCTAAAGGCAAGCTGCTTGACTTAGTTTTTACAAATGTTTCACCACTTCCTGAGGTAGCTTGTAACGATTTGGTCCGCAGAACGTTCAGTTGGCAATCGTCATTGCCGAAATTTTGAACGTAAGCCTTGCGGACAGAAAGTCATCCTCCATCTATCGGAAGAAATCGTCATTTCTTCAACCAAGACGAAGAATAACTTTCTATATGTTTTTGTTTTCGTTGACTATGCGTCATTAGACACATTAGTCCCACGGATGGCCAATGAAACGACGGAGCATCTAGCATAAGAGCACGTGCTAGCTCGTCGGACGGGGTGGGTATGTCGTTTCGATCCGTGAACCGATTAATTATGCTCGGTGGGCCGACGAATGGGTTTGAGAACTCCCATTCTATCTGTCAGCGGGCTTGAAAGAATTGTAGGTGAGGGGGCCAGAAGCACGTAGGGTGCGGAAAAGAGGGTGGAGGAAGTTAGGTATGAGGAGGGAACATCCAGGGTAAGATCATCCGACGAATGATCAATTAATATGACCACTATGTGTAGTTATTCGTTTAGCAAGAGAACGACAAAAAAAGGAATGGTCCGTCTAAGAACGAGTACCTTGTGGCCCAGTCGTGCTTATCAAAATCGTCTAATTGTACGTTGGAGTCCAGCGGTACCGTTTGTCCGCCCGATTCTGTATGATACGATATGTTTCCGTATTCTTGTAAGAATGGCAGAGCCGATAAGAGAAATTGACTGAAATTTTCCGTATACCGAACCACCATTTGTTTCCGCCTTTGGCGCTAAAACTTAAAATAATCAGTGTAAAAACTGCTATTAGGAGTGGCGTGAAAACAACGACGAAAAGGAATTTAAGTTCGCCTTCGAGTTTGTCGGCGATTATGACCTGAAAACACAAGACTGGCAGTGCGGTAAAAGTATTTCCAACGGCAGCTTGTAGAGCGGCTTTCTTCTGTTGTATCGCAATATCGGGAGTTCTCATCATAATTCCGCAAAAATTTATATTGTACAGGATACTAACTACACTTAAGCAAATTACAATCCATAGCGGAACAAAAACCACCTCCCAACTCCTCGAAACGAATCCGTCCAATTTAAGCGGAAGCGAAACAAATTGCAAAGCGTTGACGGCCAAAACCAATTCCAGCTCGAACGATCGATCGTGTTTAACGGCCCAGACGCATGCACCAACGCCGGCTAAACTTCCGATTATCAACGGAATGAAGACTAGTACCCAAAGATGTCGTCCCGATGTTAAACGATCGCATGCCAACAGCTCAAACATAAGAAGGATAAGATGAAGCGATAGCGATATTAACATTGCTTGAATTGTGTGTAGGAGTCGCCTTCTAATCTGTAGTGAGGATATCGACACCACACAAAAGCTCCAACGATTGCTCCTGCCGTAGCGATGGCCTTCCATGTCCAAAGTGGGGCAAAACTGCCCAATACGGCCAATCTATGTAGCCGTCGAGTTTCAAACAGAACAGCAAAATAAACGTAAATAGACGGCAATGAACAACAAATTTACTAGAAAGCCTGAAAATTCATTGTAAAAGCGTCGCGCAATTATCGAAGCATAATGTAACAATGCGAATATTTTGTGCGGTAAATCGATTTGCGGCGCAAAACTAAAAAAAACGAGCGATAATTCGACGGAACCTTTTGTTTTTTTTCTTTTTTTGTTTTTTTTTTATGATTTCCATGTGAATTTTAGTTTTGACGCACAAAACTTTGAGCAATGACAATACGAAATAATTTGTTTCATTATTTAATAACCAATAATTAGAATGTAATATAAAAAAATTAACCAATAAAAAATTTGTAGAGAGGAATAGGTCTTTATCTTTTAATTTAATTTAAGTTTTCTGTGTTTTTTTATTTACTTTTTTTTTGTACAAACTAACCATTACGTGCACATAAGTTGCAGCCGTTTTGTTTTGCGCAACATCCATCATATGGCGCAAAAAAGTCTAAATGGAGCCTGGTAGTTATTCCACAGTGGAATGGTTGAAGAAATGACGATTTCTTCCGATAGATGGAGGATGATTTTCTGTCCGCAAGGCTTACGTTCAAAATTTCGGCAATGACGATTGCCAACTGAACGTTCTGCGGACCAAATCGTTACAGATATGGCGCCCAACGTCTGCATAAGTTCTAATTGCAGAACGATTTTAGCAATACGGCATTCCTGAACGGACTTCACACCGGGCAGAGCTTATTGTAGGCCATCTTATGCGTTAGTCATATCAGTCAGATGTGACCGCAAAATTTTCTAAGTGTTTTCATACACAATAAAATCAAAATTTTACAAGTCCTCATTTTTTTTTTGTCCTAAATTCAGCTTATACGGCTCGAAGGAGGAGCAGGTGATAGAGAACGATGCAGAAACTGTTCTAAGGACACCTAGAGCGTGGGATGGAGGAGGCGGTGCCTCATGACATGACATGCTTGTTCTGGGTGGGTGATTAATAGCTTTTCAGAGCAGCTGCCGCTCGAAGGAGGAGCTGGTGTCAGAGCTTCTCTGAGGAGTTCATCATAAAAGGGCAGGGTATGACATTGCCTTCACAGGATCCGGAGGGTGTGACATTTCGGCATCATGAGCACATGATTTCATGGGACTTTTCTCTCGGATTTGGTTGCCGCTCGAAGGAGGAGCAGGTGTTTTGACCGTTCTGAGAGGAAACTTCTAAGGAATCATGATGTTATGTCGCATCGTTCGGTGAAAGTTATATCCATTCCACCATCCGACGAAACTGGTAGACTTTTGAAGTTTGGTTTCTGCTTCGCAGTAAGCTACACTCTTCAGAGGTCGAAAAGGAGATCAGGCTTGATTGCTCATTCGTTAACGTATGGTTACAAACTCCCAATTTTCACCCTTCCCACAACTTAGCCTTAAGACTTAGCTTACGTAAATTAAGACTTAGCTTAAGCACCTCGCACTATTTTCCGGTTTGAACTTTCACATTTTCGCATATTCGCCTTAGGCGAACATTTTACGAACTTTTCTCGAAGTATTTCTAGTCTTTCATATCTTCGCAATAGGCGAATTTTTTTCGAAGTTTTTTCGAAATTCTCATCCTGAATTTTCGCATATTCGCCTTAGGCGAACATTTTACGAATCTTTTTTCTGAGCATTTCTAAGTTTTTATATCTTCGCCGTACGCGAACCTTTTTGTTTTCGAAGTTTTTGTAAGCTTTAATCTTTTCGCAATCGGCGAAATTATCTCGAACCAACTTGTGTATAGATATTTAGAACCTTTAAATTTTCTTTGTACCTTAGTCTTAAGACTTAGCTTAAATAATTTAAGACTTATCTTAAGCATCTGGAACTGTCCTTTCGAAATTTCATCAAATTGTTAGAACATATTTTTAGACTTTAGCTATAGGCAAATCTGTTTCGAATTTTTTTCGAACTATTAGTTCATAATTTTATATGTTCGCAATAGGCGAGCCTTTCTCGAACGGTTTTCGAAGGTTTGTCATATCCTCGCATTAGGCGAACTTTTTTCGAATTTTTTTTTTATATACCTTCGCGTTAGGCGAACTTTTTTTCGAAACTTTTTCGAAGGTTTTTCTAAGTGTTTATATCTTCGCAACAGGCGAACTTCTCTCGAACCTTTTGTTAAGTTTATAATACCTTCGCAATAAGCGAACATTTAACGAACCTCTCTCTAAGTATTTCTAAGTTTTAGGTTAAGTTAGCATTAGGCGAATCTTTTGCGAAGTTTTCGAAATTTTTCTAAGTTTTTTTTGTATATCTTCGCATTAGGCGAATCTGTTTCGAAGTTTTCGAATTTTTTTTTTTTTTAAGTTTTTTTTATATCTTCGCATTAGGCGAATCTTTTTCGAAGTTTTCGAAATTTTTCTAAGTTTTTATACCTTCGCATTAGGCGAACTTTTCGCGAATCTTTGGCGAACTTTTCGAAATTTTTCTAAGTTTTTTTTTACATCTTCGCATTAGGCGAATCTTTTTCGAAGTTTTCGAGATCGTTCGAAGTTTTTTTTTATATCCTCGCATTAGGCGAATCTATTTCGAAGTTTTGAAACAATTTGTGTTTTTGGCTGTACCTCTGCTTTAGGCGAACATTAAACGGATTCTTCCCGGATTGCTAGCAAAGATACCGCTGTGCACTTGTTTAGGCGAGCATTACGAGAAGCTTTGACGAACTTTAAACCAAATATTCTTCTGGTAGTTTTACACTAACATTCTTAGAATTTTAAAAAATTTTTTTTTCTTCTCTTCGAAACGTTGGGTAGGCGAACAATAGGCAAATTTAGAGATAACACTTTTAGTATTTCCTTCTTGAAGTGAAGGCAAAGTATCAGTTTTGGGTTTTTTGTTCTTCTGTTTCGCTGACCCCAAGAGGCATTAAGTTATTCGGTTTTGCCACCCGTTACGAACCTAAATAACTGACGAACTGGTTTCCTTTGCCAAGTGAGCAGATATGAGTGGTCGTACGTTCTAATGAAGTGTTGTTTTATTTTTCTTATTTTCCTTCTCATTAGTTTCTCACAATGGACCGCAGGAAATGGCAGCGACTGCAAACCAGGGCCGGGCCACTGATGCGCGGGCGTACGTCAAAATCGCAGAGAGCAGCGAAGAGATCACCCTCTCCACCTCGTTGGCGACCTACAAAGCCTCGACCGCACATTATCCACACGGTAATGGACAACGTGTGGCCACAGCGGATTTTGTCAAGGGAAGCCGAGTCGGCACAGTTCGTTTCGGCTGCTCAAAAGGTGCCCCAATTGCCCGAAAAGCGACAGCCAGCCAAGGAAGATGGCACACATTCAGCCGACCCAGCGTTTTGGCTACATCCTCGCAAGACCAGCGCTACCGCGTCCCTGAATCAGGCATCCACCTCTACTGCGATCGGCTCAAGTTCCGCTCAGCCTTTATCACCAACACGAATTGCCTCTCCGTTGATCGGGAAAACTAGTCGAATCAAAGCTGGTTCCTTCGTAGCAGATACGACAGCTAGGTGGAGTGCCCTGTCCACCGAGGTCGCATATCGTTTAGAGCAAGCTGTTCATAATCGACCTAGTGTAATACGGCCATTAATGTCAGAACCGGTTCCACCCTCCCAACCGTGCATTGTTAAAGATAAAGTGCTCGCCCAAGTCGTTACAGATTATAACGGGTGTCGACGAGCTGCAGACGAGTTAACAGCGTATAAAGGTCGATCCCGTACGTTGCTGGCGTTGGATGCCCAATGGACTCATCAAGGCACCTTAAAGACGCTGACGTCCTTCAGTCTAGCTCGGGCAGGGGGCCCAGTGTTCTTGTTTGATTTAATAGAAGCCCCGCATCTACTGGAGTACGGCATGATCAGATGCATCCTTCAGTCGGAGCATGTGACAAAGATGATAGTGGATCGCAATAAGGCTCCGGCCATATTGGCTCAGCAGTTGGGATTGAAGCCACAGGCGTGCTGCGAATTGCAGTTGACACATGCAGTCTTCATGCAGCAACGAACTAACCTAGACTGGGCCCAGTTTCCTCAGTTGGGACTCAATGCGCTTTGCCGATTATATCAAGCTCCTATAAACCCTCATAAGCATGAGTTAATCAAATCTGCGAAGCGTAGACCAAATTATTGGGCTAGACGTCCGTTTACGGAACTGATGTTGGAACAGGTAGCGGGAGACATCCAGGCCTTAACTAGTGAAGCGCTGCGAGTGAACTTATATGATCAGTTATCAACGACGTCTATAAATAGGATAACAGAACAATGCCGAATACATATGGCGGGGTTACATTCTACTGATAACGATAACGCTCAGGGCGTATCCCCAGGCATTCATCATTGCAGGAGCCTTCATTAGTGGATGGGCCCGCTCCATGCGCATCAGATGGTCCACCTTCGTCGTCGTCCCGCCGTACCAACGACATGCGCATAAATGTTGCGACTCAGACCGAGTCAGAGCCCACTATCAGGATGTTTAATCGTCGTCGTTCTCTCTCATAAAGACGGACGGCAAACCGGCTGTACTTACTTGAGGAGAAGTTATTAATTAGATCAGATGGAAGTTTTTGTTTTTTTTTTTAAACCAACAGGATAAACAAGAAGGATTTATTTTTTTTTCTCCAGAAGGGAGAACATAGATATAGCTATACAAAACCTTGTTTTTTGAAACTTATTAACCGTGTAACGAAGAAATAACATGTCAGTTAATTGCCTTAACTTTTTCGCAACAATATTGAAGCATTCGAATTCTAAAGTAGTAAGGTGACACTTTATTATACAAGGGAGGTTTTGCATTTGAATTTTGAATAAATGAATTAAGTACATTGGTCTTCTTTTGATTTGGAGTATGGTCCTATTAGTCTGGTCCCCTTGATTTTTTTTTTTTTTGCTACAAATCGTCGTACTACGGAGACGGACATTCGCCCTTTTCCTGTGTAATAAATTTTCTGTGTACGTGATGTCCCACAGTTTCAATTTGTAGGTTGCGGCTTAAGTGTTGTGGTCATAATGTGAACTTTATTAATCTATGACTGCTAAGTCAACATTATTTTCCAGATTCACAGAAGATTTATCCGAAGGAAGTCGAGACGATCGTAGAAGCGATAACCAGACGTTAGGCAGCGTGTTACCTTTTGGTGGATTATTTACAGAAATTTGTTGTTTCTCTCATCGGCTACAACAACGCAGCCCGCAAGTCTAAGAGATGATACGTTCACCGCTAAATAAAGGAGCAATCCCTAAAACTGGTCCTGTGACCAGAGGAAAGGCCAGAGAAGGAAGACAGGACCCTATACCATCAGGTAACCTAATTGAAGATGATTTGTCTGAAGCCGAGCAGTTAGACATTTTCCCCATAAATAGCAACCCAACCTCCGCCAATGTATCGCGTACTAATACACCGATGAATTCGCAGGAGGGTCCAAACATTCCGTGGGAGATAAATCCCAATGGAGGTTGGACACCTCCAGGCCCCCGCCGGATCTGCGTCGTACCAACGAGTTTAGTAGTCAGGGGCGACAGGACAGGTTGTTTACCTCGTCACAGGACGACCTACGTAGGGGTGAGTGGCAATGGGACAATTTTGGCAACAAGCTAGCTCCAGCAGGCAGGTCTAACCTGACCCCAAGCAACGGGCCACCGTTAAGCTGGGAAGTGTTTCGGGCACAGGAACGTAAACACAAACGCGATGTACAGGAGATGCGTGAGGCCCTTGAGCAAGTAAAAATTCAGCTGGCACAGGCTGAGACGCGAGACCAAGCGCAAGCGCAGACGCAAGTTTATGCTAACGCGCGGCCTGACGAGTCGCAATTCTATGCGCCGCCGTCATCCGAGCCGCCGCATTACGTCTCACGGAACCATGGGTCTTCCGCTGAAACGTCACAGCCTATAACTCAGGGCTTCGGGGAACGTTCGCCACGTCCGCGAACTAGTAATTTCAGTTCCAATCAAACCCGGTCGAACAGCCCATTGAATCGTTGGAATATAAAGTTCGATGGCACCTCAAGAAGCATGCCAATCGACGAGATTCTGTTCAGAATCGACCGCATGATACGCATAGGCTCAGTGAATGAACAGTACTTCGTAGAACAATTTCATCGTTGTGTGACTGGTATTGCTGATGCCTGGTACTGGCAATACTTACGAACAAATGCAAATCCGACGTGGACTGAGCTCAAGGACGCCTTGCTTAAGAGGTTTAAACCGTGGAGTTCAGACGCGGAGATTACCCATGCGATGGAAAGACGTAGGCAATCCACTCGAGAAACCGTGGAGGACTACGTGACTGTCATCGTGTCGCTGAACAATCAGCGCACGGTACCAATGAGGGATGAAGAAATGGTCGGGCTCATGTTGCCCAACATTAATCCACGCATAGCGCAATTAATCTATGCGATGAATTTGAAGTCAGTAGACAAGTTTAGGGAAGAAGGCCGTCGTGCCGAAATTTATTTGCGAGCGGCACCCGAAAGTGAAAAACGTCCGGGGGGTGGCAACAAATACTATCAAATAGCGGAAGTAGACAAACCCTTTGGGGATAATCCAGTAGATGAGGGTATGTCAGATCTAGAATTAGAAGCAATTGATACGTCCAATTGGGTGTGTTGGAATTGCGACGCGGAAGGTCATGGGTTTCGCGAGTGTCCCGAATTATTACGGGCGTTATTCTGCTACTATTGTGGCGAAAAGGGGAAAACGGTTCGCGATTGTCCAAAATGCAGTGCAAAAAACATGAAAGGGGGCCGGTCCAGACCGAACCGGCCCAGGCAAAATGCGAGATACACCAACTGGAAAATGAAACAAACGGAAGCGGCCACTGCAGCGATGGCCCGACCGCCGAGCCAAAGTCAGTAAACACTGATCCAATAGTGAGGTCCGAGTGAATTTCGACCTCTCAACCCACCCCCACCTTATTTACTACCGAACCTATTTTTGAAAATATCCCTTTATATCGCCGTAGTTTCGAAGCTCGAGCTGCCAACTATCAAGCAGTGAGGAACCGCATTTTCGGCTCGACGACACCCTCAATTGAAGGAGTGCTGTCCGAGTCAGAAGAGATCGGTTACATCGAGTCCATAGACATTTCCCAATCTCACCCCACTCGTCTTACAGCTATTCAGTATAAAACAGGAGATCCCAGACCATACGCGCACGTCATTATATGTGGCATGTCGCTTACAGGATTGTTAGATAGCGGCGCAAGCGTTAGTTGCTTGGGTAAAAACGCCTTGGAACACCTCGTACAGATGGGTCAAACACCTATAATTTCTCCTAACACGCTAAATACGGCTGGAGGGGCAACACATGTCATACCGGGTTATATTGAAGCAGTGGTGGAGTTTTGTCAGGAAACCGAGAAGTTGAAGTTGTATATCGTACCAGACCTCCAACAAGAATTATATTTAGGAATGGATTTCTGGTCCGCATTTGGTTTGGTATCGGCGTTAATTGAGTCGTTAGAGTTGGATGGTGAAGCAATAACGCCAAAACCGAAACCTAAACAACATTTACTTACTCCCGATGAACAATTGGCGCTGGAAAACATAATTGCGAAATTTCCATCCTGTGCGACATTGGGTTTAGGCAAAACTTCGGTGGAAATGCACGTAATCGACGTGGGTAAAGCAGAACCTATCAAGCAACGGCATTACTCTGTTTCCCCAGCCGTACAGAAACTGGTATATGATGAATTAGACCGCATGTTAGGTTTAGGAGTCATAGAAGAAAGTATGAGTGCCTGGAACTCGCCAGTAGTTTTAGTGAAAAAACCGGGAAAAGTTCGTCTCTGTCTAGACTCTCGTAAAGTAAATGCCGTGACGGTCAAAGACGCGTACCCGTTACCACGTATAGATGGGCTCTTAAGTAGACTGCAAGATACGCGCTTCATCTCGTCTATAGATTTGAAAGACGCGTTCTGGCAGATCCACTTAGAGTTTACGTCAAGAGAAAAAACCGCTTTCGCTGTACCAGGTAGACCATTGTACCAATTCACAGTCATGCCTTTCGGACTATGCAATGCTCCACAAAGAATGTGTCGGCTGATGGATAAAGTGATGAAACCTCTATCAGCCAATTCAAGAGAGAGAATATTTGTCTATTTGGATGATCTTCTTGTCATTTCTCCTACTTTCCCTTCGCACTTAGATCTGTTGCAAGAAGTGGCCGAAAGATTAAAAGCGGCAGGACTTACAATAAATACAGCCAAGAGTCATTTTTGCATGACTGAGGTGAAATATCTAGGCTATATTGTAGGAGACGGTGTGTTGAAAGTAGACACTGACAAAGTGGCAGCCATAACTGACTTCCCAGTGCCCACTACGCTGAAACAGATCAGAAGGTTTTTGGGAATGACCGGATGGTACCGAAGATTTATACACAACTACTCAGCATTAGCTACACCCATAACCGACTGCTTAAAGAAACCAACCGCAGGTCTGAAATGGACCGAGGAAGCGCAAGTCGCTTTCGAAGCGTTAAAAACAGCACTTACCACTGCTCCTGTTCTTCATAATCCCGATTTCACGAAACCTTTTTTAATACAATGTGACGCAAGTATCACTAGAGTAGGCGGAGTATTGTGTCAAGTCGGTAGTGAAGGGGAGGAGCAACCGATAGCATACGTGTCGCAAAAACTAAACGATGCACAACGCAATTATAGCATCACCGAGTTAGAGTGCTTGGCTGCTATAATATGTGTGAAAAAATTTCGCGCGTACATTGAGGGGTTGCAATTCACTATCATTACCGACCATGCTAGTCTGAAGTGGTTAATGAACCAAAAGGATTTAAGTGGAAGACTCGCCAGATGGTCATTAAAGCTGCAAGCTTTCGACTTTAAAATTGAGCACCGGAAAGGCAGCCAAAACGTAGTACCTGACGCCTTGTCCAGAGTATTCGTTGATGAGCTGTCTGACCTATCCCCTAATGTGTCTCCAGAATTAGATCTCGAATCGCCACTATTCAGTTCAGTAGAATACAAGATGCTGATAAAATCCATAGCTGATAATCCCTCTCAGTTCACTAATGCCCGAATAGCAGGTGATTTTGTTTATAAATACCACCCATCGGACAAAGATAGTGACTTGTTAAGTGGCACGCCATGGAAATTATGGGTTCCGTATGAGTTGACATTAGGCCTAATTAAAGACGCACAAGACCTACCATTAGCTGCTCACGGAGGGGTGCAGAAAACACTCGAACGATTGCGTGAACAAGTGAAGCAATACATACAAAAATGCGATACGTGTAAAGAGACCAAAGCAACAAATATAGCATTGAAGCCAGTCATGAGAGCTCAGTTTACTCCCGAACGAGCCTGGCAACGTATTTATATTGATTTGATGGGTCCGTATCCTCGCTCAAAAAAAGGAAACACGGTCCTCCTTATAATATTGGATCAGTTCACCAAGTATGTGCTGCTGAAACCTCTACGCGGTGCCACTACGTCAGCTATCACTGCATACCTCGAATCAGAAGTATTTCACGTATACGGCGTGCCAGAATATATTGTGTCGGATAATGGTGTGCAATTCACCTCCGAGGAATTCGCTGCACTATTAAAGAAATATCAAGTGTCACACACCCACACAGCCATTTACTCGCCACAAGCTAACGCGTCGGAGAGAGTCAATCGGTCCATTCTGTCCGCAGTTCGGTCCTATTTGGGAACAAGTCACAAGGAGTGGGATGCTCACCTCAGTGAAATTGCATGTGCTTTAGGTACTGCAGTACACTCAGTTACCGGTTACTCCTCATATTACCTAAACTTTGGCGAAAATATAATCTGCCATGGAGCAGCTTATCCGCTTTTAAGAAATCTCCAAAACCTGCTAACAGGCGATATTGAGTGTGTGGCTAGAACAGACCACATGCAAGCCATACGCGCGGGAGTGAAAAACAAGCTGGTAGAAACTCACCGCAAATACGCATCGAAATATAATTTAAAGGCTCGGGTAGTCAACTTCTTACCTGGTCAAGAAATATTTCGTAGGAATTTCGTGGTAAGTGACGCCACTAAGGGATTTAATGCGAAACTAGCATCAAAGTTTGTTAAAGGTCGCATAGTACGAAAGATCGGGAACTCTATGTACGAAGTCGAAAACTTGCAGGGAAAATCTGTAGGGACGTATCACGCTAAGGATCTAAATCAGTGAATTCTTTAACAGATTTCCTAGCCAAGTCATAGGCAAGTAAACGAACAGGAAGTTATAATGATAAGGGATTGTACTATGCCTCCTCTAAAGAGAGCTATTTCAATCATCTTACTATACAGGGCATGTCAACAGAAGAATTGTAAAGACTCTTTTGGAGCACATTTTAAATAAGTAATAATTATCAACTCCTTTTTTGTCATTTGCAAAGCCATCAGTTGATGATTAGTTTCGCACATGCACTCTCGTAATTTAAACGCGCAGAGCGAAGAAGGATGTTCTTTCTTCCTCGCAGACGGTACACATCGGGGTAACATCGAGCATCTTTCTTTGTCGACATACTTGTTGTCTTTCTTTGTCGACATACTTGTTGTTATCTGGAGGCACTAAGCATAGTCGTTTTGCCTCGGACTTATTTTATTTTTTTTAAACACCAAACGATAGAGCCTTGAATTTCGAATTTATTTAAAATTAAAACATCACATATTAATGAAATTTTGTAAATAAATGCCAAGGTAATATTGGTCGGTGGCACTTATGTATGTGGTTGATTTTTGTAGTAATAGTCCTTAAAGGAACCAATGGGAATTCATACGTTAATAAAACATAGAAAAAAAAAGATATAAAAATATTTGAATTAATTTTTATAATTTTCATTTCTTAATTGTAACTGTGTACCATCCCATCTTTACTGTAAAATCATTGTCAATAGAATTAAGCATGAATGGTTAAAAAAAAAAAAAAAAAAAAAAAAAAAAAAAAAAAAAAAAAAAAAAAAAAAAAAAAAAAAAAAAAAAAAAAAAAAAAAAAATTATAATAATAATAAATAAAATTAAAAACAATAAAAGATGGACTAAATATTCAAATATTCCATCAAAAAAAAAAAAAAAAAAAATATAGTATTCAAATCACATAAAAAAAAAAAAAAAACCGGATCGACGGATCAACTTTTTTTTGTGACTGCAGCGAGGGAGTACCCTGACAGCAGCGTGGGAGAACCGGCATGGGCGTCTCCTTTCTCAGCCTCCTGCGCGTCGGACATGCCTCGCACAGGATCCTGTGGGTATTTGTAACGAGCCGCCATCGACTTTTATAAAATAATAAATTCAAAAATGCAACGAACATCGCATTCACCGCAACGCGCGCAGCGCCCGGACAAACGGTGGCGGGGAAGTCAACTACCGCGCACTTGCGAGCGAGAAAAACGACGCTCGCCCCAGTCAGTGCTCAGACGTCAACGTGTGAATACCAGCGAATCCAGGCAGCGCACAGCAGTAAATTTTTTCCAAGTTCTTGCTTCGTAGTGGAAGCCGTAGTTTATCATCGCCATCATCAACGCAGGAAAACCAACAAAAAACGAAACGAGGCAAACACCGATAAATAAATCCAGGTGAGTGGTGGGCCCTGATGCCGCACCGTCGGATTACGCACTTCTTCCGCTGGATGCTATGTACCATCCCGCACTCAACATTAGATGTAATTTAGCTAATGATATGGTACCGGTGCAACAGTTCACTTGCTTTAATTTCAAACGGCAGATTATAATTTAGTATGTGAACAGATCTCATTAATCGATTGGTCCATATTGTTTGAGGGTGCAAATGTTAATGTTGATGATGCTATTTCCCGTTCCTACTCTTGTATTTATAGGGTGTTCGATCTATCTATCCCCACACAATTAATTTTTGGCTCGTCGTATCCTCGTTGGTATGATGCAGAATTGAGGCAAATCATTAAAGATAAAAAGTTAGCGCACAAGAGGTACAAGGAATCTGGCTCGGTCATCGATTACAATGTTTTCTCGCGGTTACGAACTCTATGTAAAATAAAAATGAAATCTTGCTACATGGAATATATGCTTAGTGTTGAAAATAGCATTACCACCAATACCAAGGCCTTTTGGAACTATGTAAATTCGCTTCGCTCTGATAACGTGACTTCTTTGCGGCGCCAGTTGCGGTTGTCGGGTTTTTCGGTTGACAATTTGTACCGGTGACGACGGAGAATTACTCGTAGAACGAATTACTGTCGTTCTACGAGTAATTTTTTATTATTATTGGATAATGGAGGAAAAAATTGATCTGATTCTGCGAAAATTAAGCGATTTAAACACGAAGCTTAATCAAAACAATAACAAGCTGCAGGCTGTGAAGGAGAGCCTAGAACGTCGATGTAACGACATGGAAGAAAAATTAAAAAATCAAGATCGTATTATTAGTACACTTTATAAAAAGGTAAACAAAGATAACCTTATCCTATATGGTCTCAATACGTCAAATTGTATCGATGGACCGTCCCAAAAACACCACTTTGTGTCGTTTGTACGAGATCACCTAAAGGTGGACGTTAAAGTGAGTGATATTGATGATCTGTACAAATTGGGAAAACAGCAAGGAACCCGATTGCCACCAATTAAAGTAAGCTTTAATAACACTGCTGCAAAGACTGCCGTCTGGTGGAATAAAACTAAACTCAAGGGGACTCAAATATTGTTAATGAGGACCTGACTAGATCTGACCGGCTACAAAAAAAGGAAAGGCGAATTATTAACGAAAACAAACGTCTTCGGGACCAATCATCCGGAGAGTACGGAGCAGAGTCAACGCCGCCTGGCCCCAACTCAAAAAAAAACAAGGAAATTGATAATACTGCATGTTTGGAGTCATCATAACCAGTTTTCATCCGGAAAACAGCAATTGCATTCGACAAACAGCAATTGCATTCGACAAACAGCAATTGCATTTCAAGAACTGGGCAGCCGTTGTATACCTGGAGACCGGATCGGAACTTAAAACCAAAAATAGATTCATTATCAGCCAGTTTACATTCTAAGTAAATAGTCATTGCTCCCGAATAAATTGTTGTTAAAAAAAACTAAAATCGAATTAAACAAGAGTTGTGGAATACCAGATAATCGTTAAGTGAAATTCGGTCGCATTGAAATATTCCGTATTGACGAAATACTACACAATTCCGATTTATTAGTTGAGTTCGGTTAGTTGCACAATACGAAAAATTTTTCGTTCGTTGGAACAGTTCGCATTGTCGAACATTGTCGAAAAACCGTATTTTAAACAGTGCCGTCCAGAACAATTACAGTGTCGAGACCGTTAAATTTCGATAGTTAGAGTCTGTACGGTAATTGATTCGGTACATTTGTAACAATGGAAAATTTGCTGATACAGCAACGGCTCAAGGCCGATCAATTAGCCAAGTTGCAGACTGTTGTGCCTCACAACTAATAATAAGTCATGCCAGTCGTTCGGCCATGACTCAATCGGCATTTTTTTCGCGACATAAACAAAGTAGCGAGTCGATCATGCCGGGTAATCCGATACTCTACCTGGCCCGTAGTAATTTTGACGTCATGATACTCAAATTGCAAGTAAAGCAAGACGGGGATTCCGTCCGCTTTGCTTTGTAGTGTCATGCCGTAGAATGTGCTACGGTCCAAGGTACCTGGAATGGTCGGATTGCTGTTTGTTTTGCGCACATTGCACCATGAGAATTGTGCAATGTTTCGACCCACAAATGAATGTATTGCATTAATACGAATTGAACTATTTGTGGGTCGCTAGAAAATGCCGATTGATCATAAGCATTTATTTATGAGTTGAACGACTGGCCCAAATAGTAATTACTTAAGTTAGCATTAAAATAGTATTTAAGTTTTCGTAAGTGATAAAGAAGGGTGCAGCATTTTTTAAACCAACGAGAACGAATAAACGGCAGAAGTATTTTTTAAACTCTAATCACCAAGACCTTTTTATTCTTTTTACAGGTAGAAACCAATTTATATCTGACTATTTTTTCAGGAACAATTAACTCAAACCTGGCTAGTCGCTTCACGTTGGAGTCCTTAGGCGCCATAGACTAGCCAGGCACTCTTTTTACATTGGCACTCAGGTGCCACGAGTAAAAGAAACAATCTTCACATTCATAAGACAGGCGCTGCTCGTAGGACAAGACCACGAGCATGCGTTGACCACACACACCACAAATTTTCGAAAAGACTCAAAATCACGAAAAACGATTGCATATCTCAATAAACTAATTGAGAAGGTGCAAGTAATGTATGACGAATTTATGCGAGTTCACGGAAAGATCTTGAGTTTGTTAGAAGGGGAGAATGATTTAGAAAAGCCTTATTTTACGGATGATTGCTACAATAATTTTGATTCGGCACATTCAACATTCCAGGCAGAATTAGAAGATTTATTACAGGGGGCACAGGAAGAGGCTAAAGTGAAAGTGGATGATAAGGTGAAGGGGGATGCAGGGAATAAAGCGTCGGGAAGTTCATCAGTGCAAGATGAACTTGAATTAAAATTACCAAGAATTAGCTTGCCTAAATTTTCTGGAAGCTATGATGAGTGGATTCCATTCCGTGATTTATTCCAATCGTTGATCCACAGGCGGTCGACATTGTCCAAAGTCGAAAAATTACATTATTTGAAATGCAGTCTCACGGGCGAAGCAGGGAATTTGCTAAGACAATGTACAATAACTGAGGCCAATTCTAAATGAGCGCTATGATAACAAATATGTTCTCCTGAATGCCCATTATAAAAGACTTTTTAATTTAAGTAATGCAAACGAATCTTCGTCTTCGCTAAAAATGCTCCTAGATCGTATTGTCGAAAGCATACAATCAATTGAAAATTTAAAAGTGGGCGATTTATGGCATTCAGTCGTTATTTATCTGACTACACAACGTTTACCACAAGAAACAAGACAACTTTGGGAACAGCAACAAGCCCAAAAGTCCGAGATACCTACGTTTGAAACGCTTACATCATTTTTCCAGTGACGCTTCAGAGCCTTGGAGGCTGCAGGGCTTGAACGACCTAAACAACAGAAAGCAACAAATTCAAATAGCACTCGCAACATACATGCTTCACAAAGTGACTCCCAGCCATTATGTGTTTTATGCAAAGAAGCCCATCCACTTCGACAGTGCACACAATTTATAAATTTGACGCATGCGAATAAATTCGACACAGTAAAGCGAAATGGATTGTGCCTAAACTGTTTAAGGAAGGGTCATTTAGTAGCGAATGGCCCTAGTAAATCGAGATGTTTCAAATGCAAGAAACCTCATCACACGCTGTTGCATAAAGAGGATACTCAAACTAATTATGTACCACAGCCATCGACGTTAGAAACTAGAAATGTTGACGTAAATTCTGTCAACAGTAGCGCACGAAGAGATATTCTGTTAGCAACAGCTTTAGTCACATTAGAAGCACCAAGTGGCCCTACAGTTTTGCGAGCTCTTATCTATCAAGGCTCTCAAGCATCTCTTATCACAGTCAGCAGTTCAGCAAATGGGGCTAGAACGAAAATTGACAGATATTAACATATCAGGTATAGGAAAATCAAATAGTCACAGTACTAAAGGACTAGTTCAAGCGAAACTACTTACTAGAAACAATATGCCATTGAATTTTGATGCGTTAATTTTAGATAAATTAACTAATATTTTGCCATCGCGAGTGATCGTAACTACAAATTGGAAACACTTTGATAATCTGCAACTAGCAGATCCACATTTTGACCGTCCTGGTCGAATCGACCTCTTACTTGGCGCAGACGTGTATGCTCGTATTATACTCGGTGATATTCGCAAATTGTCCTTTGGTTCAGTAGCGCAAAATACACAATTAGGCTGGATAATTTCTGGTGAAGTCAAGTCGCAACCGACAAACAATTATCATAGTTTCAAAATAGAAATTCAAGGTGATCTTGAGTTAAATAAACAACTTCAAAGATTTTGGGAATTAGAGGAATTACAACCACTTCCAGCACTTACGCAGGAAGAAGACTTGTGTTACAACGAGATCGTTCGGCAATCGGGCGAGGTGGCAACACTACTAAAAGGGTTTAGGCGTGCGGCGTTTTAGGCATAATGGGTGTGTCGGCGATCAACAGGCGAGAAATTCAACGGGGGCATTCGGTACCTGCAGCTCAGCGACGCGAGTCTTTGAAAGAGTTACTAGTTGAAATGTATGTAAAGAAATAAGGCGAAATATTTGAAAATAAAGTGGCGTTAAATCGAGAAGAAGTTTCGGAGTTTATTATTTTAAAGTTTGATCGTAACAATTCAGAAGTGGGATCGAAAGAATCCGGTGAATAGATAAAAACAAATTGTGCGGCGTAACATAAAAAAAGAAAAAGAGAACAAGTGCGAGTGGCGTGTCGCGAACAAGATCAAACAAGTGCGTGCGGCGTGTTGCAATCGCAAAAGAAGAAAAAACAAAAGTGTCTACGCCAGCAGTTTCAAAAGCAAAAACTATAATTTAAATACATTTCGTTACTATTTTTTATAACACGTGGCATGGAATTTTCCCTGACGCACATTTGTAATACCATAAAATACCCTCAGCAATATTCAAAGGTTCCAATTTCAGAGCCCGAAATTGGAATGTGCAATCAAGTATGTAGTAGCTTATCAGCATTTCTTTCCGATTCCGTGTGATCCTATGCCGAAGTCATCTGGCGGGTAATAAAAAATGAAATGCGAAATTTTATCGGATGACTTGTTGGGTTGCCGCTGGCTGGTAGCACCAATATCGTGGATCCACAGAAGGTGCCGCCAACCCAGCGACACTAAAGTGAAGAGGGGAACAATTTAGCTGATCTTGTGTGTCGACCATTTTGACAGAAAACAATTTTCGAGACAGGGGTTCCGAAAAGTCCGCGGCGAGAGAAGACAGCGCGCTTCATGCTTGGTTCCGTTTTGTTCACGATTGCAGTTGATTCGACGACCATTTTGCAAACTGAGCAAAAAAATTCAACTTTAAACGTTTCAACTCGTCGATTCCGAGTGAGTTTGGTGCCGGAATCGAAAAATTGAAATTTAAATATGGTGCCGGAATCAAAAATTGAATTTAAATAGTTAAATATGGTGCCGGAATCGAAAAATTGAAATTTAAATAGTTAAATATGGTGCCGGAATCGAAAAATTGAAATTTAAATAGTTAAATATGGTGCCGGAATCGAAAAATTGAAATTTAAATATGGTGCCGGAATCAAAAATTGAATTTAAATAGTTAATGGTGCCGGAATCGAAAAATTGAAATCTAATATGAGGCCGGAATAAAAAAAAAAAAAAGTTTTTTAAAAGGCGATAGTAAATTTGTAATCGAATGTGGTGACGAAATAGGAAATTTTAAAGCGCGATAGGAAAATTTAGAATGATTCTGTTTATGGTGGCGGAATATGTAGGAAAGTGCTACGACGCGATAGAAAATTTGAAAACGAAGAATGGTGACATGGATTTACCATTCCTTTTTGCTATTTAATGTGGATGTGGTACATAACCACATGCCTTGCACCAAGAGCTAATTCTGAGGATGTTGGACGAGCTGTTGCTAAATTTTTGACAAAAATATTCGGTCGTCTCTTGTATCGAATATAAATTCTGCGTTGTGAATAAATCAACCATCGGTCGATAATAAAAATAATGAACGAATAATTTAACTATGGAAACGAAAATATACAGTCTAAAACATGAAACCAAAATGAATTCTAACTAAAATTAAAATAAATGAAATAGTTAACTAAAACAAGATAGAAGATAGAAGATAGAAGAATTAAATACGCTAACTAAAATTATGAATTGAATGGAATTTAAAACTTAAATCTAGCATATAAATAATCATAAATTGAAATACATAATAACAAAGTAATAAATGACATACTGACAGGACCGAAGACGTACAGAAATAAAATAATATATAAATTTAAAATGAATTAGTTAAAATCGAAGGAGAGAAATGTCCTTTAAAATGGGGTAAGTCGTTTTTTTTAATATATAAATTTTTTTTTCTTACATTCCTATTTTTGTCTTGGTTTATTTCGTTTGCAGATCTATATTTTCCTTGATTGTTTTCGGACCCTTAAGTTGGTTTTTTTTTGTTTATGATGTTTGAAGGCTAAAGGCCTATTTAAATGAACTCGAGCGTCTAGCTCCTTCGCCCCAAGCCTCAAAAAGGGGCCATATCGGATATTATTTTTTTGGACTGATATGGCTGAGGTAGGGTGGGAAGAGCAGGGCGCTATTAACACCAGAGCGCCCTGACAAATCGCGGAGCCGCGCCATCCAACCGCTTCTTGGTCTTTCACGACCAATTGGGAAAATAATCCCAATTTTTACCTACCCTTGGATAAGTCGGCGCTTACAATTTTTGTTGTACAGGCCTAGGGTTTAATGGCCTGAGTTTTAGCAAGTACCCCCCCACTGCCGTAGCTAGTCCCGGCCGCCAGCAAGAGCGTCGCACCAGCTGAACTCAGCCACCAATTCGGACTTAGGTGGAATTGGCCCTTCTGTCCCGAACCTTCATTCTCCTATCAATTATTTTGACTTTCTCAAGTCAAAATAATTCTTCCAAGGCCTTAAACACAACAGACTTGGGCTATGAGAATATAAACAACCGACCTGAGCATTGTTTTGCTGAGACGGCAATTTAAATAAAGGCAATTAGAAGTAAGAAAATTTAGGAAATAAAAATCAGTTGTATTTTAGAATTCAATTCGAGCGTTTCATTTTATCTTAAAAGAGCAAGAGGTCTTTAGGTCCAAGAACCTAAAGACATTTTACTTTATTTTCAGTAATTACTTCGCCGATAGTTAGTCGTCAGGTACAAGAACCTGAAGGCAATAATCAGGCCAGGCGGATTAGCATCCGACTGCCAGTCATCATCGCGGCTAAGCAAAAGAGCTTAGTCGCGTTATACACAAAAAGCAAATCGGCGTATAACGGTCTGCGTCAGTGTGTGTGTGCAGTCGAAAAAAAAAAATGGATATCGATGAGAGTGGAAGTGGAGAGAGTTCTCGGCGACGAACTCAATGTCAGGGCGACGGGTTGGTGGACCAGGCGAGTGGTTCAGGCCGAGGCGATGGGCCCACCGGCGAACCGAGTACTTCGGCGGCGGCGGATGACGATGTTTTGGCAAAGGCGGTGCGCGAAATAATGCGTGCCAGGCTGGCGGGCCAAATAAAGAAGGCGGTGCAGCAGCAGGCTGTTTTGGCGGTGAGTGAGATGCTCGAACAGCATCAGGAAGAACGATCGGTTTCACGGTCAGATACTGGCGATGCCAAGACGAGTGGCGGACGGGCGTTACGAATCGGACAGGAGATCGTCGAGATGTTCGATCCTGCCGATGCCGAACAAAACGTCGAAAGGTGGCTCGGTAAGACCGACCAGCACGGCGATGTGCACGAATGGTCGGAATACGAGCGGGCGACGATTATGCAGTCGAAATTTGCTGGAACGGCGAGGCGGTGGTACTATCGACTGCAGTGATGCTCGAGGAGATGATTGCGCGGCGGAAGCAATCCGGCGAGGGCATGGCAGCATATTATCATGCAAAGCTGGGAATGTGCGCACGGTGAATATCCAAGGCGAGGATGCCGTGTCGTGCATAATTCGAGGGTTGCTTGAAGAGCTTCGGGCCAATACACAGGCGGCGGGCTGCAAATCACCGGAGCAGCTGTACGAACGATTCTTGGCAGGATTAGAATCGTATCGGGACAAATCAGGCGGTAGTAGGACGGTGATACCAGGGCGAGAAAATTTCAGCCGAAATACAGGCGGGGAACGACAGGGACAATTTATGGCAAGGCGATGCTACAATTGTCAAGAACAGGGCACTCACCTGAGCAGGTATTGTCCAAAGGCGAGAATGAAGAGATGCTGGCGATGTGGCGAAGGCGGACATGTGTCTAAAGAATGTTCCTCTGGCATAGCTTAATTACACCTGTGAGATTAAAAAATCAAAAAAGGGTTTAAATCGAAGACATTTCCAATTAAACCTTCTGTTTATTTCAGGTATACAAAAATGACTACTGGAAAAATTAATTCAGTTTTAATATAAAATTAAATCAGTTTTAATTTACCGATTTTAATGGACCTACGATTTTTATGACATTGTAGTAAACGACTATGTGTATTATCTTTTTACTCTTGATTTAAACATCTTAGATGTGTAATTAGTACCGTGAACTGTATATAAATCCAGAAAATTCTGTGCCCATCATCACACTCAATCAAACCTATTACAGGAGTAATAATGGTAAGGGTTTTTTCTCAATTTAAAATTTTTACATTTTAAATCTAATTTATTTTGTTTTTGATTACAGAGCACCTTTGAACTTTTGTGCGATACGGCGGAGAACGGATATGATACCCATATTCTTATATGTGTAATTAGTACCGTGAATTGTATATAAATCCAGAAAATTCTGTGCCCATAATCATACTCAATCAAACCTATTACAGGAGTAATAATGGTAAGGGTTTTTTCTCAATTTAAAATTTTTACATTTTAAATCTAATTTATTTTGTTTTTTATTACAGAGCACCTTTGAACTTTTGTGCGATACGGCGGAGAACGGATATGATACCCATATTCTTATATGTGTAATTAATACCGTGAATTGTATATAAATACAGAAAATTCGGTGCCCATCATCACACTCAATCAAACCTATTACAGGAGTAATAATGGTAAGGGTTTTTTCTCAATTTAAAATTTTTACATTTTAAATCTAATTTATTTTGTTTTTGATTACAGAGCACCTTTGAACTTTTGTGCGATACGGCGGAGAACGGATATGATACCCATATTCTTATATGTGTAATTAGTACCGTGAATTGTATATAAATCCAGAAAATTCTGTGCCCATAATCATACTCAATCAAACCTATTACAGGAGTAATAATGGTAAGGGTTTTTTCTCAATTTAAAATTTTTACATTTTAAATCTAATTTATTTTGTTTTTTATTACAGAGCACCTTTGAACTTTTGTGCGATACGGCGGAGAACGGATATGATACCCATATTCTTATATGTGTAATTAGTACCGTGAATTGTATATAAATACAGAAAATTCTGTGCCCATCATCACACTCAATCAAACCTATTACAGGAGTAATAATGGTAAGGGTTTTTTATCAATTTAAAATTTTTACATTTTAAATCTAATTTATTTTGTTTTTTATTACAGAGCACCTTTGAACTTTTGTGCGATACGGCGGAGAACGGATATGATACCCATATTCTTATATGTGTAATTAATACCGTGAATTGTATATAAATACAGAAAATTCGGTGCCCATCATCACACTCAATCAAACCTATTACAGGAGTAATAATGGTAAGGGTTTTTTCTCAATTTAAAATTTTTACATTTTAAATCTAATTTATTTTGTTTTTGATTACAGAGCACCTTTGAACTTTTGTGCGATACGGCGGAGAACGGATATGATACCCATATTCTTATATGTGTAATTAGTACCGTGAATTGTATATAAATCCAGAAAATTCTGTGCCCATAATCATACTCAATCAAACCTATTACAGGAGTAATAATGGTAAGGGTTTTTTCTCAATTTAAAATTTTTACATTTTAAATCTAATTTATTTTGTTTTTTATTACAGAGCACCTTTGAACTTTTGTGCGATACGGCGGAGAACGGATATGATACCCATATTCTTATATGTGTAATTAGTACCGTGAATTGTATATAAATACAGAAAATTCTGTGCCCATCATCACACTCAATCAAACCTATTACAGGAGTAATAATGGTAAGGGTTTTTTCTCAATTTAAAATTTTTACATTTTAAATCTAATTTATTTTGTTTTTTATTACAGAGCACCTTTGAACTTTTGTGCGATACGGCGGAGAACGGATATGATACCCATATTCTTATATGTGTAATTAGTACCGTGAATTGTATATAAATACAGAAAATTCTGTGCCCATCATCACACTCAATCAAACCTATTACAGGAGTAATAATGGTAAGGGTTTTTTCTCAATTTAAAATTTTTACATTTTAAATCTAATTTATTTTGTTTTTTATTACAGAGCACCTTTGAACTTTTGTGCGATACGGCGGAGAACGGATATGATACCCATATTCTTATATGTGTAATTAGTACCGTGAATTGTATATAAATACAGAAAATTCTGTGCCCATCATCACACTCAATCAAACCTATTACAGGAGTAATAATGGTAAGGGTTTTTTCTCAATTTAAAATTTTTACATTTTAAATCTAATTTATTTTGTTTTTTATTACAGAGCACCTTTGAACTTTTGTGCGATACGGCGGAGAACGGATATGATACCCATATTCTTATATGTGTAATTAGTACCGTGAATTGTATATAAATACAGAAAATTCTGTGCCCATCATCACACTCAATCAAACCTATTACAGGAGTAATAATGGTAAGGGTTTTTTCTCAATTTAAAATTTTTACATTTTAAATCTAATTTATTTTGTTTTTTATTACAGAGCACCTTTGAACTTTTGTGCGATACGGCGGAGAACGGATATGATACCCATATTCTTATATGTGTAATTAGTACCGTGAATTGTATATAAATACAGAAAATTCTGTGCCCATCATCACACTCAATCAAACCTATTACAGGAGTAATAATGGTAAGGGTTTTTTATCAATTTAAAATTTTTACATTTTAAATCTAATTTATTTTGTTTTTGATTACAGAGCACATTTGAACTTTTGTGCGATACGGCGGAGAACGGATATGATACCCATATTCTTATATGTGTAATTAGTACCGTGAATTGTATATAAATACAGAAAATTCTGTGCCCATCATCACACTCAATCAAACCTATTACAGGAGTAATAGTGGTAAGGGTTTTTTCTCAATTTAAAATTTTTACATTTTAAATCTAATTTATTCTGTTTTTGATTACAGAGCACCTTTGAACTTTTGTGCGATACGGCGGAGAACGGATATGATACCCATATTCTTATATGTGTAATTAGTACCGTGAATTGTATATAAATACAGAAAATTCTGTGCCCATCATCACACTCAATCAAACCTATTACAGGAGTAATAATGGTAAGGGTTTTTTATCAATTTAAAATTTTTACATTTTAAATCTAATTTATTTTGTTTTTGATTACAGAGCACATTTGAACTTTTGTGCGATACGGCGGAGAACGGATATGATACCCATATTCTTATATGTGTAATTAGTACCGTGAATTGTATATAAATACAGAAAATTCTGTGCCCATCATCACACTCAATCAAACCTATTACAGGAGTAATAGTGGTAAGGGTTTTTTCTCAATTTAAAATTTTTACATTTTAAATCTAATTTATTTTGTTTTTTATTACAGAGCACCTTTGAACTTTTGTGCGATACGGCGGAGAACGGATATGATACCCATATTCTTATATGTGTAATTAGTACCGTGAATTGTATATAAATACAGAAAATTCTGTGCCCATCATCACACTCAATCAAACCTATTACAGGAGTAATAATGGTAAGGGTTTTTTATCAATTTAAAATTTTTACATTTTAAATCTAATTTATTTTGTTTTTTATTACAGAGCACCTTTGAACTTTTGTGCGATACGGCGGAGAACGGATATGATACCCATATTCTTATATGTGTAATTAATACCGTGAATTGTATATAAATACAGAAAATTCGGTGCCCATCATCACACTCAATCAAACCTATTACAGGAGTAATAATGGTAAGGGTTTTTTCTCAATTTAAAATTTTTACATTTTAAATCTAATTTATTTTGTTTTTGATTACAGAGCACCTTTGAACTTTTGTGCGATACGGCGGAGAACGGATATGATACCCATATTCTTATATGTGTAATTAGTACCGTGAATTGTATATAAATACAGAAAATTCTGTGCCCATCATCACACTCAATCAAACCTATTACAGGAGTAATAATGGTAAGGGTTTTTTATCAATTTAAAATTTTTACATTTTAAATCTAATTTATTTTGTTTTTGATTACAGAGCACATTTGAACTTTTGTGCGATACGGCGGAGAACGGATATGATACCCATATTCTTATATGTGTAATTAGTACCGTGAATTGTATATAAATACAGAAAATTCTGTGCCCATCATCACACTCAATCAAACCTATTACAGGAGTAATAATGGTAAGGGTTTTTTCTCAATTTAAAATTTTTACATTTTAAATCTAATTTATTTTGTTTTTTATTACAGAGCACCTTTGAACTTTTGTGCGATACGGCGGAGAACGGATATGATACCCATATTCTTATATGTGTAATTAGTACCGTGAATTGTATATAAATACAGAAAATTCTGTGCCCATCATCACACTCAATCAAACCTATTACAGGAGTAATAATGGTAAGGGTTTTTTCTCAATTTAAAATTTTTACATTTTAAATCTAATTTATTTTGTTTTTTATTACAGAGCACATTTGAACTTTTGTGCGATACGGCGGAGAACGGATATGATACCCATATTCTTATATGTGTAATTAGTACCGTGAATTGTATATAAATACAGAAAATTCTGTGCCCATCATCACACTCAATCAAACCTATTACAGGAGTAATAATGGTAAGGGTTTTTTCTCAATTTAAAATTTTTACATTTTAAATCTAATTTATTTTGTTTTTGATTACAGAGCACCTTTGAACTATTGTGCGATACGGCGGAGAACGGATATGATACCCATATTCTTATATGTGTAATTAGTACCGTGAATTGTATATAAATACAGAAAATTCTGTGCCCATCATCACACTCAATCAAACCTATTACAGGAGTAATAATGGTAAGGGTTTTTTCTCAATTTAAAATTTTTACATTTTAAATCTAATTTATTTTGTTTTTGATTACAGAGCACCTTTGAACTTTTGTGCGATACGGCGGAGAACGGATATGATACCCATATTCTTATATGTGTAATTAGTACCGTGAATTGTATATAAATACAGAAAATTCTGTGCCCATCATCACACTCAATCAAACCTATTACAGGAGTAATAATGGTAAGGGTTTTTTCTCAATTTAAAATTTTTACATTTTAAATCTAATTTATTTTGTTTTTGATTACAGAGCACCTTTGAACTTTTGTGCGATACGGCGGAGAACGGATATGATACCCATATTCTTATATGTGTAATTAGTACCGTGAATTGTATATAAATACAGAAAATTCTGTGCCCATCATCACACTCAATCAAACCTATTACAGGAGTAATAATGGTAAGGGTTTTTTATCAATTTAAAATTTTTACATTTTAAATCTAATTTATTTTGTTTTTTATTACAGAGCACCTTTGAACTTTTGTGCGATACGGCGGAGAACGGATATGATACCCATATTCTTATATGTGTAATTAATACCGTGAATTGTATATAAATACAGAAAATTCGGTGCCCATCATCACACTCAATCAAACCTATTACAGGAGTAATAATGGTAAGGGTTTTTTCTCAATTTAAAATTTTTACATTTTAAATCTAATTTATTTTGTTTTTTATTACAGAGCACCTTTGAACTTTTGTGCGATACGGCGGAGAACGGATATGATACCCATATTCTTATATGTGTAATTAGTACCGTGAATTGTATATAAATACAGAAAATTCTGTGCCCATCATCACACTCAATCAAACCTATTACAGGAGTAATAATGGTAAGGGTTTTTTATCAATTTAAAATTTTTACATTTTAAATCTAATTTATTTTGTTTTTTATTACAGAGCACCTTTGAACTTTTGTGCGATACGGCGGAGAACGGATATGATACCCATATTCTTATATGTGTAATTAATACCGTGAATTGTATATAAATACAGAAAATTCGGTGCCCATCATCACACTCAATCAAACCTATTACAGGAGTAATAATGGTAAGGGTTTTTTCTCAATTTAAAATTTTTACATTTTAAATCTAATTTATTTTGTTTTTGATTACAGAGCACCTTTGAACTTTTGTGCGATACGGCGGAGAACGGATATGATACCCATATTCTTATATGTGTAATTAGTACCGTGAATTGTATATAAATCCAGAAAATTCTGTGCCCATAATCATACTCAATCAAACCTATTACAGGAGTAATAATGGTAAGGGTTTTTTCTCAATTTAAAATTTTTACATTTTAAATCTAATTTATTTTGTTTTTTATTACAGAGCACCTTTGAACTTTTGTGCGATACGGCGGAGAACGGATATGATACCCATATTCTTATATGTGTAATTAGTACCGTGAATTGTATATAAATACAGAAAATTCTGTGCCCATCATCACACTCAATCAAACCTATTACAGGAGTAATAATGGTAAGGGTTTTTTCTCAATTTAAAATTTTTACATTTTAAATCTAATTTATTTTGTTTTTTATTACAGAGCACCTTTGAACTTTTGTGCGATACGGCGGAGAACGGATATGATACCCATATTCTTATATGTGTAATTAGTACCGTGAATTGTATATAAATACAGAAAATTCTGTGCCCATCATCACACTCAATCAAACCTATTACAGGAGTAATAATGGTAAGGGTTTTTTCTCAATTTAAAATTTTTACATTTTAAATCTAATTTATTTTGTTTTTTATTACAGAGCACCTTTGAACTTTTGTGCGATACGGCGGAGAACGGATATGATACCCATATTCTTATATGTGTAATTAGTACCGTGAATTGTATATAAATACAGAAAATTCTGTGCCCATCATCACACTCAATCAAACCTATTACAGGAGTAATAATGGTAAGGGTTTTTTCTCAATTTAAAATTTTTACATTTTAAATCTAATTTATTTTGTTTTTTATTACAGAGCACCTTTGAACTTTTGTGCGATACGGCGGAGAACGGATATGATACCCATATTCTTATATGTGTAATTAGTACCGTGAATTGTATATAAATACAGAAAATTCTGTGCCCATCATCACACTCAATCAAACCTATTACAGGAGTAATAATGGTAAGGGTTTTTTCTCAATTTAAAATTTTTACATTTTAAATCTAATTTATTTTGTTTTTTATTACAGAGCACCTTTGAACTTTTGTGCGATACGGCGGAGAACGGATATGATACCCATATTCTTATATGTGTAATTAGTACCGTGAATTGTATATAAATACAGAAAATTCTGTGCCCATCATCACACTCAATCAAACCTATTACAGGAGTAATAATGGTAAGGGTTTTTTATCAATTTAAAATTTTTACATTTTAAATCTAATTTATTTTGTTTTTGATTACAGAGCACATTTGAACTTTTGTGCGATACGGCGGAGAACGGATATGATACCCATATTCTTATATGTGTAATTAGTACCGTGAATTGTATATAAATACAGAAAATTCTGTGCCCATCATCACACTCAATCAAACCTATTACAGGAGTAATAGTGGTAAGGGTTTTTTCTCAATTTAAAATTTTTACATTTTAAATCTAATTTATTCTGTTTTTGATTACAGAGCACCTTTGAACTTTTGTGCGATACGGCGGAGAACGGATATGATACCCATATTCTTATATGTGTAATTAGTACCGTGAATTGTATATAAATACAGAAAATTCTGTGCCCATCATCACACTCAATCAAACCTATTACAGGAGTAATAATGGTAAGGGTTTTTTCTCAATTTAAAATTTTTACATTTTAAATCTAATTTATTTTGTTTTTGATTACAGAGCACCTTTGAACTATTGTGCGATACGGCGGAGAACGGATATGATACCCATATTCTTATATGTGTAATTAGTACCGTGAATTGTATATAAATACAGAAAATTCTGTGCCCATCATCACACTCAATCAAACCTATTACAGGAGTAATAATGGTAAGGGTTTTTTCTCAATTTAAAATTTTTACATTTTAAATCTAATTTATTTTGTTTTTGATTACAGAGCACATTTGAACTTTTGTGCGATACGGCGGAGAACGGATATGATACCCATATTCTTATATGTGTAATTAGTACCGTGAATTGTATATAAATACAGAAAATTCTGTGCCCATCATCACACTCAATCAAACCTATTACAGGAGTAATAGTGGTAAGGGTTTTTTCTCAATTTAAAATTTTTACATTTTAAATCTAATTTATTTTGTTTTTGATTACAGAGCACCTTTGAACTTTTGTGCGATACGGCGGAGAACGGATATGATACCCATATTCTTATATGTGTAATTAGTACCGTGAATTGTATATAAATACAAAAAATTCTGTGCCCATCATCACACTCAATCAAACCTATTACAGGAGTAATAATGGTAAGGGTTTTTTCTCAATTTAAAATTTTTACATTTTAAATCTAATTTATTTTGTTTTTGATTACAGAGCACATTTGAACTTTTGTGCGATACGGCGGAGAACGGATATGATACCCATATTCTTATATGTGTAATTAGTACCGTGAATTGTATATAAATACAGAAAATTCTGTGCCCATCATCACACTCAATCAAACCTATTACAGGAGTAATAGTGGTAAGGGTTTTTTCTCAATTTAAAATTTTTACATTTTAAATCTAATTTATTTTGTTTTTGATTACAGAGCACATTTGAACTTTTGTGCGATACGGCGGAGAACGGATATGATACCCATATTCTTATATGTGTAATTAGTACCGTGAATTGTATATAAATACAGAAAATTCTGTGCCCATCATCACACTCAATCAAACCTATTACAGGAGTAATAATGGTAAGGGTTTTTTCTCAATTTAAAATTTTTACATTTTAAATCTAATTTATTTTGTTTTTGATTACAGAGCACCTTTGAACTTTTGTGCGATACGGCGGAGAATGGATATGATACCGTTATTCTTATATGTGTAATTAGTACCGTGAATTGTATATAAATACAGAAAATTCTGTGCCCATCATCACATAATTTTTACATTTTAAATCTAATTTATTTTGTTTTTGATTACAGAGCACCTTTGAACTTTTGTGCGATACGGCGGAGAACGGATATGATACCCATATTCTTATATGTGTAATTAGTACCGTGAATTGTATATAAATACAGAAAATTCTGTGCCCATCATCACACTCAATCAAACCTATTACAGGAGTAATAATGGTAAGGGTTTTTTCTCAATTTAAAATTTTTACATTTTAAATCTAATTTATTTTGTTTTTTATTACAGAGCACCTTTGAACTTTTGTGCGATACGGCGGAGAACGGATATGATACCCTTATTCCGATAACATCGTTGGAGATTGGAGTACAACACCCTTGTTGAGCTCTCTCTGTAGATTTAGTTTAGATCATAAAATTTATGACTTAGATAAGCGATTGGACCATATGTTAATTATCCGTCTGATAAGAGTGCACGTGGTCCAAGATAAGAACAGAATATTTGTACATGTAAGTTCTTATCTTTTAGTCTTAAGCAATTTTCCCAAATACATTTTATGGTTTTGGGAAAATATCAATGTAGATATTAAGTGATTTTCCCAAATCAATGTTATTTATGGTTTTGGGAAAATATTAGATTAAGATCTTGTAAATAGATAATGTAGGCTATATAAGATAAAATAATTGTAATATTAAGTTAGTCTTGTAGAAGAAAATAAAGGAAAAAGAACCAATTTGGAGTCGTTTAATCTATTTGGAAAAGATAGAGTCAACTAACCATCTACGGTTAGTAATCGCGGCAACTGAGTGTCGCGCAAAACAAATCAACCCTATAAAGTGTTTCGGCTTGGTGAAGACCAAATATGGTCTACGCCTAACCGTACATTTAAAAAAAGGGGAATATATCTATTTACCACCACGGTTTGCGGAGAAGATTAAAAATCAGAAGCAGATTGAGGAATTGAACCAAATTCCTCAATCTTTAGTATTTGAAGATAAAGATGAAGCTAAAGGTGGCTTCATCATGATGAAATTAGTTAAAAACTAATTTAAAAAATAAAATAAATGAACAAATTTGTTATTTTAAAAATAATTGTTTTATTCATTTTTCTTTTATCCCCTTTCCCATTTTTTCTTCTTCTGCTCACTGATAATGAATGCATTTTCTACGTCTACTGATGTGGAAGCTGCACATCGACGCTTGTCTCCTGATTGTGTGTTCCCTAACGACAAAGACATCTTCTTTGTTTATAATGGAGAGGAACTGCTTTTTTGTTTCCCAACCATCACCTGTTTACCTCCTCAATCAAACACCGAGGATACAAACTGCATCTCGTCTGCTGGGTGCTGGAATCTGCTGGTGGGATCTTGGATTTTGGCACTGGGATAGAAAATCCGCTCAACCGTCACATGGTGAGGGAAAGAACTCTCATCAAACATATTGCTCTCTCAAGTATGCTAACTACCTCGCTCCCTTGCACCCAATTGTTCACGCCCAAAAGAAGGCACCAGCAGACGTCATTAACCTGCAGAACAACAACAAAGACCGGCCTTTTTGGTAGGCACTTTGGACACTCTCTTTGCTACCTGTCACTATCGCACCTGGTAATTTTTATACGGTAGGTGCCTTCCTTACTGCGTTTGTCTTATTGGTGAGGATAATAATAATGAATACGATTGAAGAATTATACAATTGTCGGATTTTTGCATGCAAATGTAAGTCTAGAAATATTAGGGAAATAATGACACATTGTGCAAATCACATTAAATTTGAAAATCAAATAACTTGCCCTTTTAAAAATTGCGTGAAAGTTTTTAAAAATAAATTTACATTTAGATCCCATGTATACAGAAATCATCAGAGCAGAATTCAAGGGAACTCCTCCTATAATGTTAATCACGAATCTGCCTTAACTGAAGCACTAGAGATAAAAGAAAATGTGTTAGAGATAAAAGAAAACTCTTTGGTTGATCCAGATAATATTATTTCTGAAAATGCTTTTGTTTTGTGTTTGTTTGTTTTGCTTTATTGTTTCTTGATTTGAAGTTTAGATTCAAAGCTACCGATTCTGCCTTACAATTCCTATTTAATGAAATTTCTGGAATTTTAATTCTTGATAACTCTAGAAGAGAGGAAAAGTTAAAACAACTTTGTTCACTACACAATCTTTCATTTAATTGTGCGGCACTATTCAAATTAATTAAAAATGATGACTTGAAGTGTGACTTATCCCATTTCAATTCCAAATATAAAAGAAATAAATATATAAAAGATAATTTCTGCTATGTTGAACCAATACATATTGCCCTTGGAACAAATTCATATCATAGGAAATTTTTTTTCTATTTGGCCTACAACTTAATAATGAAAATTTTTTTAGAGATGGCAACACCGATAAACCAATGGTAGTCAATCTTTGACATACATACCATTTGAAGTTTGTATTCATAAGCTGTCAATGTCAGTATAAACATTTCGTGTTGATTGTTGACAACGTATTTTACCGGACCATGGAAAGTTTCGAAAATTCACGAAAAAAACAACATTTGCGGGAAGTTTTACTTGGACATTATTTTGCTAAGAAGACTGCACCTCAGAGTCATAAATTGCTCGTAGAAGTTTACGGTGACGATGCTTTTTCGCGTGCACAGTGCTTTCGGTGGTTTCATCGGTTCAAAAATGATAATTTCGACATTACCGACGAAGAGCGACCTGGCCAGCCAAAAAAGTTTGAAGACGAAGAATTGACGAAATTACTCGAAGAAGATTCGTGCCAAACTCAAAAAGAGTTGGCAATTTCGTTGGAAGTGACACAGCAAGCCATATCGAAGCGGTTAAAATGATCCAAAAGCAAGGCCACTGGGTTCCGTACGAGTTGAAGCCAAGAGATGTTGAGAGGCGCTTTTGCATGTGCGAACAACTGCTTCAAAGGCAAAGACGGAAGGGTTTTGCATCGTATTGTGACCGGCGATGAAAAGTGGATTCATTATGATAACCCAAAGCGAAAGAAATCATGGGGACCGCCCGGGCACCAATCAACATCGACCGCGAAGCCAAATATTCATGGTTCCAAGCTTATGCTCTGCATTTGGTGGGACCAGATCGGTGTTCTTTATTATGAGCTGCTAAAACCGAATGAAACCATTGACGGGCAGCGCTATCGACTGCAATTGATGCGTTTGAGTCGAGCATTGCGTGAAAAACGGCAACAATTTGCTGAAAGGCACGACAAAATAATTTTTCAGCATGACAATGCTCGCCCTCATGTTGCGCAAGTCGTGAAAACGTACCTGGAAACAACCAAATGGGAAGTGCTACCCCACCCACCGTATAGCCCTGACATTGCTCCATCCGATTACTATTTGTTCGCTTCGATGACTCATGCGTTGGCTGATCAGCACTTCACTTCATATGAGGATACTAAGAACTGGCTCGATTCATGGATAGCCTCGAAACCCCAAGATTTTTTTCGCGGCGGAATTCGTAGACTTCCCGAAAGATGGGAGAAAGTTATCGCTGCTGATGGCCAATATTTTGAATAATTTAGTTATATGAATAAATCTATGAATAAATGCCCAAAATTCCAAAAAAAGTCTCATTATTAAGTTGTAGACCAAATATTATATTCCTATTTTGGAATCAATAAAAAGTCTAATGACAGATAAAGTTTTTGTTGGAATTGTAAACGTAACTTTACACTCAACTGTTGGCACTACTGCTTACACACACATACATATGTAGTCATCTCTAATAAAGAACTTTTTCTCACTTCCGTCTGTGAGCTCAAACTGAAAGGGTGCTTTTATCTTTGCTCATTAATTCTATCAGTTTTCTTTCAGTTATTTAACGAAGAAAATGCACTTCTTGATTATAGTGATGAGGAGATCTACAAAAATTCCAAGTTTTTTACAAAAGAAAAACAAATTGAACTTCTTATTTTCCAAGATTCCTTCGAGAACTTAATCCGCTGGGGTCTTCAAAAAAAAGGCACAAGCTTATAGGTATATGATAATAGGAAACATTCCCTATCAATATAGATCGCAGATACAAAATGTGCAGCTTGTTTCTCTTTGCAGAGAAAGTTATGTCAAAGATTTTGGAATGCATAAAATATTAGAACCATTAATAACTGATCTTCTCAAATTAGAAAAAGACGGTATCAATATTTTTTGTCCCGATGGTTCGATGAAAAAGTTTGATGGATCTTTATTCGCTATGGTTGGAGATAGCCTTGGTAGTCATCAAATTGGGGGTTTTATGGAAAATTTTAGTTCATCTGATTACTTTTATAGATTTTGCTTTTATCAAAGCAATTCTTTGAAAGAACAACAAGTAGATATATTGTGCGAACTTCGCTTCAAGGACACATATAATTTGAACGTTGTACAAAGCGAAGTAGTGAATCGTCCTGTGAGGGGAGTGAAATGCGATTCCCTTCTTAATCAACTCACATATTTTCATGTTAAAACCCCGGTCTTCCATCGTGTATTACACATGATCTGTTCGAAGGAATTATACCGTATGATTTAATGAACATATTGAAATATATCTGCAAATCAAATATTTGTACTATTGATAACATAAATCTGCATTTATGTTACTTAAGAAAAAATCTAAAGCTTTCTTTGTCTTTCCCAAAAATTGAATTAGGTATGAAAAAATTTCCAGGAAAATCAGATGAAGTGTGGCATATATTAACACTTTTACCTCTTGTTTTCTTGAATCGCATAGAAAACCACAATGATACAGTATGGCTATTTTTAACAGCCATGATTAACATGTGCTGCTTGATATGTTCCCATTATATAACTGTAGATCAAATATGTTTATTATCTCATTACATACGCCTTTACTTCGAATATAGAAAGAAAGCATTTGCTTCTGCAAAACTAAGACCTAAACATCACTATCTATGTCACTATCCGTACCTTGTCAGAAAATTTGGTCCATTAAAACAATTATGGACTATGATTTTCGAACAAAAGCATAAATATTTTAAAACAATTGCTAAGTCTTGTAGAAATTTTAAAAATTTAACAAAGACTCTTGCTGAGAATCATCAATTGCATCAAGCGACTGTTTTTGGTTATCGCTTTAAATTATTGATTGGTTGTAACAATGCAGAATTGTTTTCCCGTGATATTTTAAATGTTTCAACTCCAAAAAAAATATTCTTTTATCTCAAAGAAAATAACGTATTTGAATACTACATATCAGGAAAATGACTATTTGCTGATCAGTTGTAATGAAGAAGAGAACATTGGTGTCTTACATGTAAAAGCGATTCTTCTTAACAAAACTTATAAAAAGCAATATTTTATGGCAAGGTAATTAGAATGTCATATAACGAGAGTACTATTTTTTACGAAAGCTATTGTATCGAAAAAGAATATACTTTATTCGATCTGCATAATTTTATTATAAAAAAACCTTTATATGTCTACAAATGTAAAAATAAATATTATTTTGCAATGATGTATTCTTTTCTAAATAAAGAAAAAAATACTTCATAATTTAATTAAATACCTAGCTTAATTATTAACATATTACTAAGTCTACTGTAGGATAAGATAAAGTTAACTAAGATAACTAGTGATAAAGAAATATTTATATACATATATTTTATAAGATCATCGTCATCATCATTATTATTATCTATAATTTAATTTGGAGAAAATTTACAAATTCACCATGGACAAATACTTATTTAAAATTTGGAGCAATAGTAGGCTTATAAAGAAGTCTTTCATGTCAATACCTAAACTATCGGATGTCATGAAAAAAGGTAAAGAAAGAACTCTTAATTGAAATATATGTAATTAGTAAATTTTTTAAAAACTTGTCATCATTTCAATATTTTAGTATGTGATCACGGACTGTCAGGAAATATTTTAGTAACAGAAATAGACGGAACGGAAATATGTGATGACGAAATATTAGAATATTTTGCTAAAGAGAAAGAAATATTTATTTTATTAGAAGAAGGAGAAAAATGGTTTTCTTCTGGAAATATACTCAATTTGTCGTCATTGACTGACATTGACGATTTCCTAATTCTGCAAAATAAAGAAGATTCAACAGTAGTAGTGCCATCCTCCTATCAACCTGTTTCCAGTGCAGATATTGTTATGTATCCCAGTAGTCCAGTTCTCTCAACATCAAATTCATTAACTACAACGATGAGCAGCACTGCTTTTTCAGAATCATCGAACTTCAATGCAGAATGTTCTAAATTATTTGCAAGCTTCATAATACCATGGGGAAAATTTCCTTCAGATGTAATCGACTTACTCAATAACGAAAAAAAATTAGGAAGTTCAATAAAAATTATTGCACATATTATCTTAGATGAGCTGAGAAGATATTACGATCAGTGGCACATCAAGCGGCAGCACGTTATCCTGATTCATTTATCGAAAAAGATGAAAGTGGAAATATAATATCAACAAATCCTGTAGCCTTAATAGCTGCTATAAAAAATAGGAACTCATATTTAAACAGAGCTCCAAGAAAAACTAAAGCAGAACTTGAACTATTGATTCCATTGAAAAAAGAAGAAGTGCAAATACATTGCAACAAACATGTGCAAATTGGCAGCCTGAAAAACTTCCAGATGGAGATTCAAAAGACACAATGCAATTTAAAAAACAGTTTCTTCAAGAAATGTATAAGAAAAACACCCTAACAGGAAATGAATCAGGAAAGATACAAGAATATATGGCGGACTGTTTTGGAGTTCAACGTTTGTTTTTCAATAATTTGGAGGCGATTCCAACAGTTACCGACATTGAAAATAACTGGCCATATATTTTTCAAAAAGATTTATTGTTCCAACATTTTTCAACTCTAATGAATGTTAAAGATATCAACTTTGAGTCTACTTTTAACATAGAGAAGGAGAAATTAATCAAATTTTTTATAAACTCTAAAAGACATACAGTGCAGTATTCACTACAATATGGAGATATGGATATGGATATAAACGTTGTAGTAGCTATTACAAAATTTTTCAATGAGAATGCGATGTTCTTATTTGGAATATTTGATGTATGTCTTGAATTACAAAACCTATGAAAATTATATGATTATAACTTAAACATTTTACAGATCAGCAAGACATTAGAAGATGTCAAAACGACAAATCCAACCAATGCACCTTGGATCGCTATAATAGGTGAGCACTTTAACATAGGTATATTTGGATTTACAACTTTAACTAAAAATTTATTTACAGAATCCGATGGACACCTTGATAAAGTGTATTTCTTTTTTGAAAGAAAAAATATTAAAAAATATAATAGTGTAAATTTTATAGAATGTATAAAAGAATTGATATGCTTTTATTATGTATTTAACGTAACATATCCTAAAGAAGTTTCTCAAACATTAGAACTTTTTGTAAGATATATGTGGAAAATGTATCCAGAAACTTTAAGAGAAAAAAAAATCATATTAATAATATAAGTAAAATAAACAATTTAATTACTAAACTAAGAGATTTCAAATAAATGTCAAAAATACATGTTAATACACAGTCGAAGGAGTTCCAGAGAGATGTTCGGAAATGTACCGTTTTGTGGAATTGTGCCTTTAAATACCTACTAAAATTAGTATGTTGTATGGTTACTAAAATTTATATTTAAAGGTACAATTCCACAAATCGGTATATTTCCGATCATATCTCTGGAACTCCTTCGACTGTGTACTAACAAATAACTTCATTGAATTAAACAAATTTTGGGTTGTTAAAAATTTATTTTATAAATGAATCTCATTCGAACATACGTTGTAATGATTTTTATTAATGGCTACGGTATATTTCCGCACCCTGTACTGTCGTATCGGCTCTGAATTACTTATTAATATATAAAATCATTCAAATTGAATTTTATTCAATTTTATTTACTACTGTATATCCAAATGATGAACTGAATTACATATTTAATATTAAAAAACAAAATTAAAGCTTTTACTTCCAATACAGGTTCATCATACATTAACTGTTGAGAAAAACATTACATCAATTTCAGAAAACTTTTTAACTTCGATGAAATTATTCCAAGGGGTAAAACCCTACTTATGGTTTGTAAATTTATACATTTCGGTTGTATAAATTAATTTTATGCGCTCCAATCCAAGTAGTATTTTGATTCTAACTATACTTGAAAATTTACCCATTTTTGTTGTAAATATATACCTTGTTCTACCCATTGATAATGGTACTTTGATTCTGCTTTGTGTGTACATTTACACACAATTCTTTTAAAAACTTTACTTCTTCGCTTTGTAAGTGTTCTTTTACTCTGCCTTATTTCTAAATTTACGAATTGTTGTATTAAAATTTACCGCATTCACTCCATTTAAAGTGGCGTTTCCACTCGCACTGTTTGTAAGCTTACACATTTTTTATTGCTCAAATATACCTTTTATGTATTCATTTCTATAATATAAAAAGAGTGAAATTTACGTCAAAAATTGTGTAAAATAGTACACAACTAAGTTACATAATTAAGTTTAGCTTATGTATTTATGCACTGATGTAATTTTACTTCAATTTTATAAGTTTTTTGATTGCCATTTAAAATCATGGTAAAATCCAACAAATTTTTCTTAGAGTGTACCCAAATCAAATGTTCAAATTGCGGCCTTAATCATCTTGCAAACGATTTGAATTGCTCACACCGAAGGCAAATTGTTACCTCTCGTAACAAACGGTTCCAACCAAAATCGTCGAACATCAATAACGACCACCGGCCGATCATTGTTAACGCAAACCCGAACACCAAGCAACCGATCCCGTCTTTTCCACGTCTAATCTTCTTTACAGCGAGGTTGCTCGGAATCATGTCAACCGGTCTTCACCGCCACAGGGATCCCCCGAGCTTTTTTCACCTGAAGATCTAATTCGACTCACTACTAGCCTAATTGCTCGCCTGAGCAGTTGCACATCCAAGCAGGAACAAATACAAGTTGTAGCCGAAATCACCGTTAAATTCCTTTATGGCAAATAGACCAAATAACATTAAATGTCTACTTTGGAACCCGCAAAGCATTCGAAACAAATCGTCGGAGACCTTTGCATATCTACGCGAGAATTTCATCGACCTGCTGATAGTTACTGAAACTTGGCTGAAGCCTCTAGACAAACTAATTCTAAATTATAAAATATATAGGTATGATAGAGTTCACCAAACCGGTGGCGGTGTGGCCATATTCATTAATAAAAACATTAATCATACTCTGTTACCTCGTATTCAAACCAAGGTAATCGAGCATATCTCGGTTCAACTAAATGATATCAATCTTATTATTACAGCAGCTTATTTCCCAGGTTCAAAGTTAAACAATACTAAGCTAAACGCCTTTAGTGACGACATTAAACTTTTTTCAAACCTTTCGCAGAAGCACTTACTCTGCGGTGATTTTAATGCGCGACACCGGTATTGGAACTGTGTCCGAGCAAACACGGATAGTGGAAATATTTCCCAAAGAAAATGACAATACATATTTTGTACCGTATAATTGCATTACTAAACGTAATGCAACAGGAAAATGATGGGAATCCTATAATAGTTTAAAAAAGAAAATCAAAAGCTCAACAATTCCAGTTACTAAAATTGTCCAAGTTGACAATTCGAATATTTCTGAGTCGACGGAAGCAAAGGTATCTTTTTTGAAGAAGAATATTCAGCCTTTCGATAGGATTCAGGATTTCTGGAGGGACACTACTATTTTTCGCAAATCACTATTAAAGTTATCTATTCATGAATATTTTGAGTACTTCCCGATTTTAAAATCACCAAAAGGATGGAGATTACAGACCCAGGATTTCGATCAAGAGTATCCCGAAGCTTCAAACTCAATGTTTCTTTTGTGGCCAAAGCTAACAAGAATTTGATTACTTTGGGTGAAAAACTTAAAAAAGAAAAAGAAATCGAAGCTATTTTGGGAAGCACTGCAGATATAACTGGTTTATTTCTGTTACCGCATCTATTACCAACAGCTTATAGTACAGTAAAACGGGGAGTAGCTGGACATGCAAAGCGTTTCAAATACTGCAAACAAGAGATATTTGAAAGTTTCATTCTTCATGTAACGGTATTTATGATTTATTTAATAGTTATATATTAGGTACAGGCCCGTGCGCACGGGGGGGGGGGGGGGGTTTGGGGGCATATTGGCATATTTTTATAGGGAAGTGAGGACCTTTTTTTTTTTTTTTAGGTCATTACATTTAGTATGGGGGAACATGATAAAACCCCCCCCCCCCCCCATCATACATTCCTGCGCACGGGCCTGACTAGGTACCAGTATTAACTTCTTGCTCTTTTTCATTACAAGGATGGCAATCTTGTCACGGAAGCTGTCAAAAAGAAAAGGATGATTCAGCTGTATTTAAAAATACGTTGCAACCTACAATAATTTTAGTTGGTGATACAATTGGTAAACATCTAATATTAATTCCAAACAAAAGTTTTTATATTCTAACTTGGATTTCAGCTGAAATCAAAACTGCATATGTAGCGGTCAACGAAACCCTATATTCTTTTGAAAGTCCCCTTCAAGCATTGGACGAATGTTTCAAAGCCATTATTTCATTGGATGCTCAGTATCCTGAGCCTAGCATGTAGATATGGACATTCTTACAGCTATACGTCTACAAAATAAAATTTAAAGGCAGCGATAAGCAATTTACCAGCGTCCATTCCCTTATATCGGAACTAAAATCATTTAAAGATTAATTTGTACCTATTTCAAAGGTATTTTTCTATTTTTTATAACATAAGGTTTATAATTCATTATTGCAAGCAAGGACTTCGATATAACTAATATTAACACTGTAACTAAAGATAATACCACTGAAATGAATTCAGAACATCTAAAAGAAGTAATTGCAGCAGAAAATATTAAACTTGTTGCTGAAATATATAAGGAAAAAAATATATGTAGGAAGTCGATACAAAATATAATAGAAAATTTTAGCATTTAAATACAAAGCGATATCTTTACAGTAGCAAAAAATTTAATATTAAATCAATTAGCGGAAGATAAGTATCAACATGAAATTTTGAATATTTTTAATTTAATTCAATCAGCGCTGTTAAATATTTCTACAGAATATCGTCGAATTCAATTATTGCAGAGCAAATCCCTTTTTTCAGAATCTATTACTGTCGCTTTAAGTGAACGATTAGAACCCAAGCAAAAAAATAACAATACAATTCTTCAGTCAATTACTAACACTGCCAATATGGTCTTTATCAAATCTCTTTTGAAAAGCTTTTTGACTTCCGATGGAGTCTTCCAGGAAATTTTAGATTCTTTTTCTCAAAAATCAGAAGCACGTTGTTTCAAATATTATGCAAGTCAAACTATGGAAAAAGAAATCACAGCATCATAATATAAATGATATGGTTTTAGCCCTGATATTGAGCTATGACGATTTCGAAACTAGTAATGGAATGGGATCAAGAGCCGGCTTGCAAAACTTAGGATCGGTCTATCTATCTTTTCCTTTTATACCACCATGCTACAGATCAAAGTTAGAAAATATTTTTTTAGTTTTTCTTTTTAATAGTTTGGATCGCAAAACGATTGGTAATAAAGTCTTTCAACCTATTATCGACCAACTGGAAGATATCGAAAATAATGGGTTGGAAATTAATGGAAAGAAAATATTCTTTATTCTATGCCTGTGCGTAGGAGATAATAAAGGTGTTAATTCCATGCTTGGATTTACTGAATCTTTTGTGGCTACACATTTTTGTAGATTTTGTAAAATGAAAAAAATTTAATGTCAAAACTCATGCAAAGAAAACACTAGATTAATAAGAAACATATCTAACTACCAGCTTGATCTACAAACTAATAATGTGTCATTAACAGGTTTAGTTTCTGAATGTATTTTCAATCAACTTGCTGTCACAGAAAATTTTGCAGTTGATATCATGCATGATATATACGAAGGTATCGCAAATTATGAAATTGCCCTAATTCTACACAGTAAAATTTTTTTCGATCTTTACAATAAGTATCGCATTAAAATGTGCTATGTAAAGAATGTAAATTTAAAACGGTGTTAAGACTCAAAATAGTCAAAACGCGAAAAAATTGAATTCTAAAAATATTTATTTGTTCTTAAAATATCGTTGCTAACTTAAATTCCAAATATTACGGGTTTTAAATTCAACTAGTTAAATTTCATCATCATAAATTTTTATGACTACCCTTACGGTATATCTTGCCTCTAATTGCATTGCATTGTTTAATTTCGCTCGGTCGATGTTGGCCTCCAATTTGTATTTCGATAACAATAGACATTGACCCAGCGGTAAATTTGCTAGTTAAAATCGTCGAAATGTAAAATTTAAATTGAAATAGTTCTCACTCTGAAATTTGTCGTTAATGTTATCGGTTCGATTAGAATTTGTTAGCGCGTTCAAATCACTTTTACTTATAAATAAATAAATAGTTAAAAATTTGAATTATTCGGTTTTATTATTTAACTTCGTATTCAATTTGAGAATGTTAGGAAGTTGTCCTAACAAACGGAGTGTAAATTTAGATGGAAATCTATGCAAAATGCACTATTACATTTAAGTTATTGTAAATTTACTTCGACTGTATGAAATATACCTCTGAGTTGTAATGTTAATATTAAAAAATCTGAAAAATATATTGCCATTTGTATTTTTGCAATTTTTAATTGTAAAATAAGCGAAGCAATATGCGTGTACACACATACAATAGAGCTGTGGTACCGCACAATTCGCAGCCCATCGTTTTTCTGTCTTTCGCCTTTCGTACTTATAGGCAAGTTGCGCCGCAGGGGCATGTTGAGTGTAAATTGCTTTTAACACAGCAAAGAACACTGCCAGCGAGAACCGGTTTGCAATGGGGATAAAGGCTCGCTTCTCAAGAGCGAGTGTAAGCGCACCATCACTTGTTGCGTATTTCATCATTACGTGCAAAGAGCTAATAGCGGTCAGCGGTCTTTTTTCGTTATAGTGCAAAATAGAAATGGTGCAGTGCTTAAAGTGTCAATTATCGTTTAAAACAGTAGAAGAATATAATCAACATACATACAAACACAGTTTTTTTTTTTTTTGTAGATATGATCAATGTGGACTTCAATATTCGAAGTACTCCACGTTCAAATCACATGTTTTTTGGAAACATTTCGTAGGAAAGAGATTTAAAAAATTGAATGTAGTTCAAATTCTAATCAATTAGAGGCAAATGTTGCCTTTTCGTTGATTTCATCAAATAATATTTCTTGTTTGTGCCGAGACTGCAATAAAATATATACAGTGAAATCCAGTTTCCATAGTCATGATTTCCGTAAGCATAATAAAACTCGGTCGAGAAAAAACTTAAATTCAGTTCACAATTTAGAAAATTTTATTCCAATTCCAACAAGTAGTAGTTTATACGATAATGAAAATGAGCAAAGTACAAAACAGAGCATTGTTGCGAATTTACGATCATTTTATAATGCTTCCGAAAGCACCGCGGCTCATCAGAGACTTTTTATTTTTCCGACGTAGTTTTGACGTTTACATCTTTCTCTCTCACATTCCAACCTCCAATGGAACCAGACGTGTTTTTTTACTTACTGAAACAATAAGTTTATTTCGTGAAGTGAAGTTACAATAACTTAATATACAACAAGCATGCAATTTTTATTTCTCAAATTGAAGACTAAATTTAATGTACCGGAAGATGCTATTCAGTATTTAATTACAGAATTAATAAATTTTGAAGAATTAAATTCTTCTGTTTTGGGAGATGCGATATCGACTTTTTGTATAAATAAAGGCTATCAACATTTAAAAAATGAAATGTTAAATACCTTTTTGAACTCCGATGTAAAGCGCGTTTTAGGGAAATTGAGATCCTCTTACAAAAGATCAAATTTATTTGAAGAAGGGAACTTGCCTTTAGTAAAACCAATTGAAATATTACTTGGTAGAAACAACAATCCCAAAGAATGTTTTTACCATTATGTTCCAATTCTTGAAACACTAAAATCATTGTTTTTGGATACAAACTTTCAATTACGATTCCAAAGTCAAGAAACAAAACTCACTGACAGTTATTCCAATTATAAAGATTGTGAATTATATAAAAAAAATGAATTCTTCAACAGTTCCGAGAAAAAAATTGAAATAATTTTGTATCAAGACAGTTGTTGCGAAGCGAACGCGCCCCAAATTAAATCGGCACAAGATGTCGCGGCGATCGATGTAAAATCTGCCCGTCATGACCCTTCGTCTTCAACTTCTCTCTTTCCACGTTTCGACTCCAACACCAACGGACGCAAGCCCAGAAAACCAAATTTAATGTAAGTTTTTTTAACTTGAACTCTTGTCTCAATTATATTTTGTTAACTATGTCTTAGTTTTACCAATCAACAATAAAGTGCTCAAAAATAGTTTGGTCTCGTGTTCTTGGTGCCCGTCGGAATAACAGTTTTGAAATTTGTAATCCCCTTAGTTCTAGTAAAGGAAAACATTCTTTATTAGCGGTTTATGCATCAATTGGTAATTTACCTTTATATGATAGATTACATATTGACAATATTCAGTTGGTTCTGCTCTGCAAAGAAACACACGTTAAATATGTTGGCTTGGAATCGGTGCTGCATAGACTTGTAGAAGATTTATGCATTTTAGAGACCACCGGCATACGTGTATCAATTTAAATATATTACGACATGTATTGCAGGTACCACTTCAATAAAAACTCGAATTAAATCTATCTTCACGGTCCCTCCTTGGATTACTGCTTCGGTTTTCAAGTGGGACATTGAAGAAAGGATACGCGACATATCAACGACGAAGGAGCGCAAGTCAACGCCGAAGCAAACGACGAGGATTATTTTCAATAAACTAATCACTGAGAATTCACAAAGCGGCAATTTCATTTTATTACCTTTCCTTTTCAGGAAAGAAGGGTTCGGACGTGAGAGTTCGAACAACACCATTTCTATGCACATAGACCATTGACATCTTTGTAGTTCCGCGTACATTAACGTATATACATATATATAAATATTGCCACAATAAAAAAGCGAATTGAGAAATGTCGAAATTAGTTTTTAAACTATCTATAACTATCTATATGTAATGCTTCACGCAATATAAAGAAAGTTATTCTTTCCGAACCAACTATAAGCGCAGTTATTACTGCAGGTAGGTCGTACATGAATATTTAAATTATTTAATTTTCTAAAATTAAGTTTCATTAAGCAAGGAAAAAAGACCTCGTTGGGAATACAATTGTATTAGAAGCAGGTGAGAGTTTAATAGACGAGGACGAAATTTCGGCGCACTACACAGATCAGCCGCTATTGATTTTAAAATGTAATGAATCCTGGGAACCCCAAAACACACAAAAGAGTTGCTGCAACACATCTGAAAAGGATCAAGTACTTATGGACACCGACATTTTTATGGAGCATCTAAATCTTTCCGACGTGAATCTAAGGGAAAGCACTTCATCAAGTCATTCTCTACCCACTACTTTGTCAATGAGCAGTGGAGTTATTTCCAAAAATGAAAACGAAAATGAGTTTATTTCAAACAGTGTGAAAGGATGTTTTAATAATTTCCAAATTCCGTGTGACAAATTTCCCAAATCTGTGAAAGACGATTTGGAGAAAGAACAAATATTAAGATCACAAATAAAATCTGTCGTTCACATTATTGTTGATGAGCTTCGCTCAATATCCTTCTATATACCCATTGTAATTTTTCGGAACGTTGCCGCAAAACTATCAGAAAGATATCCGAAATCATTTACGTATACAGACACATCAGGAAATATCATTTCCACTAAGCACTCGCCATTGATTACTTCATTTATCCAGAGAAATAATTACTTGAACCGCCCTAGCTGCAGTAAAGAAAATAATTCCAGCATCCCGTCCAAGAAGAGGAACAACTTTGAAAATACGTGTGTAAATTGGCAGCCAAAAGATAATATGGAAGAAATTAGAAAAACCTTATTGGTTCATAGCGCGAAAAGGACAGTTACAAATGAGGAATTCAACCAAATTAAAAATTTAATGAAATCTTCATATGCTGCACAGCGGAAATATCTAAATGACCTTGCAAATTGCCCCAACATTGCAGACGTGAATCAAAAGTGGCCATTTCTACTACACAAATATTTCATTCATGATCATTTTCATCAACTTACTGGTATAATATTCTCAAACAGTTCTTACTAATTTAAATGGAAAAATTTCGAGACAAATGCGACTTACAGCAACAATGAAACCAAGTTCCCAAACTGCAGAAAATGAGAATTGCGACTTTATGAAAATGATAAACTTTCTATCAAAATAGTTCAACGAAGATAAAATTTATTTGCTGAAACAATATCTTGTAAGTTAAAAAATACGTTACATATATTAAAAGTAAATATTAAATAAACGAATATCTAAATTATTTTTAGATTGGTGTTACTCTAGACGAAATAGTCCCCCCGGGGCTTCACCCTTGGTTCTGCTCAGTTGGTAAAAAATTTGATTACCTATTTTATAAATTTAAATTATAACTCTTAATAATTTGTAACAGAAACAGGACATGGAAAAACATATTACATATTTGCGGACAGGACCATAGTTAACTCCAGTGCAGCTACCCTCTCAGAAGCATTTACTTTGACTTTTTCCATATATTTCAACTTTAATATGGAGTATCCTACAGATATCTCGCAATCACTTGAATTCATCCAGAGATATTTTTTTGGATTGTATACAGAAGCAAGCAGAGGACACAAAAAAAACATCACAGCTATGGCAAAAGTAATACGACTGGTACAAAGACTAAATTCCATTGTATAGCTCCACGAAAAAAGTTAGCCCACTAACTTAAGAGTGCTACAAATCAGTGTGCTCTGATCTTTGAGTTGCTATTGAAACAGCGACATATTCATGATTAGTAAAAAAAAATTTTGACTAATACTGTTTTTGCTCTCTCAGTGTTAAATTTGAATTCGTTTTCTTCTCATTAACCCTTTGACGTACAATTTAATTATTGATTATACTATTATTTCAATTTCAATGAATACAATTATAAAAATATGGATTCTATTTAATTTGTGAAATTATGGCAATAATAAAAAAAAATTTAAAAAAATGGAGTATCCTTTTCAAGTGATAAGTTTTCTATTTTTTTTTGGCATTTTTAGATTTATTTTGCAGGTTCACGCATTGAAATAGATGGCGGGCTAGCCCGTCAAAGTTGAATTTGGCACGGAAAATGTATGCGGGCGTAATATAAATAATATAATATAAATAAAAAGTAATATAAATTTCAAATATTTTGTTTGCAAATTTACAACCAAAATTTGTTAGTACATTTTGCATTGTAAACATATTTACAATACGTATGTAATTTTACCAACCGAATTTAATTGGATTATACAACCACAATTTATTTTTACATTTTGCATGGTAAACATATTTACAATACGTATGTAATTTTACCAACCGAATTTAATTGGATTAGCTATTGAAATGTAAAATTAAATTCGGTTTTAATTTTACAGTTTTTTGATTGGCAACAAATTGCCAACGATAAATGTTGTAAAATTTTTTTACTGTGTATATAACTTCATTAAAGTTGAAAAGTATTTTACTTTGGATTCGTTAAACAATCGTATAAACAATTTCAATTTTGCTAACTTAAAAAACATAAATAAGCCCCAAGAAATATTAGAAGACCACTTAAAAAATAAAAAACTTAAATACTCTGCCTCAGAAACACTTTGGTTAACAAAGTCTCTTGGAATTATGATCGGTGATTGGGTTCCAGAAAATAACCAATATTGGGATATTTTTTTGAAGCTTAAAGCGATTATAGATATTATTATGCTTGACGCCATTGATCTTGATTCGATATCCATTTTGGATGTATTAATTACTGAACACCACATTTTGTTTCAAGAAATTTTTCGTTTACCACTTAAACCAAAGCATCATTTAATGACACATTATCCATCAATTATTAAAGAGATTGGTCCACTTGTTCATATTTGGTCAATGCGTTTTGAAGCCAAACATAAAGTGTTGAAAAATATTGAGCATTCAACTACTTCTCGACGAAATATATGTTGTAGTGTAATAATACGATAAATTAGAAATCTCATTTGGCAACACTTTTGTGAAAATTTGTAACGTAGCATTCGGAAAATGGAAAGGCCAGTTGAAGACAATCGATAAGAACGAACGGTCGTGATCAGTAGAAAAGAATAAAGTAAATCAGCAAAACTCTGAAGTGCATTTTATTTTTTTACAGTGAATATCGAACTTAAAGGACGTAACAATGTAAAACTATTTTTAACAGATATCTGCTGAGCGATACTAAGAGGCATCACATAATGGTTATGCTATGTTTAATAATGAATACGAATTCGGGAAAAATGTTAATCAACCTAACAGCAAAATACAATATAAGATAGATGATATTGAATTTGAATCCTTGAAGTTTTTTTCTTGGGTAAGATTCAACAACATAAAATTTAAGCGTGGTGTTGTTTTAATTACTGGATATGAAGAAGACTTCCCACAGTATGCTACTATTGAATATATATGTATTTCTTCTCTCGATAAAGTGTACTTTTTAGTAACACCTTTGCAAACTTTATATTTTGATTATCATATTTTTTGTTATGTAATTGAGAAACTTGACCAATATGATGTTGTGGAATTAGATAAGAGTATTATTAAAACATATTCTTTGCAAAAGTTTAAGTCAAAAATTTATGTTGTATAAAATTTAAGGTAGATATGTTCCTAATGCTTAAAAAATGTGAATTAATGTTATTATTTTATAATTGAATTAAATTAAAAAGTATAGATTTTAAAAAGTATAAATTTTTAATCTACTTGTTTTATTTTAATCATTGTGATGAAATAAAAATCAGGGTGGAATGATACGCAATAATACAAAGGATATTCGCCAATTCTATAGGTATTTTTCCTATTTCACATATTAGTCTTCATAAGATATTTTGGGTCTTTTTGCAAGTGATATGGGAAAATTAGCAATGATTATTTGGAAATTTTAATTTAAGGATTGTGTAAAATGCAATTCAACATAGTGTGCAGATCTACGTAACATAGGAAAATGTACTATTGTTGAGTGCCGCCAGAATTTCATTTCCGGTGCTTGCAAATGCTTTCGATATGTAATAAAATATCGAAGCATTTGTGAGCACTGGCAAACCAGCGAACGACTGGAAACCGGCTTGGCGACAGGAAGAGTCCCGCTACTCGATAGATGCCGGGAAGAAAAAAAAAACGAAAAGGAACGTGAAAGATGGCGTGTGGTGTGAAGATTGTGCGTGCCTAGAGTTCTCGTGGGGCGGTGTTTAGTGCTGGAAATTGACAAGTGCCGATTATTTCCTAGGTTCTTTTGTGTAAAGAAAACTCAAAGAAAAGCCAAATTCAGTCGAGTTTCCGATTTGTTTTCCCTTGAATTTGTCCAGAATCGATCCCGATAGCGAGTGCAGTTGGTCCGGAATTTCGGCCGAATTATCCTGGTTTCCTTTCGATCCGGGTCTCGTGACGCTCGGAGAAAACGGAAAGAAAATTTTTAAAATAAAGTAGAATAACCAAAAATTTTAAAACGAAATAAAACATAATCTAAACCGAAAATATACCTAATGATAATGCATTCCTAAACTAAATTAAATTTCGGTAAAGTAATAAAAAATTAAATTACTAAATATGACAAGACATGACAGGACGAGGACGAGGATTTTAAACCAATTAAAGATAAAATAAAAATTAATTAACAATAAATAAAACAAAAAAAAAAAAAAAAAAAAAAAATAGGTTGCTGGAAAAGGAAATGGGGTGAGTTTATAATTTTTTTATTTTTTTTACACATTTTGATTTTTTTTTCTTCGCTTTGGTTTCTTTTTTTTTTGCACATATTTTCTTTTGATTTAGGTTTTTTTCTTTTTTGTTTTCGCTTTATTTGGTTTCCCTTTTTTTATAAAATGTTGAGCGGCTAGAAGAGCCCACACAAAGATGAACCCGAGCGTCTAGCTCCTTTTGCCCCGAACCTCAAAAAGGGGTCACGACGAAATATTCGTTTGTGGAATGTCGTGGCTGAGGTAGGGTGGGCAGGACAGGGCGCTATTAACACCAGAGCGCCCTGACAAATCGCGAAGCCGCGCCAATCCAACCGCTTCTTGGTCTTTCACGACCTGTTGGGAAAATAATCCCAATTTTGACAATTCCCTTGGATAAGTCGGCTCTGACAATTTTTGTTGTACACGCCAAGGGTTTATGGTCTGAGTCGGAGCAAGTACCCTGTTATGTTCGATTTTTGAATGAAGATCGAACACGAGAAATTTTTGAAGATGTCACTTACCAACTTTGTTTGGGTAGCGTTTGACCGCGCTAATGAGGATGGCCCGAGTGGCCCAAGTGTGGTGTTTTAAAATCTGTTAGCAGTAGCTGACTAAGAGTCGCAAATTGGCTGGCAATATAGCCCAAATGAAAAGCAAAAGAAGTTTTAATGTACGGTGGGCCTGTGGCCGACAAAGTATATTTTTCAATTGCCCCGAGTAAGGGCAAAACATTTCTTTTTATACAATTTCTTACATCTCTAAAATACATAATTACTGTCTTAGTCTAAAGTACATAAGTTGGTATAATTGCCCAATTGGCAGATCTTCATACATAAAAAATACACGTGCCCAACTGCTCATCGATAATAAATCGTTAGCAGTGCACTTTGTATTTCTACAAAAAATGTGCATACACAAGAGTTCGATGGGGTTCAATGTGGTCATCACATGGTGCATTGCTCTAGCTCAGAGTTTGCATTGTTTAAGGTAATTACCCGCTGGTAATATGAGTACCCAGAAATATCATGGAAAGAACTCAATGAATAATGTTTGTTTATATTGCGTGTGTGGGCCACGGTAAAGGGTGTCACATATCGGTCATGAATTATGTTGACATGTTTTAGAATGTATGAAGATCTTGTTTCGTATAATCGTTATCTTATTGTTATATTATAGCTACATTGTTGTTGTGGCTTAGGTACATTACAACCCCCCCACACTGCCGTAGCTAGTCCCGGCCGCCAGGTTCGATCCTGGGACCGACTTTGTATCTGATATATATTCATAACCTTCAAAATGCGGGGCTCTCGGGGAAACACATTAAATTTGCGGACGACACCCTGCTGTTGTATAAGAGTGACAGACAGGTAATCTTAGAAACGGAAATCAATAATGACCTTGCTACGTTCAATAGATAGTTAAATGGGAATAGTTTATCTCTAAATGCAACAAAAACAAATTTTATACTTTTTAACTTGAAAAACAAGCCAGATATTCAACTTCATCTTGAAATTGGTGGCAAGGTAATTTCTAGAGTCAACCAGACTAAGTACCTAGGATTAATTATTGACGAAAACCTAAACTGGACAACTCATATATCAGAAATACGGAAAAAAAATAGCACCCATTATAGGATTATTAAGACGCAGCCATCATATTGAATATCAGGTGAAGGATCTTATATTCAATGCCTTCGTCCTTTCCAACATTAGATATGGATTACTCTCTTGGAGCCAAACAGCTTTGTATAATCTGGAAAAAATTGCAAGATTGATGAACAAAGGAATCAAGGCGGTATACAATCTCCCTCGACTGACGCCTTCGTTGACTCTCTACTCTGACTACATGAAGTTAACAATATATGAACTCATAGCGCTTGAGAGAGTAAAGTTCATTTACAAATCTCTGAATAAAAAAACTAAAACCCCGCTTACCATACGACACATTAAAGGCTTGCATCAATTTAACACACGTAATGCGAACAATATTGTAAATCTGTGTAGACCAAGAACGAATCATCTGAGAAGAGACCCACTATATGAAGCAATCATTGAGTACAATTCCTTACCCAGCTCTATACAAAATGCAACCAGTATTGCCGACTTCAAAGCCCAAGTGAAGGGATATTTCCTAGAGAAGCGGTCCTGAAAGACGCTTAAAGAAACGGTTATAGTTTTGTGTTGTTGTAGCGCATGTATACGTACTTTATCTTATTTTTTTAAACTATTTTTACTTAAATAAAAACTCTCTTTAATTTGCATGTATTACTTAATATTTTGATCTTTTGAATTTTCCTTATTAATCACTTTATTATTTTAATTACTAATATTTACTATAAAACTTTACTTTTTTATTAAATTTATTTTTTTACTACCTCTTAGACCAGTGCGTTGCACTGTCTGAGGAGTACTAGGGGTTAAGGTATATTATTAGGTATTGAGCCTGTCGTGGGCCGGTCTGACCCCGACCTTTCCATTCAGGCATGCCTCGTATCGGCAATTGTTTTCAGTATTCTAACTATGTTATAATTTCCGATACGAGGTGATGCACTTTATTTAGCGCAAGGGTCGGACACCTGTGCCCAGCGGTCAGGAAGAAAAGTGCGACATCGGCGATCGATCGCCTAAAATCTAACTTACGTCGATTCCGAGAGTTGATCGATGGCCGATGCAGATCAGCAATTATCGGCTCGGTGAACATTAAATGACTAAGCGATAATTGCTGATCGAGATTCCCAAGTCCGGAAAACATCGAGTTTGGTCTCAACTTTAAATGGAATAGGTCGAATTGTTGCCGTGATTAAACCGGATAGTTTTAAATAGGTATATAATACAAACTTGGTGATGTAGTTAATAGTTTCTGTAAAGTTAAGTGTATTAACTAATATAATTATTTAGTTAAAAATTAACATGAATAAAAGCGCAAGTCATGAGAAAAGTGTTTAGTGTGATGTTAGAGTGTTTTCAGGGAGCCCTTGGGAAGGAGACATGGCCAGGGATATTTGGCCACGACAAGCCTAATATCATCATACACGCATGTGTATGATGATTGATTAAGTCAATTATTAAGTCAATTATTAAGTCAATTATTATTAAGAAAAGTTAAAGATGTAAGCGATCAGTATTTCTTCTATATAGTTATTTTTTTTTGTCATTTGGTGATGTTTTCCAGAAATTTTTTTTTGTGTTTTTTGTTTGGTGTACCCCGCTAATGAGGGCGGATTTTTTTTTATTACCTTGTTTGTGGGCCCCTATGGCTGCGATACTCAAATCGCTCAGTTTTTTAACCTAAATTTATCGGGCGAGTGATATTAATATATTGGCCGAATACGTTCCATTTCGCGGCCCGTAAAGTTCCGGAAAACTCGTCCCGACCCGCGTGTTACGCTTCCATGACCACATGTGCCCACTAAAGGGATTTTAATTAAAGAAGTTTTACCGGATTACGCGGGATTTAATCCGAATTCCGACTCGATGGTGTGATACGTTTTGTTTTTGTTTGTGTTTTATAATATATCGGTGGCACGAGGTGCGGATTTCCAATATCAATAACGGTGAATTTGTCCCTATACGTATGACCATTGTGATAAGTACCGTTATAATACGGATTGGTCTTGTCCAAGTTCTTTTACCGCTACTGACGCGCGACCGCATGGACCCAATTGCGGCCCTTTTTGCTCGCCCCAAGACCGGGAAAATATTTCATTGATAATACTGTAGTGAGTCCCAAAATCTATAAAATACGGTTCGCATATGTATTTAATTCCTCACTACTCTTTTGTTGAACGGTCTCTGTGAGAGGGAATATCTGACCTCAAGGAGTGCGTTGTAAAAATCTCCGTCTTCGTATAGTTTCGAAAGATCTGTACCGGAACATTAAATTTATTTCAGTTCGAAATTTAAATCGCGATGATAAAATATCATGCAGCGGCACATTCTAAAATTTTACAATACCAAATAGTTATATAAATCCAAAAATAGAATTCGAAACAATTGAATACGGAATTAATCCGCACCGTTTTTCAATAACGGAAAAACGTCTGAATTTTTACAACAAGCAAACTTGAAATACAATAGAAAATAAGTTAGTTCGTAAGTAGTGGAAATAAAGTTTTTAGTCAGAATTTAGCTGCCAACGACACCAGTCGTTTCTTTTATTTAAATAATTAAACAAGTACTCCCTTGACTAATATATACCCAATAGATCCTCCAGTCTTAGTTCATTTTAGGTAGTTTCCGGGCTAACCCAAGCACCTGGATGGCATCGGCTGGATCGAATGAGCCTGGACACAGCATCAGGAAGTCACGGGGCGTATAAATTCGGGTGTTGTTTTTTTTTTTCAGGTTAGGTTGACGGATGACTTTTCAGGCAAGGAGCGGATTTTTCTTCGCCTTGGGCCAGTCCATGCCTTTTCAGGATGCCTCAACCCCCAAAGTGGGATAGATCTCGTGTAAAGTGGTTTTCTTGTGCGTTTTAATTGTCGGCTCGCTCATAGTTACTTTGTTTTGTTTGGTTCGGGCCCCATTATGCGGCTCCCGAAGCCGCCAAACAACACCCTTGTGCCGGCATTATTTTAAATGGGCGGTCAAAGGATTAAGTTATACGGCGAGCTACAGTAATAAGGCTCTCAACCATGCGTATAACACCTTGCATGGCGCCCAACGCCTTTGGGCTGCAGAATGCGTTGACTTACATTACATGGCACCCAACATGCAGCCATTATCCGGCGCGCGTGTACATTACATGGCGCCCAACGCCGTCGTTAAATGGCGCCAACCATGTGTACAGCACGTTACACGGCGTCCAATGTAGCCAGTATATGGGTCTTACATAGTACGGCGCTCATCTACCTTTGCGAGCGTCCTTTAGTTACTTTTGGTCTAGTCATAGAGCACTGTCGTGGTCCGGTTTGGCTTTTGTCATGGACTGTCGTTACGCCACCACCAGACTGATAACGATACTCACCACGGAATCGAAGATCCAAAGGTGAATATCCGTGGAGAAAATGTGAGAAGGGAAGTGACAAGCCAAAAATCTGCGAGTCGGGTTCCAGCTGCAGACCACTCCGGTCAGAAAGAGTCGTGCTTGAGCCTTTAGACCGAGACGGTGTAATGGCACGCTACATAACCAATTTGTCATTAACGCTTAACGCAAGTGTCAACAGAAATGGTGCTAATTCATAGGAGTTACGCACGACGGCGAATTGCTTACTGGGCGTCAAGTTCATATGAAAATTGACTAAGAACATCAAGCGATCACTCCATCGTTTTGATAATCAAAGGAGTTAGCTGTCAGAAGAAGGGCAAGGAGGAGCGCGCGAAGACAGTCGGGATTCAGTTTTTAACTTCCGACGACGACGGTCGTAACAACGAGAACAAAAAGGAGGAGTGTTCCAGCCACTGGCCGAACCGGACGGCCGAAAACTGTGAAAGTTATTTTTTTTAAATGGTGATAATTAGCTCGGGAGTACTTGCCGTCTAGGGTTTTCTGTATAAAAAAAATACTAATTGCCGGCGGAGGGTGTGCGGAAAGTAAAAGAAAGGCACCGGCAGCGTGCGCAGCCATAACGGCCCGCAAACGAATTCCAGAGAGGTAGCCAGGGTGGATTGAGAAATAAAGAAACACACGAATTTGTCACATGTAAGCTATTTCGTTATTTTATGTATTATTTTCTGGTTCATGTTCAGGGTCTTTACCATGGGCAGAACGACCCAGTGCGGGAATTTAGGGTAAACTAACCAGCCCAAGGACAGGAATGTGAAGCACCAGTGAAGTTGACTATAGTTTTTATATTGTTTTTTTTTTTTTTTACCGTTTTGGTGCGCGTCTGGAGTGCGGTCAATTTCGTTTCGTGAAATGGATGACCAATTTTAACCTGTAAAAGAAAAAAAAAAAAAAAAAAAGAAAGAAAGAAAAGGAGCAACTATTGGAATTGGTGATATGCTATTCGCTCCTAAGACTCGCTCGTGCAGATTTCTTTGGTTTCAATAAGTGTGACACGTGGCAGATACGAATCCCCACGTACCCGTAGACGTCCGTATCGTCGGTCCGACTCGAGTGTTGCATATTGTCGGACACGTGGGTATACTCGATTGTTCATGGAGCAATAATATTCAACACGAATTTTTTTTTTAAAAAAATCAAATCAATTTTTTTTTCCGTGAACAATACATAAGCAAATAGTATTCAAAACGAGTGAAAACTTTCACGTGCATGTGCAATCTGTTCAAGTATTCAGCCGACACCTGAAGCGTATATATTTCTGTCGACACATTTAATAGTTATTTGCCGTGTTGCATGCGTTATTCTGTCTCGCGTATACCAAATAAATAACTTTCCAAAATTTATGACGGGCAAACCCCGTGTAAACAATCGTAAAACTGTTTCGTCTGAGTCGTCGGCGCAGAGGTCGTTAGATTCTAGTAGCAAATAAAAGGAAAAATGAACGCATCTATCGCAAGAATTAAAATATGATAAAATGAAGGAATTAAGAATTTTTAAACAAATATAAAAAAATATGATAAAATGAAGGAATTAAGAATTTTTAAACAAATATAAAAAAATATGATAAAATGAAGGAATTAAGAATTTTTAAACAAATATAAAAAAATATGATAAAATGAAGGAATTAAGAATTTTTAAACAAATAAAAAAATATATGATAAAATGAAGGAATTAAGAATTTTTAAACAAATAAAAAAAAAAATATGATAAAATGAAGGAATTAAGAATTTTTAAACAAATATAAAAAATATGATAAAATGAAGGAATTAAGAATTTTTAAACAAATAAAAAAAAAAAAATATGATAAAATGAAGGAATTAAGAATTTTAAAAAAAATATAAAAATTAAAATCCATAAAATACATTACAACGACAAGACAAGGACGGGACGAAATAAATTAAAATAATTCAGTAAAATAAATAAAATAAAAGATGATTAAAAAACCATTTTAGCAGAAGAAAAAAAAAATTTATGGGGTAAGTTTTTTATTTTTTTTATATTTGACTATTTGCGTTTGATTTTTTTTTTTAGCTTTTCTTTTTTTGGGTGGGGTTTTTTTTTCTCTTTCGCGCATAATTTTTGATAATGTTTAGAGGCTAGAAGAGCCCGAATAAAGTGAACCCGAGCGTTTAGCTCCCTAACCCCGAACCTCAATAAGGGGCCACGACGCGAAAAATGTTTTAAGGACAGTCGTGGCTGAGGTAGGGTGGGCAGAGCAGGGCGCTATTAACACCAGAGCGCCCTGACAAATCGCGGAGCCGCGCCATCCAACCGCTTCTTGGTCTTTCACGACCAATTGGGAAAATAATCCCAATTTTTACCTACCCTTGGATAAGTCGGCGCTTACAATTTTTGTTGTACAGGCCTAGGGTTTAATGGCCTGAGTTCAAGCAAGTACCCCCCCCCCCCACACTGCCGTAGCTAGTCCCGGCCGCCAGCAAGAGCGTCGCACCAGCTGAACTCAGACACCAATTCGGACTTAGGTGGAATTGGCCCTTCTGTCCCGAACCTTCTTTTTCCTTTCGACTATTTTGACTTTTTCAAGTCGAAATAGTCCTTCCAAGGCCTTAAACACAACATCTTTGATCGAGTAAACGCTAAACCTGGACGTGCGATCGTGAATTCTACTAGTGCATGAGGTCGACAGCTTACTTTCAAGGTGGAATATTCGTAAAGTGCATAATTCGACAGATCTTTCCGGCACGAGGTTAGCAGTGCACGTCATGGTACCGGTGCTCCTTTGTTTGAAATGATCCGTTATTCCACCACCGTTAGATAGGTCTGGAATCCCGTTAAGTGACGCGCAACCGCGTGCTATCAAAACAAATCGAGGCGCGGCTGCTGAAAACTCTGTTAAGTCGTCAATTTCAAATAAGACCATTTAGAATTTCCAAAAGGGGCACGTGTCGTTTTCAATTTCACGGTTTTCAGGCCTAGATCAGTTCTTGTCCTGGGCATATTGGTCATTAAGGGACAAGTTTGGTCGAGATTTAAAATGAGCCGGCATTTTGGTAACAACCACTGGCACTGTGTACAGCCCAGTTTACGTATGGGAGCTTTTCTTTTGTGGGTTCTTTCTTGTAGCCGAGTGCGCGAGTTCTATTGTAAAATTTTCTTGGTTAGCTTCCATAAAGATTCTAGGTAGGTGGACCGAAATAAGGAGTATGTCTACGGCTGGTTCACCATTTAGCCAACTAAGTGCGAATTTGAGTCCATGGTGTGTTGTCTTTATTTTTGGTTGTTTTGCAGGTCGTGTCCCAGCACGGGCCGGACTAAGGGCGCGGCATTTGTCCTGTTTATTGTACTGGGGTTTTTTTTCCCTTTACCGTCCATTACTACGTTCATTACTCGATTAGCCTATTATTGTACAATTTTAGTGATGAAGGATCTTTTATTTTACCACCTGGAGGGCTACGCAAATTATTGCGCGCCGAACAATACGTCATGGTGTGTACACATTATACGGCGCACACCGTCAGGGCGTCCGAAACCGGCGCCAAAATGTATGTAGAACATTCATTATATGGCACCCTTCTTGAAACGTACCTTCATACTTAACGTATTAAGTAGCCTATTAGGAATACAGGTCGCCTAGGCCCTATTCCATGAGCCCGATGGTTCCGAATACTACAACTCTTCGGAGTTCAGATTAATACCAGCGCGAATTAACTAATATTGAGTATGGCATCGGCCTTCCCGGCGAAGTTCGACACTTTTGTGCTTTCCACCTTCATTTCCTATCTCTTCTATCCACCTTCCTCAGTCTGTAACCTCCCTAATCCCTTTTCCTTCAATCTCCAGCCCGCTGTTGATAGAGTTCGAACTCCCCAATTCGAACTTACAGCCCAACCGTGCATAATACGTTTTATCCATGGTTAAAGGTAGCCACTCACGCCCCTTCCGACGAGCTAAGCACGTGCTAGAGCTAGATGCACGCTACCTATCGGGAAACCATGGGACTAAAGTTACCCAACTATGGCTTGGTCACCGGCTGATAATCTTCTTCGCAGCCAGTATATGTCCTGACTAACTGGGGACAATTGATTAAGGAGACTTACTCCAATCGATTGTTCTAAGGCAGGGTAATGGGCATATACACTTATGCTGACGGTTAAGAGGATTACTTGGGTCGTAATGTTGAGTGATGGTTTCGATGGACGGATACTATGTCGTGATTTAGGTCATAATATAGCGCCCCAACTTTCTACAGCATTACGGCTTTAAAAACATGCTTGTGTACAATATAACGGTCAAAACAATCCAAAATTAAGACTTTCTTTAAACCGTGGCAACTGAACGAGTTTTTTTTTTTGGTGCGCACTCGCCAAGAAGGCTGTAAAAGAAAAGAGAATTAGGAGTATAACGAAGTCCTGTTGACTCTCCGTCAAATCCCTACGCCGGATAAAAATAATTAGGAGTAGAACGAAGTCCTGCGGATGTTTTTTTGTCAAATCTCTACGCCGGATCCACTAAAGGAACCTACGGTATGAGAGCTAAACTCGTAATTTTTTTATTATAATCCTATATACATAATTAATCGAAGGAGGAAAATGAGTCCGAGAAAAAAAAGAAAAAACCCACATTATGGAAATTATAACGAATCATAGTAATTGAATGTAGTCTTGAGTTTTTGTTTGTTTTTTTTTGTGTGCCGCGTTATGTCCCTTTTAGTGAGTGCATTTGTGTTTATTGTTTGGCTAAGAGAGCCCGGCCGTGGTGCCTTGCGGTGGTGTTCGCGCCTAGTCCCGTAGAGCCCCAAAGGACCCCTTTTTGGTTCTATTGGGGATATTTGTTTTGCGCGTGTCGAGGGAAACAGATCGGTGGCGTCCGAGGGCCCCCTTTTGTAGCCGCTTGGGAAATGCGTAGTTTGTATGGGAACGAATCGCCCGAGAAGGATTCATGTTTGTTTTCCGTGAGTGATAGATTATAAGACCTCCTTTTCGCAATTAATTTGGTGTGTCCCAAATGAATTTTGGGCCAGATAAAATTTTTTCCATTTTCGCATGCGATGCAAGTATGAGCTCCGTGCTTCGACCACGGAGCCTCAAAAACCTTTTATTTGGGTTGAAAGTGAAATCTAGGTAGTGGCTAGGTAAATTATAAGAAGTCCCCTTTTCGGTGAAATTTCGAGTTTATGCGCAAAAATGTTCGACATTTAACGACATATTCGAATCGGAAATTCTATGAAACACGCGGTGTCGAAAAGTGTTCTTACCGTTACGTTAGCGGTAATTTTTATGAAAAGAAATGGGCTCTTTTCTGTTGGTACCGTTGAGTTTTCAACGCGGCGTGAGTGACGCGTAACCGCGTGGGTGAAAACTTCTTCGACAAATTTCTATTTGTTTTCTCGATGTCTGGGTACATTTCTCAGCGTTCATGAAATTTGAAGAATGGTCACATCGAACGCAAAACTTTCCGGTTTCCAGGAAATTCGAGATATGGAAGTTTCTTCGGTTATTGTAAGGTTGACGTAGAGGTTATAATCCGTGCTCGTTTTGTGATAGGAATAAGTGGTCCTATTAGAGGGGCTCACTATTTCCAGATTTCACGAAAGTTCAACTCTCTTGCTATCGGCCATGTGTGGATTGGTAGACCGTATAATAAAGGGAATAAATTGTCAAAAATTCGCCCACGCCGCGGATTATCCGAAAATAAACGCTTGCTCCACGAGGCAAAGCCAAAATACTGTAATTTTGATTTCGGTTACAGGAAAAAAAATTCGAGATGGAGAAGTTTTGCCGTCTTCTGTTATTTTTTTTCCTTTGCATGAAAAATATATTCGGTGCTCGGGTCAGACAAATAGGAAGTCCTAAAGGAGGGCATCCTATCTCCTGATATCTTTACCACCGAAACCAATTTTTTTGTTTGTTTGGGAAATCTACTCTAATACCTGGTGGTCAACTCGGGTTTACGAAATTATTGCATAAACCTACATAGCGTAAATACTTTTGGGTCGAACTTCGTCTTCGAGAAAACTTATTTTTTTTTGTGGTACTCGCGTGGCTACGGGGTCTAGTATCATCCTTCGACGATGAAATATCACCAACCCCATTCATACATGCATGTGCAGTAGTCTAATATGCACAACAAGTGAAGATCGTCCCCGTCTGTCTTTCTACCACGAATGAATAAGAAATCATGATTATAACTATACACCCAGAGAAAAACGGGGTTGTAAAATTAAGAAGTTTCTATGTTAAATTTACAATAGTCAACATTGATCAAATGCATGAACAATTTATAAAGTTTTCATGTTATTTCATTTCAATAAGTCATTACTTCTATACACTTATGTTAATCCGAGTGGAAACAATATTAATTTAACCTAGAACGAAGTAAAGGTGGACATTGTCTATGTTTTGTATATGAACGTTTCACACATCAACATAGTTCAATGTTACGAACAAATTTCTAGGTAAAATCATAGCGATTCAGTGACAGTTCAACGTTGTACTAGTATTTGGTCAGATTAAAAAGATGATGCAAGTGCCCTTCTTCATTTCTTTTAAATGTTCGGCATAAGCACGTGTTTTGTGGTGGTTCTAGTGTGTAATTACATATAATTTCAAGTTACTTTGCCAATTTATAATGGAGAATGTAAGTGAAGTGGTTCTTATGCCTATGGGTAATTGGACTTAGATTTATACAATCTTTTCGTGGAATGGCAATTGGAATGCCTTTATTCGGAACTCGCAGGTATGGATTGATGGAACTTACATATGTTTGACTATAATCTGTAAGCTGTGATCAGTGACATCGAATTTTCTTTCAGAATCGGACATCACATTTGATTCTTTAAAATATCTGTCAAAGGACGATGTGAGAGATGTTGTAAAAAGTGTCGGCTTACGTGCCAAATTTCGTTTCAAGTTATTCAACTGGAAGAAAGAAAAGGTATTAAAGTTCTCATAACGTGATTGATTCTCTGTACCATTACTTTGTTTTTCGTATATAGTTTGGAATAGACGACGAAACTCTATCATTGAATTCAAGCATTATTTCGTGGCAAGAAACTTTAAAAAATTCTTCTACGCATTCTGCCGAATCCATCGTAAATCCAGTGGAAAGTATTGATACGGTAAATATACATTTAGTGATAAATTTTCCATAACAATACTTATATGCTTTCGTATTTTCCATTTATAGGAATTGGACAAAATATTATCATCGACTTTCAGGGGCCAGTCCTTACTAGAATTCTATAAAAAGAATCAGAAGCTATTGGAGTTTCATCGCCAACAATTAATAACAATAATTTTGGAGGACGTAAATTATAACGGTCGCAAACTTATAACGAGTGATTTTATTGATTACTGAAATAAAATTATTTCCATTTTTCCCACCGAATGCAAAGTAAGTACCGTAATTTTTTCTTTACGACAACTAACAAATTTTAATAAATTTTTAATACAACTAGGAATATTATTTTGTACCCCGCCAAGGTAAACGAAACCCTAGGGGTAAGTTGTATGATAAATATTCAAACTTCAGGGCAAAATTTAAAAAGGTACAATGTAAGAAGCCTGCTGAAAAAGAAAATCAGAAGGATAACGAGTTTGACATCACCATAGCAGAAGCACTTAAAGCATCGCTTAAGCGCGACGCTAGTAGCTGGACAGACGTTAAGGACGCCTGGGAAAAAACGTTTTTGCTGAGGAAGCGAGACTTAGAAGCAAAATTGCTTAAAAACGTTCAAATTCTGCAAGAGTGGCCACGGTATAAGGATGCAAATGGATTTGAACTAGTAAGATAGTATTTTTTAATGTTTTAATTACCTTTTAATATCTATCTATATTTTATTGTGTAATCCTACAGATAGAAATTGACTTTCGGTTACTATTTCCCGGCAAAGAGCGCCTACTTTACTCCAAATGGGACAACTTTAAAGAAAAAATTTCCAGTTTTTATGATTGTCAAATTCGTGACAAATCAAGCCGTGAACTTTTGAAATCATGCAGAGACCTTACTTTAATAGGTATGTACTCATTTCCATAAAATGGTCGATTTACAAAAAATTAAAACTAATACAAAAAATATTTGTAGGATCTATTGATTATGCGTTTGCAGTGCTGCTTAATGCTGTAATTGTTCCGACCGCTCGTTTCAAGGACAAGTCTGGGAAGTACAACCGAAAAGCGACTATAAAGGACGCCCAGGAAAGTTTTATTTTAAATTTACAGTGCATAAATAACTATCAAGTTAAAATAGCTGAGATTGTGTCAAAATATTATAGTTCAGGATATACTTTACAACCTTTTATTCTAATAGTAGGGCCGGATCCCTTTAATATTCAAGATTTGTACGTTTACTTTGACCAAACATTATTTAAACTTCAATCCATTCTTCAGTGTTTAGATGTATGTTTTAAGATTTTTCATGACTTAAATCTGGAATATCCAAAAATATGTGAAGGACCTTGGACCTTCATTCAAAAATTTTTCTATGAAATTCATAGCCCGCACGATAACAATAATCCAGCTATAGCTTGCTTACTGAATGCAATGACAGCTGAATAAATCATTATTCTATATTTCAACTGTAATTTAGTAGTTAATCTTTATTGAATTTTTCTTTAACTAGTTTGAACACATTGATAATTTCAATAATTAACCCTCTAACCGGCGGAATTGAACGGGTGAATATTTTTCATTGGGAATTTTTTTAATCATAAATCTGAGTCTAAAAAACATATCTTTCAATTTTCAAACAAAAATACCTGCGCAGTCAGTCGCCGGGTAGAAAAAACGAATGCGTTCCTACAGGAACGCTTGCCGGGTTAAGTGTAAAAAATTCAAAAAGGTATGAGCATGATATTTTATGCTGAATAACAAAACTTACAAAGAAAAAAGATACATAAAAGGGGAAAGAAAGTGAAAAAGATTATTCTAACAACTAGTAGATGTTCTGCATGTGATTCATGTAGGACAAAAAGTCTCTTTAATTAGTTTTTTTTTTCGCGTTAATTTAATGTTACAAATGCATGGAGTATTCGGTATTTAGTAGTAGAAATCAGTTAGATTGAAGTGGTAGACATAAATTTTTCATTTTTCTATCTTTTTTAATTTAAAATTAGTGTGTTAATAGCCTGATAAACTCTGTTAGTTTTTATAAATTGGCCCTTACATATGCATTCTTTATATGCATACGCACAGATTCCTCACCCAACTAGTGATTTCAAAGAGTACTGGAGATGACCCCGTGGCTGATGTCGACGCGTCGGCAGTATTCAGTGCCGTTGCGTGTCTGGGGGTGTAAAGGTCGCGGCGTCGTTGAAAAATTGTGTAATGTCACTGCCGACGTCTTTGCTGCGATGGCTGAAGTCGCAGCCATCGTCTTTGCGGCGACGGCATTAGTCGCTACCGTCGAGCCGCGCCATCACCATCGCTGGCTCGTGCCAAGATTGACGTCTTTCGCACCTATGATGCCAGCTGCAGCGGAAGGTGCAACCGCTGTGTACGGCTGGTTGCTACCGCTGTTTTAGCGCAGCTGTGTGTGTGTGTTACTGCAGTGAAAACTATCGGCGTCATCAATTTGCAGTGTGTTGCAGGTCGCCCGCCGGTTGGAGAACGACTGGCCGCCTCTTCGATTTCTCGTCCTTATATAGGAATCGAAATGACAACCAGCGTCCTTGGATCTGTGATCCAATTTTTGAGGAGTGTTTTCGGGCTGAGTGTTTGGCCGCAAAACAGCTCCTTACAAGTGATCACTTTGAAAGTATTGAAGAGGGAAGGCACCAGTGAGGAGGTGAAAGATAGACAGCCCTTGTTCTTATGGTGGATGTTGAATATGAAGCTTAAAAATCTCTCCAGTCTTTATCCAATTTTCGAACTAACTATCCCTCAGTGGAGAGTATAGTCCTTTGCATATGAGGACTGAACATGTATCATTTCAGTAATAGGATATAAGTACGCTCAGTGCTGGATTGAATATTACTCGCCTGAATTCTTAGTTTACCATGCTTCAAGATATTCTTTATATAACGAGATGGTTCCGTAGGTGTAATGATCTCTGGATCAAAAACCCAGCAATGCCTGGTAGGGACAGGCTTCCTGGTATTCCTTTATATTGGTTATTGACACGTTGATTCTTTCTACAAACTGATGTTTTTGGTAAGATGATTTGAGTCATTGGTAATGTATATTGAATGTCCTGAAAGTGATTCATATACGACAAAAAGTCTGTCATCAGTTTCGACCGAATTCAAGAGGTTAATTCACTCAATTTGAATGACTTTTGCCTTCTGTTACTCATTTCTATGCATAAGGTGAGGAAAAATAGAGCAAATGAAAAAAAAGCAAAGAAGAAAAAAATGTAGCGTGAAACGGCAAGCGTTCCTGTAGGACCGCATCACAATTACTCACCTACACTGCGTTGTAATCTACCAAGTCACTAGATAATAACACTTTTTACTTCAAAAAGGTTTAAATAACGCGGAAAAAAAATCCGAATGAATTTAAACTGCTGTAATCCGGTTTTTTTTTAATTGAAAAATTGTGTACCGAAAAAAAAAATTTTGCGTGCTCTTACCACGAATTCTAACACAAAGCTACTCATAAATGTCTAACGAAACATCAGATCGAGTTCGTACTTTGACAATGTGCTCATTACAATACTACCATATGACTTTAATTCAGGTTCGTAGGTAATTCAATTGTCCTTTCCTCCTCCAATTATCAAAATAATAAAATCATTTCTACTTGAGAGATCATTTCAAATCCGGATCCATTCAACTCTCTCAACCAGTCGTAATATTGCGGCGGGCGTTCCCCAGGGCTCATCCTTGAGCCCAATACTGTACAATATATTTACCTCAGACTTACCGGAAAATTCACAGTGTGAACTGGCAACCTTTGCAGATGATATAGCGATTCTTACCATGAGTCATGATCCCAACGAGATCATAAACAACATCCAGCAGCAATTAGATGCTATCGAAGATTACTTCTTTAGATGGAAAATTAAAATCAACAGATCGAAAACTAATGCCACATTCTTTACTAGAAGACGGGCTCATAGATATCTACCTAATCCCACTATTAATATTTTAGGACAGAGCATCCCATGGTCTCAAAACATAAAATATCTTGGGGTCTACTTAGACAAGAGACTTACATTCCAATTCCATACTACGGAGGCCTGTTCGAAAACTATTAAAAGTATTAGAATTCTCTATCCACTCATAAATAGAAAATCCCAGCTTTCAAATGAAAATAAATTACTCATATACAAATCCGTAATGCGTCCTATCCTCGTCTACGCAGCGCCAGTCTGGAACTGCTGTGCGACTGTACACAAGAAGAGGATGCAAATCATACAAAACAAGTGTCTTAAGATCATTTTGAATAAACCATGGCATTTCGCTACACAAGAACTTCACGCATTGACTAATTTACCGCGAATAATCGAGTTTATTGATCAGCAGACTGCAAAATTTATAACTAACTGCGAAAGCTCAGAAAACCCCCTAATTCGGTCTATCTTTCCTGATCACCATCATTGATAGCTTTTAAAAGTAGTTTAAGGTTAGGTTAATTTAGTTTTAAGCTAAATATAAGGTTTTTCACTCCGTTTTCCTTGAGTCGTAAGATTATATAATGAGAATAAAAGAACTAAAGCTACACCCGTAATATTAATATTGAAGTTGTAAAGACCATAAAGTAGTCTGATCACTGTTGAATTTAAACTAGATTATAAGCTAAACACATGTTCAAAATTTGGAAATAAAAAATCAATCAATCAATCAATCAGGTTCGTAGGTAAATGTTTGCAGGCAGCAAGAAAATTTGACTTTTGTGATGCGTTCCTACAGGAACGCTTGCCGGTTAGAGGGTTAATATGTATGAATGCTTTATATGCAGGGAAAAGTTCCCTTTAGTTGCAAATCTGATAGATCATTTCAAATACTTGCATTGTTTTAGCTCTTATAGTACTATCAAGTGCATGCAAGGAAATTGCTATCAATTATTTTCTTCCTTTAAATCTTTTCGATCACATTTGAATAATGTTCACATTAGAGTTTTTGATGGTAGTGAACCACAACATAAAATTAATGAAACTTTTGACGATTTAGTTAACGCTGAACTTTGTTGTGTCGCCGCTGTCAGAAGCGTTGTGTCGCCGCTGTCAGCGGTATAAGGTCTCTGTGGAGCTGTGTTGTGTCGCCGCTGTCAGAAGCGTTGTGTCGCCGCTGTCAGCGGTATAAGGTCTCTGTGGAGCTGTGACGATCGGAAGACATCTCAAACTTTGAGATGCATTGTGATCGTGGTAGCTCCACTGAACCACAACGGGCACACACACAGACACGGACGAGGAAACGCGAGAAAAGAAGAAAAAAGCCGGGCAGCCATCGCATGACGAGCATATCGTTGCCTCGCGGGTTTGTTTTGCTGCTGCATTTTCAATAATAACCTCCTCGGATTGTTATCAAAACCTCGCCTGCAAAACTTTTGCTGACTGCCGAAAAAGATCCAATTCCTGCCCTTGAATGGCACCAGTTTCTGGTTTCGACCAACTGTCATCGAAATTTTGATATCTTGATCAATTTTCATTGTGAAAGACGTGAATTGTATTTGTGAGAACCGAAAAGAGGACTAAAATGAGTTTTTTCGTGCGACTGTGTGTTTAATTGCGGATGTGGCGCGCATTCCGTGAATTACGAGAATTTTCGGTGACAACGTGACCGACGAGTGCACAGTGGATAGTAAAAAAGCATGGCCGCCCAGACTTTTTGTAAAATCTTTAAGAAGTTGCACCGCCGAAATTTCCGGGGCAAGAAATAAAGTGAATCACTATTAGTGTAACGTGCTGAACGTAATGAGCGTCGTGAGCCTGGTTAAAAGCAAGTATCGAATAATGAAATCCTAAATAAAATGGAACGATGAATGATTTTTTTTTTCAAAATGAATTGAAGAGACAATAAAAGAAAAAATAAATTTAAGTTACAACTAAAACTACTGAAGTGCGGCGCGCCGAAGGAATGAAATAAGAGATAGTAAAAGAAGTGAACAGGACAGAAAGAAAAGAAAAGAACGGAAAGTACGCAGTATTAGACAAATAAATTTAGGAAATATATAAAAATATATTGAAAAATGAATTAGTCGTAAATTTTTAGGAAATATATAAAAATATATTGAAAAATGAATAAGTCGTAAATTTTAGGAACTATATAAAAATATATTGAAAAATGAATTAGTCGTAAATTTTAGGAAATATATAAAAATATACTGAAAAATGAATTAGTCGTAAATTTTAGGAACTATATAAAAATATACTGAGAAATGAAATAGTCGTAAATTTTAGGAAATATATAAAAATATACTGAGAAATGAGGTAGTTAAGTAGAGTAGAAAACAACGTATACGCACGCGTCTAACAATATATGCTCACAATTTAAAAAAGTAAAAGAAACAAAGCCGGGAGATGCAGCAGAATAAACCGAACTAAGTGGGGTGAGTCTTTTGTTTTCTTATTTTTTTTGCTTTGCCTATATTGCTTCTTTTGTTGTTGCGTTTTTCAGTTGTTTTGTTTTTTTTTGGTAAAATGCTGATAGGCTAAAGGCCATTTTTAAATGAACCCGAGCGTTTAGCTCCCTTAACCCCGAACCTCAATAAGGGGCCACGACGCGAAATGTTTTAGAGGACAGTCGTGGCTGAGGTAGGGTGGGCAGAGCAGGGCGCTATTAACACCAGAGCGCCCTGACAAATCGCGGAGCCGCGCCATCCAACCGCTTCTTGGTCTTTCACGACCAATTGGGAAAATAATCCCAATTTTTTTTATTTCCTTGGATAAGTCGGCGCTGATAATAATTTTGTTGTATAGGCCAAGGGTTTAATGGTCTGAGTTGGAGCAAGTACCCCCCCCCCCACACTGCCGTAGCTAGTCCCGGCCGCCAGCAAGAGCGTCGCCCCAGCGAAAACTCAGCCACCAATTCGGACGTAGGTGGAATTGGCCCTTCTGTCCCGAACCTTCCTTTTCCTTTCAATTATTTTGACTTTTTTAAGTCAAAATAATTCTTCCAAGGCCTCAAACACAACAACTTAATGCACCAAGTATTCCAGATTGTGGTGAAAACCAGTTGGAACAAGTCAGCACTTTATATAATATAACCGATTTAAAAATAAAAGCCCTTCATTTTTCTTTAATGTTATATTCGGAAGACTATATGCCCCGAAAAGAAGTAGAAAAAATTCAAAAGGTTACTACAAAACTATGTTTTAAATAAGTATATACATGTAATATTTTTGTATAATTAATTCGTAATTTTAAATAAATGAATTATTAATGAAATCAACATACTCATTGTTTTTATTCAATAAATAATAACAATATTCAAAGATTTCTTTCGGAAAAGGTGAGTAGTATATTGGGTAGCAAAAGTTCGTATATCAAAGTACATAAAAATAAAGTAATATAATTGTTAAAACGTTACCATGTCGTAGTAAAACTGTGGATTACCAAGGTACAATTATGCCTGTATCAAAGTTAAAGCATGACGAATTTATGGTAAAACTATTAACGAACGTGGTTAAGACGTTGATATTGAACTCATGAAACTACAACTAACATCTATGAAATAACTACGGATGTGGAACATTTCGTGAAAGTCTATTCCATGCTTTAACATTGGTTCCGAGATAAAATCAATTAAAATCGTAGTAAATTTAATCTATAAAAATGTATTTTTGTCGCGAAATATTTATGAATATCCTAACAAATTAACTTGATGATTTCACTGTGATTATGGTTATTTTATGAAGAAACATCAATGGAGCCATTTCATGTAGTAAAATAGTAAAATCATAACTGTTTTTCAATGAAATTAGGTTGATTTTTCTCTGGGTGTATATATATATATGTCAGCTGGTAGTTCTCAGGACTATTTGTCTCGTATATTGTATGTTACCGGGACACTTGGTACTTGTCAGGACTGTCCTGACAATTTTTTATTATTATTGTATGATATCGGGACATGTCTTGACAAACACCTTTTTGTGTACAGATTATTTTTTTCGAACAGACCGTGTATATCAGGACAGTCCTGACAACTTTTACTTTTAATTATTGTATGATATCGGGACTTGTCTTGACAAACACCTTTTTGTGTACAGATTACATTTTTCGAACATACCGTGTATATCAGGACAGTCCTGACAACTTTTACTTTTAATTATTGTATGATATCGGGACTTGTCTTGACAAACACCTTTTTGTGTACAGATTACATTTTTCGAACATACCGTGTATATCAGGACAGTCCTGACAACTTTTACTTTTTATTATTGTATGATATCGGGACTTATCTTGACAAATATTCGAAATAAAAGGTGTATTTCGAATACAGTAATCCCTCGACTTACGTCGGAGTTAGGTTCCGAGAATTTTCGTCGTAATGGCCTAAACAGAACACGAACTTCGACTTCGACTTCGATTTTGCCTACTTTGCGGCGGTCGCAGGCCATTTGCCTACTTTTCCGAAGTCGAAGTCGAAGTCGGTGTTGTGGGCATCACCATATAATCCTGTGTGTTCTAAAAGGCAGGGACTTCGAAGTCGAAGTCGAAGTCCGTGTTCTGTTTAGGCCATAACTCGAGGGTAGAAGCAACAACACAACGATTGCTTAGGCGATAAATGTATTAGGCGCTGTATACATTTATCGCCCCCCCCCCCCCAACAGCATTTTCCGATCCGCCACTGCCCCACGCTATTCGACGCGCATTTAAATTCCCACGAATGACCTTTTTTGTTTTTTCCCGATCGGCCTGAATTCCGCCGAAATCCGTATATGAATCTCCATACCTAGCTTGCAGATATTGGTGTATTAGTGGAAATTCTCAATGAGAACCTATACATTCTTGTTATTGAACGATACAGACAAAGGGTTTCAAGGGCACGCGATCATTGCTCATACCAGTGCCGTCGTTTTGTAATTTTATACTGCTTTTCAAAACATCAAAAAATCTGCCAACTGGGCGGAACTTTATTTTTTTCCGGTAGAAGTTCGGAACGCGTTCAATTCTGAAATGCGGTGTAGGTTTCTATGTGACTGAAAACCTAACAAAAACTTCGGGAAGCGGTTAGAATATGGTCTCGCTAGAATACTTCAGCCGCTGCCATAAATAACATACGAATTACATAATTGGGTCGTATTCCGGGATGCGGTCTAGGGGTTGAAAGAAAATAGCCAAATCAAACAAATTTCCACCCAACCCTCCGAACAGCATGCTCCGATCCGCCACTGCCCCAATCGCGATGCCCCACGCCATTTGACGCGCATTTAAATTTCCACGAATAAACTTTATTGTTTTTTCGCGAGCGGCCTGAATTCCGCTGAAATTCGTATGTGAATCTACATAGCTTGCAGAGATTGGTGTATTAGTGAAACTTTTCCATACATTTTGCCATTGTTTCATCGTGCTGTATGGTGGACGATTCGTTTAATTTTTCTCAACGTGAAATAAAATCGGCGTGAAATATAATATAATAGTGAGAAATATAATAGAAATATGTTGGTGCTTGTGCAATTTGAAGACGGCATTTATTATGTTTGTAAAGAAAATCATATCAGTAACGAACAAGGAACAAATTGTACGGTGAAATATAAAGATGGCGGGAGATATTTTGCTCGAATTGTAGACCGAAACAGTAAGTACAATTTTTTTAAATACAAATAATACCTAACAAAATAGTGATAGTGTTGTACAATCGCGAATATTAAAGGAATTATTCTCTACACATTTTTCTGAAATGCGAAAAAGACACATTATAATAATTTCCATGAACTATAATATAATGCCGCGTTTCTATCACCTCCATGTGCATTGGGCATGTGCGATGAACGCGAAAGTTTAGGCGATACTGGAAACAGTACATTCACGCTCAAGGGATATCCCTTTGATGTGCGTCAAAAACCGAAAGCGATAGTGGAAACGCGGCATTAGCTTCATGATTTGATTATAATTTATTTGATTTTATTTACATTCGGTTATAATAGTACTACTGTTTAACCACGGAAAAAATGTCTTGTTTACGTTACAGCGAGTCGGAATGTTTTGAACGTTTTGAAAAAGAAAGCTGAAGAATGTATAACTGCGATCGAAGATACTACTGATGGAACAGGTTTGAAATTCCAATTTTTCCATTAGTCTAATCTTTTAAATTGGGAATTTCATATATTTTCAGCAAGCGAAGCCTTGAACAATCAGCAAATCGTTAAAAATAAAAAGAAAACAACAAAGTCTGTCAATCTTACTGATAATTCAGTGGGAACTGGTGAATCTGCACTTCCGATTGAGGAAACGGTCGATAGAAAAGGTACAAAATTTTATAAAATGTGTATTTAATGTTTGGTTGACATTGAGCGTACAACAGAATTTATTTCAATTGATTGTTTGTTATATTACAGTTGGAAATGTCAGTTTTGAAGACCATGCGATAGTTCGACTTACGAAAGCGAAGATGGCTGAGTCCAGGGCCGATAAAAGAAAAGAAAAGATATCAATGGTTTCGGATGAACCTCTGGGAATTTTGCCGAGCCCCGTTCAATCAGAAGTTTCGATAGAACAATTGGTTAATGAAAAAGGTATCAAATTAAACATATCAAATAAATTTGGTCGACATTCGTTGCTTTTTTTTCGATCGATTTCAGTTACTGATGACGAAACTCATTTGACAGATGATGTAGATAAGCAAAACAAAACTAAAGTGGCTGATCTTAACAAGTTTAACCGAGTGAGCACAATAAATGACGGCGAGCTAAGTGTACCTTACACATCGGTCTGCACAGCTGAAATTCTCTGCGGAGTGATTGCTGATATAACGCCGAGTGATCGGACGTTTATAATCAGCGAAACAAATACGAGTAACGAAGTTGAGCTTCGTTCCGAATCGTCGATCGGTTCTATCTCGAAGTCTAAAGTATCTGATATCGACTATCAAAATACACGGCTGAAGCCGGCAGACAACGAATTTGACAAACTGGATAATACGTCGGATATTATGAGTGATCAACCTATGATGTTCAGCACTCCCTATACAACAGGTAGCTATAATTTTACACTTTTTTTACATATGGGGCATTCCAGGCCAAATCGACAAGGCTGTGGCCTCGTATTTTTTTCCTTTAAGTATGAAGGTTGGCATAAAAAATTTTTTTGTGTAATTTTGTTTTATAACTTTGTCGATTTGACGGGGAATTGCCTATATACTTGTATCCAGCATTCATCATTTTAATTGTAAAAATTATTTTCTGTAGTTCTCGTCGATAATGCAAACACGATTAATCCCACAAGTCATACGGTTTCCGGCATTTCCGGCATGTCACGCTTGGGATCATTTATTGGCTGTGTCAGCTCTCCAGATCAAGCGTTCGATGAAACTTTACACGACAGTATTCCTAATTTACAAAACTTCAATGAATCAGGTATAAAGTAATTTCATCAAATTTTTTTTAATTATTGCGCAGATTCAACAGTCTTACTTCTATATATTAACCGTATCTTTCTCTGCGACCTATGCAGCAATCGTTGTTATACAATATTCTTTTATCATTTGTGTCCATTGAATATACGCTCATTCAGACGCGAACGCAGGGAGGCGGGGTTTGGGGGTTGAAACTCCTCCGAAATAATGTAATTACAAACGCATAACTAAATGTAACTTATACTCGACCCGTAAATTTGTCTAAAAACACCCCCGAAATATTTTTTTTTTTCTGAAACCCCCTCCGGAATAATTTTCTGCGTTCGCGCCTGCGTTCATTCAACATTTAATTTTTTTTTTACAGCCTACTCCGATAACAGTGATTCAGACTACGTACCAGCTTCAGATAAATCTATACACAGCACAGATAATGATTCCTCGGACGAGGAAGATGTGAATGAGAGTTCAACTCGAAAACGGACCGTTAATCGAAAATCCAATCGAAATTCGTCACTAGAAATATCTACAACAGTTAACGTGCCAGGGAAATCTACGCGTGATGATACAGAAATGTATGTGAGATCCGCGTCTGGAAAAAAAGGTATCGACAGGCGATCTTTCTGTATGTATTGTCAGAGCATGCAGAGTAAATTAGTACGTCACCTCGAAAACAAACATCAAGATGTAGCCGAAGTGAAACAGTTCTCCGATCTACCAAAGAACAATCCTGAGCGCCAGCGGCTCATCGAAAGAATAAGGAAACGATGTATGTTTGATTTCAATACAAACAGTGATGTGAACGATGGAGAACTCATGGTATGTCGAAGACCGAATCAAAATACAAAACGGTTGGCGGGTCATTACAAAATATGCCCTGATTGCAAAGGCTTTTTCTCGAAAAATAACTTAAGGCATCATGCGAAGAGATGCTACGGGTTCGACGGGACTAAAAGCAGAACATTATCGGCAATCGGTCGACAAATTCTAGGACGTATTCATCCGGATGCATCGAAAACTCTCAGACAAAAAATTTTTCCAGTTTTGCGAGAAGACAATATTATCAAACTTATTCGATTCGATCGATTAATCATTTTGTACGGGAACAAATTGACTGAGCAATATGGCGGCCTGGACCATCAGCATGACATGATTCGATCTCGATTGCGGCTTCTCGGGCGATTTCTACATTCTCTTAAGACTATCAATAATGAAGTCGAGGATTTTGCATCTCTGTTTCATCCGAAATTCTATGACGACGCTGTCTTAGCGATTCACGACATCGCAGGCTTTGATGATGTCACAAAGACATTTAATTCTCCTTCGACTGCGTACTCTATCGGCTCACTACTAAAAAAAGTTGCAAAATATTATATTTTTGATTGCATCAAACGGGCCGATGAAACGCATAAGACAAAGACAGAGGACTTTTTGACGTTGCTTATTGAAGATATTGCAATTTCCGTGAATAAAAATGTAACAGAGACGCAAACTTTGCAGAAGCGACGAAAAAAGATAGAACTACCATCGGCCAAAGACATACAGAAATTGCACAATTTCTTGAAAAACAAACGAACATCGGCATTTACAGCATTAGCCAGTGGTTTTGATGCGTCCGAGTGGTTAACACTAGCTCAATCTACATTAATATCCGTACAGCTGTTTAATCGACGCCGAGCTGGAGAAATTGAGCGCGTATTTATCGAAGATTTTAATACATACCAAGGTATAAGCAAGGACGAATTGAAATAATTGACAAAAGAAAGTCGAGAAATCGCAAGCAATTATGTCCGTTTCACAATTCGTGGGAAATTAAATCGAACAGTCCCCGTACTACTAACGTTGGATCTCTTCAGATGTATCGAAAAAATTTTGAAGCATCGAGCGGAGATGAAGATTCCATCCACGAATCGGTTTGTATTCGGCATTCCCAGTGCAGACAAGAGAAATTGTTATTTGAGAGCGTGTGCTTTGACTGGAACCACGTTACGTAAACATATAGCCACAAATTGCATAACCTTAAATCTATCTGAGAACGAAGTAGCTGACGTCGCAAAATTCATGGGACACGCCGAGAAAATCCATCGTGAACACTATCGTCAACCTATCGTGAGTCGCGAAATTTTGCGAATGTCAAAAGTCCTCGAACATGCACAGGGAGGCGAAGAGGACGAGGATAACAACGAGACGAATTCGGATAGCGACGAAGACGTCAACGACCAACCTATCAGTGAGAATACGAAAATCACGCAACGGGCTAAGTTATACTTGTTAAACTTATCCCGTTACGCGTATATACAATGTCATATTATTCTTTAACTTACTAATTTCTTTTATTCAGGCTGTAAACAATTAAATTCTGGACCCGCCAAAAGAGCGTCGAAGGAATGGTGGAAGGAGGAGGAGAGCGACTATTTGGTCGAATCGTCGACAAATAAAAAGAAAAAACGTTCGAGTACGTACTGCTTGCTTTATGTATATTTAATTTTATTGCTATAGTTTCAAAGTGAAATAATTTTTTAATAATATCTAATCTTTTCAGCATCGCCTTATGGTCCCGTTGGTCCGAAAAAACGATGGTCCGGTGAGGACAAGGAAATCATTGAAAGTGTTTTCTCATCATCTTTTAAAACTGGGAAATTGCCGTCCTTGAATATGATTAGAAAAGTATGCGCGAAATATCCAACATTAAATGCACGCAATCCAGCCGTGATAAAAACATGGATACATAACCAGTTAAAAAAAAAAAGCTTTTCGTGATTGTTGAATTTCGGGTAAATTTAAAATGATACATTTTCAAATTTTTGAACATAAATACAAAGCAGCCAAAACAAACTGAAAGAAAATAGTGCTGGGCTTTCATAATATTAATAATAAAATACTAAGAATATATATTTGACGGTTAAGTATTAAAATTATACTGTAACCAATTTAATTCTCCCCATGGTGCTATTTCTTTGTAACACAAACACAAAAAACTGAAATGAAAATTACTAAAATGTACATACTGCTAAAACAATGTTTAATGTATATATCATGTAAATAATTGAAAATTGAATTAGGACAAATAATAAATTTTTCGTAAAAAAATCATTTCTTTTTTTGTTTATTTTCCATCTTCAACCGATTTTTCTTGGATCTCACTTCACTTGCTGTAGTCGAGTGAATTTAGACATTTCAGTCGAGTAAATACTCACTCACTAGACTGTCAGGGTATGCAATTATTTTCAATCACATTTGTCTCTCGACTCAAAGTCGACAGATAGTCACTCGATCGAGTTTCGTAATCGCAGAATGTGAGTTTTTTGGTCGAGTCGAGTTTCGTAATAGGCCCGGAAGTGACTTTCCAATTGTCGACTTTTATCATACTAACTTTTGCTCCAGTCGAGTTCAAATGTGAGTGACGTACTCACTCGATTTGACCGGCCTATTACGGAACTCGCTCGACCAAAAAACGCACCTTCTGCGACTATGAAACTCGACGACGGCCTCCTTGTCGAGTTTCACTCGACTTTTAGTCGAGAAAAAAGCGTGAGTAAAGAGAACTGCGTATTACGAAAGCCAATCGAGTGAGTATTTACTTGTAAGAAATGTCAAGTTCACTCGACTACTGGAAATGAAGTGACTTTCCAATTGTCGAGTTTCATCATACCAAGTTCTGCTCGAGTTAAGTTCAAACGTGAGTGAGTTACTTACTCGACTCGAGTTTAGTAATAGGCTACTTTTCTCATCAGCAATAGAGTTTTCATAGAAAAAATTAGGATGAAAAAAATATCGCAATTTTCAGCAATATCGGCATTCCGGCATTGAAAAAATATGCAGTTAAATTACTTATTTTTATAAATGTAATTCTTATTATATGACTCTCATTGCATATTGCTATGATTCTGAACATTTGTTTTTCAGTATCGACTCTAGAGGATTCGTCAGTTTTGTATTAAAACACTACGCTTTGGGATAATAAAATATTGTATTGAATACGTTCCAAAAAAGTTTTTTCGATGAACTGGTATATTTTCTCGTTTCGATCCGTGACGTCACTCATCGAGGCAAAATCAAACCCAAAATATGTTTGAGTTCTCTCTGAAATAATAATAAGACGAAAACAATATGATCCCGTCATCAGATGACCCTTTTTTGCTAAGTGCACTATATATAAGTATGTAGCTAAATTTACATAGAACTTGATAAAAGAAAATATCCAAATCAAACAAATTTCCGCCCCCCCCCCCCAACAGCATTTTCCGATCCGCCACTGCCCCAATCGCGATGCCCCACGCTATTTGACGCGCATTTAAATTCCCACGAAAGACTTTTTTGGTTTTTCCCGATCGCCCTGAATTCCGCTGAAATGCGTATATGAATCTACCTAGTTTGCAGATATTGGTGTATTAGTGAAAATTCTCAATGAGAACCTATACATTCTTGTTATTGAACGACACAGCCAAAGGGTTTTCAAGGGCACGCGATCATTGCTCATACCAGTGCCGTCGTTTTGTAATTTTATACTGCTTTTCAAAACATCAAAAAATCTGCCAACTGGGCGGAACTTTATTTTTTTCCGGTAGAAGTTCGGAACGCGTTCAATTCTGAAATGCGGTGTAGGTTTCTATGTGACTGAAAACCTAACAAAAACTTCGGAAAGCGGTTAGAATATGGTCGCGCTGGAAAATTTAAGCCGCTGCCAATAAAAACATATGAATTAGATAATTGGGTCGTATTTCGGGATGCGGTCTAGGTTGAAAATTAAAAAACTTTAAATAGGTAATTATTGAACAAGCTCGTGGAAATGAAAAGAGAGAGATATGACGGAATTCATGAAAAGTATACAACCACTTTACACCGCCTTACGGATCGAATTTAAGAAAAAAAAACTGGAAAACACTTTCTAGGTATTCATATCATGAATCTGTAGAATAAAAACGAATTCAATATTTAGGAAGACCTAGTACATATGACGAAAATCCTGAAAATATATGCATTCTATTTTTATTGACGATTTTGTTTTGCCCCCCTTCCGAACACTAATGGATATACGATTTTTTTTGTTAATCAAAATTACTTTTCTATTTGATTTACATAATTGTACCGAGTTTCAACTATCTAGCATAAGCCGTTCTATGGTTAAGAAAAATATCCCCCACCGTCGTACCACATTAGCACTAAGAAAAATTATATTTTTCCAATATGCCACTACTATAGCTCTATCTAAATACCTAGTTTCAGCTTTATATCATTATAGGTTCTTGAGATATAAGCATCGAAACATTCTCCTTTCTACCCTCCCGCAACATCACCCTCTACAACCATATCCATAAAAAAATTTTATCTACTAGGGTTCTATTGGGCCTACTTCCGGTAACAATTCTAAGAATCTATCTTACACTGTTCGTGAGATATGAAAGGTTATTTTTTTTAAAAAATTCTTCTCCCCTCTACTTCTATGCTCCACCGCCCCCTAAAAAAATTTTACTTTGCGCAATCTTTATTTGTCAAGCTTTGCACTCGAACCGAATTTTATTTTTCTAGAGCAATTAGTTCATGAGATATCGTGAGATATCTAAAGTTGCTTACCCCCCTCCCCCCCCCCCCCTTCCAACTGCAGATATTTGTTAAGTTTTAATTTCGTGCCATTAACGGTTTAGGAGATATGGATTTTAGAATGTGTCGATCGCAGTTTTCTTGCGTTTCGGAAGCAAGAAATAAAAATAAAATAAAATAAAAGAAAATAGCCAAATCAAACAAATTTACACCCCCCCCCCCCCAACAGCATTTTCCGATTCGCCACTGCCCCAATCGCGATGCCCCACACCATTTGACGCGCATTTAAATTCCCACGAATGACCTTTCTTGTTCTTTCCCGATCGCCCTGAATTCCGCTGAAATCCGTATATGAATCTACATAGCTTGCAGAGATTGGTGTATTAGTGAAAATTCTCATACCTATACATTCTTTTTATTGAACGATACAGACAAAGGGTTTTCAAGGGCACGCGATCATTGCTCATACCAGTGCCGTCGTTTTGTAATTTTATACTGATTTTCAAAACACATCAAAAAATCTGCCAACAGTCTGGGCGCAACTTTATTATTTTTCCGGTTGAAGTTCGGAACGCGTCCAATTCTGAGATGCGGTGTAGGTTACTATGTGACCTTCAAAACCCTTTGTCTGTATCGTTTAATAAAAAAGAAAAATGTATACATAGGTTCTCCCATTGAAAAGTTTCACTTATACACCAACTATGTAGATTCATATACGGATTTCAGCGGAATTCAGGCCGATCGGGAAGAAAAAAAAGGCATTCGAGGGATTTTAAATGCTCGTTAAATAGCGTGGGGCATTGCGATTGCGGAAATTTGTTTGATTTGGCTATTTTGTCTTATCAAGATCTATGTATGTAAATTTAGCTATAAAAAGGGGTCATCTGATGACGGGACCATTTTGTTTTCGTCTTATTATTATTTTAAAGAGGACTCAGACATATTTTTGACTTGATCTTGCCTCGATGAGTGACGTCACGGATCGAAACGAGAAAATATACCAGTTCATCGAAAAAACTTTTTTGGAACGTATTCATAACAATATTTTATTATCCCAAAGCGTGGTGTTTTAATACAAAACATTGGAATTGACGAATCATCTAGAGTCGATACTGACGGGCCTATTACTCTAGAAAAAAGTGTGAGTAAAGAGAACTGCGTATTATGAAACCCGATCCAGTGAGTATTTACTTGTAAAACTCTCTCAACTACTGGATATGAAGTCACTTTCCAATGGTCGAGTTCCATCATACCCACTTTTGATCGAGTCGAGTTGAAATGTGAGTGAATTACTCACTCGACTCGAGTTTCGGAATAGTACTAAAAGTCGAGTGAAAACTTTTCCAGTAGTCGAGTGCATTTGCATTTCTTACAAGTAAATACTCACTCGATCGGCTCTCATAATACGCAGTTATTTTTACTCACGCTTTTTTCTCGACTAAAACGGGACTATTACGAAACTCGAGTCGAGTAAGGAGTTCACTCACATTTGAACTCGACTCGAGCAAAAGTTGGTATTATGAAACTCGACAATTTGAAAGTCACTTCATTTCCAGTGTTCGAGTGATTTTGACATTTCTTGCAAGTAAATACTCTCGATCGGCTCTCATAATACACAGTTCTCTTTACTCACTCTTTTTTCTCTACTAAAAGTCGAGTGAAACAAGTAGGCCGTCGTCGAGTTTCATAGTCGCAAAAAGTGGGTTTTTTGGTCGAGTCGAGTTCCATTATAGGCCCGTATAAATATGTTAGAAAAGCATGAAATTTAAAGATCGTACTTAACGAACTGTTTCATGAAGCAATCTGATGTTTTGTTTGTACAAGTCTCGTTATTGTTCGTTTTAATAAAAAAAATACCACTAAAAAAATGTCCCAATAAACATCATCTCCCAAACAGATATATATGGTAGTTGGTAGTTGGAAGGACTCTATATAAGCAATGGAAGTTATCAAGACTGTTTTACTTGTAGAGTTGTTGCTTAAGTTCATTTATTTCAGATAGCTGAGTGGTCACCAATATCCACTTCATATCAATTGATTAAAAATATGTTAGGAAATCATTAAATTGAAAGATCATACTTAACGAACGGTATCATGAAGCAATCTGATGTTTTATTTGTACAAGTCCTGATAACTACCAATTTATGTACTGTCCTGATAACTACCGTTACTAGTAAAGTCCTGATAACTACCACTATGTACTATTTTCCTAATATAATCGTACTGCACCAATAAAAATATAAAAACCAAAGATTATTTTGATCATCGTAATCTCTGTTACCAATTTCAATAAAAAAAAATACCCCTAAAAAAATGTCCCAATAAACACCATCTGCCAAACAGATTTATATGGTAGTTGGTAGTTGGGAGAACTCTGTATAAGCAATGAAAGTTATCAGGACTGTTTTACTTGTAGAGTTGTTGGATAAGTTCATTTATTTCAGATAGCTGAGTGGTCACCAATGTCCACTTCATATCAATTGCTTACGAATATGTTAGGAAATCATTAAATTGAAAGATTATACTTAAGGAACGGTATTATGAAGCAATCTGATGCTTTAATTGTACAAGTCCCGATAACTACCAATTCATGTACTGTCCTGATAACTACCGTTACTAGTAAAGTCCTGATAACTACCATTATGTACTATTTTCTTAATATAATCGTATTGCACCAATAAAAATATAAAAACAGAAGATTTTTTTGATCATCGTAATCTCTGTTATCAATTTCAATAAAAAAAAATACCCCTAAAAAAATGTCCCGATAAACACCAACTGACAAATATATATATATATATATATATATATATATATATATATATATATATATATATATATATATATATATATATATACTTGTATCCAAATCAATACAAACCAAAATAATATCTATATGGTTACTGCCTCGGCCTTCCCGCCGAAAGTCTCCATCTTTGTACTCTCCGCCTTCATTTCCTTTACCATCTTTACCATTCCTTTTCCTAGTCTGACTTCATGCCTTCCTTCCTCCTACACCTACCCAGCCCGCTGAGGATAGAGTACGGACTTCTCAAACCGTACTTCTCAGCTCACACCGTGCATAATTATTTTGATGTCTATGGATACAGGTAGCACCCCACGCTCCTTCCGACGAGCTACGCACGTGCTATATGCTAGATGCACGCTACCTTCAGGCAATCCATAGGGCATAAGGGAGCTTTCCAGTGTGAAATTTTAAAAAAATCGATTTTTTTTTTTTGCTTTATCGAATAGTATACACTCTTCCGAATATTCCCTGAAATTTTCATGCCGAAATTCAGATTATTTCGGTTACTGTACAGCATTTCTTGGAAGAAGGCAATGGAGCGCTACAGCTGCCGCGTCGGCCGTCTGCCCGTGCGACCGTTATTTCTATTGTCTCGTTCCTACCTGCTCGTGTACCTTCCAACGTGAGTCCGGTTCGTCTTTCAGTTCGGTTTCGACATTCAAAATGGATAGATCTACGAAAGAGAAATGTGCGTGGCAGGATAGAAAAGGCTCGAGAAGCGGACATCCGCGAAATGAACGAAAAAGATCCGCGGGTTTCAAGGGAACAAATCGACACGATATCGAAACGGATCTAACGTTTGCGAGCACTTCGGCAGCAAAAATCTTGAAAAAGAGTCCAGAGTTTGAAGTCCGAATCGATCAAACGTTAAGCTATGTGATTTTGGAGTTCTTTTTGGTTTTCGGCGCTCTTCAGGAACTGTTGAAGTGCAAAAAGTGTAATAGCGACGTGAAGTTTTTTAAAAAATCGATTCGCGGATTGGGCTTTAAAATTTGTGTTCAGTGTTCGTGTCCAGATCCGGCCGAGATAGATTCTTGTCCTTTGATAAAAAATGCTAATGAAATCAATCGTCGTTTCTGCTTTGCCATGCGATTGGTCGGCATCGGCATAAATGGCATTAGAAATTTTATCGCCTTGATGGATTTAACTGCAAACTTCAATAATAACACCTATTATGGAATCGTGAAAATCCTGCAGATTGCAGCGAAATCAATATACGAGGCCGTCGTGAAAAAAGCAGGTACCGAAGAGAAGGAAAAAACTTTGGAACCAGAAAATCGGGGCGATATTCTGACGGTGTCCGGTGATGGATCGTGGTCGAAACGCGGTTTCACGTCGCGCATGGGTATCGTGTCCGTGATTGGAAAATATACCAACAAAGTTTTGGATGTTGCTGTCAAATCAAGCTTCTGCAAGGCTTGTGCATTCTGGAAAGGACAAGAGGGAGCACCCGAGTACGAGGCGTGGTTCGAGACGCATGAATCCGAATGCAACGTCAATCACGAAGGCAGCGCGGGAAAAATGGAAGTCGACGGTATAATCGAAATATTCAAGAGATCAGAAGAATTGCACAACGCGAAATACGGTTTCTATATAGGAGACGGCGATACAAAAACATTCAAGATGTTATTAGAAGCCGTACGGTGACGATTTGACGGTAAAAAAAAAGGAATGCGTTTTGCACGTGAAAAAGCGAGTATATAAAAGGGGAAACGAAGCAAGAAAAAGGTTAGTTCAACTAAAAAAGGCCAAAAAGCAAATCGAAGACAAAGCAACCGAACCGAAAAAAAGGATCTCGTTCGAGTACTCCGAAAACTAAAAAAAAATCAAACAAAAAAAACTGCTGTTGAACCGAAAAGAGCGCAATTGACGTTAAAATTATTGACAAATCTCTCCGAATATTATGGCTTGGCAGTTCGTCGAAATTCCAATTCCGTGGAAAATATGAGGAAAGCCATATGGGCTACATTTCATCACAAAAGCTCAACTGATGAAAATCCTCAGCATGAGTATTGCCCTCCGGGAGAAGATTCGTGGTGCGAATGGCGCAAGGCCGAGGCCACAGGAGAGGAGTACACCCATCCACCAGCACTCGACGAAGACGTACAACAAGTTTTAAAGCCAATTTACGATGATCTAACAACGGAGGATCTCTTAGAACGATGTACGGGCGCGAACACTCAAAACAATAACGAGAGCTTCAATCACTGTGTGTGGCAACTAGCCCCAAAGCACGTATTCTGCGGCAAGCAGATAGTAGAAATCGCTACGCAGTGTGCTGTGTGCACCTTCAATGAAGGTTACGACCCAATTTTAAAAATTTTGGAGACGATGGGATGCACGATAGGGCCGAGCGCCGCAGATTTCGCCGCTAAGTACAAGAATGCGCGCATCACCCAAGCAAACCGCCGGGCGTCCCTGGATAGCAAAGAGGCGAGGACAGCTCGTCGGACTGAACAATCCATTGAGCACGATCTTTTCGAAGAAGCAGAAGGGATATTGTATGGACCTGGCATCGCTGATTGACCGTAAGTAAACGATTTACCTAAAATTTCCTCACTTGAAACTTTGAACGTGTTTTTCTCGAAACAGCATTTTTCAAAACGGTGTCCAACTTAGAGGGCAGAGTTTTCAAGCTATCGAGTTGAATTTTTTACACAATATTCTTAACGTCATTGTTTATCGTGCTATGGAAGCTTTTTTTTTTTTGACATCTTCCTATTTTTTTGTAAGAAAAACTGCAAAAAAAAAATACTAAAATCGATACTTTTTGTTCAAACCGGCGCCATTTTTGCAAAAAAAAAAAAAGCCTCCATAGCACGAAAGCCAATTATATACCGATCAATAATCTTTTTGTGTTTTTTGTTTCAGATCTAAATTGTGACCCCCAACGTGGACACCACATCCAAGTGCATTTTCTGCAACAATTGTTTCATAATTTTTATAGATATTAATTAATACATAAATCGATCTTTAAAAAATTGTTTTGTATTCTTCAATACCCAATTAATATACAAAAAAAAACCAGACCGATTAGATTATTTTTTCTTTAAAAAACTTAATGTGTTTGTCATATCAATCTGATGTGACCACAATTTTTCTAAGTGTTTATAGCTTAAGCCATAAAATTTTACAAGTCCTCATTTCTTCTTTTAATTGTCCTAGTTTCGCTCATACGGCAATGAGGCAACAATATTTCCGCTTGTTCATGAGTAAACAACTTGCAAATCCATCCCGAACATCTAGGAAGAAAGGTCTTGAGAGTTCGATTATGTGAATCAGAGCCTCAAGATGTGGGGTAGTTGAGACGATGTCTTGGTCCTCTGACACGCCTGTTTTGGGCCTAGTCAGCGGAAAGAGACAGGTGGGTGGGCGGTTAAACGCTTTTCCGAAGAACTTGCACTCCCTTAGGAGGGGATGATTGTCGGCAAAGCGGACTAGGCCACCACAAAACTACAGGGCAAGACATTGTCATGAGCGGGTCGTGGAAGTGACTGTCCAGCACTCGCTCCCTCTACTCCACCATCCGACGGAGTTTCTTTACTTTTGAAAGATGTCTCTACCGGCTCATTTCGATAGAGAACATACCTCAGAAGCCGACAAGCTAAAAGGCCGGCATAATGATTCGATGTGAAGAAGTTATTGAAACAAATTCCCAATTTTCACCCTTCCCCTAATTTTATTAAGACTTAGCTTATGTACAATAAGACTTAGCTTAAGACAATCAAATCACCGCATTTATATTCTTATAGAACTTTAGTCGAATAGAACTTTTAGAATAAAAAAATTAAGAAAAATTCTTTAATAAGTAGAAAAAATTATTCTTTCTAAGTATCGTTTCGGCGATAGTTTTCCGAACTTTAGGCGAACTTTAGAAAGGAAGTTTGAATTACACTTTAAGAAAAATACTTTAGAATTAGGAAAAAATTATTCTTTCTAAGTATCGTTTCGGCGATAGTTTTCCGAACTTAAGGCGAACTTTAGAAAGAAAGTTTGAATTACACTTTAAGAAAAATACCATAGAATTAGAAAAAAATTATTCTTTCTAAGTATCGTTTCGGCGATAGTTTTCCGAACTTTAGGCGAACTTTAGAAAGAAAGTTTGAATTACACTTTAAGGAAAATACCTCAGAATTAGAAAAAATTATTCTTTCTAAGTATCGTTTCGACGATAGTTTTCCGAACTTTAGGCGAACTTTAGAAAGGAAGTTTGAATTACACTTTAAGAAAAATACTTTAGAATTAGGAAAAAATTATTCTTTCTAAGTATCGTTTTGTCGATAGTTAAACGAACAATAGGCGAGCTTTAGTCGAACACAAAGTAAATTATTTTTTTTTTTTGTTAGTCATAAACTAACATCGTTTAGTATTGAAGAAAAAAAAAAAAAAAAAAAAAAGGAAGTCTAGTCGTCTAAACGTGGTGCATACGGACCTAATGGGAACTGTAGGCGTACAAAACCTATTCCCTATTTTTTTTTATTCGTATAAATATCCATTTAGATTTTATTTGAAGAAGGAAAGGATTATGAGTCATTAATTAATAAATTTCCTTTTCCTGTTTCCTCTTCATTAACTTCTGTTTTGCAGCGCGAAAATGGATGCGAACAAATGGAAAAGGCTACGACTCCAGCGGCGCACCGAGCGTCGTGAACGAAGTCCAGTAGTATTCACAGCCGTATCAGCTAAGACAGCGACACCCGCGAAACAGGTAAAAGAGACCGGTCTAGCTAAACCCGCCATACAAGCTAGGGCGGTCTGTCAATTGGACCGAAATACGCTTCAGAAATTAATCGGTCAACAAACAGCCGCGGACTATATAATTAAACAAAAGAAGAAAGAAATGGCGAACTCGAAGAAATCGTCGAAGGTTCCAGGACAAAAAGATGTTACTTCAGTTAGCAGCTTAGTAAAGATCCCGAGTCAGGGCGGTAAAGAAAAACTTGGCGTTCGTATCAGTAAAGAATCGATTGTAGGAGGCTTTAATTATCTGTTGAGTGATTGGAAAATTCCTAAAGTTTCGTCGTCACATCCGAATAGTGCGGTTTTTAGAGCTCAACAGGCAAGCTCGTCTTCAAGTCTGCCTCGAAAAAGTAACCCAGGCATACCTGAATTACCCGCATTGATACCCGCACGGTACCAAATAATTGTAGTGCAGTCATGGAGCGACTGTCATGCTGCGGTAGAACAATTATTAGCTTGGACGAAAAATTATCGGCAAACGTTAGGGTTGGACGGCCAAGCGATACGTGTGAACAACACCAAGAAGTTGGTCTCCTTCTCTTTGACGACCACTAATGGGCCCGTGTATGTATTCGACCTGTTAAAGCATCCTGATTTACTGAAGGACCAGCAGTTGCGGGGCATCCTGGAGTCAAAGGAGATCATGAAATTAGTGGTTGACGTGAACAATGCACCGGCATTGTTAGCTGCGCAATACGGATTGCGGCCTCAACTCTGCTGCGAAGCTCAGTTGTTGCACGCAACCTTATTGCGGCAACAAACTGGTATGGAGGTAGCACAAGTCGGACGACAATCCATTAACACCATATGCCGGCTGTATCATGCTCCCACCAATTTGATTAAAGAAGACGTGAGGCGCCGGTGCAAACATAGACCACAGTTTTGGTCCACTCGCCCCATGACGGATGTTATGCGGGAGTTTGCAGGGGGCGATGCTATCGCTTTAATGTCATCACAACTGCAGCATAACTTGATGCGAAAACTCAATGACGTTAGCTGGTCTTACTTAATCGAAGTTATTCAGGAGCAAATGGTTAAGCTGTTGAGAAACATTGGACCTGTTCAATCTGTGGGTAAATCGCAACCGGCAACCGCGAAAAAAACAACAGCGATACCGTCTACATCTAAAGTTGCAAGTTCGGTTAAGAGGTCGAACGTCAGCACGCAGACGGTGATGTCTTGGTTGCCATTAAAAGGACATCGATACGACCCCAAGAGGAGAAGGTCGGAGTAAAAGGGAAAAAAAATACCTGCCACGCCGTGTTCACCTGCATCTCATGCCTTATAATTGGAAATCCATAAAGGTGAATTATCCAGTATTTCAGAAAGATAAAATATTGTTTTAATTTAATTTGGTTTCTCTGTTATTGAATTCACAGATTACTTCGTCTGCCCGTCAGGAAGCACCAGTATTGGCTGAGTGCTCTTAGCGAGGTAATGCGGTAATAAATAATCCGGGATGCGGGAGATACTTGAAATAATTGGTTAAAAGTTAATTAACGGTCAGGATTACTCTTATGTAATTAGGAAATAACATTTTATATTAATTTTTTTTTTTCGACCAACCAAGGCAATGTATTGAACTTTTTTTTTTTTTTTGCTTTTTTGCCGGGATAGAGGTAATTCAAAATTTTTGTTTTTTTTTTGTCCCTGTTGCCACAGACTTGAAATTTTATTAAACTCACAAGTTCTTTTTGTTTTGCAATAGAAGAATCTCTAGCGTATTTACGCACTAGCTTCTGAATTCATTGGTAAATGTCAAGCGCTACATAAACTGTGGTTAGCAATAGTCTACAAAGTTAAAGAGCATAGCAAAGAGCGTATAAATTTTACATTACAAGAGACAAAACACACAAGTCATTTTAAAGAATTTTCTCATTATGTTAAATTTTGTCGTAAGAATATACGAAATTGTTGATGATTGCAACAAGCATCAGTATTATATAAATATAAAAAAAAAAAAAAAAAAAAAAAAAAAAAATATACTGTGTCAGACTACAAGCGCTTCATGAAAAGGAAAATATTTCTTTTCTTTGTTGTACGAACGCAAACAGGCCATTTTATCTCGAATAAGTTTTTTTTTGTTATCATTGGTATAAATAAATGAATTATAAATACTTCGGAGTTTCTTTTTGTGTTATTGTTTACTATATTCATCAACCGGTTTCGTGGACTTTCTCGCCATCACGGACGGTTGAAGTCGGTCGAATATAGGATTTTTCTATTATGGTTCTCTTGTTGGGCAACTCAACGTGGTTGCATTTCTTGTCCCCTATTTGATTTGATTCTCGTTAAGCATAACCTGATAACTCGTTTTGCCAATTTCGCCTTTGGTGAATTAGTGTAAGGATTATGGTGTCGGTGATTCGTATTGATTGAAACCTTATTAATATGTGACTACTAAGTCACCGACTCATTACAGTTTTCAGATCGTTAACCCTTTAGCAATCGAGGAGACGGAAGCCATCGTTATAGAGAGGAAAGATCAGATTAAATTTTCATTGTTGACGTTATTTCGATTAGATCTAGCATTTGGACTATCAAAAGAACGCATATAGAAGGATGCAAAGATCACCACCAGGAACAGGAGCTGTGCCAAGGACAGGTCCTCAAACCAGAGGCAGAGCGAGAGGAGAAAGGCCAGACCTTGCTGCAGCAGTAATATCCACAGGTAATCTCATTCCAGATGAAACGTCCCAAACACTACCCACGGATATCGAGCGTCCTAGAAGTCAGTCAGCTTCTACCAGCGCTCCGCGACCTAATTCTCCGTCTAATTCGCCGAGAGGGTTCAGACGTTCCGGGGGAGCACCCTCCCAATGGAAGTTGGACACCTCCAGGCCTCCAGGGGATTATCAACGTACTGTTGATTTTAATAGCCAAGGACGCAGAGATAGGCCCTTCACACGGTCGAACGACAATTTACTCATGTCAGATTTGCAGTGGGATCATAGCGCTGACAATTTAGTTTATGCAGGTGGGGCGGGATTACCTTCCTACGCCGCTGCATATTTGTAACGAAGAGGTCCGCAGGACGTCCGGAAGACTAGGCCTTTGTCTTGGATTTGGACGCAAACCTGGCGGACGGAAAGTCATCCTCCATCTGTCGGAAGAAATCGTCATTTCTTCACCAAAATGGAGAATAACTTTCCTATGTTTTCGTCGACTATGTTGTCATTAGACGACATATGTCCCACGAGCGGCTATTGAAGTGACGGAGCAGCTAGCATAAAAGCACGTGCATAGCTCGTCGGATGGGGTGAGTTGGCCACTTCTACTCGTGGACGAATGATAATCTGCTCGTTTGTGGGCCGACAAATGGGTTTGAGGAGTCCCATTCTTACGGTCGGCGGGCTGGACAAGGATGCTAGGTGAGGGGGCCAGATGCACGATCAAAAGGGGCGGAAAAGAGGGTGACAGGAAGTAGGCGAGGGGAAAGAACATCCGGGGGGAATCATCCGACGGATGACCGAACATGATATCACCATGCGTAGGTGCTATTTTTGTCAATCTCAGAGAAGGATATCCGTCTGAGGACGGAGGTCCTTATGGCCCAGTCATGCCAAAGAAACAAAAAAAAACAAATATTGCGGATGGCAGTGCGGTAAAAGTATTTCCAACGGCAGTTTGTAGAGCGGCTTTCTTCTGTTGTATCGACATATCGGGAGTTCTCATCATAATTCCGCAAAAATTTATATTGTACAGGACATTAACTAAACTTAAGAAAATTACAATCCATAGCGGAACAAAAAACCACTTCCCAACTCCACGAAACGAATCCGTCCAATTTAAGCGGAAGCGAAACAAATTGCAAAGCGTTGACGGCCACCAACAATTCGAGCTCGAACGATCGATCGTGTTTAACGGCCCAGACGCATGCACCAACGCCGGCTAAACTTCCGATTATCAACGGAATGAACACTAGTACCCAAAGATGTCGTCCCGATGTTAAACGATCGCATGCCAACAGCTCAAACATAGGAAGGATAAGATGAAGCGATAGCGATATTAACATTGCTTTGAATTGGGTGTAGGGGTCGCCTTCTAATCTGTAGGGAGGATATCGACACCACACAAAAGCTCCAACTATTGCTCCTGCCGTAGCGATGGCCTTCCATGTCCAAAGGGGGGCAAAAACTGCCCAGTACGGACAATCTATGTAGCCGTCGAGTTTCAAACAGAACAGCAAAATAAACGTAAATAGACTGCAGTGAACAATGAATTTACTTGGATTAAAATCACGCACGAAAGCCTGCAAATTCATTGTAAAAGCGTCGCGCCATTATCGAAGCATAATGTAACAATGCAAATATTTTGTGCGGTAATTCGATTTGTGGAGCAAAACAAAAAAAAACGAGCGACAGTTCGACGGAACCTTTTGTTTTTTTTTTTTTTTTTGTGTTTTTATGATTTCCATGTGAATTTTAGTTTTGACGCACAACCCTTTGAGCAATGACAATACGAAATAGTTGTTTCATTATTTAATAACCAATAGCTAGAATGTAATAAAAAAAAATTTAACCAATAAAAACAAATTTGTAGAGAGAAATAGGTCTTTATCTTTAAATTTAATTTAAGTAAGCTAATATTTGAAATCGCGTGGAAGGAAAAGCTGTGTCTTGAATCTCGTGAAGATGTCTCATTTAATAAATCCCCTGATATTAGTTTAAAGCTTATTAATGTTTGTATAGATTAGGAAAATCCTGGTTCCACCTACCCCAAAGGTGTAAAATACAGTTATATAACCGTAAATGGTGTTTCCCCTTTAAAACCAAACCTCCTTCAGAGGTATAGATGCAACGAAGCAGTAAGGAAAATATCCTCCGGGTTCAGCACTACGTTGAGAATACAAGGATATTATTGCACTTAACATAAACGTTCCGCAATGCGAAATATCTCGCATAAAAAGTGTTATATTTTCTTCGTGTGAATTAAATAAACACACGGAAACGTCGTTCAGACTCACTATAGGATGCGGAAGGACCCATAACTATACGGCATCCTGCAGCACCCTATAGCAAGTTACCAGTCGCGGATATTATTGTCCAAAATGAGACATTAAAGGAACAATAACCGAATTGTTTATTTAATGTCAAAATGGAACTTGTCAAACTGTTGTCCGAGATTCTATGGCAACGACAGCACCGGAATATGATCGTTGACGTTTTCTATGGCAACGACAACACTGCAGCACTTTTTTGTCTTTTTTGGCTTGACCGTTTGTTTCTATTTTACGCGTCTTCTTTGTTTTTGTACAGCCATTTTGCTGGGCTCTTCCTGTTGCTTTTTAATTGCACTCGCGTACGGTCGCATATTTCTGTTACTCTTTCTATCGTGCTCGCGTTCAGTCGCATAGATTTTTGGTAAATGGCTGTGTAATCGCGCTTGCGTACGGTCGCATATTTTTCTTAGTTTGGATGCAATAAATCATTAGAGTTTAAAATTGTTTCGTGGTTTTTTAATTACAATTCAACCCCCCTTTCGCGTGTATGCGGCAACCATTGGCGTTCCCGTACAACTGTCATTGAAAAGTCGTAAACAATGACCGTGGATTATAGAGAAAAAAGTGATAAGCCAATTCTTTTGCTTACCAGTAAAAATAAGTACCGCGAATCGCGTATGATTCCTAAATGTCCATCAGACAACTATTGCCGTCACTTTCACTCTTTCAGTCGAGCATAAAGGAATTTATAACTAAAAGCGGAATTAATAAGAAAAAAAAAATCTAAAACCTACTCCACATCACTTAACCCATTTTGTCCTAATACTAATATATTGTTTTTGTTTGTTTGTTCAATTTAATGTGAAATCCTGTCTATTGAAATGAAGTAAGCTATCGATAATTAATGACTGTAGAATCAATAAGTAATTAATTTAAAAATAGAATTTATTAAGTCATTAGTAATTAACCAACCGAAATATATAAAGTAAGACGTTTGATAAAAGATAATTAATTACCTCTAGTATTTGAATTAGACAGTAAGGTTTAAGTAAATTTTGTTATGGAAGACATTGAAGTATCAAATAATATAGTATGAATTAAGTATTCGATTAGTTTATTTGGAAATTATATTGCACACCCAGAAAAATATTTTAGTAAAAATTAACTTTTTTCATAATTCTCTTTCATAAAAGTACAAATAACTAAGATATACCTAAAAAATAATTAAAAATCCAAAAAATAGTTCACAAATAGTAAAAACTGTAGTTTAGTACTATATTTCAGTTTGTTTCAAATTGAAAAATAGTTAATTTTAATATTACTATTAAATAGTTGGGTATCACTATATTTGGCTATTGAGCAAAACATAATTTAACTAGGTTATAGTAACTTCCAACTTGTAATATTCTACCGATTTATAGTTGAAAGAAATCTGAAAATACGAACGTCAAATTGTAGTCCCGTAAAATTTTTTTTCAATGAAAATGTTTTAACTTGAACTTATAAAATTTTAAAAAAATAAGTAAAATTGGAAACAAAGTTATCATTGGTGCTCCGTTTGTTATAGAAACGTAAATATCATTGGAAATTTACATAAATAATTAAAATATGTGCAATGAGTTCGGAAATGTTTATCACAGCTTCGGTCAATTATGTGTAATTATTTAAAAGGTGCCCCAAAAAGCAGTTGCAAAATCTTCGAAGCGTACAAGCAAAGAACAAGTCCTACATTGAGTAAGTTATTAGTTAAAATATAAAAGAATTTAAACTGATCACAACTTTGTTAAATAGGAGAGTAGAATCTCTGTCAACAGAAAAGACATTATCTGGGAGTAATACAGAGCAAACGTAAGACGGCAATTTTTACCAATGGTCGAAGAATTCGAAATGAAGTAAACCGAATTCGAGGCCCCCTACCCAGAAGATCCCTATTCCGAAACAATCGGAAAATGGATGTAGGTCTTTTAAAAGCAGTACTTTAATTTACTTTAATTGTACACTAAACCACAAATTTTTTATTATTTTTTTAGTGTGAAACTTTGAACTACAAGGCTGCTTCAGTTGAGCGGATTGAAGGATACGATACGAACGACGAATTTGCTACATAAATTCAAGATATTTTAAAAGATTAAAAATAAACTGTGTATCTACAATGAATTATATAAAAAAACACATAATTACATAAAATAAAGAATTTACTGGTTTACTTAATGGGTTTTTATATTTATGTACATGTTTTGTTTTACAGGCATTTTTGTTAATTTTATTCTAAATTTGTAGTTATATATTGTGTTCGTAGAATATAACTATTTTGCAGTAGATTTTACTAAAATTTGTTTAATATGAAATTTACTACTAAGTAGTAGACATTAACCAGAAAGTAGTTAATTTAAAGTTAAAATGACTGCTTTCTGGTTAATGTCTACTACTTAATAGTAAATTTCATGTTATACAAATTTTAGTAAAAACTACTGCAAAATAGTTATATTCTACGAAAACAACATATTGTAGTTAAAAACAACTTTTTTATAATTAACTCAACTTTCATTTTACTTTTACTACATAATAGTTAATTTTCAACTTATTTTATGGTAGTCACGATTTTAAACATAGAAAAAGTTAATAAATAGTTGATTTTAACTATTTATTTTTCTGAGTGATATGATTCATTATTAAAAATGAAAACTTATCTTTAGCTTGTAAACATTTCCTGGAAATGATAGTCTTTATATATTCAATATTAAAAATTTGTATGAATATTGTTAGTTATAAGGATAACGTCGTAAACAAAACATGATGCACCAACTACCAATCAACAAAAACCGATCCTACGAAACAATTACGACGTCTAAAACAGAAACCAAACGCCAACATGCAGCCACCCGTTCAGCGTTTATTATAAACATTGTTAATACGACTCATTAAACCTTCTAATTGCAGTTAATTATAAACCGTTGTTTAGTTTCTTCAACATCGTAAATTTGCCCATAACGTAAATTCCCTCGAAATCGGCACTTTTAACGTAACGTAATCTTGCTTTAGCTTACTTTCAATTGTAGCAATCTTTTGTCGTTGTTTTCTTTATTTCTGTAATCATGCCTGCTCCGATGGAAGCTTGGTCAGCGGATTTCACAAGCATACCTGCCACCCGATCGTGCTTGAGGGATCCGCTGCCAAGCTTGCATTTTGCTAATCATCGGAGCTCGCATGGCCAGAACTTCAGCGTGCCTTTTGTAGTGCCCACTAGAAAAACACGAACACCTTGTAATTAAAATGTACTAAAATAAAAACGAACACCTTGTAATTAATATGTACTAAAATAAAAACGAACACCCTGTAATTAAAATGTACTAAAATAAAAACGAACTCCCTGTAAAAAATGTACGAAAACGTCATAACCATGGAAACGTGGGAGAAAATAAAATTCAATCGTATTTTACCAGTCGAGCTGTTCGGTCTTTCAATTTAAATTCCAACCTAGCCATAAAAAGTGACGCGGAAAGTACCGCAGAGTTCGCAGAAGATATCGCCACGGGCGTACAGACCTAGAGCGGTACAGTGGTGACCCCGACGTGTTCGGTCTTTCAATTTAAATTCCAACCTAGCAATAAAAAGTAACGCGGACAGTACCGCAGAGTTCGCAGAAGATATCGCCACGGGCGTACAGACCTAGAGCGGTACACTTTTTATTATTGCTTTTTCGTATCTCATTTTTATACGAGCTCCGATTTCCCATGCTGCATTGTCAACAATAAGACGATGGGACATGGGAAATCGGGGACTCAGCAGTTTTGAGTAGTAAGTGGACATCAGGTCCATCAGTAAAAATTTATACGAATAAATTCACTTGACCACGAACTCTCGACTGAGTCGGAACTTTCATTTCACACATATCGCAAAGGCTGTAGTGGTATCAAGAACCGCTGCAGTAGTCTACAGTAGTAGTCCCAGGTGAACCACCTGTGGCCATTTCTTCTCTACCACCCCTAGTTAATTAATAATTGAAGTGACTTAGTTAGTGCGAAGTGAAGTGTTTAAGAATCGTGAAACCGACACAGCCTCAGCGGTACACTGCACCGCTGTCGCATCGACGCAAGAACCACGCACTTGCACTCGTCTACGCTCGGTTCGCACTTCACTCGGCTAGCAAAATAGCTAGCCGCAACAACCGTCAAGTTAATAACGCCATGATATCAACATAAATAACACGTCACGTATAAACCACACGTCAAACCAACAATACATCGCATAAGATAATTACGAATACGCATCGAAATACAGACTACGTCATCAGGATTCACTACGCAGCAGCATTAACTTATTATGCCCGGCTTTACTGAAAGATGAGACTCCTAGTCAGGGTCATGGGTCGAGCCACACATTTGGAGCGTTCCTCTTCTCAGCTTCCTGAAGCGTCGGTAGGACCTAGTTCAGGAACCTGCCTTGTAAAGGGACGCATTGGTAGCTAAGCATCCAGAGTTCTTGAAACGTTTTACACTCGCAACACCAAACCCAAAAGTTCATCTTCAGGCAAAATACTGGAAGGGAAAAAATGGTGCCGATCGTGCAGTGCCCTGGGCGAAAAGATGATAAACGTCAGAGAGTCGAGGAGTTGGATTTGATCACTGGACCGGGACGGTCGAATTTTTCTTTTATTGTAAGTGAGTTCAGCAGTTGAACTTGGTGAATAAGGGAAACCGAAGGAAAAAACAGGAAAACGTGCCGGATAAAGGATCAGGGCCCTGGCTGAGGTACCCTAAACTCCCCCACCCTGTGGAATGATTTTGTTGGTAAACGAAAAGGAATTGCGGATTGGCAATCATGTAAGTCTTAATAAAAAATTATGGAAAAAGAATGTTTTTTTAAACCTTTTATTAGTTTGTCTTGTATGACATGTGTGTGTTTAGTTTTTTTTTTTTTTTCTCTCTTTTATGTTTTATCGCACGATCTCCACGAAAATATCGTGAGTGTGCAAAAATTAAGTGTACGGTAAGCTCCGAAGCTCCCCGGGAGGCTCATACGGCATAGTTCATTTTAATTTGATATTTGAAGTAAGCTCATATCCCCGCACAGGCGAAATCGGAAAGGTGCAATAAGTTCCGCGTTAAAGCGTGCATTTTTTTTTTCTCTTGTCTTGTGAAATTTTCTTTGCAAGCCACGCGGTGTACCAAGCCGTTATACGCAACGGTGCATTTTTTTTCGTATAAGACTCGGGCTAAACCTGTTTTGCGAAGTCATTTACCGCTACCCGCGCACCGTTAGGTGACGCTCAACCGCGTGTTCCGCGCAGACTTTAAGTTTTGTGAACGCAAATTTTCACAAATTCGGGCCTTAACCCCCACTTAGCCGGTCGAAAAGTCCTTTTGGACATCTATATAATTGGTCTAGTAAAGGTGCGCTAATTACCCGTAGATTCGAATTCCATCAGGGCCTCGATGCTTTTAAAGCCTGTTAGCTAGTTATTTCGGACCGCGTTTTTTTGTTTTATCAAATAGGAGGACATCAGTAAGTCAAGGACGTGGGTGCATCGGCTGGATCAAAATTAGCCAATAAAAGATTGCCTGGCTTAATTTATACGACTTTGTTTAGGAATATCATTGCGTTTACAGCCCCCTTATTTTAGGCCGGTGCTATCCAGCCACTCAGGAATTTTTTTTTTTTTCTTGCTTATCCGGATTATTGTCTTTTAAATTGAGGAACAGCTCCTGCCGTGGCAATAAATTACGGACCCCAATAATCATAAGAGGATTCTCTTGTCGCAGTTTTCTCAAGTGTCAGCCCCTAATTTAGGCAGCGAGGGGAGCTATACGGAACAACGAGTTGAAATGAAATCACGTCGGGGTCACCAATTCCCGCATGGTCGAACACCAGAATACTGGAACTACGCAACCAATTTGAGGTTAAACCTTTTCATGTTAGCCCCTTTTTAAGGTAGCCGCCACCTAGCTAAGGCGTAATTGACAAGGAAAAGCCGCACTTGAGCACATGTGGAGGATTTTTGGTGATAAATACCATTTTTTTTTACAGTATCTCTGCGTATTTTAGTTTTGGTCATTTGTAGCTTAGTTTTTTTGTATCGTTTTGGGCAATACGCGAGGTAATAGAGGTTAGCTTTCGGAAAAAAACTAGCTACAGTATTGAAAGAAATATTTTGTTTGTAGCCTTCCTTGGTTTATTTATTCATTGGGCCCGTCTACACGGCTCCTGATGCATAACAATTCATGCAACATTATTGGAGCGAAATGATAGAAGCCCGCTTTAATGAAATGGCTAGGGATTATATTTGTTTTCTTTCGTCGTTATCAAGCACGCATTCGGGCACATAGGGCCCATACTGTATGGTACCCAACAGAAGAACCTCTATTAAGCACAGCCCGTCGGTATCAATACGATTCGCTTTCCTCGAAATTACCATTATCTGGCGTCCACCCCCCCCCCCCCCCCCTCCATCCTTAATCGGAGCCAACCGTGTGTTGAACACCTTACATAGCGCCCAACGACTTTGGTGATGGAGACTTTCTTCCACAAGTTGTTCTAGGACGGGGTAATGGAAGTACACGTATGGATGGCTGAGATGATTACTTGGCTGGTAATGGTGTCGAGATCTGGTTGGAGCGGATACTATGGAGTGATTCAGTTCATTTCATAGCACCACCAGATCACTTCAGCACTACTACGCCAAGAACATGCTTGTGTACATTACAACTGTACGTTATATACCAAAGAATGTCCTATAAATAAGCACGTTTAAGTTAAATAAAGTTAATTGAATAGGAGCTGCCCACTAGTTGGGACGTATTTTTTAATTAATAAAACCATCGACCCAACAATGTTCAGACCAAATTGCTTAATCTGAATATTATTTCGATGATTAACATCGATAAGTGTAACGAAACGCAGGCACTAAACACCTTTTTTTTTTTCAATAAAACAACGTACCGATTTGCACCAAGTGCACCACACTCCAGCGCAGCCAGTTTACCGACTGGGCAACTTATCATGTCAGAAAAGATGACATGGAATTCTGACAGGAGGATTGTGCACCGAAAAGCGCACGATCATGATCGAGTAAGTTTTCAACTAGCAGTGAGTACGGACCAAAAAAAAAAAGTGATCAAGCAGAGAGTTTTTTTTAACATCCTTAATAATAAGTGGAAGGCCCGAAGTTCGGCACTCATCCCCTCACCCGGAGAGTTGTAGCAAAGGATTGAATAATAAATAAAGGTTAAAACAAGAAAAATTTAAGCATCAGTGTTATATTTGTTTATTTTATGTATATCTGTGTCGTCTTTCAGGTGAATTTTTTTTTTTTTTTTTTTTCTGTGTTTTTCGTTTTGGTGTACCCCGCTAATGAGGGCGGATTATTTAGAATTTCTGTTCGTGGGCCTTAGGGCTGCGATACTCAATCGCTCAGTTTTTTTTTTCGACCTAATTTTCAACCCGGTGATCTTACAATATTGTCCGGATATATCCCAGTTCGCGGCTGCGAGAGCTTCTTTGCACTCTTTTGGGAAATGCAGAAATTTCGCATGGTGAGATCCAATCATGGCTGCATGAGGAGAAAAATAGCTTATGCGATAGTTCTTCTGAGGATGAAAGCCTAGAAAATCAGGATGAAGTAAGATCTATCGTATCGCATACTTCCACTATACAAAGCGCGAATATATTGATGGATTGGGCACAGGAAAATAGTATAAGCGCGAACGCCTTATTAACATTGCACGACATAAGGATTACTGCAATAAAATTATCTTGCACTGATTTGCGTCAGACAAAAATAACATCATTTTTTTCAGAACAATAAATAATGTTAAATTCAAAAAAACAAATAAACAATTAAAATATTTTCTTTTCTACGCTTCGATTAATATGTACATGAATTGAATTCACGATACCCTTGAACAATGTATTTTTAAGTCTGGACTGTAAGCTTAATTTTGGCATTTTTTTTTCAACTAAAATAATTGAATACAAATTATTATCTTTAAAAATATGTTTGTAATTATTAATTTACATATTATGCCAATACAATTGTCTCCACTAATGTGAATTCCTCGATAAAGAGAACTACCTTCGTTTTTATTAGTTCACATTATCGAGGTAGTACTGTAGTGTTAATAAATGTTAGACTTAAGATATATTAAATAAAATGGTTTAACTATCTAAAAGTGCGTATAATTGGAGAGAGAGGGTCCAAACCCTAGGACTACTTCAAAAAAAGGTGGCATGCACATTAATGTGCGCCATTGAACAATCGTTCAACATCGTGTTGACCACGGAAATGAAAAAAAGACACCAGCGCAGCGGCGGTGAGCACCGTAAATAAACAAGTACTTCCGACCGAAAAAACTGACGCTCGCCCCAGTCAACCGACAATTGCCAACCGAGTGAGACGTCATCATCCTAGCCTAAACTCAGATGTTTTTCAACTGCGCGCACAGGATAGTTCACCGTTAGCCCGTGTCGACCCCGTCTAAAATAATTCGCAGTATAAAGGGAAAATAACAAATACGCTGAACGTACGGCACCGATTATAACGCACTACGTGCTCGGACGAAATAACCGAAACCAGCAGTAAAGAAAAAAATAATAATTAAAAGGTCAGTTTTTTTTAAAGATTCCATCCCGGACATCTGGGATGGGATACCTTGGATGCTCAACTCAGAATCAGGGTGGTTTGATTCTGCACCAAAGAAGCGCGTGTCAGCACCGTGGTTTGATTGTGCACCAAAGGAGGGTGTATCAGCACCGACCCTGATCAAACCTGGAGTTGGAGCGGCTTCTACAGAGTTTACTACCTGTCATATTAAGACCTGGTGATAGTTAACTCTGCAGAGGTTGATCCAAGGGCACCAAGAGTGTGGCACAGAGCATGCGAAGTAGATCAGCTCGCGCGAAATAGATCAACTCGCCTCTCTATTCCACCATCCGACGGAACTGGTAGGCTTCTGAAGTTTGTTATCTGCTTGGCAGTAACTTACACTCGTCAGAGGCCGAAAAGTGAGATCGAACATGATGCCATATGTGGTAGTCTTCATTAATGCAAAAAAAAAAGAATTCCAATTTTGTCCGGCGGGGGTCTTTCTATGTCCAGTCTGGGGAAGGGGTGGAGCCCTATTATTAGATTGAGTAAGACTTCACCTATGGGGGTAATAAATTGGATGAAAGATAAGTGGCCTGGAACTAAATTCAGGATAATTTCAGCCAATCAAGGCAACTTATCACTGAAAGTTAACTCCTTAAAAACACATACCGAAATTATGTCAGCTCTGAAGAATCAGAAGGACCCGAAGATTGTGGGCCATTCACACACCCCGTCCTCCCTTAGGAAACCATCCATTTTTTTAAGAGGTATTAGTGGAGAATTTTCTCCAGCGGAGATAGTTGACGATATCAACTCTCAAAACCAATGCTTGGGTGAATTGACAACTAATCAACTGTCAGCTCCATGGTCAAGGGAAAAAGGTTGTACTCCGACTTTATTCAGAATAAATCTCTCAACGTCACATGATCTGAAAAAAATATTTAAAATTAGATACATATGACATCAGAAGGTTTCTTGGGAGCGACCCAAAAAGAGTGACATAACTCAATGTTATAACTGCCAAAGATTTGGCCAACTGTGGTCACAAGGCCAGATGTGTGGCATGTCTAATGGATCATGACTCGAAGGACTGCCCTAGAAAGGAGACCCCTAATCGTCAAAATCTTTCACCCTCGCAATGCGTGTCGTATGGTGCGACAGACCATCCAGCTAACTTTTTAAACTGTCCGGCTAGGCTTAAGGGAGGGGTATGGTCAATTCGGTCAAAAAAAGGCATATTTTCAAGAATTATTTTCAATACAAACATAATGCTGGTTTATTTCATTTCATTTGTATATTTTAATACAACATCTGAACTATAATCAAAAAAAATTCATTTCAAAATATTTATAAATAAGCCGTTGGCAGCAAATCCCCGCAGGCGCCTCATAAAAAAGTTGTTTTGCGGTGTGCACTACAACTCGAGACTGGATCATCCGAATCAAAAAAATTAAAATGGGTTTATTAGATAAGATGTTTTTCGAGGTAACGCGGTCGAGTTTTTTTTTATCGATTTTTTTTCATTTTTGGTAGCATTTTGAAGTCACATACGATAACGTACACCTATAAACTGCTCATAACTCCGTTAATTTGGCTCCGATCGACTTGAAATTTTGACACAACATTCTTGCAATGTTATACATTCATTTAAAGTTTGAAAAAAATATGGCAAAAAAAATTTAAATACAGTATCCCCTCCCTTAAAGTTTTGCACACTAAAGGGCCGTACAGAATGAACGCAGTCGGAGTCGGATCGAAATGTCAAAATAACGGAGGGAAAAAAACCAGTTTCAAATGCATGGGGTTGTATGTAGCTAAACAGAATGAACGCTTAAGCGTCGGAGAGAGTCGCTAGTAAGTTCGCAATGATTTAAAATGTTGCGAATGGTCGGATCGAAATGTCAAATATGACATTATTTTAGTCTAGAGTGTGCAGCAGTGCTGTGTTGAGTGTCGTCCGATATCAACAAATAAAAATGGAAAATACAAGCGATTTCGATGAAAGATTGATTGAATTAGTAAAAGGACATGAAATTGTGTACAATAAAAAAAACCGGGCTACAAAAATATTAAAATTAAGGAAAAGATTTGGGAGCATTGCGGAAAAAACTTGGGAGTAGATGGTAAGCTATATCAATACATAATAAAATGCAAATAAATTTGTTCGTAACATTTTGTAATTTTCCTTTACAGCTGATACATGTATGAAAAGATGGAGATCTTTACGTGACCGCTATGTTAAGGAGTTTTAATTTTTTTAAAAACAGTCTCAAAATAACCTAAACTGTTCCGATTTCGATTTAATTTTCGCACCCACCACCTTCTTTTTCTCGTAGTACTACTAATTTTACATAAACTGGTATAAATTGAGTATATCATACACAGCATTACGAATAATTCACCGATTTTTGCGTCCATTTCCATTTCGCTTTGATTCTCACTTTGGCACTGACACAATAATCCGGTCATTGTGTTCATGCAGCGTTTACTTGCGACTACAGCGATCCATTGCATCTCGCTCCGACATTTTGGCATTTCGCTCCGACTCCGACTCCGACTGCGTTCATTCTGTACGGCCCTTAAGCGTCACATACGATAACGTACACCTCTAAATTGCTCATAACTCCGTTAATTTTGCTCCAATCGACTTGAAATTTTGACACAACATTCTTGCAATATTATACATTTATTTAAAAAATTTTAAAAAAATATGCCAAAAAAAAATTTAAAAACTATTCCCCTCCCTCAAATATTCTGAAAGAATGCTCGAATCAAGGAGGCGTTCCAGTCAACAGGAAAAGTAAGTCTCTACCCAGAGTTCTGCTCCAAAGGCAGCCCTGAGGACTAACCGAGTTGTCTATGGACTATCTTTCGCTGAAGTGTCCAGGTCCCAAAAAGAGGACTCTCTAGACACCACTGAGTTGAGCTGGTTGGATCAACAAGCTTCATGAAACTTGGGGTCAAAGGTTTGGTGGATTTGCGATAGCATTAAAACCTTTAAAAAAAATTTCAATCTATAGACGAACCGTTTGGGCCTCAAGCCTTGCTCTCATTCCTCTTCTCTACTTTATCTAAGACTTCATGTTCAGACTAAATTGTCTTAATCTGAATATTATTTCGATGATTAACATCGATAAGCAACTCTCCCTAGAGAGACAATTGCGGCAATTGCAAGTGGATATCGCTTTCCTAAGCGTGGCCCTTCCGCTACGATCGGCCAACTCGACCGTTTGATATTTCTTTTTGAAGTTCCGTAACTTGAGAGGGCTTGATAATGGAAAATATTACACATTAAATTATCTAAAAATAACGTAAAAATACATTTCGCGAAGTTTTGGCAAACATCTTATCTTACTTCGTTTTGGCGAACATTTCGCGAAGTTTCGGCAAACCTTTTTCTTTACCTTGTTTTCGACGAACATTTCGCGAAGTTTTGGCAAATATTTTATTTTACTTCGTTTTGGGCGAACATTTTGTAATGGAAGGCCTAAAGCCCGAAACACAATGCACACGTTCCGTTCCGTCACGTTCAGCTGTCAAAGTAGACCTTATGGGCTGGCCATGTAAATGCACACAATGGTTGTAACGGAACGGACGAGTTGACCAAAATTCAACTTTTAACGGATCACATAACCTCACTTTTCGGAAAGTGACAGTTTGAAAGCGTAATCTGTAAGTAATATGAATGACGAGGAATTTATCGAAGCCGTTAGAGCTCATGAAGAGCTCTACAGCAAAATGAGTCGCGGCTATATGCATACAAAAGCAAAGGACAGAGTGTGGCAGGAAATTGGAGAGCGCTTCAATGTGGATGGTGAGTAAACATAGCATGATTAATGAAATATATTCACAAGATCAAAACGTTGCAGCTAAAGCTAAGTGGACGGTCCTCCGGGATAGATATGTCCGGGAAAAACGTAAGAGGAAGTTGCCGTCGGGATCTGCGGCATCATTTCGCCCATTGTGGAAATTGTTCTCTGCCATGGAATTTCTGGAGGACCATATCACGCCGAGAAAGTAAGTACATGTATTTATACAAATTATCAAAATGATGAAGAAAAAGATTATATGTCATGATTTTCTTATCGCAGAATGAGGGAAAATGTGAGTGAAGAATCTACTTCCTCAATTTCGCCAGCACCACCGTCACCATTACAAGTCGTAATACCCTCCGGCAGCAATTCGCCATCACCGGCCTCCCCCGCCGCATCAACATCTGCCGGAAGCAGTAATTCATATGTGCCATTACGGAACAGAAAAACAGCCGAAGGTCAGGAAGAAGTGGGCAAGCTCTTCGTTACAACTCTTCAACAATTTACGAAGAAGCTTGACACGATGAGCTCGACGCTGGACGCCGACGATTTGTTCTTACAGTCGATGAAATTCGAGATGGCGGAAATGAACGAAAGCGAGAAATGCAGCTTCAAAATAGATATGCTGCTTCGAGCGCAAGAGGCGATTCAAAACAGTCACTCGCAAAAGCAATAAGTAATGTTTCTTTTTTTTAATTGTGTACTTAGTATACAAAGAAAAAATGTGTCTTATTTACATACGAATTATTATTTTTTTTTACCTGCTGGTAAATACTTTTGTTACGGACTGTCATTACGCCACCACCAGACTGAAACCGATACTCACCACAGAATCGAATATCGAAAGGTGAAAAATAGATCAGTCAGAAGTAACAAGGAAGGAGAAAAAGAAAAAGATCAGAGAGACGTACTTCATCTACAGACCACAATGGTCGTTTCCTTTTTGGTTTGCTTTTTTTAACTAGTCACCAAGTAGTGAGGTGCTGGTTTGGTTTTTTTGTTGTGCGGTAACGGTTCGCTGGGAGTACCCCAAGAAAATTTCGGGCGGAGCTCCCGCCGCCAGAGTCCCGGTTTGGCTAGAACGATATAGACGAAGAACTAAAAAGGAACCAACAAACGGTTCACTGGAAGAATCGAGTTACAGAGAAGGCAAATCCCGCCAACAGCTTGGGCTGAAGAAGAAAAAACAAAAAAAAAATAACCTTAACACAAACAAGGTCAAGGATTTATTCGGTATGCATTTTCTTCAATATTTCATTCTTACCTTTTATAATAACGGCCTGGTAGCCGACTTCAGAATAACCACCAAACCATTATATTTGTAAGGAGTACATATTTTTCTTTTTTTTTTGTGTTGTGTGCCGTATTATATTTTCTTTTTGTGTGAGTGCATTTTTATTTTATTAGATGGCTAAGAGAGTCCCTAAGACTTCCTTTAGAGAGGTCCCTTTCGTTTGGGTTGTCTTGTTTTTTTTTTGCGTAAGGCGACGTGAAGATCAGCGGCGTCCGAGGGCCCCCGTCCTGTAGCCGCATGGAAAAATGCGTGGTTTGTGTGGGAACGAATCGCCCGAGAAGGATTCGTGAGTTTTTTTTGTTGTGAGTGGTAGTTCGTAAGATCCTTTTCGCGATTACTTTGGGTGTGCTCCACGTGAATTTTGGTCGGATAAAATGCGCTCCATTTTCGCATGCGAAGCATGTATGAGTCCGTGCTTCGACCACGGAGCCCCAAATGCCTTATTTTATCCGAGTGAAAGTGAAATCTAGTGGCTAAGTTAATTATAGAAAGTCCCCTTTTTCGGTGAAATTTCAAATTTGAGTGCTAAAATGTTCGACATTTAACTGCATTTTCGAATGGAAAATTCTAAGAACACGCGGTGTCGCAAAGTATTCATACCGTTACATTATCGGTATTCGGTATGAAAAGAAACGGGGTCTTACCCACAGGTACCGTTTCATTTTCCACGCGGCGTGGGAAATTCTCGCATATATCTTGCGTATATACTTTTGGGTCGAACTTCGTCCCTTTTGTGGTACTCGCGTGGCTACGGGGTCTAGTATCATCCTTCGACGATGAAATACCACCAACCCCATTCATACATGCGTGTTCAGTATGCTAGTATGCATAATAAGTGAAGATCGCACTTTGTCTTTCTACCACGAAAGAATTATCATAACATATATCTATACCTATATGTATATACATATATACATATATGTATATACAATTTATACAAGAAAATAACACCTTTATGGTTACTGCCTCGGCCTTCTCGCCGGAAGTCTCCATCATTGTACACAACGCCTTCATTTCCTTTACCATCTTTACCAATCCTTCTCCTAGTCTGACTTCCTACTCTCCTTCTTCCTATACCTACCCAGCCCACTGAGGATAGAGTACGGACTTCTCAAACCGTACTTCTCAGCCCATAACGTGCATAATAATAATACGATGTCTATGGATACAGGTAGCACCCCACGCCCCTTCCGACGAGCTACGCATGTGCTATATGCTAGATGCACGCTACCTTCAGGCAATCCATAGGGCATAAGTCACCCTGTCGAGGCCCCATTTGGCCCATCATTCCTCTATTGCGGACAACATGTGTTCAGGTCATCAACTCGGCATAATGCCCACACGACATTATGATTGACCTGATACGATTTCCGTTCGAGGTTGATTGCATACTGCCGATCAAAGGTGAAATGCACCATCGGCACTATGCAATTAATTCGATGGTCATCAAGTTGATCAAACCCGGGTCAATAGTCACGGCGCGTGTGATCGAACGATATATGCATGCTAGCAGATATCGGCTGGGAGTGATTGCCATCCGCGACGAAAAGTCAGTCAGTAAAGACGACTCGATTGTATAAGTCAGATGAATAAAATAACAGTTATTAAGTTCGCGAAACAGTAGTGTTTTTATAAATCTTTTTCAGGATCGAACCTGACCACGACAACCCAATTGTGACTTTGTCACTAGTCGACAATTGTCTTAGCCGGTTTATACGAACTTGGCCAGTGGTTATACACTCGTGGCGACGACAATTATTTTGGATTACAGCAATGTAATTCAAAGAACGCACTAAGTACATTACATGGCGCCCAACGGATAAGCAAATTCTAGCTGATGATTTCATGATCATCAGTACATCGCTCCTCAACGGATGTAGGATGGCAAGAATTTTTTAAAGCCCGAAATTCGTGTTTGGTATATCAGTTTGATATACTCACCTTGTTCTATTGCTATCGAGCAATACTTAAAGAATAAAAAGTCCTTAGTTTTTTTTTGCTCTAAAAATTTATCCTCTTCCTAGCCTTAATGGCTTACTAAGGCAGTAAGTTTGATAACACCTTTCCAAGTACAATGATGAGATGCCAACCGTTGAAGCATATGATGAGTGCATGCTAAGGAAAATGAGCACCCTATTGCACGGACTCTCATGGCTCATCCTCTAGAAACTCTTCGGGGTAGATATAGAACGGGATTTGGTTAGCAAATCTGTGACTCAGCGGTTGTTACCAATGCACCAGATACGGGACCTTATCTGTAGGGGGCGATCACGATTTCGAGTCTGGCGCTGGAAGTTAGATGGGTTGAATAATGTATAATAATGTTGGATTGATTAGTCTTGGCGAGCTCTGTCCTGCCGTCCTTGGTTGCACAGCCTTGCGAGCTTCGAAAAGCGTATCAAGGTAATAGCGTATTCGCGATCGAAATAAAACTCCTCCGTAAACTAACCTTTCGATCGGGAGCTTGGTGTCACTGGACGATCGAGATACTTCCGGTTGGATTTGAGTTGTCACTTTTGTTATAAGTGGACAAGCCACATGTATCGGGAGGTTGATATCATCCGACCTTGTCAGAATGTCGAAGTACAGGTCTCGTCAAGTAAATGGCCAACCGATCGTTTTGCTAAAACGATCACTTGAAATAATGATGTGAGTCATTATTTGTTAATAGAGTAACCGGAAAAATATATACTCTATAAAACCATATATCTTAATATATATTCTTTTGTGAAGCTCAGAAATGATACAGAGGTAAATAGCGTTAACCAAAATTGGTGGCACACCAAAAAATCCATCCAAAGAAGTCGCGAATTTGCGTTGAACAAGGTTGTAGCAGGTTATGTTATCTGTACAAACTCTTTTTCCACACCACTCACAAAATTAGTTTTTTTTTTTGTTGAATGTCAGTGTTAAATGTTGAACTAATAAATTTTTATAGTCCAAAATATAACTCGTGGTTGGTTGAGCGATATATTCATTACTGGGTTATTTGCCCATAGATTTTTTTGTACCAGCGCCGGATAAGCTGCCTAGTCCAACGGATGGTGATAGCGCTTGCGAAGAAAGCAAGTCAGAAAAGCTGCTTAGACCAGCCGAAGTTGAAAAGGCAGACGCAAAGGTGGAACCGGAAGCTTTGGCTAAGTCAGTTAAGCAAGCATTGGAGAAGGCGCCTCTCATGCCGGAGCCAGGGCCCAGTTGGTCACAACAGCTTCCTGCTATATTGGTCGAAAGCGTACAGATGAGTTGTGAGGTCCTAGGAACCTTCTTTGCAGCGAAGTTGACGGTTGACCGATATTACGCGCTTGACTGTCAAGGGGTAGGTACGGTCGATTCGTTTACCATTTCGGTAGTTATACTGGGAACTCGTCTGTGACAGGCTTATGTCTTTGACGTGAAGAAATGCCAATCAATACTGACGCGGGGACGTCTGAAAGAATTTCTGGAAGACCTCTCAAAAAGGTTCATCGTATATGATTGGTGTAAGGCTCCTGCCAAGCTCTATAAGCAGTATGGTGTGACGGTTCGGAAGGCTTTAGAGGTGAGAGAAACGCATTCCGAAATTCAATTAGGTAGAGATATGCCTAGATGGCAACGTGATAATCGAATGTCGCTAAATTGCCTACTAAAAAAATATAAGGTACCCACCAATCCAACAAAGTACGAATCTCGTTGTGAAAGTCAACGGCAACGGTCCTTTTGGGATAATAGACCTTTGACCTCGACAATACGCCGCCGGTGATGTCAAAGTTCTATCAAACCCTACCTTTGTATCGGCCATATTGTCGGGACTCGTAAGCCGTCGTCACGGACCGTCTATTGATTAAATGTGGAACCGGCATTTAGATCGCATTGGAGGCGTTAGACGTCGTATGCCTGAAGACATTGTGTGTGAGAATGCCAACATTATGAGATCTGAAAGGGACTTCGAACGTGTCCCTATACAACAACCTCCTAGTGCACAACCTAGTCTAGTCTTCGCTCCGCTGCAGGAGAAGCTTCAGGAACTTTTCAAGAATTTGGAACTGGGCCCGGGTCTGTCAGTTCCGCCTCCGGTGAATACCCAATGAGAGTCCCTTTCAGTCGGTTATTCCCCGGCGCAATTGGCAGTCCCTAAGAAGGCACAAACATTGAGCACCGGACTAGTCTCCGCAACTTTGATTTAAACAGACGAAGAATGGTTTGACACCGAGCTGTTCGCACCGTATCCGTTGCCGGAACCTACGCCGTTGGGACACCGCCCTAGGTCGAGTCGTACCAGACCAATCCCTCGTCCGATTAGTCCGTCCCTCTACAGTTTAACATAATGTAATTAGTTTTAGGATTTGACTGATTTTGTTTACTATATTTGTATAACGTGGTAGAGCCACCTGTTTTTTTGTTGTTACGGTTATTTTCTTTTTTTCATTTAACCATCCTGAATAAAAAAAACAAAAAATTATCTGAATTTAAATTATCGGAGATTTTATTTCGTGTGGTTTTGGGTAATTCATGTTGAAAGGTTGAATGCTTTTTTTTTATTTCGGTGAAAGATTTATGCTGGGAAGAAATAGTGTTAAACAGCTGATTAAAATGCACCATGGAAGTATGGAAATTTTCTTTTTTTTAGTATGCTAAATACGAAAGAAGGGAGTTTGACGAACCTTGTCCACTGAAGGAAGGACGGACCCGTTTCCTGTGAGTTTATCAGTAATTACTCTGTACCGGTTTGTTGATCACCATTGCCCTAAGCTGGCAGAGATGTGGAGTTCCTTGTAGAAGAAGACACGTAAACATGCAAATACAACAGGATACCCATACTTATTTGATACTGACAGATGCTGATTGTTTTCCAGGTAATTAGTCACAATCGACCTATTTACGGCCTTATTCGCTCGTGCTAGTCATTAAGGATTAGCAATCGGATTTAAATAGTTTTCGTTGTTAGCCAGAGAATAGTTTAAAAATATATTTAGAGCAAAAGATTTCGATCTCATCAGCGATATCCCCTAATTATGACCTCGCGAACCCCCTTAACAACGGGTACAATTCCAAAGAATGGAGTCGCGTCCAGACGGATGAGGAGAGAGGAAACCGCAAGTCAACCTTTGGCGTCTGCTGACAAAACTTCCAAAGATGTGAGCAATGAAACGATTCACTATGGGCAACAACTAAGTAATAGCCATGCCGCATCACTGAACTAGTCACGTGCTGGTACTCTTACGAACCTACCCGGAAACACTAATCAATCTTTGTTAACTTAGATTCCATGGGGAATACCTAATACCAGACTCCCTCCTGATCTTAATACATCAGGAGTCGAGTTACTGTCCCCTGTTGAACCGAGAGTTCGGCCGCGACCAAGGGTGCTGAACAATCCTTCGGACTTACAATGGGATCATAGCGCTAATAAAATTGTGGGCAACGCACCTTCTTCGTTCGGTCGCCGTAGACCACCCGTTAATGATTGGTCTGCAGCTCAGAGTCAAAACAGAGCATACGAGAATCAGATTACAGAATTACAAAATGCTCTAAGTCAGTTACAATCTCAACGAGAATATACGGCACCTTAACAACCTTTAGAGACCGCATATCGTTCTCAGATACCCAATTATCCTCCTCCGGGTCCTTCAAATCAATACTCGGACGCGCAACCAACGAGACGTCCGCAATCAGTAGATAATAATAGTCGCAATCGGTCAGATAACCCTTTGAAAAGATGGTCTATTAAATCCGATGGTAATGCCAACAATATGCCAGTTGACGAGTTTTTATTTCGAATAGATCGGATTAAAAGTCAGAGTCAAGCCTCTGAAAATTATTGGGTTAATCAATTCCACAGATGTGTGAGCGGAGCCGCTGATTCGTGGTACTGGCAATTTCTGCGAGCGAACCCAGATCTTAGCTGGTGTTGGGTCGCCGTTGCGAACCGCCTAGGTTGTTGGGTCGACGCGAAATGGTTTTCCATGGTGGTTGTGACTGCGCTCAGTATGCGTCAACTGTTACACATTGGGCGCACCTACACCAAAGTGCACGCGTACCCAGGAATCTTTCGCACACAGAAAGTACCGCAAATTGGGGATTTTGGACTGCAAGTGGCAGAGGAACGAGCGGCGTTCATGGGGGAAGAGATGAGATAGGAAGCGTCAGCACAAGGAGACAGACCAGAAGGCACTCGCGCGCGGCTTTTTAATTGCAACAGTTTTTTTGGTTTCTGAAATTTTTTGGAAACTCCAGAAAAGAAATCTACGCGCATCAAGTCACGAATGATCGATCAGAAGAGGCCCGCCTGAGGAAGCAGAGGCTTCCACTCCAACTGGCCGTATCTTCCCCATGAAAATCAATCAGATACGTATGAATAGAAAATAAAACATCAGAGGCAAAAAAAAAAGGTCAATCGGCAATGTATTAAAAACGAATCCTGTTGTGTGTGCAACGAAAAATATGAAAGTTGCGGCAATGAATAACAATCGCTGAAATTTTTCTGTTATATAATATGAAGCTATTATAATTTTATAACCAACACAAAATAAATTAATTATTCAAAAAAAAAAAAAAAAATTTAAAAAAATTGAAAAAAAAAAAAAATTATAATGAATTTCAAAATTAAAGATAATTAAATGACAGACGACGACAGGACAGACAAGACAAAATAAATAATTTAAATCATAATGAATTAAAATACATAAAAAAAAATAAAAATAAATAAAATGAAATAGAAGCAGCAAAATTTTATCCTGGGGTGAATCAAGTTTTTTCATTTCTTTCTTTAATTACCATTTTTGTTTATTTTTTTTGTGCGTGTTGCAGGAGTCTTTATTGAGTCTGATTTGTTTTTTTTATTGCCATGATGATTAGAGGCTAGTAGAGCCCGTAAAATGAACCCGACCGTTTAGCTCCTTCGCCCCGAACCTCAACAAGGGGCCATATCGGAATTTGTTTTAGGACAGATATGGCTGAGGTTGGGTGGGCAGAGCAGGGCGCTACTTACACCTAAGCGCCCTGACAAATCGCGGAGCCGCGCCATCCAACCGCTTCTTGGTCTTTCACGACCTCTTGGGAAAATAATCCCAATTTTGACAATTCCCTTATATAAGTCGGCGCTGATAATTTTTTGTTGTACAGGCCAAGGGTTTATGGTCTGAGTTGGAGCAAGTACCGCCCCCCACACTGCCGTAGCTAGTCCCGGCCGCCAGCAAGAGCGTTGCACCAGCGAAAACTCAGCCACCAATTCGGACGTAGGTGGAATTGGCCCTTCTGTCCCGAACCTTCCTTTTCCTTTCGACTATTTTGACTTTTTCAAGTCAAAATAGCAGCGAGGACGTAAGCAAGTGTTGGAAAAGCGGAACCCGGTAATAAGGAACGAACACGTTTGAGGAAGAAGCTCGGGTTTGGATCGAGTGCACGACATCCTGATCACAAGTCGGTGACAGGATCAGTTTCGTAGCGACGAGTTGAATCAACGACGGCAACATCGAGCTCGGCGAGCAGTCATCTCGACGTGGGTAGATAACACCAGCGGCGCCCTAGGAATTAAGTATAGCGTAGGAGTAGTGTTTGAGCTTGTAATCTAGCTGGCGAGATGCGCTAAGTAACGTAACGTAACGTGATAGGAAACCGAAAATTGAATATATTTTGCTAAACTCTTAACCAAAATATTTACATTTGTGTCCATTTGTGAACGTTTTCCAGCTCATCTTCCGATTAGAGTTTTTTTGATAATTTGCGGTACTCGAGACCAGTTCCGTAAGTCGAGATAATTTTTCCCGAACTAGTGGTTCGGTTTTGGGAAAAACGTGAGGAGAACGGGATCCTTAAAAACAGGAACCACTGGCGACCACGACCCTTCTCTGGGTTGGCCGGCAAGGACCCGTTCGCCCCACTTTTGTGTCAGGGGGGTTGTTCTGTTGCGGTTTTTCCACCGGGAAAACCCTCTAATAGCGGTGTTTTGACTGCGACCGCGGGGTAACCGTAATATTTGTAATATTTGATTTTATTACCTTATATTATTTTCTTTGCGTTGTGATGTTTTGTTTTAGCAAATCCCTTCAATACGTGATTTTTTTTGCAATGCGGATCGATGAAATTTAGCTTTGGTTTTTTTTTTTTTTTTTTTTTGGGGCTAACGCTTCCCTAAAAATGAGCGGCTAGGATAGCCATATAAAGTGAACTCGAGCGCTTAGCTCCTTCGCCCCGAACCTCATCAAGGGGCCACGAAGCTAAGATGTTTTAAGGACAGTCGTGGCTGAGGTAGGGTGGGCAGAGCAGGGCGCCAACAACACCATAGCGCCCTGACAAGTCGCGAAGTCACGCAACTCCACCGCTTCTTGGTCTTTCACGGCCTATTGGGAAAATATTTCCATTTTAAATACCCTGGAGTAAGCCGACACGAAATTTTTGTTGCCTAGGCCTAGGGTTTATGGTCTGAAGTTGTGACGAGTCGCTCTGGCAATGTCACAAATCGGAAATATGAAAAATCCGCACCGCTGTATTCAAGTCAGGACGGCAACCGTAAAACATAAAAAATCCGAGAAGGAAGGCTGATCTACGATCAAGCACTTCCTCTCAGCCCAGTCGACCAACAGAAGCCGAAGTAGGAGGACCAGACCCAGATCAAGACAACGAACAAGTAGTTTTATTTTGAGTGCGGGCTCGCTGTACTAGTTCGCGTCGTTTATTTTTTTTTGTTGTTGTTGGCGTCAACTAAATAGCAGCGGCAGCTACACCGATTGCGGTGCGACGACACCGACACATCAAAACCAGGTAAAAATTAAGGATGACCAGCAATATTTCCTTTGGTTTTAAGGACAAAGTACCGTTAGTTGCGGTCCGCGACGCGCACAAACAACGGTCCGCGAATCCCGTTTTAGTCACAACGTGTTGAACTTTAGCTAGCAACGCGGATTCTAAGGTTACGGTACCAGTTTGAGCTAAAAGTAGAACCAAAAGTAAAGAAGAAAAAAAAAAAAAAAAAAAATTACTAAACTATAACACATAAAAAAAAGGGGGTACAAAACTAATCATGTCCCTAAGTTGCAGCGATTTCCTTTGTGCGCCTTAGACTTTCCCTTTTGAGGTTAGGTCGGACGTTGCGATTAGTTTCGTTTTACAGTGCTCACTTGGCAATCGCATCGTTAAGTTCTTTTTTTTTGTTTTGTATATACCGACAAAGCCCGGAGTCGACAAAGCAATTATACATGCGCGAAGGAATGAGAGCCGGATTCCCCGATGTCTCGCACATCTACGAGGATACGCCAATTAACACGGTCCAATTTCAAACCTCGTTAGCCGTTAGGTCACATTTTTACGCCCGAACGGTGGGCCAAAGTTAAATACATCAAAGTGGCCACCGTTGTTGGTGTGGTTCAACGTATCCACGTCCTCTGTCATCGATATTTCGGCCGGAGCCCTCCGGGCACAATCAAATTTAGCGTCTGCGACCTGTGGTCCGGTGGTTCTAAACGGCCCGCAACGTACTATGTACATTCATGCAGATGTTAGTGTTTATGTCAACACAACTCCGTGTTGATCTTAAGTGCTGGGCCACTGTACAATTCTACTAAAGTGCTAAGGAAATTACAGTATTCGGCCAGTTTCACTGCACCCAGCCAAACTTCGACCTATCCATGTTATCAGCGGCAATTAATGCACAACATATTCATCACGATACCACAACAATTATCAAGGCGGATCGATCTGACACTGATGTAGTGACACATAACCAACGAGAACGCGAATCTAGTCCTCTTCAGCGTGTGTATTCCCAGGGTATTGACAGTGCTAGCGCGCCAATCATACGGCCACATAAATTCTTTTTTAAACTTCGGTGACATAAGCGAGCAAATCGTCAAATAACATAGTCGCGAGTACAACATAACCATATAACAACTTCAGCAATCTCAGCCACACCAGCAGCGGTGGCGACTGCATTCGCTACCAACCCCACAATAGCAGCAGTGCCAACAATCAGCAACACTGGTCCTCTCTCTATCAACAAACGCCTTCGATAAAACAAACTATAAACACCTCAGCAGCTACAACGTCATCCACCATTCGCTGCACAACGAGCATCCCGCCCCGCCTAACTATCAACGCTTTGGTGGCACTTCAACTTCAAACACATCATCTACAGCGAAGAACATACCTACGGCAGCAATACATCACCTGCAACGCGATGGAAATGTTTTAGAAAATCCTACAACCATGGACAAATCTCCGAAAAGCCGAGCAGCGCCGATGGTTCACCAACTACGAATCTGTCTCAATTGGGTCAAATGCTGTTCGGTGGTGTAGGCTTGAGCATAACATCGTCCTTACTTACGAGAATCTGTAAAGAGTTCCAATGTGGATCCGGACACTAATCCCCTGGAATCTTCGCAAGGAAGTGTCAATGATGCTACCAGGCATCAATATCTGGTGCAACCAAATTAAAGCTGAAACTGCTCTACCTATAGCCAAACTAAGAGGCACAATTTTATATTTAAAATCAATTAGAATCATTGATCCTTTGTTCAAATTAAACAAACAACCCATTTAACGTAAAAGTTTGGAAACCCACGATCTTCATTATGCAATTAATTAACTACACTGTAAAGACCAAAAAAAAAAAAAACTGTGTATGAAATTGACAACGAGAAAACAAAAAGAAAAAATGTATTATGGTACCTAGTTGTTTTTCTGTTCCTTTTAATATTACTCAATTCTAAATCAAGGTTGTGTGTTTCTATTAGTCATTTATGTTTTGAAGGTATTATTCCCTAATTGATTTAATTGTAATGGGACCCACATAATGCAGAGCTATAGAATGGTCAATGAGAAGTGGTATTGACAGAAAACTATAATAAGTACTCGGAGAATTGTTGGAAGGCGTTGTGTCCAGCTAAGCCGTACCTCGTCATTTTGGATGGTACTGAGTTGTGTCATCTTGCTTTTATCATCTTCTTGCATACTTCATGATAGTGGAAATGAATAGGTGTGGTGGAACTGGAGCAGTTTATTCAGTGAATGCCTAGCATGGAACAATGCCATAGTTGTTCTGAATCAAGTTTAGGCGATGTCAAAGAAGGGATTGAGATTTCATAAAAACGACGCAAAAATTCCGTGATATTTTTTTTGTGTTCATAAATACTGTCATCACTCTTTGACGATCATATCAGGTCCCGACACGACCATTCGTACAATTACAGCTGGTCGTTGTATACATTACGAAGATATGATGAATAAAAAAAAACATATTATGGACTATGGAGTTTTACCAGGAATATCGGATAGTTTCTTCTTATTACTTTGCATTCTGGGGTATGTATGCTGCAGAGCACTGGGATATTTGGTCATTTCGTGGACATTGATTGGAGAAGTACCACCGTCTAAAGTTAAAGGAAAATTAGGCGGCCTCGTTATCGCCATTACGCATATTATAATGTTTGGTGTTGCCAAAATATTTCCATTCGCTAGGGATTTGTTCGGGGTGCAGGGTAATAGGTTTTTGTATTTTGTTGTTTATGTGTCACCACCAGCTTTATTGGGGGGGGGGGGGGGTTGGTTTTTTTTTACATATTCCTACCGGCAACCTTTGGTGAAATTTTTTTATGAAATCGAAAAATATTTTTTTTTGAGAATATACTTCGACAGCGAAACGAGTAGAGTTGTATTGCCCAAGGCTTAGGTGATTGCCAGGTGATACACTCCACCTCAATCCAACAATACCGCATCCGTACGCGTTGGTGCATGCGTCTGGGCCGTTAAACACGATCGATCGTTCGAGCTGGAATTGTCGGTGGCCGTCAACGCTTTACAATCTGTTTCGCTTCCGCTTAAATTGGACGGACTCGTTTCGTGGAGTTGGGAAGTGGTTTTTTGTTCCGCTATGGATGGTAATTAGCTTAAGTTTAGTTAATGTCCGGTACAATATAAATTTTTGCGGAATTATGATGAGAACTCCCGATACGTCGATACAACAGAAGAAAGCCGCTCTACAAACAGCCGTTGGAAATACTCTTACCGCACTGCCATCCGCAATATTTGTTTTTTTTTCTTTCTTTGGCATGACTGGGCCATAAGGACCTCCGTCCTCAAACGGATATCCTTCTCTGAGATTGACGAAAATAGCACCTACGAATGGTGATATCATGTTCGTTCATCCGCCGGATGATTCTCCCCGGATGTTCTTTCCCTTCGCCTACTTCCTTTCACCCTCTTTTCCGCCCCTTTTGATCGTGCATCTGGCCCCCTCACCTAGCATCCTTGTCCAGCCCGCCGACCGTAAGAATGGGACTCCCCAAACCCATTTGTCGGCCCACAAACGAGCAGATTATCATTCGTCCACGAGTAGAAGTGGCCAACTCACCCCATCCGACGAGCTATGCACGTGCTTTTATGCTAGCTGCTCCGTCACTTCAATAGCCGCTCGTGGGACATATGTCGTCTAATGACGACATAGTCAACGAAAACATAGGAAAGTTATTCTCCATTTTGGTGAAGAAATGACGATTTCTTCCGACAGATGGAGGATGACTTTCCGTCCGCCAGGTTTGCGTCCAAATCCAAGACAAAGGCCTAGTCTTCCGGACGTTCTGCGGACCTCTTCGTTACAAAGTCAGAACAAGAACCACCCCACACTGCCGTAGCTAGTCCCATCCTTCAATTAATTTTTCCAAGGCCTCAAACACAACAAGTTCTCAAATGAAAGTCACTGTGACATTTCATTCTATACACACCACGATCATTAGTGACTGAGAGTATAAAATGAAACAGAGGAGACAAAAGTTTCGGATTATGAGGTAAATATTTTTTTTATGGAATTCTTCTGTCGCGATTAATTTAACCATAGAATGGCGAAATGGATTGAATAATAATTAATGTAACGAAGCAAATTTGAACAATTGAGTTGTGGTATTTAACTGGATGTACAATGGCCAAACTTTAATAACAAATTAACGTAAATCGAAGAGTATTAAATAAAGTAGTAAAGTACATAAATAAGACAAGATAAACAAAGTACTCATTATTGCCATATCGCTAATAAAGTAGTATACCGAAGGTGACCACCAGTACCGAAATGACCGGTACAGTACCTAAATTTCGATATTGTGTACCGTGTACCGAAGCGAAGCTCGGGTACACCAAAATATACCGAAATTTGAACTTCGCTTCGGTACACCGAAATTTTAACAGTAAAAATATTTCAATAGTAGCCAAATAATTTTTCTATATTTCCTTGTTAAGTACAACACCGATGACTGAATTTTGCAGAGAACGATTCTAGTTGAGCGCAGTGAGCGTCTCTCAGTGGTCACTAAATCTTCCATTAGCTGAAATATCACTCTTGCGTGCATTCGCGTAGTGTTCGGTAGACTGCAAACAAGATTGCTCGTAAACGTGGAGTAAATGTGTTTAATGAGAAATTGCGCGAAGAATATAAGTTTATTAAAAAAACAAAATCGGAAAGTGATGTACTATGCGAGATGTGCAAAGTTCAGTTTAACATCGCCCATGGAGGCAAATCAGACATTATATCGCACACAAAATCGGCCCGCCACAAAAACGCATTGAGTGCCCTTCTTTCCAGCCAACCAGTGACAGTTTTTTTCAAAAGTGCAACCTTGAGCAAAGCGGATCTTGTAAACGCGGCATGTGAAGGTGTTTGGGCCTACCACGTTATTAATTCTAATCACAGTTTTCGATCAACAGATTGTGAATCTAAAATATTTCGTAACTGTTTCGGTATGGCAAAGTTCTGTTGTGCACGCACTAAATGTGAGTAGATTATAACGGGTGTATTTGCACCCTATGTATTGAAAGAGCTACAAAAACATTTTAATGATTGCCATTTTGTGTCTGTAATTACGGACTCATCTAACCATGGGAATATTAAAATGTTTCCAGTCATCGCTCGCTTCTTCTCGGAAAAAGGAGTCCAAATAAAAATTATCGAATTGACGTCTTGTAACGAGCCGCTGGTGACTTGTAAATACAAAATATTTTAAATTCAAAATATGCAACGGTCATCGTAATCACCACGACGCGCGCAGCGGCGTCAAACACCGGAATAACAAACCACTTGCGAGCGGAAAAAATTACGCTCGCCCCAGTCGATCGCCATCCATCACCCAGGACAGATATAATTTCCACCCTTAAAGTAGAGAACGTGCCAAAGTTTCCTTTTCAAGTGCACGGTAAAGTCTAAGTGTCGGCATATAAATATCGGTTCCGGCAGCAGAAGTAAAAAAGGTTAGTGATTGGATTCTCCAACCAAGGGTTTTGTGTTCCCCCTCTTCTTTAACGCTTACGTACGATCGTATCATGGCGGTCCAGGCACCACATAACGGAAAATCCGTTCCTCCGAGACATACCGCGTGGTGGACCGCAATTCCGCAATGCAGCGAAACTTCCGAAATAATCGTTGCACTATTAGAAGCCGCGATGCAGAAGTTTGGCATCAAAGAAAAACTCATCGCTTTCTGCGGGGCCAACGCGCCCTGTAATTTTGGGAACTGTGAACGAAGTGGCAAACAAAACGTGTTTTATCAATTAAATCAACGCTACCCAGGTTTGGTCGGCGTGGGATGCGCAGCGCATATTGTACACAATGCATTGAAGAAAGCTTGCGAAAAAATGCCATTTGATGTGGAATTAATTGTTGTGAAGATTTATTAACATTTCTATTTGTTTACTGTACGAGTAACAAAATTGAAAAATTTTTGCGAATCAGTCAACATCGATTACCACATATTGCTTGGTTACAGTAAGACTCGCTTCCTAGCTCTGCTGTCAGCTGTCGATTCTATTTTACGAATTTTTGACGGTTTAAAAGAATATTTCTTGGAAGCTGAAAGTAGCCCAATGTCGTTGAAAACGTTTTTTGAGGATCCAATGTCCAAGATTTGGTTACCTTTTCTTCGGGATCAAGTATGTCTAAAATTTTAATTGATTCGTCAACTTTGTATTTTCACTGCTCTTATTTTATCTAGGCATCTCTTTTCAATCGGACAGTAAAACAAATCGAAGGCGATAGTATTTCAGCCATAGAAGTCGGGAACACACTTAAGGATTTCGTAGAATCACTTTATTCTCGCCTACAAAATAACTTTTTGTCAGCCGCTGTGCGAAAAGAAATCGCAATGATTGCTGTTGAAGATGACACGGTGACGATCGAACGAGTTTAAATTATATCACAAGAATTCTACGATTCGTGTCTCGAGGGGATCGTAGAAAAAACATCGAAGAACATCAGTACTTCTCAATTATGTTATAACTGTAATTTTTCTATAACATAATTGAAAAGCGCCGATGTTCTTCTATTTTTTTTCTCCGATCCCCTTGAGATCCCAAGTTAAGTTTTTGGTATGTTGTGTAAAATAGTATAACCTATAAATTATAAAATCTACTAATCTGTTAAGTTATAGAAACCATGTGAAATCAATAGTTTACAATTTGAATTTAATATTTTTACGTTCCAAAAGCATGACGCAATAATATATTTAAAAGAAAGACTTTTAAAATTGGCGTACTGTAAAATTAAAAATAACAATTGTAAGATTAAAATGAATCATGTTAAGTTGCGTTCATTTTCACTTTCAAATTGACATCGATCTAAATTGCCTATTATAAAATTGAAAAAAAAAAGTGTAAGTTAAAAAAATATCAATGTAAAATTTACTGTTCTGCATTTCCAATTGACGTGAACAAACTTGCACAGTTGAGATGGGAAACAATAAAAGTTTCCATTTGAGTATCGGATGTGCCGGTCAATTAAATCAGTGGGTTTTTGTTAAATTTGTGTTACCTAGTGATTATTGTAAAAAAAAGTTAAGTGTTGAAGAGCTCGGCGAATGCGGTTATATTTTTGAGAACTGTGTCCTTTTCAGTGGTCCGGAAAAACAAATAATAAATAAGTGAACCAAATCTGCAATATGGCTGATGAACAAGATGTGGTAATTAGTCTTCCTTCCGGAATATTTGAAGGAAGTTTTGATTTGGAGCTGTACAATTTGCTTGTGTCATGGAATTTGGAAGTTCTGTTCACTATTCTTCAAGGTATAAGAACGAATTTCTCATACGTTACGGCTACCAATACTTAATTTATCTGTATTGTGAATAAACAGAAAATTCTAGAAGTTTGATTAATTAAGGACCGTTTTGTGACCTTCAGCTAAATTCTAACTGGAATATTAACCAGAAGTTTTGTATGAAAACGTGACAGTTAAAGTTTCAGCCAAAACGTAACTGAACGTCGTAAAAATGGCCCTAAATGGTAGTTTAAACTAAGAAAGAAATACATCCAAAACTAAAATTCTCGACGAAATTATTTTTCAGAAGCGGATATTAATTTTGAAAGCTTAAAATATTTATCCAAGGATGATGTAAAAGAACCAATTAACCTTCCGTCTGTCTTCAGGGGTAGAAACCTACCCCAAGCCTTTTTAGACTGTAATAAAACTTAAACGGAATGGACTTTAGTTTTGTTTTTTCCAGGAATGTCTGGCCAGGTAGTTTTAGCATACCTGGTTTATAAAAGAAGTTTGAAATAAATATAATAAAATATAGTTTTTGGACCATGAAGTAAAACCTAGCACCGTCTGTCCACCGGGGTAGAAAACTACACCAATCTCTGCGTATAGTATATATATGGTATATATATGGTATATATATGGTATATATATGGTATATATATGGTATATATAGTATATATATTTTAGGCAATATATACCTTCCAAACCAGGGAAATATGGCATCAAAATCCTCTGGATAGTTGATGCTAAAAATTCCTATCCATTGAATGCAGAGATATATATTGGCCGTCAGCCTGGAGAAGCGACTGCTTCTTCCAACACTGCATAACAACAGCGAAGTCGACCAATCAACTAGGAAGCCAAATATAATTTAAGATTATAATGCAAATAAAGGAGGTGTTGATACAATGGATAAATTGGCTAAGACCTACACGTGCAGACGCTTCACTCGCCGTTGGCCAATGGTGCTGTTTTATAATATGCTGGATATAGCATGTATCGTAGCATACAATATCCATAAGATGGCACGTCCTAATGACTATACAGAAAACAAATCCAATATGCGGAAATTATTTCATAAATAACAGGCAAAGGAACTGGTCGATCCTCAAATTCGGAAACGCTTATCAAAGCCATCACAGCTAAAGAAAAGCGTAAAAATTTCCATGAAGATGCTGAGCTATGACGTGGATGCGCTAAGACCACAGCTAATTCCTAAAACTGTTACCAGAAAATATAAAGTAAGACGATGCACTTTTTGCGATAGAAGCAAAAATATAAAGACCAGCATCACCTGTGACATTTGCGATGAACCGGCATGCAAAAAACATCATAAAATCGCCTGTAACATGTGCTGTAGACTAAAAATTGAAGGAATAAATGAAACAGAAATTGAAATTTCAAGAAAGGAGGATGATTCGTCGTAATAAAGTCTATAATTATAATTTTAAGTTGCTATTTCATAAATTTTCATTTATATAAATAAATATAAAACACAAATCTACAAAAAAAAAATGGTAATTTATAAAACTTTTCATATCTTTTACACCGATCGAAACGTGGGGTAGTTTTCTACCCCTATAGACAGATGGTGTTGCGCAGACGGAAGGTTAAAAGTATTGGCTTGAGAGCGCGGTTCCGTTAAAAATTATTTACTTGGAGAAAACATGAGGTTTGTATTCATGATTGTTTATGTAATACTGTTAATGTTACTGTTATGCCGGTTTTCCACCAAACGGACAAAACAGAAACTCGTGTCGAAAAAAACATTTCTTTGCGTTTTCATTGAAGAGATATTTTTTTCGACACGAGTTTTTGTTTTGTCCGTTTGGTGGAAAACGGCATTACACTACTTCCCATTTTTTTAAAAAATAATTTGTGGTATTTAAACTTGTGTCAAACAATTTTTAATTAAATCTTAAATCAAAAGTCACCGTCACATTTAAAATAAGAACTACGTTCTTCAGTCATAGTCTCGAACGCGATTACAGTCGAAATGTGATACTTTGTGTCGAGGCAGGTACGCTGAAAATTTTTGTTTTGCTTTCGAAATAGCCTCGTGCATCGAAACAACTACTATTACATTGCAACTTAGATCGCATTCCGGTCTATGACCTTTAGACGGAACTACTATTTTAAAGATGGCTCCTCAACTACACTCTAGCAACACATTTCAGACTTTGTCTCGAATAATAAAGTGGCGCCCAGACAGTAGGCAGGTTTTTTTTTTAAATTTTCGGATAATACACTTACCCCCAATTTTTTATTAAAATTTTTGCTGGAAAAATAACACGATTTAAACAATCCATATACTAAATACTTTTTAATAACTTAGGACGTGCTTACTCTTTTGAAGAGCTCATCTAAAGGAAGAGCAATAAAGGAATTCTTTGAACAAAACGGGAAATTGTTGGAGTTTCATAGAAAAGAACTTGTATCCATAATATTAGAAGATATAAACTTCAAAGGTCTTCAATTAAATGCCAGCAGATTTCCGCTAATAGTAAATCAAATAATATCTATATTCCCTACAGAATGCAAGGTGCGAGAAAATTATAATAACACTTCTTCGAAAACAAATTCCACATATTTTATAATTTTAGGACTATTATTTCATTGAGAGGCAAGGAAAACGTAATCCGAAAGGAAAACTATATGACAAATATGTGAATTGTCGGGCGAAACTAAGGCGTTTAGTGAACACTCCGGAGAAAAATACGGCAGCATCCTGCTCTAGCCAGGAGTTTGAAATTGATAAAAATATTGCTGAAGCCTTAAAATCATCACTTCAGAGAAATTGCAATGACTGGAATGAGGTGAAGGACAAGTGGGAAAAAAAACTTTTACGACCCGAAAAAATGAGATTCAATCAATTCAATCCATCTCGGACCTCCTACGAGCTTGGCCCAGATATAAGGATGCAAAAGGATACGAACTGGTAAATCTCATAATATCTCAGGACATTATTTCGAAAGTTTTGCGACTTTTCGCTTATTTTCAGATTGAAATTGATTTTCGTCTGCATTATCCTGTGAAGGAAAATTTAATTTTTGCAAGTTGGGAGAGCTTTAAAAATAAAATTGCGGTGTATTAGGAAGAACACATTCACGAAAAGGCATCAAAAGAGTTATTTACGTTATCTAAGCAGTTAAATAACATTGGTAAGTTTCTTCTAAAAAAAAAAAACAATAATATATTATATTATAAGCAAACATCTTTTCAGATTCAATTGACTACATTTATGCCATTTTATTGAATGCTGTACTCATACCTACAGCGCGCTACAAAGCAAATCGGGTCGAAGCAACTGCATCCTGCAGTGGCGTCAAAGCAAATAAGAGGCAGAAAAAAATAACAATAAAGGATGCTCAAAATAGCTTCGTTCTCCACCTCAGTTTGTTGGGTCGTCGCAGTGCACCACTTAATTCCTGCTGGAGGGCGGCAGTTGCGAACACAATCCATTGTTTTCCCACTGGGTTGTGGTCGCAACTGCAGTCACCCGATCGAGCGAAAGGGGGCGCTGAAAGGTCGCAAGGGAGAAACGGCTACGGTGACACAACTACAACGACCTGAACGACTCGGCAACGATCGAGTAGGAAAAAACAAGCAAGCTGAAGGTCCGAAGGTCGTATTGCCATTTTTGGAAATGAAGCGATACCAAATTGCATGGATCGGGGGACGGGAGGAAAGTACCTGCGCTCAGATCGTTGCTTCGTTCTTCATGGTTCGATCGAATTTTTTGGGAAGTGGGAAAGAGAAAGAAAAAGGAAAAGTCATGCTCTGCGCGTTTCGGTTTCGAGTGGAAGAATTTAAAAACTGTCGTGACGCGTAGTTGTGGTTTTTTTTTGCTTTCTTTGGGTTTTTTTTTGGTTATCCTCGGACAAGGAATACGTGCGAGTTGTCGGTGGCGCGTGCTAAAAATCGGAAAATCGGCTTGAATCGTCTTCGCAAGTAGAAAGTGTGAAAAAAAAGAAGTGTCTGCTGTCTCGTGCGGAGAGCAACGGTCACCGTTATTACCGTGGCTAGTTTCCGACTTCCTCAGCGCTTTGCGCAAGATGACTTAGCAATAGTTTGTTTAGTGGTCTTTTGAATTCCAGAGTGAATTGCCAACCGATCGCGAAATATCTTGAGTTTTTGTAAAAAAAAAGTGGCGAAGAAGGCAACAAACCGACCAGAGGAATTTCGGTTCGCGAGTTTTTCGTTAGTCTTGCGGGCGACCTGTTCATTAGAGCCTAAAATATCAAAAATCGAAAATTGTCTAATTGCCTTGAGTGATCTAATTGCCCTTGAGTGGTCTGAATGCATCCTGAAAGAAATGAAACGACGAATGAGTTCTGAAGTTGCCGAATAATGAAATAAATTTTCAAAACAAAAAATTAAACTTAAATATGCAAAGCTAGAATAAATAACAAATGAATTTTAAAATAAAAATTAAAACTTAAATTTAAATACTACATAAAATATAACATTAAAAATAGAATTAAAATATAAAATTAAAGAAAAAAAAAAATTTACAAGACATGACAAGGACGGGACGGAATAAATTAAAATAATCAATCATAAAATAAATAAAATAAAAGATAATTCAAAAATTTAGCAGCAAAAATTATGGGGTAAGTTTTTTATTTTTTTTTTCATTATATTTGGCTATTTTGTTTTTCAGCAATTTCTTTTTGGGTTGGGTTTTTGTTGTGCATAATTTTTACGATGCTTAGAGGCTAAGTAGAGCCCATCGCGAATGAACCCGATCGTCTAGCACCTTAGCCCCGAACCTCAATAAGGGGCGACGACGCGAAATATTTAAAGGACAGTCGTGGCTGAGGTAGGGTGGGCAGAGCAGGGCGCTATTAACACCAGAGCGCCCTGACAAATCGCGGAGCCGCGCCATCCAACCGCTTCTTGGTCTTTCACGACCAATTGGGAAAATAATCCCAATTTTTACCTACCCTTGGATAAGTCGGCGCTTACAATTTTTGTTGTACAGGCCTAGGGTTTAATGGCCTGAGTTTTAGCAAGTACCCCCCCCCCACTGCCGTAGCTAGTCCCGGCCGCCAGCAAGAGCGTCGCACCAGCTGAACTCAGCCACCAATTCGGACTTAGGTGGAATTGGCCCTTCTGTCCCGAACCTTCCTTTTCCTTTCGACTATTTTGACTTTTTCAAGTCGAAATAGTCCTTCCAAGGCCTCAAACACAACAAGTTCTATTAATGACTATGAAAATAATATTAGTACATTAGTATCAAAATACTATACCGAGCATCTTACAATCCAGCCATTTATTATTGTTGTGGGTCCCGATATACTGGATTTAAAAGAATTTTATGTCTACTTTGACAATGTTTTATACAAGTTAGAGTCTTTTGTAAAATGTTTGGATATATGTTTTAAGCTTTTTCAAGTTTTTTCGCTTGAATATTCAAAGACCTGCTATGGTCCATGGACTTTTTGTTGAGTGCCGCTGGAATTTCGTTTGCTTTTGCTTGCGGGTGCTTCGATACTTAATAAAGTACCGAACGCACTTGTAAGCACTGGAACGGACAAAAAGAAGCCGGCTTGGCAACGAAAGTCCCGCTGCTCAGTAGATGCCGGCTGGATAACGGGGGGTTTTTTTTCGCTTGGCGACGTGGATGGGAGTTTTGGGTTTCGATCCGCGGACTGAAAATATTTGTTGGTGAATTCGAGAGGAGTTTTTTTATGGAAGTTGAGCTACGAAAGTCGTAGAGTTGCTACTTTGTGTTTTCGAAATCGGCACCACCGCGATCGTGAATCGTGAAATAATTACGCAAAATGGAGACGAATGCGAGTGATGGCTGGAGTGTGATGTGCCAGTTTGATATTTTGTTTTTGGGACCCGAAAGCGAGGATTTAGCGAATGTTTCTGCGGTAGTGATGTTGTAATTTGGGTCGGTTCTGTCGCGTCCCAGACGAAATGAAGTGCGCGAAATTTGTGCAAGATTTTTTTTGATTCGATAGCACTCCGACATCTTATCAACGTTTTTTTTTTTGTCATCGCGTGCTAATCGAATTCCACCAGAAGAGGCTCTCGATCGACGTTAAGCTTACCGCGAATTATCCGCGTTCGAATCGTTAATTTTACAAAAATTGAAGTGTCTTTCAACTAATTGCGGAGCAATAATTGTCCGCGATCAAATCGTCCATTTACAAAATTTGAAGCGGCATTCCTCGATAGAATCGTCGATTTTACAAAATTTAAGTAACTTTGAACTAATCGCGGAGCCCTGATTGTTTTGAGCGATCGAATCGTCATTTTCATAAATAATCGGCATTCCTCGATCGAATCGTCGATTTTACAAAAATTTAAGTAACTTTGAACTAATTGCGGAGCCCTGATTGTTTTGAGCGATCGAATCGTCATTTTCATAAATAATGTAAGCGGCATTCAGTGATCGAATCGTAAATTTACAAAATTTGAAGCGGCATTCCGCGTTCGAATCGTCCATTTTACAAAATCGAAGTGACATTTCAACTAATTGCGGAGCAATAATTGTCCGCGATCAAATCGTCCATTTACAAAATAATTTAAGCGGCATTCCTGTTTTCGGAAAAGTGATGAGGCTGACACGGAAATTAAAAGAACCCAAACAAGAAAAAAAGAACGAACGTAAATGAATGCATTGTGTGTTATAAAGATTCAAGAATGAAATAGGAAATATTCAAGAATGAAATAGGAAATATTCAAGAATGAAATAGAAAAATTATAAAGGAATGAAATAGGAAATATTCAAGAATGAAATAGGAAATATTCAAGAATGAAATAGAAAAATTATAAAGGAATGAAATAGGAAATATTCAAGAATGAAATAGAAAAATTATAAAGGAATGAAATAGGAAATATTCAAGAATGAAATAGGAAATATTCAAGAATGAAATAGAAAAATTATAAAGGAATGAAATAGGAAATATTCAAGAATGAAATAGGAAATATTCAAGAATGAAATAGGAAATATTCAAGAATGAAATAGAAAAATTATAAAGGAATGAAATAGGAAATATTCAAGAATGAAATAGGAAATATTCAAGAATGAAATAGGAAATATTGAGGAATGAAATAGGAAATATTCAAGAATGAAATAGGAAATATTCAAGAATGCAATAGGAAATATTGAGGAATGAAATAGGAAATATTCAAGAATGCAATAGGAAATATCGAGGAATGAAATAGGAAATATTCAAGAATGAAATAGGAAATATTCAAGAATGAAATATTAGTGAACAGGAATTGTTAGGATAGAAAAAAAAAAATAAATTAGGAGCTCAGGTACTGGGAGATATAAAAAGGGGCAAGTAAAAACCAAAAAAGCGGCCGCATTAAAGGAAAATGGGGTAAGTCGTTTTTTTTATATAATTTTTTTTCATTTAATTGACTTATATTGTTTTGGTGATGTTTTTTTTTTGTTTCCTTTCTTGATGGTTTTTTTTTGTTTTGTTTTTTTTTTGGTAAAATGATTAAAGGCTAGAAGAGCCAGTATTTAAATGAACCCGAGCGTCTAGCTCCTTCGCCCCGAACCTCAATAAGGGGCCACGACGCGAAAAATGTTTTAAGGACAGTCGTGGCTGAGGTAGGGTGGGCAGAGCAGGGCGCTACTTACACCTAAGCGCCCTGACAAATCGCGAAGTCGCGCAACTCCACCGCTTCTTGGTCTTTCACGACCTATTGGGAAGATAGTCCCAATTTTAATCACCCTGGAGTAAGCCGACACGAAATTTTGTTGTCCAGGCCTAGGGTTTATGGTCTGAGGTAGAGCAAGAACCACCCCACACTGCCGTAGCTAGTCCCGGCCGCCAGCAAGCGTGTCGCTTCCGTTCTACTTCAGCCACCAATTCGGACGTAGGCGGAATTGGCCCATTCTGTCCCGAACCTTTCCTATCCTTCAATTATTTTGACTTTTCTAAGTCAAAATAATTCTTCCAAGGCCTCAAAAACAACATTTTCTACAAAAATATTTTTTTCAAATTGAAACGAAATACTGCTGTATCATTCCTTATAAACTTTTTGAATTTGTAATTTTAAAATTACTTCCAATAATATCGAAAGAAAAGTTAGAAAACTTTTAATTTTCCGATCACAATTTCTATCTCTCTTTCTTTGGTCTGAATTTAATTTTTAATATATTATAATAAGTTAAATTTTTAATAATTTTAAAGTCAGAAAATAAACTTTAAATTTTCATTAATTTTTCGATTACAATTTCTACTTCTTCTTCTTTGAATTGAATTTAATTAGTACTATTATGAAAATGTTGTGCTTCAAGTGTTCAAACACATTTGCACTTTCATCAGAGCTCGTAAATCATTTGAAATATTTTCATTGTTTGTCATCAAACAGTGCAATAAAATGCATCCAAAATAATTGCCATCAGCTTTTCTCAAATATAAAATCTTTTAGATCACACATTGATGCTGTACATAAATCAAATTCATATCAGCAAGTGCACAATCCCTTTAATGCAGTTGAGGGTGGTGAATGTGTTGAAGTAACAACAAGTTTAGATAAAGAATTAAGTTTACATATAATATTAATAATTTCCATTATGATGAAAAGGAGTTATCAAATTGTACTCATTATTTAAAAAGAAAAGCTATTATGCTGACTTTGTCTTTGCATTCAGAGCCATTTATGCCAAGAAAAGAAGTAATAAAAATCCAAAATTTAATAAAAGAGCTTTTCACAACAATTAGAACTGTACTTAAAGTAATTTTTCAAGATATTAAAAACCGAAATGATTTGGAAGTAATTTTAGATTTTTGTGATGATCCGTTTCAAGAAATAAGAAGTGAATATCTTTTTTTTAAAGTTCTTAAAGAAGAGAATCTGTATCAAGACCCCGCTGCTTTAATAATAAATCAACATATTGCGTCTCGCATTTTGAACGGAAATCCTAGTTTATCAGCTTGCACGAGTCATTTATGCCTATAGAATTTCAAATAAAGTTGTTCTTTCAATTACCAAATGTCTTGAAAGATACTCTTGAAAATATGGAAAACCTGAAAAACAATAATGAATTTTGTAATTGTTCATCGTCAGCATTTCATCATAAATAATGATTAACTTATAAATTCCAATTGCATTCAATTTCGCTCGCCTCATGAAATTCGGTGTCGCAAACATTCTTCTTGCGGAAACATGAGCATCAATCGTGTCCGATTTCCAGAGACAATCTGCAAGAGGAATGTTTGCAGACAGCCGAGGTGTCAGCATTTCTCACGGCATGTGTTGTTACCGTGAGATAGTGCTGACACCTCAAAATCAAAATAATTGTGAATCTAATTGTCTTAGTTTTTAAGTTGTAAATTATTATGGCAGTCTTGATTTTGCCTCCGATGTGTATACTACTTTACTTATTAAATTGATGTGAATAAAATTCGTGAATAGAAAAAGTCGGTTTTTCTTACTAGCAAATACGAGTTCAGTTGTGTTACTTTCTTCTTGTGGTTTTGTGGAATCTTTCGATTCTTTCTTGATTGTGATTGTGCGTGACTGTGCGAATTACCATCATCATTCCCACTGGTGGATCGATTTTGAATCGATACACCACTTATAGAGACCGGATAGATTTTATATCTATACGACTTCTGCTTCGCGGGGAAATAAAGTAATTTCGTCGCGCAATAAAACAGTAATTTCATTTGCAGTAAAGCTTATCACCATAAAGTAAAAAATTTGCAATATCAGTATGCAATACCGTATTTACTTTAATTCGATGATTTTGAAATAAATAATCCTCTTAGAAGTCACACGACGTCAATTAGTGCATCTTACTATATATTCCCAACAGTTCCGCAACATATCCTTTCAAAATTAGATTTCATTTTTTTTGCGCTTTTATTCAGGACGGCCGAGTGTGGGAACGGATTCTGAACGTAACCCACAAGCATCCCAGCTGGGACCCGAGCACGGCGGGCAGCACCAGAATATGATTAGCGGAAGTGACAGCGAAGTAATGTGAGCGATTGGCATTCAGAAGTTGATAATAAACGAAGTAAGACAAAACACGCGCTTTTCTAATCTTTCTCTTCCACAACCTAATACCCACATAAATATTGCTCAAAGTTTTTATTTCTAAAAATACGTATTGTAAGTTTTTGATATAACATGTCTCGTAAGACTAGCGAAGTCTGGAATCATTTTATTTGCTTACCGGATAAAAACGCAAAATGTCGTTATTGCTCATTAGCAGTGAAGATCTCCAAAGGCTCAACTGGGAATCTTATGCGGCACTTGAAGATGAAGCATCCAACTACAGCGATATATAGACAGCAGCAAAGGAAGTTAGGACTGCCACAACTACCAACGAACCTTCGCAGAGTTCGAGAACGGATTCTGATGTTTTGGAGGTATCTGCTGTCACTTCCGTTTCCCAGAATGAATTGCAGAGTGTGTCTAGAACGCCTATACGACAACAGGGGCAAGCACCTATAACAGATTATGTTGTTTCAAGGAGACCCATTCCCATAAAAAAGAGTCAGGATATAGACACTCAATTAGTTAAAATGATTTGTAGGGAATACCATCCTTTCAGTTTAGTGGAAGATCCTGAATTCAAAGCTTTTGTGAACATGCTCTGTTCGAGCTACAATTTACCTACAAGGAAGACGCTTTCTAATACTCTTATTCCACAGCTGTATTTAGAAATCAGACAAAAGGAAGAAGCGGATGTTCAAAAAGCTAAGTCAGTTTGTATTACAACTGATGGATGGACTTCAATTAATAGGGAAAGCTTTATGGCTATCACTGTCCATTTTCTTGACGACAAAACAAAACTGCAGTCATATTTACTGAGATGCGTTATTTTCCATGAAAGACACACGGCAGAAAACTTGTGCGCATTTTTAAAAAATGTCATAGATGAGTGGGGTCTTACCCATAAAATAGCTGCTATTGTTAGTGACAATGCAGCAAACATAATGGCTGCAATTCGTCTGGGCAAATGGTGCCATATAACTTGCTTTGCCCATTCTTTAAACTTAGTTGTCCAGTCAAGTGTGAAATCGATCAAAACCGTTATTGATAAAGTGAAAGCAATTGTGCAATATTTTAAGCACAGTTCCACCGCAATGGCCAAATTGTTATCAGTCCAAGGCCAAATGAACCTTCCGCCCCTAAAATTAAAACAGGATGTCGTCACACGGTGGAACTCAACATACGATATGCTTTCTCGTGTAATAAAGGTGAAAGAAGCGGTTTTATCCACTCTAGCTATTCTCAATACTACCATGGATCAGTTGACATCTAGTGAGTGGGAAATATTAGAGAAAAGTTGTGGTATACTGGAAATTTTAAAAGTAGTGACGGATGAAATTTCTACAGAGAAATATCTTTCTTTACCAAAGACAATATTATTCAAAAATGTGATTGAGAAAGAAATGGATAAATTTCTGAGTGAAAATTTCAGAGACGCAGAAATTCAAAGCTTTGTTTTGTGCCTTAAAGATCAGATGAAAACTCGTTTTCGAACTCTTGAAGAAAATGAACTCATAGCGCAAGCAACTCTACTGGATCCGCGAATAAAACGTTTTGGATTTTCAAATCATAACCTTTATAGAACATCAAAAGAAATGCTTTGTAATAAGGTTTGCTCAATCAACATTGAGTCACAGCAAGGCATGACAGACTCCATTATTGATTGTGAAGCCGATCCTTCTACTTCTTCATCGTCATCTAGTTTGAGATCTTTACTGTGGAGGGAAGGACAGCAATGATCAGGCTCAAGTATCGAAAGGAGGTAATAATCCTCGAGCTGCTGGGATAATAGAAACTGAAAAATATTTGGAAGAACCAGTTATCGAAAGCAGAATGGATCCATTATTGTGGTGGGAGCAAAGAAAATCAATTTATCCCAGATTGTACGAGATTGTACTACAAAGGCTGTGTATATCGGCAACATCTGTACCTTGTGAACGAATATTTTCGAAGCTAGGCAAATCTTAAGCGAAAGAAGGTCGAGAATAAAGTCAACAAAAGTATCACAAGTGCTGTTTTTAAATCACAATCTTTAATTTAAATTTAAAATTTTAACTAAAAAAATGTAAACTAATATTTTTTCAATATTGAAAAAAACTGAATAAAAGAAAAGGATGTTATTTTTGTTTCTCATTTCTTGTATGCATACATAATTACATATTTTGTTTCTCATTTTAATTTAGTTTTTCTATTAATTAATTAACTAAGAATTAATTTTTTTTTTTCATTTTATTAAAAGTAAATTACCTACTGCTATCATGTACTCGAGGAAAACAAATATAAATATATAAAATTATTATTCGTTTATTTTATTTTAACTACTACGATGTCCATTATATGATTCATCAAATACTTCCAATGACGCTTTATATTTTTACGGCACATTTTGAGATTGAAACAAATTGGATCGTCAAAAAATGTATCTTCTTTCTTCTATTTATAATCTCCAATCTGTAATCTTCAATCTTTAATTTCTAATTTTAAATCTTTAATTTTTAATCTTTAATATTTAATTTTTTTCCATCTTCCATCATCCATCCTCCGTCAAACATCCTCCAATGAACATCCTCCATTGTCTATAATCCATCCTCTATCCTTCATTGTTCATCATCCATCCTCTACCCTCCATTGTCCATCATCCATCCTCCATCGTCCATCCTCCATCATCCATCCTCCAACCTCTATCCTCCGTCGTCCATCCTCTATACTCCATTATCCATCCTCCATTGTCAATCCTCCATTGTCTATCCTCCATTGTCTATCCTCCATTGTCCATCTTCCATTGTCCATCCACCATCCTCCATCATCCATCCTCCATCGAACATCCTCCATTGTCTCCGCTTGATAAACGCGATCCAGAATTGATTGACGAGACAATAAAGAAATCAGAGGCAATTACAGCTATTATCAAGGAAATGGAGGGATCTAGCCCTGGAGCAGAAAAAGTACCCCCTCCGAAAACACCTGATCGCAAAACGGAGGAGACCTCTCTGTTAGAAAGATCATACAGAGTTAAAAACGATTGTAACGAAGTCACTTTAATTCATGTTTACACCGATATTATTAGACCTAGAATTATAGGAAACAAATTGGTGCGGAATCTTCGAGTGATCCCTCTTAAAGAATGTGACAGTGTTTTCAGATTTGAACACATAGAGTACTGTCCTCTGGAGAAGACCTTTATCGAAAGCATTTCTATTAAAATTACAGATTAACAAGGTGAATTAGTTAACATTGAATTGTCTTTTACGCCCACCTATATATTGCTCCACTTCATACGGAGATAAGAAAGCTATAAATATTCAAATACTGCAGATATCTGATTAGTACTAACACACATTTTATGTGACATGCTTATCTAATGAGATGAATGCACACTACACACGGTATTATCTTATACAGAGTGGGGGTAAATTTTCTGATATAGGGGAACTATACCGCTCACCTCTTGTGTACCAGCGTGGGAGGGGGATTGGGAGTTTTTTTAGTGGCCTAATACGTTATTTACAGCCAATATTTACATCAGGAGTAAAGGCTGTAGGAAAACAGGTTATTAACACAGGAAAGTCAAAATGGCAAGAATATAGCCCAAACTGACAATAACTACCATTATAGAGCCTATATTGAAAATTTACTAAATTATGGAAAGGACGCCTCATCCACGCACCTAGAATCAGTGTGTTGATTTTTGAATGAAGATGAGATGGAGGTGATTGAAGGAGCAGCGGCCGGCACAAGTAAAGCAAATAAAGGCTATCTTAAGAGAGTCGCAATGCTTGAAAAAGGAGCTGTAGTAGAGTTGATGGGGACGATCCATAGCGATTTACTTAATCAGGATAAACTACTAATAAATGGAGTTGACTTGCGCTTTATACTTTCATTGGAGAAGCCTGAATTCTATCTTTATTCTAAGGCGGATGATCTTAATCCACGTATTAAAATACTAGAGGCAACAATGCTTATGAATCATGTAACCGTCAATCCAGGAATACTTTTGGCGCACGAGAATGTACTTCAGCGTGCAAATGCCATGTATCCGTACAAACGAGTAGAGGTGAAGATATACACACTTCCTGCTAACACATTTACACTCTCTCTGGATAACGTAGTGCTCGGACAAATACCGAATTTACTAGTTTTTGCTATGGTTGATAACGACTCATACAATGGAAATCGTACGAAGAATTCATATAACTTCAAACATAACAACATAACAACATAACGAACCTCAACTTGTCAGTAAATGGAGTGCAAGTTCCTAATCAGCCTATAGAATTTGAATATTCAAAAACTAAGCCGTTAAGTACTAGAGGATATCTCATCCTCTTCAAAGGTACCGGGATCAACTACTTCGATAAAGGTCATCAAATATCGAAAAAATTCTTCGACAACGGGTGTTTCATGTTAGCCTTTGATTTAACAGCGAATAACTCATACAACTCGGGCTGTGGTAACCTGTTAAACCAAGGAGTGGTGCGAATTGAAGGACGATTCAAGGAGTCTCTAAAGAACAGTGTCAGCTGTATTGTATACACAGAATATGATAGTAATATAGAGATAGATAAGGATCGAAATGTGTACACAAGTTTCTGAAAAAAGTATATATACCCTTAGCGATAAGGCATAATATTGACACAGTATCTAACTAAATGCGAGTAAGCAAACATGACGAATTGTCTGGTAAATGTTGAATATCTGTCAGAAGGCCATTCAACCTTCTTTAAGAAAATATCTGGCTTCAGTGCACAGAATAAGCTCTACTCAAAAGAAGTTATATATAAATATCTGACATCTTTAGCATCATCTGAGGATCAAACAGGGGTATGTGGAAACTTGGAACTCAAACGCCTAGATGAAGAACTTATCAGAACACTGGCAAAATTTTCAACAGTTTTTACTAATGGTGAATCATCAAAAGAATTCTTACAAAGTAATGCTACTTCTCATACACAGATCATAAACGTTGAAGAAGTAATTTCAAAAATTCAAGAATGAACACGATTGAGCTAGCTCACATTCTGAAAACGAATAGTGTCACTAGAAACTTATTCAAAGGCGTCTTCCCATGTGATCATCTCCCCAGTAAAATAAAAAAAAAGCCGCTTTCGTTATAGCAAACACCGATCCTTCTTATAAAAGTGTCACTCATTGGGTTGCTCTCTATCTGCCTAAGAGAGGCCCTGTAGAATACTTTGATTCTTTTGGAAGATATCCGACAAATATTAATATTTTAAAAAATTTTTACATGACAACTCAAGAATATTTATAAATAATAAGAAGAGAATACAGGGTATGTTTTCGTCAGCCTGTGGCAAATACTGTTGCGTATACATATATTCCCGCTGCAGGGGAAATAGTCTAAAGTTTTTTCTTAAACAGTTCTCGTCAAAAGAATTTTCGCGTAATGACGCTAAAATCGTTTATTTATACCACCATTTATTTTCGTCGGGTACTGCGCAGAATGGAGGGTTTTGTCACAACCAGTATTGCAAATCAGAAGTCGAGAGTATAAAAGCGGCAGCCTGAAATAGTCGTGCTTCAGTTTTTATTGTAAAACCTACAGTTGAATATGTCTACAACTATTGCAAAAGTGAAGTGCGGTACGAGTCCCAAAAAGATGCCTCTCAAAAGAAAAAAATCTGCGCTCTCCGATGAAAGCGTTAATAAGAAGACTAGCAGAAGGAAAAGCTCAGAAGTTACGGGTGAAAACGCTCTACTAAACTACACCTGTAAGAGAAGGTTTGTACCGTTTTCTTGTAGCCATCGTGGGTAGTCGAATTTTGTGTAGCGTCATTGTTCTAAACGCTTCAGTGTCTAATTATTGCATGGCGTCACTGTCTTGCTATTCTTTCCGTATGCTTCTTGCTACTGACCTTGCAGGCCTGGAAGAGTTTTCGGGTATTGGAAGAGAAAAAGGCTTTGTGTATATGTGGCTTGTTGTGTGAGTGATAGCAGGTTGTTGCCGGCTCGATGATTTAGCGAGCAAGTGCATGTGATCAGTTGTGAGTGATCAGTGGACGTGTTGCTAAGGTGAGTTTTCACTGAGTTTTGTGTAGTTTTTTATGTAATGCTTAGAATTGCTTTATTTCAATTGGTCCTCCAACTAATTTTTATGCATGTGCTACCAAGTGTCCGCCAGTTGTTTGTTTTTTGTGTTAAATACGATTCGCGTAATCAGCAAGGATGGTGCTCCTCTTTGGCCTGACGAGGGCGGGTCTCCCCCTCGAGTGTGAGGGCACATTAGGTTGGTTCCCCACCTGTTGTGTATGGAGAAGGTGCTCCTCTCCTCTTCTCACTAGCCATCGTCTTGTGTGCTCTCCCTTGACGGTATTTTTGGCTTCGGGTTCAGTTATTGTATATCTATTTCTTATCGTTTTCTTTTAATTATCGTATATTGGTCTGGCGGGTACTTGGTGGTGTTAACTGTTTCTTTTCCTTCCCAATTTAATTCTATTATGCGCCACACTCATTTGTTTATTTTTTTTGAATGTATTACAGATGTTCGGGCGTCCTGCTACTTCATTACACCATGTATTATTATAGTTTTTTTCCGTTTTAAAAAAAAAAGAATTAAAAGATGTTTTGTTTTTTTCTATCGGTTTTTTTTTATTTTGTATTTTTTTTACCCCTCTCTTACATATCAGAAGTGGGATACTGGTGTTGCCTTGACGCATAGATGAAGTGGTTGGACGGCCGAATTAAGTAGTTATTGCTTCTAAATTTTCATTACACACCTAAATTATTATTTCTTTTTTTGTCACTACTGATACATTAAGCTAAAAACAAAAAGTTCTTGAACAAAATTTGAAAAATCTCTCTCTTGGACGTTCGCATAAAACGCATCGCCGCCGTCGTAAGCAGATTTCGCCATCGTCATCTTCCTTCGACAGTGGGCAATACGTGAGTAAATCCAGATGACTGGATAGATTTACGGACGCATTACCAGCTGTTCTTGAGAAAACAAATAGACAAGCTGGCCAGAAGGGTGATGTAGTACCTACATTTAACCCTGAGGAGCGTAATCAGTCTTCAGAGTTGTGGTGTAGAAAAAAAGATGAGCTCAGGGACATGTTCATGTGGTCTGAAGAAAACACGGTGTACTTCGCAATGTCGAAATTGCGGGGTCTGGCTGAAGATTGGTACAAAAGTTTAGGTTCAGTAAGGTATACGTGGAGCGAATGGAAAGATAAGCTACAGCAGGCATTTCCACCTGTCGGTGACTTTTATGAATCCTTAGTAGAAATGATAGAACGGAAAAAAAAAATTTACGAATCATACTTAAAATATTACTATACAAAATTATCCATGTTAAATATCTGCGGGATCACTGGAAGTAAGGCAGTCTCCTGCATAATTGGAGGACTAGATGATCGGATCGTTAAAACGGGTGCGAAAGCAGGGAACTTTAAAACTACAGAAGATCTGCTTAAATATCTAGTGCAAATAAACGAAAACGCGTCAACATTATATAAAACCAGTTCTGATAAAAATACTCATTTTAAAAAGTCTTCGGAGCGTATTGATAAGCGTGCTTCGGGATCTAAAAACATTTAAACTTAATACAAATAAGTTATAGCCTAGACTTAAACAGCTACTTAAATGATTAATAATTTTTACAATGTCCATTTTTGATTTTAAAAATAGAGTGAAAATAACAATAACAATACTTATTCTATATCGGTATAAGTGTCTGATTACTTATTACCGATTACATTCACTTCACAATTTTAGTCAGTCGAGTTCGAAAACGTCGCACAAAATAAAATTTAACAGCGTTCACCAGAAGAAATATATCTTTCAAGAAAACATTGTCTTTTTTACCTAAACGTTTATTTTATTCCACTTTAGAATCGCAAAGTTTACAGGGGGCGGTGTGCCAAGTCGGACTTAGGGAGTTTATCCTCATCCCTCCTCTCCTCCTTTTTACACCAAGTGGTCTAGTCAAGGGGGCACCGGCAGCCAATTTACACGCCTTCCTGCCTTCTGGATGCGTGGGAGCTGTTTTAATCACCTCCCTCCTGCTTGGCGATGCAGCTCTGCTTAATACTCTCCCGCTCCGTCCTAGGTGTTGAAATCTTGGACGGTCCCGTCGCTTGGTCGACTTCCTTCTGCTCCCTCCGCCTTCTAGGTGATGATGTCGGCCCCTTTTGAGCCCCGGGATCACTACTAGATCGTCCTCCTCCAACGATGTTGGTCTCCTCTTGAGTCGCTCTCTCTTCCCAGGTTCCGATATCGTGGACGGGATCGTCGCTGGGCGGTCCTCCTCCAATGATGTCGGTCTCCTTCCGAAATTCGCTTCAGCTTCGGAATCCGCGATGATTTCGAATATTATCCTGAGTTGATCACAAGCCGTTTGTAAGGCTGTGTATGCTTCCCTCATTTGCCTATAATCTTCAGAGGGACTTAACTATACTTAAAAGAAAAAAATATTAAGGAAAAGAAAAACTTGCCCATATATTTTTTCTTCTAGGTATCTCCTATGAAGGCAGTCTGCTTGATATTATTCTCTAGAAGAAAGAAAGCTGTAATTCTTGCAACCTGTGCAATAGTTCGTCGGACGATGAACATACAATCCGAAGAAGGATATGGTCCGACGAATCAGAACCGAATTCCTGCAGCAATTGAAGGAGTAGCAGAGAGCATTGATGAAGTGCGTCATTCAGTTGCAGCAGAATTTGAGTGATGCATGCCAGAATTTGCTGTAGCCAGACGAACACCAACATAAGAACTTCAAGAACATCTGAAGCAGGAAACCTAAATGTTGCTTAATAGCCCATTTAGGACACGTCTGAGCCTAATCTCGTGTGTTACACGGAGTAACGAGATAGGTAAAACTTTCACCAGTGCAAGCTGTGAAGTGTATTAGAAACTCGGATAATAATAATAATAATAATAATAAAACCTATTTTATGTAAACAAAATAATCTAATATAAATACATTAAATGTAATTGTATCACATACTATAATATATCAATAAAGCAATGATTTACTCATAATCTTTATTTTTTTATTATGAGATGCATGTCTTAATAGTTAATCTTCACAGTTGATTCTGAAAAGAATTTTACCTGCGACCTACATTCTGCCACTTCACAAAGTCAACCTGGTGAATACCCATATCAATAACCTAGAGAAAAATATCAGCAAACAAACGTGCATAAAAGTTCTTGATAATCACCCTATCAATATGATGAAAGTAATACCTAATTACCTACATAACATGTACAAACCTGCCTACACGGAACTGAGGCTCCAGACACCTAGTAACATGTGTCACGCCTCCTACACCCTCGCCTAAATCTATCACGTTACATGTAAAAAGAACAAACGTGTAACCTACATTCTAGAGGTAAACATGAAGCAACACACAAGAACCGACCTACATTCTACCGACAATAGGAAAACATGAAGCAACACGCAAGAACCGGCTTCCCGCAAATTATCTGCCTGGAACCGGGGTTCTAGTTATCTGGCAAATATGGCGAAAAGAAGGATCAAAATGCATCTTGCAACTATCCAATTGGAGCCGAGGCTCTAATCAACAAGACTTATAGTTACCCCCCACTTAATGTGAACTTAATATTCATGGCTCCGGTAATCGAAAAAGAAACACCGTGTGGGAGTTTCAGGACCTTTAGACTGACACGTATATTACCGCTTTAGACAGTGTTAAGAGTAGTGACATAAGATGAATGCTCCACCAACAATATTCCGCGTCGACATCCTGCAAATAAATAGACAAATATTAATCGGTATAGTTTAAATACTTACGTCTCTCAATCCTGCAGCTAGTCTCAGACAAAATCCAGACAATATTCAATCCGTCTATGGATGATAGCTTCGCGACCGCATTAAGCACCTCCAAGTTGTCATTAGAGTCCGGAATGCGCACAGTAACCGGAATCTCAGGAAACAAACATTTTACTTATTTTTCAATTACTGGACAATTTGATCAGCTCTAAATATCGTTGAATTGTGTGTGTATATAGTGGGTTGGTGAGGGTGGGTGCACCTAGTAGTAAGACAACCACTTTTGCATAATTTCTCAGTACATGCAGTAGGGAGATACCACTACTCGGTTTTAGCGATGACGGGGTGCCTGTGGCGATATGCGCGGGCATGATAGCATGGAGCGGAGTTTCTATGTGAGGGATGGTCAAGGGCTTGTTTTTTGCGGGATATGGAGCAGTTTTTTCAGAAGTGCTGATTAGTCGGTAGCTGGTTTTTTGCGTGATGACGTGATTGGAGTGAGGAGTTTGATTATATACATATCGTATTATTTAGAGAAGAGTCTAAAACGGAGTAAGCAATTACCGAAATCAAAACTACGAACACCCAGTAGAGCTTGTCAAAGAATTTACATTGATCCTCGCTTAAAGTTCGGAAACACGTTTCTAGCATTGTTTTGGACCAATTCACTAAATGCGTTTGTTGGCACAACATAGACCTAAATGTTGCACTTTATCCGAAAAAGATATTGAACGCATTAGGTCTAATACAGTTTATCCGAAAAAATTAAACGCATTAACGCATTAACACACCAAAACTCCCACATTTTTTCCCAAACGGCGTAGCAGCACGAAAGCTATACCTATTTAATTATTAATATTATAACAAGTAACGAATTTTATTACAGGTTTAGAAAAGAGAAAAAGGAATTACATTTAAAGAAAACTAAAGAAATTATATCTAAAACGTATACTATCTATATTAAAGTTATTTTAAAAACCCATACGAAATGCTACCACCCGTCCTATTATTAGATATCCTCAAAACCAATGAGTTCGCTTTGCTCATGACCCCCCCCCGGCTGTGTACGTATTCTCCACAAGCGAATGCATAAGAGAAAGTATGGTAAATCGCTCCATATTATCTTCTATTAGATATTACCTAGGCGATAAGCATAATGAATGGGACATATATGTATATTAGTAAAATAGCACGTCCACTTCGCACAACATATCATAAAGGTTACTCCCCAATTTATTTAAATTTCGGGAAAATAAGATAATGCACGGTTCTGCTTACCCATTGCTAGAACGTTTCCAAGATCTGTAAGCCGAAAATGCAACTTGTCTGACTATGCCCAGCATACGAGAAAATGTTAGGACTAAATTGCAGGAAACCTATCGAAAGTATGCTTCGCGATACAATTTAAAATCACGCCAGACAAATTTCGCCCAGGGGCAAGAAATCCTTCGACGTAATTTCACGCAAAGCGATGCAATAAAAGGATATAATGCGAAGCTGGCACCGAAGTTCGTAAAATGTCGAGTAATTCAAAAAATCGGAAACTCTATTTTCGCGATAGAGAATCGGCCAGGTAAATTCATCGGGAATTGCCATGCAAAAGATTTAAGATCTTAATGCGATCGCGACATAAACCATAAACCTTTCGGATTAATATACAGGGTACTAGGAAGGTACATTTTACGCTTAGCCGGAATTTTTGCCGTATTTAACTGGCTAGACATCTGATATAACTTGTTTGCAGCGCGATTACTAGATTTCCAACAAAAAAGTTTCAATCGTCGTAACTTTTTGCTCGAATTACTGCGAATTAAGCCAAGGAAAACCCAGCTTGCATTATTCCGCGACGGTATTCTGGAACAATAAGAAATGAAAATTTGAATTAGTAAATAAAAAACTAAATATAGCACCAAACTGAAAGTTACCTTTTTCTTTACCTTTCTAAAACCGCGACACAACACAACAAGATCGCGACTAATAATTCCGTTCCAGCAGGTTGTGTACCACAAACCATACTGAAACGAATTGTAAATTTTTGTTTTTAAACTAACACACACTAAACGACATGTAGCCACAGTACGTAATAATCCGGCACCCTGCAAACTCATGTGACCCACAAACTCGCGGATATTAATATAAAAATAAGACATTACATTAACAATTAACGAATGGTTTAGTACGCCCATATTACGACGATCCGATGAGTCGAAGCCTTGCATGCTTCGAACAGACGCAAGTGACTACGCAATCGGAGCAGCTTTACTACAAGGGAGGGCAACGATGAGAGACCTGTGGAATTCGCAAGTCGTCTTCTTACTTAATGCAAAATTACACTGTCACAGAAGCTGTCATACCATTAGCAGCACAACCCATCCGAAAGAGGAGTTGTCCAAAAAAAACCCGATTAATTCAACCTTCTAACTGCCTCCTCGTCGAGACGTCTATCGGAGCCAGAAGGGGAGATTATAACAAAATATAATCCACTTACTCCCCTGCACATCATCCCAACACCGACGCCAATGTACTGGCCACCATCCCACTAACAACACATTCAACCTTCTAGTCAGAGGATGAACATTATTTCACCACGCCACACATATCCACCACGCTGCATGTTCCCAAGGAAATCTCAACTCTAAATAGATATATCTAACAGTTGGAAACGGCTACACTTCAATTTAGTACAAATACGTTAAAAATAAATTTGGTAAATTTTTTTAAGCAATGTTTTCAAACATGCTTCATTTTCGTTACTGAAATATTATGTCTTAATACTCTGCGTGTATTTAAAATGAATTTACTTGATAAAGAATAATTAAATTTACTATTTTCATCGTCTGATACTTTTTTCATCTTATTACTTATTGAACAATAAAATATTGACTTATTAAACAGTAATAAATAATAACATCGACTTTGAATCGTGTTCTAAAACTAAAAACTATTTTGTTCATTTTATGACGTAATGCTCGCAACAATAACCTGATAAAACATGCAAATTAAAATATTTCTTAAAGATAGAAACAAATTTTTTTTCTCATTTTTGTCGTGTGTTTACAACACCGATTCGTACGAATTGATTAATTAAGACTACTTAAGTACTGATTAGTTTCAACGACTATTGAATTTTTTTAAGTTTTTGAAATTATTTAAACGTCTTTATATATGAAATAACGACTTACATAAAAGCTGAAGAGTTTCACCTACGTTTGTGCTTTACCATAAGATCCAGCTGGGGGTCGATACATTGGTGGCAACGATAGAACTTGTGGAAGATTGAACGCAAACTTACGTGAGCCGATATTTTTTACAATGTTATCGACACGAGTGCCTTCACTGAGAATAAGAATTAAAAAAAAAAAACATAAAATAAAAATTGGTTACGTAAGAAATTCGCATAAGCTACCTTCGCATTGTATGTAAAACAGTCTGTATATTATTCGCCGGTAGGTGAAATTCTTGCTGTAAAATTCGACATTGTTCCAGAGTCACAGCCATTCCGGTTCGATCTTTGGCACTTTTACACGACGTAAACCGCATTCCATTAATAGCACGACATATATCCTCGGCTAAATGTAAAATTTTCACATTTTTCGAATTATTTGCGCGCAAATTCTCTTCCATCGATACCAAGTAGTCGGCAACCGTTTGAATTGAGATTTTTTGTTCAGTTTTACTCGGTGTATCGGGCGATTGTAAATTCAATTTTTTATAACGAATATGATAGTTTTTTAAACGATCGAAATTATCCCAATTGGAACGATGTTGTTCGCGTGTATAGCCCAACGTTTCCGAAAGTGTTGCACGCTCGTTGATACCGATATTGAAGAAAACTGGCGTTACTTTGAATGTTAGCGCCTCTTTTGTTGGCATTATTACGTAAACATTTTCGGGAACAGGAAGTAGAACAGTTAAAGATTGTCGGGATCCAATTATGCGCGGTACCGGAAGAGTTTTTGTCTCTCTGAAATTATGAAAGAGACTTTTGTATTTCTCACTTCATTTTATAAGTATTTTTTTATTGCGTACCTTTGAATATTACTTCGTATTAAAGTAAAATTAACAGCGGATAAATCTTCGATTGCAATACACATATCGCCCCACATGTCCGTTTCGTTGCCGTAGAGTGATAAAAGTCCTTCAAAATATGCCAAAGGGCCTAAATGCGTTAGAATTCCGATAAAATTTTCAGTTATCGTTGTACCCCACAGTTTAGCCATGATTCCACTGACAAGTGCAGTGAGCTACACAAAAAACAATATTAGTAAAAATTAATTCTATAAAAAGAGCATTGAATTTTATTACCGCTTGTGAGAAGCACACATCGCGACGGTACATAATTGCCAAATTTGTACTTATTTTCTTCATATCTTGTTGTAAACGCTGCACAGAGTGCATAAGTCTTGCTGTTTTCAATAAACCATCCATTGCTTGTCGTAATTTTCGCATGGAAGGTCGGAGTTCGGAAGCCCAGTCGGTTGTCATAGATAAGTCCAAGCCTTTGAAAATGAAGAAAAGTGTTATGCTTCAGCTTGATGATAAATAAACCGGAAAAGATAGGTTTAATAAAACATCGCAGTTGTTTACCCACATAAAACCAAACCTCCACCTAGCGATAGTTTCATGATAGGAAAATGCCAGTTCAATTTGAACGTGGACTGGATTTGGACACTTCTCCTGCTGTTGTGTCCTTTCAGAACAGTTGAACGAAGATATCGAGTTCTTCGGAAAAACATTAGTTACATGCAGATAAAACTTTTTGAAAAATAGCTTGTATGCCTTAAGATGCTCTTACACGAACGATTAAAATTGCTCAATGTGCATCAAATCCAGACAATTTTGACGTCATGAAAACATACAGCAACATCAGCAATTGACGATATGGATCATTTGATGGTTAACTCGTTGCTCAGCAGTAACTAGCGAAATGGAGCAATACTCAGCAATTTGGCAATTAGATCATGCACGAACAATTCAGTCTATGAAGAACACGAAAGCAAACTTAACGAACAAATATAAAACCTAAAAAACTTGGAAATATTTGAATTTTAAGACATTACAACACAAAACTTGATAATTACATCCAAAATTCAAAACAAAACTTGACAACTGAATCACCGAATGAGGACTATTGCTCGGAATTTTCTGAGCTAGTAAAAAAAGCAACTATAGGACGAGCAATATCAGTAATCTGTGAAAACATTGCCACATTGCCGAAACACAGCAACTATAGGGCGAGCAATACCAGCAATCTGTGAAAACATTGCCACATTGCCGAAATATTGCCGCAACTAGTATGATATTGCCCTGCATTCTTCCATTAATCGCTTCACTAGTTTTGGCAATAGTCGTCGGGCAATCAATTGCTTGAAAAATAGCTCGTGTAAGATCATCTTTAGGCGTACACAAAATTTTTAAAAATACCAGTCTTTAAGACGATGACAATCTCGAAAATGAGTAAGGAGAGAAAATAATGACCACTGTCCCAGGTGTTTAGCTTTTCACAAAGTGTGGAAAATTAAGAACAATAATTTTAATACCACGGAACAATAGTCAAAAGCCTCATCGGACCTTCAGTAATGTTTCCGGAAAAAAAGGGTCATTCATCGTATTCCTTAAAATCTGCGTGGTTACATGTTTCTACCGCAAAGAAGGAATTCTAATAAAATTCCTAAAACATTGAAAACTTTTGTTAACTTTTGACCACGATCTTCCGATATTTTGGTCAGCTCGCTAACTCTAATTTATTTATTTGATGAATGTCTTTTGTACAGATAAACTTATCCAAATATACAACAGAAAATTAAAATTAAAATAAAAAAGAAAGAAGAATAAATGAAAGAGAAAAAAAAATAATATCATCTTTGATTTGAAAAGAGGAAAGAACGAGTAAACTTACGTTGAACGGATTCAAGAGCAATAATATGACAATTGTAGTAAGGGGACTAAATAGCGGAGCAATATTCCAAGCCACTCCGCACTTGAGTCACGAAGAGCTTGATACAAATTTGAATGTTAGAGAACATATGAGGTGGCGCGCAGCAAAACTCGCTCCTTCCATTTTCCAAAAAAACATGAGTTATGATTTTCTATCGATAGTATTTTGCCTGCTCTATTCAGAAATGATCTAAAATTTTATCAAAATGCGTTCCTTACACTGTTTCCAACACATTTTGATAAGAACTGCGATCATTTCTGAATAGAGCACGCAAAATACTATCGAGAGAAACGCCCAACTCATGTTTTTTTGGAAAAATGGAAGGAACGAGTTTTGCTGCGCATCGCCTCATATGATGATCTCAGAATTAGGCCTGATACTTTTGATGCAGTGAAGGTTAAACTTTAGTAATATCAAGAGTGGCGACAAGACACGCCACTTCGCTTGAAGTAACCGAAACTAGAGGAATGGTAACTGGGTAAGACTCTGATAATTGTGTCGAAATTTTTTTGTAGAGGATACCGGCGGAAACGACGAGCAATAATATTATTATAGCAGACTTCGGTCGGGAAAGAGAAGAAGAAAAGTGGGAGTATAAGACCAGAAGTGCTTGATCTCATTTCGTTGGATCGACGACTCTACTCTTTCTATATAAGTTGTTATGGCTGATATAACTGTAGACTTAGCGAGCAACCGATAATGTAAAAATTCATATCTATGTTCCTTCGACCTAATAGACGGAGATAACGAGATCGAGCAATATTTTTCAGTCTCATTAATTTGGCCACTTAAAATCTATACAGGATTCGACGTCACGGTCCAGTCGACATTACCCAAACACAATCTTTCGCACTGTACCGGACAGTTCAAAATATACATTGAGGCAGACAAAACGGAAGGCAACAAAACATAACCGTGTGCTCTAAAAGAGCTGCCAACAAAGTTCGGAGAAGTGCGCACAGATTTTATTCTATTTGAATGACAGTTTTTTTTCGTGAAACTTTGTGTCAAAATTGTGCACTAGTATCTCAAGAATCACGACGACCGTATATAAAAAAGAAAAGAAAAATATAGATATCCTGCAATGTGGTGAAGGGATAAAATATACACGACACGACAACACAACACAACATCAGCAAGATCTTTTGGAAACCCTATACACATATAAGTCTTAAATCTTTGAAACTGACTAAATTCATCTTAACTACTTACCATCTGTAAATTTATTTCCTTTTGTAACACGTCTAGTAACCTCGCCCACCGCTTGCGTTAGTGCCAAATTCAAATCCTTTCCGTTCAAACAGCCCGATGATTTCAATACCAACGGTGGACTATTTTCCGCATTGAAAGGAGAAGACGTCACACTACTATCCGAATTTATATTCGATAGAATCGAGTCCGGTGGCATCGCCGTTTCAATTGATTTACTCATGGAAGACATACTAGACGTATTGGCAATTGGTTGACTTGTAACCACATCCGGCGGCATACTATTGAAACCACGTTTAACAGAATTGCGCGGTTGTCGTAGTCGTACGGCCGGGCTTCCACATCGACCGCATAAAAATTTCACCTTACTTACAAGGCACATAACACTTGCTTCGATATTTAGTTGCGTTAAATCGAGCGGTTCCGGTTCTTCGGTCGGTCGATAATAGTTTGCCGATGGACTAGAGCTCATTGCTTTTGTGTCCAAGAATGCACCATTATGACCTAACATAATTGAACAGTTCATCGGTATGTAGCCGTTTTCATCGAAATCCGCTGACTGATATAAAATTTCATTTTTGCTTTCAGCAAGTTGGCTCGTTATCACATCGTCGTTTTCTTCATCGTTCGATGCGTTTTCACCGGCCTCGTCATTTGCAGTCGTCGTCGACTGATCATCGTCCGGAATACTTTCGTTTACTATCGATTGAGGTTGACTCTCACTGGTCAGAACATCGCCGTTAACATCAAAATGCGTTTCGCTGAATTTTAAGTTACTTTCGTCGACGTTCTTTTGTTGTAGCGATCCTTTTCGCCTTAATTCGCTAAAATTGCATGCAGTTGTCGTGGGCAGAGAATGTGACAAACTCGACTCTTTCGATTTGCCCGCTTGAATATTACGGGCCTGATTATTATAAATCTGTACACTATACTGTATGGAAGAGATTGTATTTATATCAGTGGCTGAAGGAGATTTCATTCGAAGATTCGTTGTTCTATTTAGCGATAAAGCACTTGTTCGGCTAGGCCATAAGTCGGGCGGAGCACCCATCGGAGTTGCGAAATCTTCTAGTTCGGGAGATTTTAAATCTAAAGCACCAAGTTGCTGCGTAATTTTCTTAAACGGTGATATTGGCTACACGCGAACAAAAATTAGTCTAAATGAACAAAAATCAACCATAGCATCGGCCATATTCGAACCTACCATCAATGTATTATCAGGTTCATCTAAAATTCGATGTTGTTCGATAAAAGCAAAAGCTTCTTCGACTAAATTCGGTTCCCATATATTTAAAAGTGTTCGTGTTTTATTTACCATCTCGTGACAAAGCGGCATCATTCCTTTTGGATTTTTCATTTTTGCTAAACATAACAATTGCGACATGATTTCAACGATTTCTTTGCGTAACTGTTTAATTGCCTGTACAGCATCGTTAGCGGCTTGAACTTTACAACAATTTGAATCCATTTTTGATGGTGAATCTTTTGTTTGTTGCAACAGTCTGAAATATCAAAAAAAAAAACAATAGAGAACCCTTAGCAACAATATCGATAACGTATACGAACTTGATTAAACCACCCGTTTTACTTTTCCCCGCATGCCGAGTAAACGCTCCGACTGTCATGATATCAAGTACTCCGGAACGTTTCAGAGTATCGTTGTGAGCCCACATTCGTTGCAAGTGTAAATTAACAGGTACAAATTCCAGTGATTCATCTGTTTTATTAGCTGACGGTTTATAATATTTGTCAACTATTCAAAATGATAAGAATGATTTGAACTAATTTCTGTGAATTAAGTTTTTTTGTTTTTACACTTTACCGTTATTGGTATTGTAATGCAATAAATTTTGTTTGGCTTGCGAGTAGTCCTTTAGGAGTTTTAAATGTTTGTCCAACAAATCCATTTGCTTATTACGCCAATCACCGCCTAGCTCGCCCATTCCTGATATTTCTTGTAGAAGTTCTTTTTCTCGGATTATCCAAATCGACCTAGAGTAAAAATGAAAGAAGGCTTTACAAAATGAAACTGTTGAGGTTGAGAAGGGTGGAGTGAAGCACTGTGACACAGTCCATCACGAGAGATAACTGTGGATCCATTGAGGTCCCTCGTATAAAAACCGGGCTCTAGACTACTGACTCCAAATATTGTTCTTCCTTATGAAGAGAGTAGTTCTCCATAAGGGAATCATCGCAAATTCCGATAGATCAGTCAAGGAGAATTTCCCCAAGTACCGATACCTGATACGAGCCAGGCTTTCGCATTCACACACTAGATGCTCTAGTGTCGGTTCAACATTCTCATCACCACAGCGATCAGTCATGGGTATTCGCAGTCTTTTTCCATGTCTCCCAAAGGGAGACCCCTTAGGACCCCTATAAGTTGTCTGTAAATGTCCCTGCTTAGAGACAAAATGGAGCTAGAGTTCCTCCTATCGAGTTTCGGCCAGTAGATTCTTGCTTGCCAAGAGATTCACCCAGACTCGCTCCATCAGTCTGAGCGCTTCAATATCAATTATTCCCCTTACACATTCAATGGGACATAGAACCGACTCGTTCCAGTTCTATGTTCATCTCCGACCTGGCGAATTCGCCTGCCTTTTCATTTCCAGGGAAGCCACTGTCACCAGAAATCCAACTAATCTTCAGAAATGAAACTGTTAAACCAAGTCCAAAACTTGTTCATGTACTACTTGATGATTTAGAATTGGCCTCGCTTTATAAACTTCTCCTCCAGTCGGTGATTGCATGTCTCCCTACAAACTCTCGCAACGAAAAACATAAAAACAAAACTGGTTTTTAAATTACACACAGTCGATCGCGAAACGAAAATTTTGTTAAGCGAGTAGAAGGCCAAGAAAAACATTCATAGGAATAATCGAGAAGTGCATTCAAGATGTGAATCAGTCCTTAGTCCGCAGAACCTACCATAAGCCTACTTTGGATATTCTTAAGGCAACATATCTTCGCATACATCTTACCTCCGCACTCCAATAAAATAGTTTCTTTGTCGCAATTACTGTGACTATTTTTAGAAACAGTATCCAGAAGTTTACTGCAGAAGCTGAAATCTTTCAATTCATGAAAAAGTGGGTTGAAAAATTAGTACTGAGAGATGACTACATATAACATATTCCTAAATTTAAAAGTGAACTAGTCTCCGATTTTTTTGATTACAAATTGTCTCCGATCGAGAAGAGCCTTAAGATTTACGTACTTAGAAATCCTACAAAAATACTATAAATATGCAATTTGTTACTTACAATAATTGTTGTGGAATTATATAGCAAAGTTGACTCTCCATCATGACCTCCTGTACACTTATGTCACCGCCCAGTCCCGAATGCAGTCGATATGTATGAAGCTGGACAAGAAAAATCAATATAAAGAATACTTTCTTGGGTGCAAACCGAAATTAATCTTACCGAAGGATTCGCAAACACTAATGGAAGCTTCGCTTGTGGTGGGACAAATAGTTTAACTCCTAATTTCGGTGGTAATGACTGCGACCGTCGATGTCCTAAATTTTGCTGCTCAATAATCTTTGCCGGCGATCGAGGCGTTTTCTTATCCTGATCCGGTGCCCACGATGCAATCGTAATAAAACCTGCATTTCCATGTATCGAACGTAACGGTATACGTAATCTTGTTGTATCCTAGAAAAAACAATGAAGAATTAACACAAACCATTTTTAATATAGCAGTATCTTACCTGTATTACACCCAACGAAATTTCCGCATAACCAAGAGGAATAGCTGTTCGCGATATTTTCTCTCGAACATCGTACACTGTGAAACGTATCAACGAAACTGTACTCAAGCCATCATTTGCGCGAAATAACAAAGTGCATAAGAACTGTGGATTAGCACAACGGTCGATCACTTCAGTTTGACCGTACTTAATCCAACCGCCGGAATTACCGTTCTCAACTTGAACATCAATCGATGGATTTGGTGGTCGACCATGACCATCGCATAATAAATTATCACATGAGACGGCCGATTCGCAAAGTGGGATTTCGATAATATCTATCATGCAAAGAGACACAAGATTTTGAAAAAAAAAACAACCACACATTTTTCAAAGGTCGTAAAAGTAAAATTTAAATAAAATCTCTTAGTACAAAAATTGCAAACTAGGGATAAAATCAAGTCTTCCTTTAGTAATAGCAGCCATGCCTATTTTCTAATTAAAATTATTAACTCTTCATTCCGTGAAAAAAGCAAAAAGTAAAATTGTAATATGAAATCAAAGAAAGTATTCATACAATTCGAATTGTGGATTTTATTTCCGATTATTAAAAACAACGCTTCACTGAACTTATTACATAGTAAATCACATCTAATAATTTTTTTTTTTTTTTTTAAAAGGAATAGTTTATAGAAAAAAACATTTGAGATCATCGAAAATAAATTTGAATTAATTAGAATTGAATAAGATCACCTATTTCTTTTTCCGGAATCTGTTGTACATTGATTTCGTTGCGATCAGCCTGCGGACCATGTCCGAGTTTCTTTCCGATCTGCTCCCGTAGATATTTCAGCTGTTTATTTAAATTCGTATAGCTTGCCATTTCGATTGCATTTATCCAGTCGGTTCGCTCGGTTTCGGTATTTGTTGCGATCCTTTGGCAAAGACCATCACGAAATTCTACAGGAAGAAGATATTGCGGAACTTGATATAGAAGGAATTAATTTAATAGTATTTATGTGTGCTAACCTATAAAAAATGAATATCCATCGATATCTTTGTTTTCGGTTCGAATTACCGGTCGACAATTCTCCAAGACAATTAGTCCTAATGGTGGAGAGAATTGATCGTGATCCTTTAGATAGAATAGTAAATTTCCACGCAGCTTACACCATCGCGGAAAACTCACTAGAAATTTTAGTTAATGGTAAAATGTTAGTTTATTTTGTTAAATTCATTGTAGAATTTTATATACTAAAAATTGTGAGAAACATTTTTTTGTATATATATATAAAAGCAAATTTATTCCCCAAAAGCCAAGTTATTAGTTTATTTAGTAATGCTGTAAGTGTGTGGAAAAAGCGAAAGGTGTAGTACTCGGGTGAACGGTTAATACTGCAAATTTACTTTGTTTTTTTTTCTATTCGAAATTTTGTTAGTTACATTTATTTAAAAAATATTCTATTTAATTAATTGAAGATGATTCCAACCTTTGGCGGTTCCCCCTATACAACTCAATGTCTTCCTTCGTGTAATTTTTTGGATTTTAATATTATTTTCACCTGTTAAGAAAATTTAACTAGTTTATAATGAAAATAAAATGAGATATTGAATTTCTAATCTAGTAATATTGTTAATATGTTGATTGCTAAATGTATTGTATTATGTAGACGACGATTTCTTTGCTGCACCAACGGAAACTCTTGAATGCAATTGTAGAGAACTTAAGAAAGAAAACTATGGCAGTTTTCTGTATTACATTTCTTTTAATTGTATTTAGAAAATATCATAGTTTACACTAATATAAAATAAATTTCGAAGCTATGCAATGACAATGTGCTATTCTATAAATCCATCATCCTAGAACCACATCCAGACACAACCATATCAAAAAAACATCAGGTGTGTTCAAAAGTATTTTTAAAGCTTCCTATCTCGAAAGGAGGAACTAAAACTAAATCAAATAATAATCATAATCTGTTTTTTTATTGATTCCCCCAACACTTAATCCAAAAAATCTGAACAAACTTTGATCTCCCAGATACTCGTCTTCATTAGCTGTGTTTTTTATTCCCGGTTAACCATAAAGCTCGACAAAATTGCACGGCAAAACAACAACAGTGCGGTTACGGTAACCGGGAATAAAAAACACAGCTATTATAGCTTATGCATTCAAAGACAGTGATAATTATTATCTGTCTGCATTGGTTAAATAATTTTACTTCTTACGAGTCTTGGTTCTTCTGGTCGGCTTTCACTTAAAGAGTTCTTTTTTTACGTTTTTTTTTTATTTCGACATTTGAGTTTTTTAATAAGTTGAATCAGATGAACCTGAATTAGAATTAAAAATTTACAACAGGCAGTCGTAGTCGAACGGATAAGGCGTCTGACTAGAAAACAGATGATGATAGGTTCGAATCCTGCCGACCGGGAACTTGTGTGATTTTTTTATTAGTTTTAATTGTTTCGATTTTACTACCGTCACGTGAGTAACAGGGGCGATGAAACATAATTATATATTCCCGAAATTGGTGGTTCGCGAGTTATTTCAACATTTGAATGGATGAAGTGTGGAGGATGGTGGATAGAAAATGGAGGATGGTGGATAGAAAATGGAGGATCGTGGATAGAAAATGGAGGATGGGGGATGGAGAAAAATGAATCGTGAAAAATTAAAAGTGAAAAATTGACATTAATGTCTACAGTTCCTTGAGCTGAGAAAGTGTACCCGAAACGGGAGTAATGTATCAACGGGAGAAACAGGACCAATGGATAAACGGGAGTAACAGGGGCAATGGACTTTATATTCTGGCATTAAACCAGGCTTGTTTTCTTCAAGATAATTTGAATTCTGTCGAAGTAAGCCAGCCGTTAGCCTTAAAGTATATTTCGGCTGCTTGTTTTACCATTTGGTTTTATTCATTTTATTGGCAGCACAACATATTAACAATTTGCTCAATTAAAATAATTGCCCTTTCATTCTATATGCTCCATCATTTCGAGTTAAGGTCACGGACGGTAGAAAGACTTAAACGCAGAGACCACGAAAAACTCAATTAAACCTAATATGTATTTGTAATCTATGTGAAATAAAATAGGGCCATCGTTCACAAAAATATCAATCAGCTTCTTGTATTGAAAAATTCAAGCGCCTCTGATGATGCATACTTCCGTCAATCTTGATTCTTTGTGTGTAACAAATGTTAATATTTAAGGAGGACAGAACACAGAAATTCCACACACACAGTGTAACAAGCACTTTTTCTTCAAATTGTATTTCGGGTTTCGCCATGCATTTCTTGTCCGTTTTGAGTATATTGGTAAATGGCCCAATTCAAATTGCACAAGATTTACAAGAATTGTCAGTAGATTTTTGCGTTAACCCCATAATCCATGCAATAGCTTTGCTTCCATTCGATTTGCATGCTCTATGACCTAATCAATGCATTGCATTAAACGTAAATGCATGTAGCCACTCAAAATTTTGCTCTGGCCGTAATTTTTGAATCGCTAATGAAAATCAACAGTCAAATAAAAAACAGCCGATTTTTCTGGAGGAAAGATTTGAATTTTGAAAGCTTCACATCAGTAAAATTAAAGTTGCCTCAGAAAAGCACTGAATAAATTAGTCCAGCATTATTAAAAAAAAAATTAAGCCAGAGTAAAATTTATTAATTTAGCGCACCATTCACCAGCTGCATTGATTGGTTCATGACCGACAATTCATTGCCTTTCAATGCATGCAGGGCTCAAGGACGCGATTGGTCTGGAATTAAAAGAACTAATTCGCAAAATTGTATATGGTAGCTTGCTTACCTTTCCATAATTTAATGATTTTCTAATTGAATTAAATAATGGACATATTTACGCGGTTTTAAATGAATGCTGAAAAGCTCATTCGAACACATTAACGTATGACTACCGTATTGTAATACTTAATCTGAATTATTACTTAAAAGTTAAAATAAAATAGTTAAACACAAAATTTAATTTAATATTTCTATTCACTGCAGTGTAGCAAACAGAAATCGGTAAAATAAATGCAAGTATTGTGACTGCTTTGACATAATAAAACATATTACATAAGTTTTTATGTTTTTTTCCATTTCATGCATAAACACATATGACACATATTTTATTTATTTTTGATTAAATTTTTTGATGTTTCAGTACTCATAACTCTAATAAGAACAAAATAATTACCTTCTCTTCTTGTAAAGAAACCTTCTTGTTTCTCAATTATATTAAGTATGCCCTCCTTTTCAAATTTGTTGCTCGGTAAGGCAGCCAATTTTATAAGCTCCTGTTTATTAAATCGCATACTTATCAAATCTGTTATGAAAGCAAAAGCAATGGGTTAAAAAAATTACTAGTCTAGTAAAAATAATTCGAATTAAAATGAGTAAAAGTAATTAGTTTTGTAAATCAATAAAGTAAATTTTTTTTCATTTTAAAGTTTGGTGAATGATGCAAACGGTATGGTTTAACTAATGACTCAGTTCAGGCGAAGTTACACTTTGGATGTGCATCACGATTTAATTTACAAAAAGTAGAGATGGAATCAAATCATTTTACGGTTAACTTTGGATGAAATACAAATGGAAACAACTTCATCCGCTTTTTTTGTACAAATACAGTGCACAATATGAGTTTGAACTTGGATGGTAGAGGACGGCTTAGATCCCGATTCACTGCGGCCTCAGTGGGACTATTGTAATTGTTCTTGTTATAACTCACTCAGAACGGTTATATCAATAAATGTTAATATGCTCTTGAGCGAATTAGATATGAGTTCCAATAGTGTTAGGAAGAAATATCCAAGAAGTCGAAGACTTTTATGTGTGAGATCTTCGCAGTGGAATATAACATGCTCTACAGTTTCCTATTCTCATTCACACAATCTGCAAATATTGTCTCAATTCAGTTCAATCGTATGCAGATGTTTTTTTAAGCTTAAAATGCTCTGCAGTTAGCGCAGTCAAGCGCTTATCGTGATTCCGGCCTCAATTTAAACAAATCGAAAGTTCTTTTCTCGGAGTGATCTCCCAAGAACAGTTTGAACTATCTGCACCTCATCGTTCCTATCCACGGGAGGTCAGCTGGGATGTTAATCTGATCAAACAGTCTTTCTTTTGCACCTGCTGGCACTGGTTCCATGAATTTTAAATCAGATCCTTTTTCGCTGACTGGTCAAACTCTTACCCATATGTTTGAGTTCAAACTCATACCAATATAACTGTGTTTGAGTTCACTAGCTTTTCGAGTTCTTGTAATGGGTCCCATACAAGGTGGGATCGAAAGCAAAATGCTTTAAGAGCAAGTGATGCTGCTCTGCTTTCAGAGAAAATGAAGAACTTGTTATTCTTGTATACATATTCTAATATTTTCACTTAATGCATGAATTTCTGTTCGGAAAATTGTATTTGACTTAAGGATGCAACAATACTGTCATGAAATTATTTACAAAGCAAGGAAAAATATCGAAAACCATTCGAGGCTTACGATGAATCTTGTCCTTCGATTAGTATTAAATGGCAAAGTCTTTTTAAAGCAGCCAGGGAGAGTTTCAAAAACGATTAGCACTCTGGAATACCGAAACTGTCGAAAAGTTCAACGAGTAATTGGCTGTATACAGCGAACGTACTTGTTGGCGCGATTCGCAAATTTTTAACTACATTCGTAGCTCTGAAACCAAAAACGCAACGTATGGCATCAAAGTGTTTTTAATCATTTTATCAATTAACAAAATTTCTATATAGTTTTATGCGAGTTTGACTTCATAGAATTCACAATTTCAAGATAGCCAGTCTCATGGATTTTTTCCTCTCTTCGAAATTTCTGTAACCTCGTGAAAGTTAACGGACATGTTGGAAATAATTGATATTATTATTTTACCAAAGATATGATATCTTTGTCTTTGCTTTATTACATTTTCCAGAAGCCTAAATTACTCTCATTTTCGTATAAAGAAAATACATACTTTTTTGATCCAAAATTTCACGAACCAAAAAATCTCTTTTTTCTTTTATTTTGTAACTTTCTGAATGAACAGGTTCCAGAACAATGGGCTCAAGTCCTATCTTGCCTGTAAATCCTGTTTTCATCCTCGCCATAATTTTGTTTTCCTAATTTCTAACTCGGGCAAAGCTACCTACCTATTTGCAGTAGCAATTTTTTTACCTGATGCGTTGCTCGAACATCTGTGTAACACGCCGGCGGGTTACCTGATTGTCAATGCAAATGTTTCAAGGGTCTTTACGAATAATGGACATTCGATGCATTCCAAAAAAAACAACATAGACACGATCGGCTGTAAGCCAATCGTATGATACTCTATCTAAAATGCTGAACTCCGATTTACATTGTACGCATATCGTTTGTTCTTTATTAAAAGAACGTTACTCGAAACTAAAAGACCATATCATCAGTGTTTAATTTCAGATTTCGAACTCACCGAAAGAAGAATTTTCCTTTTCAAGGACTTCCAGACGGGAGGTGGAGAAAGGACTCACTCGAGTTCTAGCAAATGTATCCTTTTACCTGGGACCATTTCAATAGAAAAAATATGACAAAGGGAGCAGTTTTCGATGTCATTTAAAGGCTGGTTTACATGACGAATGCAAATATTTTTTACTGATATTGTGAGGGAGAAGGAAAATCTCTTATGAGAAACTGATCAAGAGTGGAACGAACAGATATCATGTTTAGCAAAAAATATTGACAATATTTCTGTGAACTTTTGTTTTTTGCAGTGGTTTCTTTTTACTCCATTGAAAATTCGATATGCTAGCTCTCTCACAATTTCAATAAAAAATGTTTGCATTTGTCATGTAAACCAGTCTTAAAAGACGCCTAAAGGCATACCCTATAACGGTACCATTTTGTTTTATAAAAAAAAAACACTTGATACTTGTAATAATAGGTCTGTTCTTTTTGTATGAAATTTCTCCACTTTTTTGCACTAACTTTTCTAAACAACATTTGACGTCAAATCAATGACACAAACTCAATAGGTGTGTTTTTTTCAACTGGATCACGATTAAGATCATTCGTTTTACATTGAAAACAACAACAATTGAGATGATCCAAAATCAAAATGGGATCATAGTTGGATCATTAAAGCTGCTTCTGAATTCAACAAAATTTTCGCATTTTCACAGTTGTCGCTCTGCAATTCAACTGCAATGGCAGCTGATAATTGACATTTGTCAAACGTCAATAAATATTTTCCGTATTTATTAAAGAATATTCGCAAATATCTGCACAGTATCGGTTCAATGCACAGTAATTTTATGTAATTACTGCTTCTATTTCGTTTATATTCATTATGTGCACTATTGTATCTGCCAAGAATATATCAATAAATATTTGACAGACCACAGCTGACCATGGCAGTCTACAGCTGACACAAATACATGACATTTCATAGCAGGAATGCCAACCGTTCAAATTGATTTTTTTGGATCATCCAAAGGCTTTTTTTCATTTATGATCTTGATTCATTTGAAAAAAACGCACCTAATCCCAAACAGTATGCTTGTTCCCACCCCGCCACTCCCTTTTACACTTTTCTGCACTGGCTTGAGAGCTAGTGTAAAAAGTGTACTCAGTGTACACTAAACCCGACAAAAATAACAGACCTAATATCATGTCAAAACTTTAAAATGATGCGGTTATTTTATCACCAAAAGAAATTCCTGAAAAATGACGAATTGTCGGGGGTTTGCTCCCCTTAAGGTTCCAATGATATTGGCCAATATTCTTGAACACGTGGCTTAAAGGTTGTTTACATTGCAGCAAACGGACGTTTTTGCCTATCAACGAACTTAGCCTTGAAAATTCGACCAAACATCCACATTCTCAATTCTAGATCCTAGATCAAGGCGTTCTTGAGGTATCGACAGACAAATGGATGGACAGACAGCAAGCGTATTTGTTTTTGTTTCTGATACAAATAAACAAAAAGTTATACCTAATATTTTTCGTCCAAGGCTCGCTTCTATGCATTACAAACATGAACGAAGGTCTTGGAATGAATATTTTGACTTGAAAAGGCCAGGAACTGACGCTACAGTATAAATCGGACCTTAGCCTCCTGAATGTGCCGCCTTCAGCCTTCTCGGTTCAGTGACCGCATCCTCCAGTTTCTGCATCTTAGAAGTGATTTGCTGTCTACGTCAATAGAGTCCTCCCAGCGCTTTCGTGGTTTTCCAACTGGCCTTTGTCCATACATTTCTCACTTTAGTGTGCGTTTGGTGATTCTTCCATCCGCTACACATGACCAACCGGAAGAAAAAGTAAGGTATGGTGACTGAAGTTCGAGTTGTAGCGATGCACATGCTGACATCAGGGCTAGCTGCGCCTGTAAGGTGGTACATTGCTCGAAAATCAGTCCATAAACCCTAGGACTGTACTATAAAAATTAGCCGCGCTAAATAACCATGGCAATTAAAATCTGGCATATCTTTCCCAAAAGTTTATAAGAGACCGACATGTGTGACATATGTGCGTTCAATAAATGAAATTCTCAGGCGCTATAGTGTTGCAGAACACATCCAACCACCGTGATCGTGTTTGCGAGAAGTAAAGGAGTTAGCGGCTAGAGCAGGCCTGAGAATTTCATTTATTGAACGCATGAACCAAGGCAAACAGTGTTAAAAATGTTATCAAGGACTTCAAGAAGACTGTAGGAAAGGGTTTTTTTACAGACTAAAGTGAGAGTATGCAATCGTTGGGACAAACGATCAAAACCGACTATGCGAGTAAGCAAGACCCAACTTGGCTGACAATTTACGGATATAACTCAAATTTTAAGAGTTTTACTATCTGATGAATACTTCAACAAGAAATGAAAAAATAAATCTCAAATTTATTAAAGTACTGCACAAAGTGGCACTAAACATTGAAGATGTGTAACTGTGCACATAAGCTACACGCACCTTTTCTGTACATCGGCAAATTACACCGCCGCAGGGGTCATATAAATCTCGGAGGTTATGGCGAGATATTTTTGCAAGCAATCGATTTATTCAAAGAATCGACAGGCAAACCCCTCGGGTAGGCCTGCATTGAATACCAAATGGCACGGAACCGAATCGAATTTATAAATAATCGAGTGGATGACGATTCTGTCGAGACCAGCTATTTCCTGGACACACCGAATTTATATTTTGGACACTGGAGGAGCACCCCAAGCTCAAAAATCCACTCAAGTTCTGTACTCTTTAGCAAAATAGCGAAATACGATCTCTTCCCCGGTTCGCACGGCGATAAACAATTCGAAAAATACCGATAAATATTTAACGAGATCTGTGCAAAAATACGCCCGTCACGAAGACCAAAAATACTTCAGATAAATTCGATCTGGGGGGCACACTGAAAAAATTCCATAAATTTACCGCATTTGAAGAACAAAATACTTTGGTTTTGCAAATTTGAAATCAAACACTAGCTCGAAGCACAAACAAAAACATCAACAAATTCCAGCCCGTTATCTTTATCAGCAAATTCGAGCCTCAATTTTGGTTTTGTTAAGAAAAAAGTCGAGACACGAAATTGATTTTTGCCTGTGGTGTGTCTCGTCCAGCAAACTTACCTCTTTGGTGCCGCTTAAGGTGAGGTAATTCGTAAAACTTTACGATCACTTTATTCTAAACGACTTTATACACTTTTTAGCAATTCACTTGTGCAATTTTGCCGCATTTTAATCGAAACTAAAAGGTTTTTATCGAATGTGTTCACACCGAAATGCACGTAAACAAGAACCAGCCGCCATGCACTTTTCACAAAACGTCATTTTACCCGCCCATATGTTCGCTTTGCGCGACAATTCGGAACAGTCGGTAACAAAATTCGTTGGTTGATTCGGAACTAGGAGAAATATTGTGCGAAATGTAACGGCCATTTTGGCCGGAAATAGAAAACCACGTTTTATTGTTGAAACATAAGATTACGAATCGATACAATATTTTGGAACATGAGAATTAGACACTTTCCGTACTTTACAGTTTAAGGATAAAAGTATGCACAGAGATTTAAAGTTCTGGACGACGAGAGTTAAAGGCGCGATTCACTGTTAATTTTTAAAGGGTAATATGCATAATAAAAATAAGCTAACATCTGAATATCCAATAAGTTCGAGGTTACATTCCCCAGTTGCTTTGAAAATAACTAATCTAGCAACATTTATTTACGTATTATATTTACCTTCTGCTTCTATAGCGCGACCACCCAAACCAGATCTGCCCAGCAGGCAAAGTTCCGTATACTATACGAAAGAAAATACGTAGAAAAACCGGATAAAAGCATGGAAAATGGTGGATATAGGATGGAGGATAGAAGATGGAGGATGAAGGATGCTGGATAAAGGGTGAAAGTTGGAGGTTGGTGGATAGAGGATGAGGGATGGAGGATTTTGGATGGTGGATAGAGGATGGGAGATGAAGGATGGAGTGTGGTTGATGGAGGATTTTGGATATAGGATGGAAGCAACGCGAGAAATGGAAGCAACGGGAGTAACAGGAGCATCGTGAGAAACAGGAGCAACGGTAGAAACGAGATCAACGGGAAAGACGGGAGTAACAAGGGCGATGGCACAACGTGAGCGTAGCGAGTGTAGTTGCGGTACGCGGCTAGTTATTTATAAATGGTTGCATTGAATATGAACTTGTTAACTTTATAGAGAATGATTCAATGAATTCAATGGAGTTTCTGGTTGAAATGTGAAACGCAGCAAACAGTAGTGAAAGAAAAAATAATAAACCTGTCTTAATATTCGTCATTTGAAATATTGGAAATATTGCAAATTGTGAACTTCTTGTAGATTTTAATTATTTAATAAATCTACCTAGAAGCGATCACAAAGATTAAACTTTGTAGCTTGAGGAGATATACGAGTATATAAATTCTAGAATATCTCAAGCATTTTTTGCAAATGGATATACATAGAAACAAACGCTGTTTTCACCTTCCCCTCACACCCACATTACCCAGAAATACTATCAAACTAATTAACATTTTAAATCATTCAATATATCTAAAAGGGTTTTGCACTTGCAAACTGGAAGTACCAACCTAGCTATAAGCCACCGGTTTTGTATAAAGCTCTTCGAAGCCCGAGAAGTGGGACAAAACAGGGCTGTTATATGAAATTGTTGTTGTTGTTTTAGCTTGTGAGTGAGTGAGACAAAACATTGTCGTTATGACAATTATTGCTGTTTTACGTGCAAGTGAATGCGACGATGACGTATCGCGGCTTGTTAACTCCAGTATTATATTTCTATGACCAGTATGTTTCAGACTCGAAGTGACCGAAAATAAGTCGTACTCCAAAAGAGGCTATCTTAGCTTACCGATGAAAGTTATGATAACTAATATAAGGAATACCCTCCCCTTCTTTATTCTATTAATTCCAAAAATGATTTTATAATGGAGGAAAATTTAATTTTTGTCCAAAATGTTACTCAACTATTTATTTGTTGGGAACTTGCAAAAGTTCCACCCGTTTCCCAACAGATGGTGTTATATAAGTTTTTTTTGAATCGGGCAATATAAAGCCAAATTCATCGGCACGAAGGTCAACGTATCCATGCATGTATGCCCGTGTATATGCTCGATCTGGAGAATTATGTGTACATGATCTTTGACACTGAGTGTTTTACATGGTGAACTGCGTGATAATTTGATAATTGCAAGGGGATGACAGGAACTGTGAAGAGAGGGGAACCCGGTTCTAACCTTTTAACAAATTTTGCTACTTCTGGGGTATAGAAAACAGTCTTTAATTTTATCTGTATATGTTTTCACACTATTCCATCTACCTGCATGGGTTGAAGATAGTGATGTTGAATTTACACCGAACACGTTGCGGTGCGACTATACCCCCTCCATAAAAATCCACCAATCAGGCGACAAAAAAGGTCAACAATGTTCGACTTTTCGGACGAAAACTGGCTTTTGATGGGCTTGGGGTGGTAAAGTCGTGCCGAATGTGTTTGTTGAAAATCCATTATGCGAGAAAACCCGAAATATTTCAATGTATGAGTGTTTTTTGATAACTGCATTGGCAAAACGGTAGTAAAAAGGGATGGGTGAAAGGTTCTTACCGGTTTTATTTTCCCCTGAAATATTGATGTTTGTGGGTATAAATAGCTTCACAAAGGATCTGTGAAGACAGTCAGTAAGTACATCCATCTGCGAAAAGTCACTTATTATTTTTTCGAACGAATTCAGTCTATGAGTCTACGGAGCTTTTTGGTGTTATTAGTGGAGTTTTCAAGTGTCCTTTTTAGATATTAAAATTTGTTGGTTAAAAATTAAATACAATTTCCTCTCAACAAAATGTCAAAATCAGTGGAAATTAAAGATTGCGAGCATTACTCGACTTTTCTAAATGGGATGTCCGCAGTGCGAAGAGACAAACGGGTAAGTTCCCTGTTGATATAATTTATATTACAACGCAGTGTCATGGGTTAGAAATTTTATCGCCCTAGTTTTATAAATTTATCTCGATACTTCCCTAATATGTTTTGAGATTTCGGAAAAAATTGCTGTATTGTTACTAAAGGCCGTGACAGAATAAAAGCAGCGGCAGCATCAACAGTGCTGCTTTTTGCTCCGCTTCATTCCCAATTCTTAAGGGATTTACGTTGGCAGCACTGAAGCAGAATTTTAGAATTTATAATGAAAAAACAGCACTGTTTTCGTCTCTGCTTCTGCTACTGCTTTCATTTAAACAGGCGCCATACGATCGTTTACCATCTAAAAAAAATTGCTTCTTCCACTACTTTTTACTTTTATTATGTCACGGCCTTAAACGAAAAACAAACAAATGGGGATTTTAGCTATTATTAATTTACTTTATAAACTAAACTTTGCTATGAAATTTGATATGTTAAAGTATGTGGTCAATCAAAATTTTTGAAATTTGGGTTGGTTCAGAACAAAGAGATATATTTACTGGAGACGACTAGCAGCGATTTTTTTTAAGCCAGACGATTCCTCACAAAGGACCGGTAATACGGGCTATGCTACTATTAGCATCTTACTCACAATTATGTTATACTCTCTTCAACACACAAACGCCAAATATTTCAATACTAGGCTACTATTTGCATTTAACTGCCACTTGGTAACAAAAGCTCCACATAAAAACGTTAAATTTTCCGTCAAAATGCTTCAAAGTGCTTCATACAAAAACGGCGTCTTGTCTTCTCTAGTATTTATATCTCTATGATTCAGAAGCATTCTCTTGGCTAAAAAACTCTTCTACTCCAGACAAAGGAGCTATGAAATAATTCAATAGACTGATTAGTGCACCATATAAATTTCTTTTTCTTTGCAGTTCTGTGATATCAAGCTTCGTGTAGGCACTGAACTAATAGATTCACACAAAGCCGTTCTTGCTGCGTTCAGTCCATATTTCAGTGATCATTTTGACAGTAAATTAATTATTAAGTCTCATCAATTCAAACTAACTTACATATATCTTTTCTAGATACGTTTCTAAAAAGTGGACAAAAAGGACTCGATTTCTCAGAGATCATGAATATGACAGTGCTGACATCAATTCTGGATTACATGTATTCGGGTTCAATCTCGTTTCGAATTGAAGATAGTGTTATACTTATGATAACACTGGATTTTTTTCAAATGCAATCTGTAAAAGATTTATGCGAAGTGTATCTTGTGGATAACATCGATGCGAGCAATTACGTTGCTCTCTTCGACTTGACAGGTAATTTGGTTTTTTTAATTTTCTCATCGTGTAGGACCCTGTCATAACTGTGATTCCCAGCGAGTCGTAAAATTTTGGATTTAACTCCAATATCAAGCCATAAGCACGCAATTTTCCAACATCGATTATTCCAAAACAAATTTATTGCTTTTCCAAAGGGAAAAATAAAATTTACGAAACCCTCTCTGGTTCTTCTAATCTTCTAATATATAAAAATATAACAGTCAATGCTTGGGTCGAATGGAAATCTACACATGTGAACCGTTACCTTTAAAAATTTGCATGTACCTTCACGAGACTACCGTACAGGTCGAGAACATAATTATATTCTCGAAATTTGGTTCGTACTGTAGGATGGCCATATCTTTCTAGATATCACGCAGTTGGTTAGTCCTCTCCATTTGGAGTCCGCATTTACGAGAAAGTGCTTGGATATTTGGCGCTTAACAGTCCCTAGTGAAAGGATTCTACGAGAGCCCTGAAAAGCAGAACCTTGCACAGTCAGCCCGTTCGTTACTCTCTATCTTGCTGTGGCGTGGGACCCAAAACAGAGTAATTTTGACTTGACTTCCTAAGTAAGCTATTTCCTCTTGGTACTGTTCGACGAGTTTAGAGGAAGTGGTAGGCCAATCTAAAGCCTTACTTTATTGCGGAATAACGAGTAATCTGTATAACATGAGTAAATGTCGTTCCATTGGGCCATTGTTTTTATAAATATTAATGAAAAAATAGTTATTTCCGACTTATTTCTAATTATTGAGATAACTAGTAGTCCAACAAACTATCTAATGATAATTCAATTTCGTTTAACAGAGGAAGTGACACTCAAAAGATTAAAAAAAGCGGCGGTGCAGTACATCAATAATAATTTCCAAAAAATTAGTGGGTCGAATGAGTTCAAGGAATTTACTAGAAATCAGGTAGATTTTATTAATTTAGAAATGAATATTAAACTACATTTTATATGGGTTCTTAATTCAGCTAGAATCTGTTATACAGAAAACTCGCGATGAAGATGCCGAAATAACGTATAAGGCTATCATAGGATGGATCAAGCACGATAAACTAAATCGTAAAAAATATGTAGAAAAGCTACTGAACTATGTTTCGATAAAACATTTAACTCCTTCATATTATTGGAAAGAAATTCGGAAGGATAAGTTTTTAAAGAACGATTTTGGTGGCCTTCAGTGGCTTGTGAAATCTTTTATGGACCACCCAGAATCAGCAATTCGACCACATCAAACACTACACATCTTGTCAGCTGTAGATAATTCGAATTATGAATGGGACGTTTGTGATAAATTGCTAACAACGCGTGAATCTCGTTCGTCATTGGACGGCTGTGCAATGGTAAAATATCACAACTCAATTTATGCTTTCGGCGAGAGAGATCCAAATGAAATTGGAGGTATTGGATTAAAATACGACACTAGAACTAAATGGAATCCAGTTATTGAAGGCAACAATTTGATAAAGCCTTGGGCCGGAGTTTGTAGTCAAGGCGATGGAATATATTTGATTGGTGGCTTAGAAAATTATCGACGAAAAAAATCTTGTCTACTTTATGATGTGAAGACAAGTCAGTGCACTACTTTGCCAGACATGAAATATGCTAGGAAAAGACCCGGTGTTGTTTCGTGCAGTACGTCCAGTTTGAATTAATTCTATTACTCCTGAATTAATACATATTTTTCAGATTCTTCAATATACATATTTGGTGGCTATTACTCGAAATTAGATACCTTTGTTGAACGATATGATCCTCGAGAAGGAAAATGGTTCGATCAAGGTTGTATTAAGCTTAAATCGTCGGTCAGTTCGGCAGTAGTTTCCGAATTCAATGTTTATTGTTTGCAGTTTAGTTCGGATAAACTAATTAATTTCGATACGCGGTCTTCCAAATACACTAATGTGACTTCAAAGTAAGTATATTATACGAATGTATTTTTGATTGTAGTTTAACATAAATTTTGATTAATTTTAGAACGGGATACTCGCTTGCATCACTAGATGGACGACTTTATATAGCGCATGACGAAGGAATCGCAGAATATAATCCTTACGTAATGGAATGGAATGAAATTTTAGAAAAAAAATTGTGGGTACCCGTTCTGGTTGCATAAGTTTTACATGAATTATACAATGTGCCTATACTATTATGTTTTTTCTGTTATGAAGTCTTTTGTTAATAAATTAGTATAGGGTGGGCAATATAAAAGTTTGTTTTTAAAAACGCTATAAAATGAGGCTACATCGATATTTTTTATAATTTATTTTTTTATTGTATTGGTTAGAGTCTCCGATTTAAGAATGAAAAACAATTTCTTTCATGTGGCTCCCTCTGCTGGCCTTACAGTAGTAATCCTGTGAGTTCAGTTTTGAAGCACTTTTTCGATGATTTCGCCGCTTATCTCGCCAATAACATTCGCAATGTTATGTTTTAAATCTGGAATTGTTTCTGCATTATCCGCATAGCATCGATTCTTAACGGCACCCCCACAGAAAAAAGTCTAGAGGCGTCAAATCGCAGCTCCGCGCAGGCCAATTGACATTTCCAAAACGGCTAATTGTTCGGTTTTTAAATTTGGCGCGCAAGAGATCGATTGTTAGTTTGCTTGTATGGCATGTGGCGCCATCTTGTTAAAACCCAAGGTCGTATACATTCATAGCGTTGATTTGAGGCCATAAAAAGTTGGTTAACTTGGCTCTGTAACGGTCGCCATTGACGGTAACGGCGTTTCCAGCATCATTTTCGAAAAAACGGACCAATTATGCCACCACACCAAAATCCACACCACACTGTCACTCTTGGTGGATGCATTATAGCCTCTCTACGATTACGTGTGGCTGTTCCGAACCCCAAATCCGGCAGTTCTGCTTGGTCCGCTTGGCGCTATTCTACGACCCATACATTTTTTCAAAATTCGCACGGTTTCGGCTACACAACATTGACTTTGAAAATAAGTTTTTAATCTTTCGAAACGCTCCCCAAGCGAAAACTTGATTGTTTCGTACCTCGCAATATTAGTAGTTAGTAGTAGTATTAGTAGTCTGGGTGGCTTAGTGGCTAGAGCACTTGCCTTCGGTGCACCTGGTACCAGGTTCGAATCTGCTTGACGACAAGTAATTTTCGAAAATGGGACTGGGTGCCGGACTACAAGTTTACTCAGCTGTAAATGAGTACCTGAGTTAAAAACGGGGTAATAATCACGGACGAGCGTGTGGCTGACCACTTCACCTCCTAGTGTTCCGTTGGTCTCGCAATGAAGTAACTCTAGCATTACTTCAAGGCCTAGGCCCGATTTGGGCTGTTGCGCCATTGATTATTATAATATTAGACTAATGAGCTGTAACAATTTCAAGCAAATCGGTCCATCCAGTGCTGCCATATCCTATGATTAAAAAACAAACCTTTAAATTGCCCACCCTATAGATGCGATTAGATGGCTTTTCTTCAAAACATTTTTTCTTGACACTTCCTATCATTGTTAGACTATGATCCTTAAATGAGATTTCAGATTCCTTTTTAATTAATTAAGTATTTTTTGTTTTAAATACCTGCGTGGACCAATCGCTCGCCTTTAGCTCAATCCAAAAATCTAAAACTTTTTTTTTAATATTTTCGTGTGTAGAATTTGGTACCCAAACGGATTTTTCGAAATCAGCTATATACGTGAGCTATCGTATCATTTAGGAACCTATTTTATGGTCCCATATGAAAAAGTACTCAAGGAAAACTTTAGACTCGTTTTTTAAAACAATTAAGGGGCTCGTTGCAAATTTTGCATTTTGAAAGAGGACTCGGACACCATTTTTGGTATCATTGCTCTAATAACTAACAAACCTATACTGGAGTCACGATTGGCTACAAGCCAATCGTACGAAGGACTCACTTAATTTCTTACATATTTATCCTTTTCCTTGGAACAATTCAAAATTTGTGTACAAAATTTCCAATTCGTAGCTTGACGCGTTCAAAAGTTATCGGAAAATATTGTTGAACACGTGTCTTAATAATTTTTTGTATGAAAGATATCACAAGTGGAAAAAGGAATTCGCTGACTAGTTTACTACTGAATTACTTGAGTTATAGTTATAGTTAAAAAAAAATGTCCGTCTGTACGCCGTACGCAAAATAGTTTGAAGGCGCGTAGCTCCCAAACCCGTTGAGGTATTCGGTGAACCACTACGACTGGTATCTTTTAGAGGGGTGAGGGTTTTATACGAAAAATTTTGGTTTCTAGATCTCAGCAACCGCTTACGGTAGGAGGCTCAAACTTGGAATTTCTATAGAACTTCGATATTGGACCTAATTGTAAAAAAAATTGTTGATATGAGTGAAGGTGTGTGGGAGTGGGCGAGGATAACAATTCGTTCTTAAGGCTCCATGTGCACGTTAAGTGCGATTTTGATGATTTATAACTGTTTTCTTACCAATATTTCACGTTAATGGCAACAAAAAAAAACAAAATAAAATTACACCACTTCATCCATAGAGAAAAAATTCAAAACTGTATTTGGAAAAAATGCTATTAGAACAACAACCCTTGAACATTTTTTAAAATGCGTAAATTCGAGTTTTTTAAACGCATATTATCTATTTCTTGAATAATTAACATGTCATTTTTATTAGTATAGTGCTAGAAAAAATCTTAATCAAGATAATATATAACATAGGATGAAGTCAAACTGAAGCAATTTCCACGATTTTTATGGCAACATGAGAAGACCGCATTTCATTGAAAAGTATCATAGATAGTATAATTAATTGATATTTCTAAAAGATAAATCAATGAAAAAATTATTGGTTTTTAGTAGTTATACTTTTCAAATAATTTGAAAACATATATGATCGGACCGGACTCATGATGCCTAAACGCAAAAATGCCGAGATCGACAGGTCGACACATTCTAAAATCCATATCTCCTAAGCCGTTGATGGCACGAAATTCAAACTTAACAAATATCTGTTCCTATACTATACTAGGTGAAAAGATTGAAAATAAATTTTTGAGGGGGGTTATTGGCGTACGGGGGTGGGGGTGTAAAACTTCAGATTACGATATCTCACGAACCAATTGCTCTAGCAAAATAAAATTCGGTTTGAGTAGAAACGTCGACAAATAAAGATTGCTCAAATTAAAATTTTTTAAGGTGGTGGTGGAACATGGAAGGGGGGGATAAACATTTTTCAAAAAAATATCGTTTCATATCTCAAGAACAGTTGAAGATATGTAGATGCTTCAAATTTTTACCAGAAGTAGGCCCTAGCTGGGAAAAAAAATTGTGGTGGGGGTGTAGAGGGTGGGGGTTCAGAGGGTGAGGGTGGGGAAGGGTAAGAAGGAAGAGGTTCCGATGTTTATATCTTAAGAACCTATAATGAGAAAAAACTGAAACTTGGTGGCAAAAAAATGTTGAGTCAAAATAGAATGCATATATATTCACGATTTTCGTCATATCTACTAGGTCTTCCAAAATATTGAATTCACTTTCATTCTATGGATTATTCATATGAATACCTAGAAAGTGTTTTCAAGATTTTTTGAAAATTAACTCCTAAGGGGGTGTAAAGTGATTGTATACTTTTTCATAAATTCTTCCATATCTCAGGTCTGACCAGATATCGAATATCATTTCACTTCCACGGGCTGGTTTAATAATCACCTATTTTTAAGTTTTTTCCTTTTTCAACCCCTAGACCGCATCCCGGAGTATGACCCAATCATGGTATTCATATATTACGAACTTTTTGTTAGGTCTTCAGTCACATAGTAACCTACACCGCATCTTCGAACTGAACGCGTTCCGAACTTCTGCCGGAAAAATAATAAAGTTACGCCCAGACCATTGGCAGATTTTTTTTCATTCAACCCCTATGAATGGGTGTGGAGCGTGGTGGAAAGGAGTTGAAGTCATTTCACGAATTCCGCCATATCTTTTAGGTTTGATGAGATATGGAATTTGTTCTTTTTCTATGGCCTGTTTAGTTGTGCTCTTTGTTGCTTAATTTGTTTCTATGTACATATGTACAGAACCATAATTTGACAATTTCGCTCTGGTGACCGACTAGCTAAGCCTACCCCAAACACCTCGTTTGGGTACGACTATGGTCCACCTTTGTTTTAATTTGTTGATGCAAACTGCGTACGATAAGAAATTACATGCGATACTATCATATTAAACTAATCGCCTTGACCTGATCAAATTTCGTCAAGATAAGCGAAAAGATGCAATATTCTCGTAATTCCATGAGTTTTCCATAATACCATCGCAACGATCAAGCCAAGATGGCTAGACTTCAGAATAATTTCCATAACGTGAATAAGATTCATGTCTCCATCACAAAATCTTAACGATAGAAGCATCAGCTTTTAAGATCTACCCAAGTGGATACTTGAGGTCTTGAAGATGATTTCGTTGCGATCGCTATGCGCAATGTAGTCTCGTCTCCGTACGAGTACTTCCAGTCCAGGCTCTCCAGTTTCATAGCCGAGAGATCGAATTCAGTTCAGTCTTCAGTTCGTAGTAAGTGCGCGTTCGGTACGTTTTCCAGGTGAGCGCCCGTTGATCGAGTTTACCTGCTGCTACGTGTAGATTTAATAGATTGGATCGTGCGATTTTTGACGGTGTGTTTCCGTATATTCTGTGTTTTCTTAATGTACATAAAAGTTTTGTTCCAATTTAGTTTTAATCTTTTTGGGAAGAAATAAACAACGGAAAGAAATAAATTGCTACAAGAAACTCACGTGTGTAATTTACCTGTGGCCGTACGGTGTGAAAGTTTGAGTTTAGGTCATTGAAGTGCACGTTCAAGTTCTAAAAAGGTGCAAAAGAAAAGAATTTTTGAGGTGATAGCGTGAAACCGGTTCCGAATTTCCGACTCAGTGAGTGCAGTGTCGCTCGCATGGCAGTGAATTTTTGCGGCAATTTTTTTAGCGTAGTGTGCCCCTAAATGTTGGAGGAGTACATCAATTTTTATGATTTTATTACACGAAAATTCGAGACGGACTGCGACGTTTATTTTAGTAGCCAGCAAGAGTTAACCGGAATCAGTGGACTACTTTGCTCAGTGTTTCGGTAAGCAAAGTTGAGATAAAATTTACTGGTATAGAAAAATTCATCATCGGAATAATTTAGCGACACTGATGCATGATGATATGTGATATCTTTTATCTCTGATAAGACAATGCGAGTAACTGTGTTACCACTGTCGAACGTTCTCAGGTGTTTTTCGTGTCATGGTTTTGAGTTATGTCGTTCTGCTAGCGTAACATAGACAATAATAATTATTTCATCCGGCCTTGCCACTTGCGAGCCTATTGTTACGTTACGTTTCTATGCACTGATGTAAATCTAAAAAAAAGCCTCTAAATCAATCGAAACATTGTAAAAAAAAATTTTGAATTTGAGCTTTGTTCACATTAAAGTTTGTCAAAAAATTGTTCACTTGACGAAAAAACTTAAAAGATTTTATGAATGAATATACTGAGGAAGGAAGAAGCTACCCAAGGACCTTTAAGGTTTTTGTAACTTCCAGAAATGATTCGTAGCATATTGAAAAGTAAAGTGCTGTGGAAATTGTATTTGACTTAAGCTATCATTAAGCTTATATTAGTTTGTATGATTGACCATAAAAATTTGACCGAATTTGATGTCAAATATCCATTTGACACGCTACCCGATTTCGGTATTACACTATATCTGATACATTTGACACTGTCGTCAAATTTTCTGCGTTTGTCAAGCGCCATCGGGTCTGATCAACTGTAAATATTGGTATTATACACTGTATGCCGAGCACCACATTCTCGAGTTTACAACTCCGTTAAGATTAATTAACGAGACGTAAGTGGATTTAACCAAAAATAGGACTATACTAAGAACAGTTATTGTTTTAATGTTTGTCGTTGTTGGTTCAATTATTAAAAATTAACAAAAAAAAAGTGTTGTGCAGTAATTATGATGTCGTGTTTACTGGAGAAAAGACAGACGTAGTTTAAATTAATTATATATTTCACCTCCCTTCTTGTGCCGTTCTACGGACGCCTTTGAACCATTTGATTTGGAGGAAAAACAATGAGTCCAAAATGCTCGATAGCTGAAACTTAGATCTATCGGCCAATTGTCTGGGTTCAACTTTAAGATGCGGTGTGGGTAACTATGGTAGTGACAACCTATGGAATAACCTGGAGGCTATTTGGAACATAGTAGCCTGGGTGGCTTAGTGGCTAGAGCACTTGCCTTCGGTACACCTGGTACCAGGTTCGAATCTGCTTAGCGAGAAGTAATTTTCGAAAATGGGAATGGGTGCCGGACTACCAGTTCACTCTGCTGTAAATGAGTACCTGAGTTAAAATCGGGGTAATAATCACGGACGAGCGTGAAGCTGACCACTTCACCTCCTAGTGTTCCGTTGGTCTCGCAATAAAGTAACTCTAGCATTACTTCAGCCCGATTTGGGCTGTTGCGCCATTGATTATTATTATTATTGTTATAACCAATAGGTCAGGATCAACTTATTAAAGTTCAATTTATTTTATTTATAACAAATATATGAACCAAATTTCAGAAATATTATTAAGTTATTTAACTGTCCGGTAGTCTCGAAAATGTACATGCAAAATTTGGGAGGAAACGTTTCACATGTGAAGATTTCCATCCTACCCGACCGATATTTTAGATTTAAGTCCGAAATTGTTATCGAAAATCAATTTTTTTTTTGAGAAGCCGCAATTTTTTAAAAATTTATATTTCTTCAATTTTTTTTTTAATATGATCCTATCCAAAGATATCGTGGTCTTTTTATGTAGGAGTTCTCGGTAATCAGCTATACCAGTGTTAAAAATCATTATTTTTAAAATAAAAATACCAGAATAAAGTTAAAAATTACCATAATATATATGTAAATTTTTACGTTAATAAATTAAAATGTCTTTACAAGAAAAAATAATGAAAAATTTTTTTCGGCCTGCTGACTACGTACTTATAACCGTTTATTTCATAAATGCGATTTAAAGAGGTTTATTGCTTTTCGATTTTCAATAAGTTAATAAAATTGATACTATATACGTATACAAACAAATAATTAATCCTCTTCAATAAACTATAAACGAAAAATTGTTTATCTTTTGAACGTCGTTAGTAAGTTATCTTGTACTTAATTCTAGAAAACGCAATTATTGTTTATATTTTATATAGTCTACTTAACTATTGTTAATTGATTTTTAAGCCGAATGTCAGTAGTAATGTAATATAATTTTTATGGAATCTTTAAAAATTTAAAAGTAAGATATGAATCAGATATGTACTTACTCGTATAAAACTCAATTTACAAAACCAACTAAAACCAAATATTTTAAATGTTTTTTTTGAGCGTAAGTGGTAATTTTAATTCCGAAACTTTTTTCTAAAAATTCAAAAAAAAAAATATATGTATATACTTATTTTAATTATAAATTTTTTTAAATAGGTACATATTATCATAAAACTGTTTTTTGGGGATTAGTTTTGGAACATAGTTTACATGCCTACATACATACATACATATCGTGGACAAAATTTTAAGTTTACAGCGTTAAAAGTTCTGATGCTATCGACCAATACTCGTGTACATATCCGAATATTTTTCAAAGAACTCATTCAATTTTCTTGAAACTAATTTCTCCACCTGATGGAAATATACATGTTCCCGTAGGAGTGGTGCGACTTTTATGAACTTTACTCATGAGAACCTGAGAAATGCTTAAGAAAATTTCGGGCTGAATTAAAGAAATAAAACTCTTCAATTTTCGTCTAGTGTATGAAAATGTGTGGAAACGATCGCAAATAGATACAATAATAGTTTCTATATCACAAAAATGCAAAAAAAGTTCATACTTTCACCAAAGAACAGCAGAACAGCAAAAATTCGTATGTAAAAATATGTGCTCGATCTTGGTCCATACAAAAGTTCTTGAAAAATTTATGCATTCTTCTTTCGAAGATAGTTCGAGACTGAGTTTTTTCTCCATTTAAACTATGAACATAAATAAAAACAGAATATCGCTTCGAGTGGCTACCACATAAAAGTTCATAAGAACTAAAACATTCTCCGCGACTAATGATATAGCTCGAGAATACGTAGAGTTATTAAACTAAAATTTTTATATGTTATTGAAATCACGACAAAAGAAATGCTGGGTGTATTAATAAGCAATGAATTTCTGAAAAGGTCTTCAAATATCGTTTCTGCAGTCGCACTTGATCTCTGTCGTATACCGACTTTAACGATCAGAAAGACGGACTCCAACCTCAAAAATAACAATATTACACTTAAAGTGTTATCATATTTTTCTTTCAATTTTATTGGACAAATTTTCTAAACATAAATTTTTTCTCAAGTTTAAATTTTCAAAAAATTTTGTCCATCGCTAAGATCGTGAAACGCTATGCATTTCTTGCACACAGTAAATAGTTAATTGACTTGTTAAGGTACTTATGATCGCCACTTAGTCACAGTCGAGCGCTTGTAGAATGTCTGAATATTTTCCAATCTTTTTTCGTCTTTTATAAACTGATTAAGATACGAATATTTAGTATGACGAGACGATAAAAAACAATTCGGTTTAAGAGAAATTTGAAATAATCATAACCACCAGTACAAAATCACATATATGGGTTTAAAGTATAAATTACTCGAATGAAGTGTCTTTTGAAACCTATTAAAGGCTAATTGAAGTCTAGTACCTACTCTGTGTATCCAGGACTCAAACTAATAAGCATCAGTAATAGAAACATACTCACAAGTGTTAGTTCAACTCCATCGTTCTTATGAAAATCTAAAAACAGTAAGGGAGTATCTTCACCGATTCCTTCAAATGAAAAGGTGATTCAAACATTGTAATGGTGTAGCAACTTTTTTACGTTCTCAACTCACGCACTTTTATCATTAAATCTTCACCTTAACAAATTTCTTTGTTAGACTAATATAATAGACACTAAGTTTATTCAGTACACTCAAATATTGTATTTTGACCAACAAAAATTTGTCTGTCCGTTCGCCGTACATGAACGTTCTTACCGCGCGTCATAATTGAAGAACCCCATGAGATTTAAATTTAAATTATTCATAATGGGTGCAGTGTTCACAGAGAGAGTTTTAATTGAATGAAACCATTATCATGAAAACTATTATTATTATTATTAAATTACAATAAATTGAATTAAATTGCAATAAATAAATAAAAATTAAATTAAAATACTGTAAGTGTAATACTATACCATTGACTGGGTAAAGTATTCGGATCTCTTTAGTAGTCCTTAGTGTATTTACTCTGGACTTTTAAGGAGCATGCAATTCAGCTCTGTCGAACTCCACTTTGTACCTTATAAATTATATTTTAAAAATGTAATATTTTTGGGTGTCAGAGCTATGAAGAACATAAAGATTAGAGAAAAGGAGAAATTTGAAATATGCTACAGCATTGACAATGGACATAAGGTGTTTTTAGTGATGGTTAAATAATAAAACAACATTTTTGAATCGTTTAACGCTGGATTAAACTTATTTTGTTGATTTTCTCACTATGCTTATAAAAATCATATAAACATAATTTGTACACCCCCACTTTATCCAAAATTGGATGTTGTCCTCGGCGCTTATATTACTCCAATAGTTTTTTTTCGAGATATGATCCAAGTGTATATTGCTACTTTTCACTATATTAATTTTAAATAAAAATAAAATGAATTGTATTATACTTAAAATGTTAAACGTGTTAAATGTGTTAAAATATTTATTTAGCTTATTGTTTTTGTGTATTATTTAGCTTATTCTTCAGAGTGCTACAGAATTTGTTACACTAACACCTACAATAAAAAAATTAAAAAATATATACCTACCATTTTCCACCATTATCCGGAAATTCAAACTTTTTCTTATTGGCAGATTTTATCTGATATTTTCAATTTTACAACATCCTCTGAATATCTATTTTTAACATTTCCTATTTCGATACACAAAGTAATGACCTTGTTTGTAATTACCTTAATCACCTGGAGTCAGATTGTATTTGTAAAATACTTCAAATTGTTTACAAAAGGTTACGTACTGCAATGAGTAACGTAATATAAAAAAATGTGTAAACATTTTTGTTTCCTACTAAGAACCATTCAATGTGAAGAAAAGAAGTATGAGTTAGCATTAAAGGTGAATCACCGAATTATTAATTCGTATCAAACGGAACGACTTTATTCTATCACTACTTAGGGCCGTTATTACAACCTTCAGTTAAAATTTAACCAGAACTTTGACTGTAAGTTTCGTATGAGCATCTGTCAGTTAAAGTTTCAGTAAGAACGTTACTGGCTATCGTAGGAACGGGCCTTAGTAAGTAAATTAATAATGGGAAAAGTTCATGTTATTGACGATTTAAATAATTGAAACTGCCAAAATTTATACAGTTAATTCTGAAACGCGTTTAGGACCAAATTTCAAACTGTTTTTGTACCTACTAAAAAAACAAAATCATAGGTATCCAAGGAACCTCTAAAGAGCGGCAAAGATAAATGAGTTAATCTTTCCCAAATTTCAATTTCTAATACATATTTACAATAAGCATTTTATCAATTTTTCAAATCTATTATTTGCTGAAATTATTAGTATGTGTACTCCGCTAAGGAATTTCTTTCGACTACCGGTTCTGAGTTATTGATTAGTGCCTGCAATAGTAAATTCAGTAGAGTGGTTCCTGTAAAATCGATACACAAAAAATCAATTACTAAGACTTTTTCTGAAGTGCGAATTGAACGAATCAATTAAGTCAACTTCTTTTTTTAGAATATTTTTTGCTTAAATACGAAGATAAACAATTTCCACCTACAATGTGTGTGAGCTTTAGTCGTAAAGAGATAGTTCAGGTTTATGCGATTATCTTCCATACATACATATATGATGTAGAAATTTAAATTTTTCCATGTGCACTCAATTCACTAACTTACTAGACATCGGGAAATCTTTTTTGAACAGACCTTTCAGCAATCAACTATATAAACTTGTCGACACCGACAATAATCCAAATGCATAGCTTGCTCATATGCAGATGACTACCGCATACTTAATCTAGCAGTTGTTAAGTTGAATTGTGAAAATAAGTGGTCTTCCGACACGAGAATTTCGAATTTAAGAATAACCTTTTGTCGAGCATGGATATTAACAATAGCCAATTATCAAGCATCGATAATAATTGAAATGCAAACTTTTTTATTTCTAATCATTTTTAACAATGTCTTAATTGAACCGATTGGGAATAACTGAATCTATCGCATAACCATGTTAATCACGAATGTAAATATAGAAATATTTTTTTTACTCCACTTCGAAGGTATAATAGCTACCAACATATAAAATTTATTAAAAACATGTGGTAATAGTAATTGTACGAATACTAGAGGAAGGAATTTCATTTGGATTTTCGGTTTAATTTGAAGTTGTGGGACAAAAGCAAAAAATCAAGGGAGTTGAGTGAGTAGCGACCATACAAATGTTATTAAATAAGTACACGATAAGTCGAGAATGCTTTGGATTTTTACATTTATTAAGTTCAGTTCAAGTGTGACTGCAATTTGACCAATTTTAAATTATTCAGAATGCGTGATTGATTCAGAAAATTTGACAGTTTCTTAAAGTTATTCATAAAGCGATTGACATTAAATAAAGAAAAATTTAATAGTTTTCTAGTGGACATCTAAGTTTCAATTTTCTAGCATAAGTTCCACGTTCCAATAAAAATACGACTCGTCACCCCGTGACACACCTTTACAGCAACTTGGGAGTTGGATATCAGAAAACCCTAAGATTAGTTTAGACTTAGACTTAGGTTTAGCTTCCACAGTCGAAGTTTAAACCAAAAATTTTCTTTAAACTTACTATCAAACGAATAATGCGTTTCACAGATGTTGTAAAACACAAGTTTTCTAATGATAGGATTAAGCTAAACGGTAGAATTTCTTCCGTTTATAGCTCCGATTAATGTTTTTGACAGTCTGTCGATTTTACCCTAATCAAAGTAACCATGATTGTCAATAACTCCAAATTTTGAATATTGCAGCGAAATAAAATGACAGAAAAGGCAGGGTATACCAATGTAAGCAAGTTTAATTCATTTGAATTAGTTCACAATGATTGCGAATTTCAGATTAGTTAATCATAGGATATTTATTTACCGTGAAATCGAGTCAAGTTTAAAGTGCGGATTATTCTTAAGTTTTAGTTTAATTAAACTTAAGTTCAAATTTCTACTGTGAAACCGGCCCTTAGACTTTTATATAAAAACTCTGCCTAATCTATAGCCAAGTTGACATCCTATAAAGCGATACGGCCAAAAATGTGAAAACGTATGCAACCCCTTTATACCCAATTGGGGGGTCGAATACCCAAAAATCCTGAAAAGCGTTATTAGGTAAATATGTATAAAGAAAGCCTGAGCAGGTAAAACCCAATTTGATGTCTCATCACTCATAAGTGATACACCGAAATTCTTAAAAACGTGATCAACCCTATGAGGGTATAGTGTTGAAAATGAAAAAAATCTTGAAAGTAAAAATTTAGTCGATATAGTCTAGAGGGATAATGCTGAAAACGTGAAAATGAATGAAACCGCTTTCACACTCCTAAAGCCCCGAACACTATACTTCCGGTCCGTTCCGTTCCATTCAGCTGTCAAAGTAGACCTTATGGGCTGCCTATGTGAATGCACACAATGACCGTAACGGAACGGAGCAGAACGGAGCAGAACGGAGCAGAACGGAGCAGAACGGAAGAGTTGACCAAAATTCAACTTTTACGGATCACATAACCTTACTGTTGAAAAGTGACATTTGACAAACGTAATCTGTTAGTTAGTTTGTGTAAATATAGATGGTGAACAGTTTATCGAAGCCGTTAAAGCTTATGAAGAGCTCTATAACAAAATGAGTCGCGGCTATATGCAGACGAAAGCCAAAAAGAGAGTGTTGCAGGCATAGAACGGAACGGAGCAGTTTGGCCAACACTAATATTTAACGTAACGGAACGGAACGGAGATTTCAGAAAATCATAAAAAATTTCTAGGCACTTATGTCAAAAATCCGTATAAAAAAAACTGCTAATGGTCTGGGCGAAACTTTATTAATTTTGGGGTCAAAGCTCAGGAGCAGTCAAAATCGAAGTACATATATGAGCCGTTGATTTTGAAAGTGGAATACGTCCATTTCGTTTTTAAATCGACATGCTTAACGGTTTACGTTTTAACATGTTTAAAAATATTTATGCCATCTTTCAGAAAAATTTACTTGTATTTGTTAAAAGTGTGATGAAACAATTGCATCAATAGATTCTCAGAAAGTTACTTCGTGTTGTATAGAATAATGTTACAATGTCACAAAATATATTTTTTTCAAAATGGGCTTATTCCACTTTCAAATACAACGGCTCATATCATAGGTTGTTTGAAGATTATGACTTAAAATACAAATATTTAAAATAGAAATTACCAATTTCATATTTCAGCAGAACTACGGAATAGCAAAAATTGTGAAAACATATGTTGGAAGATGAATATCGAAAAATTTTCAAATGTGTTTGTAGAGGATTATGTACATATATATATAAAAAGTATGTGAAAGTGATAAGCGATCTAATATCTCAATCCTAAGAAATATGTTGAAGCTTTGAAATGCATACAATCCTCTTACACCACTTACCATAGAATTGGATATATAAAAATATATGAAGATAACACGAGAAAGTAAAAACCAATTCAATTTCTTATCACTTCTAAAATAAATTACGGATTTCATGAAAACGTGTTCAACTCTTTTATACTCACTTAGCTGGAAAGGAAAAAACTTAAAACCAAGTCTTAGCCTATTATTACTGAAGCCCATGAAAGTGAAGGGATATACGATATCTTATTAGGCCTGTGCGATATGGCAGAATTCGTGAAAAATATACAACCCCCTCGCATCTCGTTAGGGGTAGAACTTCAAAAAATCCAGAAAACGCTTTCTATGTATTTATATGAAAAACCGTAAAATAAGAATGAGTTCAGTATTTGGGAAGACCTAACAGATATGACGAAAATCATGATAATATGTACATTAGGCTTGTGTAGTTCGTGAACGAACTAGTTCGGAAGATCGTTCCCATAAGTGAAATGAAGGAACTAGTTCGCAGTGAATTCCGGTCCTAGTTCATTTGTAGGAAGTAGTTCGTCATGACATTTGCATACCACGTATCATTCCGCGAAGTTGGAACTAGTTCCTTCCTGAGTGGGGACCCTTTTTTAGTGGGGACCTTCTTTTTAGGTCTTTACATTCACTCCGAACTTCACATTCATTCCGAACTTGAAACGAACTAGTTCCTTCCTGATTGGGAACATTTTTTTTTGTAGGTGCTCACATTCAATCTGAACTTGAAACGAACTAGTTCCTTCCTGATTGGGGAGCTTTTTTTGTAGGTGCTCACATTCAATCCGAACTTGAAACGAACTAATACATGCATCCCATTTTCACTGATAAATTTTTTTTCGACCCCCTTCCAAACACAAATGGAGATTAGAAATTCTTCCTTTTTATTTAAATTACTTTTCCAGTTGATTTACATACTATCTATACATACCGAGTTTCAACTTTGTAGCATAAGCCGTTAGTTAGGAAATAATTTCACCTTTTACAGCTCGAAGGTTTTGGGATTTTTGAGATCGCTCTAGAACCGCAGAGTTCCTCACAACACCCCTAATTTTTAAATTTTTCAAAAAGTTAGTGACTATGTGACATTAGTACCTCAACAAATTCTATAACCACAAAATCATAGTTTTCGTTATATAAATTAAAAATTCGATTGATAAATTCCAGGAAGTAGTCAGGTACATCCGTGAGATTTAACTATTGTATCGTTACGGTAGTCCTACGAAGATTCAAGTTATTCACGAGTATCTATGCATTTATGCTTCGTGTTTTTCAGTTAATTTAAGAAAACATCTCTGTTAATTTGAGTCGAGATCTTTGTTCCAATTACATAATTGCAACTTAACTCAATTCTAAAATAGTGCAAAATGGAAAGTGCAAAGTATGGAATTGGATAAGACATCAATTTATTCTTCGTAATAGTTGAAACTTTGAAGTCGAGTACGAGAAGAATACAAAAATAGAATTTTAATTGATTCAGCATAAGAATAGCATCTTAATTGTACGGATATTAATTTTTTTTTTTTTTTTAAATATCGAGCACAATTGTAAATGTTATTACAGAGATAAAAGTTGGGGTTTTAAACAAATTACATCCATATATTTGAATTTTGAATTAAGATTTGCGAATAAAAACCGAATAAAATAATTACAACATAACAAAACGCCCAAATAATCTTTATCACAAACATTGCTATAAGAAACTAAAATAAAAATTAAAAATGAAATTGAAACCGTTCTATATACGCCGACATTAAGACTCCATATCAAAAATTCAAAATATCCGTTCAAAAGTTCTAAAATAAACGAATTAATAAGATCGATTTCATCCCGAAATTATCTTAAGACTTTATTCTAAACGAAGAAGTTTTTGTATTAAATATTTTGTAACGGAAATATTTAATTATGGTCCAGAGTTCCGGGTAACTCAGTCGCTCGACGCTATTTGTAAACATAATACCTATTTGTATTTCGTAAGTTTTAAATAATCTCCCAAACTCTTAAGATATTTTCTAAAGAGGGGTCTACAACTTTCCAATGAAATAGTTTACTATCAAATTTACAAACAAATTTTACTCGTTTTCATGCAGCCAGTAAAAGTTGTTCATCTTGTCATATTCCATTAAGTAAACATACTAAATAAAATTAGCCTCCATCATGAAACTTGATCCTCAACATTTCACGATATTTTTGCAGAATAGCGCAAATTTTCAAGGTAGCAAATGTTGAATATGGGAATAATGATCCTACATGAAAGAGCCTATAAGTTATAAACAATAAAATCATTTTTAATCGATGGAATCTTCAAATGGAATTTCCACAAAAGCACGAATCCAACGAGGAGCCATACGCACCATATGTGCACAAATGGAATGTAATACCTACTCACTTGTTATTGCTATCATATTAGTACGAAATTGCCTTTCGAAATAGCAAAACATACTTAAACTATTTTAAGTTCACCAAAAGCAAACACTAACCACTACGTTTTTTTGCGTTTTCTTTGCAGGTGAATGTGCAGTTTCCTTAAAGTGATATTAACCCCGAGTGCGCACCATTAAGACCATCGAAAGTGTTACGGAAGACAAAAATTCGAGATTTACGATGTCTTGAACGATTGAATTTTATGCCTCGTTCCTATAAAACGCGTTCTTTTTAAATGGTCATAAATTTCGAATTTGTCGTCATAACGACTTTTTGAGATATTCTTAGTCAGTTCGACAAATTGAATTCCACGTTAAGCTAATGTTGATCGCATCGTTAAGCAGTAGTAGAGCATATATAAAACTTGTGTGATAATTAATAAAAGAACAATAAAAAAAAATTTGATTAATTCATCAAATCGAAATGGGCGGCAAACAAAAGGACGGAAAATTGAGTCCCGAAACCGATGATCCGACAAATGGATTTCGTGATTTTCGAAAAGGAAAGGGGAATCGAACGCCACGAAATGCAGAAGAAGCCAGGCCACTTCGGCGGAGTCTTGAAGGGCAGCGTCGACCAGTTGCAGTTAATGCCGATGTGACAGAAAGTGGTGGCCCTAAAGAACCAACCACCCCAAATGGCGGTAAGTACAGCGATTTCATTCACAATTAACAATGGGGGTAGTAGAGGTAGGTCTATAACAATTTTGTATTTTAATAAAAACGCAGACTTTAAGCTTTTTGTTGGTTTGTCAATGTCAAAACGTAAGTCAAGGTTTACATTTGTTGAAATTTTCAAACGAGCAACTTTTGGAAATTATATCTTTTATTCTGTGTTTTATTTAAATATAAAATTGTTATATTCCTATTGAATAGCCCTTTACTAGTAATATTACTCCTTCATTTCTCGATATGATCCTTTCCGCCACTGCCCACCAAGTTGGATAGTGGAACATATTTTCAATTTCTTGTTTTACGTATTCTTTGTTTATTGTGGAAGTATAACTTTTTTATGGAAGATTCACAAACAAATTTGGTGATATCGCTCAATAACGAACTCTTCCGTGTTTTCTTTTTGAAACTTATTCATTTAAGGGGCTCGATGCAAATTTCGAGCTCCCATACATTTTGTATGGCGAAACATGTTATCTTTCGGTACATGAATCTCAGCTTTCACTTAACTCATAACAGTCAAACTTCTTACACTTATTGTTTAGTGTATTTAAAAGCATAGTACGTGAGTAAATTAAATTTTTTTTACTAAAGGTCGAGGTATTTAAGAAAAAGGGAATGAATAATATAATAATATTTGAAAAAATGATAGTTTTTGATGAGATATTTTAATTTGCTCACGTATGAAGCTAGTCAATATTACCACGAAAAAATAAAAAAGAAATTAAGACGATTCGATGTGTAGTTACTGAGAAACGTGTGCCGAAAGTTGAAAAAGTACTACTTTTCAGGAGAGCCAAAAAAGAAAACATATCTCGCAGTGACTTATTCGACTTCCCCCACTTCAGAGCAAAATTTAAGGCACCGCTATCCCACAAAGGTGCGGTCTTTTGTGTGCAGAAATGGGTGTAGAAAAATAAAAAAAAATCGATTTTTTTTTTTTCATATTTTTTGCAACGAGGCCCTGAAAATATATTCGTCTTTTCTTAAGGTAGTATTAAATTGTATGCCACGCTCTCAAATATTAGACTATTTCCCTAGTGAAATGTTGTCAGATAATGTAATCATCAAATTTCTATTTGTTAGATTATTATATTTACTCTACACGAAGTCCATTTTGAGTTATTTTGACAGACTTTTCGTCAAATTTTGTTAGTCAAATATTTGACAGCATTCAATGATTACATTTAGCTTTAGTTACTAACTTAATTCGCTATTTTTTTTAAGCTTATCGAGAACTGACTGAATCCAATATTTGTGAAGACATATGGTAAAGATGATTTCACTTAATAAAGGGCTTTTAAACTAAACTGGATTAAACTTATAATGCTCTACAGACTTTAAAGTATGAAAATAATAACAGTAATAGGGTGATAATTTGGCACTTAACACTTTGACTACCAAACTTTCACAAATTTTGACAAGGTTATTTAATGGGGTCAACATTTTAGTTAGATGCGGAACTATGTCATTGGTTATGTTAATTGAGTATATACTAGACCTTATATCCTGTACAGACGTTTTAAATTTTTTAAGTAGGTAAATTGAACGTGTTAAAAAAATAGTGTTTAGACTAGGCAACTCGTTTTATTTTGATACATGACAGCTTGATGTGATTTGTTTTGACAAGAAGATATATTCAGCTTTCTAAATTATTTGAAAGAAAAGTTTTTGTACAACAGCAATGAAAAGTTAATTTAATAGCTAATGCCGTCGTTGCAAATATAAGCACAACATTGAGTTTCTGCAGAATTAACTTCGATTTGCGCGAGGGTCGCAATACATGTTTTCTGTTAAACGCGTTGTAGCAACGTGATTTTGTAAACGCGTTCGGGAAATGCATTTAAGTCGATTTAAACGCGTTAATCTCGTATTCTGAACATAATATTAGTATTTAATAATTAATGTTTTTAAAATACACTAACCAAAAACCCTGTATTTCTTTAGAGAGGATTATTATGCTAATTAATATTTCCTTTTCAGGACTATTTTCGAGCCTTATAACTCGATTGGAAATGCCGAAAAAGGCTAAACTGTCGTTTCTTGCGGCCCTAATTTTATGTGTTATATTACTTGTGATACTCATCTTTTTAATAGCATTTTGGCCACACATTCCATACTACATGAAGGCTGAAGTCTGTATAGATAAGGAATGTTTGGATGCGAGTCAACAGGTAAGTCGAAATTATGTTTATAGAGAAATTTTTAACTTTACTACCTTTACATATAATAAATATGTAAGTTAAATTTTTTCAGTACTTTTCACAAAATATTTTGCAGATAGACTTAGTAATCGAAAAGAAGTAAATGTCGTATGTAAAAAATGCTTTAACTGTCTACCTGAATATATCTGTCTGTACTTAGAACTCAAGAATTACTTAATAGATTTTGATGGAATCTCACTACATCCAATGGATTAGGCATACACGATCCGCTAATAAAGCCTAGTACTGTGTTTAGCGAAACGAACACGAACGAAAAAGTCACCTTCGAAGTGGAGCTAAATATTCTACACAGTTCGCTACTAGATGTCATTGATAAAAAACGCGCGAAATTTGAAAATATTAAAATATTGTCAAGTAATTACTATTCCGGCACATAACACAACAAAATATAACTCACACAAAATTTCCCGAGCACAAACTAACTGAATTGACAGCGAACTATTGAAAATTTTGAGTTGTCAAATATTTCGCTTGTCAGAAAGCCTTCCGTACCATTAAAAACGAAACGAAATTGCCACGAGCGCCATCTATTAGTGACTACGGCATATGTCCATTCCGTCCACGAACACAGTACTGCAAAACGAACGAAATATTTCGTCGGGGAAATGTCAACGTTTTTTTAATTTTTTTTATGTGAACTTTTCGTTCATTTCGTTTCGCTCGGAGCACAGTACTTAAGAGTCTGAATTATTTTCTGAGTCACTGTACATAAATGCGAATTATATACATTAGCAAGAAATTTGCTTGAAAAAATTTGTATTCGCCTTCCATAACGGGTGCACACCGAATTTGCAGTGATTCTCAAATTTAAATTTTTATATTCAGTTTTATATTCAGTGAAACTTGCGAAAAAGCACAACACACCTTTATCATCAAGTAATGTATTGAGCAAGAAATAAAGAGCAAATTGTCTATTGAGAATGACTCTAATAATGCTAAGTACCAAAGAAAAGTGACTTTTATAGTCCGTGCCTGAATATCCACTACCACAATTTTGAGAACTCGAAATACCATTAGCAACAAAAAAAAAAATCGTGTTTTCAAATTTGTCTGATTTGTGTTCAAAATTTCAAGATTCTTAGGTTATCGTGTGCACGGACAGACAGACCGGATGGACGAACAAACGGACGGACATCATAAATAAACAAAAATAAAATATATTTTTTTATTTTTTTTTTTGTCTGAGGCTCCGTTCTATGCGTTATAAACTTATTTGACTGGATTAAACTTCTAATACTCTCAGATATCGAAAACAAAATGTTTTGTAAGATACGAGAGTTGGGGGTGGCTTTCTATATCCCAGAAAGAGCTCATGCTAGAAACTTTAAACGTAGTACCTATATGGAGATGTTCTTCAGGACTTTAGAGCAAAAAAAAGGTTAAACTTTTCATTGGCGTGCAAAGATGGAGCGAACAAAATGTTCGTGAAAGGTGTATTGAAAATATTTGTTTTTTTTAGGATGCCTTTATAGTAGCATATAGTCGTCAAGAGTCGAGCTTTCTACCTTTTGCGGTCATTGAGAAAAAAGAAAGAATTTTCAACATCCACCCCTCCTCGATCACCTTCCCTTGTGATAAAGTCCTACCTCCTGTAAACATTTTATAATTAAATCTGGTACTGTTCTTGATATAAAATTTTTTTTTTTTCGGAAAGTGGATACCCTCCCCCCCCCCACTTCTATGCTACACCTTTCTCTTAAAATTTTACCTGCAATTATATAGCTGGAATTTACCAGCTATATAATTGCAGGTAAGATTTTGGAAATATTGTAATTCATTTCTTTTGCGCTTTTAGAATGTTTTTGACGCATTATTTTTCCTCCATACTCCCACACTCCCACTCCCTCCTCAACCTCTATCGCCTGTCTTCTACTATGTTATTATAGTTGAACATAAGTTTCAGCTTCCTAACGTGAGCGGCTCCTAAAATCTAGGAATCAAAATAAATTAAATTAATATAATTAATAAAGTATTACATTATAAAATTATATTAGACAGACGAACATGTCGTCAAGGAAACGCCCCCGAAAGATTCCAAGAAATATTCTTTTTCAATCACAAAAGGAAATCATTTTGGCTAATTGCCAAATAAACTGAAGAAAGTTTATCAATACAACTTGTGCCTCTTGAGAGGAATCTTAGCTTCTGGTTTGAATGATCCACGCTGAGTAGTTCAGTATTACAAACTTTATGTTTTAATTGATGATTCAAACGGATTTCGTTTAATCGCTCGGATAAGTTTAATATTAACTTGCTCAAGATAGGTGCTTATAAATAGACGAGTTTATAGATTTTTATCATTGCGTGGAGTGAAGTTAATCAAGATCAAGCACTGTTTTCTTTACTAGTCATTGAAATGACTCAATTGTATAAGTATTCTTAAGTTTATACGAAATTGATTTGGTATACGAAACTTTATTGTCAATGTAGCCAATCAAGAGAACTACTTGAAAAGTCTATATATTTTCTTATATTCTACTTTGTTATTTTTTATAAATATGAAAATCTTTAATTCGGAAAATGAGAAGAAAGGCTATTCCAAATTATAACAATAATACGAGTTTTTAAAAACAGATTTTTAAATCAAATTCACAAATATTAAAATATGACAGATTAATTAAACTGAGGATACAAAACGAATAACAAAGAAGTGGACTTGGGCTTATCAGACTGTGGTTTTGTTGAAAGCAAATGTTCTGTTCGAAATATACTCATAAAATTCTTTCAAATCGAATTCATCTCAAAATCATATGATTTTGCTGTATAAAAACTATATTCATTTACGAATCATTAACATAATTTAGAAATGATTTACTTAACGTTCACTAAGATGAGTACGCGCCTTATGGAACTCTATACATAATAAATAGTGTATTCGAAATGAGTATTCTTCTTATTTTTACTTTCATTTTCGAGGAAATAAGATTCATCATTTTCCAATCATAATAAAGATTCACAAGTGAATATCCACTCAATTTGGAGTCACAGGAGAATTAGCTATGGCGACTTAACATCAAATCATTTTCGAATAAAATGTAGATTTACACTTGTGTATTTTTTTTTTTAAATTATACGTGTGAGTGATATTTAAAAAAAAAAAATCTTTAATTTGGATAAATTTCTTTTGATCAAATTGATAAGAACAGCTTTCCAAATTAAGTAATTCCAAATTAAAGGATTTTTAACTGTATTATGTAAGCTTTAAAAAAGAATGTAAAAGAACTACATTTATACAACTTCATTGTTTTGCTTTTTTATTATTATTAACAATGTTAGTAAGTATGTAGAGCACAAAACTGTTCGTCCGTCCCGTCAAAGTGATATAAAGTAATAGAACTCAATGTGTTAAGTTCCAAGGCTTCATTTCCAACGAAATATCAGTGTCCTCTGGTGTACCCCAAGGAAGTCATTTGGGACCTCTTTTGTTCAATATCTTCATTTCAGATCTCTCAGAGGTATTAGAAGGTGTTCCGCATCTTTTATACGCCGATGATCTGAAAATATATTATTCCATTAGCTCCCCTGCGGATGCTGTATTCCTGCAATCCAAGCTCTTGGCACTAGATGGATGGTGTAGTCAAAATAAACTAAAGCTTAATGTCGGTAAATGTCACGTGATAAGCTTCACACGTAAAGAATCCACTTATCACCATAACTATACCCTAAGTGGAAATGATTTAAATCGAGTTGAGCATATTGAAGACCTCGGCGTGCTGCTTGATAACAAACTATGCTTTAAATCTCACTACAACAGAATAATCTCAAAGGCCAACAAACTTCTAGGTTTTATTAAAAGAAGGGCTAAAGAGTTCAAAAATGTTTGGGTCACTAAATCATTATTCTGTTCCCTTGTTCGCCCTCTCCTGGAATATGCATGTCCTATTTGGGATCCCTTTTTCCAGATATATAGCAGCAGAATAGAGTCAATCCAGAAGCAATTTCTTCTTTTTGTTCTAAGGGACTTGTATGACCCTAGAGACTTTGATAACCTTCCACACTACACAGTTAGACTACAATTGTTAAATCTTCTACCGCTTAGCTCTAGAAGAACTATGCTAACATCCTACTTCACCTTAGATGTTTTGAATGGTGATGTTAAGGTTGATCACCTTACAAACAAAATTCGACTTAATGACACTGTCAGGCTGACGAGACATTCAAAACCTCTTAAGGAATATCCCCATCGTACGGATTACGGTCAAAATGAACCCATCAATAGATGCTGTAGAACATTTAACAATCTCAGCGTACACTTCACGCCTCCAATAAGCAAGACAACATACAAACAGAAACTTCGTTCGATTTTATCAGCGCCTCCTCCCCAAGTTTAACCCATCAACCAGTGCCTCTAATTAATTTATACTATTCTAACTAAATTAAGTTAAATTAAGTTAAAGTATATTCTATTAATTTTAAATTAATTTATGTTAATATTGAATCTGTATTTAGGTATATCTTGTTTGATAAAAATAAAAAAATATAATAAATAAAAAAATAATTATTAAATTTTTTGAAAATAGCGTCTACTTCCATTCATCAATTAATTAGAGTAAGTTTAAGTTTAAAAGATTGTCACTAAAATTAAATTAAAAAATAGAATAAAATTAAATTAAATTAAATACAAACCTTGAATATTGAATGTTTTCTGTGATCAGAATTTTAGCTGAAAATTCAATTAATTTGGCAAACAATTTATACAAAATTTATTTAATAAAAATTTATCTGAAGCAAGAAACAAACCCCTGTTTTCGATATGGAAGACAGTTTAGTTTGCCATTACACCACATAGACGTGGGGAAAATATCGTTGAGACATATTTTAATTTCGTTCTCTCTGTTTTCTTACAGATGCTTATATGGGCAAATACTAGTGTCGATGTTTGCCAGGATCCGTATCAATGGGCCTGCGGAAAATTTGATGATGAATTTTCAACACATAGTTTCTACGGTTATAATCAAGGCGAATGGAATTTTAACAAATATCGAGAGTACGAAGGTAAACTTTTCAACAACTTTATTTATTTTATTATTCAAAATGTTCGAGTATTCCACCTAGTCGTGCAGATTTTCTTTAATTGTCTTCTGCGTTGCTATTAGCTATAATTGCTCTAGTTCAGAACACCAAAATGTGATCTAGCAGTTTCAAGTTTTTCAAACCTTTTCAAGCTTGCTTCGGCTTCAAATCTGCATGCCTATCCATCTATTAGCCACTCCTTCCTTTAGATCGTCTTGGAGATAGAATTGAAGTTTCTCCACCTTCTATTGCTTTTGTATCTCAGGTTGAGAAATACTATTGAAATAATTTCAGAATATTGTTAATGGCACAGCTGTTATTTCTTAGTAGCGATTTCTTCGATAGCGATTTCTTCGACACTCCACTGATCCCGATTGGTATGCACCAAGTGGTACCTATTTCGTTGGGAGCTGGTGCACGTCTTGCCAACTTTTTAGAAACTGAAGACTTTGGATCTTTTCAAGGCTATACTTTCATTAGGTGTCTTCACTTAGTTTAGATAGTTTCTTTTGGAAATTATCAAAGATAAGCACCAATGATCTTATTAAGCAAGATTTTTTGTATTGCGTTCAATTTAATAACATCGCGTATATATTTTCCTGCTAGACGGGTATTACATACATAAGATAACTAAAAACTTTGTTGAATTTTTTTTCACAGAAATTCGTGAATTGGATCAAATCATATCTCAACTACCAACATCATCGCTTTCGTATTCGGCGCCATCAATTCTAAGGGGCTTGTATAAAACTTGCCGGGAACTGGAAACTTTGGATCGCACACAGTCGGAGTATCCTCTTAAAAAGGCTATACTTTCTTTAGGTAAGTGTCTTTGCTTAATTTAGATACTTTTCCTAGAAATTATCGAAGATCAGCACCAATGATCTTACCAGACAAGATCTTTTGTAGTGTTCAGTTCGTGCTTATTTCCGCTAGATGGCTTTCTGTTTATGAAATTAATTTTAATGTATGTACAAACAACGTGTGATCGTGAATTCGGACAAGATCAGTGTATCTGAAGATCAGCTTTGTAAGTTAAGAAAAAGTTTATGGATATCGTACATTAATACCTAATAACAAATTGTTGTTTTTCATGTTATTTCAAATAGGTATATTAAAAAATATAAAGATTTGTAAATGATCCCTTCAAGATAAACCGTCATTTACTGTCAGTGTTCATTCTGAGCTTGTGGTTTTGTTGCGTCGTTTAAAATAGTTATTAATATCATTTTATTATTCTACTACCATTTGAACCCATTACTCCACTTTAATAGAAAAAAAACATACCCTATGTCAATAGAGTAGATATATATTTGCGAAAATCGATTAGTCGTCAGTTCTAACATTTAAAGCGACACTGAAGTGAAATTCAGAAGCTTCTAAATATGCAAAAACAATTAAGACCAGAGCCACGCTAATAAAAGATTAAAATTTTCCGTCTTCAGATAAGACAATACAAAATAACAAAATATAGTTGTGTACAACCAGGTTATTGGAGCGAAACAATTTACATAAAATCCTTCTTATTAAATACGCCACTTAAATATTTTTATATAATTAGCAAATTTCAACTTTTTTCATCATTAGCTTCATGTATAAAAGTTATAATAATCATTTTCCCTCTGAATCACACACCTTCAAAAAATTATTTACTGTAGGGGTTTAAAAAATGATCTCATTTAGAATATGTATTACATACTTTTTGCACCAAGTTTCAACTTTTTAGTGTACGCCGTTCGAGTAAGATCCGCTTCGCAGTAACTCCGTCGTATTAATCAATGTTACTCTTTCAAATTCACCTTGGAACAAAATCCACCAACTCATACAATACAGAAAATAATGCGAATTAAGAAATAAAAATAGAAGGTAAAGTGGAGTATACATCAACCTTTACGCGATATCCGCCTTCGGAAAGTTTTAGTTGCAATGCGTAATAGGAGTCTTTTTAGGTATAAATGTTTGAAAGTTAACAAAACCATATTATTACTCGAACTTCCGACTGCATAATGAAGCTAAAGTTTTTAAAATTAGCGAATTAACTAGATGAACTTCCTTCATCAATAAATGTAAGAATAATAATAATCCTCTTATTAACGCAGTTATCAGTATTCTTCTTTGAGGAATAAGTAGGTTAAATAATCACATGTAGATCGTAAAAGATTTTTTTTTTAAATTGTTGCATGCCACAAACTATTCTTAAACTGTAAGGATATAGAAACATGTGTAATCACTAAAGTCTCTTATTACATCAGAGCATAAATTAGTTCTACGGATGAAACAAATGATTATGATTATAATAAAATTTGCACACTGTAATTTTTCACAATTTGAATTTAGGTACACCAAAACAAAAGTAGTTAAAATCAAGGAACTCTTTCAAGTAGTTACCACTCGAAAGACCTTAAAATAAAGTACCGGCGTACGCCTGAACTCACGATAACTCGAGAATACGTTTAGCTATAAGGTTACAATTTTATACGATTAAGCTTAGGAAAAAATAAGAGGTTTGGTACACTTATCCATCACTGGTAAAGACAAAGTTTGTTGCGGCTGTGTAATTTCATAAATTTTCCCAATCACCATGCTATTACTTAAAATATGAATAAATTTCGATACTAACAAACCGAAAAATTTCGTTTAAAGGCTTGCTCTTTGCAAGTTTTCGGTTTTTATTGAAATAAGATAGGCAGCCTTTTATTGCACAAGGTATTTTTGTGGAAATTATGAGATACAAACAATGAAAATATTTTATCTTTAAAGCTGTTTATTGCTATGACATTTTTCATTCGGTTGTATATTTTGTAATTGAAATCATGTAATAAGAGAATACAATAGCTGGTTTTAAGAAATACTTTGGGAAAAAATAGGACACTTGAAATTCTATTTAAAATTTCTTTTTATTCTAATAATTAATAGATTAAAAATTCGCTCAATATTGTTAATAATATGTAATAGGAAATTGCTTGTTTGTATAAAAGATAACGTAAGCGTAGTATGGTCATGGTATATTATTTTCGAAGGGTAAGGTTAAGGTTAAGGAATGCTGCTAATGCAGTGAAAATTATCAGGGTAATATTCTATGCTCGAGTATGTTCGGTGTTAGGCTCAATATTTTAGTGTTTCTTAGGTTAGGTTAGGTTATAGTGGCAGTCATCCAAACTATGGATCAAGTCACTTAGACCGTTCGGTTGGTCCATTGTGATACCACACCCTTGACGCCCTTAAGTAGTCTGGGTGGCTTACTGACTAGAGTGCTAGAGCTTTCAGTGCACCTGGTACCAAGTTCGAATCTGCTTGGAGACAAATAATTTTCGAGAATAGTATTGGTTGCCGGACTACCAGTTCACTCAGCTGTAAACGAGTACCTGAGTTAAAATCGGGGTAATAATCACGGACGAGCGTGTTGCTGACAACATCAGCTCCCAGTGTTCCGTTGGTCTTGTAATGAAGTAACTCTAGCATTACTTCAAAGCCTAGGCGCGATTTGGGCTGTTGCGCCATTAATTATTATTATTATTACCCGTGACACCTTAATGAAGTTCCATATACATGGGAAAAGCTAGTCGAACCCGTCACAGGTGTTTCTTAGAACGAAACCAGCTTCAAATTGGTCGACTACTAGGAGCAATAAAATAACTCAGATTTTTTCCCATAAAACTATTAATTTCTAATCGATTATGAAAAAACTTAAAATATTTACATTTATATAAAAGACATTATAAAACTTAAGTTTGTAGAGATGTATCTTATTCTGTTTTAGGCATGAGGTGGCAGGTAGGTTCCTTTAGAAGGAAAAGCAGATTCCACAACTACGGAGTTATGCGAATTTAAACCAATCCCTGTGTTTTGTCCAAGCGAACTAATTCCCAACTGGTGTCCGGATGAGGCAATTGTCGGATGCTGTAAAAGTGAGGCAATTGTCGGATGTTGTCCTAATGAAGCAATCGTCGAATGGTGTCCAAGTGCGGCAAGCGTCGGATGTTGTCCCAGTGAGGCAATAGTTGGGTGTTGTCCTAACGCGGCTATTGTCGGATGTTGTACTAGTCCTGCAATTGTTGGGTGTTGTCCAAGTGCGGCAAGCGTCGGATGTTGTCCTAGTGCGGCAATTGTTGGATGTTGTCCAAGTGCGGCAATTGTTGGGTGTTGTCCAAGTGCGGCAATTGTTGGATGTTGTCCAAGTGCGGCAATTGTTGGGTGTTGTCCAAGTGCGGCAATTGTTGGATGTTGTCCTAGTGAGGCAAGTGTCGGATGTTGCACTAGTGAGGCGATTGTTGGATGCTGTCCAAGCGCGGCAATTGTCGGATGTTGTCCTAGTGAAACAACAGTCGGATGTTGTTCAAGTCCGGCAATTACCGACTGTTGTTCAATCAAATCAACAGGAGCATGTTTTCCAATTCCCGAATTCTGTCCCAATATTCCAATTACTGAGCTTACTGGAGCGATTCCTGCATCTGTGATTTGACTAGATCCACCCAGACTATCGTATTGAGCTGAAAAAAAAAGATTTAAAAATGTACAGAATTGTATTCTTGTGTAAAAACAGGTAACCTACCTTGAATTTGTTGTTGAGCGTGAATAGCTTCCTCGGGCGTCTTGTATTTGATGAAGAAAACTTCTGGTTTACTAGGTTCGGTTGGGGCTGGAGTAGCGATGTGATTAATATGGACATCTTCTTGTTTTTTAGTTAAAACGTAAATTACGGTTTTTTCTTCCTTTGGTGCTTGCGATACAGAGATATGAGCGTTGGCACTATTACTTGACGGTGCCCGAATGAACACTACGCGATAGCTCTTTTGTGGATGTCCGATTGAAATGTGTTTGGTTTTTGTAAGTTCGGTATGCTCTTCAGGAGCGGAATGAAGATAGAAGTGAGTTTTAGTAAGCGGAAGTGCGTGGCCAGCGCCATTGATGAGTGTATGAAGACCACTTGCAATACCACCACCATATAATCCATTCGATAAGCCGGTAAGTCCACCTAGTCCAAGTGATCGAGCATTTCCTGGCAAGAAACCGCCAAGATTTAATAGTCCTGGATGTTGATGAGGATATACAGCGTGCTGGTGAGGATTTACAGTGTTCTGGTGAGGATACACTACTTCCTGATAAGGATGTCCATTTGCAGTCACTGTTGGAGCTATCTGTCCTGCACCTCCATGTTGCAGTCCACCAAGATTAAACAGTCCCTGGCCTCCTCCAAGGTTTAAATGCGACAGCAAAGGATTGTTCAATTGCACCAATCCACCAAAATTTAGGGCTGAGTTTAGTCCACCTAGGGTTGATTGTGCTTGATAATTCAATTGTATTCCGGGTGCAGCCCATGTTGCAGTGATAACTGAAAAAATCTTAAATAACAATTTTAAAAGGTTTTCGAAATTGTTAAACTACTCAAAATGCGGTATTGCTACTTACTAAAAACGATAGCATATTGAATTCGAACGACAGAGATGTGCGTGTCAACTGGTGTCGAAGGGTCTATTGTTGCAGCTTTTATATCAAAACTATGTTACAATCTACAGAAACCTGTTGACAACACAAATAGTGGACCACTACTCAGTAGGGCCAACCTTGACATCTCCTAACCACGACAGATCTTCGATTGAGACTTTGCTGTTCATCTCTTAATAATTATATAATCCCTATATTACTGAAGAAATTTTACAGCCGGCGTAAATATTGTGGAGTTTCTCTGTCAAACATCGAAAGTGTATAAAAGCGAAGCTAATACTTTGGAGACTATCAGCGGATTATTATAATAAAATAAAGTTATAAGTATTACGTCTAATTAAGATCTTCAAAAAGTTTTTGCAACTTTTTTTATGTTAATCCCAGGCGAGGGCTCACAGTCTAAGAAGTTTACAATTAACTAATTCATTTATTATAATTAAAATGCTTATTTATAATTAAAGTTGCTTATATATAATTAAAATGCTTATTTTGCATATATACATTTACTGTGCATTTGCCATCATTAAACAATTAAAATTAAGAAAGATTTACTTACATTATTTTTGAGCAATATTTTATATTGTTTATTTTATTGCCCTTCACTTAGGCCTGTACTAGACTTCGGCCAACTTTAAATTTTTACAAAAAAATTTGTAGCCAATATCGGTCAACTGAAAGAGTTTGTGGAACAAAAATTTAACTGCTTTTGTAATCAAAAATCGTTAAAAAATTAGGAGGCAGTCTAAGCCTTATCAGAAAAATATTATACATACATATTAACAATCACAAAATTTCGTTCGCCAGATTCAGATTTAAGAAATTTAACGGAACGGGCAGTCTCGTGACCTTCTACCACCTTTAAATTGCTTTGACAATTTTTGGCAAAAAAAGTCTGCCAGTTAAAGTTTACTAAAAACTAAACGAGTACCGTTCCATTACCCCTGTTACTCCCGTCTCTTCCGTGGATCCAGTTTCTCCCATGGATCCAGTTTCTCCTGTTGATCCATTGCTCCAGTTTCTCCCGTTGCTTCTGTTCCTCCCCTTGCTCCCATTTCTGCCGATTGCTCCCGTTACTCCATCCTCTATACACAAACCTCCATCCACCATCCCCTATCCTCTATCCACCATCCTCAATCCCATTGGCCGTGTGAAAAACATGAACTTTTCAAATTCAAGCCAGCAACAGTCTACGATTGCCCTTGTGCGTTGTTGATTGCGAAGGCAAAACGCAAAGGGGACTGCAGCCGCTTGAAATCGAAGGGTAAATCGTTGCATACACGTGGAATCAGGACATCTCCCTCTTGGAATTTGCCGCTGATGTTTTTTGCCTCGATCTAATATGGTGTCAGTTTTTAGATGGTTAGTCTAGTTCCGTTGCACAGCTTTCGCGCGTTCAAATTTCGAATGAGCATCACCGGCGATCTAATTTTCAATGCCAATATATTTGGTGGCATTCCTGGTGGTTCTATTTTGAAAACGTCAGATTTTCTACTTCCACCGACTATGTGATTCACATTTGATTCATGGCATATGCGATTATTTCAAACGTTCGGAGACTGCTTCATCGATATATACTTTAAAGACGTCTTTTCCGGCTGTTTGAAACATATCTTAGGGCAGAAAAATGTTCAAAATTGTAATACTGCAAATGTGAGGCTTGGACTATCTTAAATTTGTTGTTTTAGCAATTGCCAATTATTTTCTGAAAAAAGGTTAAAATCGCAAAAAAATTTTAAAAAATGGAACTGTTTTATATTCGATCTGCACCAAACTTCACAGAAACCATCGCGGGACTATATGTTCTACATGTTCCCTGAAAATTTGATCAAAATCGGTTGAGCGGTTTAGGACTTCATAGTTCATAGGCACATACATACACACAACCATACTTTTGCAGCAGCAGTCGCGAATTGAGTATCTATTGTCAGCAGAAGCAGCATAGACACCGTTGCAGCTGTTGGCGTTGATTTTAAAGCGCATGTGATGCCTAGGCAATCCGCCCTCTTCATTCTCGTAAGACTATTATTGTGCACGTTTTGGACCAGGGCTATCCTCCATAAAAACGGCTGGCCCTCTACAATAGAGGTATACATCCAGTGAACCATTGCGGGCTTTATTTCTTCCCAAAGGACTTCTTGCAAGTATGCTTTCTTGACGCTCTCGTCGTCCCATGAAAAGTGATAAATACTCTAGAAATCAAGTCGTTACACCTTCCATGTGAAAGTCCTTTGAAAATGGAATATCCTACTTTTGGTGATTTTCCAAGTTCCAGATATGAAATTGAACACTGAACACAATTATCTCTTAGTTTCAAAAACTACATGCTCACACCTTATTCTACTTTATTTCCAAACTACAATATAAATCTGAGTTCAGTATTTCATCTAGGACATCATAAGATTGGATTGCAGCCGATTGTACCTGCAGTATGTTTCTAAATTTAATTTAAATTGGTCTACATTTCCGATTTCTTTTATGGCATCCGGAAACACATTTAAGAATTTTATTCCGATTTATGAGTAGAGGGTAACAGCCGAGAATTCAGACTCCATGTCTTGAATCAGTATTAAATCGTAGCGCCATGACTTGTAGATCTGTTTAAAAACTAATGAGTAAGACATTGCGGTTATAATCAAAGGTATCAACAACCGCCACTAATCCACATTAGATTGCTCATAAAAGATTCATTGGGGAAAAACCAATTTTTTTCCAGGAACAAGTAGGTACGAGTAGATACTACAATTATGACTAAACGTCCGAAGACCTTGAAAAAATAGAACAAAAGACTAATATTCTTAAACATTGTATTATTATTAAAAGCAACAATTAGAAAAATCATTTTTTGACTTAATTACATGCACTAAATTGAATATTTTACACATTAATCCAAAATAAATTACATAAATCACTTCTTAGCATGTTTTTTCAGCTGCAGTTGTATCTTAAAGTCTTGAAGCGTCTGTGGAGGTCATTTATATAGTTCTTTATTTTTTTTTATAATTTAATATTTCATTGTATTTCGCAATGCCTAATATTTTCACTTTATCCTTCTGCACCGCTGTTTCTCATCTAGTTTATTTATAATTAATTATAGGTCCATCATACGTCTCAAATGGGTTTTTTTCCTTCTATGATTTTTATAGTATCTTCCTAGCAACAAAACTGAATTGTTTACCATTCACTTATAAAGGTCACTAAACTATAAGCGTCTAAACGGTGCTTTTTAGAAGAGAAAAAAAATTATTACTACAATAGGAGAAAAAAGGCAGAAATCTACATATGAATTTATGGCCAATTTGACTAGCCGTTTTTATTCGATTCGGTCTATCAGGCTAATTTTAGTCGCTATCTTATAACAATGATCTCTTTGTTTTTAAGGACTGAAATGCCTTAGACTGTAAGTATGTCAATGAAAAAAAAAAATTTATATTAGATTAGGTATAATAATATATAACATATATTAAATGTTTTTGGGTTGGTTTTCAATATATGTGACCTCGGAAAATTAGTTCTCATTTTAGAACAATAGAAATATTTTTTTTGTTACCATACAAAACCTTGGACCCAGAATCTAACTCACAGCAATATGTTGAAGAACTTGTTTCAATCTCTAAACCTCCGAAACGTGACTGAATATTGAAAAATCTTGAAACTGCTTTTTAGAAAAGCAAACTTATATCTTTCGTATCTAAGCGATATTGAGAGATTCTAGAAGATATTTAAACATTCTTTTCACCTTTTAACCTGCAAATATTTTAGTCGTTTGTATAAGTTGCGTACAGAACTGAAAATCAATTCGATATTTTTTAAAATGATAAAAACTTTAAGTACAACTATCTTGTGTAGTCAAATTCTAAACGATAGATGTTTATTTATTTATGTTCAAAAAAATATCTACATATAAAAGTATTTGTACAATGTTACTGTTTAGTTGGTGCTCAGATCGCATATCTTTGCATCCATAATATTACAAAGTGTTTCTTTTGTGCATAATTTTAATGTGTTTGTGGTTAGTGAAATTCTAAATGAAACTTCTAGTTAAAATTTAACTGAATTTCGTAATAATCGTACTAAATTGTTAAGATCGATCCATTTATATTAGACCCGAATACATTTTATATTACATTCTGTATATAAACCAATTTTAGCAATACTGAATATAAGTAATAAATTTTATACAATCAACTTATAATATTGTATTAATCCGATAAACACAACTTTTCAAATAAAAACAAAGTGCACGATTTATTATTTTTATACCACCAGACAAAATTTTTTTTTGGGTATTTATTTATAAAGTTTTTTTCTAAATTGTTAACTGTGTATTAATTCTACTGTTGTTATAGTCCGGATATTTCGTAATTTTCTATTCATAAATGACAGGCAAAATAAAAACTCGATTTTTTTTCCTGTTCTTCATATTTTCAATATTTGAGGACACTTTTATTTGTATACTCTTGATGAAATGTGACAGTATTTTAATCCAGCCCAAAAGTTTGTAACACATAGAACGCACCATTAAATTTTTTTGCTGATCTGTCAATGTCAAAACGTCAGTCAGGGTTTCCATTTTTATCATGGTGAAGTTCAGGAACGAGTACCGTTTTGAAATAATTTCAATTATTCTGTGTTTTATTTCAATACAAAATTAAATATATAAAATTTGCGACCCTGAAAATATTTTTTCTACGTTTCACTAAATGAACATTATTGTCATACTTCAGGTAAAAATTTGGGAACAGTCTGGCCGCAACTTTATTATTTTTCCGGCGTTCGAAACGCGTTCAATTCTAAGATGCGGTGTAGGTTACTATGAGACTGAACACCTACGAAAAAGTTCGGGAAGCGGTTAGAATAACATATGAGGAGTTGAAAAAGGAAAAAACTTAAGATAGATGATTATTAAACAAACCCGTGGAAGTGAAAAGATATTTGATATCTGATCAGATCTGAGCGATATGACAGAATTCATGAAAAAGTATACAACCACTTTACACCCCTTTAGGGGTCGAATTTCAAAAAATCTTGAAAACACTTTTTAGGTATTTATATGTAGAATCCGTAGAATAAAAACGAATTCAATATTTGGGAAGACCTAGATATGTCGAAAGTCGTGAAAATATATGCATTCTATTTTCACTGATAATTATTTTTGCCCCCCTTCCGAACGCCAATGGATATTCGATTTTTTTTATCAGAATTACTTTTCTAGTTGATTTACAGCTACCTTTCTAGCATAAGCCGTTCTAAAGTTAGGAAAAAAAATTTTTTTTTCGACATCACCAAAGGCTTTTTGCACCATCCTCAACGAATCAGCAGCAGAAAATTCATTGCGCAAACAAAATTTAATGCGAATTCTTTGCTCAACAAATGCAGACATTATAAAAATCGAAAAATTCACTTCTAGCCGCTTACAAAACGAAGCCTATCTCCAACACTAATGAATTTTTTGATGTGACCCTTGGCACGAATATCAAAGCCAGTCCTACCAACCTAAAAATAAGAGCACTGCCCCAAATCCATTTGCGCGCGCAGTTTAAATTCAAATGTCATCTTACTTTTTGGTCACAGTAATATCCCAGCAGACCAAAAACACAGAAATCCGTTCGAATTCCGATGGAAAATTCCTTATAGAGTTGGAATTCCAGGCAAGAAATCCATGCGATTGCCGTCAGATTTCCATATGGCGAGGTTGACGCTGTTCCTTGGGATTTTTCTTACCGAAATCCGGAGCATTTCCCAAAGCTTTTTTCCCCTTTCGAAAGCGTACTAAAATTTAAATTGATAATTTTTATCAGGTTTGACGTAAAAAACAGAGTCTGTAAAATTTTCAGTAATCATAACCGATTATGCGAAAATTTTACTGATCCTGTATTTTTTAGGTCGGACCGGACAAGGCAGCGAATGTTTTTTATTTAAAATTTGTTTTCAATGTGTTCTTCTTTGCACAAGGATTTTGGAATTTAAAAGTTTGCCATGATATTTCTGGATGCCGAAAAGTTCTTTTGGAATTCTGACTGATAATACCATGAAATTCTTATTGTTTTCGTCATGGAATGATCTTTCAATTTTCCGTACGAAATCCATCGGAAACGTCTGTCTCATGTTCCCCTATGTCTGAAATATCTCGGAACTTTCCGCGGCTATCAGAACTTTCCGTTTTATTGGTCTGCTGGGATGTTACCCATTCCTTATTCTACTTTATCTCCAACTGAAAAAACAGAGTTCAGTATTTCGTTTAGACGTACATATGATACTCTGGCCTGTAGCCAATCTTGACTGCAGTATATTTTCAATTTGGTAGATTTTTATAAAGATTTTACCACTTTCCTCAAAAATATTTCACTAACCACCTATTCAAGCAGTCAGCTTCATCCAACTAGGGTTTTCCTAAACTCATATAATAGTAATGCAGATCTACAGATCAAGCTTTTTGCTCTATGAAAAAAATATTTTTTTTTAGGTTTGGAGTATTATTGATAATTCAAATTTTGAATTTTTTTTTTCAGTAAAAAATTGTCTAGTCTATTTTCTTGATTTCGCCAGCATTAGTAAAACTTGTCAAGCTAAGTCTAGGCACCAATCAAACTGTAATTGGGACTGCAATTTCATATGCTTGATGTCATAATCTGTTGGAGCTCATTCTCAAGCTATAAAGATAAAGTTCTGGGAGTGATACTCTGGCTTTTACATACTAATATAAACATAGATACTACAGTAGATAGTGTAATATATCTGTGTGGAAAGTCACCGTTTACTGTAATAACATATTCCGTATGTTACCACACAGAGCAAGCGCCTCGTCTAAGGGCTCTCTCTACCTCCCCTATTTCTGCCAATGGTCTGGGCGTAATTTTATTATTTTTCGGGTAAAATTTCGAGACCGTTCAAAATCGGAGTATATCACAAGTTGCTTTGAAATTATAAGGTTTCTTAGAAAATTAGCATTAAAATAAAAATATTAAAAATATAAATTTTTAGCCGATTAAACATTGAAAAAGCCCGTGTAAAGATTCTAATTTCGCTATATTACATTGTACATGTATACTATAAACCAATAGAAGTAAATACTAATTTGCTGCCTTATCAGAATTAAGAGATTTGACGAATTGCTAAAACGTATGTATATAAAGCCATTACTTCCATCCGCTTGAGTTTGAATTTCGAAAAAACTTTTAGACTAGAGATCGAAATTTGTGAAAACGTAAACAAACCCTTCACATCCCATTGATTTTTGAAATGCAAATCCTTGTGGGTTGAATATTCATAAATTGAGAAATGGGTTTGTACGCGATTATATAAAAAGTCGGTGGAAGTGAAAAGCGATCTAATATCTCATCAAACCTAAGAAGTATGTCGAAGCTTTGAAAAGCATACATACAACCACCTTACACCTCTTAGGATTATATATGTAAGAATAATGAAATTGGCTTTTAGGCGCTTAGGAAATGGGATGGGAAACCATACGATGTAAAATTAAATTCGATACATCATCAACCAACTTGGGGTTGGATATCTAAAAATCCTGACAGCAGCATAAACCAATTCAACTTCTTATCACTTCTACAAGATATGATAAAATTCGTGAAAACATGTTCAACCGTTTTACCTCTTAGGTGCTGAAAAAAGAGAAATAAAATTAAGAAGAAGTTCTAGGTGACTATTACGCAACCCCTTGAAAGTGAAAAGACATTCGATATCTGCTCAGAGCTGAGGGATATGGCAGAATTCGTGAAAAAGTATACAACCCCCTTTCCACCTCCTTAAGGGTCGAATTTCAAAATCCTGAAAAATGTTTCTAGGAATTTTATATGAAGAAGCAGTAGAATAAAAATAAATTCGATTTTTTGTAATACCGGCTTTTGCAAATGGGTCCACTATTGAAGTTCTATATATAAATTCTAAGTTTCAGCCGGGCTGGGATCCATAATAAAAACGAAAATTTTCCGTCTAAAACGTTTCCCCCACTTTCCCTCTCACACCTCCTCCCTCTGAAAATAATGTCAATTCAAGGGGCCTACCTAGTCTATTTACAGAAAAAATTAAATTTAACAGCTCAAAGGGCTTGGGAGCAACGAACCTTCAGATGATTTTGTGTACAGCGGTTGACGTACGGCGGACATACGGACTGAACATTTTTACTGATTTTTTCGAGTCTACTAGTCATCAAACGTAAAAAATATGTTGTGGGTATCAAATATTTTTTTTTGTAAATCGATAACAATACTATATTATTGAAATAATAAAGTAGAACAGTACGACAGTCTGATTCTTATGTCCTGTTTTGTTGTAAAATTTGCACAGTTTATTCTATCAGAATTTGTAGGTAATCGCAACTACTTTCAATTCTCTGTGTCGTTTCCCGCGTTTTGCCGATACCTCAAAATTGCGGCCACTTGAAATAAAAGTGAAAAATAATTGTTGTTCTCTGATCAGTATAGGAACCGATTTAAACAATATCATTAATTGTTAATAAGCAAAATTAGGAAAATGAGGACGAGTTTCTGGATGTTGCATCAAAAATCAATTTAACAATAAATTTCGTTGCAACTAAATAAATATAATATATTCAAAGTTTTTCTTAATTAACTTACTGACTTTTGAAGCTTTTTTTCGCTAAACAACACACGATTAATTTCTTAATCACCCGATATTTTCGAAATCCCATCTGCCAAATGCCATTATCTACAATTCCGTATTTTTCCTAATATCGTAAAATAACAATTTTATCTGACCATTTACCTGGCCATGCATCATTTTTGCTATTTAAATTTTCAAGGTTAAATGTCAGTTAAAATATTTAATTTGAATATTCGAAAGGAGATCGTAAATATTTTGAATAATTATCGACATCGGTATCCGTGTTTCGCGAGCTTAGCTCACTTTGTTCAGGTTTTATAAGCGAAAAAAAAAATTCGCTGAAATAATACAAAAAAAAAACATTAATTTATAAATCAAACTTATAAAGTTTATTATTGTTTATATTAAATTAATGTCTTAAAACACATCTAATGTAATCTCATTTGTATGTATTTTTTTTGTTGTTGACTATTCTTCTCCCGGAAAACAGTGGCGCCCGTTTCAGAAAACTCTAATTATTTACAATATTTTATTTCACTAAAAAAAACCACACAAACACTACGCAGACCTATACAATTTGTACGTTTTGAACAACATTTCGGTGAACGACTTCTTAATGTTTCGACAAATGAATTGATCGTGTGATATTATTCGATCCATTTAAAATATCGTGTACGCTACTGATTGGCGATACTCCTTCATTGGTTAATTCACTTGTACCGCCCAGGGCATCGTATTGTGCTGGAAAGAGAATGGTATGATCAATTCGGTTGTTGTCTTGGCTGCGATTGGTTCAAGTGTGTGATATTTAAATTATTTTCAATTAAATTAAGAGCTAGTATGGTTAGTTTGATTACCTTGAATATGTTTCTGTGCAATATCAGCTTCTTCGGGTGTGTTGTATTTTACGAAAAATACTTCCGGTTTGCTTGGCTTGGTGGGTGGAAGCTTAGGCACCTCGATCTCCTCTGGTGGTTCACTTGGATTCTGGCTTAAAACGTAGATGACGGTTTTTTCTTCGGGGGCATAGGCGGCGCATAAGTCATGAATTGTTCGTTTCTTCATGTACATTGGCTGCTGGGAACCTTTCAATGTATTCGCCAAGTTTGGTTCGACGTAGACCGGGTACCTAAAGTATCCTTGATCGAGAAGCTGTGAATATTGATGAGCGGGAATATCGTAGAGTGGTGTAGGACTTGGGTATATTGGTGGTGCTGGTGTACTGTAGAAATTGGTAAGTGGCGCAGCCGGTGCTTGTGGATAAAATAGCGATTCCTGTTGAGGTCCATTGGATTGAAGTTGCTCAGGTTGTTGTTGGTATTGTGGTTGGTGGAATTGTTGATGATATTGTTGTGGTCCGGGTGCGTACTGCTGCGGTCCGGTTGGTGCGTATTGTTGCGATCCAGTTGGTGCGTATTGTTGTTGGGGTCCGTATTGTTGTTGGGGTCCGTATTGTTGTTGGGGTCCTCCGTATTGTTGTGGTCCGGTTGGGAATTGCTGCGGTCCAGTTGCTCCGTATTGTGGTCGATATTGTGTATTCCCGTATTGTGGTGGAGGATTTGGAATAACAGTGACACTTTGATGGGGCGATAGTTGATGGGTTTGGGGTGAAAATGATGCACTTGATGGCGCTGCGGACGTAACGTATGTTGTTTTGTTGAAGAACGGCGAGAAGAAGGGATTTAGCGGACTAGGACCGTGTATTGATTGTCGGGAATTCCGCTTATCGTTATTAACTGCTGGACCACGGGTAGAACACAGCTCTAAGGACACGCTCACCACAAGAATTATCTACGTAACAATTACAAAATATTCCACTTTTAATTAACATAATACGAAAGAAACACTGCAAGATTACCTTACCACTAAAGCACGCATTTTAGCAATATAATATTTTTTTAGATAAAAAAAAAAGTGGGTCTGCACACTATAGTTAACTACTTATACATCCGACGGTTAAATTCACTAAACTAAACACGAAAACCAGAAATCATGGCTTTTATATCGCGACGTGTAATAAAGGATGGCTATGGCCCCCAAAAGCTAACTTCCAGCTAAGCGGCCGAGCGTTGTCGTCGTGCTCTCGATGAAGATAAAACCGGAATAAAAGATTTGAATCGATCGCATTACCTCTAATATGTTCCAATTTTGTGCTAATTTTACTTCGAGGCGATTGTAATTATGAAAACGGTGCGCGTTCAGAGCTAGGCTTAGATGCGTACTAAGTGCACAATATTGCTATCAACTAGCTCAAAGCTTTCAATATTTTTCGCAATAGTCTTTTTACGCCGAGGAGTATCATAAAACTTTTTTGTAGGTTTTTTGATCGGCTTTCTTAAATGTTGATGACTCTTTAAGGTGCTATCTAAGTCTACTGGCATCGACACGTAATCGTGGTCAGGTGTTGAAACTGCATTTGCATATGATTGGGATGCCTTATAATAGCAATCTGGTATTGGTGTTAAGAAAAAAGATCCAAATTTGAATTTTGTATGCCCCCTTAGATGGTCGGTGTAGGTCATCACCATCGTCTCTCTTTGTTTTTTTTGTTGTTGTCAGCATTAAGAAACAATATTCTTTTCAAAAATTTGATAAATTTCAAAGAAATAAAAAATATTTTTTTTGGCGCCAAAATTTAAATTTTTTTTTTTAAATTCGCGAAATTTCGATATCTACTTCATCAATTTTAATTAATTCTAAAAAATTTTTAATGCATGGTGGACAAATAGCCCCATTGAGATTCGAGAGAAAAGAACAGGTCCACTCAGAAAAGTATCAGGCTCCGAAGGTGAACTGGATCGGTTGAAGCGGGTGTAGCATTTTGAATTTATATCCAATCGGCACTTCTATCGACACTTAAAAATAGATTAGATTAGAAATTTTCCTTCCTTTTTTAACCAGTTGATAAATAGAGTTAATAGTTGAATAGTGGCTAATTAATAATTGGAATAAAAAACGCCGAAAAAAAAATCTTGTAATCGATATCTTTAAAACGACATTATTTGCATAAGATACAAATAAAATAAGATATTAGTTCAATTATTCAAAATTATTTTAAGGACAACAATTTAACATAAAAAAATCAAAAGGATATATTCGGAAAAATATGAATACCATCAATTTTGTATTGTTGTTTAAAAAATTTCGTTTCTATCGAAAAAGTTGAACCAACTAACCGGTCATGCGAGTTTTCTAGACAAGGAATGGATATTACCCAGGATTCCAGTTCTTTAATGTTATCAAAAACATTTCGAATATTTCTTGTTTAAGTAAAATAAATCCAGTTTTTTAATAAGGTATGTACCTACCACGAAAATTTATTAAAAATTCTTATCTTTTGCTACGTTTAAATGACGCGTTTCTAGATTATTTAATTTATGAATATTATTTATGGATTACGCAAGAATATTTTATTTTATTAAATTTAATTTAAATTATTTTTTTTAATTTTAACCCGTCTTCATTATTATTCAGCAAACAGTTCGTAAATAAATATTTCATTATTAAAACAATATAGTGAAAGTAACCAACTATGTTAATAGCAGTGGTGACACGCCACATGGGGTTTGTGAGGCTGAGTCTTATAATTTGATAAAGGAAAAATGTTATCAAGTTTCTCGTGATTTCTTGTTTTGAAAATGTTACTTTATAACTTTCCGTCCTTACTCGTATTGTTTTAGTCCCACAAAGTCGTGTTTTAATATTCCAATTCAGCCTCATCTGCTAAGAAAGGCACGAACCGGCACTAGTTAATATATGTTATCAAGAACACCTTTGCCTCCACTTGCACTTAACCAATCCGGTAAATAGTAAATCTTATTTATATGAAAAAAAGTTTCATATATATTATATTCCGGGATGCGGTCAAGAGGTTGGAAAAGAAAAAAACTTAAAAATAGGTGATTATTAAACAAGCCCGTGGAAGTGAAAAGATATTCGATATCTGATCAGACCTGAGAGATATGGTGGAATTTATGAAAAAGTATACATCCACTTTACACTCCCTTAGGGGTCAAATTTCAAAAAATCTTGAAAACACATTCTAGGTATTCATATGAAGAATCCGTAGAATAAAAATGAATTCAATATTTCGAAAGACCTAGTGGATATGACGAAAATTGTAAAATATATGCATTTCATTTACAGTTCATTTACATATACGTACCGAGTTTCAACTTTCTAGCATAAGCCGTTCAAAAGTTAGGAAAACTCCCCCCCCCCCTACCCTCGCACCATGCTACCCCAGAAAAAAATTGCCACTAATATAGTTCTATCTAAATACGAAGTTTAAGGTTTATATCATTACAAGTTCTTAAGATATAAGCATCGGAACTTTTTCCTTCTCACCCTTCCCCACCCTCACCCTCTACACCCCCACCCTTAAATTTATTTTTCCCTACTAGGGTTCTATTAGGCCTAGTTCTAGTTCAAATTTGAACCATCTATCTTACACTGTTATTGAGATGTAAAAAGTGTTATTTTTGAAAAATTCTTATCCCCCCCCCACTTCTATGCTCCCCCGCCCCCTTCAAAGATTTTACTTTTAACAATCTTAATTTATCAAGCTTTATACCCAAACCGAATTTTGTTTTTCTGGTGCAATTGGTTTGTGAGATATCGTAATCTTTACTATTTCAACCCCACCCTTCGCATGCCCCCACCCCCACCAAAAAATTTTGTTTCAATCTACTCTCCTAGTATAACTACAGATATTTGTTAAGTTTTAATTGCTTGCCGTTAATGGTTTAAGAGATATGAATTTTAGAATGTGTCGATATCGGCATTTTTGCGTTTCGGACGCATTATTTCCCCCTCCACTCCCACACCCCTTCATCCGTATCAGCAATTTTTTTGCAAATGGGTCCACTATCAAAGCTCTATAGAAATTCTAAGTTTCAGTCTCCTACCATAAGCGGTTGCTGAGATCTAGAAACCAAAATTTTTCGTCTAAAACGCTTCCCCCACCTTCCCCCTCGCACCCTCACCCCTCAAAATTCTCACTTCAAGAGGTCTACCATGTCTATTCAAAAAAAAAAATTAATTTAATAGCTCATAGGGTTTGGGAACTATAATTCCTCAAACGAGTTTGCGTACGGCGTACGGAGCACAGACGGACTGAACATTTTTATTGCTTTTTCGGCGTTTATTAGTCATAAAACGTATAAAAAAAATTTTCAGGGTAGTAAATTTTTTTTTTTAAAAGTCGATAACAATACTTTGTTGTTAAAATAATAAAGTAAAAATTCACTGGCTAATTGAAATTTTTCAACTTACAGAACTTATGTTTCTTAATGAGATAAGGTTGCTCTAGTGTCGTACGTTTTTATTGGTTAATATTTCGCTAATCGATAGTCATTCGCAAAAGGGTAGCAAACATGGCTAGATGAACATTGAATATGACTACCCCTATTTCTGAGTTTTTTTTTAAAATGAGACGGTATACTAGGACTTATAAAAGGTGGTGCTGGTTTTGACAATGCTTGTTTTAAGCTTATGTAACACTGTATGGCAGTCTCTAATATTCGCTACTTTAGCTGACAAATGCAGTTTGATAGTGTAATCGTGAGATTTTTGTTGCTACCTTATTTTCATTTCATTTTGGTAGAAAAAATTTGACTGAATATGCATATCATAATATTGTTTGATTCAAAATATTTGATAGAATGGCATACTGTCTAATACTAGCTTTACATTGTCAAATATTGGAGGGAATAATTTGACGAAAAGTTCAGTCAAATTTGTTTTCCGGCAAAATTGTCTTTGGTTAGACAAAACGAAATACTGTGGCGAATTAGATTTTGGCGATTACATTGGATTACATTGGCATTTGCCAGCGAGAATAATTAAAATTTGACAAAGTAGCTTACATTGTAATGCAGACTGGAGTTTTCTCAGGAGTAGAATGCAATATAATGTTTTATCTGCACTATTTACACATATGCGAGATACTCTGAATATAGCTATGGTCTTCCAACTGGATAGTTACAGAAATGGGGCACTCTTAAATAATATTCAGTAACTAGATGACTTTGATTTGTTGAATGAAGTCAATTATATATAATGCTCTTTTTGCTCAGATCAAATAAAAGTGTTTCATAACTTATTTAATATGCTTTGCGTTTAAATTAGATTCAGTTTTAAAATTTATTTTATTAATAAGTTTTACTCTTAAACATGACCTTTTAAAACGCTGCACTGTGGAAACTCATTTTTTAGTACACATCAGGTATTTTACAAAAACTTTAGCTAAAAAATAATTTGAATTGTTGTATTCGTTTTCAGTGACCAAAATTAGTTGAATACATTGATATCATTTCAGAACCTTTTTAGCTATTGCCACTTTAAGCAAAAGAGAATAAACTAAAATATTTTTTTGGAATTCGAAAAAATTTTAACTACTCGAACACTATTTTTTGGTTGAATATCGAAATTTTTGGGCGTTTATTTTAATTTTTATAAAATAAATATGTCAGCATTCGTGAAAACGTGCACAACCACGTTACACCAAAAAAGTTTGTAGGCGCCTATATAAGAGGTACGCAGAAGTAAAATGAATTCGAGACCTCAATAGACCTTAACGATATAATGTAGAAAAAATCCTTTTCGCAAACAACTTCTTTCTCAACCTCCTTTATTTTTCTCGCTTTAATAACTTCTGTAGTACATACATATACTAATTTTTAACTTTGTAGGACGATCTATTATACAAATAAATCTGCCAACAATCTGGGCATAACTTTATTATTTTTCCGGCTGAAGTTCGGAACGCTTTCAATTCTGAGATGCGGTGTAGGTTACTATGACTGAAAAAATAACAAAAAGTTCGGGAAGCGATTAGAATAACATATGCATTACACAATTGGGTATTCCGGGATGCGGTCTAGGGGTTGCAGAAGGAAAACACTTACAAATAGGTGAAGCTTAAACAAGCCCGTGGAAGTGAAAGCACTCTTCGATATATGATCAGATCTAAGAGATATGGCAAAACTCATGATAAAGTATACAACCACTTTACACCCCCTTAGGGGTCAAATTTCAAAAAATCTTGAAAGCACATTCTAGATATTCATATGAAGAATACGTAGAATAAAAACGAATTCAATATTTGGGAAGACCTAGTAGATATGACGAAAATCGTAAAAATACATATGCCGTTCTATAGTTAGGAAAAACATCACCTACACCAGTACCATACTTCCCCTAAAAAAAAGTATACCTTTCAGAACCTTTTCGGGTGCTGCTTAGTGTTATTATTAAATTACAGTGTAGCACAAACTGTAAAAGAACACTTGATGCTGGTATAAGTGAGCAAAAATTTCATAATGGAATGAATAAATAAATTTTATAGTTAAGCAATATTTGGTTCGAAAATTATATTTTTCTTCATTATGAAACCATTTTTATCGAATACAGGTTAAAAGTAGCAAGTGTTCTTAATTAATTTTTTTTTTTTTTTACTTTATTTTAATTCGAACAAGCGTCGATATACGAAATTATAAGAATTTACCTATTCACGATTTTTACCTTGCTCTCTCGATCAAAAGCTTATTTTTTCTTGGATGCCTTTAATAATCGGATCATTCCACCGGGTCATTCCATCAAGAATCGGCAAAGGTGTGTCCTTACCATCGCCGATTCTTTTCAAAATTGTTTTACTTCAAGAACTAGTGAAAAACATAATTTTAATGTTTTGTTTCTATCTAATTTCTTTTGTTAATTATAGTATAAAGTTTTCTCCAAAATGAAAATTGAAAATTCATATCTCTTGTAATTTTTATCCTAGAATAATTAAATAGGGCTTATTTTAAAGGGGAGATTGTCGCGCAATATATTTTTGACACCGATCCCATTCAGATCTCAATTTAATTTTTTGGTATGTTGGTATTGAAAGTGATTTCTTTTTACTTAAAAGAAGAGGATTAAGTACCTTGGGTATAAAATGAAGAAGCCACTTCACTACAAAGAGTCTTCAAGAATATTTTGAGAATTATAGGCAAGTTCTTCCAAGTTTTACAGTCCATGTTTACTACCCTTTGTATTTCAGATTACATAATATTAATTTCAGATTATGTAAAATGTATTTTAGAATAGTGCATTGTATTTCAGATTATGTAAATTGTATTTCAGAATAGTGAGTTGTATTATAAAAGAGAAATTTAACATTTTCTTAACCTTGTATTTATTTAATTCCTTTAATGTCCACAATATGAATTTAATTTATTAAATATTGTTATTTGTACTTTGCTAAGATTGACATCAGCCCAAAGTCTCAAATGAGTTTAATTTATGGTGCTAACTTTAAATGACCTATTAGCATCTGCTTATTGTGGGTGATAGTTTCGGGCCAGTCAATTTTTAATGGTCGCCTGCAAGGTGCAAGTTTAATTAAATTCAAGGTCGTACGTAGCAAAATTTAATTTATGAGAACAAAAACAATATATAGTCCATGTGAAGAATTCGGTAACTAATTTAAATGATAATTATCTAACAACAAACAAAGTTTGACTAAAGCCAATTAAAAGATTTTTATCTATACCAAGTATAATTTTGCCAGATTTTAATATTAGATACAGTCATGGGCGTATCATCCAAGATATATGAAATTATACTGAAATAGCGTAGCTACATTGCTGAGCTTCAAAAGGGGTTCATGTAGGCGTATAACACAAAATTTCCAGAACCATCAACTCGGTAAACAATTAAAAAACCTTCAAATAAACAAAAATAATATTTAAAAATAAAATTCGATTCGAGATTGTAGTTTTCTACAATAGTTTTTCCATTCAACTAAATATTTTTAAGGCCAAGGTTAAAAGAAAGTGCTAAGCATTTTTAGCTTAAAATTAGCTATTTCTTCGGTTGATAAACCTATGAAATTTCAGACTTCCTATAAATTCATTAAGCTGAACAAGTTTTGGTTTGTTACTTTTATGGTTTATTATTTAATGGTTTGAGTTTTGAGTTTGAGTATTTATTCGAACGGTTTGTATACGAACCCATTTTGTTGTTTTTTCGGTCTTAATATTCTAATTATGAAAATGAGGTAAGCTGAATGCAGCCATGCCTTGGAAATCATCCATAAATTATATGCAAATGTCCTTTTCTAGTCAGTTGAAAAAATTTGACAACTTGTTGAAAAATTACCATGTCATTTGTTGTTTTATATTTCGAGTTTATACTGTAACAATTAATAATTATAAACTTGCATTCACGTATCCGCTTGTGCTTTTCTTCAAGTTTGATTAATCGGAATCCGGACGAAAATTCAGCTTCTGATACTGGTGATTAGTCAGATAATCTATTGTTACAAACTGGAGGAGTGTATCTAAATTACCATTTTTAATTTTTTGGAAATGCCATGCCAAAAATTTAATAGAGCCAAGAAAGAATTTTGGTTCGCAAAATATTGCAGTTGGCGGATAGGATACTTAAAAAAAATCAAAAACGGAAATTCGATTAAAAATCCCACTTATGAAAGTAGCATAACAATTTATTATCTACCTACATATAAACAAAGTATTGTTATTAGCCTACATCATGAATCAAAAAATCAATTTTCAACAAGAGTTTGCACCCCAAAAGCGCATTGATCGAACACCACTGCAAATCTATGCATTGTAAAAATTAAAAGCATTCGGGAGTAAACTATTCATAATCGAAGTTTCTTCGAAGCCCTGGACAAATGTGGGATCCAATACGGCAAAAAAAGCTTTTTGCGTGAGTGAAATACTGCTGAGTTCCCCTCAAATCGAAAGTTTTCCCTTACTGCATGGGTCTAGCAATGCCAATGGTTCGGGTCTCGGTAAATCGTTCTTGAATTTGGAAGACTTAGTCCAGCTGCACACTGAAACCACCTTTTTATTCGGATTGTTTCGAGAAAATAAGTATGTACCAGGTTTTATTCAGAACCGGTGATAGTTGTAGCACAGAAGACGAAGATAAGTAAAGGGTTAGCCCGAAAGATAAAGCTTCCATGCCCTACGTTAACGTTTAGATGTATATGTAAAACTTAAGTGAATCGCAAAAAGTACCGCCGCAATTTATTAAAATTTCTAGATGTTAATTAATATTTTTTGGATCAACGTCATTTTTCGGTCAAAGTTGTATCTGTGGTATTTCGAACCTGATTTTAGAGTATATGAATGAAGACGAGGTGCGATACAATCGAATTTGTAAAACTAATGAGAATGGAATTTTTTGTGGCAAAGCTACCACAAAGCTATTTGAATTTTACGAATTTTTGTGGGTTTTTTTTTGCGTCAGAGGAGTCACTTCTGGATTCCCTGGATCTGGATATGACTGTTAAATGACTAACATATATGTTGTAGAACTAAAAAAAAAATTATAGGCTGTCGTGAGCAAGTTATGTGAATAATCGACCAAGCTTTCGATTTCCGTAGAAGCAAGTCTACTCTACTGAACTCTGCTTTATATTGTAGGTGGGCTTCAAGTAGAATAAGGAGTGTGTACGTACCTTGTCTCTTATTATGAACTCTCATTTGGTAGCTATTTAAAAGTAAAAACAACAGTTTTCAGTTTCATATCTGGAACTAAGTGAGTAAACTAAAATAAAATTTTCCTTTTTTTAATGACTTTCACATTGGAAGGATTCACTAGATTTCCTTTAAGTCCTTTAAAAACATATTCATTCATATTCTAAAACTCATGATAACTCGAGAAATGGTTTCAAACTTCAGACTAACTAATTCGTCTTAATTTCGAGCTAAAATTATACAATTTGTAACTCCTATTCAAAAGCCCTTAAATCAACTCAACGTATGATTAAAACAGAACTCTTAAGACTAGCAAACGATGGATACTAAAAAGTTGGCCAGCTTCTTAATCGTATTGAGCTGCGTATTCTCTTATCAACCCGACTAAACTATGTTCAACTATTTAGTTTGGACCAATCGAAGCAATCGGTGTGCGTGCTTTTATATAGCTCCATAGCCATTCAATAAAACTATCGACCGATTAAATATCTCCAGTCTGCGAGTACTCTTAAAACTGGGAATTCAAAAGTTTCTAGGTAAAAATACACTAAATTTTTCTTCATTTGAATCAGGTTACTTCATGTTCATACCATGAAAATATTCTTAAAAGCCTACATGAGTTTCTAGAACTAAATTAAATTAAATTATTTATTCGGATAATCGATTACTATAAAAATGCTCAGTCCATTTCAAATTCTTTTATTATCCAGAACTAGAATGCAAATCGCAAATCAGTATTTCACCTTAAGATTGACTACTGTGTGTCATGATTACGGTATGTTTTTCTCGATTATATCACCAACCAATCAGGTCTATTACTTTAACAAATATTTCTCAATCAAGTTAGATTTACATGTGTAATTTCCATAAGTTAAAAACTCCAATTCATTCCGAAGAAGAAAAAAACCGTCAAGCCCAGTTTCCGCATAAAACCTGTACAACCAACATATAAATCGGAGCAAAACTTCAATAGAAGGTACCGAATTCAATAAAACTTATGTCCCATGCCTATATTAACCTTTAATATTTTTTTTCCGTGGTCTGTATTTCAGTTCTTAAATGAACTTTTAAGCACAGCAGATTGTAAAGTAATATTTCATTCAGAAATTTATTGCTAAAAACATTTTGAAACAATTTCTTTTCACGACGAGGTGTGAAAAAATATTGATTGATCTATAAAATCTGTATGTGTGAATAATGCAATGAAAAACGTCACAGCAGTCGAAATAGCCCCGAAGAAAATTAGTCATGAAATAGTCTAGACGTAACATAAAATCGCTATTTAAATTGCAATCGATCAGCCAAACTTTTACGTACTATCGAAACGTAATTTTACTACCTAGCACTGAAAATATTCAGGTACTATTCGAATTTTACACAGAAAATACCCAATGCAATTGTAAAACTACACAAAAAATAGCGCTAATAATTTATACAGTGTCATCAATGTTTTAGTGATTACTACTATTTTAGATAATTATTAAGGAGTAGGTAACTACATTTATTTCGTTTAAGAGAATTTTTCACTTAAACCGAAGAGATTTTAGTTTTATAGATAATAAATATTTCTTTTAAGTTTAAGGTGCAAAATGAAGTATTACTGATAGAATAAACAAAGGTATTTTATTTGATTTAGTATAACTTTCATCACAAATCACAAAATTAATCTTAAAAATTAGATCACAGATTTTTATCTTTTTTTTTTCCTAAATTTTCAACTTAAATTAGCTCTCCTGTAAAATATCGGTTTTCGTTTATCTTTTCCTTTTCAGCGTCTATTAATTACATTAATAAAACAAAAATACATGCAGCCAACTTTAATATATATTAATTGTCCAATCAAAAACAATGTGGTATTTTTTATATACATAGATATAGCTAAAAAATAAAAATGTTTACTACTCTTAATACTCGTAGTAAAAATCACAAGACCGCGTAAAGAAATTTGACAATAGTAATTTTACTGCTCTCATCTCAGAGAAGGCACTAACTTGCCTACTCTGAGAGCATTAAAATTAAAATTGTCAAATTTCTTTACTATTAATGCGAAAATGCACACATAAGTGTGAAAATCATTCGCTAAAAATGTGTAAATTTACTGGTGTGGAAAGGTAAAATTTTACAATGTGTAAAATTATACACGATGTGGCAAAACTAATCTGTACTACAGAAATATGACTTGTTTATGTTTGCTTATTGTTATTATTAATTTATTGATAACACTCTAACATAAATTTACTACTTTAAAAGTAGAAAATGGCTTTACTACTATTATGGAAGTAACATCCAACTGGAGTGTGATATAAATTTTCACGCTAAAAAACGACTGAAAGCGTTCACTCAGTAATGAGTAAGTAATCGCTAATAGTAATAGTATCAAAAAATTCGATTTTTTAGTTTTTATTTTTAATTTTGATAGTTTGAAAGAGCACCACTTGTCACTGATAAAGTATCATCTAAAGACGATAACGACGAGCTTGAAGAAAAAGGCGCTTGGAGGGAGAGAAGTTGATAGTTGTGGTAAAACAAATTCTTGAATGTCAGGAAAATGACAATTTTTAGCTGCCTGCACACCTAAAACTGCTGTTTCTGAAATAATTAAACTTTCTGATTTTGAATGTACCGTTCCATTTAATTTTTCATTTTCCTTAAGCAGTATGAAAATACATTTTAGTCTTTTTTTTAATCTTTATAGTGATGAACAGGCCCGTGCGCACGGGGGGGTTTTGGGGGTTCAAACCCCCCCCCCCCCCCCATTGGCCTATTTTCATAGGGAAGTAAGGACCATTTTTTATTTTTTTTTTAGGTCATCACATTTAGTATGGGGGAACTTGATAAAACCCCCCCCCCCCCCCGCCCCCCCATTATACTTTCCTGCGCACGGGCCTGGTGATGAAAGTTGAAAGGTGGTTCTTATACGAAACTATTCTAGTGACACACTCAATTGCTCTTATAGTAAAAACATATACATAAGTGCTAAGTTTCAACTTTCTAGCATGTTTCCTAGATAAAAAATCCACCCCGTACCTTTCTACTCCTATCAAAAATTGTATTTTATTTGCTGCCCTTATAAATGGTCAATAATTTTCAGCTTCCTATCCCTTGCGATTTTCGAGAAATAAAAATCAGATTTATTTCCCTTCCAACATATTATCTCGCACGAGAGGTGAGTAATACAACTGGACAAACATTAATTAATCTGCAAAAGCGTCAAGAACTGCCCCAATAAAAATGCATCACTCTGAATTTTAAATGCTACCAACCTACCATCTTTATATTATGTCACTTTGACCTTATACAAAACCAGATTTACTTTCATGTGGGAACTAGTTTTCACTATAAATAGAAACAAATCTAGAATATTGGTAAACATTTTCTACAATGCCGTTCTTAGTATCGCACATCGCACCTTGCGCAAGACTCACATAAGACGCGATCAATTTTCAAAAAGGTGAATGTAAAAATTTTTCCAATGATAACTTTTCGACAAGAGCTTTCCGAAAGACTGCCATCTGGTCGTCAAAGGTCAAACCAACGAAACCAAAGATAACACTATCGTCTTCTTCGTTGGAAAATTTTTAAATGAACTTGTCCAATAAATTAATTAATAGCCTCAATAAAAAAAAAAAAAATTAAAAAATTCAAATGTTGTAAATTATGGCGTAAATTTTTACTACACTTTTTGTATTTGCCTATCGTGAAATGAATGAAACCTTTATTTAAGCTGGGGGTAAAAAGTAGGAACAACCTTGACCCGGATAAGGGGTTTCATGCAAAACTAAGTGTCTTAATTATTAAAAGTTGCAGGTGATATAAAACATGTATTTTGGAAAGATAAATTGGTATGGAAGCTAGTTTTTAAATTTAATTAACCCTTTTATTAATGCTAATTTCAAATGGTTACCGGCACAATTAGCGATTTTTGTTAGCAATTTTAAACGTGAATCATATTTTGGAAATAAAACCATCGATATGTAAAGACACAAATGAAAACTAAGAAGGCTTTGTACCATAGACATTAAGATATGTACAATAGCACCTTGCAGATATTTTCAAATAATAAAGTTGCTTAAAATATTTCGTAATAAGAATAATAAGTGCTAACATTAATAAATTGATTACTTACATAAAAAAATTTAATCGAAACTAGCTACCACCGTGTAGAACAAATTGAAATAACCTGGAACATGAATAAAAATTTCCGATTAAGACTTTTACCTTTATGTAAGCGTTTTCAGTATTTTAATGCGATAGCTTGGACTTTATTATAAAGTTGACCCGGTTGAACGGGTTAGTGAAGATACGAAGACGAAGATGTTATGATGAAACAACTAATTTAAAATGTCTGATCATTTTTAGAGAAGAAGAAATATAATGCGAATCTGATACTGGTTCGACGAGAATTTTGATTTCCTTGCCTTTTCTAGAAGTTCAAAAAATCGAAAGTAGACTCCAAGATGTGTTGATCCGAGTAAATTTTTTATTTGTTCTTAATGTTTCAAAAATGACATAATAAATGGTGGAATACAGTAAATAAATTATAATATTTATTTCAAAAATTTTAGAATATCTGATGGTAGAAAATAAGATCTTTAAAAGTAAGGTCGTTCTAGGTACTTTTATTCGTTTGATGATTTTTACCCAACAACACTTTAGTGCAAAGGAGCTGAAATTTTGTATTATTAAATTAATAATTGGAAAACGATAAAATAATAGTACGGTATTTGATAAAAACTTGACAAAACGGATCGGAACCATTCGACGGAGTATGTCAAGACTTAATTAAGGATGGTATTTTAAAACGGGTAAATCTGCACTTGGGAGAAATCTCTGGACATAGACAGTCAAATTTTTAACTTTCATCAGTTAAAGGTCGCAAGAATTGCTTTCTTTAAATAGGTATAATAGAAGAGTTACATTTGTCAGGAGATCTAAAAGGCAAGTTTTCTGTGGGCTTGCTTTAGTCAATGAGGCCTATTGAAAGTCACCGGGGTATAATCATATCCTTTCTTTGGGAAATAGATATGGGCTATGGACTGGTTAAAGACCAAGAATGATAATGAAAAAGACCTAGTTCAAAAGACCAGCAAGGTTCGACGAGCTGTATGGATTTTATAGACTAAAATTAATAAATATAATAGTAATAACAATGGTCACTCCTTATTTATCTGACGCTAAAATTTAAATGGTACACAGACAGCTAAATAACATTTATAACAAAGATTTTTTTTAGTTGGCATTATTCAACAAAAAATATAAATAATATTTTTTTTTCACTAATTGTTCGAGTACATAAATTTTCAAAAGAATCGGCGATGATAATGTTACACTTTTGGCGATTCTTGATGGAATGACTCTTTTTCTACAAAGTAAATTGAGATGTTCTTCGATTTTTGTTACCCCAATCCCATTGATATCCCAATCTGATTTTTTTATATGTTTTGAAAAACATTATAATAGATACACAAAATATAGAAAAATAAAGAAAATACAAAGTTGACTTTTGGAGATATTCAAGGATAAAATACAAAATCATTATCCTTGGAAAAAAAATTTAAGGATAAATTTGATTGGTATTTTTTTTATTTTGCGACAACCTTCCCCTTTAAAATAAGTCCTATTCTAGTATTCCATGATAAAAATTAAAAGAGATATGAATTTTCAAAGAGGACTTGGACACCAAAGCTAAAACTTTAACATACTATAACTAACAAAAAAAATTTAGATAGAAAAAAAAATTAATTACATTTTTTTCAACTAATTCTTACACAAATTTTCCAAAATTGGTGATGGTAGGTCACAAAATTGGACTTTTTTTTTTTGAGATTCTTGATGAAATGACCCTATAGAATGGCTTATGCTGGAAAGTTGAAACTCGGTTTGTATATGTAAATCAACTAAAAAGTAATTTAGATTATATTTTTTAAATATCCATTAGTGTTTGGAAGAGGATCGAAAAAAATGTTCAGTGAAAATGTAGTGTACATATGTACCTATATATATTTTCACGATTTTCGTCATATCTATTGGGTCTTCCCAAATATTGAATTGATTTTTATTCTACTGCTTTTCCATATAAATACTCAGGTCGTTTCCTAAAACCTGTGCTTCGTCTACGTCTACGTCTAGTTATAACATGTAATGATGTCAGACGTAGCAAAGCTGTGCCTATATGCATTTTCGGTTCGTGTCTTGACTATCAGTCAATCTAAGAAAACGTAAAAAAATTAAAATTTTTCTATGGAATTTAATTAATTTTTGATTTTTGAAATGTCAAATAAGCATTAGCTGATCCATTTTGACAGTTTAGCCGGGCTTTTTCTAAACTGTTATAATAGCAATGCTGTGCTGTGACGTCAACATAGAGGTAGACGTAGACGAACCAAGGTATTGGGAAATGACCTCAGAAAGTTTTGTCAGGATTTTTTGAAATTCGACCCCTAAGGGGATGCATGGGGTACTTTTTCAAGAATTTCGCCATATTCCGCAGGCCTGATAAGATATTGTATGTATATGTATATCTTTTCACTTTCACGGGCTTGCGTAACAATAGCTTAAAACTTGTTTTTAAATTTTTCCATTTTTCGGCTGAGAGGGTATAAAAGAGTCGAACTTTTTTAAAATATTAATTTTTGAAAAAATGGTCGGCGATCGAAAGTGAAAGTCTAATTTTCGGTAAAAAATTCACTTCATTTTCCTTCATATAAAAAAAATATGCATCGAAAAAAAGACCTTCGTTTAAAATCTAGATAATACGATAAAAAAAACTTAATTTAGTTGGTTTTTTTATTTCAGATCATTGGTGTGGAAAGTACAGTGGTCACCGCGGAAGGCTTTTTTTGAACAGTGGTCCGGGAAATATATTATATCTGCTGCATTTGTGAATTTTTTCCAATAAAAAAAATAAGAAGCATAGTCAAAGATTACCCTTCACTATGAGAAAAAAAACAATTCGAAACCTGCAATCATTTTCCCAAAAAAAATTCACAAAAACAATCCTTTTTTTCGACCGCCAACTAGATGCAACCCCTTAAATATTATTACTATCTTGAAATAACTGATGATATACTCCGACTTTGACTGCTCCCGAACTTTTACCCGAAAAAAAATAAAGTTTCGCCAAGACCATTGGTAGATTTTTTCTAACTCGGTTTTAACAATTTTACAGGAGTTAGGGCCAGTAGACCTCTAGCGGGGAAACAAATTCGGAAGCGGGTAAATCCTGATTTTTATTTCTCGAATACTGCTGAGGCCAGAGAATCAAAATACGTTTTGTTTCACATTTTCACGAATTTTTTCATATATTTTGGCCATATTAAATTAATTTTCCTTCTATATGGAGTCTTTATATATGTTGGCGCCTAGAAACTATTTTCCAAACTTTTCGATACTTAACGAATTCCGATATATTTCTTAGGTATAATGAAACATCGAGTTCGATTTCCCTACCAGATGATTTATATATAATCAAAAAAAGAAACATTTAAGCATTTTTTTGATTGTTGGGTTGTTGTTGAAGTTTTCATGAATTCCGACAAAGCGTATAGGTCTAATGAATAATTTAGTTCGCTTCTACTTCTATTCTAACGTACTTAAATTCTTTTCAGGATTTTGCCATATTGAACCCCTAGGAGTAAAATCATTGTGTACGTTCTTACTATTTGCGACATAACACTCAGGTCCGATAAGGAATCGAATTGGTTCTTGCTTTTCCGAGCTTGATATATAATTGCCTAAAAATCGGTTTAAGATTTTCTTACAGTCAACCCCTAACGGGTTGTGGTGAATTCTAATCCCTGTTTTTTAAAATTGAAAAAAAAAAATCTGCCAAAAGTTTGGGTACAACTTTACTATTTATTGGAAAGAACTCTGTGGTGAGAATAACTGACAACCCAAGGAATAACCAGGAGGCTATTTGTGACGCTATGTTGAGAAGTTGTGCCCACACTGTTGCCAGATTTTTACTAATGAAAATGGTATGAAAACAGATTGTTTCTAGCCGAACGTAATTTTCGTACAATTGAAAGCCAGTTTTTGTTGTTTTGTTTAGACATGGTCCAAAAGTAAGCTGTTTCATGACAGTACTTGTATGTTAACTCATTAGAAAGCATTTCAACTACCGAATATCACGATAGAAAATTGATTTATATGTACAGAAATCATACAACTTATATCAAATTGATATAGGTATTTCTTTGTTTGGCCTTTTGTATTCTTTTCACACACCCACTAGATTTTCAAAGTAATAAATTTTTGCACCCACAGTTGACAGATTTTCAGTTCCTCTTCATAGTAGCTAGTTGATATTATAAAAAAAATAATTTGGATCTTCTTTTTTTTAAATATTCATGAATAATTCTTAAATTCTGTGCTTTTCGAAATCCAACAATTTTCCGGTATGCCATCTGTTTGTTTGTGGTTGAGTAATGAGTGTTTACATCATGTTTCCGATTTTTTTGAGCTAATCATCAATTTAAGCTGGAGGTTGGGCGATCGACTTACAATCTATCCACGGAAAAAAAATAACAAACTTCTTCTTCAATTCTTCAGCGAGTGTTTAAAATTGGATCAATATCAGTAAAACGGCACAATATCGTAATGAGCACGTCCAAATGAGTAGAGATGAAGGTTGCCCTTGTTGATAAACACCTTTCGCTAATTTTTTAAATATTCAGTTTCTTTTTTGACATTATTTTGGCGGTCACCTGCTAAGTTTTGACGGACATTATATGAGATAGGACTGGCAGAAACACGATGATGATGTTTTATATGTTTTTGTAACCGCTGAACTACAACGAGGTAAATCATAAATACTTTATTATTAAAAAATAATAAAGTACAAATTCAGTAGACTACCTGTGAAAGTTATCAGAAAGTGGGTAGTACATACTAAGGTTTAAAAAAATGCGTTTTTACAATTAAGAAGTTTTATTTTAGACCAGCAAAATAAATAAGTAAAAACCATTACACTAACTTGAACTTTGAGTGATTGCTTAATAGCACTAATTTCAAATTTACATACTGTACGAGTACCTAGAGTCAGGTCGATATATCCTACGACTAGTTTTCACGCTCATCTTTTAATGTTTACGTTTCAACTTAAACGAACTCACAAGTTTAGGGCTTCGAGTTGACAAAATATGGAAAAGAGAGTCGGAAGTAGGATGAGCTTCGAGAAGATGACCATCTGTTTGACCAAGTGATCCGATTACTGAGGTTATTGGTGCAACTCCTTCATTAGATACCTGTGAAGATCCACCAAGAACATCGTATTGTGCTGAAAAAAGTTCAGAAAATGACCGATTAGAAAAAAATTGATGATCTTTGGAAAAGAGCAGACAGATGGCGCACATATGGTATGACGTAATTTCAAAAAATCACCCAAATTGTTTGTAGTTACCTTGAATTTCTTGCTGAGCATGAGCTGCTTCTTCTGGAGTCCTGTACTTGACGAAAATAACTTCCGGCTTGCTGGGCTCAGTTGGGGCGGGCTGTACAATTTCATTGACGACTTCAACTTCGGGTTTCTTCGACAAAACATAGATGACCGTCTTTTCTTCTTTTGGTGCAAACGATGCTGTAATCTTAGCCACTGGTGGATGTTGAACTGGAGCCTTAATGAACACGACGCGATAATTTTTACGCGGTTCACCGATGGTTAAGTGACGAACTTGTACTTCGCGTGGCTCTTCCGGAGCGGAATGAAGCGAAAAGAATTTCGAAACAATAGCCGGTTGCTGATAGGGTTCGAAGCCACCAACGTTTCCAAAACCGCCGTCAAACTCTCCAAATCCACCATTAGCAAATCCACCATTAGCCAATTCACCATTAACAAATCCACCATTAGCAAATCCTCCATTAGCGAAACCACCATTGGCGAGTCCGTTTTCGTATCCTAGACTTCCGCCCGCAAGATACGAGCTTTGAGTGTTCAAGTGACCATTTGTTGAAAGCGAATAAACTTCCGGTTGTACATCGTAAACTGGACGGGTATTCGCAGAATATCCATGTGTTGGAAGATTGTAGTTTATTCCGCCTACCACCGGATAGGCCAAAAATGTGACCAGGCACAACGATCCCTAAAACAGGAATACAATTAAAAATCACACACAAAACATTGCCCGTATTGCCGAAGTTTTTGTAAACAATTACCAAAAACAATCCACTTACCAAAACTGCTCGCATTGTTCAAATCGATAAAATTCCAAAAATTTTTGTAAACAGTTTTCCTCAATCTGGTGGTTTTGCCTCAACTGATTCTGAATAATTGTATTATCTCTTTTATATAATATGAAAATTAAGTTTATGTCCGAATTTCAGGTAGCACAGTGACCAATACTTTCAATACAAAACGCTAATAAAAAAATGGAAATACCATGACGTAGTTGTAGGCCGAATGGTATCAAACGTATCGAAGATTTGGGGTCCAAAATCGATACTAGACTAGTGCGATAGTGGGCTGGTATATCTCCTCCTCTTCGCCAGCTTTAGTGGTTTTATCGTTGTAACAATGTCGTTTTTGTTCGAATCGCTGAACATTCCAAATGGACAATTTTCATATATATGCCAAAAAAAGTGTGAGTAAGCTTATCGCCCTGAGAGTGGCCTTGTCTATGTTACTATTGTTGTAAAGCTTTTCAGCGGGTGGCCTTTTGCTAGTATTAGTGCAGGTGGTAGCGTACTTATAAACATCCGGGAATGCGTATGTAGTGGATAGTTTTCGGCACAATATTTGAAAATTTAAACCGGAATTTCGACAAGATCGTCAAAATGATCTTCGAATTTTGCTTGCATCTTCGATTAAAGCGCTTTTGATTGATTCACTACTGCATGGTGGGATATTTTGCACTAGATTTGGCCTTTTAGCTACTTAATTTCTGTCTACTTCGTGAAAGGTGGAACATCATGTTAATTCAGATAATTAACCCATATTTGAGTTAGGCTATCAAGTTTGTATCTATTCATAAAAAACGCAGTAGTAGATATCTTTTATTTATTTACAAATTTGTTGTTGGTATCATCTGACTGATTTCATTGATTTATCTTTATTTTCTTGGTAGGTATTTCGACTGTCTACAAAATTACAAAAAAATATCTTAAATCTTATTTACTCCCACAACTATTTCCGTTATACAAAAAATAATGCTAATATATCTTTTTTAAACGTTACATACTTATTTTTTGAACTGAAAATTGATATTTGTTAAGCAGAAAATAAATACCACAATAACCTTAAAAGTATGTTGTTAACTTTACTTCGTACGTATGTTTTACATTTGAATTTATGACAAACAAGAAAACAATTCTTAGATGTGGGCAGAAATACATCACATTTCCATTGTGCGAAAATTTAAATAGCTCCGGCGATATTTTTATAGTTTTCAAAAGTTCAATTACTTATTCCCGCCCGGATTTATTAACTTTTTAATATGTAATAAATTGCTTTTATGGTATTTATTAATATATATATTTAATTTAAAAAAAATTTATTAGACGCTTATAAAATTTAAACCAATGGATGTTTAAATCAAACGCATTTTGTTACTTTACCATTTTAATAGCAAAAAACAGGTTATTACCGACTTTAATTATTTTCACGGAGCCGTATTTTCTACTTTAATATTTGGAGAAAAAACTTAAAAAATACACTGCGTTTGATAAACATGAACAACTTTGCAAGTTTGGGTAGTAATTTTACACCATTTCCAGTGTAAAAATACTTTACACTAGACTAGTGTAAAAATACTTTAATACCAACTTTACACTATATCTTGTTTATTTTTGAACAACGCTAGAGTATTTTATTTCAAAAAAACTCGTAGCTTTACGATAAGGTGATATTTATTTAAGATGAATAAGATATTTATTCGCCCGTTTTTACAAAATATTTATAATATTGCAGTGTTCAGACTATTTTTTGTCTTTTCAAACCTTAATCTGGAACTTAAGCTACTTTAACTAATATTTGTACTTAGAACTTAATGAAAATCTAACTAAGCCATTGGAGCTTTTTAACAATGTAGAAATTGCAGATATGTATAGATTTATATTTCGTCAAACTATTATAATTTTCGTATAAATGCTTTTACAAGTTATAAGTATGTTTGTCGCAATATTCTCAGCGAATGTTTGAATTTTTTGAAAATGTTGTTTACAGCCTCAGCAATATGACAGATATATCTACTTTTGCAAATTCATATTCACTTCATGTAAATTTACAACAATTGTTATTGACATTGGCATTATTGACATAGTTACCTAAAATAATTGTAGTGAAATTAAACAAATTTTGCTAAGAGTATAGTTCACAAACCCATTGAGATAAAAAGTTCAAATCTATTATGTGAATGATTGTACAAATGAACCTATTTCAGGGGTCGGGGGATATTGGGTTTTTTGCCATTTTTCCCCAATAGTGTATTTTTATTATAAGTATACATTAACATTGTAATTAAATAAAGAGACTGTGATCCCCCCACCCCAAAAACATCCCCCGATAAAATTTATATCTCAGAGTGCCAATTGAGGCCATTAAGAACGGGAGCAGCTTAGATATAGACTAATTTCAGTTTTAGGATTAAGTTTGAAAGAAAAAAAACTGTTAGCATTAAGAATTTTCTTCAGAATGTTAGAAATTTTGACTTTTATACTAGGAAGTTGAAACATGAAATTATATAGGGTAAGTCGGAAAAAGATGCGACCTTTTCAAATTTCTATGTGCTTCCAAAATTCACATCAGTTATAAAACATAGTTGGATTATAAAACCTCATTAGGTAATTTTGAAATATCTTAACCCTTTCGACCCGAATAACATAAAGTAAAATTTTAAGTTTGTAAATAGTGTGTCATACAAAGAATGTACTAATATTAAACGTATTTTATTAAAATTTTTATTAAAGAATCTTCACGGTAAAGCTTATAAAGAGTTTCCAGTTTTTTTTTTAAATTCGACTCCTAATTTCACAAATTTAGCCATATCCCTCAGGTCTGATTAGATATCGAATAAATTTATACTTCCATGAGTCTTAGACTTTTATAATCGCCTAAAATTCGTTTTCAAATTATTTTCCTTCAACCTCTAAGAGGGTGTAAATGAAGTGATAAAACATCGAATCGTTTATTTTTTATCTTCAACCTACAAGGAGGCATAAAGCGGTTGCATACATTCTCACATTTTTCGCCATATCTCTTATTTTTTAATAATAGAGTATGTATCTATTATATTGTGAACGATTTGAAAAATCTAAAAAAATTTCCTGCTTGTATTTTCACGTTTTAGGACTTAGATAGCCAAACTGTGTACAACTAGCTTAATAAACACCAAAAAAGCAAAAAAAAAAAATATCCGTCTGTCCGCCGTATAGACGCCGTCTGCCGAACGCAAAAAAACTGGATTCAAATAACTTTCGAACCAAATATACCAGAAAGATAAAATTTGGTTTCTGTATATAGAATTACAAGTGGAGTCTACGGAATGTTAAACTTTTGAGGGAAAAGGTGGAACCCCGAAGTCCCAAAAAAAAAATGATATTTTATATCTCAAGAATCGCACCAGATATGATTTGGAAAATTTTACAGGAATTACATCCAATTTAGCTCTAGCGGAATTTTTTTTAATAGTATAAGGGTGTACATCTCAAATTTAAAAAAAATTGCAAATTGCCCAAAATAAAGTCCTCAAATTATTGCTAAACCGACCCTGGCATTTCTTCACGCGGAAACTTCATGAAATTGCAAATGTTTCAAAAATAAAGGACAAAATGGACATCATTCATCAAAAATTTTTTGTTCGATATCGAAAAATCCACTAATCTCAGGATTATTTAGCTAATTAGTTCACATTTAAGTCTTAGGTTAGTTCTAGTTTTAAGAATAGTCTTAAGTTGTACATATGTATAAGATTTTTCACTTTGCTGTATTTCCTTAATTCTTATATACTTATTACACTAACTCCAACGTCTTACGACCAAATATGAAAAACATTAGTTGGAATGGGTACAGATACTCAATAGCTCTAAAGTAAACTTACAAGAAAAACTGGATTTTATACATACATATTAAACAAAATAAAAAGAATTTGAATTTGAATTTGAAAAAGGGTGTAAGGAGTGATGGTGAAAGTGAATGAAAATTAAAAAATTTTATTTTTATTCCTCAAAAACCTCCAAAGAGACCGCTAAAAATTTACAAATATATAAAGAAAAAAAAAATAATGCTGAAAGTTGAAACTTAGGTCGTTACCGAACCTTGCTTCGGATAATCTAGTTATAACAGTTAATGACGTAAGACGTAGCAAAGCTGTGTCTTAATTCCTTTTCGGTCCGTGTCTTGACTATTTTTACGACAGCTGTCTAACATTGACAGCTGTCGTAAAAATAGTCGAACGAAACGAAAAAAAATTAAATTTTTTATAGAATTTAATTTAATTTTTGATTTATGAAGGGTCAAATAAGCATCAGCTGTGCTATTTTGACGTTTTAGCTAAGCTTTTTCTAAACAGTTATAATAGCAATACTGTGATGTCAACATAGACGTAGACGAATCAAGGTATTCGGAAACGACCTTAGTACATATGTACATATATATGTGGATATGTATCCTATTAAAATAATTATAGTAATTAAAAGTTCTAATTTTTATTGGTCTACAAAGACGAAGTAAAATAATAAAATAATTGTCGTAGAAATGTTTTTCCACATTTTCGTTAAATTTTTTAGACGAGCTATCAGTGCAATTTTACTTCTGCAGATTTTTTATATAATCGCCTAGAAATGATTTTCCAAATTATCTATATACAAACCCTAAGGCGATGTGAAGTAGCTGTGCACATTTTCACGAATTTCGATATATTTCTTAGGTCTAATGAGATAATGTTATATTCCAGTCTACAAATTCTTTTAGGTTCAATGATATCGAATTCGCTTTTAGTATTCCGTTGTACCAATCACAAAGTTTTTACCTTCAGACATTCAGAGTGATATAGCTATGGATTTTAGAATATCTCAATTAAAGCTTCTGCCCTCATTTCCGTTAAATATATTTTTAATTTTTTCCAAAAGTCTTACTTGCCAACCCGATAATTGCGAGTTTTTAAAATCGTATGTTGCCACGACGTCGGTACAACGTTTTAGACAAAAAGTAGTAACTAAGCTACATTAGTATATATCAACTAATTTTTTGGCCGCTGATAAAACCTCAAACCGACCAAACTGTGACTTCGAATGCATGAATGATATATTTTTTAAATTATTTATCATTTCCCATATCTTTCATGTTTTTGTTTTTGGCGACTCTCAACGTTTACATTTAAGTTTCAATGCGTTAGGTCTAACGTTAATCAAGCATTACTTTTTGGTTATTTAGACAACTGATTCGTTATACTTATTCAGTCGTGTTACTTATTCAGTCTTTTTACATTTGTCATTTACAAAAATGCCTTCCATAATTGTGTACCAGAAGTATAAATTTTCCTTACCAATTTATTGGCAACCGTACCGCTAAGTTATAATAAAAATATGGGAATATACGTTGAAATTATTTTGATAAAAAAGAAAACCAAAGTTGATCAAACTCAAAGATTACATTTTTTGTACAGCAACTGCAATGCGACTAATCCGTCTTACTGCTAATTCTTCAAATTTAATATTGTTGTATATAAGCGGTACCGGTAGCGTGTATAACAGGCCCGTGCGCACGGGGGGTTTTGGGGGTTCAACCCCCCCCCCCCCCCCCCCATTGGCCTATTTTCATAGGGAAGTGAGGACCTTTTCTTTTTTTTTAGGTCATTACATTTAGTATGGGGGAACATGATAAAACCCTGCCCATCCTACATTCCTGCGCACGGGCCTGGTGTATAATATTCATAAAGTCAACTTTTGGCCATCGTTCAATCGGGACATTTGGTAAAGTTCCCAGTGATTAGAAAGTGTCTACTTTCGTCCAACAAAAATTTTCTTCAGTAGAATACTCCTCTCGCTGTGAGCTTCGAATATAGTCGTCTTCTCCAGTTGCAGATAGCGTCTTAATAACTCGAATGAATAGCGGAAAAAAACCTTTTCAAATAAATTTCAGCTGAAAATGAATTTATGATTGTCGAATTTTTAATTATTTCGGAATTTTTAATTATTACAGAATTACACCAACTTAAATTTTAAAAAATATAAACCGTATTTCACATGGTTTTTATTTTATACTAGAAAGACCTACTCTAGATGTGTTTCGATAGACTGTTTTTATACCACTTCCTTGGATTCTCTTTATCGCCCTGCTTTTATAGTACGAAATATTGATTTAATTTTTTTTTGACGACAATATTATTCTATTCTATTCTCTTTTATCAGCCAATTTTATTGAAGTAATAAAATATCGACATGAAAAATGCATTACTAGAGTTGACCGAACGTATCAATTATCCTTATCATGAACGCGTGCGAATTAAATCGAGATTTATACTTACATTGACCCCTAAATTTTTATCACCCTTTTATCGGCGTAACATTTGATAAACACCATTTAATTTAGAATAACACTTCACCACTATTAATAATAGAAAACTCATGAAATTCTCATTGGAATTTCCATCTTAAGTCTAGAAAACAATCTAAGTAGGTGTGTAAGATAAAGTATGTAAAACGGACGATAGTAAAAACTGCTATAAAATATATTTAAATTTCAAAATGCTTAAAGAGTCCAGGACGGTGCTTAAGATTTTATGTTCTTTTAATTTGATTGTGGGTGGTATTCCCTTACCTCTTTTTTTTCGAAAAAATTATTATTTTGCAGATTAAAAAAAATCCATTTTAATGGTTTATATTATAATAGGTTTCCTAAAATAATAGTCACCGCTAAAACAATAGCAGATTTCTGTAGTAAAATAAGCTAATAATATGGTCTTTGAAGAATATTGATAAATAAAATTTACGATAACATCTAATTAGCCGTGAAACAACAAATACTTAAACAATAAATAAATATTTTGTTTATTGTTTAAAGAACTTATGTTGGCTATTCTTCATAGTCTAGACTTCTACTATTTTATTCGACGAAAAGTGATTCTACGAAGATAACTTTAAGATTTTCGGGTAACTTCTCAAAGTCGTTATTCTGTGAAGTGTTCATTAACTTTGAAAGTAATGGTCGGTAATTAAAATGGATTTTACAATTTTACCCAGAAAAACGATTTACACTTACACTTTTTGTGGTTTATTTGAAAAACTGAAAATATGATCAAAGGATCGGCAGGGAAAAAGATTGCAAACGTCTGAGTCCAGCGATAATATTGTTGAAAAACATTTTAATTATTTTGAAGGAAAACTTCGAAAGGTTACTGACTATTTAGTAAATTTTAGTGTAGCGATTTTTGTAGACGTTTGGCGTATCATTAACGTGCAAGTAAAGTATTGTTATTGTATTACCTAGTGCTTACATGTATATATAGGTGCTAAATACAAATCGCAAAATTCGGTGATGAACTTAAGACGAATTTGAGTCTGTTATGATCTAGAGTAAGAAGTTTATCATCTCAAAAGTTATAGATTGGAATACACACATTCCACTGTAGACATTTTTTCTTATTTTTCAACATTATACATTCTAAAGAAAAAAGATTTCAAATCAACCCCCATATGGTCGAAACCCGAAAATTTCACTGTACACAATTTTAAGAAGTTTTTTAAAAGTTTTGTTAGCTGTACTAACTCCGAAAGCGTATAATACATATTGTAAAAGGAATTGCTTTTAGCGACATTATTCAAATAGAAAAGTCTTACACCTAAATACGTCCCTTATTCATAATGTAAAGAGTCGAACATTTGTTAATCCGTCGAGCCGTATTTGAACTTTAATTTATAGTGACCCAGAACTGACCCAATAGTTGAGGTAGGTACATTTGATTGGCCTTTTTTGTTTTTTGGTGGATTATGTATTATAAAGCTTCGTACAAAATCTTTTATGAATTCTAGTAAAAGAGATGATGCTGTGGACTAAAAAGACCCAATGTGAGTTAACCAATGTTCCCTGGCACGAAAATACAGCTGTCCTAAGCTAAGTTTCTGTGCGTTATCTTTAGCCGGAAACTTACCTTCAAACCACATTTGGCATCTAGGTGCTTTCAATACCGCAGGACCTTTGGGAAAATCTGGGGACTTAGTTACAAAATGGTACACTGGATCTACATAAGTATTGTTAGTTTCTATCTGATCTATGGGACAGCTGCCTGGTAGTAGGCGGTATATACTTAGAGCAACGCTTGACTAGGCTAGGTGTAACAAATGCAATGAGAACAGTACTGACGGTAGTTTTGGAAATCCTTCTTGACCTGCCACCTCAAGATCCACTTATTAAATATTTTCAGGGAGTATTGTTTGGGGCCTTGAGGTTGTTATAGGATGTCAAAATGGTCAGGCTCTGTAGGGATTTAGAGTGTTTTTGAGGGGATGGAGCATCACACGAGGATCTGAAGAGATAGCAGAGGGCCCGTATGGTGCCTAGTGAGCGCAGTAGTTTTGAGCGCTGCGCCCCTTCTTGAAACTGTACTGAAACTGATTGTCTAGGTCCGGTTGATACTAGAAAGGATTTTCAATTCAAATGAAACCACCTCACGAGATTTGAGTATTGCATACCAGAACGAACCATTCGATAAAGAAAAATCAGCTGTACCATCACACGGGAAGTATAGTATTCCATACGGACGGGTCTTTAAATCGAATGCCGAGTCTTCCTTGAACACTAGAAACCATTCCGTTAGGAAGAGAGACTACGGTATTCCGAACGGAGTTCTATACTCTTATAAAAGCCACTCAGCTAAAAGGGAGCCCGATGGAAATCATAGCTCACCGAATGGCACAAATGCCTTTGGAACAATCTGCACCAGTGCGGTCAATCAAAAATCTTCTTTACTGCTCCAAATTCTTGAAGAACCCCGATTCTTGAACGAAGAGATCTCGCTAACATAGTTGCTATTATAACAGGCTACTGCAGACGGAACAAGCATCTATAGATGATGAAAGTCCTAAGTTCTCCCTTATATCACCAATACTGTAAAGAGGTGGAGTACGCATCACCTTTTCTGTGTCAATGCCCAGCCTTTACTTGATCACGACTGGCCAAATTGGATCGAACTGGCTTGGGAAATCTGAAAGTACTCCTTATATAAAGAGTCGACTTAAGGAAGCTGCTGTTGAGCTTGTCTACTAGAAAGATACATAGGTGCTAAGAATCTGGATCCAGTAAAGCTAAATTTAAAAGGAAATCGAAAGAGGGAATCGAAGAGTCGTAGTTAGCAGCTTACGAAAACCTCAGGGGAACGAGGGTGTACACTTGACTAACGAACCTGATTCATGCTTAATTTTGAAGAAGGAGGACCCTGTCAGGGTTCATTATCATTATCGTAACGACAGGTAGTTGGACATGGCTACTACTATTTTTGAATCCATAGATACTAGGCTTGCGCATTCTAGTTCACCTTAGTGATTGCGAACGAACTAGTTCCCGAGCCCTCGCCAACTAGTTCGTTCTTGTAGTTCGCAGTTCGTGAGAATGAAATGATAAATTGTGTAGGGAAATGTGATGCCCAAAAAAAATAGTTCTCAGTTCGCGAGACAATGAAAGGTGGTGTACGCAAATGTGATAACCTAAAAAAAAGTACTCACTTCCCTCGCGAACTGAAGTAGTTCCTTCTTTTAGTACCCACGAGATTGGAATGATACATGGTGTACACATATGTGATGACGAACTACTTCCTACGTACGAACTAGGACCGGAATTCCCTGCGAACTAGTTCGTTCATTTCACTTATGGGAACGCTCTTTCGAACTAGTTCGTTCACGAACTACACTAGCCTAATACATACACTCAACTCGTTATACATCTTCGTGTGAGGTTCATCATTTCTATCATCCCTACGTTACATTAAAATTCGACAAGTGACTTTACCTTCAGAGTCATAGCTTTGCGTCCCCTTAAGAATGTTGTATGAACACCCTTGAAAATCATATTTGTATGGCAGGGGAGTAGGTTATTTGGGGGATGAGCATTAAAATCACATAATATGGACAGCAGTGTTGCTGCTCCATCGGGCAGTACGAAGGAATCTATGAAGATGAACCTGTACTATTTTTCACACACCATAAAACTTGAATCTTATTAATTTTATATTATTAATGCACTTTACTTTCTTTATTTATGATTATTCTCGTAATACAACTTATGGCCCTGTTAAGGACTAACTACTTCACAGTTTATTGTTTTGACGCCAAATAAGCGTGATGTTGATTCAGGGGATGAATTCCCGTCACGGACGAAAGTGTCGGCACAATTGAAACTACATGATCCGATAAGATTTCATTATTGATTTGTTCTCGTGCAGTTGGTCCTAAAGATCCAATTACGGAGGTAATGGGGGCAATACCTTCATCGGAAACTTGACTAGTTCCACCGAGTTGGTCATATTGAGCTGAAAGGTGAAATTTTAAATTAACGGCTGATTTATTTGAATCTTGGACAAAGGAAAACTACCTTGAATCGTATTTTGAGCATGTGCAGCCTCTTCTGGGGTCTTGTACTTAACAAATACAACTTCAGGTTTGCTAGGCTCGGTTGGTGGTGGAGTGACGATATCGTCGATTTCAACATCCTGTGGTTTCTTGCTCAATACATAGATCACAGTCTTCTCGTCCTTAGGAGCATATGACGCTGTAATATGAGCCTGAGAATTCGAAGCTGGTGCCTTGATGAAGACCACTCTGTAAGCCCTTTCCGGCTTTCCGATAGTAACATGTTTGTGGACAATATCCTCCGGTTCCTCCGGTGCCGAATGCAAGTAGAAATGCTTGGTAACAATCGGTTCTAGATTTTGAGGCTCGAAAAGGCTAGCACCAACTTGGCTAATTCCTCCAACACCAGAATTGGTGATTTCAACCGGAATCGGGCTGCCAGCAATAGTGTCTACTCCGAAGAGATCGCCATTCGGTAGTTGCGTTGGCCGAATAAGAGGCGATCCTGTTCCAAAAAGTGGTGGAGCCACCGTTGTACTGGCAAATGTAGGATCAATGTTACCGAAAATTGTATCACTTATACGTGGTGGTTGATATGGTGGGCGTGTCGGCATGAAGAACGATCCGGAACCGATATTATAAATCGATGGTCGTGGAGCAATAGGCGACCCGATAAAGGACGACACTGGATTCCTGCCAAAACTATTTCCAATAACGCGCGTTAAAGTGTAAGGACTTGGTGTTGATGACATAAAATTGCCCGAGGAATATTTAAAAAGTTCAGGATTAGCATAGCGATATCCAAATCCAAAGTTAGTCCGGGCTCCAACCAAAGCAAGTGCACAAAATAAAACCTAAAAGAAGTAGTCGGTCAATTGTTGGAATCCTTTATTAGAACCACGCTGGCAAACTTACGAATATCTTCTCCATGGTGTTCTTCAACGTTCTGCTCCAGATTGAACACGAAACTAAAGAACTATCGAATTAACTTTGCTTTTATACTAGCCCGTCTTTTATTCAATAGGATTTGGACAATTTGAGCATCAAATCAAATGCTCTGTTATTAAGCCAGCTAAATTTGGGACCTTATGTAGTTATCTTACCTGTATATAGGTAGATTTAGTTTCTTCTATCAAGAAACGCAAATCTTTTAAAGTCGTAAAAATGCTATGAAGAAAATCGTCTTTGGCGTTAGTTTGGTATATAAACGGGTGGTAGCTTTGCTCAAATTCGCGTAAATACTGAAACTGCTTGCTAATTAAATTTAAATAAATAAAAAAAATTTATCTGAAACAAGCCGACCGATGTCTTTGGTCAAAAACTTACCCCTTTCGTGGTACGGCGCTAAATTCTTTTCGTAATTATTGTCTAATTGTTATTAATCATTATTTTTAGCTTATGACTAATTAAATTGTTGTTTTATGAGCAATTTCTATGGGTTTATGTGCGGGCAGCTCAAGTAGTTTTACTCATCGCAGAGGTTATCGACTTTGGGATTTTTCCGTTCTTTGACCTGGGTGTAAATTTAAATTTCTATCAGATACAAAAGTGGGCTATCAGAAACAAAGATTCAGGAAGTTCTGATTAAATTCTTTAAGTCAATAGTTTACTCGGTTCATTATCGAATAATTGATAATTTTTATGAATATTTGAAGGCGTTTTGATAGTCAGACAGACTGTCGATTTAGTAACTTTTGGCTACAGAACAATTAAAGAGTCTTAATTACACTTTATTAAAAAAAAAGCAATTACTCAAATGATAAAAAAGTTTTAGTTAAATGTAGATAGCTTCTTAAGTTTTTCTGCTAGTGCGATAAATCAAATTAGAAGCCATAAGGCTTAATTATACCTAGGAAAATAGTGTTATAGAAATTGCTATAAGCTGAATATGAAACAATAACCAATATTACTTCTTCTTTTGAAGGGAGATAAAATTATTTTAAAACGGTTGGATATTTTTTGATATACCATAAAACTTCAGATATCTAAAAAATCTTCAAAATATAACAAACCACCATTTGCTGGGGTGTTTTCATTGGTTTTAAAATCTCTACAACATAAATCCCACTCATAGCTTCATGATGGAAACACCCCGTATATCAAACATCTACCCAAAGAGTTGGTAGATATAAATTTATAAAGGATTTTATATCTCATCTGACCTAAGGAATGGCGAAAATTGTGAAAACCACCTTGGCTGTATATTCAAAAATTCTGAAATTATTATACTTGATGCCCAATTATGTAGAATACTTAAGGAAGAAAATTCAATTCGATATTTTATCAGATCTAAAAGGTATATTGAAAATCGTGAAGACATATGAAATCCCTTTACACCAACTTTGAGGTTGGATGTTAAAAAATACTAAAATTGATTTATAGGCGATAATATGGAAACTCTGCAGAAGTTCAAGCCAAATTGATATCACATCAATCCTAAGAGACATGGTGAAAATTATGAAAACGTATGCATACCACTTACACCCACTTGGGGTTGAATGAAAAAATTTTGGAGGTGAGTGAAAAAATTCTAAAATCAGATTTCTTATGGTAAAATAGAAAAAGCTCGAAGAAGTAAAACCAATTGGAGTCTTATAACTCCTGACACGGTTCCGAAGATATTAAAAACAAATTTTTAGAAAAATAATTGTTCCCCCACATTCAGTAGACTCCACAAATAACTCTATATAAACCTACTGAAATACATACGGAAAATAAATTTTATCATTCTAGCACAATTGAGTCGGAAGATAATTGGTCTGTTCTATTTGACGGGTGTAGTGTACACCTTCTACACTTTTTGCACTGGCTCTCGAGCTAGTACAGGAAAGTGTAAAAGGGAGTGGCGGGGAAGGAACAAGAACACTATTTGAGGTTGAGTTTGTGTCATTGATTTGACGTCAAAGGCTGTTTAGAAAATCGGGTGCAAGAAAGTGCAAGAAAGTGCAACTTACACCGGGCAAAAGGAACAAACCTATTGTAATTCAAAGTTTTTCAACCCCACCCCATACTTCACCATCCCCCTTATAAATGTTAACCATTTTTTAATCTCATATAGCATCTCTCATCATTTTTGAATGTTTCAATGCCAGCTTTCAAGCATTTTGGACTCATCTTTTTCCCCTTCACTTGCAAACTAGGGGTTGCTAGGGTTCGAGGCTATCAACCATTTTTTACAAATGGGTCCACTATCATAGTATGGACTACATAGGTTTCAACTTTCAGCCTCCTAGCATAAGAAGTTCCTGAGATCTAGAAACTAAAATTTTTCATCTAAAACGAGCCCTCATCCTTCCCCTCACACCCCACCTGTCTAAAAGATATCACTCGTAGGGGTTCACCCATTTTACCTACCATGAAAATTTCAACTTATCATATCAAGGGGTTTGAGAGCTAATACCTTCAAACGGTTTTGCCAAGAACATTGTGACGGTGTCTACGGCGGACAGGGAGGAAATTTTTTTTTGGGTCTATAAGTAATAAGACGTGGGTAGCAAAATTTTTAGAACTTTCAGTTCGATCACAATTCTTTATTATTAAAAAAAAATGAAGTAGAATGAGACCCGGAAGAATCATAGAAAAAAAAGTAGCTGTAAGGGTCTTACAAAAAAAATATAACAGTGGCGAGAAAAATTCAGAAAAAACAAAAATACAAGATTTATCAAACGTTGAAGTTTCTTCTGAATCGGAAGATGATTTTATTTCTGAAATCATGTCCGGTAATGACAACGAAGATGAAATTGGTGGTGAAATGGTATTTTAATTGTAATTTAAGTTTTTCTGTAAGCATATTATCTAATTTTCTGCATTGTAGATTTTGCAGAATATTCATTCGAATCGATTCGAGAAGAAGTTAGCTGCATGGGCTATTGACAGTAATATATCTTTAAACGATTTGTCGCAATTACTGAAGTTATTAATTGATGAAGGGAAGTATATACAGTTACCCAAGGATGCGAGAACACTTTTAAAAACTCCAAGGCATATACCAATAGCCACTTTAGATAATGGCCAGTCCATACATATATATAGGCAAACATAACAATTGTAGCTGGGATACGGTATAGTTGTCCTTAAGTACAGATGGAACCCCATTATCCTTAAGCGGGAATGATTCACTGTGGATAATTTTTGGTTGTTTGAGTTATGGTTCTTATACATAGCTTTATTTTTTGGCTTAGGAAAGCCAATTTCTTTTAACATTTTTTTTTTTTTCGGAAACAGTAGACGAATTATGCAATCTAATTTACAATGGTTACACAACTTCATGTGGAGAAAAAAAGCAAGTTAAGATAAGAAATATAACAGCAGATACTCCTGCACTGGCTTTAATAAAATATGTTAAGTCACATGGGGGATATTCCGCTTGCACAAAGTGTGAATTAAAAGGATGCTACTCCTCTGTTAGCAATTGGGTTGTTTATGCAGAAATTGGTCCTCTGACGATGACAAAGATTTCTCTCGTTTGTGCACGATATCTGTTGCGGATGAAATATCGTCGGTTTCGATATCCGTCTTATTGAGGCTTAGTATGACATCCATACTTTCGACAGCTTTGTCGTAGGTATATAAAACATCAAAAACATAAACAAAACATTCACTTTGTAAGCTGCTAAATATAATTACTCACCAAAAACTTTTGAAGTAATTGTTTTTGTTTTATAATTTTTCCAAGTATTTTTAGGGAATAATCCCTTTCTACTCAACACTGGTGATTCTTTTTCATTCCATTTAACCTAAATAATGAAAACATCTTTGAATTGTTGGAAAAAATTTACATAGTTTTAATATTAACCTGATCACTGTTGACCCAATGGACAGGAACCACAGCTACACTTTTCGTTTCAGTAAATTCAACAGTTTGATATTTCATTTTAATATAGAGGTATCTATTGTTTTTACAAGATCGAAAAAACACGGAACTCGCGCAATCAAAACAAACTTCTCTGGATATGTACTGTCAACTGTTAAGGGGCGTCGCTGGCCTTTATGCAGCTGTTCGCACCTGGACAATAAAGCTGTGATACGTGAATGGTCGTTAGGTATCGTTAAGATATGATAAATACTCATATGAATTGACCACGCAGAATTGTTGAACTTGAAGTGGCGTGGCATTTCTTTATAAAGGGTTTTTTCTGCAACCTATAAATATCTTTACCGAAAATCTGGCTAGAATGCCTTGTGTTACGTTATGATACTTTGTCCACCGATATTATTCGATACAGATTCATAAAGTCATGCAACGAAATTTCTTTTTCAGAGTAATGATATCGACGAATTACGAAATCGTTGACTAACTACAAAGGTCTGAATTTATCTATATCAATGGATAAAGCTACTTTGCGCCTGGTTGTACGGGTATTAGACCTACTTCTCATAAAAGTTGAAAGAATATGAGACGTGATTTTTTTGGAAAAATTGTTATCTCTCCTAACCCCAAATCCGTTTGACGTCCATCAGTCCGTCTGTCTGTTTGTGTGCATGATAATTCAAAAACTCCTTGACCTTGGATCTTGAAATTTTGAATTTGAGCTTTGGTCGAATTTGTGAGGCTAAGTTTGTTATCGGGCGAAATCGTCCTTCGGGCAGCTGCCATACAAAAAGCCCTTAAAATATGTGTTCAAGAAGAAAACGGCAATAACTTCGGTACACCTTAAGCTACGATTTTGATATTTTGTATACCATCAAGAATCGCCAAAAATGACGAAATTTGTGACCCTACCATCTCCGATTCACTTGAAAATGTTTGTACTTGAGGAACTAGTGTATCTCTAGTTTTTTTTTATTATATTATATTTTGTTTAATATAATATGTTATACTCTTTTCCAAAACATATCAAGAAATTAACTTGAGATCTCAAGGGTTTGGGGTCAAAAAAATGCCCTCAAACTTCCCGCCTCACCAATCAAACCTTTGTCTACCAACAAAAAAATTAAACTTAAAAGCTCAAAGAATTTGGGAGCTGAGGCTCTTCAAACGATTTTGCGTACGTCGGACGACGTACAGACGGACAGTTTTTTTTTTGCTTTTTTGGTCATCTATTAGTCATAAAACGTAAAAAAACATTTCAGAGCAAATAATTTTTTTTAAATCCATGACAATACTTTATATTAAAATAATAATAACTTAATATCTGACGGCCTTAAAAGATAAAAATCTACAAAGACCTTTGCAAGTTAACGCAAAGTGAACAGACAGACTTTTTCTGAACTTCTCAAAATGTGAAACGTTTTTTACTTTATTATTTTTTATTGTGATCGTCCTGAAATTTCCAAAAAAAATTTGATACCCTGAAGTTTTGCATTTTCACGTTTTACTACTATTTTAAATTTCAGGTTGATTAAAAACTTATAAAAAATATCAAAGTCTCAAAAAATATAAATAACAGTAGGTAGATCATAAAAAAGATAAGTAATTCAGCTCTTTCTTATATTATCATAAAAATTATTAATCAATAGAATATCGTTTGAGTCAAAAAGAAATTTTTTCCTAAATTTTACTACTGCAGTTTTATCTTGGTTGCTCGCACATGCTTTTTTTCATCAAACAATGTCGTCATTTATTTTATGAGATATCTTGTAATCTATACTAATTTATAAAAAATAATCCGTTTTACTTGACAACTTTTTTTTTTATCTTTAATATAAAATAATTGTATCAAGGTCTTCAAGAGTATTTTCGAATTCAGATATTGTTTTGATTATCACGGACCGCAAGAACAACTAGAGCAACATAATTAAATAAATTTTTTATAGTTGCTCGCTCAACAGTCGAATAAAATGTTTAAAATAAAAAGTCAAATTTGGATTAATTTTTATAATAGTTAAATTCTAATAATCAATATATAACATATATAGGTACCTACTGATATTTTTGCTGATATATTCGTTTGTTCAATAAAAGTAATTAAAAGCCAAAGAAGATTGATACTTTTTTTCGGTATCGTAAAATGTAAATAAAAACTACCTTCAGTATTTGCTTATATAATTCCGAAATACGGTAAGAGGAAAGTGGTGCGAAAGTAGTTATTGTCGTAGTATATTAAATGACAACCTTGATTTATAAAACCATTAATTTTTTTATAGTCTGGCCCAAGTAAACTTTTAAGTTTATTTTGCTTTTTTGATCTGATATTCAAATTCAATATTAAAAAAATAAAATCTATTCCGCAGAATTTGTTTTGATTATTTACTCAATCGAGATGTAATTTTGATTCAATAATTCATAATTCATTATCAAAAGCTTTTAATATTTTTTTAAATATGCAAATTTTTATCTATTAATTATTAAATTATTTATTTATTTAAAATGCAATTTTTTTTTCAATACCTTAATAATACATATTCATGGAAAATCGAAATACATATTTATACGGTTTTTAAAAATATATAAATATTTAGCCATTTAGGTGTTTTTAATTTCGCATACCTAGTGGAAAATGTGGAAATAACTATGCGATAGTTATTCGTAAAATTTTAATTTTTATAACTTTTCATAGTAAAGTTTTCTAATCGGCAAGAAATTTAAATTTTTTTTTTTATAATATGTAGATGATTTAGTCTTAATGTTTCAATATCCACTAGAGGGGTGTATCCAAACTAGCAAACTAACTTCAATAAGGCCTTATCGAAGCTATAGTACCTCGAAAAAGATTCGATAAGGTTTTACCAAAAAAATCTGGCCATTTCTCCATGTTTCAACAGCAATAGCCAAGTGCTAGCAGTTGGTATAAGGCCTTATCGAAGCATGTTATTTACACTGAGAAAACGAACGCTTAACCGAGCTCGATTTTAGCTCGGTTAAAAAAAAGTTGACTAAAATTAACCAATTAACGTCATAAAATAACTAATCGTACATTGCTGTCACAGCCAAGCTAAAACAGTTAAATTAATTTGGTTGAAAACCACAGATTAAATGGTTGTGGTAACCGAAGAATTTTACTGATTTGATCTTGGTTAAATTGGTATAAGTAACTCGGTTAAAAGCTACCCTTTAAGTTGGGCTACTGAATTATAAATTGTTTGATTTTAACTGCTTTACTTAGCCGAAATTCATCTTCGTTAAATTTTATTAAGTAACTTGGCTAAAAACACAGATTACGTCATTCTTGCTATTCTTGAAGAAGTAAGAATGTTACAGAAATATTCAGGTTGGCCGAGTGGTAGCGTAGCGGACTTATGAGTGACGGATCCATGGTTCGAATCCGAGAGTGTGCAACATTGGAAGTAAAATCTATTCGCATTTTTCAAACAAAAAAATAATTTACAGAAAAATAAATTCAAAGTAGGAAAATAAATTTTTTTTTTTATGTTTTGGCTCTGGCTCATGTTTGGGCTTGATCCAACCGAATAGATTGGCAACGTTTTTAGCTGAATAAGTTGGTTAAAATCAACCGAGTCGAGTTGAGTAAATTTTACTAAACAACTTTGCAGTAGAGTCACTGTATAAGAACTAACACAAACATCCATTATCTTGAGTACTGACAATGTGTGTTTCATTTGAAACCAGTACATTTGAAATTTTTTTGCAGTTGTCCGATTTTTCATTTTTATCTCCACTAAAGTGGATAAACGCTGTATTTAGTTGACATTTCATGAGACATATGTATCTCGATGCCGTGAAACGTTAATCAAAATCCATCTGCTACACGTATATACACTAAAACTATTCCATTTAAGAAACCTGCGAACTTTGGAGTTCGCAGGGTTTAAGAGTACCAAAAGTGGTCATTGTCCGTACTCAAGATAGTGGATGTTTGTGTTAGTTCTTATACAGTGACTCTACTTTGCAGGTGCTATATTTACGGTGTTACTCTGTTAAATTTAGCAAAATGTTGGCTATATTTAACCAAATTGTTTCAGCGTGTAGCAATCTATTAAAATATTTTGCATGTATACCCTAGCAACCCAAACCACTCCTTATTAATGACATTAAAGTTTCCTGCGAAAGAAGTATATAAGCACCGCGAGCTTGTATGCAGGATCAGTTTTTCTACTATGAGATGACAGTTAGTTCAACGCTCACGTGTTTGTAAAGCGGTTTCAAATTGATAGCAGCGGTCGAGTAGGACGAGGGTCATACTGAAAACTTTTCCTGAACCAAATTATGAATCTTACATAAAAACCAAAAACTTATATCGTTATCTTTCCCTGGTCGGTCTAGGCGAGCATTCCTAATCAGTGTAGTATCCTATTATTTTTAATTAGTTTTTAGTGTTTACATGATTTGGACATAACATAATGAAATTGTCTTTATTTATTTACTTTCAGGTAAGCTAAACAAGTTCACATGGTCATGCAATAATTAATAGTGTCGGTAAGTTCATATAAATATAGAGTTATGTCAACTCGCTGTCAGTTTATTTAAAAAAAAAATCCATAACTTTATCATCAGAAAAATTAATTAAAAAAAAATTGCTAAAGAGTATTCGGAGTTATAAAAAATACGAGTACATGCAATTTAATAATTAGCTCATCTATAGAAATTATTATTGTCCTATGTAAGGAATTTTAACTTTAATAACTAGGCTAAGTGCAATTACATACCCACTCTGAAGTACTAAGATACACCGTAACAAATCAGCTTACTATTGGATCAAATTCTAACCTTTTTAAACTAGTTTCAATGAAATTTTTCACCTTGTTATGTTCAATGACTTACAATCATTTTGATATGTTGAATGACGTCTTATCTGGTTGAAGTACACGTGCGGTGGTTTTCATTTAATCCAACAAAGCTTCAAAAAAGGCTGTAAAAATGACAAAGCTAATGCCGCATTTCCTCATGCGTCTTCATGTGCCCTGGGCATGTGTCTTGAGCGCGAATGTCTAGCTGCATGTGTAAACGGTACGCACATGCTATAAGTTTGTCTCTTTGTTCTGTAAGCATATTTCTTTGAAACGCGGTCGCATCTCGATTTCATGCACATACATATTTCAAAATAAAATTAACCAAATTAGTATTTAATATACCTACTGTTTATTTAGTAATACAATGAGAGCTGTAACGCATATATTACTATTTCACGAAGTTTCACATCACCTGAAAATAAAAGAGGGGAACTGACATAAAACGTGAGGTAACGCGGACGTAGTTCTTACCCAAATAAAACCGTGTAGCGTTTCGAATCACATCATCACAGTTTTTGTGTAAAAAAAAACCAAACAAAGAAATCCGATTGAACAATTTCAATTCCATCTTCTTATGGAAATTCACATGCGATAAAAAGAGTACGCTAATATTCAAAAATGAATGATTACACATTCTCATCTGTGTGCATCGTTTTTCACAATGCACGTAGTAGAACGCATTTTTGTGGCTGTTCTATTCTCAAATGTTTCATCATACAAATTTATAGGAACAATATGAGAAATGAAATCACACCAACATAGCTGAGCTGTGTCTGCACTTTATTTGCTGTCATTTTTTGTATATGAGATCTATGAGGATGTTATTAAATTTGTGAATGTGACTCGTTAATACTTTTTGTCTTTTTTTTAATCATGCATTATGCTATTGCTATCTACTTCCCTCATTGAATTAAATAAAGAAACCAAGGTAAGATTTTGATAAGAAAAATACTGCGTAGTGTCCTGTCTTGTTGTAGATAGTCTTTGTAGGAGGCCCTGTCTCGTTTGAATTAATCGTTCCCAAGGGCTGTACAGATGAAGCTATAGTGATGGCGAAAGACGCGCGCGAAACGTTGCGACGCGATGATAGCTGAAGTGTTACCAGTTATTGTGATATCATATCGTCCCAATTGCGTCGCTTCAATGAATTATTGTCAAATTTCGTCACCATAATGTCAATGTCATTAAAGAGAAATGATACCATCTGGATATTTTCAGAGGTGTTTTTTCAGGTTCGTTAATTTTCGTTGTGTATTCACTCGAATTCCGGTATGTTGATTAGTACCTTAACTATCCAGGACATATAATACGTATATGTAAGTGTTCACAATGGCAATCTGTTATTTGTTCTCAGTGCTGCCATATTTGCAAACCCAAAAAATCGTACCATACCATAAAAAAAATCGTACCGAGAGAGATTTCATCATACAATTCACTTTAATGTTAAATTTTATCAGTCAAACATAGAAGTGTTCTATACACACTACATATTTAAACCCGCCCAAAAAGAGGATAATATTTCATGATTTTTTTAAGGTGATAAAATAATCGCATCATTTTAAAATTTTGACATGATATTATTACAACTTTCAAGTGTTGTTATTTTTTCCAAAAAATGGCGGCGTTATAGGATATCCTTTAGGCGTCTTTTGTGTGACATCGACAACTGCTCCATTTATCATATTTTTTCTATTGATCTTAAGCTGAAAACTAAAATATTGGAATACTAACAGATGAATGGGATTATAAAAAATATAAAACAAAAAAGATATGAGGCTTTTTAGCCAAATGTTCATTTTTCGAATATTTTTGTTACAGTTTTTACCCCAAAAAAGGGGTTTATTTACGTGATATCCTCAAAATTTTAGGCATATCCTTCCGATATTTATATAGACAGAAAGATCACAATTAACTAAATAGATCTATAACTTTTTGAGCTACAATACGAGCAGTTTATGAAGATCCAGTTTTGAGATAATCGCGTTCAAAGTTTCAATACGAGAAGAATATTAGTTTTAGTGACTACCGAATCATCGATTTCAGGCGCATATAAGAAACCTTCAACTTCTATCTCACTTACACCGTCACTTGTATTCCCCTTTTTCTTAGAACATTTTAGAGCTATATTACCTCGTGTTCCTTTAGGATAGTTTGGCAAAATTGTTTCATTACAATTTTTTATTTTCACATATGGTTGAAAAATCGAACAATTTGCGTACGATGAAGGGTTCTCATCGTACATCGTACATAAGGCTGAAAAATCGTACATGTACGATGAAAATCGTACTGCTGGTAGCACTGGTTGTTCTGATCCGTCGATTGAAGAGTAAGCTATACCATTACGAAAATATATTTGAGCAAAAGTCATAAATTATTCAGTGTAGAAAATAATAGATGTCATTGCATTGAAGTCTATTTTCTTATACCGATTTGTTTCGAGATTCGGGGCGCATTCGTCTGGATTCCTTTTTTTTCATAGTGCGTCTCAATAAGTTTCACAGTCATGCCAATATGTCGGTGAAATTCTCACAAATTTCAACGACTGGGAAGGTTTGGTATCGACTGTAGCTCTTCATTGTAAAGACATTCTCATCAAATATTTTAATTTATCTGAATCACAGCCAAACAACGTTTTGTACTGGATGATCTCTGTTAAATCGTGCAACTAAAAGTATTTTATGAGCAATAAAAAATCGTTTCCAGCTTTTATTTCTGCAACTTACAACTTGCCAAATGCAAATTGAAGCGAACAGTTTTAGGGGATTCACCAGTCAACAGTATTCACCACGTACTTACCGAACTGAAAAGCTTAAGTTTAAGCAGGCTAACGAACATTATAGCACCGGCATATTTTTAGGCGAATTTACAAAAACTCTATGCAAATTAACTGGATTTTATAACGAATATCGCAGATTTGTCCAAATATCTTCACATAATTTAACTTTTGGATTACACAATCAGCTGACCAAAAAAAGAAGTGTATCGGTGACCATGACCATGCCATCGAAAGAAACCTGCATCATAAATTTCCGCATCTTCCGAAAGGTGCTCTCAGTTTTGTCTTGAACATATTTGTTTTTGTCATCTTCATTTAAATCAATTTATCATATAAAAAATAAAGAAGCTGTTACATTTTTATGCCCAAAATATTGCAACATTCGCAAGTGGTTATAGTTGAGATAAATTGCAAATTTAAGCTAGACATATTTCAATTGTGGCATAATTAGCCAGTTTCATATGAAATCTGGATTACAGTTATAATAAAATTTAGTAGTTGTCCTTGCTGCTTTAATAAATTTAATTAGTGTGTAGGCGGAATAACTAAAAATAAATTCTTTGCTCAGTGTTACATATTTGAGAAAATGATGTTTTAGATGTGACACAAATTCAGGTATTAATCTATTTTTGAGTATATTCGTAATTTGTTGGTTGTTTTTCTAACGAAATTTAATGAGGATAAAAACGCCTACTACTATCAAATCCAGATTTTCACTTCTGCTATAATCGTCTCAATTTTTCTTCCGTCTGATATAAATATAAGTTTTGCTTGTCCTTCCAGAAGATTAAGAATAGGATATTAGTATGACACCTAATCTCCTAGCCAGAAAGAGTGCACAGGTTCAATAATTCGATTCCCTGGCTAGTATAATGCGATGCTTTTTTCCATTTGATGTTACTCCGTGCTGCTTTTGTATACAGTGAAACGATTACAAAAACCTTTTGAGGCAAGTTCGAAAATACAGAACAAGTTTTAAATTGTAGGAAGTGCTGAGGTTAAGGTTTTTTTCCGGTGATATTGGTTCGTGCGTTATTCCTATCTGGTTCAAAAAAGACAGTTACTTCTTCTTATGGAGAAATTCGGTAAAAATTACTCAGAATTAAGTTCTTGTTGTTAATTGTGTGACTCAAAATCTAGTTCTTATTGACGGTATTAGGATAAGATTTGACTTGTCTTCAAAGCCTTGATACCAAGGACGGAAGTCAAAAACTGAGCGATGTAGTGGGTAGATGAACTCCTTATTCAAGGGCATTTATATGTTAGCCAGTCAAATGCATTTATGTATTTTTTAATATTTTAATTCTTCTAATTAATACAGATAAAATTTGAAATTCGAAGAACAATCCATATAACAAAATTTTGACATTAACTTTGATGCTCGAAATATTGGAAATTATTTTGCGATTCTCAAAAACTTTTACATGTTTGAAGCACCATGTGAAGTTACAATGTGAATACATTAAAGTCTTTTCGAATTGACGACTTATTCCGATGAATTAATTATTTTAGTAGATATCGATAAGACATTCTCGCTTTATCGTACGATTTGTTGGATAGATACAGAATATCAAAACCATTTGTATGGAACTACTTGAGGAAGGATGTAGCTGATTTTTCAGAAATTAGTTTCGTGCTAGATAGGTTTAGAATTTTTTTTTTTTTATTAAATAATTCTACTAATTATGTAACCAGTTAATTTAAGGACAATTTCGTGAAAGCTACCGTTAGCCTAGCCTCATGTATGTGGAAAACTACTGTAACATTTACTTTCACTGGAGGATGGTGATACTCTGTTAGTATCAAAATGATTTTGGGCCACTTATGGCAAACGTGATAAATTTGCACAGTTTTTGTTACGTTTCATGAACCCATCCGAGGGTGTATTTGCCGATTTGCCTAGATGTTGGTTAACGGATACACCAAACATGGAATCTGTTTTGACTGATTATGTCCTAGTGTAATAAACCCCTGGGGATGCGGCTCCTCCTGCCTCCTACCTCATAAATTTGAACAAATAAATGGACATGAAACTCCATCTTCCTATAAAAACGCGTTCCTGAGTGATCGTGCTTCCGGATAGAGGGAGGACAGCATTTTGATATGATTCAGATTCAGACCACCTAATCATCATCTCACTTACATATGTAGGAATATTTCAACAATCATTGTATGTGTATTCTGAATTTTTGAAAATAGTCTCAGATATGTTTCGTTTAGCTCCTATAATATTATGGAACCCCCTATGAAAAGGCTGCAATATGTCCCTCATATATTGTGATGGTTTTTTTACGTGATTTTTGGTTTCAAATCAAGCATATTTAGGTGGCGTTCGTTCTTACGACCTACGAATTTGTAGGCTGGAACGTGTCACACTAGGATAATAGGATACATTCTAGGAATTCTTTAATTTTAGAAGTTGCACTTACAAGTCAAAATGTTTGCTAGTTGGGTGGCCTTAGGTCACCAATTCTAAAAAACTATAGCGTTCTATAAGATACAAACGATTCCTTTTCGAGAGTTCTCTTTCAACTCTGTGATTTATAATCGAGCAATAAGTCCTTAATCTATTTGTTGACGAGAATGGCTTAGAAGCTGCGAGAGACTTTCCCACTAATAGCAGGCTTTTCCCTGGCTGGGGATGTACCACTGATTAAATGTGAGACTTCATTGCAGGAGGTATTCGAGCTAGAGATGGGTCGTTCAGAAGTGAACTGTTCGAAAACAACACTTCATTGAAGTGAGCGAGTGAAGTAGCTCACTCCTTTTGGTGAACTGCAGTTCCATTGAACACATGACAAAAAACGTACTGACGAAAAGAATGAACGACCACTTACGAGTTGCGGAACTACTTGACGAAACTGTGCAGCCTTTTTTTGTTACGTCCTCATGTTCTTAATCGAAACGAGAGAATGAAGTGATGACCTTTCTTTTTTTTAGGTCCTCAGTACATCTACTGATGGAATGAGGGAATAAACAGTTCAACAGAGTAAAGATGGGTCATTCACGAGTAAACTGTTTCAAAAGAACACTTCATTGAAGAGTGAGTGAAATAACTCACTCCTTTTGGTGAACTTTAGTTTCATTGGGCACGTGACAAAAAACTTTACCGACCTTTTTTTGGGTCATCATCTTTTAGATCTACTGACCTTTTTTTTGCTCATCATCTTCTCCTCTCCAGTTGAACTATGAATGAACTAAAAAAACGAACAAGTTCGCGATGGAAAGACGAGTTCCGGAACTACTTCACTGAATTCGTTCCTTCAAGTGCGTGACTCGGAGTGAAGAACTTCACTGAAAGGAACTGCTTTGCTGATCTCTAATTCCAGCTTCCACCGTAGAACCAACCAGTATGTAGTTCTTAATTCTTTCTCTCCGAATTTCTACTTCAAAACATCAGATTTAGGAAATAGACCATTATGGTACGCTTCCAGTGCTTCATTCATCCTGACATGAACACTGATGCCAACATAGGGCAGCATAGTACTCCTCTACAAGATACAACCCGAGGCCTTTATCTTCTGCAGGACCTCTTCATCTACAATCAAAAGCTTTAGTAAGAACCTATTTCAAGTCAACCTCTCATCCGTTATTCAGATTTTGACCGTCGATTCCCCATCCGCTGTCAATTTATCGGAATCTTAGACATTGTTCCGAATTAAGATATCGTTTGACTCTTAGAACAACTAGTAATAAGGGTTATTCTTTTTAGTCAATTTCATAATTTTTTTGATCAGTCAGAACAGACCTTGGGTGTAGTAGTCTCAGGGCACCACAGGTAAGGGATTATCACCCTCCTGGAGTTTTTATTCCACGCCTTGATGGTAATTCTTTTTAGATGATACCGCCTTTAGCGAGGAATTTGCTAACATTGAGATCTTTGGTTCGAATCCCACCTAAACATGAGCTAGAAGCAGTACGGTGTTTCCAGAACACCGCTATTACTACCCTAAGCTAGAGAAGAAGTCATGTAGGAACTGGGGAATCACGTTGTTTGCACAAAAGCCACCACTTTCCAGACAACGTTGAAATTTAATGCCTTCTGTGTATATAATCAGATAAGTCTTTAACCTCTTAGTTATGTTCCTTACTCTTAGTTATCGCTATTTTAAGATCTATCCGCTGTATCTGGAGCTCATCCTGCTATAGAATAGCTCTTATTAGTCACAAATCCTATTGTCATTTCAAGGCTAATATATTTTTCTCGATATTAGAATCATACTACAATAGATTGATTGAAAAACCACGCCTGTTCCATAAATATTGAATAAGAACTTAGTAAGTGGATAATCGTGTTTAAAAACAAAACACGATTTAACTGGTAATACCTGGATAATTACTCAGTAGTTTGGAGGTATCTGAACCCTAGTACATAAGTACTCAAGTTTATTAATCCAAGGTTCAAGTTCCACTCGGAATGGTTGATACAAAAAACAGTAGTGACTCGGCCGGAGGGTTCAAAGAGCAAATCTGATAGTTAAAGTCATGCAATTTTGGATGACAGTCACGAAATTAAAATATTACTGAATTTATAATTATTTAACTACTCTGAATAATTTATTCAATTAATGTTTAATGTTCGAACATTCGTGTGATACATGGTCTTCTAATATTCTCTTTAGGTATAAAAATTCATAAAAAAGGAATTTAATGTTTCCTGGGTGGCAAATATGTGTCACCGGTGAGTGAAGCAAAAGGTCCAGAGAGTGAATCGGCAGTGCTGATTGGGATTGATGAGAGGGTACTGAATGCTGGTGCAATTGTGCTGACAGCTGGTGCAAGTGTGCTGAAAGCTGGTCCGAGTGTGCTGAAAGCTGGAGCAACGGTACTGAAAGTTGATCCAAATGTGTTATAAGCTGGAGCAATGGTGCTGGTAAGACCGCCAATTGAGAGAGCATCTAAGGTTGGTGAAATGGTAGAAAGTGGTGATCCAATATGGTGGATGGCACCAGCTGAGAGTGGTGATGAGATATGATGGACTGGAGAGTTGAAATGATGAATACCGCCGAGTTGAGACGAACCGAATTGAGCGGCAGCGAGTTCAGCAGCGCTAACAGTTTGTCCGAGCGATCCAATAACGGATGTGACTGGAGCGACACCTTCGTCATTAAGCTGTGAGTATCCACCCAAGGAATCGTATTGAGCTGAAATGGAATTTTGATCATTAGTAAATGATTTCCAGTTTTTGGTTTTTCGGATTTGGCAAGCGAGAAAAAAAAGCCACTCACCTTGGATTTGTTGTTGAGCGTGTGCAGCTTCTTCAGGGGTCTTGTACTTGATAAAGAATACTTCTGGTTTGCTTGGCTCGGTTGGTGGTGGGGCGGCAATGTCGTTGATTTGAAGATCTTCTGGTTTCTTGCTTAATACATAGATAACAGTCTTTTCTTCGGTTGGTGCGAATGAAGCCGAGATACGGGTAGCAGTTTGACTAGTTGGGGCCTTGATGAATACAACACGGTAGGTCTTTTGTGGTGTTCCAAGGACAAGATGCTTATGATATTCGTCACGGGCTTCTTCCGGTGCCGAATGCAAGTAGAAGTGTTTGCTTACGATTGGAGCTTGTTGTTGATGTTGAACCAATCCCAAGTTATCGTATCCATTGTATCCGAATGAGCTGGCCGAGTAACCAAGTGGTGCACCGATGGTCGATGGAATGGCGGTTGCGTCAAGTCCAAGTCCAAGTCCAAGTCCATGCCCAAGTCCATGTCCAAGTCCAAATGGAGCAAGAGTTGATGGAAGAGCAGTAGATCCAAGAAGTGATCCATAGGTCGATGGAATAGCGGTTGATGAAAGATCACCGAACGTGCTCGAAAATCCAAGAGGAAGAGATGTCGAATGCAAGAGAGAAGCATCAAGTCCAAGTGATGGTGCAACGGTCGATGTCAATCCCAATCCAAGGGTTGATAAAGTTGGAGCAACGGTTGCTTCGATATCAAGGCCATGAGTATGCGACGTAACAGTTGGATTAACAATTGTCTCGGCATTATATCCATTGTGATAGTTGTATCCAAGATGGCTGACGTCGGGACGTGCGGCAACTAATGCTACCAAGCACGAAATAGCCTAAATCACACAGAGAATCTCGAATTAGTCCAACCAAAAATCCAATGAAGAGAAGAAAAAAAAAGTTGTGCTGTATCCGTCACACTGATTTCGATTCTTACCAAAAATACACGCATTATAAAATTCGATATACCTATGTCGAGTAAAAACACCGAACTGAGGAAATGTTAGCAACTATCGCCTTATATACCTGGCGACCACGAATATTAATTAGGCTGACCTTTCCGTCTTCGAATCCAAACATTGAGAGCATTTTGCCCGGTTTTTTTCTTATTTCGGGGATTCTGCGTTTGATATCATTTTCGCTTTCATTCGTGCGACATGTTGCTCATCTCTGAGCTTATCGGATTTTCTAACGCACTATATGTAATGCTCTTTGGTATCGCTAAAACCTTCCTATAACCTACGCATAGCGTTTAAACTTTTTCTAAAAAAAAAAAATAGATAAAAAATTTAAAGACTTGAAACGAAAACGAAAATTCAAATTTTTTAAATCGAATTTTCAAATTATCTACAAAATTAAATAAATAAAAACGATTTTTGTACCGGTTCCAAAATGTGACAAAAAAAAGAAGATTTAGCAACTTCGCGCCTCCTCAATTCTTCGGAGACGATCTTAAGATCTTTTGTACAACCTGAAATGCCACATCTTAGTTTTTATTTAGCACATTCCAAATATGATATTATTTTATTTTGTAGTTTTTATTTTTTTGCATTTCTGGTAGCTGCTAAAACTTTTTTATTTGTTTTTTTTTTCTCAGTTTTAAACGAGATTTACGGATAGTTGTTTTAGAATTTGCTAATTGTGTCTAGTTCTAGTTTAACACAAATATTTCTTTTGAACTATAGAAAAAGGACGTAATTTGTGTTTTCGCTTTACATTTTATTATTCTGGTCGATTTTATAGTTCAGATTTTTTTTCTAGTTTTTTTGTGTTTGCTATTTATTAGTTCTTCGTAAAAAAAAGAAATTTTTTTCTGTATATTTAGGCCAATTTGTGATTCTAGTTCCTTTGGGGAAAGAGAAGAACAAGTTTAAAAGTTCCTCGACCTCTTCCCTATGTCTATTTATTTCGCAGCTCGAAATCTTTCATTTTTAACAATTTCGAATATAAATTTGCTGTTAAAGAATAGAGCAGAGCAGCACGGAGTAACATCAAAATAAAATACCAGCATTGAAATTGCAGCACTTTTAAATATTTAGGAGAATGCCTCAGATTTTAAAATGCTGTACTGTAGGGAATTTCCCGAAAGAGTTTTAAGAATTTTTCAAGTAATTTTCGAGGATCGGAAAAGTCTTTTTCAATACCTTCAAATATTAGGTACCTATATTTAAACGAATTAGTTTCAATAAGATCTATGAAAATATCCTAAAATTTTTTTTTTTAATTTTGTTTAATTTTTTAAGTAGTTCACTTTTTAGTAGCAATTTCTCTATATCTTTCCAGAATGTTTAAATTTTATGTAAAAAATTCTTCATATTATACGTAAAAAATGTTGAATTTTCTACACAAGGTACACACTTGTGTAGAAAATTAATCTATACACTGTCTAAAATTGTCTGAATTTCTGTATGTATAGTGCCGACTTCATACATAGTTCAGGTAAATTTTGTGTTTCTATTAGGTTTCTATTAGAATACGGATCCTTTTTCCTCCAACTAAAATTCCATTTTGAAAAAAGGACTCAAGTAATTTTTTGTCTGTACTTCTGTAGCACAAGAATTTTGTGTAAGCCATGAAAAATTATATTATTAAGATTTACTAATCAAAATTGAAATTTACTAACAGAAAATTGAAAATTACATTCAAATTGACTATTACATTCCAATGTAAAATTTCTTGAAAAGGTGTGATAAGTTTGCCTATACTATCCAAGAGATGAATGTCAACAAAATTGTGTTATTGATTGATAAAAATCAAATCTATGAAAATAAGAAATAAGAAGAAATAAGATTCGACAACTCATCAGACACAAAAGATATATCGGAATTTGCTAAGACGTATACAACCACTTTAGAGGTATCTTAAAATATTGAAATAAATTTTTGCTCGATTTTATATAAAGTCTACGGAAATAAAAATCAATTTGATATGTAATCCAGTCCTCAATTCGTGAAACACTATCCCATTACACTCCAGTAGAATTTGAATATCAAAATGTCATGACAGTTTCTATTCCTTTTTATGAGCTTGTAGAACACAATTTAATTCGACATTTCAGAAAACCTAAGATATGATACGGGATTCGCGAAAACATATGAAACCCCTTTTACCTACCAAATTCATTTTATGACACTTACTCCAATTCAAAAACCGGCTCCATTTTCGTATGGTAAATAACTTTTTAGTAAATAGGTATATATGGACACATACAAAGTTTCAACTTTCTACCATAAGCCGTTCTTCACATAAAAACATCAAGTGCACTCCTATCAAAAACATATTTTTGGACATAGCAGTCAACTGTTCCGTTTTAAGTAAGTCCTTTTTTTAAACAAAAATTAAAAAAACATTCTGAAAACTTATTTTTACTCAACTCTCGAAAATAAATGTATTAAAAATCCAAGGTTACCTGGGAGAATTCGCAAAATATCAGGATATTTATTTATGAGAGCCGACTAAATAGAAAGGCCGCTATTCACAGTAGTCTTAAAGTTGGCTTTAAGTTAGAGCTGACTTTAGTGTCATATTAATAATACGACACTAAAGTCAGCTTTAACTCAAAACCAACTTTATGACGACTGTGAATAGCGGCCAAAGTATTCAAAATAGTCAAAAATTTTGAATCAAGAGTATTCCATTTGTTTGACTAAATATACAATACATCCAAATTTAAACTTGGCTCTGTAATTTGTTCACAAGATATCGTTGTCAACTACCCTCAAATATTTCTATTAAAATTTCATAGTATAGCTACAAATAACCAACAAGTTATAAAGCCTTATAAGGAAGGTACTGTGCCTTATAAATGGAACTGTTGAGGAGATATGGATATTAAAATGTCTCGATAACCTACCTTCAAGAGTTTCAATGATGCAGTAAATTATGCAACTAACAGACTAAAAAATACGTTCCAAATGGCCTATTGGTTATTACCCAATCTACCCTCCAAAAAAAATTGTAACTTAATATCTTAAGAGCGACGCGCCTTCAATCGTGCTTAAATACGGTATCTACGGCGGACAGACAGACATTTTTTTGGGGTCTACTAGAAAATCGAGAAAGTATAGAATTTCAGGGTAGCAAATTATTTTGATTTCCTTAATATAATTCTTTGTTATAAGAAAATAATAAAAAAATCAAAGTTATTAAAGTTCTTGTGACGCCTCAAAGATATATTTAGTTTCTTACCATTTTTACCGTCTAAAATGGCCAAATCCAAGAGTTAAGCTAGACATTCCGTAGAATAATAAATTATTTAAATAAGAGTAGATACCTAAGTAACAAAGTAGAAATGCATAATCCTTTTTATGCATTTAATTAAATTTATAAATCGTCTCGCCCAAATGCATTTTAATATCGATCCTAACACCTGTTTCTAAATTAACGTGTTTCCCGAAGAGCAAATCAACTTGATGGTATTTCACATAGCGGAAATAACAACATTATATTGTGATTTATTAAATAATTAAAGTCTACAAGAAATTCACAATTTGCAATATTTCCAATATTCGGAATGACGAATATAAAGACAGGTTTATTATTTTTTTCTTTCACTACTGTTTGCTGCGTTTAATGAACTTGAACTAGGTGTTCAATATAAATCACATTTCAACCAAAAACTCCATTGAATTCATTGAATCATTCTCTATGAAGTTCACAAGTTCATATTCAATGCAAACCATTTATAGATAATTAAATGTGTCATCGACTGATTTTCACATCTGCAGTATTAGTTATAATTTTTTTTTTCGTTTCTAAAATTTAATTTATTATGAATAAATATCATCAGGAAATAAGATAAGCGACAATTTAAAAACTTCAAAATTCCATACAAGGTAGTAAAATATCGTCATAAACTAAATGTTTAAATGTCTAATGAGTCAAAACAACATCTCGCTACAAAAACCTACAAGATCAATAATGTAATTACTATTTAGCGTATAAATTTGTATGGAGTTAGACGTTCGGATTTTACTATTGCATTCAAATTTACTAATCCATTCAGAGAGTATTACCAATGCATAAGTATTAACGATTAACTAAGCTCAGCTGCCATTTGATCCAAACTTCGTGGGAATTCCGCTTTTAAGTGTAGTAAATCTAAAAAATAAACAAATAAAACCATAAGAACTTCTTACAGTCGATCTGTTAAATCAACTCAAACAAAAATGTTATAAACTGAATTATTAACTATATTATTGTTTAAAAGAATAAAAAAAAATTGCAAGGACGCTATACAATAGAACGTGAAAATCCAAAATATGAGATCATTGTAAAACCTGTCTCAATCTGTGGTTAAGATTTCAAACTTCATTAGTGAACGGATATATTCATCTTTATATCCAATAAATTCCACATGACAAATTCTTGTTCAATTAATAAAATAAATGCAGGAACTTAATGACGACAAGGTCCTGTAAGTCGATTCAACCAACTTTAGTGGATATTTACATATATCTCAAAAAACAACACTTAAAAACATATTTCAAATAAGAGAATTAGGACTTTGTTGCAGCAAACAAGTTTTTTGTTTTGTAATAAAACCAATGTCAATAGTAAGTTACCTATATAGATACACCTGGTCGATCGATATGGTTACAAGCTTCATTTTGAATCAGACTATCATCCAGAGACAGTTTATTTTGAGCAGTTAGTTATAACACCCACAAAAGTCGGCAAGAATTGTTTTGGGTATAAAGCACCCGGATCCCAAAATCGAAAATATTTGAATATGAAAAAGAAGAAATACAACACAAAACTTCTAAAGAAATTACCCAAGATCGACCTTAAGATTTCTCTCAGTCTTACACGACAGCAGAGTTATAGATATTCCGCCATTTCGGTTTAAGAACAAAATGTAATTTTTAAATAATTTAATTAATTTAAAATTAAATGATAATTTCACTTTCGCTATTGCTTTTTTGAAGACAGAGAATGATAGCAGTGTGATTTATGCAAAAATTTCTGTGAAAATATAACAACAAATTTCACTCTTTACAAAAAACACGTCAACACGTATACAATCTCTTAAGGAATGAAAATAAGAACTTCTGAAACTTTTTTATATAACCAGTACATATGATGGAATTCGTAAAAAGCCGGAAACTCCTTCTTAGGCAATTATAGAGAACCCCTGTGGAAGTAAAAAGGAATTCGATATACAGATTATCAGACCTAAGAGATATGGCTGTATTCGTGAAAATAGGTTTAACCTCTTTATACCCTATTAGGAGATGAAAAACAAAAAAAAAAAAACCGAAACAATTTTTTAGGGGATTACATGAAAATTCTATGGAAGAAAAAACCAATTTGATATTTTATCAGACCTAAGTGATATGGAGGAAACGTTAAACGGATACAACCGCTTTATATTTCTTAGTGGTTGAATATCAAAAATACTAAAAAAAGTCTGTGAATTAAGCACCTCGTAGAAGAAAAATCAAATCAAATCAGTTTTAATTACTCTAGTAGCACATCTGTACCTACTAAGTTTCAACTTGCTAACATTAGCCGTTCTGAGAAATTAAAAACCAACAAAAAATGATAAATAATAAAGTAAAGCTTCATATTACATCACACTACTACTGTGACCCTTATAAAAATTTTGGCTTTTATCTTTTGCGACTCTCGGGATATAAAAATTGGAATGTTTTGAAGTTCGTACTCCCATCGCTATTACATGGAAAACATAAATTCCAAGATCGTATCTCTAATGGTTTTTCAGATATGCGGATAGATTTTTTACAAAAATTATTAGTTCTCTACTTTCGTATTCCACTGTCTCTCTCAAAAATCGTATATTTATTGTTTTCAATGTATTGAATGTCTTCTGGTTTTTTTGCGGGTCAGGGGCTTAGTGGCTAGAGCACTTGCCTTCGGTGCACCTGGTTCCAGGTTCGAATCTGCTTGGCGATAAGTAATTTTCGAAAATGGGATTGGGTGCCGGACTACCAGTTCACTCAGCTGTAAATGAGTACCTGAGTTAAAATCGGGGTAATAATCACGGACGAGCGTGTAGTTGACCACTTCACCTCCAAGTGTTCCGTTGGTCTCGCAATGAGGTAACTCTAGCATTACTTCAAGGCCTAGGCTCGATTTGGGCTGTTGCGCCATTGATTATTATCATTCATGCATAGTAGCCTACACTGCATCCCAGCCAGGGGATAAATATCGAGAAGTAATACTATCAGTTTTTTCTGTTTAAATTTAAAGCCTTTAGAAGTAAAAGTGAATTCGAAATTCGATATATCGTCTAATGACACCCAAAAAATAAGTCGGAATTCGTGAAAACGTACATAACCACTTTACACCCCCTTATAGTTTGGATATCCAAAATAAAGAGCTTGCTGAAGTAAAATTAATTTGATAAATCAACATATCTAAAAGATATAACGAAATTCGTGACCATTTTTTGGGTTCACTTCTGTACGCCAATGCAAGTCTGAATTTCTTTTTTGCTTTAAATACTGTAGTAGCATACCTTTATACTAAGTTTCAAGTTTCTGAGATATGAATATCACCCCCACACAGTACCTCGTTACTCCTATCAAAAAAAATTCTGAGATTTCTCAACGGTGGCTCTATATAATTTTAGCTTTCTACCCTTTGTGATTTTATAATAATAAAAATCAGAGTTTTTTTCTCTCCACCCACTTCCACCACCACCCCTACAACCATAGCCCTAAACAAACAAATTCACAGATTAGCGAATATACTTTGTATAGGAATAAGGAAAAAAAAGATATCCAAATATTCGTAGTTTTGTAATTACAGTGTGCTTGGACAATGTTTGTGCGGGACTTAAATTTGGAGTAGGTACAACTAAAGTGCTCGTCTAACCTATGCCTACCAAAGTACGTACAATAACATACCCTGGAAGTAGCATCTTAAATTCTTTGTTGTATATAGTTGTATCAGATTTTGATAACAATCACCTATAATTATACGCTATTCGACATTTTCTACAATCAGTCGATTAAATCTGTGCAATGACACAGTACATAAATTTCAAAATTGATCATTACATTATTTGAATAGTCTTGCTCACTTCGTCACCCCCGCTAATAAGTATAACTTCATTCGCAGAGGTCTTTCATTTTACATCATCGTTTCAAACAATAACAGTATAATGAACCTGGACAAAATATTTTCGATTGTTTTCCCATTTTTGATTTCGAGTGTTCTTACCGAACCTAAGGTATATTTTAATTTTACATTAAGCCCAATCAATTAATTCACGAAAAAGGTGCACAAATCATTTAAAATTACAGAACTGCTTAAGACTACAACACAGTGATTTAAGCTTCAATTCAAACCCGAGATACCTTCAATTAGCAATTACCAGCATAAATAAGACCCACTTCGATATAGGCGTAGCCATACAAACCGAAATAAGTAAAGTTTTCTTTCGCATCGAAGTGTTTCAATTCGACGGAACAAAACAGAAAATTCAGAAAGTCTTATTATTTCGACAGATCTTTAATATTTGTGATATAAATAAAAATCCGATTACACGCTATTACACGCAGTATATGTACCACGTAATACAACAAATTTACCAGCAAGAGTTAAAATGTCCGATTTTAAAAAGAAATTTCACCGTCGATAGTTTTTCCTACAATTCGCCTATTTTACCATTGCGATTATTTTATAAAGCTAATAGTTACTTTTTCGTAAATTGTTCTTACTATGAAAATGATCCGAAAACGACAAGTGAATTTGCAAGATTGATGTTTAAAATGAAAATAATAAAAGTAGCATGTTGAAAAAATTTTAAACTCCAAAAAATATTAGTTTCATTTTTGGAAATCGTGGATTCATTGTAAAAAAGGACTCAGACAACCAAACCAACTTGTTTTTACAGTGAGTAATTGTATTCTATATTTTTAGTTAGTCTGACTACTTCAGCGGTCTTAATCCAAAAATTTTAGTTTGCCCTACGTTGGGCGCTGTTTGTAACAAATGTAAGTCAAGTCTGTACAAACCTATTTCAACATTAAAACGTAAAAATAAATTTATATCATGTTCATTTAAAATGCAACGAAACGTTATATTTTTTTAAAAAAGAAGGTTAATGTTTCCACCAAAACTTATATTGAAATCTTTTGCAAGTGACAGTGGAGGACCTCAGAAATCGATGAATTGTAAGATTTTCCTAATCATAGTACTGGCATTTATGTATACATCTTCGTATTGGGGTGTTTTCATTTAAGAGCGTGTTATTCTAGAAGGTTGAAATTTGGTACAAACATATGGTATATGAAGTTTTTTTAATTTAATAATAATGCGTATATCGACGCTTGAAAAAGTGTATAGACGACCATTTTTGTGAATTTGAGTTCAATAATTGGATGTTGTTGCTTTAAAGCCGTATATTCTGTTGGTGCTTCGAACAGCTTTCCTACCTCTACTCTTATTGTGTACAAAGTGAGTAAGTACCCAAACTCTAAAATTAACTAAAAGTTGCAAGCTTTATCAAAATCGTTCAAAATGTAAATACTTAAAAAAAATCCGATCCACGTTAAAGTATAGGTAGGGGAGATCGGGGACAATAGAAACATTTTCGATTCATGATTTTTTTCCCAAGCTGCTATCGCAATTTTCTAGTATGTTAAAAGTGTTATAGAAAGTACATGGACTCTACTGTACCATACATTTTAATTGTTTCGTTGATCTATGATAAACAAAAGAGATATTTTAAAAAATATTGAAGGCATCGACATGTTTCAAATGTCGCCGTGCTTGGGACGGTTGAAACATATACATACCTAGGACAATTGCAACAGTATTTGGAATAAATGTAATATGTATTTATTATAATCCAAAATTGTCATAATCAGTCAGATTGTCAAAAATGTGTAACATTTGTGATGTTAGAACTGGTTTCTCGTGAAAGACTTGTGGTTTGAGGGCAGCGAATTTAAAGTTCTTAATTTATGCTTCATGATTTATGGATTTATCCTTCATGAATACATAAAACCAATGTTCTTCAGCCACAGGAGTTTATCTTCATCTATGTGGAATGTTTAAGGAGTATTTAAATGACAATGGGAAGGCTAATTTAAGAATTGAAACAGAATTCGACTGTTCCCACTTTTATTGTTTCAATTGTCCCCACAGCACATTTTGATCTAAGCACTCAATTGTTTTCTTAACGTCGTACCAACATATGAATTTAAACCATTGCAACTAAAGGAAATAACCTAAACTAAACAAATAATAATAGTTGAAGCCTGATAGTCACGTTTTTATTCCTTTTAACACCCTTTTTCGGTGATGGAAAATGTTAAGGCTATGGATTATTTATTACGCATGGATTATTTATAACGCATAACTTCTTATCAGTTAATTGCTAGTTTTATCACTTCTCAGTAGCTTATTGCTTTTTTTTTACTTTAAAATGGTATTAGTATTGTAGTTGCTCTATTCAATAAATCATCACAAAAAAATACATTTTAAATAAAATAGCTTTGTATCGAACACATCGAATTGGTCATAAATAAATACTTAAACCAGACAGAAACCTTTAAAACCGGTCTAACCTATAAAATGTACACAGCTAAATCTAATTAAAATTCTGATATTTCGTATAAATTCAGAAATAAATTTTTAAAGCCCTTAACAGGTAAGTTATGAGTAATTTTTGATATAAATTGCTGAATGTGTGATACCATACATTATTGAAATCCAATAGCCAAGAACAAACATACTCATTAAACTTGAACTTGCTCCAACAAAGAAGCTGGATATCCTTCAATTAGTCCGAGCAGCTAACAACATATCGCTAATTTATTATAAATTGAAAATTGTGATCGCATTGACCACTGCCGTAAAGTTAACGCATTAGAAAACGAAAACCATAAAAAATCATTTATATATGTATGTATGTACATATTGGCGTTTTTATAGTTAACTAAAATTTAAATGCTATTGCCTATAGAACCAACAACCTTTAAAACGTATAAATATTACATCTGCCTGAACATCAGATTTTAAATAAACTGGGTCATTCCACGAAAATTCAAGCAATGATCTTTATGAAATTTTCACCATGGGTACCTAATATACCTATTATTATTAATAAAAATCTCAATTAAGTAGTAAATTTTTAAGTATTTTAATTCTTTTACAGTCTCTTAAGGGATTAAATATCAAAAATACTTGTAATTGGTGTTTAGGTTATTACACTAAAAGAATAAGTTAACACGTTAGCAATCCAACCTGCACACTGCCTTCCATTTTTCTGCAATCACTTGAAATGCCCATATAAGTAATAACTAATTTTATATCATATCAGACTCGAGGGGGTTTCAAAAATTTAGATCAATTTTTAGGCGATTATGTAGAAAGCCCGAAACGAATTCTATATCTCATCAGAATTAAGAGGTATAATTCATAACAATTCCTTTACAATCACCTGTTTTACAAATTTCGGAATAGTTAAGAAGACGATCCGTTGAAACAAAAACTAATCTGATATCTAATCAAACCTTAGATATATGTCGAAAACGTATGCTCTCTTTGACTCCCATTAGATTAAATATTCAGAAATCAAGAAATAAATTTTTAGGCGATTAGGAAGCCTCAGGAAGTAAATATTAATTCGATGTCTAATCAAACCTAAGAAATATGAAGAAATTCGTGAAAATACATACAACCCCTTAACACAACCTTGGAGGTTGGTCGGAAATCAGAAAATCTAAAAATCAGTTTCTTCGCTATTATATAGAAGCGGTGATGAAGTTAAAGCCAAATTAATATTTTATAAAACCTCAGAAATATTGTGAAAAATATTAAAATTAAAAACAAGCCCGTAGAACTGAAAATTCTTTGATATCTAATCAGATCTGAAGGATATGGCCGAATTCGTGAAAATATAAACAACCACTTTACACATACTTACGAGTCATTTAATAAAATCCTGGAAATGTCTTTAAGGCGCTTATGCGAGAAGACCTAACAGATATGGCGTTCATGTGAAAAGACCTAAGAGATATGACGAAATTCGGGAAAATATTATATATGCATCCCATCTGCACTGATAATTTTTTGTATCTCCCTCCTCCCGCCAAAAAAATTTGAAATTTTTGTTAAAAAAGTATTTTTCTACTAGATCTATCTACCTATACTCACCAAGATTCAACTTTCGAGCATAGCCCGTTCTATAGACAGGAAAATACCCTCTGCCCCCGTGCCATATAACCCCTATGAAATTTAAATTAAATGAAGTTATCTTGCATTTCATGGGTTTTATGTCTGCCGAGCTAATTGTATAAAAATCTGCCTACAGTCAGGGCGCAACTTTATTATTTTATGAATAGAAGTCCGGAGCTCTTTTCATGCTAAGATGTGGTGTAGACTGTAGGCTACTATTCGACTGAACGAACGTTCCAAATAGCCTCCTGGTTATTCTGTAAGCTGTTCTTTAGGCGTCTACGGCGGCAATTTTTTTTGCTCACTATTCCTAAAATGTGAAAATATAAAATTCCAAGAAAGCAATTTTTAAATTTCCGGTCGATCACAATACTTTACTATCAAAAACTATTAAATTTAAATGAATTAATTAATTGCATATTTTAAACTGCCATTTTGGCAGGAAATAAAACGTCGCGACTAATTTTGATATTTAACCTTTAACGGCTTAAGTTCTTGGAACAAAATTGTATTTCAGTAAACAAGAATTGGTAGGTAGCTGATTCACAATTCGATTCAAGTATAAGATTTTCCAAACAAGTTAAAATTTAAACACGTATGTTTGTATTGCACCTAGGAAGTCCATACGTCACAACTTCGTACCCAAAACTTGTCTATTCCGGGTACATATTTAAAACAACACAATTAAAATGCAATTTAAACCTTTTTAAGCCATTAATAAACACTAGTATTATGGCCTGAAAGGTTAGTCTCGAATGAATGCACCGATATAAATCTCAATATGATTCATATAAATTTAAATAATAGCTGAAGATTTATTTTTGTTGCTAATCGCAAATTATTTTTAATAAAAGAACCTCCTCAAAACGTTGTCAAAATTCCAACAATTTGAACCAAGGCTTATCTTTTACATCCTCCTTACAACTTTTAAAGACGAAAAATTTCAAACCTAGACAACGATCAAAATCATCGTCCGGAAGGTCATTGCCGAATGACTAGTTAGCCACAAATTTATATCAGACGAAAGACGTGTAGATTTGATTAACACTATACCGCGACCTGCGATTGTGACGAATTTCATCATTCATTTAATCAAAAATGGTAGATGAAACAACGACCACCAATCCCATAATGTTCATTGTCCATATGTTTTTTGTATAACATAAAAATAATGTTGTGTATTTTTTTTAATGGTGCAAGATCAATTAATGTCTTTGAAACTTAAAGATTAACATAATCGAGTTCAAAGAACTTTTTCTACATATCATTATGATTCGGGTGACCAACAAAAAAATGTCTTCCCGAAATATCGATCATATTGCTTTAATCATTCATTAATTCAATATGCAAGTAATTTGAATAAATTATAGTTGGCGAATAAATTAATTTTTTTACTTTAATATTTTCAGAATAGCAATAAAGTCTTGTAATCCGATTAATTTAAAAAAATATATACTTCCCCGAATTATTAGTTTACACGAGGGGTTGAACATTTATAAAATAATTGAATTCAATTCTATATTTTAACAGACATAATTAGTGAATCATAAGACCTCGCAGACATTTCGGCTAAGGCCGGACTACAAAGACTGAAGTCGCTGGCACAATACTTCTCTATGTCAAATGTTTGACTGTTCTCGCTGGCATATGTCATATAGTAATCGTCAAATTTTTGTTTGCTACATTGTTTTACTTCTATGTATGTCATAAGAAATTTCCGTCGAACTTACTCTAGTCAAGTATTTAACAGTATGGTCTGCCACAAACTTTCGAGTTTTTGGTGACTTCGATTTTTATTTATCGGGAAGAGAAAACGGCAAATGCAGGAACGGAAAATGCTAGGAAGTTGAAATTAGTATTAAAGTAGTGTGTGTCAAAGATATCCCGTGAGGATATCTCGTAGGCTTAAAAAAAGGTTCTAATGTCTTCCCCAAAAAATGCTAATACTAAGAAGTATACAATTTTTGAGGAACAGTTTCATTAATCTCATGAATTTTGGGCAATTGTGAAAGTTATAGGTAGCTAGGTACGCACAGCTACCTATAATAGGAACAGACACACTTAGACCTCAAAGGTCCATTGTACTAGCACCAGATTCATGGAATGAGGTACTATACTCGTTGAACCATCTTGACCTTAGATTATCGTAACCTTCGTTTCGGCAAGGTCAAAGTGACTGCTAGATGAACTTTACATCTATCTAGTAGATAGAGCTAAATACGTGTAGGTGCAGATAAGATAGAATATCTTGATCTTCTTCATCCAAGCATCTTCTGCCAAAGTCGTTTAAAAAGTTTCCGAGTTTTTAAGGATACCTATAAGGCAACTATGGTCCTGATGTATTCAACCGCTTGAGAGAAATGTACCAGTTTGTTTCAGGTCAAGTATTGCTGGTCCAGATGATTGAAACTGAATCACTACTATTTTACTTTATTATATTATAATAATTTTGTATTGTTATAAACCTGAAATTCCCAAAAAAAAATTTCAAAGCCCTTGAGATATTAAGCTGAAATTATTATGGTAGGTAGAATGGGTGAACTCCTACGAGTGATATGTTTTGGTGGGTGGAGTTGTGAGGAGTTAGGCGGGAGGAGCGTCTTAGATGAAAAATTTTGGTTTCTTGAACTAAGGAACCGCCTATGTTAGGAGGCTGAAAGTTGGAACTTAGGTAGTACTCTGATAGTGGACCCATTTCCAAAAAAAATTTCGATAGGAGTGGAGGGGTGTCAGAGATTGAAACATTCTAAAATCTATATCTCCTGAACGATTAATGTCAGACGGCTAAAACTTTGTGGTTGTCTCAACAGATACTAGAAGTTTAGAATCGAGTTAAGAATGTTAAGGGGGTGATGAATTGTGGGGATGGGGGGGGGGGGTGAACAACTTTGAATTACAATATCTTTCGGCTCAATTATCCCGGGAAGATAAATTTATGGTTTCAGTAGATATATAGAATTACCAGTGGAGTCTACCGAATGTAAATTTTTTGTGGTTGTCGAGATGCTCGGAAGTGACAGAATCATGTTTCAGAAAATTAAATTTTTATATATCTCAAGAATCTTATCAGATATGATCTTGAAAATTTTACAGATGCTAGGACCGGTAGACATCTAGCGGAGTAAGTTTTTGATGGTGTGGGTGTACGGAGTGATGGTGGGAGGGGGTGGAAATGAAAAAATTCTGATTTGAATTTCTCGAAAGCCACAAAGGACAGAAAGCTAAAAATTTAAAACTGTATACTAGAGCAACATCATAGAAAAACGCTTATGCTAGAAAGTTGAAACTTAGTACCTAGGTATATGGAGATAAAGAAATTACAACTGAGAGAAAATCGGCCAATAGTCTAGGCTAATATGTTATGGGTAGAAGTCCGAAACGTACTTAATTCTGAAACGTGCTTAATTCTGAAACGCGGTGTAGGAAACTATGCGACTGATAACCTAAGGAATAACCAGGAGCCTATTTCGAACGTTATTTTCTAGGTTTTCAGTCGCATAGTATTCTAGACCACATCTCAGCGTTAAACACGTTTCGGACTTCTACCCATAAAATAATAAAGTTGCGCCCAGACTGTTGGCCGATTTTTTTCGCATGTTTTGATACGAGGTTCCGAGTGTTTTGAGCTTAATCTTTTCCTCGATTCTCATTTTTTTTCCAAATGGCTCCATCGTAGCTCAAAATCGAAACTAAACCTTTTTTCAAAAACCCTGCCTTCATCCCGCCATTTCACACCAGCAAAAACTCAACCCCGCAAAAAGATACCATTTAAACGAGTCCTCCCGGTGTACCCACTTCAAAAATTTGAACGTAGTAGCTCGAAGAATTTGAGAGATACGCGCCTTTAAACGATTTTCGTAGGGCGGATAGATGGACTCAGAATTGGTATGGGTTTTTTGGAGTCTACTTGTCCTGAAACGAAAAAAAAACACATTTTAGCCAAAAATAAGCTGGAGTTCCCAAGAAAGTGTTTAGTTTAGTCAAGACAGTCAGCCAATATTTTCAAGTTTTATATCGTTAAAACGGCTTTATGCTAGACAGTTAAAACTTGGTATTTAAATAACTATAGCTTCATTCAAAGGTTTTGCTACAGTTAAAGGATCATATATTTTTCAATTCATGAACTTGTATTTTCGAATTTAACTTACGAGTATATTTTAATTGACATTGAAATAGATTACAACACTTAATAATTAGGTTTTCGTAAATTCAATAATTGTTTTCATTGTTCGTACTAGGTACTAAAAATATTTGTGTATCTAAACCCTTTAGCCCGTTTCTTATTATCATTTATTTCATCATGAGGTTCATCGGATCGAACGTCCAGTTCATCAATGTCACCAGATCCTTTGTCATCATCTTCATCAGATACTTCTGAATTATCGTACTTGGCTGTATAAATTAAATAAGTTTGATTTAATTCCAGAATAAAATTTAATAAAAAAAAATACCTACCCCTAATTTCATTCTGCGCCCGAATTGCTTCTTCATCAGTTTTATACTTGATGAAAAATACTTCAGGTGGACTGGGTTTTTGACGATCACGCGGTTCTACAATGCTTTTGACTTCAACATCTTCGGGTGTCTTATGTAAGACATAAATAGCTGTTTTATCTTCATTTTTAGGATACACAGCCTTAATTTTAATGATTTTCTTTGGTTCTTTTGGAGCTCTTATGAATATTACATTGTAGTTTTTTTCAGGTTCACCCAAAACTATCTCCTTGTTAATGTATTCAACTTGTTTCTCTTCGGGTGCCGAATGATAGTAAAAATTCGGTCGAACAATCGGTGCGGAATGGCTACTTGGATAATCTTTAAAGTCGCTATCGCTAGAGAACGAGTTTAACTTGTAAGATGGTGGTGGATTGTAAAAATCTGAGAATTGTTGACTTAGAAATGAAGGTGTTTGAAATAAGGTTGCACCCCGAGTCTCGGGATTCTCGTAAACGTTTAAATCGTAGTAGTCATTACTGGGCCAACCTATTGCTAAACTTGTTCCAAGTAGCTGTAGTAACAGCTGTACAGAACAATAATAAAATTAACAAATTTAACGAACAAATTTATAAAATAATTACCAGTAAGCGCTTCATGCTGTGCAGAACCAATTTCTCCAAGTTGTCACAGTGGACTAGCACCTTCATATACCCCAATGCAGACTTTTATATCTATTAAACTATTTAGCGAGTTTGATGATTTTAGCCTTCCTTTAATTATTAAGTTCCTTGAGCTATTGAATGTAACGTAATCTATTGATATTACTAATAGATAAATAAATAATCGCACCGAACTTAATAAAAAAGATGTTAACGTCTTAAAAAAGTATAAGATCGTTAATAGTACGTACTAGTTGGGCTATCACGGCTCAGCTCGTTGGTAACCATGTATGAATTGGCACTATACATAGATAGATTGGAAAAAGGGGTTAGTATGGTTAACCTCTGTCACTGCAGCCACAGTTGGGCCTATTGTGACGACCCCCCGGATTGACTATGATTTCTCTTCAATCCCTGCGCTTTCAATGAAGCCTAGTATTTTTGGAAGAGGAATGACGACGTGTTTTGTGAACTAAACCCTCACTATTGAGATGCTTCCTCATGTGACAGTGTCTAGTCAAAGCTCCGACTAGGGTTCGGGTCTGATATCTGCTTATTTTTATACTCTAGATGAACATATAGAGTATTATAAGTTTAATCCAGCCCGAAAAGTTTGTAACGCATAGAACCGAGCCTCGGACGAAAAAAAGTTGTTATTTTGTGATTATTTTTGGCCAAAATCCCCAAATCCGTTTGCTGTCCGTCCGTCCGTCTGTCCGTCCGTCCGTCCGTCCGTCCGTTTGCACGATAACTCAAGAACGCGTTGACCTAGGAAGTTGAAATTTGGTCACAACTTGTAAAATGGAAAAAGTAAGGCTAAGCTCGTTAATGGGCGATATCCTTCCATTCCTTTGGGTACCTCCCATACCAGAGTCCTTGAAACACGTTTTCCCAGTTATTGCTCGAATGCTTCAAGTTAGGAACTTGAAATTTTGCATACGTAAGGTTTAAAATGTTTGAATCGAATGTTCCGAATATGATGCAAATCGAATGAGTCCTTCGTGTAGCAGCCTAGAAAAGTCCTTCAAAAATGTATGCTTTTTACTGAATTCACTATAACTCCAGAACGAGTTAAAGCAGGAATTTAAAATTTTACAGGAATTAGTTTTATACCAAAATCAAGACGGAGTTCATTAATTAGCGCCATCCGTTGATTCTTCGGGTAGCTGCCATACAAAAGTCCTTAATAAACATGTTCACCAATATTGAACGATAACTTTAGAACGCTTTAAGTTACGACTTTGAAATTTTATACACATTCATTTTATAATAGTCGCAGCTCAAACTATTAATATGAAAAATATCCCATAAGTCTTTCATGCAGTTGCCATACAAAAATTCTGTAAAATGTCCTAACTTACTTTATGGAACTCACTATAAATCAAAAAAACGAGTAGCCATTATACAATAGTTTCAACCTGTAACTAAAAGGTCGTGTAATAATTGCTTGTGCACTCCCCATTCTTTTGATATATTTCCAACTAAAATATAAATCGGAGATCAGTATTTCATCTAGAGTATCATACAATTGGCTTGCAGCCGATCGTGACTGCGTTATGTTTAGATAATGAGATGCTATTTTTTCCGAATGCCTTGGCATAAAAAGCTTTGAGTGCCAGTTGACCGGTGCCAAGTCCCAGTGAATGCCACTTTTCAATTTTCGCCACATACGGATGTTCATTCTGCCTGCGCGTAATGGCATCTAACAGAATTGACACTATACTATACACAAGAATTCCATACAGCAGATCTTCTTCATTCGATCGTAACAACTTGCCAGTGGCGAGTTATAAATATCTGTGCAAAATTCTATGCTTGAAAATAACATACAAAAATTTGAATTTTTCGAGGGTACCATAAGAACGATTCTCATCTTCTAAATCTGGAATGATATTCAATGAAAAAGATTTTTTTAACGCTTTTGTAAACAAGAGAATTATGTAATTTAATCAAAGCCTACCATCGCATAATTTACAACACACACTGACTAGTTATTCCAGAATCGAAACGACCAACATCTTTTCTTCATCCAACATTAAAATTTGACCAAAAAAAAATCTGCTAAGTTGCATAATTTGTCTTGTTCCGCATTCTCGCTCCGTCTATTATAGAAATCACCCGATAGATTTTATAATATCAAAAGAGTGACTCATTTGCGTACAAATGATAAATCTAAGATGCTAATATGTTATAAGGATTTCTTCGTCAAACATAACACCGTTCAGGTTAGAATCGCATAGCAACTATGAAAAATTAATTCAGACACCTCCGAGTCACGACATACGACATCTTCTAACCTGTTGCAAGTCAATGGCTTTTCGAGATTAAGTTCAGTGATCCAATATGAAAAGAATTTATCTCACATTTTATATGAAATGCATACTAGCCATTTTTTATCACTATATTCGCGATGTTCTTCTTCTTTAAGTGCCTTGTCCTGTGATAAGTTCAGTTTCATTTGTACTTTTTAGGATACTTCCTTGAACAACGACTTTATACTCACAACAAACCAGTGACGTACATTTTTAAGTGCCAAAGTCCTTGTGTAACTTCTTCCCCTTTTTCTTTTTTATATGTTAAACTGAATTATGATGTAGAAAATGCAGAATTTTTCATACTTTAGTTTCTATAGTCATCGAAATAAATAGGGAATTCGCCTTTAATAATATTGTCGACACAAAAATATATTCAAATCAATAAAAAGATTAACTTAAAGAAATTATGAAGCTAGTGCGGAGTGATTAATAGTCCAAGTAATTTTCTAAGAAGATCGCACTTGGAGCGACAATAGAAACAAATGCCCAACCCAAAAAATTTTCAAATTCTAATCAAAAGTTTGTCTTCACTACTTCTCAACTCAGGCTCACTATAAGTTTATTGCTCATTTCTTCTATCTCTCATGGATTACTGGTTCAAATCCGGTTCGACGGATCAAAATAAATAATTTGACATGATGCCTAATGTCAGCATCAATGGATGAGTATGTTATCATGGTAAAAAAAATTCAGTTGAAAGAGTTCAAACTTGGGATTATTTTTCCGTTTCGCTGTGAAGATTTATTAGTTTAGTCTTCATGCAGCTTGGACGATATACTGTCTCCAACTTTAAGTAGGGAAGGACCATAGAGTTATAAATACTCGAGAGAACAAAACGCCGTTTTTGTATGAATGTTTTTGTATGGAGCGTTGGATGTCAGGTGGCTGTGAAATGCAAATAGTAGCCTAGTATTCTAATGTTTGCCGTTTTTCGTGCTAAGGACCGAAGTATAACATAAATTTGTGTAAGATGTTAATAGTAGCAAAGGCTTTATTGCCGGTTTTTGGCGAGGAATCGTCCGTCTTAAAAACAGTCGGTGCGTCTCCAGTGCATATACCTCTATGGGAAGGACATACCCATTTTCCATTAAGGGATTAAATCAAATAAATAAAAAAAAAATGTGGTCTCTTTTTCAAAAATAAAATTAAAATGTCTTTATCATTGATAATTTAATTAAGCGTATTTTACTTTATTATTTTCTAACAATACAGTATTGTGATCGAATTAAAAAGAAAAAAAATTGCTTCTTTGAAATTATTTTTACGTTTCATTGGAAAAAAGCAACAAAAAAAATGTCAGTCCGTCTGTCCGCCGTATGCGAAATTGTTAGAAGGCTCGTAGTTATGAGATATTATATTTAATTTTTTTTATGAATAGTGAACTGTAGATTACGATATCTCACTAATTGCACTAGACAAATAAAATTTGGCTTGCATACATATATAGGTATAGGTTAGTAGATGGAGTTTGCTGAAAGTTAAATTTTTTAAGGGGGGTGGAGCACAAAAGTTTTGATACATTTTTTTCTAAAAAAATCACATCTCACATCTCAAGAACAGTGTAAGATAGTTGCTTAGAATTTTGACCACAAGTAAGCCTTATAGACACCTAGCAGAAGTGTAGGTTGGGGAGGGTGAAAAGGAAAAAGTTCCGATTTCTATATCGAGAACCTATAATGATATAAAGCTGAAACTTAGTATTTAGATAGAGCTATAACAGCAGCATGTTGGTCAAATAAAGCTTTTTATAAGAATAGTATGGTATGGGGGTGGGGGGTATTTTTCCTATCTATAGAACGTATATGTATATCTAAATAAACTAGAAAATTAATTTTGATTGAAAAAATAACAACTATCCAATGGTGTTCGAAAGGGGGTGAAACTGGAATTCTTATATATTTTCATGGTTTTCGTCATATCTATTAGGTCTTCCAAAATATTTAATTCATTTTTATTGTACGGATTCTTCATATAAATAACTAGAATATCTGATGATATATCGCATTCTTTTTCATTTCCTAAGGTTTCTTATAAATATAAGCGCTAAAAAGTCAATTTCAGTATTTTAAGATATTCAATCGTAAGGGGGTTGTACGCTTTTCAAAGTTTCGACATATTTCTTTGGTTTAATGAGATATTAGATCGCTTTTCACTTCCATAGACTTTTTAATAATCGCCTATACAAACTCAGTTCTCAATTTTTGGATATTTAACCCCCATGGGCTTGTATATATGTTTTCACAATTTTTGCCATCTTTTAGTTTAATAATCAATGGCGCAACAGCCCGAATTGAGCCTAAGCCTTGAAGTAATGCCAGAGTTACTTCATTGCGAGACCAACGGAACACTAGGAGGTGAAGTGGTCAGCTACACGCTCGTCCGTGATTATTAACCCGATTTTTTAACTCAGGTACTCATTTACAGCTGAGTGAACTGGTAGTCCGGCACCCAATCCCATTTTCAAAAATTACTTGTCGCCAAGCAGATTCGAACCTGGTACCAAATGCACCGAAGGCAAGTGCTCTAGCCACTAAGCCACCCAGACTGCCATCCTTTAGTTTAGATGATATATATTATATGATTGGTTATTACGGCATTGGATGTAATGGATTTTGAATTTCAAAAACCAAGGGGGTGTAAAGGATTTGCTAACGTTTTCACAAATTTTTCAAAATCCGTCGTGTCTCATGAAATATCACCTTGTTTCTTATATGAATTCAGCTTTGTACTTTTAACGCTCGAGAAATAAAAATCAGAATGTTTTGCTTATCATTCTCACCCATCAACGCCGCCCTTACCGTGATGAGGCTTATTGTGTTTACCGATTGTGTTTTAAATAGTAAAAATCTAAATAGGTGACTCAATTTTCTCCTAAAATTATTATCCCCCAAATTTTCTGATACCTACATACTTAAAGGTTTTACTCTCAGCATACTCTCTATACTTATAGACCTTTTCTCCACACTGCATAATTGGTTCGAAAGATATCTTAAACCATAGTTTTCACATCACCCCCGAACAGCACTCCACTCGCCCTTAAACTGTTTGTTTAGCTTAACTATCACAACTAACTATATAAGTTCTAATATTCAACTTTCTAACATAAGATAATATACTATATAATATGGAACCCATAATTTCTCTCCGAAACGTATCTCCTCCCCTCATATCCTTCACTAGATGGGTGAAGAGTGTGAGAGTTAGGGAAGCGTTTCGGAGAACAATTATGGTTTTCATATCTCAGGAGAAAATGGCAATTTAAAGTGCTTCATCCACACAATCTACACACTTTGAACTTGATAGCTCAAAGAGCTTCGGAGCTTCGGAGCTTCGGAGCTTCGGAGCTACGAACCTGCAAATAAGTATGAGTATCACGAACGGCGGACAGACGGACAATTAGATTTTAAATTGATGTTGGTCTGATTACCTCTGTTACTGAAGTAATTTGTATTTGCTTTTTTGGGGTTATGAAACGCAGAAAAAAATTCTAGGAAGAAATACTTTTTTTAAACCGATCACAATGCTTTATTATTTAAATGAAAAAGTAGTTAATAAGAATTAACAGTAGATTTATAGATAGGTACATTAGTTCATATTCCTTTAACAGCTAAAATTTTTAATCAATTTGCCTCCAGTTCAGTCAACATCATCATAATTTGTATAAGATGAAGTTGCGTCGCTTACGTAAAAAAAAACACAACTTAATTAGTTCAGACAGCTGGTTCTAATTTTGAATTAATTGTTTCTTGAAACATGAATCCAAGTTAATGTCAAGTGAAAGGATGAATGGCATTAGTAACGACAATGTAATATCTACATTTAATTTATGAAATAAATCGATAATAGCCTTAAATAGATAATGCAAGAATTAAAGTCGATCTCCTTAACACAAATAGCACCAACACTCATATCGCATCTAGTCTAATGCGAATCTGCAAAATCAACTTTTTCACAAACGATATTCTTGAAGATCATTCAAAGAAGCGTTGCAAACTTAACATCGATGCAACATACCGACCGTATTACATTCGTTTCTTGGCGTACCATGTGATTATGATGGCAATAATATTGTTGCGCTGCGTTACGTAACGTATGATGCTAGATGCGGCGTAGACACACGAAGCTACCTATACAAGATTTTATCATTTTGATATTTAGCAGAATTTTTTAAATGCATTCGCACAAAATCCGATAAACTAAGCAATTGATATGCGAAAATCACCGGGCAGGTTATTTCGTTATGTTAATTGTTCAAGATTTGGAAATTTAGTGCATGCACTTTAGAAATCTATCAAGTATAATGTTTATATTTTTGTAATTGTGGTATTTATAATGCTATAGTCTAATAACATCATTTATTAGATTTCTCGTTTTTTTGCCTATGAAATAATTTAATGGCAATAGTGTGATGATGTGGTGATGATGATCGGATCGCCTGGCAACCTGGTCAGTGGAAGGGACATCTTGTAATATTATCTATTTCTATAGTCCCACCATGTTCAGCAAAGATATTCTTTACAGTATAAAAGCAAATATACATGCAACAATTATTTAGTTAATTTCTTAAACATAGAACTTAAGACAAAATGCGTGATTTTCTGGTGAGTTTAAAAACTGAAAAATGTGTGCGTTTCGTTTTATAGTTTATCCCGAAAATCGGAAATAATTAGTGGATTCGTTATTCAGTTCTCCGGACCATGTCCAAGAGTGTTTGTTTTCTTTCGCCTAAATCAGGAGTAAAACGGTCTTAAATTTTTTTTCATAACGTTATACTATACATCTTTGCAAAGGCAAAGCCTCCTATTGATCTGGCTATCAGCTCTTGTTGTTGTAGTTGTTGTAAATAGATTGGCAAATACAAATTAGCCAATCTTAAAAAAAAAAATAGTTTAATTTTAATACAGTTAGTTCAGAACTTCAGTGTTTTTCTACTCAGTTATTGTTTTCTAATTCCACATCGTGAAAAAATAGGTATACATTGCTGTTAGGGTGCTCTTATACGAGCAATTTTTCAAGCAATTAATTACCCGGCGACTATTGCCAAAACTAGTGAAGCGATTAATAGAGCAATACAATATCATGCTAGTTGCGGCAATATTTTCGCAATGTGACAATGTTTTCACAGATTGCTGGTATTGCTCGCCCTTTAGTTGCTGTATTTCAACTATCTTGGAAAATTCCGAGCAAATGTCCTTGTTCAATGATTCAGTTGTCAAATTTTGTTTTAACCTTTGGACTTATTTGTCAAGTTCCGTTCCGTTCCGTCGTTATAACGGGTTGGAATTCGTTCCGTCGTTATAACGGGTTGGAATTCAAATATTTCCAAGTTTATTGTAAGTTTTTGGTTTTTTCGTCAAGTTTGTTGTAAGTTTATTGTATGATCTCATTGGCAAATTGGAGTATTACTCCATATACTCCTCCATCACTATAGTCACTGCTGAGCAACGAGTTGACAACCAATTGATCCATATCGTCAATTGCTGATGTTGCTGTATGTTTTCATGACATCAAAATTGTCTGGAATTGCTACAAATTGATCAATTTTAATCGCTCGTGTAAGAGCACCTTTATGAAGTTGCCTTAAATTAAATTAAAAACTTAATTAATTCTTTAACAGTGAAAGCTCCATGCCAATGTGCAAACATATGAACAAAATCACAAGTGGTTAAGTTTTAATAACTTTACTAATTTTAAATGTATATTGTATGATTCCGAAATGCTTGAAAAATGCAAGCAAATATTATCAAAATGTGTGTAAAAAATGTGTTAATTTTTCAATACGTAATTTTGAATACATTTGGCACCATATATGAGTGCATATTTTTGGGTTTCAAAATCTATTTTTGTTTTAACAAATAATAAAGATCAAAGCCACAGAACATAAGATCTTAGACAATTTACTTTTGAAAGCTGAATTTTCTATTAATTATTAATTAAACATCGAAATCAATTTTTCAACAAAAACAACGATTTTTATGCCATTTTATTTTCTCAAAAATTCAGTTATACTTTTAATGTAATCAAAAACTTACAATAATACTAAAGCCTATATAAAGCTAGTATTACATTGTATCGCATGTAAGAAAGGCAGAACGGCATAGCACAGGCTTAGTTCTGGTGGTAGAGTTGCCAATACTGTCTAATGTTTCAGGTTCCTTATGTGGTCCACACCGAATCGTTTCGAGGACAATGTCAATTTGATCACACCGGTCCTACTCTTGGTGCAAACTCTGGCCCGATACTGACTGGCAGTTTTGGGACGTCGTGAATGCCCACTATGGATTGGGTCATAGTTCAGTTTCAGTACTGAGACGAATCCAAAAGCAGTCATTCCGCAGGATCTGCATGAGTGTCATATACTGATGTCTAGTACTGTTTCGGAGCATGCTGGAAGCTCTAGGTTATTGATAATAGTGACAAGGGACGCAGCCGTAAAGATCAAATTACATATAGCGTGGGAGTACTGATAACCAGTATTGGCACAATACTGTTTTGGTAGATTGTCAGTACCAAAACAATTCCGCTCAATACGTCTTGACGGGCAATGTGATGCCAATTCTGGGCAATCCAGGCAGCTCTGATTAGACACATAGGATATTTAAATAATAATAATAATAATAATAATAATCAATATCAAAATAGACTTTGTATAGAGAAACAATGCGATGCCAATTTTGGGCCATGTAGGCAGCTTTGATTAGACACATGGGATATTTGCCCCGGAAAATACTGTCAGATAGTATAATCTTCAAATTTTAGCTTGCCAAAATGCGTGGCAAGCTAACATTTGAGGATTATACTATCTGACAGTATTTTCCGGGGCAAATATCCCATGTGTCTAATCAGAGCTGCCTACATGGCCCAAAATTGGCATCGCATTGTTTCTCTATACAAAGTCTATTTTGATATAAAAAATTGACTAAATTTGTTGGCCAATTTTTTAGTTAAATATTTGACACCATGTCATACCACTTAATACAAGCTTCAGACTTATATGACACTGTATCAAATAATTGACTATTTTTAACTAGCAAATAGAAAATTAGCACTCCAAAAAGACATTTTTAGACCATAAACAATGTTTAGACCATAAGATATAGAACAAGTGAGATTCTCTAATCCTCTTGTACAAAACTGTCCTTGCTGATTGCTATCAGCTAATAGAAGTAGGTGAAAAATTTCATGGCACGGTTATATGGAAAACATATTCTTTCATACAAATTTACTCGTTGAGTGCTAGTTACATTTAGTTTTGCGTATGTAACTACATCATTTCGGGGGGGGGGGGGGGGGGGGGTTTGAACCCCCAAAACCACCCCCTGCGTTCGCGCCTGCTGAAAACCCATTGAAAAAGATCCCACGATTCTTTTCCTCGCATGCATATTCTTTTTGGCATGGTATGCAGGCGTGCTGCCATTTCGGAAGGCAGAACTAATTGTCTTCGAAAAAACTGCGAGGTGGTACCAATTTAAAAAATATAGTAACTTGGTGAAGATGTAATAGCCTTGTTAAGATTCGTATTATATAGATAGATAGATGTTTATTTTGTTTAAAAAAAAAAAAATATTTATAAAAGTACTATCTGTACAATATTTTTCTTCAGTTGGTGCATAATATTTCTTTTGTGCATAAATTTAAAACTATTTCTGTTTAATGTTTTAACTTGAATAAGGAAAAGAAATTTATTTTAGTTGCACCATAAGTAAAAAATCAATTGAAGAGTTGAAATATAAAAAGGTCTTAGTGCCAAAATTTTACTTTTTCTTTTGCTAAAACTAAAATTAAAAAATTACAGAAAAATTTGACCTTAATCTGTGGCATTAGCATTAATGGTTAACGGATAAATTCGCAAAAGTGTAGCCACCTAAATATGTTAAATAATGCATTCTGCCCTTTGATGTGCCAAAGAGAAGACCAGTTGAGCTGTCTAACGCCATTAATAACACTGGTTTGAATTTAGCGCCAACGTGTGACCGACCTTACCTGCTTTTAATCGCTTATCGCATCACATTGGACTCAGTTTACAGCCCAGATTTAAAACATATACAGATGTCAAGATTATGTAGTTTAGCTATAACAAAATTTAGTTAAGTAATATAAAAATTGATTGGTTTTTAATTATTTTTAATTTTAGTTATTTATTTAATACTTATTGAACAAAAAAAGTTGGAACAATACACAATATTTACATTTTCATGTGTGGCACTCAGAACTTTAGGCCTTCCTACTAGTTACCTGTGTCCAAAGATTGGCTATCTTCAAGGTTCAAGGCATGGATTCAATTCAAAATATCAGTACTCGTCCGGTATTGCATCGTGCAATAAAATATATCGCCGAATTACTCCTTTTCGTTTAATTGTGCCTTCAAAATGTAAATTCAGAATTTTGTTAGATAGTTGGGTGACTTTGGAGTACTTCCTCAAATCCTTGACTTATTTCGGAAATACAAGTTCATACTAAGGTCAGTTCTTAACAGAAGAACCCTTTAGGCGAAATTGCCAATTTTCTTTTGGTTTCATTAATAACATTCAACATTATTCGACCTTAGAAAACAACTATCAACGGTCCAGATTCAATTCACATAATTTTCTGTATTTGATTAAAAAATCGTTTTTGTCAAAGAATTCACCGATCTGATCTTGAATTGAACTAGTTTATTTCAAATATGCTACTGAATTTAAATATCCGAAAAAAACATTTTTTTCCAAAATGTTCACACCCAATATCGTCGCAATTGACTCTTCATCAATAACAAGTTGAAAACGATATTAATTTCATGGACTAGTCATATATCTTCTTTCTTAAACAATTTCCATCAGGCTTTCGAGATGAAAAGACAGCCTACTGGTTAATGCAGGCTAACCTGTTGGAAATCTTACGACTACGCTAAGAAAACATAGTTTTAAAGCACCTTGATCTCGTGACATATGGGAAAGTCTGTTCGCATTCTTGGTCTATGTTTTGCAGCCGCAAGCATTTATAATCAACTTGTTCAGGTGGAAAATGAGAATTAGGAGGCACATCCAAACAAGTTTTCTGCAAATTATTACATACGCAATAATGGCACCCCAAGTGCGGTAGCGTGAATAAACTTTGAAAAATTAGTAGTTTTGAGTTTTTTTATGAGTTTGGGACGATCGAAGCAGCATTTGAAGATTCTCGTCGTATTAAAGTTGTAACATAATTTTGATCTATTGGCAAATAAAATGCATACTAGGAAATCGCAGTCAGTTGTAAAATTTATTTTCAAATATGTATGTTTATAGTATGTTAAGCATTCTTGATTTCCTGTATCGTAGATATTGAAATTTTTTTAAATTCAGTATTACATACGTACAGGTACTTGTAACTGTCCCTTTACTAGTAGAAGCACACCTTGACCTGACATACCTTGGTCCACTGTGTAATTGACAAATTTAAATTTAGTGTATCACCACCAACGAAAATTAAATCAAAAAGTTCGGAATGTAATATACTTAATCGAAGGAGTTTGCCAAAATAAATTTATTTATTAGTAGTTAACATTTTAGTTATTTTAAGAGTTTTTTTTTATTAATTTATCCGTTACAGAGTAATCTGTAAACTTTATAGACAGATAAAGATCACCACGACAACTTCCAGAGCGCGATAAAACGCTACCTTGGATAATGCTTTTTAAAGCGAAATTGGGTATGGGCGATGAAAACCATCAATGAAAGCACCAGTTTGAAAATAATGATGAACTTTTTGTCATGCTTTCAATTAGATTTAAGATTTAGCCGTGCGAATCCAGAAAATTATGTTATTCGGAATCGTAAAAAAAATTATGATTACCTTTTAATGTTCTTTTGGATCTGATTTTTATATTTGATCGAACTAGTTCTTCAATGAAATTAATATAATAGATATAGATGAAAGAATGGATCCAAAATCGGTCATTTAAATTTTAATATGCTATAATAAATTTCATCCTTAAAAGAATCACCCTCCATTTATTTAGCTGTAATTGGGACAATGTTCTGGTTTAAATTTATTTTTTCGATTTGAATTCAGAAGTAGAGAAATGGGGCATAAAATAGTGTATGCCAATAGTTACGTCTTGGATAACTTGGGATACTCCAAAAGCTTTTTGAAAAATGACTTTTGTTTCTTACAGATTGTATCTCAACCCATCCAACAATATTGGTGACAACTTCAGCCTATTAACTTTCCTGTAGAAATAAGATGAGATGAAAATCTATGCTTTTATTGTCTCAAGAATGGTTTAGGTTAGTAAGTTAAAATTAAAAATTTTTTGAACTTTTGTCTCTGCTCATATACATATATACATATCTTTTTACAATCCCAGGCCCGTGCCCCCTCCCCGAGTGCACGGGCCTGCAAACCCTACGATTCTTATGCATCCCCTTGAAACGTAACGAATTGAAGCTAAGCTTTTTGAATATCATCTTAAATCAATAAAAGTTCAGAAATATATTTAAACAAAACAATAGCGTGAATACCGTGAAACTGAAGTTGCACTTTGTTCATATATAGTAATATATATATATATAATATATAGTAATATATACCTATGTATTATTCAGTACTGCCAACTATCAGAAAGAAATTTGAAGTTCTTATTTTCCTACGGACCAACTTGTTTTTTTGAGCAAAGTAAAATGGGATTTTCAGAATCCAGCCCAGATATGAAAATTGCACTCAAGACGCAACGTTATACAGTGTAGCAAAGTGAAATGCTGAAAAGATTTTCTGAACCTTCTGTGGATTGACAAGGAGTTTGGGAGTGAATCGAATCGGCCGCCACAGTAAGATCTCGGTTAAAAATAGCTATAGAACTTTATACAAACTTATTGTGAAATCAGTACTGAGTTCATGACATTCTTATGATACAGATGTAAATAGTACGTACAGTTGTGAGCTAGGAATTCTCTTTCCAGTTTCATTTATTACTCGATCGCTGTTACCAACCAAAATCGCTTTAGAAATACTTTCGCGTACAACTAACCTGCGTTTCGCATTCTCAGTTGAAAATCCGATTCTGCCTATAAAATGCGCGACGCTTTTATGCTGCATGTGTAGTAAGTAGGCTTGCGTATTTTAGTTCTCCAAAGTGAGTGATCATTTTCGCTGAAATGAATTATCGCATATATAAAAAAAATACAATTTCGTTAATTTTTCGCGACGAAATATTTCGTTCGTTTTTCAGTACTGTGTTTATGGACGGAATAAACATTTACAGTAGTCACTAATAGATGGCGGTGGGGTATACATCTATGACAAGTGAAATATTTGACAATTCAAAATTTTCAATCGCTCGATGTAAATTCAGTTCGTTTATGCTCGGGAATTTTTATGTGAGCAATATTTTTATGTGTTGTGTGCCAAAATTGTAATTTCTATCCAATATTTTAATTTCTTTCAAATTTCGCGCGCTATTATTTGACTGACATCTAGTAGCGAACTGTATAGTTTATTTCACTCTACTTCGATGGTGCCTTTTTTGTTCGTTTCCGTTTTCGCCGAAAACAGTATCTATTACTTAACCGAGGACTCGTTGTTGACTTGCCTGCTTAGACTGCTTAGACTGCTTAGAAATTTGCTAATGAAACACAGCTGAATATCTACTTGTCAAAACAAATCACATCAACCTATTATGTATCAAAATAACACGAGTGCCTAGGCTGAACACTACTTTTTTAACACGGTTATTTTGCCTACTTAAACGAGTTTAAAACGCACAGTCTGTACAGGGTTATTTCCGTGGGGTTAGTTCAATAGAGGCAAACAATTCAAACAATTTTGTATTTAAATAAAACATAGAATAATTGAGACAGTTTTCAAGAGTTGCGTGCTCGTGAACTTCACCATGATAAAAATGTAAACTTCATATTTTATTTTTTCCATACAGTTTTTGCTAATTCCTTTTCCTTAGTCGACTATTTACACTTCAATATAAATTCATACGAACTCCATTAATGCAAGGGATTTATCCTGATCACTAAATAATTTATAATAAGCGGAATCATATTGTTATTACTAAGGAATTAAATAAAGAATGACTGAAGTTTTGACATTGACAGACCAACAAAAAATTTTAAGGGTGTGTTTGTATTAAAATACAAAATTATTTGCTTCAGATGATTGACCATTTTGTTATCATTCGAGAACATGGATATGAATTTAAGACTTGACCAAAACGGAGGAATTCTTAAAAGCCTAAAACAATATCTTTTTCAATTTTCCATTTCCTAGGTACTCTTTGCCATATTTTCGACAGTATTCGCTCGACCTGATGTAAGCCAGGGCTATCGATACGAAAAGGGAGGCGGTGACAATTTCGTCGGTGAAGTTCCATACCGAAATGGTTATAACTACGGTCAGCAGCAGGGTATTCAATTCGATAGTAGTCTTTCTTCCGGCATATCTACCAATCTTGGTGCAAGTATTGGAATTAATTCTGGCAGCGGTTTCAATACCGCCGTCGGCGGTATAGGTATTAACAGTTTAAATGTTGGACGACAACGACAAAATTTGGCACCGATTATTACGAAACATTTCTACCTTCATTCGGCTCCCGAGGAAAACGATCAACAGCAGCAAGTTCGTACGATTCAGCTAGGACGCGCTCAAAAATCATATCGGGTTGTTTTCATCAAAGCGCCAAGTCCTAGTAGCCAATCGGCTTCGATTCAAGCCGTCTATCCAAAGAACGAAGAAAAGACGATTATCTATGTTTTAAGTAAGAAGGCCGATGATATCGATATTGGTGATATTGCAACGCCGGCCCCATCGCTTCCTAGCAAGCCTGAAGTATTCTTCATCAAGTACAAAACGGCAGAAGAAGCTGCTAACGCTCAGCAACAAATCAAAGGTAAAATTTGATTTTTTTTAAACACATTAAAAGCGAATAATTCGATATTTAATTTCCATAAAAACCTTCAAGCTCAATATGACTCTTTGGGAGGAACTAGTCAAGTTTCCGACGAAGGTGTTGCCCCAATTTCGTCGGTTATAGGCTCGGTCGATGCTTCTAGTTCATCGAACTCACGTACTGATTTCAGTAATTCGGTAACCATTTCGTCAATTCCAACAACATTAACCGGCAAAGGAACCTATCTACCACCGTCAAAGTAGACCATCTTCATATTGATCTTCACAATAAGAAATTTAAATTTCTTTTTTACTTAATTTTAAGGTATGGTATTAGAAAAATAAAACAAAAATCATTTTGTAACAATTAGATGGTCATATTTTTAAAATAAATGCATTTAAAAAAAACTTATTTTTTTTCTTAATAAGCATCAACCTATAAACCAAGGAGGTGTGTTTTTTTCAACTAAACAAAAATAACAATAATATCAATTCCGGAAATCTGCGATTTTTAAATTTGAACAAAAAAAAAACAGAAATTTGCATGTTTGATAATAAAATAAAATCATTGTGTTCACATCAGTCAAGGAAAGGCATTGGCAAAGATCAAGGTTATGTTTATGTTACGTATAAAAATAATGATTGTAAACACTTAACGGAATTTTCATCTTGTTTTAATGTGGCTAATGACGCCAACTTAGAAACAAACTAACATAACATAACATGTAACTCGTCATCGTATTGAACGTAAGGTATTGAACGTAAAATTTAAATTTTTTTCACAATTCTTCTAAAATCAAGCCAATCGATTCGAGATTTTCCGAATTAAATTATCATTGAAGACAAGTTTTTGACAATATTTTTTTTTTATTATTAAAATCTATTTCCAGTTTTTCCACCAAGTGAGAAGATAAACGTTAAAGATCAACTTCGCTTATCTTTTTTTATGTGTTTTGCGTAGTTACGCAAACATATGAATTCCATAATTCTTTTAAAATTAACAAAGTTTTTCTATTTTAGAGTCGGGTTCATTTCAAATAAAATACATTTGATTTTATAGGAAATACATTCCAACATTATCGTATTAAGTTAGCTATCAATACCAGTTAATTTTTTTATTTAAAAATATTATTTTGTCTTAAACAAATGAGCACTTATTTTAAACACAAAGGAAAGCAATAAAAACTAGATAAGATTATCAGTAAGTTGAACTTGATGAATTTAATATTTCCTATTCTAAAACTTGAATTGAAATACATTTATCAACTTGTTAATCGGAAATTTTTATAACCATAAAAGGGGTCGACATTTCAGAAACTATTTACCCAATTTACCAAATTACAGCCACAGTACTGACATTATAATCCAAAATGAAAAGATGTTCTTGATATTTCAGATAAAATTTTCGCGAAAATGTATGCAACCCTTATACTGTACAATCCCTTATGGGTTTAATATCAGCAAATCCTAAAATTGGTTTTTAGACGAATACATAAAAAGCCAGTAGATGTAAAATCCAATTTGCTATCTCATAAGACATAGGGTTGACAAAATTTGTTAAAAGGTATACAACCCCATACAACCTTGCTGGTGGGATTTCGAAAAATTATATATACAATTAGTTTTTAGGCATTTATAAGCGTAGAAATCATAAACCTATTAAATATCACAACAGATCAACAAAATTTGCAAATTTACTACTCCGACGCATCCACTTGAGGGTTGAACATTCATAAATTCTGAATTAAATTCTAAGGCAATTATATAAAAAGACTGCGGCAGTAAAAACTGATTCGATATCTGATAGGATCTAAGAGGTATTTTTAAATTTTATGCACCTTCCTTACAACCCCTTAAATTGGTTTGTAGGCTATTGTATACAAAGACAGTGGATGTAAAAACCAAATCGATATGACGCATCGATATGGCATATGACGGAATCCGTTAAAACGTGTGCGACACTTTCACACACCCTTAGGGGAAGAAAACCAAAAAATTCTGATAATGGTTTAAGCCGATTAAATAACAATTTTATTCGATATCTTTTCAAGCCTAAGGGATATGGTGGAATTCTTGAAAATGTACACAGCCCTCTTACATCTTTTAAAGAGCGAAACATAAAAAATCCTGAAAATGTATTCTAGGTATGAAGGATCTGAAGGACTCGAAAAAAATGTAATTCATTATATTGAAGACATACGACGAAATTCGTAAAAATAGGGACGGGTGTAGTCCAGTGATAGCGTACTAGGCATGTTAACGCGATGTCGTGGATTCAATTTCCACTCTACGCATAAATTATTTATAACAATTTTTCAGTTGCTACTGGTTTCGAAATTTTTAATATAAATAGTGAACAGCGCAGAATGTTTAATAGGATCACTACTAAAGGATTTAACACTGAGCAGATGAGTTCTTTTTACATTCTTATCAGATTCGCTAACACCATCAGAGATACTAGACAGTAGTTGATTTGTTATAGGCAACATTGATGTTCTGGTAGATCACATCATAGCCAAACAACACTCAAAATTATTAACACCAAACTAGTACACTGCCATACCCGGCCCAATTTCTGACCTCCCATCCCTAAGCTGACTGGATTGTACACTAAAGTGTATTAAAGGTTAACCACCTAAGTCCAGTTCAGTAGCCTTAAAAAAATCTGCCACCAGTCTGGGTGCAACTTTATTATTTTTCCGGCAGAAGTTCAGAACGCGTTCAATTCGGGGATGCGATGTATGTTACTATGTGACTGAAAACCTATCAAAAAGTTCGGGAAGCGGTTAGAAAAGGATGTAACATATGAATTAAATAATTGGGTCATATTCCGGGATTCTAGAGGTTGAAAAAAAACAAAAATTTAAAAATAGGTGATTAATAAACAAGCCTGGGGAAGTGAAAAGATATTCGATATCTGATCAGACCTGAGAAACATGGTGAAATTCATGAAAAGGTATACAACCAGTTTACACCCTCTTAGGGGTCGAATTTCAAAAAATCTTGAAAACACATTCTAGGTATTCATATGAAGAATCCGTAGAATAAAAATGAATTCAATATTTCAAAAGACCTAGTAGATATGACGAAAATCGTGAAAATATATCCATTTGATATTAACTGATATTTTTTTTTGTCCCCCCTTCTGAACGCCAATGAATATTCGAATTTTTTTTTATCAGAATTACTTTTCTAGTTAATTTACATGTACGTACCGAGTTTCAACTTCTTAGCATAAGCCGTTCTAAAGTTAGAAAAAACACCACCACCACCGTACCATAGTACCCCTAAAAAAAATCTATTTTTCCACCATGTCACTACTATAGCTCTATCTAAATACCAAGTTTCAGCTTCCTATCACTATAGATTCTTAAGATATAAGCATCGGAACTTTTTCTTCTGAAAATAATGTCAATTCAAGGGGTCTACCCAGTCTATTCCTAGAAAAAATGTTAATTTAATAGCTCCACTGGTTTGAGAGCTACGAGCCTTCAAAGGATTTTGGGGCGGTCGACGTACGGCGTACGGCGGACAGACGAAGTGAAAATTTTTATTGCTTTTTTCGTGTCTACTAGTCATGAAACGTGGACAAAAAAAAATTTGGGGCAGCAAATTTTTTTTTTTTTTGAAAATCAATAACAATACTGTTTTATTACTAATAAAGTAAAAAGATATAATATAAGCACCCCATTTCTTTCGCACCGCCTAAGTACGCCAAAGGATATATCAATACATTTTAACTAAATTGCTTTTCTAATACATGTGTAGATACCAACCAAGTTTTAAGTTTTTGGCATAAGCCTATCCAGAGATAAGAAAAACTAATCGCATTTACGAAACATACCGAGTTAGTACTCGTACATTAGTAGTACCTATAGGTTTTTAATTTAGAGTACACTACCTTCATAGCTCTTGGTACATTCCAAGTTTCAGTTTTGTATCATTGGTTGTTTGATACGCAAATTTATATTTTTTCTTTCTCTTTCCGTGGCCTTCACCCCTTACACCCACACCACTAAGCAAAAATCGGACTCCCCTCCACCTACACAAACCAAATTTTATCATTTTGTAGTAATTGCTTTATGAGATACCGTAATCTAATATGTTCACCTCCCTCTCCCCTCCTCCTTCCGTATAAAACTAATCCCTCGATTTAATATCCGATATATCTCACAGCTTACTTTGAAACAATCACCAAGTTTCAATCCTCTGACGTACATTTTTCAGGAGATATGATTGTTGTAACTCGCATTGTAACTTACAATTCCACGTAATACTGCATACTACTACCAAAAAATAATCAAGTTACGCCCAGACTGTCTACAGATTTTTTATTTATTTACTATACTTCAACAGACCTTAGAGATATGACGAAATTCGGGAAAATGTAGAAAAAATCCATTTCACGGACCATTCTGTACGTCAACACAAATATGATTTTTTTTTGCTGCTTAAATTACGTTTGTATCAACATAAACATACTAAGTTTCAACGTTCTACCATAAGCCTGAAATACGGAAAATCACACCGCACTTCTGTCCCTTGTTTCCACTGTTAAAAATTTTCTAGGATGCCTCTATTATTGCTCTATATCGCCATAAATTGTTAATTTCTATCCTTGGCAGTTCTCGATAAATACGTAGGTTGCCTTTTATATTTCGGGATTAGAGAAGAAAAACAAATATTAATCATCGAAAACCACTTTATTGTTTTTCAAAATATTCCCCATGAAAATCTACACACTTTTGCATGCGTTTGAACCAATTGTCGAAGTACTTTTGCCACTCTGATTGAGGTATCTCCAAAACATGCATTCTGAATGCGGCAACCGCTTCTTCAGGTGTCGAAAAACGTTGACCTCTCAGTTTGTTTTTTACGTACGGGAATAAAAAAAAGTCATTCGGTGCCAAGTCAGGACTATACGGTGGATGACTCATCAAATCGATGTTTTTGAGCATTTCTTTGGACCAATTGACACGAGCATCTTTTTGAGCTTTTGTCAAATTATGCGGGATCCAACGCGAACAAATTTTTTTGACAATCAAATGATCATGCAATATTGAATGTATGCTGGTCCCACTAATGCCTAAGGTTGTCTCAACTCACGATAGGTCAAATGACGATCTTCCAATATCAGTTTGCGCACAGCATCAATGGTTTCCGGAACAACAACTGATTTTGGAGGACCTTCACGAAATTCGTCTTGAAGTGAACTACGACCACGATTGAATTCACCATTTCATCGATAAACACTGGTCCTTGATGGATCTTCATCGCCCAAAATTGAATTAAGTTCATCTATACACTGTTGCTGAGTTAATCCACGTCGAAAGTTGTAAAAAATAATCGCACGAAAATGTTCACGATTTAATTCCATTTTTGAGCTGAGATAAATCTTTTAACTTACTGCAAACAACACAAATAGCGCTCGTATGTCAAAACGTTCTGAGTACGTATAACCTCAAAAATGTCCAACTTTACGATAGAGCTGTCAGTTACCAGATTGCACCACCAGGGCTGCCAAATCCCGAAACATAAAAGGCAGCCTACGTAATAATTAGAAATGTTTGCTTTTAACCCTCCAATACTCACCCACTTTATCACAACCAGGGTTACTAGTCTTATATTCTTTGAAAAATTCTAAGACCATATTTGATACGGGTTTTGAAATATAAAAATTAATTTTTAAAAATAATACAAAACAATCGAATAAATGTTCGCTTCTTTTTCTTAGAAACTTAGATAAGGAATCCATTGCATTTAACTAAAAGGAAAAACAATATTTTAACGAATTTCGTCATATCTCTTCGAATTAATTATTCCACTGCGGGTTCTACATATGAGCGTGTTTTAATATATGCTAACCGCAAGGAGGTTGGTGTACAGTAGCTATGTATGTTTTCATGAATTCCGATAGGTATATCTCTTAGGTCTAATAATTAAGTCGCTCAGTTTGATAAAGAAGTCTGAGTAGTGAATCCGAAACGTAACGCTTAAATAAAACACAACCGTATTTTTATTTCGAAATTATCCCAAGAATTATTTTTATAATTGGCTATTCCGTTTAAAGATAAATTTCTACACTAAACACTGAACATTAACAAAACTATTATCGAAATAAAACATTTCTCCAACAAACTTGAAAAATAATTAACTTTCAACTTCTTATGACATTGAATTTGCAAACTGCATTTTTCAACACTTTGGACCTCGACAATAACGACATGCACTAATCACATAAAACATTTATAACATACCTACGTTTCAAAATTATTTATCTTGGCAATAATAAAATTAATTTGTCGCCTACTACATCACATCTAGAGGACGAAATAATTAGCGCATCACACTATTTATCAGATAGAGTCGTAAATAATCTTAAGATGAAAGATTTTCTTCATTTTTGGTTTAATTTCATTGATCATTGAAAGTAAGACTGTTGTCTACGATGATTTCGTTCAGCATTGCTCCAATCTGTCTAAGACATTAAGATACAATTCTCTAATATTAAGATTTAAATCGAAAATTGAGCATAATATTATGCAGACATAAGGTTGAACTGTGTATTTCCTTCGTTTTAAGCTTTTTATTTCGTATATTTAGAGGTCGATCATATCGGTAACGCATAAATGCTATAATGTTAAAACTAGCTAGCCACTATAAAAATAGTTGCTGTCATTGGATCTTGTTAATAATAGTTAAATACCTACGATATCTTTAAATTTGATCTGAATAAATCGATACGTAGTAATATTTTAAATTTTATTGAATTCTTCTAATTGGAATTTTTCATGTTAATAAACACAAACAAAATAGATATGTATTGTTGTACATATATTACTTTACTAGCTATCTGAATTCATCAAGGCCACTGGAAAGGACTGGCACTACATAGTTGAAAAAGAATGAAGCCAAAAAAGTGAAATCGGGTTCATAGGTTGATCGAATTTATTCAACAAACAAAGTTCATAAAATCTAAAAATTAAGACAACTACCTTCACATGAATTAAAATATGTTTGTCATATATAGATTGGTAGTTGAATGTGGAATCACGAATTTGATTACTGTATTAGCAAATTTTTTTCTAATTTACTTTAAAAAAACACATCGAAAAAGAGCTTAAATGTCGGGAGAACTAAAGAATGTTCATTGTTCTTTGTAAAAATTGTCTTGGAAGCTTTTTCTCTTGGAAGTTTTTTTCAATATTATATTTATACGATAATTGCAAGACAAACGGCTGCTTTAGCTTATGTTTGTTTTGACAAACATGATTAGGGAAAACTGATGAAACAGTATATCGAGAGCTACAAAGGTTGGCTGCTTGGGTTACCCCAAAGGTTCGAAATTTAGCAATTTTACTGAATCTAATATTACACTGTACACCAGATTGTCAAATATTTGACTAAATTTGACGAAAAATTCCGTCATCGAAATAAATATGTCAAACAAAAAGTTTACAATTATAGTATTTGACTTCATATGCCAGCCAGAATCGTAAAATAATTGACATAGCTGCACACAGTGCAATACAATCTTTAGGCAATCTTTAAAACTGTGCCAAGATTTTTTCATAGGACTGATGGTCGTAACTCGTGGTTTTATGCCAAAGATCCGCAGATTATGTCATTATTTAGTGTCACTGTCAACAGTAAAAAGTAATATAGCGCTCATGGCTCACTATCTAAGAGATATGCCTCTTCCGTTTTGTTTACTCAGTCCCAGAATTTTCTTATCTAATCGAATGAAAAATGGAAATAATGCATTCAACCAAATTTTTATGAATCGAAATTTATACCGTTTAGTCTAATAAGAAATCGAATAGCATCTTAAACAACATTTTTCATCAAGCACGTGAAAATACAAAACTTCGCCTACATATAAATATGAAATTTGAAGGTAAAAATCTCAGGCCTATTTTTTCTATTTAAAATTATTATCTATCTCTTGTTATTTTTTATTTGAATACGTTATTTAATCCGGTTGATACAACCTTCTAGAGCTCAAAACAACTGGATCCTGATTTAATACATTTATCAACATTGATATTAATCAATATACCTACATAGTAGATAATAATATTCTAGATATTATATTCCTCGAAATTTGAATTATACATATTATATTTTTTGCAATAAGGCGGAAAATCGTTTCTTTGTTTAAAAGAAGTCGGCCTTGTCTACTCGAAAACTGCCGAAAATTCCATATTTTTAACTATTTTTTTACTAATATCAAATCTATAAATATAAACAAAATCTACGTAATATCTTTTCCGAGAAATTTACTAATGTAATCCAACTACTGATTTAAGTAGTTACATACTTCGAAATTTCAATAAACCATTTCATATTAGGGGAGACCGGGGACAATAGAAACAAGGGACAATTGAAACAATGGCTATAATTAACACAATCCTTGGTTTAAATTGAACTTCAAAGTGCCAAACGAAGCGTCTCTAAATGCTCCTGGTACCCATTATTAAACCGTTGATTAGAGTTAAGAGTGAAAGTATATATATCAAAAAACAAGTTTTTCCACCATCAGAGTAAACATTTTCCATCATCGAAAAAGAGTGTTAAAAGGAATAAAAACGCGACTATCAGGCTTCAACAGATATTATTTGTTTAGTTTAGTATATTTCCTTCAGTTGTAATAGTTTAAATTCATACGTTGGTACGAAGTTAAGAAAACAATCGGGTGCTTAGATCGAAATCTGCTGTGGGGATAATTGAAATAATGAAAATGGGAACAGTCAAAACCTGTTTCAATTCACAAATTAGCCTTCCAATTGTCCTTTAAATACTCCTTAATCATGCAACATACATGACGATGAACTTTTATGGCTGAAGGACATTGGTTTTCTGTATTCATGGAGGATAAATCCAAAAATCATGAAGCAAAAATCAAGAACTTTCAATTCGGTGCCCCCAAACCACAAGTCTTTCAGGAGGAACCAGTTCTAACATCACGGATTTTACACATTTTTAACAATCTGACTAATTATGACAATTTTGGTAACAATAAATACATATTACGTTTAATCCAAATAATGTTTCAATTGTCCTAGGTATGGATATGTTTCAACCGTCCCAAGCACGGGGACATTTGAAACATGTCGATGCCTTCAATATATTTTAAAATATCTCTTTTGTTTATTATTGTAGATCAACGAAACAATTAATATATAAAGTAGAGTCTATGTACTCTTTATAACACTTTTAAAATATTAAAAAATTGCGATGGCCGCTTGGGAAAAAAATCATGAATCGAAAATGTTTCAATTGCCCCCGGTCTCCCCTACTTAAAATCTACACATGATTGAAAATATTTGCATTATTAATTCTTAACATAAAAAAACATTTAAATTTTATTATTTCCAATTCCATTAAATTTTATTGTTTTATGTGTTTCTTTTTTATTTGTTTTACAGGTGGATGGCGTACATTAAAAGCTAATGTACGGCTTCAGGTGTGGGACTTCAAAAAAGCGCTTATTCATCTTCAAGCAATTTATGGATCATTTCCGTTTTTTAAAATATCGGTTGAGAACAGGTGAGATTTTAAACAAAATTACACTCGGACTGTAAGTATAGTAGAGCTTGTGGACATTGTTACTCGATTTTAATTTGTTTTTACTCGTATGTGTATAATTTCGCAACAGTTTTATGATTGGAGATACTTGGTGTTGATGCAAAAATGTTGCACTTTAATCAAACTGCAGTCACGGTCGACTGCAAGCCAACTGTATATGATACTCTAGATGAAATATTGAACTCCGATCTATACTTTAGTTGGACTCTCGTTTGGTTGCTACTTGAAAGAAAAAGACAATACCTTAAGTGTTTAACTTCGTATCTGGAGCTTTGGAACTGAAACGACTCACTGAAATGCCAGCATATTTATCTGAAAATATTTACAAATTTATGAGTACCTACACAATTTCAAATATCTAGCTTAAGAGGTTAGGTGGGTTTCAAGGCTCAAAAAAATGGTATTTTTGCTAATTTTTTTTTGAATATATCTAATGAAATATTTTATTGAAACAATTTAGTACATTAATTAACATTAACATGTAGTACATATTTCAAAAGTATTTTGTGAAATTTTTGTTTAAAAATTTTGAAAATTCACCCGTTGGGACCTCGTTTCCCTTGACCTCTCAAAAAAAAGTGCTCTCGGCGTGGACAGGATAACTCATGATTGGTTCATCCAAAATTAAAAAAACCAAAAATTTTCCGTTAGTACATGCATAGAGCTCATGCTTGAACGAAGGAAAAAAAAATTTGAAATTCGAATTTTTGGCGGAGCTATGAACAAAAAAAACCCATTTATTGGTCAAATTTTCACCATGTATTGCCTCGTAAAATAAGTTGTAATAAAAATTTAAAAAAATCCTTCGTTCAAGCACTAGATAATGTTATTTTGAAGAAGTGTGCAAAATTTGAACAAGGTCGGTTCATAACTTTTCGAGAAATCGTGTCCACCGACTTCTAAAATAGAGTTTCGAGAAAAACGCGATTTAAGTTTTAAGTTGAGGCTGACGGGGCCCGATGGGCGCGGCGGAACTTCCGAAGGCTCTATCTCTTAGAATTTTACTCGGATAGATTTAAAATTTTGGGAGAATATTGTAGACATATTGTATTATTTAATAAGAGAAAAGAAAACATTTTTTGAAATTTTCAAACCTACCTAATCCCTTAAGAACTTATAGGAGCTACTCAAAGAAGTAAAAGAATTTCGCTCAATTACGAATCCGATCCTGCATTTAAGGACAATGTTGTGTCCCATTTTGATTTTTCTTTCTCTCAAAAGTCAATTTAAATCGTTTTTCGTTTGTGTAATTTGGCGTGGACACTACGTCTGTATCATTCGCTGTCTATCAGCGAACTAATTTTGAATTTACAGAATAAATAGTGTAGTGTTATAGGATTTAAAAATATTTGAAACGCATAACTATTAAAAATTAATAATTTTTTCATTGATTTTTCTTCTAGATATACCAATTAATTATACACTATCTATGATACTTTTCAATGAAATGCGGTTTTCTTATGTAATTTCTCACATGAAAATCGTGAAAAATTACTTCAGCTTTACTTCATATATTATTAACAAAAGTGAAAATTTTTTAAAATTTGATCTATAGAGGACCTTCTTCAAGATTTTTTCTAGCATTATATTAATGAAAATGACATGTTAAATATTCAAAAAATAGGTAATATGCGTTTAAAAAACTAAAATTTTCGCATTTTAAAAAATGTTCAAGGTTTGTTGTTCTAATAGCAATTTTTTTAAATACAGTTTTGAATTTTTTCTCTATGGAAAACCTAGTTTACATACCAGCTAATAAAGTGGTGTAATTTTATTTTGTATTTTTGTTGCCATTAACGTGAAAAATTGGCATGAAAACAGTAATAAATCAAAAATAATCGCATTTAACATGCACATAGGGCCTTAAATGATAAAAAAATCTTAAAAAACTTTTTACCTAATAATATAAAAATCAATTCGATATCTCTTCAGATCTTAGAGATATGACGGAATTCGTGTCAACGTATGCAACCCTTTTACATTCTCTAAAGAATTGAATGGCCAGTTCTAAAATCAGTTTTTAAGCGATTGTATAGAAATGTGTAGAAGTAAAATTTTGTTTGATATCTAACCAGTACCGGGATTCTCTAACTCCCTAGCGATGATTATCGTTGTCATTAACTTCCTCTATCGACGATTATCGTTATGTGTTATTCTGTATGAAGCAGTTAACGCTATTTGTCGATAGTTGTCATCGTTACGCTTCAAAAATTATCGATACGCTAGCGATGGTCTACGGAGGTCTCGCAAAGCCGTAACGATACTCGTCGATAGTAACGGCAGGTATTAGTGTTTATATTTTTATATATTCCGACTTAGACATTGACAGTATTTACATTTACCGATAATTTATACTGTCATGTATAGAGAGATGAGAGGACAAACATTGACACAACCTTAAAATATATTTTCCGATTGTTCAAAATGGCTTAGGGATACTATGATGCAGGGCATAGATACTCACGGAGTCCCGAATGAATTATGTACTATCTTCTGAACTTATGAATAAATAAAATGTTCCGTGTTTATACGGCCTAAAACTACATACATACTCGTATGTCAACAATAAAATTTCTGGACTATTCCAACCTAATTAATCCATATTTTATAATAAATTAATTAATCCATATTCTATAATAAATTAATCCATATTCTATTAATGCATATTATATAATATGGCAATTGAAAAAAATACGGACGTCTCAATTTACATCTTACTAAGTTTCTTCTTATTATATTCTTCAGTAATTAATGTAGCCTGAGCTATCGACATGCCTAGGAAGATTAAAATCTAATCCAATCTTGGAAATTAAAAAACTGGACACATCAGTGTAAAGTTGTTGCCCTATGTTCGGAGCGGTGGAAAATAAGCAGTTCAAAGCATAATACATATAATTATAACATATGTATCTCCCAAATCAATGAATTTCACTGTTAATAATATTTAAATAATGCATTATCATCGATACATCACAGTTCCGTTATATTATAATTTTTTCCCATGATTAAACGAATTTTGTCAACTGATAAAAAATTGCATCAAAAATATTCTAAAAAAAAAAAGAATTTGTTTAATAAAACATCATCCGAGTGTGCAATAAATTTACTAAAATCCGATAATATATTCAAATTTTTACCTTTTTATATTTAACCTCCTCGGGTTTCCCAGCGAAACATGTTTCGCAAAAAAATCATAAAATATTGACTGACTTCAAAACAAAGGTAGCAAACGAGAGTTAAATGACTCGGACCCATAATAAAAAAAATCGTATAAGAAATTGAAGATAAATAAGAACGATACGAACACAAATCAAATCGTTGATAGTATTATATACACGTATTACGTAAGATCTTCATAGAATTAACCTAAGAAAGATCCGGATCTAAAATCGCGTACCATCAATCAAATTAACAATATTCTCGCGTCAATATTAATTTTATTTGCATTAACAATCACACGAAAAATATCGATGCTTGTTGAAGGATTCGTAAAAAAAATTGAGAAATGTGCGTAAATTTCGAAATTCAACAATGAAAATATTCAAAATTTCAAAATATCGCACTTCGGATTAGTGTCGAACACGTTTTATTGATAACATAATATTATTGTTATTTAACGAAATTCAGCAAGGATGACGAGAAAACTGTCGAATCTGAGAATAGATTGCTGGAAAAACGAGTTTTTCTGGTCCTGGCAGGTGAAGTAACGAAAATCGATTCTTTCGAATGGAAAGGAAAAGTTATGATGGCTAACCGTAAACTATTTGAAGACTATTCCAAGACGATACCGATCTAAAGTTAATTAACAAGTTTCAGAACAAGTTTCTGTCTCGTGATGATTTTTGCGACTAAGAACTTACGATCTTTATCGAGTTGATGCTCTGCATATGATACATTAAATACATATGGAGCTTGGGTAGACGAAAGGCGGATCTGATGGCGGTGATTTATTCAAAGACTAGAGTCTGAGGTCAGTGGTTCTTATTTTAAGGATCCGCGGTTTTTGTGGTTTTAAATTACAGAAAAACCGTCCGCTAAGTTTTTGACTAATTTCGCGGTTCAATGTAAACATTTTGCTTTAGTAATCCAATATTCGAAAATGAAAGTTGAAATATAAATGTCTGTATTTAATGCTTTATGCCAACACTATAAAAACGCTATAAAGTTCTTTTGTGTTTTTTTTTTGGTTTGATATGCGAATTTTGTAATATGTAATTATAAAGTTGTGCTGTCTAAAAACCATGCATTGCTATTATTAAATTGATATCATTGTATTTCTTAGTACCGAGAAGGTGCTTAAAATTATTATTTCCATTAAAATTTGTATGACGAGTGTGTGCTTTATTCGATTTTCGTCGATAGAAGTACAATACTTGACTGGGTGTAGGACCAGTGGTTTCATTAACCAACTTATTGTATCAGTTGGCTAATGGATTCAATTTATATTTTAATTCAATTAACTTTATTATTTACATAATACAGAATTATAATCGATTTTACCAAAAAAATTGGTACCCTGAAAACACAAAAAATTGAAATAAAAACTTCAGTCCGTCTGTCCACTGTACTCAATAAAATAAAATATGTGTTTCATTGAGTCTAATAGATGCATTAAGCTTGAACAAAATCCTCGCCTTTCTGATTTTTCAAATTATCTGAACTTTTAAAAATTGTCTAACTCGTTAAACTTTAATATGCTCGCGTTCAAATAAGAAATACTTTATTACTAAAAAATAATAAAGTAAAAGTAGTTTATTACAACATGATGTTGGGAAATTATTAAAGCTAGTACTATGCCAGTAGCTAGTAAATAAGAATTGAAACTGTGCTATGTACTTAAATAAGTAGAATAGTTATAGAAACGGCACTCGATAGTAAGGTATTGATTTCAGATATGTAATTGAAATTCTAACATTGGAAGGGTTGAGGTGGACAGCTTAAAAAATCGACTTTCCCAATCTGATTCATTTTAACGGTGACTCAACCTAACCAATCAGTGTTTCTTTTCAACCGCGTCCCAGACTATGACCCAAAAGTACAATTCATATGGCCTAAGCACTTTTCTTCCGAAAAATAAACATTGTTGCAAAAAAAATTAATACGTAGATATCATAAAATTACTTACTAATATTTATTCTATGCAGTACTGAACTTCAATACAGGTAGAGTACTGACATTCAATGTTAAATTCATTTTTGATAATAGTATTCAAACATTATTCAAAATATTTCGCTAGAACTCATCTTATTTATTGGATTAGGAAAAGAGTTTTGTACTCATTCTGCTAGAGTATTGATGTGTTATTTGAGTATAATTAGCTTACATAGACGACTTTAAAAGTAAAGCATCAAAGGCTGTACCACTCTAGATATAAAAATAAAATTATTTGTCATGTCCAATGCAAAGCATAAGAACGGCTTCGATCAAGCGTTAAGAATATAGAAAGTGCACTACACTCTAAAAACATAATGAAAACATACTCAGTATAAAAAGCAAAAATATGTCCAAAAAAGCATAATATATGTACATAATTGTACGTCTTATTGACGTATAACCGTTTTTAGCGCACAAATAGCTAATGTTACACAATAATGTGGACAATTAAATCTATTTTGCTCTACAAACAGAGGTGTCATGATTAATAATGTAAATTCATGTTTCGTGTAATAATACTTTAAATAATGTGTAATACTACGCCAGAATAAGGAACTAAGTTTTGTGGAATGTTGATCATTGTCCATGTCGTTAGATTTGTTGGGTCTTAGAAATTAAATCAGCCAAATATTTTTCAATAATACAAAGTCGTTCGGTTTCATAATAATATTAATCATAATATGATTTTATATCATTATCAACTAAATTCAATTTAATACACTACATGTATTGTGAAATTATGACTTTAATTAATGATTTTACCGTATATAGTACATCTTAATTAAATGAAATATTTGTTCGTCTAATAAAATGTGAATTTTACACAAAAAGTGTGTGATAATTTCATTCTCTGTAATTTAAGGGAGGGGTACGGTATTTAAATTTTTTTTGGCATATTTTTTTAATTTTTTAAATGAATGTATAACATTGCAAGAATGTTATATCAAAATTTCAAGTCGATCGGAGCAAAATTAACGGAGTTATGAGCAGTTTAGAGGTGTACGTTATCGTATGTGACGCCTAGTGTGCAAAAGTTTAAAGCGTTTTTCTGAAACTCGTCATTTCTACGGTGTGCACTGTAACTCAAAATCTATTGCACCGATTCTTTTGAAATTTTTTACACTATTTCTACACATAAATCAGCAGGTAACGCTGTCGAGTTTTTTTCTTTTTTCTCATTATTTTTTATTTTACAGTGAAAAATTTGCCGAATTTTTTAGCGAAAAACGGGTTTTTGACTTCAAAATGCTACCAAAAATGAAAAAAAAATCGATAAGAAAAAAATCGACCGCGTTACCTCGAGAAACATCTAATCTTATAAACGCATTTCGATTTTTTTGTTTCGGATGATCCAGTCTCGAGTTGTAGGGCACACCGCAAAAAAACTTTTTTTGGAGGCGCCTGCGCCTGTCAACGGCTTATTTATAAATATTTTGAAATTAATTTTTTTTTTATTATAGTTCAGATATTTTATTAAAATATAAAAATTAAACGAAATGAACCAGCATTGCGTTTGTATTGAAAAAAAAATCTTGAAAATATGCCTTTTTTTGACCGAATTAACCAGATTTGATTGACAGATTGATTACACAGCTTTTATGAAATGATAATATCACTGATGTGTATTCACAAGTATCTGTGTAATTTTGACTCTAATTCGTTTTACCTTTAGTATCGATGGAAAACAGTAGCCAACTATAATAATGGTGAATTTACTCCAATATTTCTTGGAGAGTGTTAAAATCGCGGCGCAAGCTAAGCTCTAGCGTGTATAGTGATTGAATAAGAATCATATAAATTCTAATACTAGTACATACCAAAATGTCTTACTGGTTTTTATTTTTTCAAAAATATAATATTTGCATAACAATTCAAAAATATAGAGTTTGGGCCATTTTAAAATCAATAACTATAAATTTAAATGACGGGAGACAGAAACCTTTTCTCTATATTATATAAATTGTATAATTTATCTCAAGGAACTAGTTCCTAAAATAGCTAGGGGAATTTTTTATTCCTCCCAACTTCTTCTTACATGCGGTTACTATACTAACCAACCTTGTGTAAATTTTCAAAGTCAACCACCGTTTGAGTCTGTATCCAATATATCATAGAACAACATACATGGTTTTTAGCTTGCTCAAAGTATTAAACGGTAATTTTTTTATAGGTACATTTTCTTTAATTATATCTACATGTATAATTATTGATTGTATTATTTATACGGAAAAAATTTAACTTTTTTCGGATTTAAATCGGATTAAATTTGTCTTAATTCAAGATAACTTATTAATTGACCGAAATAGTTTATAAATTAATTTTTTTCGGAATCAATTTATCAATTCTCGAATTAAAGTAACCTCCATTTTTATTTAAGACAAAACAATATCGGAAATATTTTCAAAACTACTTACCTCTCGGAAAAAATGTTTAATATTTAAAAAGCAACACGCATTTGTAATATATTATTATAAAAATAAATATAATTTAAAAGAAGATTATTCGTAAGAAACAATAACGAACAACATTTGTTAATTTCTTTATTCTGATCGATGCAATTATAAAACAAATATTTAACTTGTATTTCTAGAATATCATTTCCTTATGGAAAAATCATCACAATCGATGAGGGTGAAGTGGGACTTCCACACAAAATGTTCTACAATTTAAATAATGGTCACCAGGTATAAGCATAGTTAAGCTATTTAACATGACATAAGTTTTATAATTAATTTTGTATTTGTATTTTTTTTTTAAGATTGTTGATGCCTATCGAATGCTGTTGAGAGATTTTGCAATTTATATGGGTAAAACTTTTATCTACATTTAATTAATTATTTTTTAATTTATTTTTATATAAATTTCCAGGTATTGTTGGTGAAGATGCCAAACTATTCGCAGACGAAATATTTCATTATGAGAAACGAATAGTAAATCAAATTTTATTAACACAAACAAATAGCGATACTGAACAAAATCAAATCGTAACGCTGGGTGAAATTAAGAAAATTGCTCCAATGGTAAGATTTTGAATATAAAAATAAAAGTATACAATAAAAACCATCTAAACCAACCATACAACAAAAATGTTTAAGTATTAATAATTTAGATACATATAATTTTATTCCAGAAATGTATAATGAATATTTGATATTAATTGGAATTTCTATCTAATGCTAATTAGAGCTAGTGCCTAAGCTAAGATAAAAGGCGCTGCAGTGCGAATTTGTATACTGAAGTTTGGATTTAAGTTGTATGAACATTGGCAATTTACCTGTCATGGCAATGACAATATATCCATTGTGTTAACTGCTGAATCGCAATAAGTGGTCAATTGCCAGACAATTGTCGCTTTAGCGAGTTAATTCGAAGTGTCTAGCTATGAAGCAATTCAAAATGTCGGACATTACATAAAAAACTATTGATAAGTTCAATATTTTCCTCTGTAATCAACTAATTTTCAGCTATTTCACGTTAAAAACAACAAAAACATATTCTTACCTGTTGACAAGCGACGCTCTCCTCTATTAAACGACGTGATTTCTGGCAATATTGCTATGGTATGCTATGCCATGACAATGTTGAGAGCAATATTGCCATATTCATTTGATGCGTTTACACTATCAATTTGGTAATGGTAATATTACCATTGCCATTGCCATTGCAATTGTCAGATAAATTGCCAGTGTAGGCTCAGTGTAAAGGGCATAGTACTATAAATTGAGCAATTCACGTCGCTGCCATTTGAGAGTCACAGTGACTATGCAGAGACAATCGCAATAGAGCCCAACTAATTTTTTACAGTATAATAAAAAGATGTAACTGCGCTGAAACATTTTTTTTTTCAAATTTATTTCATTTAAGAAAGAATACCAATAAAAATGTTTAAATTTTATATTTCCAGCTACCAATTTTTGAATCCGTACAAGCAGTATTTCGGAAAACTAGAATTACAGAGAAAACAGAAGTTCTTGTTCGGAATGTCGACATATTGAAAGAGATGTCTATTATTGTCACAACTTCTGACAAACAGTAATCAATTATAATTTTTTTTTTTTTTATTTGTTTCAGAATTAATATCATATTTGAATTTCAGGCCACTGAATGATTTCATTGTATGGTCCTTAGCGAAGAAATTCTTACCCTACATGTCACAAGAATATCGGGTATCTTTTCAAAATTTTGAAAATATCTTCTACGGTGAGTTGTAGATTAGTAGTAATAGTTTTTATTATTATTAAATTTTTTTTTTCTCTAGGACGAAAATCAAGTCCACCGAACTGGTACTTTTGTTCGAAAACAATACGCGATTGGGTGCCATTTGCTATCGATGTCTTAAAACAAAATCCGTCATTGATTACAGTAAGTCCATCGATTCAAGTTCTAAATTAATTCGATTTAAAAAAAAATATAATTTTAGCCAATAAATAATCTCGAAAATAGGCAAAAATTGAAGCCTCTTAAAAATTTTGAAGACAATAAAAATGAGGAACTACTTAAGATTATGTTTTACCATATACGAAATGAACTACAGAATTCAATTGGAACCGCTGAATGGATTCGACAGGATGGACGGCATTTTTTAAATGAAATGGTAATATATATTTTATAATGATAAAGTAATTATAGGGTACCTTAAACGCCTTATTTAGTAAAGAATGAAGAGTGTAGAAACTAGGCTTTCGCATTTTCTTTTAGTTTACCGAAGTGAGCGATCGTTTCCGCTTACCGAACTCTCGCGAACTAGTTCGTTCTTTTAGTTCACTAGTTCGCGAGAATTCAGTGATGAGAAACAATAAGGAGTCGTAGTCGTCATTGTGGTAGAATGTGATGACCTAAAAAAAGGAAAGTATGACCTAAAATAAAGGCCCTCAGTCGCCAAGTAAAAAAGGTCGTCATGGTGCAATGTGATGAGCTAAAATAAAGTCAATCTCTACAAGTCAATTGTATTCATTGTAAACGCTACAAACGAACTACGACCGAAACTCACTGTGAACTAGTTCCAATTCAGTTGTTGAATGCTCATCCAAACTAGTTCGTTCGCGTTTTAATGCTAACCAATGTTTTAATTCTGACAATGTTTTAATTCTGATCAATATTTTCAAACTAAACTTTTACATAAATAGACGATATTAATCTACTCAATGGTATGATGTAAGTTTCTTCGATTGTTTACGCGGTTATTAATTTTCAGGTGAAGAAATACTGAAGAAAAGAATCACGGAGTGATGCACGCGTTAATCGATGTAAAGTTGTTAATGCGAAATCATGCAATAATAACATTTTTTATCGAAATTTTTTTGTAGCTCTTAGTCAGTAAGAAGAAACAGTGATAAAACGATGAAAATGTTCATCAATCTTCAGTTGTAGTTATACGTTATTTTGACGAAAAATTCATCAAATGATGAAAATCTTTATATTTAGTTATAGCTATTCGCCAGTATGAAGACAAATACATACATCAAATAATGTTCATATCCATCAACATTTTGTAACATCATTGCTCATTAATATGAAGAAAAAATTATCAGTAGACGAACATGTTTATTATTTGATTAATATGATTTCATCATATAAATGCTTGGGTTCATTGGACCAAAATTGAAGAAATCTTTCATTAGTTCAGTTAAAAAATTCATTATTATGATGTACCAATTTGGTTCAGTGTAGGTTTTTTACATATTAGTTGGAATAGAGGGATTAAAACTTAAAATATACCTTAAGGGTGCCAACAGAAAATTATTTTTAATATTTCCTGATACTTCTTAAGTACATATTTCTAATTTAATTTACCTCATATATTTACAGTTTTCAAATATCAAATTACAAATTGGTATTCCGACATCAATACTCAAAACAAATTCTTATATAAATGAATACTACGAAGATTTTTTGTTACAAAATTTATTTTTTGTTGAAAATCTCGAACTTATTTGGGCATTTTCCATAATTCAAATGGAGAAAAAATTAAAATCTACGAATGCAGTCGATGTGTTAGTATCTTAAATTTGCAATGGAATACGAATAAAAATTTGTATTTAATTTACAGCATAATTGACGAATTGTATCCAGGGTATGGACAAAAATCAGAACTTATGACTTTCAACTCCGGTCTGAATATGGCGATTATTTCACAGAAGGCTCTTCAAAAACCATATTTCAGTTATAAATATCCAATGTAAGAAAAACAAGTCCTAATCGAGATTTCTCTGAACAATATCTATAATTAAATTTTTCCTTTTTAGATCCCTGAATTTCGCTCGCATCGGAACAGATATTGCGGAACTTCTCCTTCGTATGACCTTTTTCTACACGGCCCAGTTCAACGATAAGCTGAAATCCAACAACAATACCGTGGACTACGTAAACATAATGGGAGATAGTATAGAATGCCTAAATCCTGATATAAACGATAGATCGATACCAAATGAGGCCCTCAACAAACTCTACAGACGCATTTCGTCAATCGATTTGGCTTCGAAATCGCTAAAAACGTTCATAAAGAAAGTTGCCAGTTCGGACCCAATCTCAGGTACAAATGCATCGGAAGCAATAAGCTACAACGAGCTGGGGCTGGAGAGCCGGAAACGACAACCTGGCATGCGAAAATTCGAAGACGAACAAATTTTCACGCTTTCCCAAATGCAACGATATTGTTCTGTAACGGTGGCAGAATATATCAACTTTAAGCCATACGTTGAAGGGGACATTGCCGAAAAAGAAAAGTAAGCCAAGTTTATACTATAAAAATTTTCGAAAATGAATCAAGAAAAATGCCCAGAAAAAAAAACTCACATGAAATTGCACCAGACAAAATATCGTAACATAAGTGAAAGAAATATCCGCACATAGAAATTCGGCCATACAGAAAAGTATGCGCACATAATACTAAAATAATTTTTATTATAAATTGCGTAAGCTCTAAGGTCGTTTCCGAATACCTTGCGTCGTCTACATCTACGTCTAGTTATAACAGTTAATGACGTCAGACATAGCAAGGCTGTGTCTCAATTCCTTTTCGGTTCGTGTCTTGATTATTTGTGAGACAGCTGACCTATCAGTTAATCTTAGCAAACCTAAAAATATTGAAATGTTTCTATCTAATTTAATTTAATTTTTGATTTCTGAAGTGTCTTATAAGCATCATCTGAGCTTTTTTAAGCTTTTTATAAACTGTTAATAGCTGTGTTTTTAATTCTCGGTTAACCATAAAGCTCGACAAAATTGCACGGCAAAACAACAACAATGCGGCTACGGTAACCGCACTGTTGTTGTTTTGCCGTGCAATTTTGTCGAGCTTTATGGTTAACCGGGAATAAAAAACACAGCTATAATAGCAGTGCTATGCTGTGACGTCAACATAGACGTAGACAGACTTAAACGAAGCGAGGTATTCGGAAACTACCTAAATGTGCAATAAGTAAAGAGTTATTCAACGGGTACATAACAATTTTGTATTTTAATAGAAACGCATCCTTAAACTTTTTTGTGTGTCCGTCAATGTCAAAACCTCAGTCAAGGCTTACATTTTTATCATGGTGAAGGTTATAAACGATCAACATTTGGAAATTATTTCAATTATTCTGTGTTTTATTTCAATTCAAAATTGTTATGTCTCTATTGAATAATCCTATTAAAACACCCATGAATATAATTTTGGTCTTTCTTCAGTTTCTTGTTTCTCTGATCATTAATTGTGGCATTATTTGTACTGTAGCTTAACGATATGGTTTTTTTAATAATTAATAAATTTATTATTCAATTTCAGTTTTCAAATAATTTGGAAACATCTTCCGTTCCTGCCTCGATCACTTTCCTGTTCGTCTGAATCTAGAAAGTGCAGTGATATTCTGTAGTAGTAATAAGGTTTGTACATTTTTTTTAATATTACTTACACAAATGAATCAAGTATTTAAATACGAGTATAACTATGTCAAGAAACCGCAATATTTCTAATCTGTTCTTTATCAATTAAAAAACAAGGAAATTAAAACTTTATTCAATTTTATTTTACAGACTTTTATCATTCACGTGCCACCATGCAAGTAAAAGTGTTATCTTCCGGAAAATATTTTATAAGAAGAAAATGAGTCACAAAAATAACTTCGTGTTATTTATTTTTCTAGAGATATTTTATAAAGAAAATAAATTTTTTTTAAAGCTTGAATGAAGTTCATTATTTAAATATATTTTCAGATCATAAGTGAAAGAAATGTGATAACGATTTTTTTTTAATTAAAAAAACTTTGCACGAATAACCGAATTGAGGTGATGCTGCTCGGGAAGAACCGTGCAAGAAAGGACAACGTATAGGACCTTAAAAATCTTACCCAAAATCAATGAAATCTATATATTTTATGATGTTCATATTTTAGCAAACTCAAAACTCAAAACTTTTATAATTTATATTTATATTTTTAAGTTGTTTTCCCTTCTAGAGGTCTACGGTTTTTCAGATATTAAAATATTTTTTTTTTTTTTTTGATACTTGCAATTCCCAACATTGGTGCTTCACCCCCTCCCTCTAAGTTTACTTTCAGTAGACTCCTCTTATTCACCCGTATTGTGAATGTCGTGGTCACGTCACTTCGATGCCGATGCGAAGTGTCACGTCGATCGAAAAAAGCGATTGTGTAACTCCATCGACGTGACTCAATGGCATTGCCATATTGATATGTGTGTATCAGCTGAAAATTGCGAATTTAAGGTCTTGTATGCTTTCGTTTACAACTATGACGTTATTTTTCTGCAATATCAAATGCTACATTCAAATTTAAGATGCGGATAATGCTTTTTTCTAAAGTGGAAAAGCTATACATCTTGTTCGGCCCATTTGTGGCTCTCACTTCTGCTTGCATCTCGTGACGGTAGTCCCAAAGAATTTTATCGTGCCGAAAATTCGAGCCATATTTCTTTAATGTGTCGATCTACACCGCTTTTAATGACGATTACTTGTTGCGAATCCATCAAAATAAGGAAAGAAACATCTTTTTGTCAAATCTATACTTGCATTTTTGCATCAACGTTAATTTTCTTCAGGCGTCACGGACTCGGAATGTCATCGACGAAAAATGACGATCAAAGTGACAACGCTCGATGACAATCGACACTCACAATCGCCTTTTCATGCGTCGATATCGAATCGGCATCGAAGTGACGCGACGTGACAATCACAATACGGTCGAATATCATTTCCCAATCATCCTTTGTCTTGGGATTTCTGAGCTACGCACATTCAAACGGTTTTGCGATTGACGTCTACGGCGGACAGACGGACATTTTTTTTAATGTTTAATAGTCCTAAAACGTGAAAATACAAAATTTAAGGGTAGCAAATTTTTTTCTAAATTTCAGGTAAATAACAATACATTATTATTAAAAAATAATAAAGTAAAATTGCTTAAAAATAGAAACCAAAATATTTATAAGAACTTCAACAATTTTTCCTAAAAAGTGGAATTATTAAATAATGATATTTCTTTAATTTTTTCACGATTCAAAAGTTATAATAAAATTACACAATTGTAAGCAAAGAAATTCAACACTGTACATTGTAGAAACAAAGTTGCAATGAAACCACTAAGCAATAGATAGCCAAGTTACATTTGTGGTGACCATACTTCCTATGAGAATTCTAGCGACTATTAGAGACACTTACGAGTACTATAAAAGCCCTTAGCTACGATATTAGGAAATTAGTTGTAATCGTGCGCGTTTACTAATCCCGCCGTCTATTACAAAAATGTCTTACAAACAAAATTTTCAAATAATCCTACAGCGGCCTTTGGAGCCGATCTTTGTCCGGAAAGGATTCAAGGGTGAACGTTTCCAAATACCGAAAGATTTCTACTCTGATCGCTACCAGGACATCAGCGATAAGTTGATTGAAATCTACAATAAAATGGACGGTCCAAAGATACCGGTGAAATCAATAAAACTACCGGATTTGAAATTTACGGAACGTTTAAGCCGTTACGACATGTTCTCAACGTGCATTCCGTACCATCGTAAGATTGCCAATCAATTGGTCAATCTTTTCATGAATTGTCCGGATGTTGAAGAGTTACAATCGACTGCAATCTATTGTCGCGATCGCATTAATCACTATTGTTTCAATTATGCACTAAGCATTGCTCTCTTACATCGGAACGATACTAGGAGTATCGATGTTCCGCACTACTACGAAGTGTTTCCGGAAAAATTCATCACTTCCGAGTTGTTTTTGAGAATCCGCGAAGAATCTAGTGTAATACCACAAGGATCGCGTGTAAGTACCTTTGTTTTTGTTTTTGTAAACATTTTCTGGGAATTGTGTTTCTACCATGTTTAGATACCAATAGTTCAGCCGCTGGCACTTACAGCAACCTTTGGTAATCTGGAGCAAAAATGTGCGTACTTCCGAGAGGACTTGATCTTAAATTTATCCTATTGGAATTGGCATCTAATGTATCCAACGGATATAGCGAATCCGGCAATTCTAAACAAAGACAGACGTGGCGAACTATATTTTTACTTTCATCAACAAATTTTGGCACGATACAATTCGGAGCGACTTTGCAATAAATTGCATCGTGTCGAACCGTTGAACAATGCTCGTGCTCCTATAGCTGAAGGATATTTCTCAAAGCTGGATGCTCAGCTAGCTAATAATGCCTTTCCGCCGAGATTTAAGAATACCGTGCTGAAGGACTTGCGTCGCGAAAGTGATGGACTTCACTATGACCTCTACACACTGGAACGATGGATTGCTAGAATTATGGACGCTATCGAAGTAGGATTCATAATAACGGTAGGTACATCAGAAACAGGATGATTTTCCTTCCAAATTATTATGAAAGAATTTTCAGGATAAGCAGGAAAAGGTCCCCCTGAAGAATGAGGGTGGAATTGATGTTCTGGGCAATTTGATACAGTCCTCGATGGCATCGCTTAATCGATACTTTTATGGAGATCTCGATCAACTGGGGAAACTCTTCATTGCATATAGCCATGATGCGGATAGCAAACATATGGAATCGCATGGGATCCTGGCGGACAACGCTACTGCGATTCGAGATCCAGCATTTTATAGATGGCACGCATTCTTAAATGATATTTTTGTTCTGCATAAGAACACCTTATCGCCGTATACAAAAGAAGAGGTATTAAATATACTTATTGCATGTCGTGTCGGACAATTTAGCTAATGGTTTTTGAATAAAGCTTAACTATCCTGGAATATCATTGCTTGATTTGGAACTAGAAGAGGACAAGGAAGCTAAACGAAAAAATGAATTGGTGACATACTGGAGACAAATCGATGCCGATGCTGGTCCTGGAATGAACTTTTCATCTTCTGGTGGCGTATTTGTTCGCCTTACACATCTTCAACATCGACCATTCACCATGAACTTGAAGGTAATCATTTTTTATCGATATTATCAAATTAATGAATAATGGTCAACTATTATACAGATCAGAAATGATACCAAAGCAGAAGCCGTGATTATTGTGCGATTATTCTTGGCTCCAGAATATAACGAAGCAGGATTAAAAATGTCTTTTCAAGAACAACGACAATTCATGATCGAAATAGATCGTTTTGTTACAAAAGGTAAGATCATTTAAGTTAAGGTATCTTCAGGAATAAAAGCCAACTCCTTGTGAATCTTGATTGGAACTCTAGTCGCTATCCTTAGCAGTTGCTTCACCATGTTCACTCCTTCAATTGCTCTCTCCATCAGTTTTGGATTTTACCTTTCAGTGAAGCATTCAGTGAAGATCACGATTTTCATATAGGTATGCAGAGTGGTTAATTTAGTAGTAATAACGAGTATACTCACTGCTAGTATGCTAGGTAGTTTAGTAGTCAACTATCGGATATCGATAACAGGGTATATACAGGATATATACAGGGTATATCTTGCACTTTTTCATGTACATACTTAACAGCGTGCTCTATAGGACATTTTTGGTCCTTTCGGAAGCTAACAGCGAAACGCGGCTTCGTATTGAGTGATGCGTACGTGGTAACATTTGGAAATAAGTACATCTTTGTTCAAGGTCGAACGAAAGACAGTTTCTATACAAAGTGTCATTGGAGAAGAGTCACACTACCTGCTTGCAGTTGAATCTAACTTCTACCAGTTTCCGGAAAGGAAGGGACGTGAACCAAACGTTTAATATGAACGTTCTCTTAGAGAATATGCAATACATTTTTTATTTTTTCAATGAGGGGGAGGGCTTGAAGTATGAGTTGGATTGGACTGACTCTGGACGAATATAAATCCATTTTAACATGTTCAATAGAATCTATCTAATAATTCGTTTTCCTTGTATTCCATAGTAAACGTTGGTTCCAGTGCTGTAAGTCGTAAATCCGAAGAATCATCGATATTGCAAATCCGTAGTCGAGATCTCTCAAAAATCAGCGGTCGAATTTGTAAAACAGGATGGCCTGGACATCTATTGATCCCAAAAGGTGACGAGGATGGCGTTGACTATGTCCTTTTTGCCATACTTACCGACTTCAGCAAGGATAAAATTGTTATGAAGAAAGAAGAGGATGGTTGTAAAGTTGGATCGCTATTCTACGGAGTATTTCGTGATAATTTTCCGGATAAGAAACCCATGGGATATCCTTTCGATCGGAAAGCACCGATAGAAGTGGAAAAATTATCCGACTTTGTATTACCGAATATGAAGCTGTTGAATATTTCGATAAGACATGAAAATCGAATGGTTCAACAGTAGGAAACTGATTTGAATAATAAAGGACCTGTTTGATGAAATAATCGTTTTAAATCATTAGAGTATAAAATAAACTTTTTTTTATCATAGTTTTTTGAGCTAAATCCAAATCAACCATCCGTTTTTGTAAATTTTTCGATATGCATGAACAATTATTATTAAGGCAAAATTTTAATGACGGCGATGCGTGCGAATCGTGTGATGACAAAATCGAGTCGCGTGCGCTATACCACGACACCGCGCTTTAGGACTAGAATAACAAAAAAGAAAAAAACAAAATGTCCGACGTTCCCAAAAGTGTTTGAAGGCATGTAGCTCAGAAACCCGTTGAGATATTAAGTTGAAATTTTAATGGTGGATAAATTGTTGGATTGTACCTCCTACGAGTGGTAGTGTGCAAGTTGGGCTGCAAGAGCGAAAGGAGGGGGTAGCGTTTTAGACAAAAAAAATTGGTTTCTAGATCTCAGGAACCGCGTAGGTTAGAAGACTTGGTTCTTATGTAGAACTATGATAGTGGACTCATTTAAAAAAATCTACCAATGGTCTCGGAGCAACTTTATTATTTTTCCGGCAGAAGTTTGAAACGCCTTCAATTCTGAGATGCGGTGTAGGTTACTATGTGACTGAAAACCTTACAAAAAGTTCGGGAAGAGGTTAAAATAACTTATGAATTACATAATTGGGTCATATTCCAAAACGCGGTTTAGGGGTTGAAAAGGGAAAAAACTTAAAAAATAGGTGAATATTAAACAAACTCGTGGAAGTGAAAAGATATTCGATATCTGATCAGGTCTGAGAGATATGGCAGAATTCATGAAAAGTATACAATCACCTTAGAGGTCGAATTCCAAAAAAATCTTAAAAAACAATTTCCAGGTATTCATATGAAGAATCCGTAGAATAAAAACGAATTCAATATTTGGGAAGACCTAGTAGATATGAAGAAAATCGTGAGAATATATACATTCTATTTTCACTGATATTTTTTTTTTTGCCCCCCTTCCGAACGCCAATGGATATTAGAATTTTTTTTTAATAAAATTACTTTTCTAGTTTATTGATAGATACACACCGAGTCATCTTTCTAGCATAATCCATTATATAGTTAGGAAAAGCCCCCCAAACAAATTATTTTTTTCCAATATGCCACTACTAAAGCTCTATCTAAATATCAAGTTCCAGCTTTATTTCATTATACATAGTAGGTTCTAAAGATATATACATATACATTAAAACTTTTTCCTTTTCACCCTCCCCTACCCTCAACCTTTACACCCACACCTTCAATTTTTTTCCCTGCTAGGGTTCTATTCGGACTACTTGTGGTAAAAAATTTGACCATCTATCTTATGGTGATTTCTTTTCTGAAAAAAATGTGACCCGTTTAGATGCAAAATTATTGCAGTTCTGCCCTCTTTTTTGACAGTTCCGTCCGACAGGTCAATTGACAATAGAACGCTTTCAGGTCAAAATAAATTGGACTTTTTTTTATCATGTTGGTTGAAGCGGTAAGTTAAGCTGTCAAAACTGAAAAGAGTGAATTTGTAATCTACGAAATGTCGTCCGAGAACGAAAATATTGAGGGTTTCTTATAGTGATTTCTTTTCTGCCCTCAATTTTTTTCTAGCAGTTCCCATGTTCTATTGTGGAAAATTTTTTGACCTGCTAGAAAAAGGGGTTTGAGTCCGTGGCTAAAATTGCCCTGAAAACTCGCATTTCTTGCCCCGAAAATTTCGGCGGTGCAACTCCTTTAACCTCAAATGTGCGACAACATATGAAAAAAATATCTCATAACAACAGCGGCAACCGATTTAAAAGTATAAATTAAACTGTCAAACGGGTCATACAGTAATTAGAAATCATACGGAGTGTAGTGTAAATATATTTAAATTTTCATAATAGCTTTTTGACCTGAAAGCGTTGTATTGTCAATTGACCTGTCGGACGGAACTGTCAAAAAAGAGGGCAGAACTGCAATAATTTTGCATCAAAACGGGTCACATTTTTTTTTTTCCAGAAAAGAAATCACCTGCTCCTCGTCCGAGGATCCTTACTATGCGTTATAAACTTATAGGCTGGATTAAACTTATAATACTCTCAGATTTTATCTAAAGTACAAAAAATAATGAATCCACCGTTGAAATGCCGAGAACTTTTTCGTATTTTAAGTTAGGTATCCACATAATGGAGATTTTGCATTTTTAGGTTTGCTAATCATAGCTGTTAATTTGAGTTTGTATTTCAATAAAAAAAATTATTTTGTATCTATAGCCATTTTTTGCAGTAACGGTTTTGTAACGAAATTCAAATCCCTTACCAAACAACTCAATCCTGGCAATGCCGTCACTTCACGTATCCTCAAGCAACCAGCTCGGTAAGAACAAGACACACGTTTGAGTTTAACACTGTCATAACCCCAAATAAAAGTGCGAGAGTTTTGCCTCCAATCGTTTTAAATTTCATTATGATGGACATACGGCCAAATCAGACGATTTACATAAATAATCTGAACGAGAAGATCAAAAAGGATGAATTAAAAAAGTCCCTGTACGCCATTTTCTCCCAGTTCGGTCAGATTTTGGACATTGTCGCACTCAAAACATTGAAGATGCGAGGACAGGCGTTTGTCATTTTCAAGGAAATTGCAAGCGCTTCGAACGCTCTACGTACAATGCAAGGATTCCCGTTCTACGACAAACCGATGCGGATAGCATACGCAAAAACCGACAGTGATGTTATCGCCCGTATGAAAGGTACCTTCAAGGAGCGCCCGAAGAAAATCAAGCCACCAAAGCCGGCACAGTCCGAAGAAAAGAAGTAAGTCACAGCTTTCGTTCACTTCAAACTTCGCACCACTAATCCGTTCATTTCGTTCGTTTCAGGGAAAAGAAGAAAAAGGCCGCCAACAATTCCGACTCGGCTTCGTCCAACTCGACAGTGGAGCAGCCGCCCAATCAAATTCTCTTCCTTACCAACTTACCCGAAGAGACCAACGAAATGATGCTTTCGATGCTGTTCAATCAGTTCCCGGGCTTCAAAGAAGTACGTCTCGTGCCCAATCGCCACGATATTGCATTCGTCGAATTCGCCACCGAATTGCAAAGTAGTGCAGCCAAGGAAGCGCTACAAGGTTTCAAAATCACCCCATCGCACGCAATGAAAATTACGTTTGCAAAGAAATGAAAAGTTTGTTGGCTATTGTGTCGATTACAGCGCGTATTTCTTAGCATAATGAAAAAATCCTTCGTATTTTTAATGAACTATTAAATAATTTTTACCGTAAACGTACTGAAGCGTGTTTTTCATCGGGGAGTTGTGGTCCTTCAGGTGTCATGAAGTTATTCGGAATGTTGCTGAAGAACAACCTGAAATCTGACTATAATGGAGACCGTGGCGTTCCTGTGATAATAATTTTTCATTTGCAATGGTGCTGTAAATGCTCCAATCGGGCTTGCATTTGTCTGGATCCAGCAGTAACGTGTCCATGTCGATCCAATTCTTCCGTTTGCTTCCCAATTATCTCTGTTCTATTCTGTGCTTGCATAGCCGGCAAGTTGTAATTTATGAAGGTTGATGCAGAGGAAACGAATTCATCTAGAGTTCGAACAAACAACACTAACTTCGGTGTTCATCCTTACAGACGAAACGATTGAAACCGAAATGATTATTCTCACATTCAATTAGTTTGCCCTTGTTCCTAAGTTACGGGAAAACGATCCAAAGTTCAGTTTTAAGAAGGGGCGCTGCGGTAGAATTACCATGCTCACTAGTCACTGTACGGGCCCATTGCGATCCCTTCAGATCCTCGTGGGCTGCTTCATCGGGTACTCAGTATCCCTGCAGAACCTGACCGCCTACACATATCCGTCTCAGCTACTAATTTTAGCTTTGATGCCGCATATCGATAGACAAATATCCTCTCCAACTTTATCATTCCCGCGATCCCGATCTCGTTCGCTCTTTCGTTCACTAGTATGTATATTACTATGCCCGGCACGCAGCAAATCAGTACTCTGTTATGACTACATACAAATACAAAGTACCTTCAGACCTTCTCGGTCAGTGTTATCATTTTGGCAGAAATTCTGCTAAATTTAGCAGAGAAAAATATTTTTTAGCAGACGAAATTTTTGGCAAAAATTTAGCAGAATTGAAAGGAAAACCATTATGACGATTCTGCTAAAATCGTTGTTTTTATTAAGAATTTTTTGGGTATTTTTCGCCGCCAGAGAAGTTTTTGGTTCGAAGCACCAACATGAAAGTTCGAATGGGATCAATCGCTCTCATGCCTACTGCCAATGAGGACATGAGATTTGAAAATCCTTCACTGGAGAAGCCAGTTGAAAACTGTGTTGGACTAGAATCGATGGAGCTGTTTCGTCATCTGATGGTATTGACTCAACATTGGCAGTAGCCAGGACCGCGATGGATCGTAGTCGGGCTTTCGTGTTATAGTTTCACACCAGAAAATCCTCTGACGTCAAAAAACAACAATGAAAGAGAGGAAATAATAGTTTTACTTCTTCATTCGTATATACCTACGTAGTACATTAATTTGAAACTTTTCCGAAAACGAAAAAGATTTTCATGTTTTAGGTGAATAAATAAAAATTTGGAAAAAAGTTCTGAAATTTTTTCCCAATTTTCAAATTACTTTATAAACTAAACTTTGATGTTTTAGTATGTGGTCAACCAACATTTTTGACATTCGAGACGTAAAACTATAAAAAAAAAACCGTACAGTTCTAGCCGCCATTATGTCCTGTTCAGCAAATGGGCGCTATGTTCAAACTACCTTTTGCGAGACCCTGCGGGGCTAAAGGAATTTAAACTTTCTTTTCGCGTTCATGTTTGGCTGGCGCACGCTATGCTCCAAATACTTATTGCTCATCCGTTTATGTGTAAGAAAAATGTCGAACGGAACCGTCGTGGCAGTTCGAACTGTACAGAGTGAGATAAAAATTTTAAATCAAAACATAAGTTTAGTTTATAAAGTAATTTAAAAATGCAGAAAATTTCTTACATTACTTCCTCGCTTGGGCGTTATACAGCATTTTTACCGTTGTAATTAATCAACGACTTTATGAAAATTAGGTATACTTAGTTAAAAAAATGTACTAAATCATCGTTGGCAAAATTTTTAGCAGACTCATTGTACTAAGTTTGCTAAATTTAGCAGAATCCAAATTTTTTTTCTGGAAACACTGCTCGACAGTTCTTTTGCTAACTGTAATTTAATAGTTACCGACTCCAGTGCCTCTTTCGCCCCCAGGTGAGTGAGATATTCTGATTGCATGTCTTCCCCATTAACAGGATGTTTACTGCCTGCAATACAGCCAGAATTTCCGCTTGGAAAACACTAGAAGACGCCTGCGTCAGTGCCGCATTCCATTTTCTCCCTTACGCATTACCCGGTTTTTCGCCCAGTCCACTCTACTGGGATATACAGTTTCCTAGGGCGCCGCAAAATCTATCTCTGGGATTACTAACTAGTACTAATATCCTCCGGGCTTCCAAGAATACCAAGATTGACGGAAAATTATGTGATAAGTGCCAAGGCTTCATTTCCAAAGAAATATCAGTGTCCTCTGGTGTATCCCAAGAAGGTCACTTGGGACCATTTTTGTTCAATATTTTCATTTCAGATCTCCCGGAAGTACTAGAAAGTGTTTCACATCTTTTATACACCGATGATCTGAAAATATATCATTCCATTAGCTTCACAGCATCTGCGATCCAAGCTCTTGGCACTAGATGGGTGGTGCAATCAAAATAAATTAAAGCTTAATGCCGGTAAATGTCACGTGATAAGTAAGAAGAATCCACTTCCCACCATAATCATACCCTAAGTGGAAATGGTTTAAATCGAGTAGAGCATATTGAAGACCTCGGCGTGCTACTTGACAATAAACTATGCTTTAAATCTCACTACAACAGAATAATCTCAAACGCTAACAAACTTCTAGGTTTCATTAAAAGAATGGCTAACGAGTTCAAAAATGTATCTATCACTAAATCATTATTGTGTTCCCTTGTTCACCCTGCATGTCCCATTTGGGATCCTTTTTTCCAGACATATTGCAACATAATAGATTCAATCCAGAAGCAATTCCTTTTTTCTTTCTTTTTTTGCTCTTAGGGACTTGTATGACCCAAGAGACTTTTATAAGCTTCCACACTACACAGTTAGACAAAAACAGTTTTAGTCAAACACGTTTTTGACCACTCGTAGGGGTTAACCCATTCTACCTACAATAATATTCTCAACTCTTCAGTGCTTTTCGGAGCATTTTGATTTGCTTCTATTATCGCGGGGTGATAGGCCAATGTCTAGGTTGATCGTAACAAGTCTTCTGAGCCATTTATCATCAACGTTGACAGTGCTTACGAAATCTTCAAAAATCTTGAAATTCATCGCCGTGGTATCTTTCTAGGATTATTAACTACAAATTGTTTATTGATGTAAAATTAAAAAGAAAAGTCTATCAAGACATCCAGTGATTCTTCGTGGTATGACTCGTGTGTAATGGTCACAGTATGCGCATGATCATGCATACAAAACGAAAGAACCCTTTTTTCAGTAGTCCTTTCTATGTATTATCTAGCAGTGCTTTGATCAGATGAAATAATATTCGAGTTGAATGCAAGCGTGACGAATTCCCAAGATACTTCCGCGGAATTGAATCAGTCTCTCGCATTAATAAAACATCAGTTCAAGAGCAAATGCGAAATAGTCCCCAACATAGAGATATATCTACTGGAGATGGCAAGCAGTGATTGAATTGAAGGCATGTGTCGTCGCATTCACCTACACGCAAAACAACAATAATTTGATGTAACGACCCTGTTTTATACCACATTCCTGGCTTAAAAGCGCTTTCTACAAAACCGGTAGCTTGTCGTCTCTAGTAGCTCTGCGGTCCCTCATAAAAATAAAATACCAAATTGGCAATTGAAAGAACTTAAATACTCTTGCATTACCTTGACTTTATTATGAATTTTCATCGTATGCATATGCACGTGATACTTAGTGTAAAATCGTTTTGTACATACTTCGCATTGATAGCTCTTTCCCACCGTGTGTCGTTTCATGTGATTCCTGTAACTAGTTCGACTTTGCAGCATCTTATCGCAAACGGTACACTGTAAAGAAACGCGTACGAATCAAATTTAATTTTCTCTTCAGTAGTTGATCAACCAACCTGAAACGTTTTACCATCGATATGAGCATCCATATGAGCAGCTCGCATGCTAGCCGTCTTATACGTTTTTGAACATATCGTGCATTTGAAAGGTCTCTCTCCAGTATGCATTCGAGTGTGAATAGTAAGTTCACCGTGCTGTGCAAACGTCTTTTGGCAATAGCTACACTCGAACTTTTTACCATCGATTTGCTTTAAATGCAACTGAAGAGCTTTGTTCGAAAAGAATTTCTTGTCTAATAAAAACGAAACCGAAAAACATAAATAAAATTGAATTTAATGCAAATAAAAATCAAACTTACCACAATGATGACATGCGAATTTTTTCGCAGTGCACCCATCTCGTATATGCGATTGTAAATCGTCGAATGTTTCGAAGCGTTCCTGTCGACAATGCGAACAAAAATGATCGTCACCGTAAACATGTTTTTTCATTATGTGCAAACTTAATCGCGAGAATGTTTCGTACTCGCAGCCACACGCTTCGAACGGACAACTAAACGAATCGTTATGGATAATAATGTGACTGCGAAGCTCGTTCATATTCGAATAAATCACCTTACAATAGCCACAGATCAGTTCATTCGAATTCGCTGGCTTATCCTCTTCGAGAAATTGATAGTCCGTACAGACAGCATCTTCAACAACTCCTAAACTTTTAATCTCGTGAATTTCCATGTGCTTTTCCAATTCCTCAGCTCGTAAAAATACTGACCGACACTGTTCACAGCTAAAGCAATCGAAATCGTCGGCTGTTATATTAAGTGCTGCATGCAATTTCATATGCTGATTTAATTGTTCGCGATTGCTCCAACGTTTATTGCAAATTTCACAAAACAACGAATTGTTGTGCTTGCGATTGATTTGATTTTTTTGATTTACTTCGGTTGTTATAATGTCATTTAAATGGTGCTCGTCGTTGATGTGCTTGCAGAGCTCGTCGTCGAAATTGTACGTAGCATAGCATTCCGTACACATAAAATGTTCCGTTTGACAATGTTCAAGATACGAATAGCCCAAGAAAACTTTACCACAAAATGTACAGAAATATTCTTCCGAGTCGTCCGGCAATGTCTCGTTTTCTGCTATAATTGTTTCGGAGATTTGCTCTTGAAGGTCGACATCGTTTGTTGCAATATCCATCGATTCAAAACCTTCTTTTGTTATGTTATCGTTCTCAATATTGACCACAAATAAAACCTCTTCAGATTCAACATTTCCATCAGTCGGATCGTCAAAGCTTTCATCAATTAACAACTCTTCGTGCATGATTGGTCCTTCTTGTTTTACAGTAGATTTATCCATTGCTTCGAGGTGTTTCGCAGTGTTGGGAGCCGTTTGATTGTCTACGCGTGGACAAGAATTTTCATCTTTCTCTTCAGTGACGACAGTTTTAAGTAAGGCTTCGCTCAACACTTTTTCGGTTCGTTTGCATTTCTCCTTAAAGGTAAAGTAACTGATAATTGTGGTTTTACATGATTCACATATTTTTTTCGGTAGAATATCTTCCTCTTTTATCTGAAAATTTTACGTAATTATTAATTACATTTGGTTTTCGAGATTAGTAAGAGAAAAATTATTATTATATAGTAAAAAATGCGATATCTGAACATCTTTCCCAACTGTCTAGAAAAGAAGATGGCACGCCTAGCTGACGCCAGGTGGCAAATCATAACACGTACCAACCTCCAAACCAACGAGCGAATTGAGGAGATCTTATTGTTGTTACCACTATTATAGTCGAAGCTATTATTAAACAATGTTTGATCGGAACTCACGCATACAGACTGGGTTCGCTTACTGACTATCCCTGCAGAATCGAAACCCCAGAGCACATCTTGAGCCGTTACCCTAATGGAGATGGGCTTAAAACTCTTGGAGCACCTACTCGCTCAGATCTTAAAAAAGGAACGGTAAACAGCTTGTAGAGCTTGCTAAATTTTGCGGCAGCAAAAGGGACTTTTGAGCTTAACGAAAAACTCTCAGGACAGATCGAGACATGAGCGCAACCATCATGAGAACTTTTGGTGTCAACAAGGTACATAACATAGTAGTATCACTATTGATCCGCATAGATCTATGAGAGGCTTAGGATGCCACTGTAACCTCACCTAATCTAAAGCAGAATAATTGCCTAAAAAAATTATAAAACTATTTCAGTCCGTCCGCCGTACTTAAAATCGTTTTAGAATTTGTACGAGGGTTGCTACTTAAATTTTGAGAGAGACAAATAAAAACAAATATTTATAATCAAAAATGGCTTTACTGTTATTCAAAATTTTCTCCATAAAGATCAAATTTTGCATGCGTTTAAACCAATTTGCGAAACAGTTCTTTCATTTCGATTGAGGTACCCCAAATATATGTGATTTGAACGCATCAACCGCTTCTTCAGGCGTCGAAGCACGATGTTTTCGCAATTTATTTTTGATCTGCCGGAATAAGAAGATATCATTTGGTGCCAAATCAGGGCTGTACGGCGGATTACCCATCAATTCGATGTCTTGAATGCTGAAAAACGTTTTTGTTTGAGCTGATGTGTGAGAGCTTGCATTGTCGGGGTGGAGAATGATTCGTCTTCGGCAATTGGTTTCTCTGAATTTTCCGAAAACTTGTGGCAATCAAATGCTGGTGTACCATTCAGAATACACCGTTCTACGATGCTCTAATGGAACGTTGGCGACATGTCCAGTTACTCCGAAAAAACATGCGACCATTTGCTTCAGAACAACTATTGTTGGATTTGGCTCGGGAATTACTTTACCCTTTGAGCTCCTACCCATAAAATGAAAAAAAAAATTGTTATTTTTGGATACCTCCTTTTCGCGCTTCGCTCCAACTTCCTTTTGCGCAGCCCTGCGGGGCTCAGGAATTAAAACTCCCTTTTCGCGTTCATGTTTTGGCTGACGCGCGCTTCGCTCCAACTACCTTTTGCGCTTTTCAGGTTGGGGCACAAATGATAAAGTTTTACCTGTGGCTCGTCTTGAAAGACCCATACAGTCGATTGTTGTTTAGTTTCGGGTTCATATGCATAGATCCATGATTCGTCGCCTGTCACGATCTTATAGAAGTCTTTTGAAGCACCGTGATTGAATTTTTTTCAACATTTCTTTGCACCAATCGACGCGAGCTTTTTTTTTGAGCGATTGTCAAACTATGCGGTATCCAACGCGAATGAATCTTTTTGACAGCCAAATAGTCATGCAATATTGAATTTATGGGAGTTGAACTAATACCCAGGAATGCCTCAATCTCACGGTATTTCACATAACGATCTTGCAATATCAGTTCACGCACAACTGCCGATTTTGGAGGACCTTCACGAAATTCGTCCTGCTGCGAAGTGTGACCACGATTGAATTCAGAAAACCAACGAAACATGGTGGCTCGAGATCATCACCAAAAGTCGAAGCTATTTAGCACAACTGTTTGTTTAATCCAGTCGAAAGTCATAGAAAATCATCACATGAAAATGTTCACGATTTAATTTCATTTTTCGACCAAGATGAATATTTGCAGTATGTACATATCAGTAAACAACAGAAATAGCCTTCGAATGGCAGCACGTTCTGAGTACGTTTAGTACTAAAAATGTCAAACCTTACGACGAAGATTTATAGTATTCACATCAGTGTTGCCATATCTCAAAAATTAAGTAGCAATCCTCGTAGGTGTTCCCCATGGAGCTATAACTAACGGAGATCGCAAAGCGCCGTTTCTGTATAAAGCACTTTGAAGCATTTTGATGCAAAATTGAACATTTTTGTATGGAGCGGTGGCAGTGAAATGCAAATAGTAGCGAAATATTTAAAGGTTGGGCTTTTTTTCTTTTCAATACCGGAGTATAACATACATGTGAGTAAGATGCTGATAGTAGCATAGTGAATATCGCCGGTCCTTTGCGAGAAAACCTCCGGCTTCAAACAAGTCGCTGCACGCTATCTCCAGTATACATATAGCTCTATGGTGTTCCCTATTAGCAAAGATTTTAGAATCCCTTTATATAAGATGTCGAAACCATATTAAAAACATTCAATAAAGCTCTACTACGATTGGCGACCAATCTCTGGTGGTTATTAGAGCTTTGTATGCTAAAATTTGTAGTCCACTGTAAACATCAATCTGAAAGCTCTGTATGGAAAGTCAACGTAACCGATTCCGAAATCGGTAAATTCGAATAAACAGGATCAGGATTGATTTGTCATTGTTAGGTGCGTTTTTTTCAACTGGATCAAGATCAAGATCATTCGTTTTACATTGAAAACAACAACAAAGAGATGAGATCAATTTTGTGCTTTTAAAGCTTATTTAAATGTCAACAATTTTCGCAATTTCACAGATGGCGCCATGCGATTTAGCAATAAATTCAATTTGTAGCTGGTATTTGCACCCAACAGGCAGAATATGCTGATCGAAAAGTCGTTGTAACTCAATGCATTTTGTACGGAAATGCAAGTCCATGTGTAAAATAGAGACAGAACGTAGAAAATTATTAGCTGTGTTTTTTATTCCCGGTTAACCATAAAGCTCTACAAAATTGCACGGCAAAACAACAACAGTGTGGTTATGGTTAACCGGGAATAAAAAACACAGCTATTGAAAAAGTCTTTGTTTGTATGACCTTTGTGCAGTGCCGTTTCGTCGTATAGTATGCAAAACTTTGCCGCCAGGGCAGCTTACAGTTTATCCGAGGCATTTACAAACAGTTTTGTTAACCCTGCTAAAGTAGCTTTTGGATGATCCACATCGTTTTTTTGTTCAATTTGATCTGATCCAGTTGAAAAAAACTCATTTTTCAATATTCGAATTTTTATTTATTTCAGATTCGACCTTTAAACGTCAGTGTGAGCTGATGTGCTCGAGTTGTGAGCACAAATATTGTGAAAACCAAGCGATTCTAAAGTATTCTTTTGCACATACTGAATTCGGTGCGATACTCCGTGCGCGGGTTTCCACCCGCGGTGGGCTGCTTTCTTAATTTAAAGTGCGATAGACGATTCAATCTAACTTACGATTTTGATAGTGCCGGCATTCGCGGCTAATTGTACATTTTTCGTATTCAGTGACTATAAACTATTTAGTGGTTCACTCAGAGACCCAGTTTTGATACACAAGTAATTTCTTTCCTTTGCAGCAGTCGCCTAGGACAAAATACTATCATCAATCCATCCCAATTGCTAGCATGACCAGCGCAAATAAATACTCCACCGTGGCAGAACCGCCGACCACCCTAATTCCGCTACTAATTCGCCCAAGAATAAGAAACAATGCTCCTCTAAGCCGTGCGTATCTTTTAAAAATGATGTTCTTTTGACAGTCCGAATAAAAAAAGCCTACCTTTGAATGATTATTTTTTGTTAGTTGGCAAGCTTTCTCCTAGCATCAATAATTCTAAAACTTTGCAATAGCCACTGGAGTTGGGTCGCCAATCGAAGAGTTTTTGAAATTGATATTGACATGCTTGGGACATCTTATAGTATCTATTGTCTTTGCAATGAACCATTAAATTGCATTTTTTTTTCTGAATAGACAGGGTGGACCCCTTGAAGTGACCTCTTTTTGAGTGTTTGGGGTGTGAGGGTGAGGTTGGAGCTGCATTTTAGACAGAAAATTTTGGTTTCTAGATCTCGGCAACAGCTTATGTTAGGAGGCTGAAACTTTCAATTTCTGTAGAGCTTCGATAGTGGATCCATTTGCAAAAAAGTACTGATGAGTGAAGGGGTGTGGGAGTGGGCGAGAAAATAATGCGTCCGAAAGGGAAGAAAGCTGAGATCGATACATTCTAAAATCCACAGCTAAGGCCACATGTGCATGTTAAATGCGATTTTGTTGATTTATAGCTGTTTTATGTGAATTTTCCACTTTTATGGCAATAAAAAAAAAACAAAATAAAATAACATTACTTTAATAGCTGATATGTAAGCTAGGTCGCCCATTAAGAAAAAAATTGTATTTGAAAAAATAGCTATTAGAGGAACAACCCTTAAACATTTTTTAAAATGAGTAAATCTGAGTTTTTTGTGTGCATTTATTACCTATTTTTTGAATGGTTAACATGTCATTTTCATTAATATAATGATAGGAAAAATCTTAAAGAATATCCTCTACGAAGCAAATTACAAAAAATTTTCAAAGGGGATGGTGGTGGAGGGTAAAATAATTTTTTAAAAAAATCACGTTTCATATCTCAAGAACAGTATAAGATAGATGCCTAAAATTGTTACCAGAAGTAGGCCTAATAGAACTCTAGTATGGAAATTTTGGGGATGTGGATGTAGAGGGTGGGGGAGGGATAAAAGGAAAAGGTTCCGGTGTCAATATCTCGAGGACCTATAATGATATAAAGATGAAACTCGGTATTCAGATAAAGCTGTAGTAGTTCATATGCACTGTTAGTGATGTAGGCACTATGAGCGTAATTCGGACAGTGGCCTAAGGCATACTTTAGAGAATTTGTACATCAATGTGAATCTGTCGAACAATGCTGAAGGGCCTTGCCACTTTTCGCTACTCAATATTGTTGCTATCTGAAAAAGTCTTTTTTAGTACACAGTGCCCAATCGACAATTGCCAGGAAATCGAGATTAAGATTATAATTTGTTTTTAGTTAGACCACAATCACAAGAAAAAGAAATATTCTGTTAAAATTGCATCAGGAAACAATAACAAGAAAAGACCAATTGTGCGGCAAAATCGTTCTTGACGAGTGGAATGAAGAATGACACAATCGAGGTCGGCTCAACTTAATGAACAGTGCGCCAAAGTTTCCAAGCAGAAGTCTGTGAAATCTAAGCAAAGTTCGTACTTACAACAATATCGAGGCAATTATAAACAATTTCGGGCATTGTTTTGATGTATCCATCGACGATTTGAGTCGTAAACAAATTCAAAAGTTTCTCATGATGCATCAGACAAACACGGCAGGTATTGTCGAAATCCAAGTCCAAATCATAGTTCATGGTTTTTACAATTTAGAAAACTTATAGGCTCGTCTTAAACTATTATCAACTATACAATCCGGTTTAAATTGCCAGCCTTATTTACAATTTAATTCGCATAGAGAAACTCACAAACTTATTTGCTCCTTTAAAAAATTCTGTCTGTCTGACAATTCGCTGATGTCTTCTTCTTTGAGTTTAAAAGTTCTCTCCGAATACTCTGAAAGAAAAAAACCGTGTAGTGAGTGTGAGTGCTGCCATATAAAACGTTTCATTCATCGAGGAAATTTTGAATTTAAGAATTGTACGAAAAGGAAAATGTCAAAAACGTCAAAGTACAAAGTGCAAACAATTCAAATATCATTTTAGTAAATTGGTGCATTAAATTTTTGTAAATAATGGCGAATAGCGCTAATTTTACTCCGAATTTACAACCGAAACCGTCAATATTTGAAATAATAGCGGCGGAATCGTTAGACAAGACTTTATATCCGGCACTAAACAGAATTTTCGAGGTATTTGCTAGTCTATTTTTTTTTGTTTACTTTTCGAATTAAATCTACTGCACGCAATTATAGTTTTTAGATGTTCTCGGACGTGGAAAAGTTGGTTTTCTATCACAATCGCTGGATGAGATTAGTTTGCTTGCTAATGGCATCTTACAGTATGTTTATTTCTTTGGACATGGTAACTATTAATTTTTAATAACTTCTATGTGAAATCGCCGGCCGGGTACATCAGGCCGTTCATCCAAATGCAATTACTTGCATAATTTCGGCGGCCTTATCAACAATGCAATTCGACGAAAAACTACCGTACAATTGGAATATCCTCAATCTTGTCGAACGTAATTGAGACAATTATAAATCATAGTGAGACCAAATACATCCGTAACAACAGGCGACTTATTAATGTCCTTAGTGACCAATTTGTTTGACTTTGTATCAATTCCATGGCGTTAAACAAAGTGATGCACATCCTGCTCTTAGCCTAATACAGCCAGGATTCTGCGATTCCATTGTCTGCTTAACTGAAAGGTAGGTTTATTCAGCCAATAGCTTAACATGTGCTGTATGGGGGTGACTTCTTCATATCTGAAAGCTTGGTTCGGCGTTTGTTTAAAGGCAAACACGTCCGCTAAAATATTGTTTTACTGTTTAACTCCATAAACAAATTCTTGAGCCATTTCCTTATTCAGGCATATTATTCTATGACTAATTCTTTTGGCTTTTAAACGGTAAATGATTTTCAAAAGACCGTAAAATTAGTTTACCTATACTTCTTTGGATAGAGCTACTTTTCGATATAACGGTATCAGCCTTGATCGGTGCATCAATCAGTGCCACAAGCAAAATATTCAGTACTAAGCATAAACTACGTAAGCTGTACTGTTCCACAACAACCAAACCAAGGAATCACCGATTTGTGTTTGTTCTCTGCTACTTTAAAAAGCAACTTGCGTACAATAAATTTCTTATTTGCTTTTATACAGACTTACCTTAAGCTGGAGAGATCGTAACATTTTATATTCATACTAGCCGCGTGCCGCGACTACGATCACGTTGTTCCATTGCCCCTAATACTCCCGTCTTTATCGTTGACCCCGTTTTTTCGGTTTATCCATTAGTCCTGTTTATCCCGTTGATCTATTGCTCCTGTTTCTCGCATTGCTCCGTTTTTCAAGTTGCTCCCGTTACTCCCGTTGTATCCACAAACCTTCATCCACCATCCCTCATTTTCCACCATCATCCATACTCCATTCTCTATCTACCATCCTCTATCCACCATCCGCCATCTTTCATCCTCTACCATCCACCATCCTCTATCCAGCATTCACCATCTATCTATTCACCATCCTTCATCCTGTTGTGTTTTGGTCTAAACACTTTAGTTTGTCTCAAAAGATATTTGGGACCTGGTGATGCGTTCTCCGGCACCTCATTTCTGATCCATTTTCCACCCTCTATCCACCATCCATCCCATCCTCTATCCAGCATCCACCATCCCGAATTCGCAATCCTCCATCTTCTATCCACCATCTCCATCCTCCATCCATCCATCCATCCATCCTCTATTTATCATTCTCTATCCAGCATCCCCAATTCCCCATCCTCCATCTTCTATCTACCATCCTCTATCCACCATCTTCTATCCACCATCCTCTATCCACCATCCTCCATTCATCATCCTCTGTCCATCATCTACCATCCTCCATCTACCATCCCCCATCCTCTATTATTCATCCTCTATCGACAATCCTCCATCCACCATCCTCCATCTTCCACTCCCCATTCTCTATCCACTATCCTCTATCCACCGTAGTACAACTTTACTATTTAGTAATAAGAACGCATAACTTATACACCGAAAATGAACGAACTGCCGCTAAATCATATGAAATTCACTCAAATGTTGAGATACTTAACTCCCGAAAATTATGATAAAATAAAATTACTATGAAATGACATGACAGGACCCGATAAGGACTGAAATTTTTAAAAATTAAATTAATTTGAGCGAAAGAGAGATTATAAATGTAAGTAAGTTTTCCTGACGCTGAACCTCTATATGGGGCTACGACGCGAACATTTTTAGGAAAGTCGTGGCTGAGGCAGGGTGGGCAGACAGGGCGCTACAACACCAGAGCGCCCTGACAAGTCACGAAGTCACGCCATCCAACGCTTCTCGGTCTCTCATGACCTATTGGGAAAGATATCCCAAATTTTAACCCCCTGGATAAGTCGACGTGATTCATTTTTTGTTGTGCAAGCCTAGGGTTAATGGCCTGACGTGAGAGCAAGTACCCCCCCCCCCCCCACACTGCCGTAGCTAGTCCCGGCCGCCAGCCACCAATTCGGACGTAGGCGGAATTGGCCCATTGTTTCCCATACCTTACCTTTCCCTTCGAATATTTTGACTTTTTCAAGTCGAAATATTCACTTCCAAGGCCTAAAACACAACAGTTGTAACACAGAAACCATCGCGGGCGTACCCTCAAAAAATCACCAAAGTTTCATCGCAATCGGATGTGTGGTTTAGGACCCTATACGGGACAAACAAACAAACATTCATTTTTATATATAGAGCCCCAGGTTGAACTACACTGAAAAATTGCGAAATGAACCTGTGAAACGATACTCACTTTGCATATTCGAAATCGGGAACTTCAAAACGAAAATTTCTGTTGTTTCGATTTCGCTTGCGTAAGGCGAGGGGTGTCAAGATCTAGTTGAGGACTCCACAACATTTCTTATAGGTTGGCTCTTTTTGCCAGGTGTAGTGTAGTGTACAGACTTGAAAAAACAATAAAAAAAATTACTCTATTATTGAGCAACATCTCTTTTCCTATGTATATACTGTGTTTACATGGAGGATTGAATTCAGATTCCATCCATTAAAATCTCATGTAGACGCAGATTGGATTGGAATGAGATCGACTCGATCCGAACCAACTTCTCAACCATCGATCGAATCGAAACCGGTTATGTTGTTCGTCATTTCAATCCCATCTCATGTTTCGATCTTTCAATCCGGTATTGTTATATACGCGATTCAAATTTCGATCTTTCATGAAAGGCTTACGTTCCCCCGATATCAGAGGTAAAATAAATATCGTCAGTATTCTGTAAAAAGTACACAAGTCACAAAATAAATAGTTCGAGTTTTCAAATTCTTAGGCCCGTTCCTACGATCGTCAGTAACGTTCTAACTGGAACTTTAACTGACGAAACTTACAGTCAACGTTCTGGTTAAATTTTAACTGAAGGTCGTAATAACGGCCCTTAGTCTCTGCCTTCAATTTGGCGCCTGCTTCTGAAAATATCATTAAGGGGGAACACCCAAGTAGACATTTTTTTTATCAAACATTTGTTCTGCTCATTTTTAAGTTTTGTAGCTTTAAGAACCTTGTGTGTAAATTTCATATTGAAATTCCAATAAATGTGAAAGCTTTGGGTAAAACCGGAATGGACCCCTCGTGAATCTACTCGTACCATATATATATAAAAGAGGATGTATGAATGCGCAGTTGTTCCCTATGAACTCCTAAACCGCTCAACCAATTTTGATAAAGGGAACACATTTTCAAATTTTTTTGCGGTTTTAGGACCCTGGTGCTCTAATTGTTTGTTTGGGTTTTTTTTATACCATTCATGCCAGGCGCGAACACAGAAAAATATTTCGGGGGGGGGGGGGGGGGGGGGGGGGTTCAGACAAATAATTATTTCGGGGGGGGGGGGGGGTTCATACAAATTTACTCGTTGAGTGCAAGTTACATTTAGTTTTGCGTATGTAACTACATCATTTCGGGGAAGGGGTTCGAACCCCCAAAACCACCCCCTGCGTTCGCGCCTGCATTCATCCAATTATGCTGATATATGTAGCACGCTCGCGAAGGTTTCTGCGTTAACAAAAACATTTTACAATTGGTATTACGAGTGTTATTTCAACATTTGAGTGTATTTCATATGATTTAGCAGCAGTTCGTATGCCAGCACTCAAAACTCTGAAAAGACCAAATCAGTAAATCCTGAATGAATTTCAACATCTTTAAACTCAGAATCACACACTGGAAGAAAATAAATATCCTAAATGAAAACCAACCCTTTCTGTTTCTTTCAGATACATCGTTCGGCGAGACATTTTACGGACTACAACGATCGCACGGTCACTATGGCAACTGTTTGAAAATAACTAAAACTCTATCGTTCCTAACTTCCATTACTATGCCGTACGTTGAAGTAAAACTTAAAAAATTCGAGCTACTCACTCAGAGCCCGTACATAAGAACATTCACATTAATCTCGGCCGCGTACAAATGCGCTAAAACAATACAACTATTCTCGTACATTATGAAAATGGTGAATGCACATTCGCCAATTCTTTCGGCACTAAATATGTCGCTAACATATTCCGATCCGAAAGAACGCGAAGATAAGTTAAGGTAAAATAAACCACTTTCAATATTTCTTGATTAAAACGAGTATTACATACACTTCCACTTCACAGTTCCTTCCTTCTCAAAGGCGTCGAAGTGTTGGCATTTTTTTTGCAATTTATCGAACTTTGGTATTCGAGTGCGAACAAGCAGAAAATAACCGACATCCCAAAACCGAAAATGTGTCAGAAAGTTATCGATACGAAAATGATTGGAATGTGTCCGATATGTTTGCAGAAAGTAACGCTTCCAACAAGTAGTTCGGTATCAGGGTGAGTACTCGTATTTTGGGATAAATAACGTATCGATTGGCATCTTGATTCATTCTGATAATTCGAATAGGTTTGTGTACTGCTGGAAGTGTATAGCGAATCATTTACAAAATCAAAAACGATGTCCTGTAACGAATTATGCGATGGATTTTGGGGATTTAATACGAATCTATGATACGTAAGCGGTAAGCGGTTTTTAAGTCAATGATTCAATTGTTTTTGTTGCCTATTTTTACAAATATATATTTATGTGATATCAGATCAGTTAAATTTGTTTCGAATCGTGCACATAATTTAATATAACGTAGTTCATGGTTAGTTATACAGCCCACTTGATTTGTTGGATTGAGTGGTGTTCTTAACTAACTTGGGTCGCTGATAACGAAATAAAAAAGAGGTCGAAATGTGCCAAATCGTCTAATAACGACCATCATCTAAAAAGTATAATATCCAGGACAAAACAATATCCCTTATCCAGAAGAATAACCTTTATCATCACGCCAACAATTTCTACTTCTTATCGCGCTGAAAGACATCTATCAAAAAGAACCGTAACAGCACAATTTAATCGGCGGGGCCTCGGTTGAGCAGTGGCTAAGTAGCCTACAAATTTAATTACAATATCTGTACCTCAGAGGTAAACTGTCGTAAGTAACATTTCGTAAAATGTTCAGTAGACCATTTTATAACTATACATTTCCTTTATCAATACAAGGCAGATACGATTAAAACTCATTGATTATTTTGGCTTCCTTTAGCTCTGCGGATGCGAAGATTTACCACTTAAAAATATACATCCCCACAATGCAATTACATTAATAGTCCGATCGAAAATTTGCTAGTTACGACAGTTTACCTCTAAGGTACAGATATTCTCGCTTCAAGACCCAAAACACCTTCCAATCACATTCAACTTCACGTTGTTTGTTGATTTAAACTATCGAAAATGAATTTTGCACGTGTTTTTAATGATACGAACACAAAGAATCTTATGTGATTCACTTTCCCGTGACGCATTCTTAAGAGTTTCCGACCTTCGGTTCTATTATGATTTCCATCTTCCATCTGTCGTTGTTGAATAACAACAAAACTTTAACGACGCACTCTGCTCAACTTGCGTTCGACACGTTAAATCTTTACCACCTTTCGGAACTTCAAAATCCAAAGAAAGAATCGTATACAAAAAATTTATATTACGTTAAATGTAAATATATTTTATATAATAATATGTAAAATATTTTTAAAATGTTCTACACAATTTCCGTGATGGTTTAATCAAGAGGTCAAAAAACCATTATAATTTTTATTTTAATTAAAAATATGTTTTTTTCCATATGAATAGTTAATAATACATAATAATAATAATCTTTAATAAAACAAGACACTTGCGCCTATAAATGTAAAACTCCGTCTTTCGACGGATAGTGCGGATCTTCAAGCGTGACGCCTGTCAAATCGACAATTTCATCCTGATCGTCTTGTTCGACTTCATCGGACGTATTCGTATTACTTGTTTGTTGTGAGCCGCTCGACAATTGACTATTTCGTGAGAACGAACCGCGACGAGGTGACGCCAAAGTTCTTTGGTTAGCCGGCTTGACGGTTATTATTAAATTGGAACTATTCGCAACCATCATATCAGTGACCTGAAATTTTCAATTTCATATTCAACCATCACGAGCAGCTGTAGGTATGAATTGTTAACAAACCTGATCCAATGTTTTGCCAGACACTTCGATTCCGTTTACTTCTAAAACTTCATCGTTTACGGCTAGTAAGCCAGTACTCTCTGCTAATCCGCCCGGAACTAAACGTGATATGAAAATTCCGGGCTGCTTCTCAAGGCCATTCGAAGTAACTCGTACTGAAGTTCCATCTCTGTAAGCGAAAAAAAAAACATAATTGAGCGATGCGGTTCAATGCGCACGACATACACACGCTTATGTAAGAAATTTTACGTGAAGAATGAGATAATTATCAGCACGAACTTTTGTGATGTCTGCATTTAAATTAAATTGCGTCTTTGCATTAAAAAATTACTGTAACTAAAAATATTTCAGGGCAACGTTCTCACTTTTTAGAAGATTTTCTTTTCGTACAAATATTGCAAATCATCTGAATTTATTAACTTTTGAACCAATTCTATTGTCGGAAGCAAATCGCATGGGAATTTAAATGCCGTACAAAGAGTGCGCCCAAACGACAAGTGGTTGGTTTGGCTTGGTGAAAAAAATCAAGAGCCGGTCGAAAATCGATGCCATCAACTTTGTGAGAAAGCTAGTTCTTACTTATCGCGACCAAGAATAGGATGATTGCGTACAATTCGTCAAAAAGTCTGTAGATATAACATAAACATTCAAGATCAAGAATAAATCCGCCCGCGACGAAATCTAATTTAGGCTCATTAGAAACGAAAAGGCAGCGGAAACCTTCTTATGAGAGGCCCAGAATTTGATGCTTGTTTTGTGCACATTCAAGTTATTAATCTCGAAACTACTCAGGAGTGGTGTATATAAACTGTAGAAAAAAAGGCACACGCTACAATCGAAGATAAAAAAATGCAAAATTGAATTATGACAATATAAGGCGACATTCGTTTTGTTATCTTCAAATATCAGTGACTTATCACGATAGAATTTCATACTGGAACATTCGCTGGATCTCCATTGTCGTCGCAATTCTGCGTCAGAGCGTCGGACGCAACAATCAATCAATCATATTTTAGATCAAGCGACAGGATGCGTCTGCGTCACACGTTGAACATTCTTCAGCTTTTTTCTGTGCCGCAAAGCTAAATTGCTATAATTTTTCTGTCATTTTGAGTTTCGTTCACTTTTTACTGCTTATTGTGAAAATACTGGCAATATTAGTGTCCCTGAAATTACTGTTTGATTTTTTTATTGACCGTGTCTAATTTTTGCACACTATTAAACAATAATTACATTCAAAAATTATAAACTTTGTTATCTGTTTACATTTGACAGCACTATGCGTTAGAGAAATTGCGTTGCAAATGTAAACTCGGAGCTGAAAAGTGTGGCAGAAAAATGTGCGTCCGACGCTCAGATGCTTAAATGCGACAATGGAAATCCACCTTTAATACTCTTTCGTTGCCATTATCAATATTCCCTTTTTATTGAAGGAAATGAATACAAAAAATAAATAAGACAAACACCGGAAAGGAGATACTGCAACAAAAGGATGCAATGGCTATGTTAGAATAGACTAAGGCGAATTTCGAAGCTGCGTAAGTCAATCGCTCCCTGTTTTCCTATAACCGCCTGTGGTACATCCGAAATTTCCAATACACTGGTAAGTCGGCGTGAAATTTTTTTGTCTAGGGCTAACAATCTTGTTCTCTGAGCAACGAACTAAACCGCGACCGTTGCCAGTTCGATCGAATGGCAACAAGTATGTCAATCCGGTTCAAGTTCCAATCTTCAGTTCGGACGTAGGAAGAACTGTCCCACTGAATGGACAATTTTCCATTTCCTTTGGATATTTTGAATTTCCTTGAACCTAAAAAAAACCAACACCCTAAACTCACAGTAATATCTTGATGCATTCGTCAAATTCACTCGATATATTGCGCTTCCCTAACCTAAAGGCGTATTGTAAAACAATATATCTTTGACCTGTCTATCCAGAGTGGCCTTAATTTCGATTCGATAAAGCTATACAGGAGGACCAGTTGTACTTAACTCATTTTGCACTGCACTCAAAAATTCAGTGATTCTCATTATGAAGTTAGTTAGTTTTAGGAAGGGGCGTCACGCTGAGCCGCGGCGCACACTAAGCACCAAAAGAGGGCCCTTAGCGAAATATCGTGGAACTAACTAATCACCACCAAAACATCCTAAATCCCCCATAAATTTGACCAACTTGTCATGCACCTCAGATCTTCCAGATTGTCGAAAAAAAAGACTGCCCAACCACAACCACTTTAGGCGCCAGACATTCACACAAAATGTGAGTAATGTCCTCTCTCTCACGTCAGAGTCGGCTATCCCCACCCGCATTGCATGATTCGCTAGCAAGCAGTGCCCCGTCAGTATTCCGATGAGTAACCGCAATCTTTCCCTACTCCATGTCAATATCTCCCTAGAGTCGATCCAGCATTGGCCAGAGTGACCAAGTGATTCTACAGCTCGTCAGCTGCTATCTTCTGAAGTTCGCTGTGTTCACTCTCTGATAAGCGCTTTGATGCCGCTTGGCGGTGGACTTCACCACTATTTCGGCTAACGCCAATCCCATTCTCGCCAGTTCATAGGCCAGTTTGTTCCCTGGTATGCCGATATGCATGCCCTGGTACCCAGCATAGTTGTACTCTATTCTGACAGCAAAGCGCTTTTCTAGTTGGAATTTAAAAAGAGAGTTCTTCCTCTGGAGTTCTCCCAAGAGTGCTTCCGGAGAGTTCTTCCTCTGGAGTTCTCCCACAAGTGCTAAACGAACAGCATCATGAATGAAACATCGACCTGTGCTAGAAGATGAGGGAGACTAGCGTACCGAGGATTGAATAGGCATGGACTTCTTATTCGTAGGCAGGGATTGACAACAGTGTTTAATTTTTGTAAATAGCTTAGCTTGTGTGGTTTGCTTAGTATGAGTGGTAGCAGGCTACAACCCTTTCATTTGTCACATGGAGGATACTCACAAAAAAATATAGAAAAACAATTAAAAAGAAAATTTTTCTACCTGATATAAAATCCCAACGGTTTATCACTGCCGTGCTTCAGGAGTCGAACACGTCGACACGTTTCCGGAACAATGTCGACATCAATAATTGCCGAAACCTGTCGAAAATCATGCGGATTCGATATTGTCGGCGCCTTGGATTTAATTGGAGTCTGTCCCAAAATACTGCTAATGATGTTTCGTGGTTTTATCGTTCCGTAGCCGGACAATTCCTCAAGACAGTCTCCTTCGAGAAAAACAACAATTTTTTTTTTAAATTATTCATTCGAACGTAATTGAATTGCGACCACTCACCTTTCCGCTGTACAATGATCCGAAGTAGTGGTTTCGCTGTGGTCAAGGCCCGTCCGAAATTGTCATCATTATTAATCGGTAGCAAGTCATTGTCGCGCGGATCGACATATAAAATCAAGAATTGAATATTATTCAGGCGATGCAACCGCTCAATCATTGTCGAGAACGTTTCGAAACTGTTCGACTCGTTTCTTTTCAGCGCCCATCGACGAAACTCTGCATCAAACTGCCAAGTATAGAAAAAAAAAACAACGAAACGGTAAGAAAATTTTCTCGCAAAAAGAAAGTCGGCGTAACAATTGTTCAGGTGTTTCACCTGTATGTGAGATTAGATGCTATCAAACGCTAGACGAATATTTGTTGTTTGCTACTAATCTTCTGATAACGAAAGAAAACAAACGCAACGCAAAAGAATAGGCTACAGGTCCGTTGGAATGTGTGGAAAGAAAAGCGAAGAAAAAAAAAATGGGAGTGGACGGAAGTGTTCGTTGTCCGGAAGAGAACGACTTATAATACCGCAACGGATTAATCGGCGTTTAATTGTAAGCTGCAGCATAGCACTGAAAACACTTTCCTTCATTTACCGTTGAAATATGGAAAATTCAGTGCACATTACTGTTCTTTACGGGTCATTTTCCGCGCAATTATCCCATCACCTGCTTTTTATGTTTCACTCGCCTCTAGCTCATCGAAAAACGCCCCGACTCATTTCAAATGAAACATAATTAATCCGGTGGCATTTACTCCTCGATTTTAATAAGCCCGAAACGTTTTTGGAATGCTTAGCGCACACCATATAAACAACGAACAAACCAAAAAAAAAAAATTTCTTTGAGTCATACCTTGGACTTAATTTCTACACGTTCACCTTCGACCCTGGACGTTATTTGAATTTTATTTTTGGACATTTTGTTTTTTACTGTACACGATTTTAAAATTACGATAAAATATAAATACGTTTTTTAAAAAAAATACAGAGAAATTAATAAAAATAAAAAACTAAACACAAACTCGACAGATATCCCGACGACTGACCATTTCGTTCGACGACAATTTCACTAAGTGAAGTTGGTCGCGGGTTGTGTGACTTTGTGCGCCGTCAAAAAGTGTAGGGTGCGTTCATATTTTGTGCTTGTGAGTGGTGAAAATTAATTGGCGGTAAGGATTATTTAACGGACTTTTTAACCGGATATAAAAAGTGGTCGAGCCCGAACGAAGTTGAAGACAAATAAATTCTCATTCTAAGTGGAATTATATAAGAGTTTAACAATGAAAACAAATAAATCGTTTTTAAGAACATTGTCAAGAAGGACACGCTATAGAAAAGCAAAAGATTCGATTTAAAAGCAATAATTTATCAAAAAATAAATAAAAACTCGGAAACAATTTTTTGAAAGGAAAGTTTTCCGAGTGTAATAATATTCTATTTATTTTGTATTCTGTTTCAGAAACGACTGAGTTCTATATTCACTTTGTAATTCGATTGTTACCGGAATATAGGGATTACGTTCAAAACCCTGTTTTTGAATTAAACACAAAGCAAAATTTTGAAATCATTGCAAAATCAAGTAAATAATTTTAGATTTATTGTTTTTAATTGTTTGTTAAATTGATTTGTATGTACTATTTTAATTGTGATCAACTGATTACTTTATTTTTGAGTGAGTTAAATTTGAACAAGTTTGAACGCTCAAAATAAAGGCTATTTTTAGAATTTTTTTAAAGTTTGCTGAAACAAATATTGTTGGAATTCTTTTTACAGTTTTTGTTATTAACAATCCCAGTTAAACATAGCTGCCCGAAAAAGACTTAAGGGGGTCATCCCGTGTGCAGGCTCTTTTTTTACACCATTTTTGGAAATTTGTTCTGGCGAACTTAATAATGATGGAACTGTGAAATTTTTACCATATATTTGTGCACAGATTGAGCACACTTAAGAATTTTTTCAGCCCCAAATTGTCGGTCATTACTGAAATATACGCCAACTTAACCAACTATTTTTCAAAAACCTTGTTTTCGGTAGACACGATTGCGGTCGTTCTGCTTATCTCAAATAAAAAAATCAAACGGCACTTTAATCTGTGAAGTTTGAACTAGTTTTGGAACTAGGATTATCAAAAAATATTGAACAGTTAATTTTTGGCAGCTTGTTGAACTTTTTATCGTGAATTTTGGTGTGTTTTTACGAATTCTTCAGGTCGCCAAAAAAAAACGGCTTGATGAATCACAATTATCCTAGTTTGGAGACAATGAAATGCTTGTTTTCTCTGAAATGCTTAATATTAGCAGCTCTTTCTGCTTTCCAGACCACTGCAGTGTCTATCAGGTGGAGCTTATTGCGACCAAGGAGACCCTGTCCTGGCTGAGGTGTATATTACTAGGAATATTAGCATTTTCACAGATAGCCAAGCGGCAATAAAATCCTTGGAATCGACCTCGATAACATCAAAGGTCGCCGTAAAATGTAGATCATCTCTTAAGGAGATGGCTGAAAAGTTCAATATTCTTCTGTGCTGGGTGCCAGGACACAGGGATATTCCAGGGAACTGCATGGCTGACAAACTCGTTCGGCGCGGTACCACCCTTCAGACTTTGCCGGTACATCAGAATCTGGGTGTGCCTCTCTCCACATGTAAACTGCTACTGAGATTGGACTCAATTGAGAAAACTAGCTCAAAATGGGCAGATGGTACTACATGCCACACTGCGAGACAGATCTGGCCAAAGCTGGAACTAAATAGCTCTAAAAGGCTGACTCCGCTCAAAAGAGCGGACATCAGTAAAACAGTCGGTGTCCTAACCGGACACTGTCTTATAGGTCGACATGCTGAAAGGCTCGGACTTTTCTCAAACGACTTCTGTAGAAGCTGCCAGGATGAGGAGGAGGAAGAGACAGTCCTTCACTTTCTCTGTACTTGTCCAGCTCTGTCATCCAGAAGGAAAGCTCATCTCGGAGCTTACTCCTTCAACTGTCTTGGCGATCTTGCCACAATGGAGGTCGCGAGAATCGAACGCTTCATTACAAGCTCTAACTCGAGTAGGACCGGATTCGATGATCCTGTGGTATCACAACGGACCTTTTAGGTCTAACTGTGTCCGTGCTCTCACGGATAGCCACGCGTACCTAACCTAACCTAACCTAGAGCCTACCTACAATTGTGGGTAGCAGTAACGGTGTTGGTACACAGTGTTGAAGATCGATTGTGAAATATTTTTTTTTGTTCTTGAACTAACTTCTTATCACTTTTTTATAATCGTAGGCTACTAAGGCCGTTATTACTACGTTCAGTTAAAATTTAACCGGAACTTTAACTGTAAGTTTCGTATGAGCATCTGTCAGTTAAAGTTCCAGTTAGAACGTTACTGATGATCGTAGGGACGGGCCTAAATTGTTAACTTAAAATAACTTCTCGGCATTTTTGGAGGCCCACAAATAGTGCCACAATTTTTGTAGTACAACGTGCGCAAAACAAACAGCAGTTCGACCATTCTCGGTACCTTAGAACGTTGCGAAATCTCTCATCTTGCTTTACTTGCAATTTAAATAAGTATCATAATGTCACAATGCCACGGGTCAGGTCGAGTATTGAATTTCTGTGGCATGATCTAGTCGCTACTTTGTTTATGTCGTAGACAAATGCCGATTGAGTTATGACCGAACGACTTGCATGACTTATCAGTTAGTACGAGGAATAACAAAAGGAAGACTTGCTTAAAAAAATAACGCACCCATAACGTGGTATAAAACAATTGAACTACAACATAAATCGAGATTTGATGCTTCATTTGGTACTCCATCTTGGGGGTGGTGTCATCGTATCGCCGCAGTATATCATGTCGCAGAAGTAAAACTGCGGTTAGATGATCTGCCGCAAGTAATACAACTCTTTGTGTTCGTGATTCAACTTTTGTCACAAAAAATGTAGACACACCAAAAATCACTACCCAAAGAAGAAAAAAACTGGTAGACCAATTTTCCAATTTTCATTTAAGTGTGTCCAAATTCGTGAAGGCAATAAAAAAATTAATTTTAGTCTTTCCATAGCTGCAAGAAATATAATTAATTTCTAAATATAAATATATCCTTATTAGGAAGCCCGAGAGTGAAGTCTTAGTCTGACAAACTTGGAAGTGAAGAATGCCAAGTATCTTAGGATAATTGTAAATTTTTTATTGCAGAAAAACAACATGTTTTTGTATTGTACAAATGCAACGTGCAGCTAATGCCGTGTGTAAAAATAGCGACAAAAATTCGAATTTGCTAAAAAAAAAGACGGCAGACGGTACTACAAATTATCGTAATTCTGTTTTGCAATTTCCGGATTAAATTGATTGTTATATTTTTGACTTGTCCGTTGTATCTTTTCCTTTACAACTTCTGGCACCGGCTCATCGACCTCACCACGCGCTTTCTTAATGACCAATTCCTGTCGTTGCTTCTCGGAAGCTTCACGCACCAATCGCGCCCTTCGTAATTTCTCCAGCATTTGTTTTTTTCGTTGCATCCGTTCCGGTTCGTTTGAGTCGTCATCGGACGAACCTCTCCTTTTTTTCTTCCGTTTTTCCTTTTTACTTTTCTTTGATTTATGTTTTCGGTCTTTATCGTGCTTATCATGTTTGGATTTTTTCTTTTCCGTTTTTATTTCGATTGGAGGCTGCTTCACTTCTGTCGCTTTAGCGACGGTTAATGTGACCGGTTTCTTATCAGGTACGAACTTTTTTATCACATTCAACGGATCGTGATAGAACTTTTTATTAATATCGGACTCGGGTTCGGGTTTCCCGGAACCGTAATCGGATCGGTTCGGCGCCATTTCGTACCAGCTTCGCGTTTTCAACGCTTCGTTTGTATTTTGACCCAAGTACGTGAGATAACCGATTTTTTTCTCATATTCTTCGGTTTCTTCTTTCTTTTCTTTGATGTGATCGGCATTGGGTTTCGCTATCGTGTCTGTACCACTTTCGATGCGTGCAAATAAATTCACATGTTCTGATTCAGTACTTCGATATTCGGATGATGTTGCAGGCGCTACTCCGGATTGGTCTTTTACTTTTTGTCTGAGAAGGTTGATCCTGACCTCTTTGTCCTAAATAGAGAAGAGTTCTTCATTAATGTTCCATCATTGCGTAATATCATTTCGGAATAATTACCGCCAAAGAAATTCGTCGCAATCTCTCCTTTTCTTCTTCTGCAGCTTTCGCCTGGTCTTTTCTGACCCGCGCGATGTTGTCTTTTGTACGAACGTGCCATCTATTAAAAATACAAATATTTTAATATGAGAGTAAACAAATTTACTATCGGGATGGAACCTCTAGGGGAGTCTTAACTATTAAAAGAAATAAAGTCCCCAAATTCAATTCTTCGATAAATGGATTTTTCTTACACCCTGGTTGTAGAGTAGGCGTACTCGAAAGGCTTTAAATTGGATTCTTCTGTCTTTAATTGCAGGCATTACCTGGGGTCTATTCCTCTGGGACAAATAGTGCTATAAAACTCAATCAGGAAATCATATATTGTTATTTATATGAACATTAAAACACATTGCAGCTTTCGCAAGCTAGGTAGGTAGGTACGCCTGTAAGAATACCAATGTTACCCCAGGATCATTGAAACTACTGTCCTACTCTCTAAACCATTAAGAGCTAATAATGAAGCGTTAGATACTCCTAACCTCCCAATGGAGGTTAGTGCATGGTCACTGAGACTGGCGTAGAAGTCGGCGCCTAGCTAAACATTTCTCTTAGCGAGTAGATGTAGACAAGTTCAAAGAAGATGAAGAAATGTCCTCTTATTCATCATCCAATCAGCTTTTACAAAAGCCGTTTGAAAAGAGACCGAGTAAATTTTTTCGGTACAAAAACCGTCTTGCGATTTTTTCCAAATATTTGCAGCTAATTGAAGAATCAGACATAGAAGGTTTTATAAAACCATAAATATGTGTAGAATGTAGATGGTAGAGGACGATTTCAAATTTCGATTCACTGCGACTTTAGTTGGTACATCGGCTATAATAATTCCCTCAGGACAGTTACAGTTAGACATGAGTTCCAAAAAAAATATGTGTACGGAGCCAGAAATCCTCTTGTTGGTCTCTTATTCTTGCTCAATGGCGACATTCTACTATTTTAAATGATGCCAGATGTTCTGTTACCTCTATTAGGACCAAAACAAAGTTCTAGTAGTCTTCAATTTAGTGAGCTACATTGCGGACCAGACCAGTCTGAATAGACCAAAAAAACCAGTCTGGTCGTACGCATAAACTCAAACCAAACCAGTCCTTTTAGACTGATTTTGATTTTTGTACAGACGAAATGAAACCAAACCAGTACTGTGAAAATGCGCACATAAATAAAAGACCAAATCGGACTATGTAGACTGGTCTGACCACACGTAAACGCGGTCATTGTGGTCGACTACCCCTAAGGGACTAGACTTCAGCACCTCGCCTAATCTCTTTGAAGAATGGCATGTATTGTACATTCAAATACAAAGTTGTGATGTGTAACGTCTCGCCCGTAAAGAGAAAGTGGCAGCAATGCTTGTACTAGCAAAATTGTATCATTCTCCTGAAAGTTGTCATAATATAACTTAATTTAATAGGAATCGATGTATTTTACCGGAGTATCGAACTATCACGACCTCTATAGACGCTCTGGAGAACCGCAGAAATGTCGGAGCTTTCAGCATCCACTACAGATACTTTAACGGCGAATGTAGTGATGAATTACGTCGGCTTATTTCACTTCTTTTTATTTTATCTCACCTTGGTGCTGACGTATACAGGTTGTACGTACTTTTCTCATATTGGAAAGAATAGACAACCACTCAAAACTCGATCGACGCGAATACGGAATGTATGTCTATCCTCAGTGTTCCCTAAGCGGTTTAGCATTAAATGTTTGACGTGTAACGTCTACCGTTATTTCCTAAAACATCTCCAACTTCTTAATCCAAACTTTATTTTTCCCTTCTCACACCGATCTTGACCCTATCTAACTACTGTAACATTAAAGGGTAAGTTTTGAATGCCTCTTTAAGAAAGAATCTATTTTATCCATCATATGGAGATTCTGGGTTGAATAATTTTTAAGGCTGTGCCGTGGTTAATAAGATTCATTTCATGTGAGAAAAATCTACGAAACATTTAGCGCTGACAGAAAAAAACTCATCGCTTTCCTGTAAGAAATCATCGTGAAGACGACCAATACGGTTCAGAGAAATGCTGTTACTGGCCCATTTTCGCAGTTTTTTGAGGCACTCTCCATTGTTTGCAAGTCTTTCACAGAATCGGTTACGTCGTCAGCCAGTTCTACAAACATATTGTTGACTACGATAGCCAAAATAGGGGTGAGATCACAGCTCCATGTGCAGGTCTCTAGACAGACTCTCGTAGTTCGAATTCAATAATTCGGCTTCACGTAAACATTAACGCGAACTTCTGAAGAAGTAGTTAACGCATTCGAAAGAAAGGTCGTCCGAAGAATTTTGGGACGTGTGAAGGAACGGAACGGACTACCGATTAAGATAGTTTGTATCAACCTTCAACGTTCATCAAGCTACCTAAACTGCAGTGGGCTGGCCATGCGGAGCGGATGGGAATCGTGCTCTTAAATGCAAAGCGAGCGATAATAGGCCAGTAGGCAAACCACGCAAACAATGGGAAGACGTGGTTAATAAAGACAGCAAAACCATCTTAAAAATTAGTAGCGGTTTTTGCATCGAGACGATTGGAGGCAAGAACTTCATCAGGTCAGTGCCCGATTTGGGCTGTCGCGCCACTCATGATGATGTCAAGAAAAGTTGCATGTTCTAACTCCTTATATAAGTATGTTTTCATGAGATAATACTACCTCATAGAAGGCCGTATCCTTTTTAAATAGGCATGCAGTGATTTCGGCTACCCGTTACATGTTTTTTTTTGGATTATTCCGAGTTTTTTAAGGTGTACATACATCTGGGTAGTTAAACAAAAAAAAAGCAAAAAGGTCCTAATTCGAAAGTACCATGCTTTAAGTGTCTACCCTGAAAATTTCATAAAGAAATTTGCTGTAATGATGAAGTTACAGCGTTTTGTAATCGACCTGGTGAGCAACGACTAAATAGCGTAGTCTTAGCCGTCCCAGGTGCTATGCAACCCCTTAAGCTTTTGAGATTAAAGGTCACACGACTTATTGGTCTAAATCTTTCGCAGTCGTGTGATTAGATTTACCAAACTAGGTTTGTAAAGTATTCATACCCTATTCAACTCCACTGGAATATGATTGAGTAGAACTCAGCTCGTTAAGATCATCTTTGATCGAAGAATGGCAGTGTCTGGCGCATAGAAATTCTTAAAAAATTGTGACGGCGGACATGGTGTGAATAACTATAAGAATGTGGGGTGGTAACGGCCATAGCCTATATCTGCTGCCAAATAACATCGAAATAAGTTCCCCTCACGTTCTCGTGTTTCATGAGCCCTTTCCTTGAAGATTTCAATCCGGAGCCAATTTGAAGATGTTTAGCTCTGGATTCTATCCATACATTGCCGCTCTCCTCCCTGAATCTCAATGTTTATTTTAGACTGTTCTTTTTCAGGCAAGATTTAAATATTTATTTGCAGAAAAAAAAAATTAAATGAATGACGGAAGCTTCAGCTGTGCAAGTTTTTTAGAGATACCCACAACCGTACGTATAACGTGAAATATTTTAGTATTTTTTTTCCTAAGCATTACACTTCCGCCATAGCCGGTCCCAAGCTCGGTCGAGCAAGGAGGGCCTGGAGTTATCCTGAATGGCCAGTAACACCAGTGCGTCCCAGGAAGTAAGCAAGAGTATGACATAATTGGACTTGTAGCATAGATGCGTGAACTTCATCATATCATATCTAGCTGAAAATGCACCCTCTTTTCCTACCAGGGTGTAATAAAGAAGTAGGACCGCCCCCCCCCCCCTCCAGGCTCAGGGGTTGGGTGATGTGTTAACAACTCATCTTCGGAAAAATCAACCTAGTTTCAAAACTTGATGCATACTAAAGGGAAAAGTTAATGACAAAGACCAGTTGGAATACCACGAAAGCGCCGAGCGAACTGGACTCTATTGACGCCGACAGCAAGTTACTGCTAAGATCCACAAACTGGAGGACACGGCCACAAAACCGAGAAGACTGGAGGCGGCACATACAGAAGACCAAGAACCCATTTTTGCCTTAAAAAAAATTTCGTGCGTTTGTGCTTCCTTTTAATAATTTTGACTAGGCAGTGATGAGACTAGTAACACTTCTCACGACTGTCTTAAAGGAGCACCATGAAAACTTGCGGACACGAAATTTTTTAAATGGTTTGCAGATAGAATTTAACCAAACAAATAGGAAAGGGTCCAGGCAATCTGATTATCATATTTACCTTTTCTTAGGCAAGATATTCATCGTGGAACCGATAAAAAGGATATTCCCCAACCACTCAACTTCAAGTCAGAAAGTAACACAAAATGTCAAAACAAACAACAAATGGTACAGTCAAAATAAAAAGTTTATTGTAATGTCACTCCACGCGTATCAGGCAGCACTTCGTGGTGACTTCGGAATTTTTGAATTTCACAATTTTTTAAGTAAAATTCAAATAAAAAAAATCTAGTAAATATACTCGCAAAAATTGCAATTAAAATGAAATCACTCTCCGAATTGAATGAATAAAATCTTCTTCAGTTTCACTGGACAATTTTTGCATTTTTTTTATTTAGTTTATACAACAGGCACCAATCCTAAATTTCGTTTATCCTACAAAGTAATAACAGCGGTAAATGCTTTTTATAAAAAAAAAAGTTATACTTTGATTTATACTACTTATTTTAAATTTACATTAGGCTCGAACTCTACGATTCAATCCGAACGTTGTGTTGGTCGGTCGGTGGGAACGAGGGCATTTCACCGGGAATTTTCATGTTTCAATCGCACGACCCGTCAAGCCAACCGTCTCGCCATCGTTCGTAAACTTTGGAGCAATCGAAAATGGGCTTGCCAATCTTAACGTTGACCTTGTTATGCAATCGGCAAAGCCATTGCGAAAGTGCATGTTGTGATGAAGCGTCGACTGGCTCTTTGATGAGTCTACGCGCAAAAAAACGAGATGATGAAATTAGTACGAGGGTTTATAAGGGGGTGTACGGCATACTCACTCACTCTGAAGATCCCGGGCGCAATATTCACAGGGATAAAGATTTGCTATCGAATTCATTAGATTGGTAACGTCGTGTTTTTGAGCCATTGTAGGTTTTTCGGGGAAGGTAACGCCAATTGTGTGAAGCAGGCCCCACGTGGATCGGCCCAAGTCATTTTTATCTAGCGGACATTCCGGTTCCCTTCTGGACTGATCGTCGGAATCGCCTGAATTCCGATTAGCGCCATCGGTACTCTGAAGAGACGAAACGGAACCGGTCAATTTTAACTTAAATTTCGAGTAATCTGGCACTTACCACGTCCTTTGTCGAAATGTGCATTACGTCGCGTTGCTTTTTCGCCCATGATTTAAAATCGGTGCACGTTCTGCAATTCGGATCTGACTGAAATGGGTTTAGATTAGAATTTGGCTCATATTTTGACATTTTATAACCAAAAATGTATTGTTTTTTTTTTCTTATGCGGCGGAATTGCTGTCAGATGGTTCGATGTCACTGGCGAGAAATTCACTTAAAAATCTATGAGGATTTTTGATTTCATGACAGGTTGTAGGAAATTTTACGAGACAAATTATGGTTCAGTGTACATTGGTTTTTTAAATTTTAAATATTTAAAATTTGTAACTACATAATTAATATGTACATAATTTGGCTTTGCCACAAATTTCTTTTTTCATTCGGAAAATTCAAATGGTTGCTGTTATCGCAGAAATAATTTGGAGTGAACAGTTACCAACTTTCAGGAAGTTCTAATTTTTCCGACTTGGTAATTTACAGTCGACTGGTTTTATCTCTGCACTAAAATAAAAACAGTTTTAACTTTATCAACGCGTCGTATAGAACAGAAAAAATTTTTTAATTGGTTATTAATATTAATTTGATCATTAGTTATGCATTAGGAGCAAAAAATACAAGCAAGTCAAAAAGGACGTTCAACGCTTGAAAAAGGCTACACTTAACAGGCATAAAATAGAATGTGAAAAATGTGGGTTTGTGGTACGTTCATCCAGCTCGTAAGCTGTAGTGGGTTGACCATGTGGAGCGAATGGAAAATAGAACAATCCCCAAACGTGCTCTTAAAGGCAAAGCGAGTAGTAACAGACCAGTAAGTAATCGATGGGAAGACTCAGTTGATGAAGATAGCAAAGTAATATTAAAAATTATCAGCTGGAGAACGCTGTCTTTGGATCGAGACGATTGGAGGCGACGACTTCAGGAGGCCAGGAGCATTGTCGCTGTCGCGTTATTGATGAATGGATGAGCAAGCTCATGTACAAAAGATGCTGCGTTCCGTTTATTTTTGGCTTCGGTGAAAAGCTTGATAGTTCGAATCCTAACCGGGCAATTGCATAAGTTAGACGAATGACCCGCATCGCCACATACTACACAACGTGTTCGATGCAGAGAAATTAGGTACGACTGGAGTTTTCGTAGGCAATATACATATATTCGTGTTCTTAGTTAAATGTCACGCAGTAAGCTGAGAGTAAGTCGCTGAGATATGTCTAAACCTCTGGTAGTTGAAAATAATTTTGATAAGCTTTTCCCGAAAGACCTCCAAGTTAATTATAAACCTAGTTATCACCAGCTTAGTGAGACCTGGAGAGAGAGCGAAGTTGTTCATACAAATTGTTAATACGTCCTTGACAAATAAGACAAACACGTCTGATATTTTTTGATTGCTTATATACGATTTTGTTTCGTTTTACACTATGTTTCCTTTTAAAAACAGGACAATGAAAGCTGAAAGTGTTATTGTCTATTTTAATACTATCAAAGTCACGATTATCTTCTCTTTTTTTACAGTTTAAGTATTGTTTAGCATTGATTCTACGCTTTTTAACACTTGTGTTTTACCTAGGACTGTAGCAGCAGCATCGCTATTCCCTTATCTAATCCAGATGCTTCGATTTTACCTCGTATATCTATTGTCGGTAGGTCAAGTCAGTTGTGTAAAACAAACAAACTCGAACAGCAATAATTGTATTTATATCTAAGCGTAAAGAGCTAGGGTTATTTACTGACGTACTGGAAATACCAGTGTTACTACTTAGTCGTAAGCAATGTTGCTTTTTTTAGAAAGCGGAAACTACAAACAAAACACAGTTTTTTGGAGCTTCAGGTCTCGTTATGCAATGTACGTTCTAGACTAAAGCTAGTATTAGACTGTTTGACCATGTGATCAAATTAAAGTAATTAACAATGCGAAATAGCAAATTACAATTAATCTTACAGTATCCGCTCGGTCTAATTCGCTATTTCGTATTTCATATTACTGCAATTTGACAACTTAGTCAAACATTGTAATATTAGCTTAAGACTCGAAACCAAATCTCAGCAATGTTAACCGAGTAACGGTAGAGTTCATCCACATATATACGGATGGCTCCAGCACTGAAGGCGTAGTAGGTGGAGGTGTCCTCTCTGACATGCTTACTTTTAGCATCTCCTTCCATCTTCCGGATTACTGTAGTGTCTATCAGGCGGAGTTCATAGCGATCAAGGAGGCGTTGTCCTGACTGAGGCGTAAATGTATAATGTTTCACAGAAAGCCAAGGGGAAAAAAATCCTTGGAATTGGCCTCGATACCATCAAAGGTCGCCGTAGAATGTTGATCATCTCTTAAGGAGATGGCAGAACAGTTCAATATTCTTCTGTGCTGGGTACGAGGACACGGATACTCCAGGGGAACTGTATTTCTCTTTCACTTTCTTTTTACCGGAACACCGAAATCTGGCTGGGCCTTTTTCTACATGTAAACTGCTACTGGGATTGGACTCAGCTTAAAAAACAAACTCAAGATAGAAAGACGGTATTACATGTTACACGACGAGACAGATCTCGCCGAAGGTGTATTCAAAATGGTTTCACTACAGTCGGTGTCTTGAATAAAAACTGTCTTACTGATTCGCATGACTTAGCCTCTACTGTACAAGCTGCCTGGATGAGGAGGAGGAGGAGACAATCCTTCATCTTCTCTCCACATGTCCAACTCTATCCGCTAGAAGGAAAGCTCATCTTGGAGTTTACTTCATCAACAGTCTTAGTGAACTTGCCGTAGCGAAGGCCAAAATTCCAGCGCTTCACTGCAAGCTCTAAATAGTTTGACGAGTAGGACCAGATTTGATGATCCTATCGTATGGATATGGAATGGATCTTTTTAGGTCGAAGTGTGTCCATATTCCACATTCAAACGTAGAGCCACGCGTACCTACCCACTAGGAAATTTGAGGAGAACTCCGTGAGGGAGCAAATAACGAGGTTTCTACTATCCCTCACAATGGAGGAAAAAAGAAGATTAATAACAAAACTATGCAGAAAACCGTCACTTCTCTTTCTTTGCTCCAAATGGATGAAAATGGGACTATATGAAGACCATTTTTGAGTTTTACTGCAGATCTAGTTTCTCGTTTTAAGCTCCCTTACAAGTATTTTTGAATGCTTTCTTTGGAGGTATATTGGAGATCTGATTTTAGCGGACATGCTCTTGCAAAAAGGAGGTCAAATGGAGGAGAAAACGAGGTCTCCAAACCTCCCTAAGGAGTAGTCCGGGATTAATCATGGGATGCTCCCATTTCCTACTGGGTACCTACTAACCCAACCGAGAGACACATAATTGATTTTTATCCAAAGTGGACGTTTGGTTGACTATCTCGCATACACACAAAACAGAACGTTTGTAATAACCCAGTAGGAAATGGGAGCATCCCATGATTAATCCCGGACTACTCCTTAGGGAGGTTTGGAGACCTCGTTTTCTCCTCCATTTGACCTCCTTTTTGCAAGAGCTTACTTGAGTGCATTAATTTTCGTGTACCTAGCCGCTCATCACGATCTAATGATCTATTCTACACCAAGTGTCATATGACTGTATATGGTAAGAACTGCCCAGCCACTCGATTAATGGAAACTGGAAATAAATTTTGTGGCATTATCGATTTTTTTAATACAAATGTTGCTGAAGTCAAATCATTGAATTGCTTGAAATCTTAGTTTTAATTAAATTGAATTATATATTTATGTACTAATTCTAATATTGATGTTGATATTTATAATATTACACTATATTCTGAAGGGTCACGCACCCGTTAATTGTATAAAATAAAAAATATAAAAAAAAATACCAACTGTCCAGCTTATGACGGTAACCCCAACATTTAAAACACCGTTTTGCACCAAAACAACTCCTTGCTTAATAAACGTTTCATATCATTTAAAATATAATATTCCTAATATAACAGGCGGCGTTTTACTCTGCAAATTAACTACAATTTGTAACGAACGTAATCCTACGTCATAATAAATTAAGTCTACCCTTGCAACCGCGGTTCCTGTTTCAAAATCATATATGACCGTTTCTACAACATGCTTACAGCGGTACACGACATTTAATTTCTCATAAGGGAATTTATCCGAACAATTTCTTTTACTGCAGTGCGTGTGGGAAATTTTTTGACAAACCCCAAAGTAAGAAGAAGATTCTGACTGAAGTCTGAAATCGAAGTGTCTAGTCGCCATATTGACCATACGTTCGAAGAATTTCGTGTTTTTCGGTGCTAAACCCCAGGTAAATGCAACTTTCTTCCTATTTCATCTTTCACTAGGCTTAGTCTTATACATTTTACTATTAGTTAAGAAATGGAATTGATGATTTAGTACAAAACAGCCGATTTAAAAAAAATCCTTACAAATTATGTAACAAAAATTTCACGGGAATTTTTGATTAATCGAAAAACCAGAATTTATTTTCCATGGGTTTGCAAACTATCTCTGTATAAACAATCAAAACAAAAAAAAACTTATTCTCAATTTTTTTGGCATTTATTTACACCTGGAAGTTATATTTTTGTAGGAAATCGCGAAACCTGCGAGAGAAAAAGTGTGAGAAAAATTGATGGGAGCAGTACATCGACGACTCTGCAAGCAAAAGTCGCTGGAATCGTCGTCGAGGTCGTCAGAGTGAAGTAATGCAAATTTAATTTTACACTTATACTTTAAAACATAAGTCTGGGCACAGTTTCTTTTATCCAATTAAACGCACGATATATTTTTTTGTTTGCTTCAACTTTTCGTTACGTTTGCCAAGGTAAGATCTCGACGGTAAAGTCGAAGACAAGCAAACGCCCGAAGCCTAGAAGAAAATATATCACGTTGCTCAGAACTTATCTATAAAAAAAAAATCACACCCTCTGGAATTTGAGAATTTATAATTCAAGTATAGTATAAATTGCAGATCATCAGAAATGCCTAGAGAGCCTGCGGACAAGCTCCAGTCCTCCGGTCATGTGGACTATGACCGTAAAAAAGACTCGGATCGACATCGGAATCGCGAACGATCACCACCAGTTTCACGGTATCGCGACAGATCATCGGAACGATACACCAGGGATCGATCGAGCGAACGATATCGTAGCGGAAGACATCGCGAACGAAGTCGAAGCCGTCCGCGAAACGCCGATCGATACCGAACCACGAGTCCAAGCCGACGTAGTACAAGTCGTTCGCGACATCGAAGCAGATCGCCGCGTCGTCAACAACATCATAGCGGAAAATCGTCGCGTCACTATTCATCAAAAATGCGATCGCAACGAAGTCGATCGTCTTCGTACGGCTCGTCGAAAGCTTCGTCACGATCGCGCGAACGAAGCAAATCGCGTCGAAATTCCGGTACCGAACGCAACAAGGAATCGTCTGCGCCAGCTAGCTCGCAAGTTCATGTCTACACGTCCGAGGAACTTCAACAGATCTCACATAGAAATAAAACAGCTGCTGATTTAGCCTCGTACAATTTGCCATCATCGTCAAGCGGCATGTATCAGAACGCCAAAAGTTGGAGCGTAGCCGATCAAGCGAGCGCAGCAAGACTAGCTGAAAATTTCGACGAAACGCTCGACGAACCGATCGATAAGGAACGCATTCATCGCGAAATGGAAGAGAAACTACGTTTAGCGCTCGCCAAAGAAGGCAAAGTTTATCCGCCGCCAAAACAGGAACCGTCACATCCGGTTTTCGCGAACGACGGTTCCTTCTTGGAAATATTCAAGAAAATGCAACAACAAATGCCGACACAACAGCACCAGCAGTCCATCATCGAAACGGCCGAACAGAAGACAAAAAATCAACCGATTTGTAAACGGCGCGGCGGTAAAATTCTCAAGACCGGTATCGTGGCCAAGTCACGTTCTCAAGAGACGGGCAACAATGTCGATCCGAAAGATTTCTGGTCGATTTACTTACAGGAAGTGAAAAAATACAAGAATACATCGTGCGATGTCGACAGTAAAACGCGACCGCTCGTCAAATAATTTTCAAACGTGACCGGGGACCACAAAAACCACTACTTTAACTTTTATTATATATAAAACAAAAAAAATATTCTATAATTATTATAAACTGAATTCATCAATTCCATTTCAATTTACCGAATCAAATACGCAAGCTAGAAACCCACAAACGGATTATATAGGGATTACATAACGCATTTATTATGATACAATTGTTAAAATAGGAAATTGCTTATCACAGTCGCTCTACTTGTGAGCGAGCAGTTTTCAATTGCAAATTGGCCACACTGTACCAAAAATTTGCCATTGGAATCAGCCTAACTTTACTCTATCACTTAGCGCGGCCCTGATACTAAGCAATTTTCTACTCTGCTGCCTCCCTAACAGGGAGGAAAAACCGCAAAAAAATTATTAGCACTACATAACACAATTTCTGTGAATTTTAATTTTAGTCTTTACGTTTTCTTTTCTACTTTTATTTACAAAACTTTTTTCCAGTAATATTAATTTCGAATTTTCTTTCCATTAATCTCACAATAAATTGTTAAAAACAAACAAACAGCGAAAACTAAACCAAAAAAAAAAAAACCGAAACAATGCCAGCCGTTACCGAAAAACTTGGAACAGCACCGTTCGATCCACGCTTCCCCAATCAGAATCAAACGAAACATTGCTATCAGTCATACATTGATTTCCATCGTTGCCAGAAAGTTCGTGGCAGCAACTACGAACCATGCCAGTACTTTAAGAAGGTCTTCACTTCGATGTGCCCGAATGCCTGGGTCGAAAGATGGGACGGACAAATCGCGGAGGGTACATTCGCTGGACGGATTTAAATATTGTGACTAGTGAAAGGAACGAGTGTAAAACATTTAAAAAAAAATATTAAGATCTACCAGCCATCTTCAGTACTAGTAAAACAATTTAAAAAGAGAATAAAAAATAAGTTACAAAAAAAAATAAATTAGATGAATTGAATTTTTCTTTGTTTTTATGTATGAGACATCTTCTCCGAGCAGCTGAGTGTAGGGGAGTCGTTCAAACTGCCAGATGTATGCAGTATTTTCTATGCGGAAATTCTGGATGTGTTGCAGGCAGCAAACATATTGTTAATGGGGGAGAAATGTGATCAGAATATCTCACTCTACGTTGGCAGTCATGAAGGCGCTGGAATCGGTCATCATTAAATCCAAGTTAGTAAAGCGCTGTCGAGAATTGCTGACGATACTTTTTGGTCAGAACAGAGTACTGATTTGCTGGGTGCCAGGACATAGTAATATACTAGGGAACGAAAGAGCGGATGAGCTTGCAAGATCGGCATCGAATGGTAGGGTTGACGAGGATATTGGTCCACAGATGTACGGTTTCAAAGCGCAAACTGGTGAGCGTGGAAATAACACGGCTAACTCTAGGTGCAGAGATTTTGCAGGATTTTTAGAGCCATGTGGTCTGAGCTGGATTGTCAAAAAACTAGGAATATATTAATTTGGGATAGGGGAAGGCTGTGACTGCTCGTTGGAGCACAGGCTGGTCACTGTATGCAGGGGAAACACGCTGTGACTAGGGTTAGCGGAGATGGACATATGTAGGTTCTAGGCTGTGGAGGACATCACTCACTCACATCTTGTGTGAATGCCAAGGGATCGCTAGAAGGCGACTCAGATTGCTGGGTAGTCTTTTATTCGATAACATCGAGGATTTGAGGTCGTTAGGGTATGACAAACTGATCGGGTTCTGCAGGGAGTTAGAGTGTTTTTGAGGGGATGGAACAGCCTACGAGAATCTGAAGGGTTCGCAATGGGCCCATATGGCGCCTAGTGAGCGCGGTGGTTCTAGCACTGCGCCCCTTCTTAAACCTAAACCTATGTACGAATTTGAAGGATGGGTACGATTGTGGTGCTTTGGAATGAACACTGTTATGGTACTAGATATATATATATATATATATATATATATATATATATATATATATTTTCCAAATTATTAACATTTAGGGCTTACGCTAACTTATAATTAAACTGTGCTCCGGCTTTCGTCTCTACATCAAATGTTATTCCATTATAGCACGGAGGCTGGTGTCTCTAATACTGATAGTAAATTTCTGAAGGAAAATGGAGCAAAACCTTCCTGCGAATAGCTAAACTAACTTAAACTAACTTAAATCTACTTAACTAGTACATAAAAACTTAACTTAGATGTTCTTGCTATGGTTGAAGCGGAGAGAGGATCAAAGGGTTTACCGCGGCTGTGCATCGAAGCAAGAAACGCTGTTTTAATGTTTGTACGGTATCGTAAACCAAAGCCATGCTCGCATTTTCATGTAGTAATCGCGTAGAGTAGTGCCACGGTTTATTAAGTATAATCTTCAAGCATTTGTTCTGCACAATTTGAAGAGTTCTCTTGTGAATATTGGCACAACAACTCCAAGTAGGAGCGCCATAGAGCAGCATTGGCTGCAACACGATTTTGTATTTTAGTAACTTATTTTCCAGGGACAGTTTCGATTTCCTGTTTATGAAGGGATACACTACTCTAATACTTTTCATTGTTTTAGAGGTCGCTTGGGCTATATGTTGGTGGTATGTGAGCTTCTTATCCAAGTAAACACCAAGATATTTAATATCATTGCTCCAATTTATCATTTGGCCCAAGACATTAATGGAGGGGTAGGGAAGGTATCTCTTAGCTCTTCTTTTCGTGAAATAAATAGCTTGCGTTTTATCCACATTAACCTTGATTTTTCAATCTTTGAAAAAATCTGAAAAGGCTTCCAGTTGTAGTTGAAGGTTGTAAATGATTATACTGGGGTCCGTTGAGATGGAGTATGAGGCAGTATCATCAGCAAAGGAGGCGATTTCGCAGTCATCCATTTCAGGAAGGTCAGAAGTGAACAAATTATATAGCATAGGACTGAGACATGAGCCTTGCGGCACACCTGCAGGTATTCTACGTTTATTTGAAAGATGTGACTTTAATTTCACTTGGTAGAATCTCGATGATAGAAAGGAAGATATAAGCTTGATTAAATATGTAGGACATTTTAGATCAATTAGCTTGTATATTAGGCCTTGATGCCACACCGAATCGAAGGCTTTTTCTATATCGAGGTCTATCATCCCCACAGACTTCTTATTTTCAAACGCCTTATTGATATCTCTGGTTACTCGATGTAGCTGGTGGTTTGTCGAATGACCTTGACGGAACCCGAACTGAAAATGTGGGAGTATATTTTCGTTTTCCAGAAAGGTATTCATTCTTTTGAGAATCAGCTTTTCGAATATTTTACCAATACTTGACAATATACTTATTGGTCTGTAACTGCTAGGATCTGTTTGGTTTTTCCCCGGCTTGGGAAGAGCGATAACTGCCGCTTCCTTACATTTTTGCGGGAAGTAGCCTAACCGCAAGCAAGGTTATGGTACTATGTTATAATTAAACGGGCATATAACCCATTAAGATTTAGTATCCCTCTTTCTTGGTGCGATGGCTTCACAAGCTATATTACCTGAATTGTTAAATCGTAGGCCATAATAATACTATAATAACATTAAATAAAACATCGCTAGGAGAGTCGTTGAGCCTTCGCTAGACAAGCACCGCTTTCTACCCAGAACAACAAAACTTATAAAATTATCTCTTCCCGCGCGTTTTCGCCAACATTAAGTCGTTACAGAAACCGTTTTTCTCCGCAAAGAGAATATTTTTCTGGGAAAAGGGCAGAAGGTGAAGAGGTCTTGTTGCGCAAGTGAGGAAAAGTTTAAGTGGACAAAGCGTTGAAGTTCGAAAATAGGATGAAACTCCAGCAATAAAGTCAAATCATCGGGACAATTATATTTTTCTTGTGTGTATACATTAGTAATATGCCTGAAAACTAATACGCTGGTATTCCTCCGGTGAGAAATAAAACACGAAACAAATACTCTAAGCGGTTTCCTAAAGATTCAGAACGTTCGTCTTAAGTCCTCCTGCCAAGGGCCCAACGCAAGAGTAATCAGGAAACTACGAGAGTGAGTCAAATATAAACCGGACTTTTTTTTATTAACAGTAATAATATTCAAATAAGACTTTAATCATTTTTCTACATAGTCTCCTGCACGCTCTACACATTTTTCCCAACGTTTTGGTAGCTTAAAAAATCCTTGTTCATAAAAAGTTTGAGTTCGTGTCGTCAACCAGTTGCGCACGCGCTCCTCAACTTCTTCATTCGCTTCAAATTTTTCGCCTCCCAAAGCTTCCTTCATGGGACCAAACAAAAAATAAGCATTACCATGGCTAAGACCCACTTTTGAAGCGATTTCATCAATAGTGAATCGCCGTTCACCCTCGATTTGATTTTGAACCGCTCGAATATTGTCATCAGTTACACTTGATCTTGGGCGTCGATCGTGAGTTTCATTTTCTACACTTTCTCGTCCATTTTTAAATTTTCTAGCTCAATCAAACACTTGTGTCCGTGAAAGCGTATTGTCACCAAACTGCACCTTCAACCTAGCCAAAATATTCGATGGTGAAACGTCTTCATTTGTTAAAAATTTAATAATAATACGTTGCTCAATGGATAAGGGAACCACTTGCTCACTCATGATTGCTACTGATCAACTGGAAGAATGAGCAGCCCTGGAGCGGCTGTCCCCACTCTTAACAAACCAACCTAAAACACCCCCCCCCCCACCCAATTAGACTGCTCGTCAGAGTCTGAGACTCATAAAGACAAAAGTCCGGTTTCTATTTGACTCACCCTCGTAATAATAACCATATAATAAAATTTTTGTTTTCTATTTTTTCGTCCTTTAAAATTCCATACAATTACAATATTTTTATACATGAATACTCTAACTCGAAAATGCAGAGCTAGTTTTCTTCACGAGTAGAATCAAAATTCCGAAGTTCACACTCTCTAAACTCGCGGGTCTCACCCTACAGCTTAGAAACAATGCTAGGTACTAAGGTATAATCCTGAACCGGAAACTGGTGGAAGAACATCGACGAGCGACTAAGGAAGGCCTTAGGGGTTCTATACGTTTGCAAAAAGATGTCCAGGGACGAAGTGAGGATTCAGTCAAAGATTGCTCACTGGATGTAGACGGCCATAGTCAGGCCTATCCTAACCTAAAGAATTTTAGTGTGGTAGTTGCCGCTGGTGAAATCCACCTAGCTCAATAAGCTCACCAAAGTTCAACGTCTTACTTCCAGAAGAGCAACATGAGTACTTAGAACCACATCTCCAGTGGCACTAGAGATGATCTTCTTTCGATATTTATGGGAAGTGTGTAGCAGCAATGTGTGCCGTGCGCCGATAGTCAGGAAGCTGGGGGGCACAGCAACATACTCTGACTGTTTAGTGAATGTAACCCGTTAGAGTGTACAGACTACTTGACTCTCTATTCTCTAGAAGATTCTCAACGAGAATCCCTAGCAGAGCGGGTTGAGTGTGGACCAAAGCCACGAAGGGCTCTTTCATATCTACACGGACGGTTCGAAGACAGACGCGAATACAGGTGTAGGGGTATTCTCCGCTGACTTGAACCATAGCGAGGCATTCAGAATACCGGACTGCTGAGAGATTCTCAAATCGAAATCCTACTCGGAGATAGGAATACTCTTCGTGTCCTAATTGGTATACTGATGGACCATTGCCTGACCGGCTGGCACGTCAGAAGACTAGGTTTTGCGGACGTTACAGATCTGTACCGCAGCTGTAGTGAACCCGATGCCGAGGAAATCTTTTTCCCTTTGCTTGCGAATTGCCGTACTTTAGGTACGCGCTTCGCCATAGACTTGGACGAATTCGCAAACATTAAGCTGGACAAGCTGCTGCAGTTTGTCGGGCAGGCGGATCACAGCAGACCCATTGGCAGTCTATGTGCTTGGTCGCAAAGCGAACACCCACCTTACCTAAACCTAACACTAAAAAGCTAGCTGGATTTTAATTTTGAATTCAAATTTGAAAAAGAGGGTTTCTTTTGCATGTCGAAAAAATTGAGGTACATTTGCTTGTGGAGGAGCAGACACGATGTTGAATTTTTTATCTTTTTCAGATGGGTTTTCCTGTTCGAGGCATGAAGAAGTTGTTCTCCGAAGAAAGGGACCCTGCCTCCCTCTTTCTAGTATAAGTTATTTGGGCGGTAGTGGTGCGAACTTTTTCAAGTCAAGATTATTATTCAACACACACAATATGTGTTTCGCTAGTACGTTTTTTGGCATGTGTCCACTGGAACTGCAGTTCACCAAAAGGAGTGAGTTACTTCACTCACTCTCTGCAATGAAGTGTTCTTTTGGAACAGTTCACACATGAGCGTGCCATCTTTAGGGCGAAGTGATATTTCGATATTCGAAGCCGTTTGGAAGCTACAGGCCGTTATATTCTCTAAACTTCTTTGTTTTTTCGAATATAACGGTCAGTTAAGTCGCGCTTTTATCAAAACGGTATTTTTCAAATTGTGAGGCACGATATCTTGAACTCAAACTAATTCCTTTGAAATTTGGTGAACTTATACAGTAGGTATTCATGTTGTCACTCTACGAACTAGAATAATTGTGGTACATCAAGCTGTTTTTTTCTTGTTGAGTTGAAGAAGTAAAAACACACCAAAATTGGCGATAAGAGTTCAACAAATCGCCAAAACTAACTTTTCAATTTTTTTTGATAATCCTACTCTGAGGGAGGTAAAAACCCTAGAAGGAGTGAAAAGAGGATAAGTATCAGATAGGTTTAAAACAATAAGGTTTTTTGTAAAGAAGTTCAACTTAAAAGTTCTATGAACGGAACCCTTCATCCGCCCATTCAATACTTTCTCGGATCCAAATAAGCCGAATATTCTTTTTCGTACTAAATATGTTTGAATATTAAATTTTATCAATTATTAGTTGTAATTGGTCTGCAAAGAAAAATCGTTAAACTCATTTTACAGCATGCATATATTTTTTATCGTTTTACTAATCAGCCGCGCTACTGAAGGCATTGGTATTGTACTTTATAAAAATTTTCTACATGTGTAATTATACAATTACACATAGATAATCATATATTAACATTTGCATGATCACATTAATCTCTCAATTTATTAATTAAAATATAATTTACGTGATAACGATTAAAGTCATGTCGTATTATCGCTACAATTAATCAGATTCTAATTTCAACAATCCAAAAATGTTACGAAAATAAATCACGCGAATTATGTTAGTATAAATAAGACGACGATGTCGTAGCAATATTCACAAGTTATTCTAAAATGGCATTTGCAAAGTGGTTGATCCTATGCTTTCAAGCAATCGTTATGATTACGGTATTTTCAATGCAACTAGTTGCAGCCGCCTACGATCCGGTAATTAAAATTTTTATTTAAATAAGTTATAATAGCTATAAGTATTTTGATAAATTTCAGAAGGCACGTGCAGCAGACTTGCCGGGAATTCCAGATGGCATTCCTCAACCGCCCATGGGACCTCCGATGGGTTTCATTTAAGAGCGAAATTAGCTTGCAATTAGTCTACATAATTTAGAAACAGTTGATAGACTGATTGTTAGTTTTCTGATTATAAATTGTTATGTATTAACAAATAAATGTGGAGGAACAATTCATTTTCTTTTCATTTCAAAATTCAATTGTTAGCTTTGTGCTGTGTAAAAACATGTAAAACATTTGTTCTCATAGTTAGTAGCAAAGGACTTTGACGAAGTAGGCTAGGTAAACTAATGGTGGCAGCCAAAGAAATATATGTACTGGAAATGAGAAGCAGCGACTGTTTTGAAGCTGGACGATTTAACGCAAAGGACCGGCAATAAACACTATGAAGTGATGTTAGTGTTTAGTTTACTTTCTTTTAAGCTATTATTCATTAAAATCGGTTTATTCGTTGGAACGTACTGCGCTCCGGAAAAAGTGGTTTCGAGAAAACGCGTTTACAGCTTGACGTTACAAGAAAATCGTATTGAATATCGGCCGAGCGTTCCATAAATCGGTCTGTAACTCGTGAAGTAAACATTCTTTATCGAAATATCCTTTTGTTCACGTATTCTCAATATGTTAAGGATGAACATTAAAAAAAAACAAAATAATTTTTTTTTCGTCAAGAACTGATACCTTGCCTTAAATGTTTGTTCTTTTCCGGAGTGGAGTGAAACCCCAACACGAAATCCCCGACTGTTGATTAGTCGCTATCCTTGAGGACAATTGGAAATATTTCTTTTTCAGTCTTTGGAATATACCTATATGTTCAGTAGATGATATAAAATAAATAAGTCTAGATATGTAATTTTCACCAGTAGATGCATCTATTAATCTACTTACGGGGTTTCCGTCGATCCAGTTGGTAATGCCCGGTACAGTGGCTTATCGAATAGCATCCCCTTCGACGTTGTTATAGGCTCCTTCAACATCCAAAAAGACTCCCATTGTTAATTCCTTATTATACAGCGTACTATCTATGGTCCTTTCAGATTACACTTGTTGTGTTTGAGGCCTTGGAAGAATTATTTTGACTTAAAGAAAGTCAAAATAATTGAAAGGAAAAGGAAGGTTCGGGACAGAAGGGCCAATTCCACCTACGTCCGAATTGGTGGCCGAGTTTTCGCTGGTGCGACGCTCTTGCTGGCGGCCGGGACTAGCTACGGCAGTGTGGGGGGGGTACTTGCTCCGACTCAGACCATAAACCCTAGACCTATACAACAAAAATTATCAGCGCCGACTTATCCAAGGGTAGGTAAAAATTGGGATTGTTTTCCCAATTGGTCGTGAAAGACCAAGAAGCGGTTGGATTGGCGCGGCTCCGCGATTTGTCAGGGCGCTCTGGTGTTGTTGGCGCCCTGCTCTGCCCACCCTACCTCAGCCACGACTGTCCTCAAAACATTTTTCGTCGTGGCCCCTTATTGAGGTTCGGGGCCAGGGAGCTAAACGCTCGGGTTCATTTTCATATAATGGCCTTTAGCCTTGCATCCTTATCTCTTTAAAACCAAAAAAATCGAGCCAAAAAAAAATACATGTATAATAAAATATATATAAGGAAATAAAGCGAAAAAATATAAAAATTTATGTACTTACTCCATTTATCTGTGTTGTCTCATCCTTTTTCGTTTCATTTCATCCTAATATTTCCTATCTCATTCTTCTTTAAATTTCCTATTTCATTCCTTCTTTAAATTTCCTATTTCATTCCTTCTTTAAATTTCCTATTTCATTCCTTCTTTAAATTTCCTATTTCATTCCTTCGTTAAATTTCGTATTTCATTCTTTCTTTAAATTTCCTATTTCATTCCTTCTTTAAATTTCCTATTTCGTTCTTTCTTTAAATTTCCTATTTCATTCCTTCTTTAAATTTCCTATTTCGTTCTTTCTTTAAATTTCCTATTTCATTCCTTCTTTAAATTTCCTATTTCGTTCTTTCTTTAAATTTCCTATTTCATTCCTTCTTTAAATTTCCTATTTCGTTCTTTCTTTAAATTTCCTATTTCATTCTTTCTTTAAATTTCCTATTTCATTCTTTCTTTAAATTTCCTATTTCGTTCTTTCTTTAAATTTCCTATTTCATTCCTTCTTTAAATTTCCTATTTCGTTCTTTCTTTAAATTTCCTATTTCGTTCTTTCTTTAAATTTCCTATTTCATTCTTTCTTTAAATTTCCTATTTCATTCTTTCTTTAAATTTTCTATTTCATTCCAATTATACGGATAATGGCGATATATTAACGCGGCCGCACGTTTTTAGTTCCGGAAGAACATGAGCAATGTAAATTTTATTTAGAGACGAGCAGACATCTTGTTCGGCACGCCACGCATTTTTTTTCCACTAAGCAGCTTTTCAAAACGTCGATGGTGACCCAATACCTTTGCCATGAAATTTCGGGGAAAAGAGCGCAATCGAATGCTTCGTATTGTCCTAATTTCACTGTTTTTCACCTACTGCACAAGTAACTAAAACTTTTAACGCGAATCAAAGATTTTTTTCGCCCGTTTCTCAAGACTTTTTGCACCAAAATTTACAAGAAAACTTAAAAATTCCCGAATTCGAACTGTACTGCACTCGTGACACTTTGACACTCGACTCCAGCTCACGTCCACGAATATCAAAAACTTGCTTCGTTCGAGTTTTTGTCGGATGATTTCTACCGTCGGAACGGAAAACAACTTCCTGGCATTCTTTTATCGCAAAGACGATGATGTAAATCGAAAAAAAGAACCCCCAACCAAAAACCTCCACGTCGTTAGCAAGCCATCTTCCCTCTCACTCCAACGACGCGCGCTTCCCGGTCAAAACCCAAAACTCGTTCCACTTTGTGTGGCTGGGTTGGCGGCACTTTCTGTGGATCCACACGATACTCGAATGACATTTCGAGGATCGAGTGGATCCACAGAAATGTTAAAGAGATTGGTGTTACCAGCCAGCGGCGATTCAACAACATAGGCGGCTCGCCGTTGGTTTCCCAGCGCCGAACCGACTAAAGAAAGTCGCCGCACTGAGTCTCATGCGCACGACTGAGGAGTGCCGGGCAATCGGTGTTGTACCCCTCGGATCACTGCCTCAGATCCTTGGAGTGGTAAGTCCCCAGACGTTTGCCTCCTAGATCCTCCAATTCATATCGTGAGTTGCCTAGCACACGACGAATTCTGCACTTGAGGAACTTCTTCGCCAGCTTGGAGTTATAATTCTGCGCGGCTGTGGACAAGGAAAAGTTTCTACGGAATACCTCCTGTCCTACACAAAATTGTGTTTTAGCAGCACGCAGATTATAACGCCTGCTGCTGTCCTCATGTGCGACCCTTATTTTCGTCTGCGCCAGTTGTCTCACGATAGGAATTCCCTCTCGAGGTCGAAGCTGTACATTTGACTCTCCCAACGCTCGCAAATGCTTCAGCAGTTCGTAGTCCTTCCCGTGCAACATCATGTGATTCCCAAACAAAACCTGATAAGGAGAAAATCCAGTGGCTTGGTGGAGTGAGCTACGAAGAGCACATCCAATTTTGCTTAGACTCTCATCCCATCGTGTTTGGTCATCAGTGATGAATGCTCGAATTCCGGCCAGGATGGACTGATTGACACGCTCCGAAGCATTCGCTTGCGGTGAGTAGCTCGGGGTGTACAGGTGTTTAACTCCGTATTTGTTCAGCATGGTGTTAAACACATTCGACCTAAATTGAGAGCCGTTATCGGAGAGGATTGTCTCAGGTGTTCCAAACGTATGGAAGACCTGCCCCTCCAAGTAGTTTGTGATCTCTTCAGCAGTGATCCGCCCCAAAGGATGTAGAAGTGGGAACTTGGTGAAGTGATCCAAGACGATCAAGATAGCGATTTTACCCCGTTTGGTACGTGGATATGGTCCAAGTACGTCGATGTACAGATGTTGGAATGGCTGATCAGTCTGGAACGGTTCTCCCATAGGCGCTCGTAGAGGTCTGTTCGGGGACTTTGTCTCTTTGCAAGTGTCGCACGCCAGAACGTAGGTGCGTACTTGTGTAGCCATTCCGGGCCAGTACAAAAATCGCCTGACTCGCTCTAGCGTTTTGGCGTAACCACCATGGACCGTGGTGTCTGCCTCGTGCGCCTGAGCGATCGCAGCTGACGTAAGACTTGATGGAATCCACAATTTCCAGGCTCTGTCTTCAGCAATCGGGTCACCATTGTGAGGCTCTGTGCGCTTATACACGAAGCCGTCTCTCACGCATACGTCAGGAAGCCGATCGGCGTTCGCATCGACAGTGGACACTAACTCTTTGTATTCCTTGCCAGAGAGTTCTGGAGAATCCATGTCCACCATCGGTGCCACGTCGATCAGCGCATTTAATCCCTCTTCGTATACACGAGAGAGAGCGTCGGGTACAACGTTCAGGCTCCCTCTTCGGTGCTCGATTGTGAAGTCGTAACCTTGGAGTTTTAAACTCCATCTTGCCAACCGTCCTTGTAGGTCTTTCTGCGACATGAGCCATTTGAGACTTGCGTGATCCGTAATGATTTTGAACGCAGTCCCTTCTACATAGGCTCGAAATTTTTTCACGCTCAACACAGCTGCATAACACTCGAGTTCGGTTACGCTGTAGTTGCGTTGAGCGGAAGTGAGCTTTTGGGACATATACGCCACTGGAGATTCCGATCCATCGTCGTTTTCCTGAAAGAGAACGCTACCCACCCCTGATTTACTGGCGTCGCACTGGATTACGAAAGACCTCTTAAAATCAGGATTGATTAGTAAGGGGGCTTTCGTCAACAAGTCTTTCACTAATAGGAAGGAAGTTTGTGCCTCTGTAGTCCAAGCAAACTGGTTGGACTTCTTTAGAGTGTCTGAAATCGGTGAAACAGTCGCAGCAAAGTTGGGAACGAATCGTCGATACCAGCCTGCCATACCAAGAAAGCGTCGAACTTGACGTGCGGACTTAGGCGAAGGGTAATCGACGATGGCTGAAACTTTGTTGGGATCAGTTTTCAAGCCTCCTTCTCCAACGATGTAACCGAGGTATTTCACCTCTTTCAGACAAAACTTGCTCTTGTTGACGTTAATGGTCAGGCCAGCCTTTCGTAAACATTCTGCGACTTCTGCCAATAAAACCAGATGTGAATCGAAATCCTCAGAAATTAACAGCAGATCGTCCAAATATACGAATACCTGCTCCTTCAGCTCGGGTAGGATGACTTTGTCCATCAAACGACACATCCTTTGCGGCGCGTTGCATAACCCAAAAGGCATGCGCGTGTAGTGATATAGAGGCCGGCCAGGAATGGTAAACGCTGTATACTCCCTGGATTTGTTCTCGAGAGGAATCTGCCAAAAGGCGTCTTTGAGGTCCAGGCTAGTAATGAAATTGGCTCGCGGCAAACGACTTAAGATACCATCAATGTGTGGTAATGGATAAGCATCCTTCTTCGTCACACTATTGACTTTGCGCGAGTCCAAACATAACCTGACCTTGCCTGGCTTCCTCACGAGAACCACAGGCGAGCTCCATGCACTCTGGCTGGTCTCTATAACGCCAAGTGCCCTCATGCGATCGATCTCGTCATATAAGAGTTTTTGGATCGCAGGAGACACAGGATAATGTCGCTGTTTGATGGGACTTGCATCACCAACGTCTATACTGTGTTGTTCGACGTTGGTCACACCGAGTCCGTATACTTCGTATGATGGAAATTTGGACTTTACCATTTCCAACCTCTTTACATCTGTGGGCGTTAAATGGTGGGCATCCGGAGCTATCAGTTGCGATGCAGTATCGGGAGTATCGACCGCGCTGATAATGCTGGGAGCTAGTTGGAATGATCGCCAGAAATCTACCCCTAGGTACAATTTCTGCGACAGGCTCGGCACTATATACAAGGTAATGGGTTTGGTAATACCACGAAAAGTAATATCGGTGTTTACCGTGCCCAAAACTTTCTGTGCAGCACCATCAGCGGTCTTCACCTCTTGACAGACCGGTCGATAATTCACCTGTGCATCTTGTAGGCGTTGTAAAGCGTTTGCCCCCAGGCAACTGATGCTCGCCCCACTATCGAGGAGTCCTTCAACGTCCACTCCGTACAAGGATACCATGGCGTACGGACGTATGTCCAACGGATTGGTAATGATGGTAGAGAGGATCGCTTTCTTTTTTTCACGCACCATCCTCCAGAATGTACGAAGGCGCAAGATTGATTTACTGCGACCGGATCCACTCGTTAGTGATGATACCTGATCAACACTTGCGATTGGAGTAGGCGCAAAAATTCGCTCTCGAGCCTCCATATATTCCTTTAGCCGAAGGTGGTATGGCTTGAGAGGATGGTGGGAATGTCGTCTTGGATGTTCTTTTGCGATAAGGGCTTCTCCAGGCCGGGAAACAGCCGGCTCCGTCTTATCGCTTGGTCTCGTTAATAATTTGACGTGCGGAGTGTTGATCGTCGCTGAAATGGGTTTGGATGCTTTTACGTTAAAAGGATGGGAATTGGGTTCAGAAAATGTTGTAGGTAGGGTATTAAAATTTGGAAGGGTATTGTTAGGGGTTGAAAATTTGGGTAAAGTTGTTTCATTTGGGATGTCTAATTGAAATTGGGACGTGGAATTGGAGTGGTGAACAAATTTTCCTACTGCTGTCGGGATGCAGTGTTCGGACGGGAGGGACCCGCTGTCCTTCCGTCCCTTCGGCCGTTTCCCGCCTTGCAATGGACGCAGTTGGGCTTTAGAACGTCAGCCCGACCACATCCATAGCAGAAGATGCCTTTCGCAGGCTCCGCACACTCCCGATAACCATGTCCTTCTTTCCTGCAATTCCAGCAGATCCAGGGGTTCGATAGTCCGGCCAAATCGACGGAAGAAGTCGTATCCTGATGTTCTTCCACGATTGGCTCATGTATCTCGTGGACTCTGGCCTGGTTCCAAGGGGATGGTCTGGTGGCTTTTCGCGTGTCTTCCACCTGCACTACAAGCCGACGTAACTCGTCCATAGTGTGTACAGAGTGGAAACACAACTGTTGCTGTGTGTTGCCCATCAGATTTCCGCGCACCAGAGCTACGAATTCGGACTCAATCATGGGAGCGTTCAGCAGTGAACGAAGCTCCGTCATGTCTTGTTCGAAGGACATGAAGGGCTCGTGTGGCGCTTGTCGTCTACCAAGCATCTGCTTCCGTAACTCCCAATCCGTGCTGCGCTCTCCCCAGACCTGCAAGAATGCTACCTTCAGAGTATCCCAAGACGAGTTGTTATTGGACCGACGCCACAACCAATACCACTTGTTGGGCCTACCATCCAGCAGCAGATGAAAGCCCTGCGTCAGCAGATCTAAATTGCCGCGCAAGTCGCTCATCGCGAGAGTCTCGGCCCGAAAAATCAGCTCCTCTGCACGTAGGAGTTGGCTATCCCCGTTAAAACGCAAACGCCAATGCCTTAATGGGCTGTAGGAATTTCTTACCCGATGATTAGGGCCGTGGCTAACGCGATCGCTGACCAACGCGGCCGCTCCGGTCCGCTGATCTGCCCTCCCAGCACGCGAGTCTCCCTCTGCTGCCGAATAATGGCCCCCCACCGGTCTCTGAGACGCCTGCTCTTCCCGAAAAACCCGTCTCATCAACTCTATTAGCTGATCTACTCCCAGCTCAGTTCGTACCACTGGCGAACGTGTACGCCCTGGCGCTGGATTCGTCGTAGCTGGGATACCTGTGTCACGTATATCGGACCAACGTGGTCGTTCGCCTACTACCCTTTCCGGTGATTGTGGGATTGGATGCACAAGCTGGTTCACCCCCTGCTCTTGGCCAATTGAACCGTCAGGGGCGTAAAAGACCCCACCGCCGACCGTTTCCAGCGGAAAATCGAGATTTAACCGCCTTGGTGAAAGTCCGCCGGCCGCTGACTTCGCTCTGCTGCGTGTCACGGCTCCGGTTCTCGCTGTGGCGCCCTCCACGCCCCTAACGGTCCAATAGTCCTGCGGCTCCAGTGCCTGACGACAATTGGGACACGTTTTGTGGCTCAGCACCCACTCCTCCACACAATGCAGGTGGAAAGTGTGCCCACATTTCGTCCGCGCTTCGTCCTCGCCCCCCACAATATGTTGGCACATCGTACATATTTCGTCAGTTCGCCCCAACGGCGACCGTGGCAGTGGCATAGCTGGTGAATGTAGTATTGAGTGAGTTGGATAATGTGAATGAAGGCGATTGACTAAGTGTGTGATCGAATAAAACCAAACGATAGGGTTGACTGAACAAAAACTATTTATCGAATGAATGGTAAGTTTTATGTGTACATCGGCGAATTTGACCAACAAAAAAATGAATGAATGAGTGAATGTAAGTAAAAAAAAAATTATGAATCGAATGACTGAATGCGGTACGTCGAAACGAATGAACGAGTGAATGAACCGAATATGTATATGCGTTGAATAAACGTTTTAGTGAATATAGGTACGTGTTATTGTTAAGAAATCGCTGTATGCATGCGCTATTGTACGTATAGATGGATGATCGACCAGGTGAATGACTGAATGAATGAATGAAAAAACTTGAGTGACGAACGAATAAATGTATGATTGGTAAAAAAAAATGTATCGAACGACGAATGAATGAATGTATGGATAAAAGAAACGAATGAACGATGAAATGAGTTTTGTGTTTGTATGTTTGTATGTGTAGTTATGTGTTAATGAATTCAAAAAAAAATGAACCCTCACGTTGTCGCAACCTTTCCCCTCCCCTCATATGCAGCAAATCGCGAAGCCGAACTTGATCTTTCCCCACCTCTCGGGAAAATCTGGAACGCGATGAGAAAATGCAAAAAAAAGTGGGAAAATTTAGCAAGCAAAAATCAAAATCAGCAATAAAAAAACTACGTTAAAAATCTGTCAACAAAAAGACTTAGAAAAATTTTATATACAAAAAAAAACTCTACGTTATTTCAAAAAAAAAAAATACTCTACGTTACAAAGGAACTCTAAAAGGATGGATAAGGAATTAGGTACTTAACAATTTTTCGACGAAATTTCCTATCATCAAACTCACCAATATTTTACAAGTATTTGTCCCGATTGTCTGACAACACGCCCGCCAAGACAGGGCATGCCCAGCACTCAAAAGGGTACTTGCAAAACAAAAGTGGAAAGAATCAGAAAGAATACGTTTATCCAACTTGCATCACATCAATCTCGTATGCAGACAATATTTCCCTTTCCTATGGAACCGAATTGGCGCCTAAAGGTTGCCAAAACGGTTCGTCAATAGGATCGTTCCATATTGCCTCCATACAGGTTCGATGAAATGTTCTGCTGTTGAAAATCTGAAAAGCTTGTACACTTGGACTCTTGATTGCCGTTCAGGCGAAAATTCTGTCGCAGAACGACTAAGTTTTTAGTCCTTTTGCCCACCAACTTTTTGTACGGAATTTTTCTGACTCGCACATGTTGATGGACTACGCTTTGTGCACTAAGCGTAGCGGTGGCTAGCCCCACGTTGGGCGCCATTTGTTGTGTTTGAGGCCTTGGAAGAATTATTTTGACTTAAAGAAAGTCAAAATAATTGAAAGGAAAAGGAAGGTTCGGGACAGAAGGGCCAATTCCACCTACGTCCGAATTGGTGGCCGAGTTTTCGCTGGTGCGACGCTCTTGCTGGCGGCCGGGACTAGCTACGGCAGTGTGGGGGGGGTACTTGCTCCGACTCAGACCATAAACCCTAGACCTATACAACAAAAATTATCAGCGCCGACTTATCCAAGGGTAGGTAAAAATTGGGATTATTTTCCCAATTGGTCGTGAAAGACCAAGAAGCGGTTGGATTGGCGCGGCTCCGCGATTTGTCAGGGCGCTCTGGTGTTGTTGGCGCCCTGCTCTGCCCACCCTACCTCAGCCACGACTGTCCTCAAAACATTTTTCGTCGTGGCCCCTTATTGAGGTTCGGGGCCAGGGAGCTAAACGCTCGGGTTCATTTTCATATAATGGCCTTTAGCCTTGCATCCTTATCTCTTTAAAACCAAAAAAATCGAGCCAAAAAAAAATACATGTATAATAAAATATATATAAGGAAATAAAGCGAAAAAATATAAAAATTTATGTACTTACTCCATTTATCTGTGTTGTCTCATCCTTTTTCGTTTCATTTCATCCTAATATTTCCTATCTCATTCTTCTTTAAATTTCCTATTTCATTCCTTCTTTAAATTTCCTATTTCATTCCTTCTTTAAATTTCCTATTTCATTCCTTCTTTAAATTTCCTATTTCATTCCTTCGTTAAATTTCCTATTTCATTCTTTCTTTAAATTTCCTATTTCATTCCTTCTTTAAATTTCCTATTTCGTTCTTTCTTTAAATTTCCTATTTCATTCCTTCTTTAAATTTCCTATTTCGTTCTTTCTTTAAATTTCCTATTTCATTCCTTCTTTAAATTTCCTATTTCGTTCTTTCTTTAAATTTCCTATTTCATTCCTTCTTTAAATTTCCTATTTCGTTCTTTCTTTAAATTTCCTATTTCATTCTTTCTTTAAATTTCCTATTTCATTCTTTCTTTAAATTTCCTATTTCGTTCTTTCTTTAAATTTCCTATTTCATTCCTTCTTTAAATTTCCTATTTCGTTCTTTCTTTAAATTTCCTATTTCGTTCTTTCTTTAAATTTCCTATTTCATTCTTTCTTTAAATTTCCTATTTCATTCTTTCTTTAAATTTTCTATTTCATTCCAATTATACGGATAATGGCGATATATTAACGCGGCCGCACGTTTTTAGTTCCGGAAGAACATGAGCAATGTAAATTTTATTTAGAGACGAGCAGACATCTTGTTCGGCACGCCACGCATTTTTTTTCCACTAAGCAGCTTTTCAAAACGTCGATGGTGACCCAATACCTTTGCCATGAAATTTCGGGGAAAAGAGCGCAATCGAATGCTTCGTATTGTCCTAATTTCACTGTTTTTCACCTACTGCACAAGTAACTAAAACTTTTAACGCGAATCAAAGATTTTTTTTCGCCCGTTTCTCAAGACTTTTTGCACCAAAATTTACAAGAAAACTTAAAAATTCCCGAATTCGAACTGTACTGCACTCGTGACACTTTGACACTCGACTCCAGCTCACGTCCACGAATATCAAAAACTTGCTTCGTTCGAGTTTTTGTCGGATGATTTCTACCGTCGGAACGGAAAACAACTTCCTGGCATTCTTTTATCGCAAAGACGATGATGTAAATCGAAAAAAAGAACCCCCAACCAAAAACCTCCACGTCGTTAGCAAGCCATCTTCCCTCTCACTCCAACGACGCGCGCTTCCCGGTCAAAACCCAAAACTCGTTCCACTTTGTGTGGCTGGGTTGGCGGCACTTTCTGTGGATCCACACGATACTCGAATGACATTTCGAGGATCGAGTGGATCCACAGAAATGTTAAAGAGATTGGTGTTACCAGCCAGCGGCGATTCAACACACTAATGGAGATCTCGAGCAACTTCTTTAGGGTTTTCATTAGAAAAGATGTTAGGATAATCCGATCGAGTGTTCGCGAATCTGATTGTAGTAATGCGAGCTGAAAAACTAAAGGTAAAGGTAGTTGCATTCAATCCGATCTCTGGTTATCAGAAATACCAAAAGAAGAAGAAAAACACACAGATTATTTTTTATATCATTTTTTTTTTTTTTTTTTGAATTTCGATATATATTTTTTTATATTTGACTAAAATTATAAAATAAAATAAAAATATCAACGATTACACAATATCTTTAAAATGTGATAAAACATAATAAAGTGTATAGAGTAGATTGAAAAACAGAAGACAAAAAGAAAAAAGAAATATATAATTCAATAACAATAACACATTATTATTTCTTTTTATGCATAAAATTTAACTACATATTATTATTACAATGAAAGCCACAGATTGCGTTTTGATTGATAGAGAAGATAAACAGGAGGGGCAAAAGACAACAACGAATGAATCGAACATTAGAAATTTCTGGGGAGTTTTCAAATAACATTTTGTTTAGTAATATAAATTTTTTCATTTTCAAAAAGACAAACATTAGGTCTTACTAAACATTGTAACATAAGAACTATTAGTAGATTTTGCTTTAAATATTGAACAGGAGGAGGGTGGTGTACTAGTAGTTTGTTTTTTCCTTCAAAATTTGTTTAGAATGTATTTTTTTTTATTTGAATTAGGATAACATCGTTTTCTCTTCAGTTTTTTTTTTTTTATTATTTGTCTTTGTGTAATATTCTAGACTAAAAACAAGACACATAAATATAATATGGATGAAATTTACAGTAACGTTATTTTACAAAATAATTTTTTATTTTTTATTTTGATTTATTATTATTTAGAGGACAGTCAAGCCATTAATCGAACAATAATATAATCAATTATAAATTGAAATAATACATATATAGAATATGGAAACCTTACCACGTATTGTCAGATCCCGTTTTGGTATGAAAACGTTGCAATTCGGATAAAACAATAATTTGTTTAAGTCTAAGAAAAATTTCATAGTTTAGTTGTTTTTTTTTTTTTTTTTAAATAATGTTTGGGTATATTTGTGGGCTGTTTGTTTTTTTTTTGTATTCGATTAAATAATATACAGAAATAAATATGATTTATGGTACACATATTAGTTGACGCAGTTAAAATGCAACTTTAATAATAATATTTTATGTCTTACAAAGGATTTATTAGATATCTTTAATGAACTTTTAAAGCGTTTGAACTATCATATCCGGAAGTTGTCGAACTTTCATTGAACCATCCGAACCGCATGAAAATAGTCGTCCATGCGAATCGATTTGTAACTGACTAACACCTTGTCCAATATGTTTGAAGAAGCTGCTTCGGGCATGTTCGCCCATATACGAATGTACGGCCCGGTAACAATTGGATAGGCTCCAAATCTGAAAAGAAAATCGATTAAGTGTAAAAACAAAAATTCAAACATTTCATTATTACCTTGATATCACCATCAGCCGATCCAGTGACAAAGATTTCCTCGTGCGGATCAATCGCAAGACATTTAACAGAGCTCTCATGAGCCTAGCGAAATATGAAATTTATTATCGAATGTAATTTGTATGCTTATTTTTTTTTTTTACCTGTAATCGTTGCCTTAATGTCCGTTGTCTGACATCAAATATACATACGTCGCCCTTTTTACCGGCCGATATCAGTACTTGATGTTGCGGAGCATAAATTAAACTTGAAGCACCTTGATCGTGACAAGTAAATGCTAAAAAAAAGAGTTGTGAGTCAAATATCGAGAGATTGAACCAGAGATTGAAAAACTTACATGCCACCAATGATTTCTTTTGAGGGAGAAGAGTATCCCAAATCCCAACGTTTTTATTTTCTGAACTATGACCAGCTAAAATATTAAAGGGAAAAAAACTTCTTGTCAAATAAATTTGTAATTGATGTCAATTGATGACAACAGGGAATTTCTTGAGGGTACGGTCAACTTTTGCATGGATTATATGATCCGGGTGAATGGTTTTAAATTATCGTTCAGGGTTGTATACCTAAGCGGAGGGGACTGGGAAAGCAACAGGATTGTAAATGAGGAAGAACTCTCCGTATATACGGATGGGTCCACAATGAAATGCAACACTGGCGCTCGAGTCTTCCCTGAACAGTTGAGTGGGTGGATGTATTATGGAATAAATCGGTCATTTCATTAACCCAGTATGACCGAATTTCGTTGAAGTGACCGATTAAAAAGATTCGGTAATTTGGATCATTTCGGTCACTTCCATGATTCGGTCGAGTTGACCGACCTACCGAAATGACTCACGACATACGAAAAATAATAAGTCAGGCGATCGCTCAGCGGTCACTATTCTCGTATCGTACCCTACATTGATAGCCGTGCAGCGCCAAAAGTTTCTATTCGGCTGTTCGTGTCGGTCGCTACACGGTTCTCGAAGGTAGCGAATAATTCCATTAGTTTAATCAAACGCATGCGCTGCCTTCGAAGTTCGAATATACCGACCACCGAAGACCGACCGACTCGAAAAGTCGAGTTAAACGCTTTTCTAGTGACCGCTAACCCAAATGACTCGCTAACCCAAATGGTCGGTCATGCACTTCCATGATTCGATCGGTCGCTCTTTTCGGTTATCGGTTACTAGAAAAAGCTTTTAACTCAAGTTTTCGAGTCGGTCGGTCTTCGAACTTTAAAGTCACCGTATGATTAGACTTGTGACACTTTAAGAGGAATAACGTGCCAAGAGTAAAACGAACTCGCAGGTCCGTTTTATGAATTCGAAGAAAAAAAAACAACTCTAATGATTTAATTTGAATTTTCTTTCACTTCGTAAATTCAACACAGAAAAATTGTTTCGATTTCGATTTTCTCTGGGCGCATTTTCCCCATAGTGTCTTTACTGTAATCATTAGCTACTTTCGAGCACCGAGTACAGACAGACCGATACAAAGAACAACTTTTGGAGCTTTTGGCTATCAAACACATAGAGATACTGGAGCCCAACTAGCAATTTTTAACGTCGATAAGACTTTCGAGCGGAGGCTGAATTTTGAGAGGCCATTGCTTCGGTAATAACCTCTATAAGGCCTTATAAAGGGTTTTTTAATAGGTGCGCTCCAACTTTTTTCCAATAGAGACGGCGAACGACGCCATTTTTTTTTCATTCTATTGACATTTATAAACTTCATTAGTATACATTTCATTATGGAGCGATACACACTTGAACAGCGTTTGCAAGTTATCCAAATTTTCTATCTAAATAATCGTTCGGTCGTTGCAACTTTAAGAGCTGAATTTCATCGGAAAATCATCTTCTGCGACGAAGCTCATTTTTGGTTCAATGGCTTTGTCAACAAGCAAAATATGCGTTATCGCGCAGGCAGAAATCCACATATACTCCATGAGTCACCATTGTGCATCCCCAAAAAATAACTGTTTGGTGCGGACTTCATACCGGCGGCGTCATTGGGCCATATTTTTTTGTTAATGATGCCGTCACGTTACTGTGAATGGAAATCGCTATCGCAGCATGATAACGGATTATTTTTGGCATCAATTAAATGGTATGGACTGGGACCATATGTTGTTTCAACGGGACGGTGCCACAAGCCACACAGCACACATTACAATCGCTTTATTAAAGAGCAAATTTGAGTTGGAGCGCTCTTATTGAAAAACCCTATACAAGTAAATACCAACAGTCTTATGGAAGTTCGTGGACCTTAACTTCGATAAAACTTCGGTAAGACTGTTGAGCGGAAGTATGTGGACATTAATTTTGATAAGACTTCGGTAAGACTGTTGAGCGGGGGTTTGTGTTGTCGATAAAGCTTCCGTAAGACTTGCGAGCAGAGGTTTGCAAGACATATTTCACTATTACTATTATACTATTACGTTAATGTTTCAGATTTGCCGAGTGGGTAGAATCCGAAAGTGTGCAATGTCGATCCGCGTTTTTCAAACAAAAAATAATAATTTACAGAAAAACTAATTCGTAGTTGGAAGAAAAAAATAATGAATATCGTGAATATCGAATCTCCGTTTGGAATACTCAACAGTAGTGTATTCCAAGCGGAGAAGATTCTGGCAGTGCTCCAGGCAGGTATCATGTTGATGGAGGCGATATTTGGGTCGGGATGTCTCACTCTACACTGACAGCCTGTTGGCTTTGAATGCATTGGAATTGGGGACTATTAAATCCCGAACCAGGGCATAGTGACGTACCAGGCAACGACCTGGCTGATGAGCTGGAGAGACTAGGATCGGCGTCATCCGGGACGACAGAGGAGGTGGTTAGTCCACCATTAGATGGAATTAAAGCACGTATCAGGAATTAATAGCCATACTTTTAGAAGGCACTCAACTATTCACATCTTTAGTACATACATGAGATATCAGGTGAATAAATATGTCCGAGTTTTCGAAGTGACGCAGGTTTGAAACAAGGAAATGGTTTTGCATCATCCTGTTCAATCTAGCACTAGAATATGTCGTCGGAAAAATTTCAATTAACACCACGGAAATATTGCTATTTAAGTCCACCCAATTGGTAGCATAGTCCGACGACATAAATATTATGTCACGATCGTTTGACTAAGGGTAAGGAGAGAACAACATTGGCAAGAAGGGCTCGCACAGGACAGCAAGTTCACCTGCAAACATCGAAGCTGTACGAGTTTCTTTTGAACAGAGTTCAAGCGCTACCTGACGATAATCACTGACTTCTTCCTCCCTAAGTTACGTCGCCAAACCTTGCAAAGAGTGATGAATAACTTTGCTAACAGACTTGGGCAAAGCAGAGAAAATTGAGGTCATCATTTGGGTGATGTTATTTTTGCTTCATAATGCTTTTTCGATTTTTTATTGTATACATCTTAAACTTCCATTCTTTCTTTTCTAAATAAAAAAAAAAAAAAACAAAACATCTTGAATATTCATTGAATTATTCCATTTCAATAACCGTCATGTTTCACTTCCGGACCCTGTAGTTCCGTATGTAAGCGATCATAAGTAAACCGTCGAGTTTTTACTAGCTCCGAAGCTACAGGCCACACTAATAGTCTAAGAAATATAAGAAATTATTACCTGTTGCTACAAGACTGCACGAACCCAGAAAAACGAAGTCGGAAATTCCCTTGTTATGACACTGATAGTTCTGTAATGGGAAATTCAAAAAAATTATTAGACATGTAAAAAAATAACAAACCAGAATCTTTTACTTACAAAGAATGACCTATTGCTTTGCGATGCAATACCAGCTTGCCATAGGCTTAAATTTCCATCCCCATCCGCAATTCCAAACTTATTGCCATGCTGTGAAAATCGGCATCTAGTAACTTTTGCAAAAGTGCCCGGTGGTCGCGGTGTACAAACAACTTGTTGATGTCCCCATTCCCACAGTTGAACGGATCCATCTTGACCTCCAGTTATGTACAGAGGCATCAACGGATGAGCACACATTCGCTTAACATTATCCACTTTATGCTTAAGCACCTTAAAAATGTATTACAAAAAGAATCATTTAATACAATTTTATATACAAAAATATATAAATTTAAGGAAAAATATAATTAATTAAACATTTCCAATAATTACGAAAATAAATTGAAATGTGCTTTATATTAAATAAAAGCGGAATGTAAATAAAATGTAAACATTTCTGTTGGACGAATTCAAGTTCAGAAACATTTTCATCCAGCAAAAATTATGCACACTAATGTTCGAAAGGTTGATAAAGAAAAAACGATTTCCAATGGTTTTATAAGATATAAACAAAATTCATATGAACATATAAATTACACCATTACTTAATCGAAAAGTAAAGAAACAATAACTCTTTATCATACAATAAAAATATCTGCTTTCAGGTCTACGACAAATGAATCTGCCAACTATTATAATAATTTATAATTTCACACAATTTATAATATAATTAATATATTTATCAGATTAAAAAAACTCATGTATACCGGCTTAAGTAAATGTTTCGAGCGATCTATAATCAGCTTACAGAATCGTGCATCATGACACCCCGGGAAATTCGCTCCTTTTATCTGTTTGTTGTGTTAATTGCAGCATAATTGAACAAATTATAAATTATTTTCAAAATTGGTGCGAAAAAATTGAGGTTTTGATTATTTATTTTGATAGTTTGATTTTTTTTTTAAATTGTTTAAAATTCTCTTAAATTAGTTTCCATTTTGTTTGTACAACAGAATAAAAATAAATTATATATTTAATTTTCCAAATTAAAATTTCGTTCAAATATACAGCTAAAAATTTCGATCAAATGGAGCATAAATATTATCGGTGCGAAAATTTGAACATAGGTATCTACTGCTAATTATGCAGTACGTTAAATCAATAGTAGTTATCATAAAGATATAAATACTGGAGACGACAAGACGCCGTTTTTGTATGAATCACTTTGAAGCCAGATTGAACGGTTATGTATGGAGCGTTTCATGCCAGGTGGCAGTGGTATGCACATAGTAGCCTAGTATTCAAATGTATGGTTTATTTCGTGCTGAACATGGGGTATAATAAAATTGTGAGTAAGATGCATAGTGCTAATTGTCGGTCCTTTGCGAAGCATCGTCCGGGTTCAAAACAGTCGCTGCTCTTCATCTCCAGTACGTATATATCTATGCGAGTTACCAACTGTTTATCAGCGCTAATATTGTGTGTATTGTATGAGTACATAATGATAAAAAGCCTCGTTATTTGGTGATAGTTTTTGTCATAGATAAGCTTTTAGATACTATCATGATAACTCTAATCATGTAAAATAATGTGAGAATTGATAGCACTATCGTGAAATTTACATAATTTTCGCCAACTATCGCGCTGTATATCGAGCTAGCGCGATTCTTTTAATTGACATCGACTTCGTCAGATGTAAGGAAACTAGTAAGACTTGAAATGGCGCCGATTTAAACAAATATTTCCCCATTATTAACTAATCTAAGAGTACAGTTTATGTGCAAATTTTAATGCCGATTAAGAATGGTGTGGTTCTGAATGTTCGCTAGAGAACTTTGGTATAGTATGGTTATACCAAAATATGAAGAACTTCAAAGTGTCGTATTGTCATATCGACGAGATGACGAGGCACTCTCATGTTGAAGAAATACATATGTACAATTGATTTCAGTTGGAATAAAAATAAACGTAAGTCCAACCATGTCTTCATGAGATGTATTTGAGTGTTTAGTCCTCGAATCAATATGGTAACGATCTTTGTACCACAAATAGGAAAAGTACACATAGTTGAAAACGATTATTTCGGGAGACCGACATCGGGGAAAACAACTATTTTTAGGATTTTCTCGCCTAAGGGCGCAGGTTTTAATACCGAATAGGCGGCATATAATCTCGACATTAAATTTTTCTGCACACTATGTCTAGTAGAAGGTTTTAACAACTTGTACATAGTTATGCTTAAAGGCGATAAGAAATGAAGAAATGGCTATTCTCAAGAACAATAATCATTGGGGTTACACCAGATGAAGGCCTCATACCTGTAGATAAGGAATAAGGATTAGGAAAAAATCAAATCGACATCATGTAAACAGATCATGGAAACAAAATACAAACAATTAAACGTTCAGACTTTAGACAATTGATATTTACGTAAAAGAAAGATTCAAAAAAAGACCTCTATGCTCTTAAACACTAATGGTATTCGCACTGCCGAAATTGATTTTGGATTCGCTTAGAACCAAAGCATATTTTCTGGTTATGGCCCTAGCTTTAAATCTATAAAAATATATTTACTGTCATAACTAAAACATATACTAAATTTTATTTTTAGTCTTTTGGGTGGTTGTTCAATTGGGATAAATTGCAGCGAGCGTTGTTTTTTTACGAGTAATCTGAGTGCTTCCGGTTTCTATTCGAAATTTAAGATTTTCAAGTCTATAAATCTGTCAATAAAGCTTATTATTTTTTGAGACAAAATTCAGGATCAAAGACGCGGTCAAAATTGATATATAACATCGGTTGTTTTTTATGTTAAAATATATAGATTTCAAATGGACCATAACTCCATAAAAAAAATCAGAAACAATGAAATGAAAGTTTTAAATCTAACGTCGAAAAACAAAAAAAAGTATAAAAGATATGCCTGGAATTTGTTTAAAGAAAAAAAATTCAACAAGACGTTGAGAATGTTGGGAGTAAGTACATATGCAGATATCAGACTGCTTTTTTAAATTATGTCTACAGTATGTACTTAAACACTGAGCAGATAAGTTTTGTTTACATGTTCATTAAGTTTACAAAGATTATTAACGCTTCCAGCCCGTATCGCATCAGTTTATAACAAAAATAGTTTGAAATACACTTGACATGCCCGGCCCGATTGCCAAAGCTTTCCATTACTACAATTCTTACCCTTCCCTAGCTCTTGAGTTGAAAAAAATTAACAAACATTTTAAAAAGGTTTATGTACATAATTAAATAAAAATGGAATGATAAGTACGTCAAAAAATTGAATTAATTTCCAAAAATTGTATGTTGTGCTATCAATGTGCCAAGAAGATTTTTGTAGTTTGTTATTAGGTTTTCATGGTAAGCTACCATTGAAGCTATTATGATTAAGAGTTAGTTGTTCTTTCCGGTGTCAGTGAAATTCTATTTGTTCTCTCGTAGATCAGATCCAAGGTTACAACCAAAATAAATTCACAGCCGTAGAGCTGACCACATCCAAGGTTACAACCAAAAAATAGTCACAACCAAGGCTTCTCAATACGCCTTTAGTCTAAGGCGCCTCTCTTGGCTATTACATTATTCATAATAATGAACTTGGAGTGGGATGTAGCTACATATATAGAATTTGCCTCAGAGATCCCACCAGCTATCAGGGTGTTACGGATAGTTGGCTAGAATACACCCTCTGACGAGCCTTTGCCTTCCGATGACGAAACAGCTCCGTCGGACCTAGTCCAACACAATCTTATGAAAAACTGACCTCTCCAGTGAAGTTTCTTTCCAAATTGTTATGTCCTCAGGGACGGCGATTAATCAACAGTCGGGGATTTCGTGTTGGAGTTTCACTCCACTGACACCGGAAAGAACAACTAACTCTTAATCATTTTTGTAGTTTGTTTTACAAAAACCATGTTTTGTTATTATTTTATTAATATATAAATTATAAAATATTAATAATAGTAAGGGTTACGATTTAAATTTAAATAACATTCATTTATTCTAGTTTTTTAACTAAAACACTAAAGCCCGTTCCTACGATCGTCAGTTACGTTCTAAGTGGAACTTTAGCTGACATATTTTCTTAAAAAACTTGCAGTTAAAGTTCCGGTTAGAATTTAACTGATGATCGTAGGAACGGGCCTAAGACAATGACTGAAACAGAAAGCAGGCTATTTGACGAAATAGATAGATATTGATAAATTATTTTTAGAATAGAATCTATGAGATCGAGGGTTAGCGACGTTAGGAATTAATAACGTAGGTTAAACAGAATTCTAGTGGTCGTCGACTAATGCAATCTTAAGACGATTTTCATTACACTACTCGTCAGAGTTATTAGATCCTGGATCTGATTTTTTTCTGCTCGGTACGCTTACGCTTTTGACTTCAGCCTTTTTTAATCACTAAAAGCGTAGCAGGTAACTAAAAGCGTAGCAGGTAATTTCAATTCTGCAATCGTGAATACTTAATGAGACGTGAATACTTAAAAGAACGAAAATCTCATTGAACAAGTCACTCGGAGTAAATTGATAGCGAATTAATGAGTGAGAATGGTTTATTTCATAAATGTTTCAAACATTGACCTTTTATTTCAAATCATTATTGTGTCGAAGGATCACTAAACTTGTAACACGACCAGAATCATATTCTCATTTTGATGAATTTCTGGGTGATGACAGTTGCATTATGCGATAGTTAACTGGATTCACTTTGCTTCAACAGTTGGAACTTCCGACTTTAAACATCCTGTGGAGCACCATAAAGACCTTAAAATATAGTAAAAATTGCAAGATAGCTCAATCTTGTAATTTAAACCGAAAAATTTATGATTTTTTTTTTTGTACTGTTCGCATTATTTTTTATACGAAACGTGATTCAAGTTCAAGAATGCTCCACAAGTTCACAATCGTTTCGGGCGGTACTCTCTATGTCAATGACATAGTTATAAAAACATAACGTAAACAAAATATTCTAGATCTAAAAAACTGTCACCTTTAGGAACTTAAAAACACCTTTCAGCAAATTAATTTCCCACACGATTAAAACAAAAACGAAATACCTCTTACACATTATGAGTTGTTCTTCATGTGTATAAAAAAACTAAAGTGCAAAAATTCATTTAAGCGATTTATAAAATAGAAACAATTATAGGCCCATTATTACCGCTATTTGGGAACGTTGGCCAAACTGTTAGAAATTAATTAAAACTAATAAAAAAAAGAGTAAACAGTGTAATACATGAATAATTTTGCCACATGAGTGCAAGTGTCCGTTTGGATTACAACCTAATTTGTTTAAAAAAAAACACACAAATATTTACAAAAACTTACCACTGAAGTTCCCCGACCCGATTGGCTCGCAATACCCGACTGAGGCGTCGACGAATTATTGTAGGCTTGCATGTTCGCATTAGCATGATTAAGTATGTGTCTAAATAAAAATTAAATTATATTCAAAATGACAAAAAAGTTTGGAGAAAAAAAACCGTACTTATCGGTTGATGTTTGAATGACTAGAAAACTACTTGTTGGTAGCGTATCGACATCTTTCGATAAATTCATAATATCATATTCGCATTCGTCCTCATACCAATGCGGCGAATCTAGTAGCAACGATATATCCATTTCTTGAATTTCGCGCGGCGTTGCAAGAGCTATCAGTCCTGGGGTAGCATTATTAATACAAAATGCCGATATTGATTCTTGTTCTTTGTGTATAACACGAATCGGTTCGTAATTATTGTGCACAGTCGTATTATCGCCATCTGTAAGAATCCAATGTATAAATTATGAAGAAATTGTCACGTTAAAAGATTAATAGAATTTTACTTTCAAAGAGCGATAAATCTTCGCCAGCATTGTGATCCGAAGACGTGTTCGAGTGCAAGTCATTCGATGGAAATTGACGCTTTTTACCAAACACTGATCGGATAAAGATGTCTTGGACATGTTCCTGTCGAACGAGATAGTTCCATAGTCGGCGGGCGGGACCAGCTGATGTTCCGCTCAGGAAAGGAGTGTTGTGTCGTTCGAGAAGCGAACGATACTTATGAATTGCCGGACCCTTTGCTTCGGACTCAGCAAAGCAACCTAATTACCAGTAACGACAGCACAATAAATCAACCAAACTTTGATTTCAAATAAAAGTTTAACATACCCGGTATGAAATTTATTGGAGCTGGTCCTCTTGTTTGCAATTCTTCGGTTAAGATATCTTGCCATAGTGACAGAACTCGCAGAATTCCGTGCGAAAGGGGACTAGCAACCGGCAATTCTAAAATGAAAGGCAGCATTAGAAAAAAAAGGCCAACTTCTACAACTTTTGGCAATAATACCCTGTATTTCAATTCCGGCCACATTAATAAATTCCTGTAGTTTATGTTGGATTAATTTAATGGCCGCAGTTCGTAGTATTATCCACGCATAAGAATTAGGATTCGAATGTTCGGTATTGTCTTTACGCTTTGTAAATGTTGTTGGCTTTTGATCATTGCTTGTGGGATCGGCAAAAACATCTTCTTCCTCCTCTTCTTCATCCAGTTCTGAACATTCCGAATTATCACTGTCGTAGTCTTCATCGCTAGCGCCAGCTACAAATCCAAAAATAATTAGAACCTGTGCTCTGAACACCGTAAAATTGAGGTTACCATAAATAGACGGCTTGATAAGAAAATAGGAAACCATCGACATTTCCGGTGGTACAAACTGTTCACGATACGTTGGTTTATCTTCCTTCATATCACTGGGATTCGATGGATTCGAAAAATGTCCCAGTAATTTCATATTGAGACGGACACGTTGCTTTGTCATCGCTGTCATTGCAGTCCACATTCCACCCTCGGCACTATCGCTATTATCCTGTGATGCATTATTACTTTGCAGAGTTTGGTGCATATGATTATCGGCCGTTGCTCTTCGCAATAATTTCTTAGTACCGCCACCGAATAAAAGTGCCCACGAAGCTCCGGTAAATTCTTGTCCGATAAGACGATACAATATATGACAGTCGCATGTTGCCAGCGCATACACCAGAAGAGACATAAATGTCGCGACAAATGATTCCAACAGAAGTACGTTCAATCGCGGAATATCTTCGTCCTTTTCGCGTGCAAGCAATGCTCGAAGATTTGTTACGCCCGGCCATTTTGGTGGCGGGGTAATTATCGTTGGCTGATCATCTACGGAATATTTTCGTTTACGCGGATAGATATTGGCATTTACCATTAGATGCGAACACTGAAAAGCAGCGTTCAATTTTGCAATATTTTCAATTCCAGGACTTTGATAGCCGGCCAATTCGACGGTATTATTTACAACAAAGGTTTCCGAATCGCAAAGTGATTGGTAGATACAAGAAGACAAAGCAATAGCCAAGTCTCGTAAGACATAGATTTCACTTGAGTCTTCTTCTTTTAATCCGACTGGTGGGGAACGGAATTCGATAACTGTTTGCAGCATATCTTGTGTGTGAGACTGAAAACTTATTTGAGTAAAACAGATTTCTGTTAAAACTTTTCAGAAAATATTATTACCTGTAAATATCTTATTGGATCGGCAATAACTGTTTTATTTCCAGCAACACAGGCACTTAAAAGTGGCAAAGTTGTTGGGAACGGTAACGGACTTGATAATTGTTGCCGCGTCTTTTCTTGTTGTAGCTCCTGAAGAAGGAGAACTAGTTCCATGCGCACTGAAGCTAAACCTCCACCGCTAGCTCCATGCAGCGAACAGTACGTCAACAGAGTACGCAAAAGTGTTTCGTTGACTGAAAAATAAATCAGTTTAAATTTGTTTCACGGTGAACAAATTCTCTTACCTTTTAGCCAACGTTTTCGCCGAGCCGCTCGCTGTACTTTAGCTTCGAAATCTTGATTCTCTTGTAGTAAGATTTCATGTAGAGTGGGACGTTCCGACTTCAATGCATTCGTATTATCTTTATCGGTCTGTGAACAATAATTAAATTAAATCCTGTAAATTTTGACCAAACAAACCTAAATTCTTACTTGATTCATTTCTATATTTGGATTTTCCTCTAACGTATCGAATTCCTTGCTACTGTAATTACACAATTGTTTAAGAGCATCAACTTCTCGCTCCAGCCAAATATAAAGTTGATAGCGCAATTGACCGCCATCCACTTCGAATCCGGTTGCAAGTGTCGACAATTCTTCCATTAAAATTTTCAAACAGGCCACAAACTTCAACTGTTGCGCCATAATATCTAATTTCTCTTGTGGACGTTTAATATTAGTCTCTTTGGTATCTTTTTTGTTAGCACTAAATGACAACCCTTCATCGCCGTCATTACCGTCGCTCTTATCTTCTTCGTCCTCGTCGCTTTTGGGACCATCATCGTCGTCCCAAACAACCCGAAACTCTTCCTCTTGAACTGTACTCGATACGGGTGCACTCCAATCGAATATATCGCCTGTCGGCTGACTCCAATCCGTATTGGGCGCAAGTTCGTCAATTTTAACGGCTGACGAGCTCCAGTCCAGAATTCCAGTATTTATAAGAGTATTTTTACCATGCTCGCTCGGACTAACAACTTCGCTATTCGCGCACGATTCTAATACTTTCGAAGGTAATTTGCTTAAAACTTCTAACGCTAATGCCGGACAACCAGCTTTGAAATGACCGTGAGCTGTTGTAAAGTACAATTGTCGTTCGAGCGGTGTTATCGTATCTTCGACTTGAACTTGTTTGTCTCGTTCGTCCGTAGCGCCAACTTCGCCGTTATAGCTGAAGCCGGCTAAAACTACTTGAGCCCGTTTCTTTTCTTGAGCAGTAGTTGCAATCTGTTGTCTAATGAGTAGCGGATGTGTTCTTAAATAAATGTAAAAGTTAAAAACATTTGGATTTGTCGTATGACTACTTTCGCTTTTATTTAGCATATCTTCATCGTTATAGGCCGGATGATTAAGTCCTACGTTATTTTCTAAGAGCGTATTCAAACTGCCCGAATAGTTTTTCAACAGCCACAGAGCTATCGAACGGAAGAATGGATCCGGATGGGCTTTGCTAAGATCTTGATTGTTTCCCTCCATATCACATCCAAGTATATGCTCGTAAAGTAACTGTCTGAATGATGGCGGCGTTAGATCGTGCTCTCCTTCATACAACCTCGTTATGATGAGTGCCAACTGGAAGTCTTCCAAATTATTCAAACACACTTGGACCGCATCTTTCAAGGAGTTAGCAAGTAAGAAAAACGCTACAGAATGTTCGAACCGTTGCTTGCCGAGGAGGGCAAAGGCATTTTTCAATGCCGCTTTACGCCATCGAGGCTCATCGAAATCATTCATAAAGAAATTTGTCATTTTTTCATCACGTTGCGATTTAAATAGGCCCTTGACAATATTTTTCTTTTTCATTGCTAGATAATAAATGGCAGCATCGAGTGGATCTTGTTTATCTTGATACGCCGATTTTGCTAGCTTCTCGATGCATTGTTTCAACAGAGCATTGCTACGAAGCCACCAACCGACACCGAGTTCTTTTAGCGTTGCCCATTTCAGTTGGCCTTTGGTATACGACGGAATCAAATTGAGCAATTCATCTTCATTTTCCGAATGAAAAGCCCAAACAACATTTGATGATGCGACTCCTTGTTTTTGGAACGTGTTCCTTTGTGCCAATGGTAAACAGCGTAACAAGTAATTGTAATGTTTCATCGCAAGAAGGAATCGTAGTCCGCAATCGTCCAAAGAATCGGTTGAGACATGTTCTGCGTCCGATACGCCCGTTAAATTCTCTTTTGCAATTGCCGTCTTAGCCGCGTCGATGGCAAAACGTTCCGAAAAGTCTGTATTACAGGTCGCTACGGTATCGGCAAGAGCTAATAGATGCATCTGATCCAGTGACGATAACCCGGGTAAGTGGGTATGAGTGAGCAGTCGTGATAGTAGTTGTCCCTGCCGAGGACCAAAATGTGCTACACTTTGACGTTCGGGAACTGACTGTCTGCGATCGCAACGTCGAGGTTCATCGTCACTATCTAAGTAATCATCCAGCGATGTTTCATTATCTAGGTTGCCATCAAATAGCTCATCATATCCCTGAAATATTTAACAAAAATTGATCAAATTATCATACAGGCCTAACGGAAATTTAATAGGCTTGGCTTATTTTGCATCCCTCAAATTATTTGTTCCTGAAACGATGCTAACATCGGCCTGGTTTCTGTTGCAAATGTAAATAACTTTGTAAATTACTTTTTATCATCAGGTTATGGGCCGATAGTATTTTAGTCATTAATTAGTAACAGTTTAAAGGCCGGCTAACATGACGAATGCAAACATTTTTTACTGAGATTGTGCGGGAGCTAGCTTATCGAATTTTCAATGGAGTAGGAAGCAAACACTGCAAAAAACAAAATTCACAGAATTATCGTCAACATTTTTTTGCTGAAAATAATATCTGTTCGTTTCACTCCTGATCAGTTTCTCATAAGAGATTTCCTTCTCCATCACAATTTCAGTAAAAATTGTTTGCAGTCGTCATGTAAACCAGCCTTAAAACGTGAAAATAATTTAAATAGATTATGAAAATCGTCGATTGAATTGAAGAATTCGTAATTCAAAATATGGCATCCAAGCGATCAAAGTTTCAGTCAAAATCCGAAGAGTGCATCATGATTGCATATGCGCAACATTCAAAAGCATATCGTTTATTTGACCCGAAGAAACAAAAATTCCTTATTAGTCGTGACGTTGTATTTATGAAAGATCAGTGCTTACAAGAGGTAATTGATAACAATACATCAAATATTAATCTTTTCTATTTCATCGCATATGATATCAGAAATAGAACTGAAGTGGAGGATAGATGTAACGATCGGTCTGCTATAATTTTAAGTAATGATAGCAAAAATACAAGTGACATAGAAGATGAAATATGTGGAGCTGATTCGGGTGGAACAATATCGAATACATCACATGTAGATGAGTCGTGAATAGAAGAGTCGTTTCAAGACTGCTTTCACTTATGTGCAACCTCGATCAGTTGTTTCACGAAACAATTCAAATGATGAAGTACAGCAAGCTTAGGTAGAATCGCAGCTCAACGAAAAAAAGACAAATTTGGTCATGTCAAAACAAAACTTTGATCCGCTGAAAGTGGAGGATGCCTTAAATTCCAACAATGCGATGAATTGGAGAAATGCAATGAAAGAAGAATATCGTTCATTAATCAATAATGGTACATGGACGCTGGTCGATTGGCCTGAAGATCGTAGGCAATAAACAGATCTAATGGTAGCTGATTTTCTGACTAAAGCAGTAAATACAGAAACTTCTGTGTATCAAGAATGAATCTACAATTGACATAGATATTTAGTGGAGGTTTTGCAAATGTAAATAACTTTGTGAATTACTTTGTATCTAGCAAGGATACTTGATCCTTATGTATTAATTTTTTTTTCCCCATTATGACTTTTATATTATATTCACTTCGAATAAATCGTCTCAACGAAGAAGTTGTTTACGATATTTACTTTTACATCAGATTCAACTGAAAAAAATCAAAAACATTCAAAAATTTGCTTACCGTGTCTTCGTCCTTTTGATTTTTCATCTGACCTGACTCTTCTTTATCGGCTGTTAGCAAAACCCAAAGTGGTAGCGGTGGGATCGATGTGATTTCTGCATAATCTAAAGTTAGTTCTTCCGGAATCTAGTAAACAATTAAAATTAAAAAATAAGTAAAATGCATGAAACGAATTTCATTTCATTTCATTTCTAACCTGAGTAGTTGAGCCACGCTTTTCAGTCGGACTAGCTGTCGCGCCAACATAACTCATCGAAAGTGTTCGCGACCGAGACCAAGCACGCTGCTTACTTAAGCTATCCTCATCACTTCCATTTCCCTGCACGCTATATGTTCCACTCATGCAACGAACTAAATGTGCCAAAATTGCCTTCACCCATCGAATCTTTCCGGAATTTAACAGTTCCATTAGCTGTTTGGGATGGTATTGTGGCAGCACGGGACATGCAATTCGCGACGCTTGAAATAATCCATAATCTGTCATATAATCGTGTTCGACGACTTCCTGTCCGCTTCCGGAATTACTCGACGATTGTGCTATTGCTTTTTTCTTCTTTTCGGCCGATAAAATTTGCAGATTAACCGAACTAACACGCGACAGATGAGTCATCGACGGTACATTTGTTAGTCGTCGATTACTCGTATCGTTCGCTAGCGATCGTAAGTCTTCGTCGCGCAAATTCCTTGTGTCGAGAAGATCTTCAATGTTGTACGTTTGGTTGACCCGTGACTTCCACTGCGAGTAAACGTGCATCTCTGAATCCATTCCAACGACCAGTATACCATCGCGGACCCAAGATATTTGCATTGGTAGCGGTGGAAGACCGTCAGCAGTCTGAAGATCGATTTGTCGTAATTTCATCCAACGGATTTCATCGTTGAAATGTGGTTGTGCTAACGAACTGGCCTTTCTTAGGATTGGCCGATTTGCTGTTTGACTCTCTTTCATAGCTTTCATGTTGGCTTGAGCCAAATCACTCGAAACCGGCGTATACAACAAAATTTTGCTTCCGACAGCAACTGTTAAAATGTGCGAACCATCTTCTTTCGAAACCCAGTCCAATTGAACCAAATGTTTTTGAGTAAGCGGACAAGTATTTCCGTTTTCGGTGATGCTTTTGCGCAGCGATTGTAGCGTACTGAAACTTGGAACGGCTAAGAGTCCCGGCGGTTTCGGCACCAGTTCGGGGGTTATTTCACCACTTCGTGGCGATCTATTCTCGTCGTGTGTGAACGTTTGAATCACTTGATTCAATCGTTGTTTCTTTTGCAAGAATCGATTGTCATGCAGATAGCTCAAATCTAAATTCGGATCGATTTGGATTCGAGGCAAGTGAACATTTTTCAAGTGGATTGTATCCTCTAGAACCCATTCACTTCCACCGGTACTTTCACATTCGTATATTGCAACGCATAAATTAACATAACGAGATTCAGGATCTCCTTTGTGCGGTCTCGTAAACGATTTTCCGTACTTATACGCACAAGCGATTCGTCCTGAATACGCGGCACTTATATTCAAAGGCTGGCCTGATATTTCAATTGTTGACTCTTGATTTTTACTCAACATTTTCCATTCAGACCATTCATAAGACAATTGCACCTGTGAGTATTGATCGGTCGTGCTATTTATGTTGCACTTCCAAAAGCGTGATGTCGAATCGGAACAGGCGGTTACTATTATGTACGGCGCGAAACAAGCCGGATATATCGAAGATGAACTCAGATGACCGGCAGCCGGTGATGCATGAACCACGTCAACTCCATCGGGGAGTGGAAGTTCTTGTGTGCAGACTTTTTTCGTAACTATTGTCACGTGTGGTGCTTCGACTTCCATCTCATTACTTTCCAGTAGATTTAACCCGGACACAGAATGACGTGGACCTGGTTCCGGCTCATCTAAATCTTGGACTAAATTACTGTCCGGTACATACATTGCCGACTCGGATAAATAGTTGCTCTGCGATTTCGAGGCAATAACAATTCGCCACATGTGAATAGTACTTCCTTTCGTCGTCCTCTCTATGATAACAATGTAGAAGGGTTCTTCGAATTCTGCCGATCGCTGCAAGTCGACTATAGCACCAAGTTGCGATTCCATAAGCCCGGCGTTGAATGATTCGGACAGCCCGGACGAAATCTTCTCATTTTTCTCGCCCGTTATTAATTGCTCTTGGAAAACATGCAAAAATTGCGTATTCTGCCAGTCGTGTGTAGCATCTTCGATTGCGTCCAATTGTATTACACATCCTGGTCTTGCGGTCGATTGTTGCGAGACAATTTTTATTTTATCGTGCAGTAAATTCTTATGAATGGGATTGTCCGACGAACAATCGGTCGAAATTGACGCCATCGAATCGACTTTTTTGCTTATGCGCTCCGACGATGAAACTTCGGCCAAAAGTGTTCTTGCATCAATCACTGCTTGATAGACGCGCAGACTTTCACCATCGCTCGCAACAAAACAAGCTGACGGTGAATTACTGTAACTGCCTAGTGTTGTGCTGGGCAACAGGGTTGGTATCCACGCGACATTACTAAATGCAGAAATTTCCGGCGAATTTATTCGTGCCAATTCGCTTACGCCGCCTGAATGCGATAGCGGACCGACCGAATCGACACGCCATAGAATCAATTCGGAACAAAAACCAGTTGGTCCGCAAATATCTCTATTTCGATTCTGATGTTCGGTCGTTTTTGCCGTAGCGTTTTGATTATCGGGCATGTTGTGATGCGATGTTGTTACGAGTAGTGGTAGAACGGGATGACAAGTGATGTCGTTCACACGGAAACGATGACCGGAAGCACGACAAACATGACCAATGCTTAATACTTGCGTGAATTTCGTCTTATCGCCGAATGTCAATTGCCACAGGTTTAACGTTCCGTTCGAATGCTTCGTTACCATCGAGATGGTGGGTGATGGTTGTGCGGATAATACTTCGCTATGACTAGTTTTTTTGCTCGCTTCAGATTCGGTTTCTTTCTTGATAGACTCGTTGTCGGCATTGCTTTGCTCTTGTTCGTGTATGGATTGCGCATTAGTCGAATCGTCATCTTGTTCTTCTACTACACTTGGTAGTGGGACTTGCGAATCTGAAGTATTCTCTTGCGAAGCGGTTTGCTTCTTAGCACCTTTGACCATTTCTCGAAAGAAGAGCGGACTACATCCTGTATTGTAGAGGCTTACTGTTGTCGACATGGACATAGCATCGCCTAAAGGAAAGGCCGACGGGATTCTAGTTGAAAAAGACACTTGTGCCTGTCGAAACGATCCGGGATAGTAGTCGTCGAGCCATTCAATGATCCAGATTAAATAGCTGCCATCGATCGGATGGATTGCGAATAGTAAGTCGGGACTATGATGCCAATCGCGTAGTAAACAATCGATTTTCACATCAAGTGAATCGGTTACATGCCCCATTGGATTGTCTGGTACCAGCGAGTTCGACGATGTCGTGTTCGACATTGAATTCACATTCGGCATTCCACTGTGCGTACCGTATGTGGAATGTTTGCTCGAATGTTCTTCACTGTTGCTTTCCTCGTGCGAAAATGATTTCTGCGATTTATTGAATTTTTTCCTAAGTTCCTCGCTATGATCTTCAACTTCGTCTAAATTATTATTGCCGTTTGATCCCTGATGTATTTCCTCCTTTTCGATTGTTTTCCTCGTCAGTTCTTGGAGGATGGCTTCCGCTTGAAGCGAAAAGTTCATTTCTTTGTTGTTCAGCCAGTGCAATATGAAATTGGGTTGATTGCTGATATCAGTTGTTCGCATTGACGGAACCAACGGTATATCAGTTTCTGCATTTATTGACGCAGCCAAATGGAAATGTACACCAGGACTAACACCAGTGCCATGATAGCCATACGAATGGAAATCGTGCACGCTATAGGTCGATGGAAGTGACGGTATTGGAGAGTGTCCAATACTCGAGTCGGTCCCATGTCCGCCGAAACCAGGAGCAACACTACCTACTATAGCACCGTTTTTCGCATGACGTCTGATGTGAAAACAAGTCTTCATGTGCTTCAACCGTTGCATAAATCGATGCTTATGACGGTGTGTTCGAAACTTTGGATTCTGTGATGCTAACGGATCGAATTGGTTCATATTAACCAAACCGTCGTCGGGCAAGACAGTTTCGATCCAAATTCGGCAGATATTATCCAAGCATGATGTAACGAGCATATTTGAAACGGAACCCTTGGGCATATATTTGCTAGTTTTTCGCCAAGAGATTTGCGTTACAGCACGCGGATGTGCTATGTAGACAAAGCCGAAATTCAGCTCGCCATCATCAAAAGTTCCCGAACGATACTGTGAACTGTCCACACTCTTCGTTGGAAATAATACTAAAATTCGAATAAACGTTTAATAGTTTGACGAAACTTCTAGGAAATTGTGTAATTACCGTGTTTATTCTCATACCAAATCTTAACTAATCGATCATTCTTTCCGGACGTTGCAAACAACGTTCCATCCGGACTGAATGTCATGTGATGGACTTGTGTGGCTGTCTGACATGTCCAAATACATTCCCATGCAGTTTCATCTTCTTTTTCATTAGTAGGCGTACGGGGATCTCGGTCACCACCAATCTCGAATTTAACCACTATTTAAACGGGACCGAAAGAAAAACGAACAATCGAAAAATAGTCGACAATCGAATTATTGTTTCATAGTTACCTGGTGGTTCGTTCTCGTCGCTTACGGAAATTTTCTCCCGCCACATTTGAAGAGTTGTTCCGCCAGTCAGTAGCCGAGTACCTTCCAGGTTCCATGATAATGATGTAATATTGGAACTGGTTTGTAGGGTTCCGGTTTGTACCCATCTTTAAGAAAAAACATTTTTAGGTCATCCTGCATAGAAATTAGAATCATTGAAAGTCTCAACTTACTTATACTCCAAATTATGTGAAGATGCAGAGTCCGTATGGATTAGCGGTGTCGGCTCAAAAATGCATATTTTATCTTCATATGCTGCTGCTATTTTTCCGGTATCAGTGCTGCAATCTAACGCTGAAATTTTTATGTAGCTATGAACAGCTCCGGGAATTATCTGCACCCGCTCAAAAGTACTCGCCAATATGACTATATTGCATCCGGCAGCGTATGCCTGTAAACCATAAAGTACAAGGACAAAATGAAATAATGGAAAATATAATTGGTTTTGCTTTCTTTGGGGAGATGTTGTAACGAAGCAGAAAGTAATGTATAAGTACGTCATGGAGATTCAATTAAATAGGAAGAAAAAAAATTATTTTCATCCGTTTTGCTTCTTTTTCTGCACAAAGTTTTGTCCTGTTTGTCTTAAACGAAACCATAGAAGTGGAAGTAGTTAACAGCTGTGGGATATGGGATATCTGTAAGTAATAATGACAATTTGTAAGGAAAACCAATTTCCTAGTTGGAATTGATTCTTTTGGGTGCATAGGATACACAACCCACACCGACTTTAAGCTGAGCTACTGACACGTAAAGTATCTGCAGGGAATAAATAAGGCAGACCGATGAAAATATCTAAACGTTTGATACAGTGGGCTAGAAGAAATTGCCATCGCTTGGTCACTATTACATTTCCTCCTTTACTGAAGCTTTAAGTTTCAGCATGAGTAAAGGTGAGTTGTGACCCACTTTGGCATTAGGGTGGTTTACATTTCCCGTCGTACCATTACAATATTTTGGTATATAGATCGAGTCTTGTTTGTGCCAAGAAACTCTGCCAATTCGTGGAATATTTTGGATTCGAATCGAGAGTCTGAAAGAGGAAATGGTCATCGATTGCATTCGAGGATGCATTCCGTTATCCAAATTTTCACTATACATTTTTAGGTGAAAATATTGATTAGCAAATTTAGTGAAAAATATCCCATTACGGTCAATGAACTAGCTTCTCTTAATGTAACCCTAAGTATAGTAAGAATTATAGTATCCAAAATGAAGGAGCTATAGTTATTCCCAACGAAATTACTGAATCTGTGAAGATCGCTCTAGGAGGATTTGCATTCACCAAAAGGAGATGTAAGGACATGTTATCTAAGCCTACTCTTTTTGGAGAATCCATAGAGTATGCTAGTGAGGTAAAATTTCTGGGAACTATCCTGGATGAAACGCTCACTTGGAATGCTCATTTGAATAAAGTTCTTGAAAGGGCCAGAATCTCTTTCTGGACCTGCAAGAGCCTAGTCTAAAACTAACCTACTGGATGTATATCGTCATTGCTATGCCCATTATAACTTACGCCGCATCCGTCTGGTGGAAGAAAACAAAGCAGAAAACTGCGCAGCTGAAGCTGACAAAATTACAAAGACTGGCATTGCTGGGTATTACTGGGGCGATGCGTACCACTCCCACCGCTGCCTTAGAGGTGCTTTTCAGCCTAGCACCACTACTATTAGAAATGCAGAAAGAAGCTAGGATCACCACATACATAATTTTAAACTTGGAGGACGAGTCAGAGCGCAAAACAGCTTGCCCAACTCTCTCCGCGGAACTCAACAAAGACCTCATACTAGCGATAGCGATACCTCTTTCTGATTCAATGGTACCGCAGTTTTAAATTCACAAGGCCATTCAAAGTTGTCCTACCTGAAAGGGAGGATTGGGTCACAAGCAAACCCACCCCAAAACCAGGATCCATAATATGGTACACAAACGTATCTATAACGGATCAAGGTGTAGGAGCAGGAGTAGCATGTACATCACATCCACTGTTTTTCGGGCGGAGACACATGCTATTGAACTATGTATTAGAGAAAATATCAGGCGGTGCTATAAAAATCAACAAATATATATTCTTCCGGCCAGCAAGGCTGCCAAAATGGCACTTCAGTCCGTTCAAATCTACTCCAACCTTGTTTGGAATTGCCGCCAATGGCTGATTGAACTCAAAAATAAGAACAGAGTTAACCTTATTTGGATTCCCGGGACACAGCGGCTATGAAGGTAATGAAATATCCGACTTAATGGCTAGGAAAGGTTCAGAAGCTGACTTCATGGGATCATATCGATTCTGTGGATACAAATTCGAGGGATTCAGAGCAGCCAGAATGAACATCCGTATGTGGCAAAGAACGCAAAGTGCCATTTACTGGGACTTGGCACCGGGCACTCCAAGTTTTTTATGTCAAAGCATTCGGAAACATGAAACATATGATTATCTAAAACTAAGCAGCTGTTAGACCCGAACCCTAGTGGGAGCTCTGACTGGATGTTATCACATGAGGAAGCATCGCAATAGGATTGGTCTCTCTGTGACTAAAATTTGAAGAATATACAATTACCGTGTTTACATGGAGAATCCAAAGATCGAAAGATCGAAACATGAAATATACGACATAACCGGTTTCGATTCGATCTCGTTTCGATCCGATCTGCGTTTACATGTGATTTTAGAGGATTGAAACCGGATTCAATCCTTCATGTAAACGCGGTAATAGACGAAACACCAGAGCGTGTCCTTTGTGAATACAAGACTTCGTCACTTCGGTCAGGGTTTCGTGGGACCATCGGCATTTCTGATCCTTCCTCTTCGCAAAATACTAGGCTTCATTGAAAGCGCAGGGATTGAAAGGTAATCATAGTCAATCCGAGGGGATGTCACAATAGACCCAACTGTGGCTGCAGTGACAGAGTTTAAAAATACCAACCCCTTTTTCCAATCTAATCTAATCTAGGTAGATTTCACAAAGGATCGTCTTGTGATGCCACCTTTTGAAGGTGAATGAGCAAAAATACCAGTCAATCGACCCTACCTTGACGAAGTCAGAGTAAAATGTTTCACCCCCTAGATTGGAGTCCCCAAGTAAGACTTGGGTGAATCTCAAAGCTCAAAGCGACACATGAACACAATCTATCGAGAATGAAATTGAGTGATAAGTTTGCGTGATCTCGGCTTGTGAGGGAGCGATTCTACGACCCTCATCGCGAGTCACAGAGACACTGAAGAGTCATGCTTAAACCTAGGTTATTGTAACAGAAAAGAAGAGCACTGCTGCTGCCCTTTGCTTCTTCGGCAGTCACACATAAATTGAAGAGTTATAGTGGATAGACCTAGGTGCTTCAAACAGAAAGTAAAAATCATCGACGACAACTATAACTGTGACACAGACGTTTATCATAATGAGAAGAAAAGGTCTTTTTGAGCTCTTCATAAAAATCAAAAATGTTTGAGTGTGTCTAAAAAGAAATATGTTGGGGCTTCGGGACTTGGTGCCCGGATCAATGAATGCCAGTCAAACTAACGAAACTAAATTCAAGACAGGATGAACATTGCTACATCACTAATATGCTATGAGTCAATTTCTTTTATCTTTCTTTACCGTCTTGATTTACGTATTGCACAACAATCATACATAACAAGTAATAATATAAAAACAATAGAGTCTATGTGTTAAAGTAGCTCAATGGTATAAAATACAAATGCTAATTGGATTTTTCTTGTCTGATTTTATTCGCATTTTCATAACTAGAACATTGCGATTAATCAATAGCAGATCGTCAATTATCTATAAAACCGTTGAGATTACTGTCGTTATCAGTATCGCTTTTATTTTAGTTGATTTTCTGTAAATATTTTTATATATCTTCTATGAAGCGCATTAATGATTTATTTTCTAGTTTCTCAGATAAACTGAAGCCAATAAATATTAAGGTCTTCATAACCAGCAGGTAAAGAAATCAAATGTATTTGGAAAATAGTTTGCTTATTTATAGATTTTAGTAGATTTTATAAAACAAAGTAAGTATAACTAAGAGAAGATGTTTAGTTTTTCTAATGGAATAAATTTGTATGCACGTTTCTTGATAAGAGCGATAACAGTAGCTTTTGTTTCATGTTATTGATTGACTTCGTTATTTTTCAGTGTGATTTAATGCTAAATATTGATGTGAATCAACAAAGAAATATGCGCTATACTTTGAAGGTATTTGTGCAGATTGAGGGAGGGTGATATGTGCAGATTGAGGGAACAGAAAGGCCAATGAAACTTAAAGTATGTAAGTAAATGAGGGCAAAGAATATAAATTATATTTGCTAAGAATAGAAATGCTATCACAAACTAACAGGTAGATAGAAAATGTCAAGTGCATACTTGGAATTGTTAGACAAATTAAGCAATTTATAGGTACATCCTCCTAGATATCACGAAAAGGATTTTACAGACGTATGTTGATGAGCCCTGAGGTACATCTACTTACAACCTTTATTGTATCTTAACTTTTTTACGGCGTCAAACCATGATCCTTCGAATTATAGGATTCAAGTAATATTTTTTTTTAATATTTTTGATATTAAACTCCTAAGAGGGTGTAAAGGTTTTGTATACGTTTTTACGAATTCCGACATATTTCTTAGGTTTGGTAATATACCGAATTCGCTTTGACTTCTAAAAGGTATAAATACAACTGCCAAAAAATTTAAACATTTTTCAATAATAAACTCCTGAGGATATAAGGTATTGTTCAAGATGTCACGAATTCCGACAAATATTCTAGGACTAATGAAATAACTAATTTGCCTTTACTTCCCTGGGCTTTATAAATAGTCATCTTTGCTTAGATTAGATTAGATTTCATCGGAGGCGGAGGGATTTCTCCAGGCATCGCAACCAGTGGTATATTGTTCTATACCTCCAGTTTCAACCAAGAGGTCCTCACTCAGCTTTATTAGGAATTTATCTAGTTGGTGTAGGTCTATTTTTGCAATGGTAATATTGTCCACAAACTTTTCTCCGAGGCACTTGTGGCGCTGAGTTGCGACTGCCGCAGCACAGAATGTGTTCAGAGGTTTCTGCCTGCAGTTGGCAGAACCTGCAAAGGTTGTCAGTTATGATTCCTATTCTTTGCGATATTCAACTCATAAGGAGCTTAAAATTATTGAATACGTTTTCACGAATTTCGAAAAATCTGTTGGGTCCGATGAGATATCAAATTGCCTGAGAATCGATTTCAGAATCTTTTGATATTCCACCCCTAAAGACATGTCATCTCCTGGCCTCGATTCATATGTTGCAATTCCACTTGGATACATAATAACATAATTCCACTGTCTGCTTTGCTGATTGGCGGGGAAAAGTTTTTGAAATAAATAAGAGCTGCAACGTTGTACCCATTCGTATATCATAAATCGCTTGTTTTTCTGCTTTTATACACACATTTGCAACTTTTGTCGAAAATGTATCATACCTGGTAGTATCCAATTGGATAAGATAAAGCGATACAAAGACTTGTCATTCTTGTATCATACATATAAAAATTAATACAAATGAAATTACCTGCGAAACCAATTGTTCACGAGGAACAAGTCGGCAGATGTAAACAAATCGTAAAGATAGCAGGCTTTCTGTTATACAGCCCAAATTATCTTGATCTCAAATTGCTCATAAGAACATAATCTATGTACCCACTAATTACGTACGTAACAGGCCGCTTTAGCTCTATAAGTATGCACATGATTACAATTATTTTAGCCAGCTTTGGTGTGCGCAAGAACCTGACGTGAACAGGCAAAGGTAATAATTTTTTTTAATTGTTCTCAATTTTGTCACGATAATTTCTACAAAGTCATATTACTAACAAGAATTTCCACTGCAACTATTCGTAAGAATATTTACGCCAAGATCTACTTTAGATTATATTGCGGTTCGAATGTGACTCATAGCGAACGATGGCTACAGAATTGACTGTATGCAAAATACAAAAAGAAAAATATTTACTAACTGGGGCAATTAGATAAAAGCACAAAATTTATATAAGTCGCGAAGCTGTTTCTTAAACAACAATAAATCAAAAATATTTTCGACAGCGAAATCGAGCTACAGATAGCATTGAATTCATATCTACAAAAAAAAACGAAGCAGTAAATAATCTAAGGAATGAATGAATCTTTACTTGGAGCAACAAAAAATAATAATAATAATTTCTATTATACATTCATGCTCATATACTCATCACACATTTTCAATTATAATTAATTTCTGCGCACACAAGGCGCCTAGGCACCATATAGCTAACCAGGGTGTTGTTGGTATGACAAAAACAACTTTAAGAAATACACCAGTTCACATATATGTATGAAAATATTTACGATGGAATTTTGGCAGGTTGAAAAAATGAAATGTGCGTGCGTGCACTTCCATTGTGAGGTGGTGGAACATAGCTCGTGAATGACACGAACGAAGGTGAACTGCGCCGTGCAAATTAAATATTTATCACTTAAAATAAAACTTTGAAAATACACTACAAGGAAAAATAATATCTTCGTAAAACTAACTAGGCAAAAAAAAAATGAGCACAATTGTTTTCGCACGGCGGCAAATTTCATTTAGCACAATTTGTTATTCGGTGAAAAATTCTGTGAAACAACAGGTAAAAAAAACATCGAAAAGCAGTTGATAATTTATTCGGAACGTTATAAGAAAAAACGGAGCAATCTCCTTGAGAGAAAACAGAAATTCATCGAGCTGTATTCAATTCTAAATTGTGATTCCGGTGTTTTTCGGATAGTCGTTCTATGTCCTGAAAAAGGAATCGAAGTTTGGTTAATGAGATTCCAAAGTAAAAACGGATATTATGTAAATTTAGCAGGCGCTTGTAATCCTTGGCTATGATTCATGAGCAAATTATTGACTGAACTCCACCTCAGACGAACCAAAACCCATTAGAAGAAGTGCTGAGTGATATCCTGAATTGCTTGAAAATTCCAGTGCGTCTTGGCGAGAAGGTTTCACGATTGCACTGTATCTGACTATGTCCTATGTCATGGTGTTCGGTAAAATATGTACATCTAAAATTTAATTCAATTACTTCTCTTTTACTGTATCTCATTTTGGATAGAAGCTACACTGCAACGTCCTAGAACGAGTATGGAAAGCAACAGTCGTACTTTACTCGTGCAAAAAGGCCATTGGCAAAATTAAGATTATCTGGTCATCAGGCTGATACTAAAGTATGGTGTTATCGTCTGGTGGAGGCTCTTACATAAAGCGGTTAATCGCACCATCAGCAGAGCTGATGAGAACAACTACCTCTGCAGCACTAGACATGCTATTCATCCTATCACCCCTAGATATCTTCTTGTCAAGCAAATGACAGCCTGTTCGACATACGAGCCTCTACACAGTGCACAGTACTTTCAGGTCACTCGACAATTTTGAAATACATACTTCAATAATACTCTCGAAAGCACCCAATTTTGGTTTTAATAAAAAATTCCCAGCATCTATCCCAACCCGTCTAGAATGGGAAAGAGGGTCGATGCAGAAAGAAAGGTCTTCCACATTTATACAGATGGTTCCAAGGCTGAAGGCGGGGGCGTTGAATTTGTTTTATCTGATATACTTAACATTAACAGCTCTTTCCGCCTTCCGGAACACTGAAGTGAGTTCTTATGGTAATCAAGGGGACTTTGACCTCGCTGACGTCTAATGTAATATCTCCTAGGGATATTAGTATTTTTACAGACAGTCAGGCGGCAAAAAAATGTATGGAATCGGGCTCTACAAGATGAAAGGTCGCCGTGGAATGTCAACCATTTCTGAAGATGGCAAAACAGTTCAATATTCATCTGAGCTTCGTGCTTTGTTTTTATTGGACTCGCTGTATGCATCCATTATGATGTTGAGATGGATTGTTCAGGAGTGAAATGTTCGAAAAGAAAACTTCCTTTAAGTGAGTGGGTGAAGTAACTCACTCCTTTTATTGAACTGCAGTTCCATTGAACACGTGACAGAAAAAGTGGGAACTATATCTACTGAAGATGTACTGACCTTTCTTTTTTTGCTCCTCTAGATCTACTGACCTTTCTTTTTTTGCTCCTCTAGATCTACTGACCTTTTTTTTTTGCTCTGCTGTCTTCGGACCACTTGAACTCTGCTCAACTAAAAAAACGAAGCAAGCGAACTATCACGAAGGAACGAACAGTTCCATTCAACTATTTCACTGAACTCGTTCCTTGAAGTGAGTGACTCGGAGTGAATCACTTCACTGAAAGGACTTGTTTTGCCTATCTCTATTATCATGACTAGAACTTAATTTCTGGGTCGTAGCCGTAAACCAGTTTTATCACAAGTGATCATTGTATTGGGAAAAGTTGGGATTACTATTCACAGTCTGCAGCATGTCTTGTGCGATTTTTAAACGAAGTTGCTTCTGATCAATTGTTAGCAACTTTGGCATAACCTTTGATTAAATCCTCTTGAGTGTCAAATTTTTAGTTCAAAGGGACTGAATTGATTGAACAAAAAATTGGCAGTTCAGTCAAGCAAGTGCTAGAAAAAAGCTGGGAGTATAACATTGACGTGCACCAGATCTTCGTGGACTTCCAACAGCCATACGATAGTATAGATCGTAATGTACTTTATAAAATAATGCTCGACTTTGGAATCCCATTAAAACTTGTTCGATTAACAAGAAAAACCATTGATATTGAATTCCTAGTAAGGATACAAAACGAGCTTACCCAGAGCTTCCGAAAAAATCCGTCCTTAAGCAGGGAGATGGACTCGCTCCCACGCTCTTCAATCTCGCCCTGGAATATCTCATCAGAAAGGTTCCCGTTGATACCAGAAGTACCCTACTAATCCTCAAGACTCGCCTTTCAGTGTGTCTTCCCCCGCACCAAACAACAACATCAACAACCCTACTAATCAAGTCCACTCAACTAGTGGTGTACGCGGATGACATAAACATCATGGTCAGATCTGTTCAAGACGCGAAAGAAGTCTTCCACTGTCTAGACTCAGCGGTAAAGTATGTCGGGTTAAGGGGCTAAATGGAAAAAAGTGCATAGGCTGCGCAAATTTCGCATATACAAGACCATAAGACCTGTGCTACTATATGCAAGCGAAACATAGACTCTCACCCAAGCGTCTGAAAAAATCAATAGACGCTTTTGAACGACGAATTCTTCGAAGAATTTTAAGACCAGTAAAAGTAGCACTGAATGGCGTATCCGGTACAACAACGAGTTGTATAACATCTATGACGACGAAGCTACAATGGGTAGGTCATGTGGAGCGAATGGACGACGGAAGAATTCCCAAACGCACACTGAAAGGTAGAGCTCAGGGCAAGCGACCGGTAGAAAAACCGCGAAAAAGATACGAGGACTCAGTTGACGCAGATTACAATTCGCTTCTTAGATGCACAAATTGGAGGACGCGGGCGCTGAAACGAGATGACTTCAGACAATGTATCCTGCAAACCCTGGCCCGATTTGGACTGTAACGCCATTGATGATGATACTATATATTGGGTCTTCTCGTAATCGATTTGTTCTTGGACAGCGGGAATTTCTTAAGTTCCCGGAATTTCTAGTCGGATAGTGAAGTATTGAACTATTAAGCCTTATTGCAAGAGATGTTTTTGTATTACAGTGTAGGAAGTTATAGATAAATTTGGCTGTTTCAATGACTATTAATCTACATATATAAAAATGGAAAAATGTTTGTCTGTCTGTTTATTTGTCCCGTATAGCCTCCTAAACCACTCATATGATTGCGATAAAATTTTGGTGGTTTATTGAGGGTACGCCCGCGATGGTTTGTGCGTTAGAAAAATCATTTAAAAGTTGGTGGTTCGCGAATTATTTCAACATTTCAGTATTTTTCATATGATTTAGGGGCAGTTTGTTCGTTTTCGGTGTATTAGTTACACGTTCCTATTACTAAATGGTAAAGTTGAACTATGGAAGGTGGATAGAAGATAGTGGATGAAGTATGGAGGATGGTGGATAGGGGATGGAGATTGTAGATGGAGGATGTTAGATGATGGGGGATGGAAGATGGTGGATGGTAGATAGAGGTTGGTGGATAGAGTATGGTTGGTAAAGAATGGAGGATGGTAGATGTAGGCTGTAGAATGGGGGATGGGGATTGTAGATGGCGGGTGTTAGGATGGAGGATGTCAGATGATGGATAGAGGATGGAGGATGGTGGATAGAGCATGGAAAATGGAAGATCGAGGATGGGGGTGGTGGATAGAGGATGGAAGATGGAGGACAGGGGATGGTGGATATAGGATGGAAGATGGAGGATGGGAGATAGAGGATGGAGAAACAGGACTAATGGATCAACAGTAGAGACGGGAGTAACAGGGGCGATAGAACACCGTGAGCGTAGTTGCGGTATGCGGCTAGTTGCTTTATATTTTGCAACACCGTAAGTTCATATAACTGACGGGAGTCAGGTGACATAGGTAACATAAGTCAAAGACAGCTCTTATTGAGCAGTCTTGCGATAATGTCAATCTTACTCAATGAAGCTTGAGACCACACTGTTAAACCGTATGTTAGTACTGACATTTTGTAAATATGCATTGGATAACTTTTCATTAGCGTCAATTCGCAAGCCTACCAGCCTTCGTAGTATGCCGATTATAGGAGCAATCTTTTTTCTTAATTGACGAATGTGGGCACTCCAGTTCAATTTTCAATCTCAATAGTAATTCCCAGGTAGTTGGCTTCAGTCACTCTGGATATAGTTTGCCCATTAATTTTTAAATGTAGTAGTTAAATGTCCGGTTTATTTTTATGTTTAAATATAATTTGTCTTTTCAATGTTTATTGTTAGTTTTTTGCCATATATCATAATATTATTATTATTATTATCTAACCTAATATATAAAATAAAGTCAGTTTTTATGGAAGTTACGATTAAAATCCACACCTGTGAACCGTTCCCTCCCAAATTTTGCATGGACATTCTCGAGACTACCGGACAGGTAGTGAACATAATTATATATTCCCGAAATTGGTGGTTCGCGAGTTATTTCAACATTTGAGCTTTTTAGTAAGTTGAATCAGATGAACTTGACTTAAAAGTTGAAGTTTACAACTGGCAGTCGTGCCCGAGCGGGTAAGGCGTCTGACTAGAAATCAGATGATGGTAGGTTCGAATCCTGCCAACCGCGAACATGTGTGATTTTTTTTTTAATTTAATATGGAGGATGGTGGATAGAGAATCGAGGATGGTAGATGGAGGATGGTGGATGGAGGGTGGTGGATGGGGGATGGAGAAATATGAAATATACCCATAGAGATACTAGAGACGACATGCAACGTTTTTTTTGTATAAAGCGCTTTGAATCCAAAGAAGTGAGACAAAACAGGACGGTTATATGGAATTGTTGTCTGTTTAGCCTATTATATTAGAACCTTACCTGTGACGGTAAATCCTCTGACGAATCCTTAAATGTTCTTTATAGTATCTTATACGAGCAAATAGAGCTGCATGTTCCGCTCAGTACCTCCACTAAACGCCGTCATCCTGTATGGTTTAACGGGACCATTCTTAGGGAGTTGCGCATAAAAAAAAATCTCCACAAGAAATACAAGCAAACCAAATCTGACTCTGCTTACCTACAATTTGTGGCTCAGCGCACATTGGTCAGAAATGTAATAAAGTCTGCCTTCTCCGTATATGTTGACACAATCAACGCTAGCTTGACTCAAAATGTAACCAAGCCGTTCTGGTCTCATGTGAACAATACCAGAAAAAGCTCTCAGACAACCAATGTCTTAAAACACCTGGATAACCACATCACGGACCATCAATCCATATGCGACCTCTTCGCCAAGTTCTTTTCCTCTGTATTTTCTTCATCGGACCGGGATCTGACCTATGATTTTGTCGTTCCTACACATGACTCACTGAGTACAGCCTACTTCTCCTACTATGATGTTTTATTATGCATAAATTCTTTAGATCCGAACGTCAATGGTGGGTCTGATGGTTTACCAAATCACTTCGTGAAGCGGCTTGCTTCTGAATTTTCTCGTCCTCTGTTTCTTATATATAATAAGCTACTTAACGAAGGCTCTTTCCCTGAAATATGGAAGCTGTCGAATGTCATTCCTATACTTAAGAAAGGTGACCCCACTGACGTCAATAATTATCGTCCCATATGTATATTAAATTGTTTTAGTAAAATTTTTGAACGACTTATCCATAACCTAATATATGACAAAATTGGAGTACTGATCTCACCTCACCAACACGGTTTTGTTAAAAAGCGCTCTACTGTCACTAACTTGTGTGTATTTACGGATGCAGTTGCCAAGGCCCTCGAAAAACATCTATCAGTGCACACTATATATACGGACTTCTCAAAAGCGTTTGACACTGTAAACCACAAAATTCTCATTTCAAAACTGGAGAAATATGGCTTATCGGGCTCGTTACTGAGCGTTTTAAAATCATACCTCTCTGGTCGAAAATTGCGTGTCGCGTTCAAAGGTAAGCTGTCGGAAAATTTCTCGGCGCCCTCAGGAGTTCCACAAGGTTCCATACTAGGGCCACTTTTGTTCAACCTTTTTATAAATGATCTTCCTCAGGGCATTTCCTCCACTCCTCTTCTGTACGCCGATGATCTCAAACTTTTCAGAATAATTAAGTCCAATGAAGATTGCATCTGCCTTCAAAGCGATCTAGTCAACTTGTCTCGATGGTGTGAATTAAATGACATGTCACTTCACCTACAAGACGACTCCTGCTGTGTTCCATTATTCTATTAATGGTACCAGCCTATCCGCTGTCACTAATATAAAGGACCTAGGTGTTATATTTGATCCGAAGCTGAAATTTGATACTCATATCGCGGAAATCGCTAATAAAGCCTATCGGCTCTCCGGTTTTGTCCTTCGTGTTTCGTCATCCTTTAACTGTGTTGATACTTCTTTGTTATTGTTTACGTCACTCGTGCGCAGTGTCTTGGAGTATTGTGCTGTTGTTTGGAATCCTCATCACAACTGTCACATCGCAATGATCGAGTCTGTGCAGCGCAAGTTTACACGCTCCCTCTTCTACAGATTCAACATACCATACGCGGATTATACTACTAGACTCATAGAGTTTCAACTTCCTCTTCTAAGCCAACGTAGAACGTACCTTGACGCCACCTTCTTATTTAAAATTTCTAGTAACAGCATTTGTTGTAGTTTTTTACTTGATGAGCTCTCTTTTAGAACGGATTCAGTTGGTACCCGAAATCGTAACATTTTCTGCCCTCCACGCGCACTACTTGATGTCTACTATTACTCTCCATTGGTTAGGCTCCAAAGGTCGCACGATACACTCCAGCTCGGCTCTCTTTCCACTTCCTATTCATCTTTTATCCTTAAACTTAAACAACAACTTCTCTAGTTCAAATTTTTTCTATTGATTTCCTTTCTTAACAATTAACTTTTATTTGTAAATCTTTATACATGTAATTTTATATTACTTTTAAGCCCTAAGCTATTGTGTAAGTGAAATGTATATTTTGTTCAATGGCTTTAAATTAAATTAAATTAAATTAAAAAAACAGGTTCGTTATGTTAATTGTTCCAAGTTTTGCATAATTTCCGCCTTCAATCCAATCGCTGCTTCTCATCTCCAGTAAATATCCCTATGGTTGTACCTCTTATACCCAACTCCTCCAAGCCCTGGAATAACTCTTCGTGGTGAGCTGTATCAAAAGCTTTCCCCGAGTCAATGAAAAATGTAAAAGCATAATTAGTTTCATCCAGTTCCTTATTAAAATACTGCATTACGTTAAAGATCACCCCTGTTGTATTGCTTTTTTGGTGCACTGGTGCTTGTCAAATCCTCTTATTGATTTCACGAATTAAACAATTCTCTTATTCAGTACTTTTTCAAAAATGTTGCGTAACGAATTTATGACCGATTACGGGTTCACTCCTGAATTCTACATCATCTCTTGGGCTCTGAAGATAACGAATTGGAATCAAGACTTAAAGATCCCTAAATTATTGCCTAACAATCAGTTTGGTCGACATTATACAGCAAATGAGGAAGTTTCTTTTAAGTTTTCAGCAGTATAATAATGTGAACGAAAACTAAACTTTAAATGCGTTAAGGAATTCTTCCCTGAAAAATTAAGGAAGCCTGCAGAATGCAGAATTGCGTTCTCGAGGCCAATAGTTTTGCATACAAGTTTGTAGTGTACGTTCTAATTTTTCATTGGAGTGTTATTCTTTCTGGAGGAGGGCGGGAAGCAAGAACAAACTTCATTCGTCTCTGACTTGAGCATCGCAAGACCACCGTGAACAATTAAAAAGATTGTTTGTGTGCCCGACAGCTGGACCGAAGAATCAAACATGTCAATAGACTGGGGAACGTTATTTATTTGCTTTCCACATTGCTGGCTATAATTCGATAGAGAAAATAGCGTGCGATACGATCTGTGAGGAACGGCACTCTTGCTAGACTTCTCAATTCCAACGTATGCTGGGACTGGGAGACGGGTAGACGTGCGCTGGACTGGAATACGACATCTTACGAAACGAACAAGCTGCGGAAAAGACGCCTAATGGGTATAATGGCATTCATAATACCAGATAACATAAGACAGAGCACACCAATCGGTTCGGATAAACTGCGAATTTATTTTTGTGATTCCCGGCCGCATACAGCCCTTCCCCCCCCCCCCCCCCAATCCATTGTCATGTCATTGAGTACGCGCTGTGCCGAGACCCCGAGACATATTTCTTTATTAATAATATTAAGCAAAACGAAAAACGATTAGATATCTTGCAGTCAAGAAGACGATACGATACGATAGGGTTACATCAGCAGAGAGTGTTCGGAATCGGAACGGAACCCGAACGAAATAGCTGTTTTGATTTTATTCGGGGGGCAATTAGACGAAAACGGTGAGACGCAAAGAAAGAAAACGTTTGCTCTTGGCAAAACTACTGTGCGCCGCCAATCGTCTGGAATAATTGTCTTTCGTTGATGTGAGAAGCGCTGTGCGTTGCCAAGTAGAACAATGATAACGACTTGCACAATATTTCAGACGCCCAATTCAATTTCCCGGCACCGCAAGTATGCGCGGAAAAATCGTTCCGGAACGATTTCTATCGGACGTCACTGTACCCGACCGAGGGAGTGTATAGTAGAAGCTATCAGCTGACTTATGTCCATTTGTATGAAACTGTTCCGCGGGTGGAAAATCAAAGTTTTCCGTCCTGCTTGCGGGCGGGCCGTCGCGACAGACAGCGGGACGGCAAACAGCCGTGCCTGTGTCGGGATCAGAAAACGGAACATCGCGGAAAATCGAAAAGGAAAACTTAATCGGACTTACGGTAAAGGGGATTCCTTCGACGGAGCCGACTGCATAGCATCGATCTCCAGCATTGCAGGCACCACTCAAAATCTGATGACGATTCATTTTCCCCTTTCACTTCGCTCCCTCACATGCGATAACTTTCCACGCAAAATTCAGATGGAAAAAAACCAACGGGCCAAAATGTTCTACTTTTCGCGTTTCACAATTGCACAAATCGACATTTTTAAAACAGTTTATTATGCGCGTCGTATTTTTTTTCTCTCGCATTCAATTAAAAAAAAACCGTCGTCAGCCATTTGTTGAAACCTCGCACTGTCGCGTAGAACGACTGTGGCGAAAAATCACACTTCACTTGAATATCGGTTTGATCGCGCGGCGTCAGACACGGCACGGACGGACAACGAATGGAACACGGACAGAGAAAAGTCTCTCGTCACGGAAATTCGTGTGGATTTTTCCTCGGTTCTTTGCGTTTTTTCTCCCCCGACTGGGCCTTCTTCCTTCGCAGGTAGAAAATGACAGATGAAATCAATATAATAAAGTCGATGGGGTAGTAGATTTTCGGGTTGGATTGGAGTAGAAGTGAGTGTTTAGTGCGAACAAGAACCGCGTATTTTGAATTGATGGAGTCAGATGGCAGTGGGATCGATTAGCGCGAAATTGACAGATTTTATAAATTTTGACTTTATTTTTTTTTAATAATAAAAGTACAGTGCGGTTATAATGTACCTTGAGGGGACAACAAAAGTAGAACGTTATAACCGATAGTATGTTATAACCAACATAAGAACCATTCACATTTGTGAATAGAGATTGAAAAAAGGTACGTTTATAACCGAAAGTACGTTATAAAAGTGCACTTTATAAGCGCACTGTAATTGTGATCGACCTGAAATTTAAAAAAAAATTGCTACTCTAAAATTTTGTATTTTCACGTTTTAAGACTAGTAAACGCTAAAAAAGCAACAACAAAAATGTCCGTTTGTACGCCGTACGAAAAATTGTTTGAAGGTGCGTAGCTCCCAAGCCCGTTGAGGTATTATCATGAAATTTCTATGGTGTGTAAGTGAACCTATACGACTGGTATCTTTTAGAGTGGTATGGGTATGAGGGGGAAGGAGAGGGGGCGTTTTAGACGAAAATTTCGGTTTCTAGATCTCAGCAACTGCTTATGCTAGGAAGCTGAAATTTGGAATTTCGATAGAGCTTTGATAGTGGAAATATTTGCAAAAAAAAATTGCAGATATGGGTAACGAAGTGTAGGAGTTGGGGGGAAAATGGTGCGTCCAAAACGCAAAAAAGCCGAGATCGACACATTTTAAAATCCATATCTCCTAAACCGCTAATGGCACGAAATTAAGACTTTACAAATATCTGTAGCTATTCTAGGAGAGTAGATTGAGATCAAATTTTTGAGTGAGGGTAGTGGCGTACGGGGGTAGAGAGGAGGGGTGTACAACTTTAAAGTAAGATATCTCACAAACCAATTGCACTAGAAATATAAAATTCGGTTTGAGTGTGAAGCTTATCAAATAAAGATTGCTCAAAGTGAAATAATTAAAGCGATAACCATTTTTCAAAAAAATCACGTTTTATTATCTCAAGAACAGTGTAAGATAGATGCTCAAATTTTTTACCGGAAGTAGGCCCAATAGAACACTAGAAGGGAAAAATATTTTGGTGGTGTGGGTGTAGAGGGTGAGGATGTGGGAGGGTGAAAAGGAAAAAGTTCAGATGTTTATATCTTAAGAACCTATAATGATATAATCAATAAACTTGGTATTTAGATTGAGCTATAGTAGTGGCATCTTGGATAAATATATTTTTTTAGGGGTAGTATCGTACGGGGGTGAGGGGTGTTGTTCCTAACTATAGAACGGTTTTTGCTAGAAAGTTGAAACTCGGAGTGTATATGTAAATGAACTAGAAGCGTAATTTTAATAAAAAAAATCGAATATCCATTGGCGTTCGGAAGATGGACAAAAAAAGAATGCATACACCTATATTCACGATTTTTGTCATATCTATTAGGTATTGTCAAGTACTGAATTCGTTATTATTCTACGGATTCTTCATATAAATACCTAGAAAGTGTTTTCAAGATTTTTTGAAATTCTCCCCCCAAGAGAGTGTAAAGTGGTTGTATACTTTTCATGAATTCTGCCATATCTCAGGTCTGATCACTTCTACGGGCCTGTTTAAAAATCACCTATTTTTAAGTTTTTCCTTTTCAACTCTTAGATTAGATTAGATTTCATCGGAGGCGGAGAGATTCCTCCAAGCACCGCGACCATTGGTCTATTGTGCTATACCTCATTGTTCTTTCTCCAGTTTCAACCTAGAGGTCCTCACTCTGCTTTATTTCTCTAAGGAATTTATCTAGTTGGTGTGACACTAAGTTGCGACTGCATCATTCAAACAATATGTTATTCTAACCGCTTCCCGAACTGTTTGTTAAGTTTCCAGTCACATTAGTAACCTACACCGCATCTCTGAATTGGACGCGATCCGAACTTCTGCCGGAAAAATAATAAAGTTGCGCTTAGACTGACAGGCAGATTTTTTTTTAATTCAAATCTCATATCTCGAAAACTGTATAAGATGGGATCTTACAATTTATACGACATTTTGGCCTGATAAACACCTTGCAGAAAATTGTAGAGAGCGAGTGTAACGGGTATTGGCAGGCCCCTCAAGAACAATTCTAAATTTTTTTTTAAACATAAATACTTCAACTGTTATCAGATTTTTGTACTTGCAATGTGGACTGTAATTAGCATATTGCGTGGGTAGATAATAGGGTCATTGCATCAAGAATTGCCAGAAATTACGATATTTGTGACCTTATCACAGTGGCGTAGTAACGGGGGGAGGGGGGAATCCCTTCCCCGAATGATTAGCTCATCTAATAAGTTAAAAAAAAATTTGAATTTTTCGACACGAAAAAGCTAGAGTGTAGTAGCTTAGAACGAAAATCTGTGAAGCTATTTTTATCATCATCATCAATGGCGCGACAGCCCAAATCGGGCCAGGGCCTGCAGGATACATTATTCTCGGGCTAGGGCCTGCAGGATACATTGTTTTCGGTTCAGTGCCCGCGTCCTCCAATTCGTGCATCTAAGAAGCGATTTGCAAACTGCGTCAACTGAGTCCTCGTAATACTGCTTGATTATTATTGGTCTCCAATCTCCGACTTCATTTGTTTACCAGTTACAAAGCGTGCGCTAGTGTATATTGGTGTATAGTGATTTTGTGAATATGACTCATATTCACAAAAATATGACTCAAAAAGAAAGGATATTATCGACTGATCACCATCAATTATGGACCGGTGATCGATAAAAAAAATTGAATCTCTGTACGAACAATAATAATGCTTCGATTCGAAACGAAGGCACGTCAAAGAATGTGAACGATACAAGTCGGTTATAACCATAGAGATATATACCATGGAGATGACAATCAGCGGTTGAGTTGAAGGCAGACGTCGTCGCATTTACTTGCACGAATACCGGCCATGTCGATTGCGCACAGCATAGAGCTAGAGGAGAAGACAAGCCACCGGTTTTTGTATGAAGCGCTTTGAAGTCAAAAACACGGTGAAAAGTGAGACAAAACAGGTTCTTTATATCAAATTGCTGTTGTTTTAGGGTGTGAGCGAGTGAGACAAAACAGGAGCCTTATGTCAATTTGTTGTTGTTTTGCGTGCAAGTGAGTGCGACGACGTCCGCAACTCAATCGCTGATTGTCACCTCCAGTATATATCTCTATGGCGTACAGCTACTCGAGTGACAAAACCACACTGGAAAAATTCCGGACACCCACTTGTAGTCGAGCTCATACAACTCTATATGTTCTTGATATTTAATTCCGGATCGGACGAAAAATTCCTGATCAACCGTCCGGAGAAACCCGTGCATGCTCAGGTTTTTTTCCGTACGCGGCGTTTTCCGGAGCCTTGTAGTCGACGAGCTAAAATCTCATACATTTCTATGAGACATAGTTTTTATACTTTCCTGAAGGCGGAGCCTATTTTCTCCGGAGTCGAAAAAAACGGACCATATACCTAGTTCGGGCCTAACCCAACTACTTTTGTGGCACAGTCAAGATTGACAAATATCTCCTCAGTTCTAGGGAAGTATCTTGCGAGTATTTTTTAACATATCATGAGTGGACTTGAATAGAGGTATCCCATTGGTGTCGAACAGGGTTTTTTTTTATGACATTCTCCCCCCGTACTCTCCAGACCTGGCCCCGTGCGACATTTTTTTGTTGCCAAACGTGAAGACTTGGCTCGGGGCAAGCGCTTCACGTCAAATGAGGAAGTCAACGCCACCACGAATGCCTATTTTACAAAGTTCCCGAAATCGTATTATTCTGGGCGCTTACAAAAGTTAAAGAGTGCCACAATATGCATTAAATACCAATTTTGTTCTTTGGGAGCCACCCGTCGGCCGATAGACCTCCTCCATTTATGCAATGACGGGTTCAACAGGTGTCTACTTTTATAAATTTATACTTACTACAGATTTCTTAGCTTAGAAAAGTTACAGTTGCTTGACCCGGCGGTCCAAATAAAAAACAGTAGTTAAAAGTTAGCTAACAATTTCTTTCAGATTAACAGCACAGTTCTTAATGGGTCAAAACGTGACGCCCCTTCAAAATTCTTCGCATGATAACACGCCGGCTTTCAGGCGTAGACATTCGCGCTTCCCATCCGTGTCGTTTCACCCGTCGAACTTCTTTTGGTCGCGGAAAATAACACCGAATTTTCGTCCTTGTAGTCAGGAACGACCATATTCCTCCGGCAGTCATTTCAATACCATCACCAACGACCGGTCTCACCTTGGCCACTTGCAACATATGATCGCCAAAGCATCTGAAAAAGTCCGCATAATATTGCACTAAATAAAAATGTTGTCAGTGATTGTTTTCTCTCACCTTTTAGTTAAATTCATCAGAATATTTGCCATGATTTCAAGCTGTCAATCTACAACCTCCTGGTTAGATCTTCTTCTTCAAAAAATTTAAATCGGTTCACAAAAAATCTTCGCACTTGTAGTTCCTCTTTTATGCGGAAGATGGCTTCATGTTGCTCAATATCGAGCAAAGTAAGAAAAAAAAAACCAGGCAGACGTCATAATAATTTTTTGTTTTCAAGATGCAACTGCGAAGTCTCGTTACAATAATTTGCACAAGTGCGGAAAATTTCCGATTTCTGAAATAACTTTGTTTGCATTACGATTACAAAACAGCAACGCTTAAATCGACAATCAAAAACATTGTTCAACCTGTTAAAAGCCAATTAAACAAAACACGAAATAAAAACCAAAACAAAGTTGAATGCAAAAACATTCTGCCACCCCAGATTGTAAATAAAATAAATAAAATCAACGATTCCAATGTAAATGGTTGGTAAAGTGAAAGTAATAAGACAAGTTGAATTGATTAGAGGTTACCTATGACACGACGACATCCCATAAAAAAAATGGGAAAATAAAAACGGGTTCTGTCTGTTAATCGCTGACTAGAACTGGGCGGAAGGATTCGATTTTGTTTTGTTTTTGTTTTAAAATGTCGGTAAAAATGAAATTGATTGTGAATAAAGCGTTCTGCTGGGGTGTTCTGTTGGCTTCGGTGACCTGGCTCGTTACCATCACCTTGTACGTTCGGATTTCAAAATATGCTGTGATCTCGAATTCGAGCTCGTCGTCGTCCGTCGAACATCCGGCCAATGAGAAAAAACGCATTGCTAGTGATATGAAATTGCAACCGATCTACCCGACGATACTAAGTGAGTACATGCACGTATTATATAACAGAAAAATAAAAATTATACAACCAACATTCGATTGGGAGACAAAGGCAATCAGGTTAATTGCATAAATACTGGTTTTAGTAGGACGTCTGCCAAAATCTACCGTGCCTTACTCGTTCGCAAGCTTCGTTTGCTTTGTAGCCCAACAATGTTTGTTAATTAGATATGATTCTATCGGCCACACGATTTCGCGATACTCTTTTGCTCCTAATACTTCTGGAGTACAAGTTAATTTTATACATCAACGATGTGATATATAAAATATTCCGTGACTCTAATATTTTATTATACGTCGGTAACGTGCCAGTCCTGATAAGAACAACAATATTGTATTGCAAAAGTATTTACTGCCCTTCTTTGATTAATAAAGCTTAAATAGAATACCTCTTGACATCAGGAAGTGCACACAATTTCATTTTTACGAATGAAAGATCATTCTTCTAATGAAAAGGTAGGTACGATGTTGAGTAAAAAATTATCAATGTATAGTAGGTATAACTTTTACAAATACAAATACATCATTTTTCAATATAGTCTCCTTGCCTTTCAACGCACTTGGTTCATCGTTGCACAAGCTCCGTGATACCCTCAGGAAAAAAAAAGGGTTTCGGCTGAGCAGCGAGCCACGTATGGACCGCGTCCTTCACTTCTTAATCCGAGGTGAATTGACGGCCCCTTAATGCCTCTTTGAACAAGTGGTAGTCAGAAGTGGCAAGATCAGAATTATACGGAAAATGAGCCATTACTTCAAACTCAATCGCCTGTCTAACAAAACAATGTCGCATGCACGCTCAATGATGCCATTATTTGTGGCCGTAGATAGTCGTCCGGCTCCTTTCTCATGCGAAACCTTTGGATTTTTTTAAATCGATACGTAGTGTCTGTTGCGGCAAGACACTGTTACAGCATTGTGCCGAAAGTCTTTGATGGATTGCGGCTCCTGATACAGCTTCCGACTACAAAAATCAGACCACTACTCATTGTTCGTCTTTGGTGCAAATTTTTAAGGCAAGGATCAGTTCATGACGAAAATAAATACATTTTTTTTATTATTAATTTGTATCCTTAACATATTGAGAATACGTGGACAAAAGGATATTTCGATATCGAATGTATTTCACGAGTTACAGACCGATTTGTGGAACGGTCCGCCAACATTCAAACTGTAAAGGGTCATATTCGTTTTGAAAATGGGAAAAAGAAATTTTTCAAAAATGATGTTTTCTAGAAGTATCTACATATATATGTAAGAATAGAAAGCGGAACACTGCCTCTCAATCAGTTCATCCAGAAACGTCAGCTAGAATTAGTCGCAAAAATGTACTCAATCCTTACAAACCCCCACTATAAATCCTTAAGAGCCCTCATCGCAAACCCTCCTTTAGCCCGACGTCCCTCTTCTCTTCATAATTCTTTAACTCTCTTCCAAAACTTTTCAATCCCAATCCCCCCAGAACAACCAAAGCCTCCCTTAATCCCCCAGTGGTATTCCCTCGGAGACAGCAATTTCATAAACAAACACGAACGCCGAAGAAAGAACGAAGCCACCCACGCCGAACACGTCATGACCCACAGAGACCTGCTTTCCAACGAGAACAGATGCCGAAAGATCTACACTGATGCATCAAAATCCAGCACATCCACATCCTACGCAGTCGTAGAGAGCTCAATTTCCTCTCTAACGACACTTGAAAGTGGTTACCTTGACCTCCACACCAGCATTCAAGCAGCTGAAATGTGGGCCATTGCCCGCGCTGTTAATATCCTATTAAAAACAAAGAATGAGAAAGGAATAATTTTCACGGACTCCAAGGCTTCAATAGATGCTGTTAGAAACCCAAAAAACCGGGACTACCTGCCAATGTACATCAGAAACACCTTGGCTCTGACTAAGTCCATAAAAATCTGTTGGGTCCCCGGTCACGTAGGGATCAGAGGAAACAAAGCCGCAGATCGCGCAGCAGGAACTCTATCCAACCGACCTCCTACACCGCAAGAAACCGTTATCACTCCACCTTCAGAGAACAGCCTCCTAAAACTGATCTCGGTCAAGATTGAGGAAGTCAAACGTCTCTCCTGGACCGCTAGTAACACCTTCCTGAATACACACTGGAAGAACTCCGCTCATCCTAACTACAACCCGGTCCTGTCTCGAGGTCTTGCAACAAAGCTCGTCAGGATAAGGTTAGGACACAACTGGCTCACCAAAGGATACCACATACTACGAACAGGCCCTCCCTCCTGCCCGCACTGCGCTTCTCCGTTAACTGTCCTACATATCCTAACTCAATGTCCATCTACTCTTTCCTTCTTTAAACACGATGTCCCTCCATTGACAGAACTTCTTAACCCTTCTCAACACTCTAACTCTCCCCTATTCCAACTCCTAAACAACAATAACCTTCATAAACAAATATAAAACTTACCTCCCTTCTATATCATGTCCCAAATTTATTATTGTTTAAACTCATTAATTCTCGATTTATTGTTAAAATGTAAAATGTTTAAACGACATATGGGCTTCGAAGTCTCGAGTGCGACTACCATAGGCTCTCCCAAATTCATTAGGCAGTAGTCCGACATAATAAATAAATAAATAAAAAAATATATGTACATACGTCTAAGAGTGTTGTGTGAAAATTTCATAAGAATCCATGAAATGTTTCCAGAGTAATGCTGTTATGACACTGGCTATTTTTGCGGCTTTAAAGCAGCTAGTAAATCCAAATGGAGAGGGATAGAAGATGTAACATAGAATTTTGACTTTGGTGTGAGAGAGACAGTCCGTATAGCTATGAAGTGAGTACTGTCAAAAACTAGCCGCTACATAGCCGCCACATAGCGTATTCGAGCAGTGTTTCGTAACATTCTAGAACTTAATACAGGAAAAATTCTGCTTCCAGTGGATTTTTGAACTGCTACAGACTTGTTTTTAACAGTTCGGTACGTATAAATTGTGGAAAGTGCCATGTTGTCTTAAAACGCGCTAAGATCGGTATTTTTCTTAACAATGCAGTTGTTAATGTTGTTTACTAAATGCCGCTAGCGTCGGAAAGAGTGGTATCTCTTTCTTTTAATGTTGTTCGCCTTGTTGCACTTTTATTGCACTTAAGAAATATCCACTAAATAGCCAGTGTCATAACAGCATTAAAGCGGCTAGTAAATCCAAATGGAGAGGGATAGAAAATGTAACATATAATTTAGACTTTAGTGTGAGAGAGAGACAGTCCGAGTAGCTATAAAGTGAGTACTGTCAAAAAAATAGCCGCAACATAGCACAATATGTCAAAAAATAGCCGCAACATAGCGCATTCGAGCAGTGTTTCGCAACATTCTAGCACTTAATCCTAGAAAAATCCTGCTACCAGTGTTATGAAACGCTCGAGAACCGGTATTTTTCTTAACAATGCAGTTGTTAATTTCGTTTACTAGATGCCGCTAGCGTCGGAAAGAGCGGTATCTCTTTCTTTTAATGTTGTTCGCCTTGTCGCACGATTGGCCTTTTATTGCACTTTTATTAAGAAATAGCCAGTGTCATAACATCATTAGTGCAAAAAAGTGTAGAAAGTGCATGCAAAAAGAACAGTGGTAATATTGACTAGCTTCAAACATGAGCAAATTAATGGTGATTTCTTTTCTGCAAAAAAATGTGACCCGTTTCTGCCCTCAATTTTTGTTCTAGCAGTTCCGCTGTTCTATTCTCAAATTTTTTTTGACCTGCTAGAAAAAGGGATTTGAGTCCGTGGCTAAAATTGACCTGAAAACTCGCATTTCTTGCCCCGAAAATTTCGGCGGTGCAACTCCTTTAACCTCAAATGTGCATAAGAAACGATGAAAATAAGAAAAAAATATCCTACGACACAGCGGCAAACGATTTAAAAGCATAAATTAAACTGTCCAACGGGTCATACGGTAATTAGAAATCATACGGAGTGTAGTGTAAATATATTTAAATTTTCATAATAGCTTTTTGACCTGAAAGCGTTCTATTGTAAATTGACCTGTCGGACGGAACTGTCAAAAAAGAGGGCAGAACTGCAATAATTTTGCATCTTTACAGGTCACATTTTTTTTGAGAAAAGAAATCACCATAAAATATCTGATGAAATATACTTTTTCAAATATGAAAAAAGAAAAACAGTAAACAATTTTATTCATTCCCTTTTTCTTAAGGGGTTATACGCAGTCAAGATGCCGAAAAAAACCGATTTTACATGAGTTTTTTCCTGGAAAGACTCTTTAATTTAGTTACGTTATAATTTGTATATATGTAGGTATATTAAATTAACTTTATTCTGCTATTTTTTATTTCTAAAAATATTTAAAACTGCTATAGCTGATTGCCGGGAACTCTTATAAAAAAAAGTGTTCTGCGGTGACCACGATATCTCTGTATAGGATCATCTAAAATAAAAAAACTAAATAGATTTCGGTATTATGTATAATGTATTATCTACAAATAACTTAATCGAAGGAATACACAAAATATTAAGTTTTAACAAAATGGCGGCTTCTCAAAAAAAAATAAAAAATTATATTTTCAATAACAATTTTGGCCTAAAATTTGCTATAAGATGGAAAATATTCATCGGGGGAAAAAAAACCTTCGATTAATCACTAAAAAATACCTTTATAAAGCTTGTGTAAAACCTTCAGACTTGTCGGTTTTTCCGTTTCCGAGAAATCGTTGCCACCGACTATATAAACACAGTTTTGGGAAAAACGAGTTTAACACTAAACATACCACGCCGGTCAAATGACCGGTTTTGAACTTTTGTATATAAAATGCGCACATAATCTTATATATCTTGTACATTTGACTTCATGACTTTTTCTACTATTTATATACAATTAATATTCTATTATTTTTTTTATTTGTTGTTTGTGTATTTTGAATAATACTTGTGGTATACCGATATCTTCCACAACCGGTCAAATGACCGGAAGAACAATTTATTGCCTTATTAGGTTATCGGGTCAGAAATTATAATGTAGATGCGTATTCAATATATAATATGCAGTTAGTAGCACATTTCCGCAAAGACTGTAGCTTGTGAGTTCAATAAAAATAACTGTGAATTAATTTCAAGAAAGTAACTAAAATTTTACTGATCAAATGGCGAGGAAATATACCACAAAATCGAAGTCTTGCAGATGGCATCTCCAAGTATTTGTCAATATCCTTGATTTAGCTGGCATAAATGCTAGGACTTTGTACAAGCAAATGACAGGATAAAATATCTCGAGACAAGACTTTTTACTCCAGTTAGCAGTAGAACTTGCCGCCGACTATCGAGAAGCCCGTAAACAACTAAAAACAACAAAAAATAGGAAAGGAACATTGCCTAAATCTACTACAGATTCTTATCAACGTAAGACATGTCAAATAGGCTATTGTAACGAAAATAAAACCATCAAAATTTGTTCTAAATGTGAAAAATATGTTTGCGGAAAATGTACAATGAAGCCTATATGTAAAAAATGCGATGAGCAATGAAATAAAAATTTTAATTCTTTGTTTTTGTAATAGAAATCGACAATATACATTTTTGTTTAATTATAATAAAGTTACTTTTTTGTTTATTTCCTTCCTAACATCCATATTTGATACATTGAATCAGAAAACATAAAGACCGGTCATTTGACCGATTATGGTAGAAATAGGTATGTATTAAGTGTTGGTATGTTTAGTGTTAAGGTTTCAAAAGCTCTATCAAACGCTCCTAGACGTCTGTACAAATGTAAATGTAACTTCGAGAATATCTGCCGGATTGACGTGAAACTTTGTGTGAATATACTTAAATTATATACATTACGAAAATGGATTTTTTTTTTTTTTTGAAAAATTGTGACTGCGTATAACCCCTTAAATATATCGAATTTTTGTGAATTTTTTTTAATTAACTCATGTACTAGACTTTTAAATACACTAAACAATAAGTGTAAAAAATTTGACTGTTATGAGTTAAGTGGAAGCTGAGATTCAGGTACCAAAACATACGGAAGCATAACAAACATATGGGAGCTAGTAATTTGCAACGACCCCCTTAAAAAGCATCTGCATACGATTGGACTGGTTTTAGGCGATATTTGCTAATTGTTTAATTTTTTGGCCGAATATGAACGTAATATGCGGTTCGACAAACCATCCTCAGAGTTTTCATTAGGACTACAAAACTCGATTGTTTTATTACTTATATTTAAATTAATAGTTCAATATCCTTCACCACACCCAGATCGACAATGTAAACTAAATGTGGTCAATGTGAATGAATAAATCAGCTGTGTACTACGTTTCCATGTTATTTTCAAATTGCCATTTTTAGAAAGACGTAGATTGTTTGAATTTCACTTTTATATGGTAGAGCTATTCTAGATATTAATTTCTTAAGAATCTCATGAGCGTGTAGATGATCTCTCGTCAAGTCAGTCTTAGATATTTGTTTGGAGTTCACACGAGAACTTCTTCTGAAGCCGAAAAAACAACCAAAAATTCTAAAAACTTAGCTTCTATGGTAGCTTTACCATAAACAATTCCATTCTCCTCAGATCCAGACTCTATTTATAACTTAAATACAATTGCTTTAACTAACAGATGAATACGGTCTGATTCGAACTCCAGAAGACCAGTACATCCGAGATGCCGGTTATAAACAGCACGCATTTAACGCTTTAGTTAGTAACAACATCGGACTATATCGAGATTTGCCTGACACTCGCCATAAAGTGTAAGACTTTTAACTTCTGGAACCATTATATATACGAAATAATTTCCCTTTTCCCTATTTTCAGGTGCTTGAAACAAGAGTATTCGGAAAAATTACCGACAGTCTCCGTCATAATGTGTTTCTATAACGAACATCAAATGACACTGCTTCGATCGGTTAATACATTGCTGAAGCGTACACCATCAGCTCAGCTATACGAAATAATTCTAGTCGATGATTACAGCGAATACGACGACTTAAGGAATGATCTCTTCTATGAATTTAAGAAGTTCGATACTCAAGAAAAAGTACGAATTATCCGAAATGAGAAACGTGAAGGATTAATTCGTGCACGTGTGATTGGTGCAAGAGAAGCAAGGGGCGACGTTTTAGTCTTCCTTGATTCGCATATCGAAGTAAATAAAGACTGGTTGCAACCTCTTTTGAAAATCGTTCAAGAAGAGAACTCAACATTAGCTGTTCCTGTGATTGATATAATCAATGCTGATACATTCGCTTACAAAAGTAGTCCGCTAGTTCGCGGCGGTTTCAATTGGGGGCTTCACTTCAAATGGGACAATTTGCCGCAAGGTAATGCAGTTCAAATCATTGTTTATTGTATTCTTTTTGTTAAAACATTTTTTTTTTTGGTAGGAACAATAACCGATGAGAATTCTTTCGCCGGTCCTTTCATTTCGCCCACAATGGCCGGTGGCCTTTTTGCTATAAACCGGCAGTTTTTTAAACATATCGGCGAATACGATATGGGAATGGATGTTTGGGGCGGTGAAAATCTAGAAATATCTTTTCGTGTTTGGCAATGCGGTGGTGCTATAAAAATCATTCCATGCTCACGAATCGGACATGTTTTTCGTAAAAGACGACCATACAATTCTCCGGACGGTAGTGATACTATGCTTCGAAATTCAATGCGTTTGGCGTCTGTTTGGATGGATGATTACAAGGTAAGTGATGGACGATTAAAGTTTCTTGAATTGCTTACAAAGTTTTTTTGTAGGACATTTATATGAAACAACAAAAGCTTAATGCAGATTTCGACTACGGAAATATTGACGAACGAAAAGCAATACGCGACAAATTGAAATGTCGTCCGTTCTCTTGGTACTTGAAAAATATTTATCCAGAACTTGAGGTACCGGGAGTGAAAAACAACGGAACATCGAAAAAAACCCAGCCATTATTTCAGCCATGGCATCAAAGGTAAATAATTTTAGCTTGTGCCAATTTCCATCTTTTTACTAAACACGAAATTTTGTCCGCGCTAGAAAACGAACTTATATCAACAATTATCTGCTACGCTTAACAAATACAACACTTTGTATAACAGTGCAGGGCGCTAAAGTCAAGGGTCAATGGAAACGTGGCAGTACGCTTTCGTTGAAACCATGTCAACGTAATAAAAGTCAAATATGGTATGCTCCTGACTTGTACATTAATTCGGATAAATAAGAATTCCCTAAAAATTTTCAGGTATGAAACAGATAAATCAGAATTCATTATCGATAAACTGTACTGCATGGAAGCCTCACAATCCAGTACGTCTTATCCGATTATTGGCAAATGCCATGAAATGCTTGGCGATCAAGAATGGCGCCATATTAAGAAAGTAAGTAATTTCGAAATTGTATTTATCGCTTTTACATATATATTTTTTTCTGTAGAACAACTCACCAATTTATAACATCGCTACCGGGACTTGTCTTCGAACTAAAAGTGCTGTAGTTGGTGCGCCAATATTTTTAGACTTGTGTTCAAAAGAAACGAATAATTCCTGGGACTTTTTGTAAAGTTTAACTGTGGTATTTCTAATGTATTTAATTTTAAAACATTTTTTACTCTATTTGTTGAATTTTTTTTTTTTTTGAGAATGGCTCCTCAACAGATCGATCACTTTTAATTGGCGATTTTGGACTGTGGGGTTTTAGCCAAAGAGCTTTTTCACAACTGTTTAATTTACTTCTCTAAACAAGTCGATCGTCTTTCGCTTTTGTCTCTAAGTGTCGACTTCGGGCTATCTGCAAGAGTATTGTCCATGACAGGTCGGGGATGTTTGCCATGTTTCCAACAGCAGGTTTCAGTTAAATTTCAACTCAACTTGTGTTTCCATGACAACAATTTCAGATTGAACCCGGAGTGGAAGCAGAGAGTGATTGGCTCACTCCATTTGCTTCATTATCTGAATCTGAGTGACTCACATAGCCCATAGCCCTTATCAGAATTCAGTTCTAAGAACTTTAAATTTAAAATTACTAAATTTTGTTCCTGGGACAACACTGATGATATACAGTCCCTGTTCATTAAATTAGGACCACTCATATTTTTCCGATTTTGTTCCTGGGACAACACTGATGATATACAGTCCCTGTTCATTGAATTAGGACCACTCATATTTTTCCGATTTTTTTAAAAGAAATTAACTCTAGCTTCACAAAAAAGAATTTTTTCATAAGAAGATTCATTTTACCTTGCGGCTGTAAAGATTGGAAATATAATATACCCTAAATGAAAAATTCCACCCTTCTATCCTTCTTTCAGGAGAGTGCTATTTACCTGCCCCTCCCTTTACGTGTTCAAGGCGGTAGACAGGTATGTATATAAAATAGTGAAATTATTCCGAACTTCTCATTCTTTTTAAAATATTTGGAAAGAATTTGTCAAATGTTGTAGGAAGTATTGTATTTAAGTAGTTTTTAGAAATTCCGGTGGTTTCAGTTTACCCAGTTTTAGACATTTAAAAGTAGGTGTATTTTTTTGAGAGATTTTGGTTAAAACAATAAAACTGGGTAAGTGTAAAGATATTTGCGCGGACAAAAAGTCAGCAATAATTGCTTTATTGAACACCGAAAAGTTTTCCTTTCGAGAAATAGCGAGAAAAGATAATGTTTCTCATCAAACGGTGATGAGAATCACGAAAGAAGTTCAGGAAAATCAAGTCCAAGTCAGGAGCAAACGGCGGCATTGTCGCGGGAAAAGAAAACAACGCTTCGAACGGATCGTAGGATTATTCAAAAGGCCTGCGAAAAGCGTTGTCAATCCACGAGAAGCTTTCATCAACATCTGCTGGGCGAAGGGATAGAGATATCCAGCATGACCTTAAGAAGGCGTTTATATGAAACTAACCTGAAGTCGAGGCGACCAGCAAAAAAGCCTGAGCTAACAGCTAAATTACGAAAAGCCAGACTGAAGTTTGCTAGAGCATCAAGATTGTACCGTAGCTGATTGAAAAATGGAACTAATCGATAAATAAAGACTCTATTGCATTTATTTTTCGCTTGGAAATATAATTTAAAAACATTTTGTTTTTAGTTGGTATTTAGTGCTAGTGTAGACTAGAGTTTGTGACGGAGAGACATTAGTACGTTCGAAGAAGGCCATCAGAGAAATATGACGAAGCCTGTGTCGTGAAAACAATCGAACATCCACCAGCCACAATGATATAGTCCTGCATCTCAAGCGATGGACCTGGACCGATATTTTTAGTCGAAGGAACTATCAACAGCACTCTGTACTACGACGTGATGGAAAATATTTTAATTCCATATTTCAACTTCTTGAAGTGCTGTGAACTAGGAAATATATTTATGCAGGACAGTGAACCCTGTCATCGTGCCCATATAATAAAAAACCTGTTCTCTAACTCCGATATTCCAACTATTCCTTGACCAGGTTATTTTCCAGACCTTAACCCTATAGAGAATTTCTGGAGTCTGTAAGTCACAAAAGTACGGAGTGTGTATGGCGAAGTTTTACGAAGGTTTGGAAGGAGATTTTTATTTATTTAAACAGAAATAGTAAGGAAGAAAAACAAAAATAATCACTCCAAGGCCTCCATTGACAGCAAACATAACTCTGAACAGGATGAAGCCAAAACTGGAGCCTTGAGGAACACTAGAAGATGGATGGATAGATTCTAGGATGGATTAACGACGACCTAATGTGGTCTTCAGTGTAAACATGATCTAAAACATTGAGTAGCTTTCGCTCTGAAATAAAATTTGCTCAATTTTAAGTAAGAGAAGTTGTTTATCGCTTAAGTGAAGTTGGTGTAAAGCATAGAGCTATATGTAGTGGAGATGGCCAGCAGCATAGAGATATACATAACGGAGACGGCAAGACAAAGTTTCTGTATAAAGCACTTTGAAGCATTTTGATGCAAAATCGAACATTTTTGTATGGAGCGTTTCATGCCAGGTGGCAGTGAAATGCAAATAGTAGCCTAGTATTCGAAGGTTGGGCTTTCTTTCTTTTCAAGACCGGAGTATAACATACATGTGAGAAAGATGCTGATATTAGCACAGCGAATATCGCCGGTCCTTTGCGAGAAATCGTTCGGCTTCAAAACACTCCACTATATATAGCTCTATGGCCAGCAGCGACTCAGAATGTAAGCCTCTGTTAGTGAAGATAGGAAAATTGTGGACGAGCTTGTTGACTTGAAATCAATAATTCAATTCATGTTTTATCGATGCATAACACCTTTGGATCCACGCAGTGAAGAACTCACAAATGTGCTTATCACTCGAAACGGCGTTCAACTCCAATCCACATAGGATGTGATATATTTTTTCTTTTATTGGCGCTATGTATGGGGATTTTATTCCGTTTCCGTTAATAAAAAAAAAATAAGAAGCCAATTTATGAACTCATACTGGACACGTCAAATCAGAAAATTTTTGTCAATTTCTTCAACGCGCAGCAGGAGGCGATATTTCCATGACTAGTTTTACATTATTTTCTTTTACCTTCTCTCATTTTAAAGAGATATTTATGTGTTCTCTACTAACCTATGGCCAAATACTTATATTCTTATATATGTATATTCTTTTCATTGAACAGACAGCCTAACAGAATGAAAATAAAAGACATTGTTAACATAAAAAAGGTCTTTATGTCAACATGATTGATTCTATACACAACTTTTACAATAATTAATTAATATCGAAATTCATACACCTTAAGAAATAAATCTTGTACTCTTCGTTACAAAAAGATTTTTTTTTAATTCAAATAGAATTTTGTCGCAATAATAGTTACTTTGATCAGTGGCGCACCCAGGAAATTTAGGCGGAGGCGTTGATTCTTTTCTACCAAAATTACTGTATACATTCTGCATTTCCACTGTAGAAGTCATATTTCTATATGTGTTCAACAGGATTACATGATTTTAAGCGATAACTTTTGATTCCGAAAACCCAAACCTTAAGTGCGCTCCTGCTACGAAAAATATTTCATTTCATTGTTTTATATATAACCATTAAACTAAAAGAACGTAACACAAATTGGCTTTCCATTTATTAAAAACAGCAAGCACAACAGTATACTTAAAACTAAAAACAAAAAAATATTTCTCTGTGCATAAGCTGCACATTGTTGTTTGAAATAAAATCGTTTATCCTTTAAAATTAAAATTAGCTGCAATTTTCGGTGTACGGACCTTACGAGGTGCAGTCGTTGTCTGCAATAGAAATAGAAGACTAATCAGTAAAAAAAAAAAAACGATGTAATCTTAAATCGGGAGTTTTACATTTTCTTCTATGGGGTTCGAAGATGTTCGAGCCTTTTCTTCCTTCCGATTTACTTGTGGAATTTTTTGTATTGTTTCCGAGCTGCTGCTTGGTACAATATTGATTTTCTTATCGGACGTAACGTTCTATTAATGTTAAAATTCGTTAATGCACTCTGGAGAGCTATAAACAAAAAGATTGACACTTACCTCAATTTTTCTACTCGATTTTAATGCCTGCAGAGGTATAAAGGCGCTCTGCCCGGATGAAATATTAGTGACTCTTGTTTCTGGTGAAGGACACATCTAACAAATATGATGATAAATTTTCAATTAATTAATGAATGCAAAGGGCTAGTTTTACGCGGGTTCGTTGTTAAACTTAAGCTATTATATGGTAGTTTTTGTTTACTGTCATCGAAATAACGTAGGGTGACCCTTTTTTGCGATTGCACAGCTAGAACAGCGTAGATTGGCATTGGAACGGCTTCATATCCAATTAGTCGGAACGCATGTTTTTAAATACGGCTGAGCACCATGAATCAAAGAATAATAGATTGCGACACACGCACCTTTTGTGACGTATCTAAGATCGTTCGACTATACTGCATTATCGACTATATACCTTTAATAGATGTATCGCCTTAGCAACCGTTTGTTATTTTTTAATTTATATGAAAATGAACGTCATCAAGAGAGTTGCGCAGAACTTGAACCATTTTTTGCCCTAACTGTCGCAATCTCTTTTTTTTTTGATTCATGGCTGAGCACAACTAAATGAGATTTTGGAGGCCCAGTCCAGATACGCGAATTGTACTCAACGTTCGGTCTGATACATGAGTGTTAGATTAATCAGGCGTTAATAAGAATTTTTTATGTAGAATACCAAAGCGGTTGGAACATTTTAAGTTTTACTAGATATCAAGGACAAGTAGTTCACTATTTTGCGAATGACAGTAGTTTTTAGATTTTTGTGGGAAGAGTTAAAATGTATGAATGACATGCATGAATGGGTGTGTGCCCCTTTAGAGAGCACGGAATGAAGGAGAACATAGTCCCAGCATTAAAATAGTAATGTGCAAGATGTTATTTGCCAAAAATGTATGCAATATCGTGCCCCTCTTCAATAGAACTGCCTCGTTTTCACTTAGTTAAACTATTAAGCCACGCAAACAGGAACAATAACAAAGAAAATTGTTCAGTAATCAGAACCACAAAAACTATTCCAAATGATATAGCCAGCCACTGAATATTTTGTCAATGATGTTGGTATTAAGTTTTTCAGATAGATTTGTTTTATATAACACACAAACAAGGCCACTAACCTGAGTATCACGTTTAAAATTATTTCGACTATTCATCGCATTCGTAGACGGCATTTGTTTTCGATCCTGATACATTTGCATGGCTGCGTGGTTTGGGCCATATGCGCCATTGAATGGTTGAGCCGTTGATCGATTTATCGGTTGTACGAATTGCGAAAAAATTGTATTTTGTGCTGAAACAATGGAACCATTTATTAAAGTATTCTTTGTCGAGGCATCTTTTGTCCAATTAGATGGAGGTTTGGGAAAATTTATCGCATTTTGCAGTTGATCCGCATTATTGGATCTGTTCATTTGAAGACCAAGTGGTGGATTGATTTTTTGTTCGCATGAATTTAACGATAGGCCTAACAGCATTCGAAGTGCTTCGGTACTGGCAGTTGAATCAGGTGTCTAAAATTAAATATAGAAAAAAAGTTCATACGTTGACGATGGTTTTCGAAATCACTTACATTCGAAGTTCTAAGATCGTTAATACTCTTATTGGTATCATCTACAGTGTGGGGATTTTGTTGAATTTTCGTTGGCGAATTAACTGATTGTGAAGTAGTGGCCGGAGTAGTAAAGGCCGACATTGGCCGTTTTTCGTCTTGTTTACGTTCAGCTTCTTTCTTTTCAGTGTGTACTGTGGTCTTATTGACCCGCGAAGGAGGTTCAACAAAGACGGATTGCTTTGAAGTATTACTCCTACCACTAGCTCCACACTCCGCATCACGATTACCGTCGTTCGATTCATGTCGATTATTCTGATACTTTTCTTTATTACTCACGCCTTCTGCCGGAAGAGTTTCAAGAGATTCTGCAAACGAAAAACTGTTGATTAACGAAGCTTTGAATTTATTTAAAAAGGGTCATACCGTATGGTTGATATACTACTAAAATTGACGTTTCGGCAACACGAGCTATTCGCTTCAAATCACCATCGTTCTCATCTCCGATATCCGGAAGTTCTTTATCGAAGAGCACCTCATAGAATTTTTCAACTTGCTTAACGCATTCGATTCGAACGGGATTCGGATCAACCATAGGATGAATCGCAATAACTGTACCCTTGTAACCAATGGGCACCTGGTGATATCGAAAAAAAAATCATTAAATAAGTAAAATCATTCCATTGAAACGATCCAAAACTATACTATGAGTATTAAGATCTAATCTGTCGGAAAGCTGTTCAGACAATTACAAAGGTGGGAAAATTTATCACATAAATTCAGTGATCGGTTGGAGCATTCGAGACTGGTTCCGAACTTTTTGAAGGAGAAAGCCCGCACTAAATCGATTTTACTCCGCAGTTTAAATTGGCTTCTCAGTCAAATCTGAAGCTAGACGTACTCGCGCTCGATTCTCAATCTTTTTCTTAAGTTACCCAACATGTTATTAACAGTTTCTCTCCTTACAAATCCCTTGGCATGGACGACATAGTTCCATGGCTAGTGAACATTTTCAGAAGTTGCATCCTACTAAATCATGTGCCCTAAGCTTGGAGAAGTGCCCGGGTAGTGTTTATTCCGAAGTTTGGCTACACATTCGCGAAGGATTTCAGACCCATTAGTCTAATATCACTCGTGCTGAAGACACTGGAGCGCATTATTATTATTATTATCTACATGTGAGACAGTGAGAAAGGTCACCGTTATCCAAATCTCAGCGTGCTTACCTCAGGGGGAGATCTATAGTGACGGCTCTCCCCGAAGTCGTGCGCACGACTGATAATACGATAAATTACAAGCACTACACTCCAGTAGCCTTTCTAGATAAGGTCTTTCAATAACGTCCACATCGAAACTATCCAAGAATCTCTCATCGAACTGGGTGTGAACGAAAGCTTCAGCAATTGGATAATATCCATGCTACGATCCAGAATTATCCACTCAAACCTAGGAAACAGCAATTTGACCAAGCACGTGCGTAGGGGAATATTACAGGGTGGTCTTATTTGTCCTCTACTCTGACTATTGGTCAGGAATAAAATCCAAGTAAGACTAGAGAGCGAGGGAATCAAAGTGATTGCGTACGCGGAAGATTTATTGATTTTGGTCTCAGGATTATTTCCTTCCGTGATCAGTGAGATCATGGAAGGAACTCTGGGTAAGGTAAGCGCCTGGGCTACCGGCCTCGATGTAAGTCCGGATAAAACTGGGTTGGTGCAATTCACCAGGAAAACCAAGATACCAGACTTTATACTACACCGCATCAACGGCCAATTGCTCCAGCTTTCCTCCAGCGCAAAGTGTAATCCTCGATTCAAAGCTGAGCTGGAAACTGAACATAGAAAACCAGATGGAGAAAGCCCGTCTAGACTTCTACGTCTGCAAAAGAACCTTTGGCCAGAAGTGGGGACTCAAACAAAGGATGGTTTTCTGGATGTAGACTGCTGTAATACGTCCAATTCCCAACTACGGGTCGCTAGTCTGGTAGCCCGCTCTGAGTAACGACTATAACATAAATAAACTCAGCAGAGTTCTACGACGCGCGGCAAAATACATCACAGGTGCTACGCGCTAATGCCCGACCGATGCTCTAAGCGCGCTACTCTACCTCCTACAAATTGACCTCTATATAATAAACACCGCATCAAACAATGCCGTCAGGCTCAAAGAATCTGGGTCCTGGACTGCGAAGTCATACGTGCATAGTAATATCCTGTTATTGGTACGAACGGAATTGGTTTCGTCACGGTCTGACTACATCACCCGCAAACTGAGGTTCACGAAAGTCTTTTCTGTTAGTTTCCCAACTAGAGAGGAGTGGAAGAAGCAAACTTCGACACAATAATATTTACCGACGGTTCGAAAAAGGACTGCGGGCTCGGGGCAGAATATTCTCAGATACACATAATATCGCTAAGTCCTCTCACCTCCCTGACCACTAGCGAGCGTCTTCCAGGTGGAGATATTGAGTGATAGATCCGTGAGGTTTGTCGTACATTAAAACAAGATCGCTAAAGTGCAATATCGTCATTTTCACCGACAGCCAAACCGCAATCAAAGCCCTAGATTCGGCTACCACCTCTTCCAAACAAGTTCAGCAATGCCTTAACGAACTAGCCGGTTTAGCAGAGCGGCTCAAAGTTTTCTGTGCTCTGGATTCCGGAGCATAAAGATATAATGGAAAATGAGCGAGCTGATGAATTTGTCAAGGAAGGCTCCGCTCTTCCCGGATCTCTTGCGGAACTAGTCCACGTTCCTTTAGGAGTTGTCAAGGGGGACATACTCTCCCACTTCCAGGCAGCGGCTAACTCCAGATGGAAAAGCCTAACCACCTGCACAATATCTAGGAAGATGTGGCCATCTTAAAACCGAGCCAAGTCAGATTAACTTCTTCACGGCGATCAGTACATGTCACTGGCCAATTGGGGATCATGCAGCCAAATTATTCATTCCGTCCAATGTACACTGCCGCAGCTGCCAGGATACTAATGAGCGAGAGTCGCTCATTTCCTTTGCGAGTATCCGGCTTTAGCTAGAGCCCGAGAGAAAGAACTAGGCAAACCCTTTTACGGGGACCTGATGGAGATTTCAAGGAAGGGTTTAGCACGAGTTTGTGGTTCCAAAACGGCCACTGATCTAATTGAGCTGTCTGGGGGACAGGGCTGCCACTTAAACCAACCAACCTACCCAACATGTTAAAATACCCAATCATTGAAAACTTCAGTATACACAAGCTTCGTAATGAAATTTTGCTCAAATTCTACAACGTAAAAAACAAATCAGAAGCGTAACTAGTGCATTGAAGAAAGAAAGTTCGTAGAAACAATTGCATAGAGTTTCAGTTAAGGTAAATCGAGTTTTGAGCACTTTTTGAGGATGTTTGGTATGTAAGTTCCCAGCAGGAAGGTTGAGACATTCTTTTTGAAAAAATAGCTAAACTAACTTGAGTAATACATCAAAAAACACAAGTTTTGTTCTTTTTATAAATTCAGACATTGCCATATCCGCATCCGTCGATAAATCGATGAACGGATCGGTTTTTTGCTGAACATACGACAAAGTGAGAGAAACAAGAAATTATTTAAACCAACAAAGAAATTCACAAATGAAAATTACCTAAGAATACTACAATATAAAAAAATTGTATACTTACTTGATATGTTCGCTTCACAACCACAACACGATCAAATAATCGAATTTTTGATTTTGATTTGAAATTTTCGGGTATGTTAAAACCCTGCTTTAAAATAAGATGAGGTTTGACTTGCAGCTTAACGCTTTTTACAGGTAAACTCTGAAATAAAACATGAAGAAAAACCACAATGCATAAAATTATTAAAATATGCTTACCTTTAGATATTCAACAGCCGTTTTAATCGATTCAACAGATTCTTTTTCTACCCACTTCGTACCGCATGGTACACGATCGGCATTATTATGATCTTGGAGTTTCAACCAAGCCTTTACATCGGCTAACGACTTTGAAGAATGCTGTTTACAGTTAAAAAAGAACGAAATATTGAACGAAAGATCAGACGACAAACAAACTCTTTCCAAACATCAGGAAAATCTAAACTTACCTCGGGAAACAGTACTTTTTCGTAAAAGTTGTCATTTGGTGAATTTCCGGCAAGTAGGTTAAATACTTCGGGAAATTGCGCATAATACGCCTCAATTAAATCTAAACTTTTTTTGGAATACTGCCAAACTGAACCTTTCTTCCGGACATAGCCAGCCACTTGATGAGACTGCAAACATTATTTAATTAAATAAAAAATAAATTCGAATCTATCGTTCACAATTCCTTACAGTTTTCGCAAACTTTAAATTCAATCCAATGTTCGATTTCGGAGTATTTTCTGGCAGATCATATCGCTCGCCGCCATGAATTACAAAAATTGAACCAGTAATTCGTGAAATGACATTCCCTGGAAATCCACTGAAGCATGCAGCATCATATGCACTGTAGTAGCGAGATTCAACGTCAGATTGGATTTTTTTCGGTTCGACTAGATCGGGTTCCTGTTGGACTGTGATATTCACTAAGAAACAATCAAATTCTGTTTAGTTAGGTGCAAAAAAAAATGACTAGGATAATATTCTTTACCTTGCATTCGACCGCACTCGTATGCCAACATTGGATCAAGCACTTTGCCTTCACAACCAAAATACGGACTACTTAACATAAATACCGACGTACCAACCGGGAAAATTTCTTCGATTTTCTTTTCTGGAACGATTGGATCTTCTTGTTCAATTTTTGTTACAATACCCTGAAAAAAAATTACATTAGAAGAAGCCATAATAAATGAATGTAAAATCAAAATTTGACACGAAAGTCATGATATACTCGATGACAGTAATGTTTTGTAGAGGTACAACGTCCGTATCTAGCTTGGGGGCTTAATTTCACAGCCAAACCAAACAACTAACGATATTAAAATTTTCAGAGAAAAGTAGAACCTTCCAACTAGAATATCGTAGAGAGCTCTATAAACTTATAGCATGTTTTAAACACTTCTCAAATGTTGTACATACTTTTTGCATTATATGCAGTATATAAGCGCCGCAGATCACCTGCACGCGATCAGTTATTCTATCGTGAGAGCCAACGATCAGTTCTACGCGAAATAGGAAATTAGATTGAAAAGAGTTGCCACTGGAGTGTTGATATTGAATGCGATTAAGGCCCGTTCCTACGTTCTAACTGTAACTTAAACTGACAGATGTTCATACGAAACAGTCAAAGTTCTGGTTAAAATTTTAACTGAAGGTTGTAATAACAGCACTAAGTAAACCAAGATAGAATTGTGTTTTACTTTAGATCACGGCGAATTCCTAGCTGCTCGCAATAGATACAAAGGAGTACCTAATATTTTGATCCGTCAGCTGAATTTTATCCGAATGCAATAATGAGTCTGAAAAATCAAGCCCTGGCATGCTATTAAAAAAATGAGTTGATCTCTTGAATTGTCTGAGCGAGACGCATAAGCCAATAAGTAGGTAGCACCACCGATATCTTCAATCCACTAGACACATTACAAACTATAGCTTAAAAAGTCTAAGCTAAGAAATGTTTCCGGATAGCAAGGCAACCTTAACGAACATATTTATACAAATTAATTGGAGTTGATGGTGAACGGTTCCGATGGTAGGACGTCATTATTAAGTCAAATTAACTTTTATCTGGTCGTGTTTTTTGTTTAATTATCCGCGTATATATTAGGGCTCACAGATAAAATGCAGACGGACGTTTTGACTTTTATATCTTTTTAAACCGTGAGTATGTCGAGCCGTATACGCGAATGCAGTCTGCGGTAGGTACCTGTTGCATGTTAAAGGCCTAGTTAATGGCATGCATACTTGCCAGCTTACTGTACTCGGGTTGCGGCAATCTATGTGGCTGGTAGTATTATTGTCATTTTTCTTATACACTGTTTTTATTTAGCTACTGGCCGTGTACCGCGGCTACGCTCATGTTGCTCCATCGCCGCTGTTACTCCCGTCTTTTCCGTTGATTCATTCGTCCTGATTCTCCCGTTGCTCCTGTTTCCTTCGATGCTGCTGTTACTCCCGTTGCACCTATTTTTTCCCGTTGCTTCCCTTACTCCATCCTCTATCCACAATGCTCCAACCACCGCCCTCCATCCTTCATTCTCCATCTTCCATCCACTATTCACCATCCTCTATCAACCATCCTCCATCCACCATTCATCATTCTCCATCCTCCATCATCCCTCCTCCATTCACCATCCTCTATCCATCTCCACCCATCACCCTTCATCCCATGTCCACCATCCACCATCCTCCATCCATCATCCTCTATTCATCTTCTACCATCCCCCATCCCCTATCCCACATCCTCTATCAACCATCCATCATCCCCCATCCATCATCCTCTATCCATCATCTATCATCCTATATCTACGATCCCAAATCCTCTATGTACCATCCTCAATATTCTATCCTCCATCCCCCATCCTTCATTCACCATCTTCTATCCATCCTCCATCTATCATTCACCAACCTCCATCATCCATCCTCTATCCAGCATCCTCCATCTTCCATCCCATATCCTCTATACACTATCCAACTTTAGTAATAGGAATGCATAACTAATGCACCAAAAACGAACGGCCGCCAAATCATATGAAATACACTCAAATGTTGAAATAACTCGCGAACCACCAACTGTTAAATGATTTTTTCAACGCTCAAACCATCGCGGGCGTACCCTCAACAAATCATCAAAGTTTCATCGCAATCGGATAAGTAGTTTAGGAGCCTATACCGGACAAACAAACATTAAATTTTATGTATAGAGATTTATTTAGTTCTTTTATCTTACTGCATGTCATTATGCATTGAGCACATGAATGTATGTAGATAAGCGGCTGGCTATGTACAGCCATACTCAAACCAAAAGACCGGACATTCTTGCTGTAGGCGAATGTAAAGTCCTTCAAGGGAACGAACAGTTTTATTCTGTACCTGGCTATAATCCCGACCTTCTTTCGCCAACGCCGTATCGCACTATATATCCGCGATGACGTTTCTTATGACTTAGTTCCATCATTGAGAACCTGCTCCAACCTAACATTTAACTGCTGTAAAAATTACCCTTCCAGAGCATGTCATATACTTTTGTTTCGTGTATAGAAGTCTGGCACTATCTACAGATAACACAACTCTCTCGTTGTCAGATTCCACCCAGCAAATTTAAATATAAAATTTATTTTTTCTCACTGTTATTGCGCCAACGCATTGCCTTCGACTGTGTTTCCTAGCGGATATGACTTAGGAGGTTTCACAGTCGAAGTTTAAACCAAAAATTTGGTTTAAACTTAGAATCTCACGAACAAATTCCTAAGTTTAAAATAAATTTTTGGTTTAAATCTAGACTGTGAAACCGGTCCTTAGTCTCTTAAACGTAACATCTACCGATTGTTTTCCTGTGATCCATTCTACTTTTAATCCTATTTTTCATTTGTTTTATTTGTTTGTTTTTTTTTATTAATTTTTTGTGTTACTTTCCACCATACTGACTGAACTGTACATAACAGTATTAAAGGTTGACCCCTCAGTTTAGTTCGGTTTTTTTTAAAAAAAAATTACACTCGGATTGCTTAGGGCCGTTCCTACGATGTTCAGTTACGATCTAACTGGAACTTTAACTGACGGGTTTTCCTACAAATCTTCCGATTAAAGTTCAACGATCGTAATAATGGCGCTAAGTTTTTATTGTGTGACATTTTGGACTCGACAGAGTCACACATTGACAGAGTCAGAGAGTCAGAGTCACAGTGTCACACATTAACAAATTTCTTACTTAAGACGTACTGTAAAAACTTTCATCAAACTTTAATTACTCCCCGACTGTGTTCTCTTGATATAATTTCAAATATTTAATTTTTAATTATATTTCCTACCTGCAAAGGATACGATAGTGTCACTTTACTCCAAACCGGTGTTGTTATCATTTTAGCTCTCGGTCCCGATACACATTCAGTTCCCACAAACGTATTGACATGTACAATAATCGATGTCTCACGAAAATTTATTCCCATTCGATTGTAATTGCTGCAATTAAATTTTCATCTTATGGACAGAAAAAATAAAAGTAAAAAAATTCTGTACGTACTGTTCGTCAATATTTCGCACTTGTGTTTCAAAAAATCGTGGATAAACACTGCTTACGCCATTGGCATCAATTTTACACACTTTATTCGAAACTGCAACCACTTTCGACTTAATTAAATGCGGCCAACCAATGTAAACAATTTGATTCAAGTATTTTGGTGCGACTTCTTCAATCGGGCCGAATTCGATTTGTTCCGGCTGTAATATCATGCTATCATTTCGGCTTGGCTGCTCGAATACCTTTACACGACCCTTTTGCAAACTAGCCTAAAATTCATAATTTTTTTATTAGGATGTGGTGTCGCAATTATGCTGTTTTTCTACTTACTGTATATTGTAGGCACTTCATTGTAGGAAAACCAGGCAAGTGACATCTTTTCTCAGGGAACTTTGAATTAGGTTTATCTAAATAGTCGGCCGCAACCTTAACTTCATCTCTCCATACTTCTACTTCCTTACAATAGACTTGATAAATTGATGGAAATAAAAATACGCCCGGACATTCGCCTTGAGAAGTTTCGGTGTAGTCATATTGTAACATTGGTCCATGAATGTTTCGGTTTTTTTCCTCTTGTTCAAGATATGAATAACAAGTTGCCATGGCTTCCAATAGTTTTACCTAGAAATTATTATCAAATTAATTTTGCGCAATTAAAAAAACATTTTCCCACGAACCTCGTCAATAAATGGAATTAATACCACTGCTTCCCAGTCTTGCTTCTTTCCGTTTAGATCGGTTTGAAAATCTTCCGGATAATATTTGATTATATCGCTATTTTGACTAATCATTAATTCCCTATAAGCGTTTGGCAGTAGTTCTTTACTAGCGGCAGGAAGAACAGCTAACAACTAAATACCCGAACGTTAGTAAAATTTTATATAGACAATTAGATAAATCAACTTACTTGTTGAAATGGTAAAAATGGTTTTCCCAAATCGAAATCAATTTGCAAGTGCTTGAAATCTCGTATATCGCTCACATACGGTGCGTAATGATGAGGATAAAACCAACCCCACGATGAGACGCCGCGGTAATAATAGTATAAAATCCATTGTAGGGCTCTAATATAGCATTCCGTTTGTTCGGCAAGGACTTCACTATAACAAATATTGATTTATTTTAGAAAAAAAATTAATCCCTAGCTTAGGAGAGAGAGAAAGAGAGCTCAGATAACAAGGAAGTATTGGTACTTACGGCGTCATTTCAGGATAGTCTAATTTCTTTATATAATAATTACGTTTGTGGGCTTTAAACTCTTTTTCAAAAACATCTTCATCATTTTCTAAATCGTCGTCGTCATCAAACAACTGAAATTATAATAGTACCGTCGTCACATTCTTCTTAACTTCAATTAGAAAGTATTTCTCTTACATTGTTACTATCTTCGATCATTTTAGCTAAATCAAAATCAAAGTTGTTCACTTCGTTCGCATCAAAATGACCGATTTCGCTTACATCGAAATCAAAAGCTGCTGGTATACCTGACTAAAATTCAAATCATTGCATTTATAAACCACATTGAAATAGATTTTCAATTTTTACCGTATTGTTGCTCCGTTTTGATTCAAAATATTTCATATCGGCCGAAGATTCACCGAACAATTCGCGATCTTTTTCTGCCAATTTCTCCAGAAATACCTCAAGATTAGCTAAATTCAGTCTACCGTTGTCATTTAAGTAGCCTGTAATCGTAGAATTTTTAAGTATTTATGTATTTTTTCGTTACATTGTCAACAAATCAAAATTAATAATCACCAGTAATATTTGGCCAAATGATTCTATACACTTCGTAAAAAATAGGAAGGGCGTTCGAATTTATATGGAAATTCGGTAAATGTGGTATGAAATCGTTTCCAACTAGAAATCCCATTAATATCCAGTCGTCGATTATTTTATCTATGTTAAATTCCTTGTTCTGAACTAATCGCAACTGACCGAATTCCAATTCAAGATATTCACGCATTAGATTTAGATGTAACAAGAAGAAACGTGTCTCTTCGACCGAAACTTTTTTAGCTTTCTTTCCGAAACTAACCTAAAAAAAAAAATAACAAGAAATATGAGATCTTTTGAAAAAGAATAAAAACTCCCGAGCTTTAAGAACTTTGAGTTGTTTTCGGCGTTATACCCTGTACAGACTATGCGTTTAAGTAGGCAAAATAAACGTGTTAAAAAAGAATTATTTTTAAGGAAATCGGGATTCAATCAAACTCAGGCCCGGACTACATGGTCCGTTTTTTTCGACACCGGAGAAAATAGGCTCCGGTTTCCGGAAAGAATGACAACCATGTCCTATAGAAATCTGTGAGTTTTTAGCTCGTCGACTGTATGACTCCGGAAAAGCTCGCGTTCGGAAAAAAACCTGAGCACAGGTATCTCCGGACGGTTGATCAGGAATTGTTCGATCGATCCGGAATTAAATTTCAAGACAATACGAGTTGTATGACCACAAGTGGGTGTCCGGAATTTTTTTTCAGTGTGATTTTGTCACTCGAGTAGCTGTGCTCAATCGACATGGCCGGTTTAGAGGAACGTTTTACGTGAAGTCGAAGATGTCCGGAATTGGTTTTTTCCCCAGAGTGGAGAAAAAAAGGACTATGTCTGGGCCTTAAGCTGTGTTTCCACACGTGACAATTTTCCATGACAGTACGAAGTCATTCTGTGCGGCTCAGCAAAAGTCGGCATTTTGCAGCCAAGATTTTTTATAAATAAAAAGATTCTCGACGACAAGTGAGATCACTTGACAACCTTATAAAAAGAGAAAAAAATACTGGGTTATCAGATGCCAGTACGCGGCCCAAGACTCAAAACGGAGGGGATTCAAATCCATTGGTTGGAACAAAAAGAATTTATCTATCGAGTTTCAACACCACAAATCCGCAAATTGTGAAATGTTTTTGTTCGACGAGTAAACGTGATACGTGCGCTAAAATTCAGTGCAAAACGGATGTAAGTGCCTTCAGTGAGGTGTTGCTGCTCAAGAGGACAAGAGGCCGTCGTTTTCCAAAATTGATTGGCGCGGCGTTGGTAGGATAAAAAAGAATATAGTTATCGAGTGTCGTGTAGGCTCATAGATGTAGTGGAGACGACAACCCACCGGTTTTGTATAAAGGGCTTTGAAGCCAAAAACACGATCAGAATGGAGACTAAAAATAATCGTTATATCAAGTTGTTGTTGTCTTAGCGTGTAAGTGAGGGAGACGGAACAGGTGCGCTATGTCAATTTGTTGTTGTTTTGCGTGCAAGTGCATGCGACGACGTCCGCCTTCAACTCAACTGCAGCTTGTCATCTCCAGTATATATATGTATCTCTATCATCATCAATGGCGCGACAGCCCAAATCGGGCCAGGGCCTGCAGGATACATTGTCTGAAGTCATCTCGATTCAGCGCCCGCGTCCGCCAATTTGTGCATCTAAGAAGCAATTTGCAATCTGCGTCAACTGAGACCTCGTATCTTTTTCGCGGTTTTCCCACCGCCATGAGCTCTACCTTTCAATATGCGCTTGGGAATTCTTCCGTCATCCAGTCGCTCCACATGACCTGCCCATTGCAGCTTACGGAATTTTATAAGAGTCGATGCGGCTGGGTCGTTATAGATGTTATACAACTCGTTGTTGTACCGAATACGCCATTCAGTGCCTTCTCTTACTGGTCCCAAAATTCTTCAAAGAATTTGTCTTTCGAAAGCGTCTATTGATTTTTCAGACGCTTGAGTGAGAGTCCACGTTTCACTTGTATATAGTAGCACAGGTCTTATTATGGTTTTGTATTTGCTCAGCCTGTGCACTTTTTTCGATTTTAAGATCGGGAGAACCGTGAAATATGCCTTATTTGCTAGTGTGATCCGTTGATTTACTTCGTCCCGTTCGTTGCCGTCTCTTACAAGGTGTGATCCCAAGTATGACAAATGATCCACATTCTCCAGGTTGTAGTCCCCTACGGCCATATTTTGTCTAGTTGGCGCGTTTCTTCTTGTTTGGGTCATGAATTTGGTTTTACTCTCATTGACCCTTAGCCCGACATCCTTTGCTGCTGAGTCTAGACAATGGAAGACTTCCTTCGCGTCTGGAACAGATCTGGCCATGATGTTTACGTCATCCGCGTACACCACTAGTTCAGTGGACTTGATTAGTAGGGTACTTCTGGTAACCAGCTTGGTATTCGCCTATAATACTTTCTGTATAAGGCTTTAATCTATTATGAATTACTTTCGTCAGTATTTTGTAGGACGTACACAACGATGATATGCCTCTGTAATTTTCTCATCGCAGTTTATCTCCTTTCTTGTAGATTGGGCATATAATGCTCTGGCGCCAGTTGTCGGGTATTTCATTTCAATCCAGATTTTTGTCACGATTTTGTGTAGGAGATTGGCGAGGTATGGACCGCCTCCCTTCAGGATCTCTACTGGTATTGTATCAACTCCGGGTGATTTATATATTTTTTGGTCGCGCAGGGTTGCTTCCACTTCTCCGACAGTGGGTATCGTAGTTGATGTCTGCTCATCCGATGGTGCACTTGATGTTATAATTGGGTCGGTGGTCGTCACTCTGTTAGGGTTCAGCAGCTTTTTAAAGTATTCAACCCATTTTTGTTTAATTTGTTCTGCGTCACTAAGGATATTTCCTTCCTTGTCTTTACAAAGGTTTGTTCGTGGCTTATAGCCTTGTTTTATTTGTTTGACGGCAGTATATGCGCTTCGTAGATTATGTGACTTCATGTCAGTATTTAGGCTTGTAATTATGTCATTGTTGTGTTTTCGTTTCTTTCGTCTGCAGATTTTGTTTGATAACCGCCTAAGCTCGTCGTATCCTTCCTTTTTGGCTCAATGTGCAGGCTATAAGCCTACTGCGCACGAACTAGCTTGGAAGAACGCTTCCATAAGTGAGAAGAACGAACTAGTTCGCATTGAGTTCTGCTCCTAGTTCGTTGGTATTCAACTAGACCTGCAACTAGAAATAACAAAAAAGTCATAGCACAGACCAATCATTCCGGTACTTTGCCGAGCCACAAAAGCAGCTTTTAGCAGCTATAGCTTGCACATTGGACAGACCCCAGGTAGAAATGGGATATCGTTGATAGTTTTATTTGATAATGGATGTTACCAGAATTTTTTAAAATAATTATTTGCGATTTTCCCGCTGGTCTACTTCAATAATGTTAAATTTAAATTAGTTACTGCACAATATCTTTTCTCTTTTACACCTCACACAAATGATTATTTGTACAATTGTTCAATCCCATTTTAAGGTTATTTTTAGTTTTATTATATACTCATTTCTATCCACAGACTTCTCTGTTCTCAAGTGGGACTGACTCACTATGGCATTTCGTCATGATCATTTGTTGTCGATTGTCGTGGTGAAATAAAATAAAATAATTCAAAATAGGTTTTTAGGAATTAAAATGTACCTAAAGAGCAAATAATTATAATGCGATATTTTTTGGACATTGAAAATAAGAACCAAGTTCTTGTAAAAGATGTTGGAATCATACTTTACATAAGTGTTGCTGTAACAGTGGGACTACAACATCATAAATTCAAAAATGATAGTGAGAATTTTAAATTTACCTCCTCACGCAACAGTGAAAAGTGCATTTCATGCGTGCACAGTCCCAAAATGATAAGATCTGCATCCAGTCCGTACAAGCAATGCCTGGTATTCGGATCGTAGCTCGGCTGTGATTTCATGTACCTGATGTACTCCATGATCTTATGTTCTCCTTCACCCGGCGTCTGAAAATCAGAAATACAATTTTTTTTGCTATAAAGTACCTACTACCCCACAAGGAGTTTCTCTACCAACCTCATGCCCACTCAAAATAATCCGACACCTTTGCCACAACGGATTCATGCTGATCTTACGTTTGACGAAGTATTTTAAGGCCGTTTGAAGCCGCACCATAAATTCAGTACCCGGCGTGATGCAGTTACTGTCGAATCGTGCGGTATCCGGAAGTTTTTCGCCACGCTGCTTTGCAGTTTTTTCCAGCGTTTCAGCTTCTTTAGCCGATCGGAACCTAAAAGACGGCGACCATATGGCGCGTTTTTTTTTCGTTAATTTCGAAACTTTCACCACTTCAAATTTGTAATTTCTTACCGTCGGCTACGTTGTTGGTTCATTTTTGCTCGGGGTGCTACTCCGTCGACTGCCATGAAAAAAAGTTTTCGCGGCTTGATCAGGAAAAACAACTTATCGATATAATTGAAAATCGCTCGAAAGATTCCCTCCTCGGTGATGCGAAAGTGTACGTTAGCGTCGTCGGGATGCGAACAAGGATGAATTATTCCGTTCATGTCCAAGTAGAGATTATCAAATTCCGGTATCTGTTGGAGAAGTCGTTCTTAGCCAGAAATTGTGCTAATAAATTCCACGGAAATTTACCTGATCTTCGCGCACCAATTCACTGAGGCACGGGTAGCGCTCGCTCATATAACGGAAAAATTTCGGAACTCCCATTTCGAATTTCAATTGAAACTATGTATTTACCAAATTGCTTTAATTATAGAGTTTTTCCTCCATTTATCACAATTTCACTTCAGTTCGTTAATTTTGCCACAAACAAACTTCATATGACGCGGGTGTTCTTTCAAGTTGAAATTATAAAAGGTCTTCCGGAGCTATGCAGGTGGGTAGCGGAATTGGTCGAATTTTTCAGAGCCGCGGTGAAGATGTGGTATAATAACTGTAACAGTAAATTTAAAAAGAAGAAAGCAGTTACAAAATGACGCAGCCAATCTTATGATACTCTAGATTAACTAATGAACTCCGATTTATATTGTAGTTGGGGATTTAAGAAAATAAGTAGAAACGCATATAATCGTATATTTCGGTTAGGCGTTTTGGTGAATGGACACATCTGTTTTTTAGGACCTTAAAGCAGTTTATATTTCAAGGAGTACCTTCCCGTTTACTTTAAAGCTTTTGTTATACGAAGGACTTGTTAAATTTACGTACACCAAATTAAAATTTCGTTCTTGAAATGTTAAGGAGTAAGCCATCGGTCATCATTATTTGCATTGTCAGCCAAGAGTCAAAGCAAGTAATATGGAAGTAGGTTGGTCGGTTGGTGGAATCCAGCACTAAATATGCTTAGATCTTAGTAAGAAAACTAAGGCAAAAAAAAAAAAATTTTGAGTGGAAATCGTACAAAGAGAATTAAACGGATTATAAAAACGAAATTAGACGTACGAAGAGAAATTTGGGGAAGCTGTTCCGTCACGGTATAAATAACTTACCCAGCAGTACACAATTACGCAAAATACTAACCACACTTTAATAAAATGGGCGAATTAGAGAAGCCCGTTGGATCGATCACCAAAACTTAGAAGCAGGCGGTGAAATTTTTGGATCAAACTCATTTCCGAGGATCCTCAACCACAGAAGCAATCAGTTATGAATTGAATACTGACTCAAAGAAGAGTAGACACAATATATTGGAGTGTACCGCAACAAAGTTACTACTACTGAGTTTTAAACTACTGAAATTCACTGGGCTAGAAAGGATATTTCATTACTGCATAAAGATATGGACCAGCTTAGTTTCAACTCTATTATTTATATACTAGAGGCGTAACGTGACTACGCTCACGTTTGTTTGGTGCTATACTATTGTTTCTATCGTTACTCCCGTTGCTACCGTTGGTCCCATTTACCCGTTACTCCTTGCCGTTACTCCATGCCCTATCCACCATTCTACACCCTCCATCTTCTATCATAGTTACTCCCATTCCTCCCGATGCTCCCATTGATCCCGTTGCTCCCATTTCTCCCGTAGCTTCCATTTCTCCCGCTGCTGCCCATTGCTTCCATTTCTCCCGTTGCTTCTATTGCTCCCGTTACTACATCCTCTATCCACCATGATCCATCTACCGTCATCCACAGGCCCGTGCGCAGGATTGAATGAAGGGGGGGGGTTTAATAATAAATTATCAAGTTCCCTCTATACTGAATATGACGACTTACCCTCACTTCTCAATGAAAATGGGCCAATGGGGGGTTTGAACCCCCAAACAACCCCCCCCCCCCCCCCTGTGCGCACGGGGTCCTGATCGTCCACCATCCCCCATCATCCATCTTCTATCTTCCATCCACTATCCTCTATCCACCATCCATCGTTCAAATTTACCATTTAGTAATAGGAACAAATAACTAATGCACCGAAAACGAACGATCTGCCACTAAATCATATGAAACACACTCAAATGTTGAAATAACTCTCGTACCACCTATTGTAAAATGATTTTGTTACCGCAGAAACCTTTGCGGGCGTGTGCCCAATATATCAGCGAAGTTTCATCGTACTCGGATGAATAGTATAGGAAAGCGCAAACAAACCATTAGAGCACCAGGGTACTAAAACCATGAACAAATTTGAAAAATGTTGAAAAAAAACTTTTGTTTTTCATTCGATCTGGACCAAACTTCACAGAAACCATCCCGGGACTACTCTACACGTTCCCTGAAAATTTCATCAAAGTCGGTTCAGCGGATTAGGAGTCTATAGGAAACATAGAGTAGTGGTATCAAAACTGCGCTTCCTGTGCTAATTGGGCCATGTTTTCGGCAGGTGGGCCACCACGTAAGCCAACCAAAAAACTTTCGTCATATTAGCTTCACCATAAAACCGGCCATTGGCTGTTCCATATATAGGCGGAGAGATTCCTCCATACATAACGAAGTCGTCGAATCCAATCGTCTCGATCTAAAGACCGCATCCTCCAGCTGCTAATTGTTTCGATGGATTTGCTATCCTCATCAACCTAGTCTTCCTATCGTTTGTGTGGTTTGCCTACTGGCTTGTTACCACTTGCTTTGCCTTTTAGGCCACATGAGTCCGGTACGACAATTTTTTGTCGCAGTTTGATTTTTCTTTCTTGAGAGAATTTTAATCGATTGAAATCGCTTTTCGTTCGTGTAATTTGGCGTGGACAATACGTCTGCATCATACGCTGTCTATCCGCGAACTAATTTTGATTTTACAGAAAAAAATAGTGTTATAGGTTTTCAAATTATTTGAAGCGCATAACTATTAAAAATCAATATTTTTTTTTGATTTATCTTCTAGAAATACCAATTATAACTACCAACTATACTATCTTTGATACTTTTCAATGAAATGCGGTCTTCTTACGTAATTCTTGCCATGAAAATCGTGAAAAATTGCTTGACTTCATATATTATTAACAAAAATGAAAATTTTTTAAAATTTGATCTTTACAGGACCTTCTTTAAGATTTTTTCTGGCATTATATTAATGAAAATGACATGTTAATTATTCAAGAAATAGGCAATATGCGTTTAAAAAACTCGAATTTACGCATTTTAAAAAATATTCAAGGGTTGTTGTTCTAATAGCATATTTTCCAAATACAGTTTTGAATTTTTTCTTTATACACGACCTAGTTTACATACCAGCAAATAAAGTGGTGTAATTTTATTTTGTTTTTTTGTTACTACTAACGTGAAATATTAGCAAGAAAACAGTCATAAATCATCAAAATCGCATTTAACGTGCACATGGAGCCTTAAGAGCACGTTTGGTGATTATTCTATCTTCTTTTCGCTCTACATGGCCAGCACACTGCAGTTTACGTAGCTCAATGAACGTTGAAGCTTCAGGCTCTTCGTAGAGTTGATACAACTCATGGTTTTATCTTATAAACAAGTCCGTTCCTTCCTTCACAGGATCGAAAATTCTTCGGAGGACCTTTCTTTCGACAGCTTTTCCGTAAGTTCGCTTTAATGTTCACGACTCACTTAACATCACCGTCCACTTTACATCACCCTCCAATCAATAATGCATATTGCATATCAGCCAGGAAAGTCAACAACCTAGGCCATACAAGAGCATGTCATAAACATCGAGAAATCAAGAACGGACAAGAAGTTAGCAGTGGGTTGCTTCTTAGATATCGAAAATGGGACTTCTTCAGGATTTAACCAGATCTGGCGTTACCTGACGATTTTGACATCTTCATTAGAGGTAAATTTGAAGAAACGGTTACAGAGCTAGTTCAAAATGTCCTAAGCAGGAACCTGGTGTCCTAAAACAGGTAGAAACCTGATGTTCTAGAGCAGGTAGGGAAATGGTGTTCTAAAGTAGATTGCGGTATCAACTCGAAGAAAAGCACAATTATTGCGTTCACCAAAAGGAGGTATAAGGACAAGATTTCTATGCCTACTCTTCATGGTCAATCTCTGGACAATGATAGCGAAACAGAATTCCTTGGTGCCTTCCCGCTTTTAACAATGTTCTTGGAACGGCCAGAATTTCTCTCTGGCCCTGCAGGAGCCTTCTCGGCAAAGAAAACAGAAAACTGCTCAGTAATCTGCCAAAACTACAAGGATTATCATGCCTGGGTATCAATGGGGTGATGCGTACTGCTTTCACGGCTACTTTAGATGTGCTTCTTAATCTAGCACCACTACACATTAGTTACTCTTGCTTCTTTCTATATTTATAGAAATATAGAAAGAAGCAAGGATTACTTGCGGACATTTATAGAAAGAAGAAGGATAACTGCATACAAACTTCTCAGTTCAGAAGCGAGACAGAGCACAAATGAACTGACTCAACTCTTTCCGCGGAGTCAACAACAAGGATCCAGTAATAGCAATTTCTGCTTCAATTCAATGGTCATCATCATCAACGGCGCGACAGCTTAAATCGGGTCAGGGACTGCAGGATACACTGTTTGAAGTCATCTTGGTTCAGCGCCCGCGTCCTCTAATTTTTTCATCTAAGAAGCGATCTGCAATCTGTGTCAACTGAGTCCACGTATCTTTTCCGCAGTTTTTCCACCGGTAGTTTGCCCTGAGATTTACCTTTCAGTGCACACTTGGTAATTTTTCCGTAATCCATTCGGTCCACATGACCAGCTTACGAAATTTTATAAGGGTCGATGCGGTTATGGTGGCCCAAATCGAGCCAGGGCCTGCAGGATACATTGTCTGAAGTTTCAATTCAATGGTGACGATAATTTATTTCACAAAGTCACTCAAAGCTATCCTATCTGAAAGGAAGGATAAGATGACAAACCCGCTTCAAAACGGGGATTCATAATATAGTACGCAGACGGTCCAAAACCAACCAAGGGGCAGTAGTTAGTACAAGTTTATAGGATTCCCCCAAACGTTAAATTCTACTCGATCATGCATTTAAGATCCACTATCTTCCAGGCAAAGATTCATTCTATTGAACTCTACGTTAAATATCAGACTGAGATACAAAAATCAACTCACATATATATTCACTCAGACTGCAAACCAGCTATCTACATACTTTGAACTTGGTTGGGATTGCCTCCAATGCCGACTTGGAAATCAGAGCAGAGTTAAATTCATTTGGATTCCGGGTCATAGCGGCCGTAATTTTTAATGGGCACGTTTAATCAGTTCTTTCATTTGACTTTTTTTCAGAGTTTGAGTTAAGTTGAAGCAATCTTATGAAAAAATTGACTTACAATATATGAGTCTAAAAGGAAACTAGCCAAGACATGAGAAAGTAACCAATCACCAATTATCCTGCCTTGAAAGTTATAAGAGCTGTACTGCGGAACAGGAAAAACTCTAGCCAGAACGATATCATATCTTTCGTACATCTCCCTAATGATATACAATTAGAACTATTTTTCCCATCATTAATGTCCTGTTTCGCACATATCACAAGCAGTTAGCGTGTCGACAGATTCAATGTTAATTTAATCATCATCCACTTAACAATGATATCGACCAGCTTTACTAAGGCCATCAGCTTAACTGCAAACCAGTACCTGGAAAACACAACTTTAAGTGGATTTAAATTTCTAATTAGATTAACGGAATTTCGTGTTCAAAAGTGCCGCAAATACGGGTTTGATTTAAGATCGAGATACTAAGAGAATAATAATTTTAGATGCATCTGGTGGTCGGTACTGATTGCGAATTTTGCCTTTTCCTTGTACGTTGTACTATATGCTTGGTCAAGTTTCACCTCAAATCCAACAATTACGACGCTCGAAAGCCAGGAGTATCCAATTTGGAACGTCCCGTTTCCGGCTGTTGCAATCTGCAATGTTAATAAGTTCAGTTTGAAGGCTGTTCGGGAATATGTTCAGGAATTGTAATTATGAAAAAAAAATATTAAAAAAAAAACCTTTAATTATTTTAAAAAAAAAAAATTAAATGCAGGGCTAAGAAAACGTATAACACTTACAGCGAGGAGCAACTCATGACTAAAATGTTACTCTTGGGTTCCTTGTATGATATCAGTTCAACGGATCACGACGATGCAGTAAATTTTCAGGATCTTTTGGATTTTTACGATTCAAGTGAAGTGGATGGTTACTATGATATCAGAAGTGTTATGGAAAGGGTAATAATGTTAGTTCTTGTCCAATTTTAATTGATATGAATGCGTGAATCCTTTAATCAAGCTTGCACCAAAATGCCAAGATTTTTTTCTTCTGTGTCAGTGGCAGGGTGAAGATCGAGCCTGCAATGAATTATTTACCCTGGTAGCAACTCCTGATGGTTTCTGTTGTACATTTAATTATGAGCGGTTTAAGTATAAATAGTAGGTATTAATTTAAATTGCCAGTTTGTTTTGCAATTGGCTAACGTTAAACTGCTGGACACTATTATTTTTCTGCTTTTTTGAATGTTGATGTATTTTCCAGCCCTTAACTCTTTTTTTCTTCTGTTATAAACTAAAATACTCTCTAAATACAGTGCTCAAATTGATAAACTGCAAACGAACTACACCGGATCATCACGCGGTCTAGTTGTACTCCTCAATGGTACAACTATAGACTACTTCTATAATAATCACAATACTCTCGGATTTACGATGCAACTATTCACTCCGGGAAATTTTCCGGACAGTACTACAGGCAATCTACGTGAATATATTATAAATCCGTCTAAGGAAATTTACGTAAAATTACAAGTAACAACTCTAAATTCAAGGGACACGATTAAACCGTACGGAATAAATCAAAGAAAATGTTTGTTTAAGGACGAGCGTAGTGCAGAATATGGCGATCATTACAGCTATCCGGAATGTCTTACAAAATGCAAGCTACGAAGTATTTTGGCTTTATGCAATTGTATTCCGTTTTATGCGCCGTCCGATTTTAAGGAGGAGAGCACAACCAGTATTTATTGTACCCTAGCACATAGTAAGTGCTTGGAAAGATACAGAGGTAATGGTAGCTTAACATTAAAAAAATAATTCTTAGATTTGTTGTTTTTTTGCATAGTAACATGGAATACGTACAGGCCTCAAGGAGCTGGAGTAGAAGGATTCGAACGAGAACAGGAAGATTCGTTGAGTTGTCCTGATTGTTTCCCACTCTGTTCGAATACAGTGTATAATTTTGAAACAACATCTGCCGCAATCCAAGCAATAGGATCGACTAGAACAAGTTGGGGACTACTGTACGAGTATTTAGTTTTTTTTTATATAATAGATTTTAATTCAAATTTCAATTTCACAGAAAAGGTATCTACAATTTGAAAGATGTGTGTCTGTTGCGAATTTATTTTGGATCGACTGCCTCTGTACTGTACAAAACTGATGTTCTTTATACATGGTATGAAATTCTAGGTAAACCATTATTTATTTATTTGCTTATTCAATTTCGATTAAATTATTATTGTGTTTGGGATGTTGTACAGGAAATTTTGGAGGGCTGCTCGGTTTATGCTTAGGCTGCTCCATTATTAGTTTAATGGAACTTATTTACTTTGTTACAATAAAATTTTATGAGAACAAGACGACTATACCCAAACAACCTGAGCATCGTCGCAACAACAGGAAGAGACGATTTCCGGCCGTTAATCTTCTCAAGAATTTCAATAGAAAATCTAAGAATAATACTACACCATTTGTTTATGTTAATTAGATTACTAGAAATAGTTGTTTCTAACTGACATATTTTTTAGGTCGGTTATTTCCGTGCATTTTGAAATTCTTAAGCTTTAGTTGTAAAATATTAAACAGACCGATTTATAGCACCTTTCAGCAATGTTTACTAAATACTCGTATATATTTTTTCTGCACTTACATTGGCCAAGCACCCGAAAAAGTAATAAATAATGTAAATAAAATTGTATTGTTATACTCGTACCTAGAAAGCACGAGGCTTACAAAATTTTTACTACACAACCAACATGACTAAAAACTAAACAAAGCGCCGGGAATTGACGAAATATACTAAATTTTACTAATGAAACAATTGGCGAATACCAAGGTGGCTTCAGAACGGAACGATCTACAATAGACCAGATATTCTGGGCGAAACAGGTGCTTGAAAAATGATGGGAATATAACACAAATGTGCACTAAATCTTCGTAGATGTTAAAGAAGCATGTGGAAGTATCGACAGGACGGTACTGTATCAAATCATGCTTGAGTTTGGAATTCTACCAAAATTATTTCGACTAACGAGACTCACAATGACGAACACTGTATTCCAAGTAAGAATACAAACGGATTCCACAAACAGCTTTCGAACTGAATGTGGTTTAAAGCAGGATGCTGGTCTAAATCCCATTCTTTTCAACCCGGCACAGGAGTATGTCATCCCGAAAACCCCAGTCGACATCAATAGGACACTACTATTCAAGTCCATCAAACTAGTAGCAAACGCTGACGATATAAACATTCTGGCAAGATCCTTCCGTAGTGCTAAGGAGACGCATAAACGAAAGTAAAACAAAAATAATGACGCAAACAGGAAAGGTAATGCCAACCAGTCAGAATGTAACAATTGTGGAGTATAATTTGGAGAGTGTGTACAACTTCATATATCTTGAGGCTAATTGAGGCCAATCGCTAGCAAAAGACGGCAAAGAAACGGACGTAATAAATCAACGAATCATGCTAGCGAAAAAAAAACGTATTATTCGGTACTTCTCATAACGAAATCCAAGAAAGTGCACAGAAACAATAAGCTGCGAATATATAAAACTCAAATATTATACGACATGTCCTCTGTTATGTCAGCGAAACGTGGATATTAATGTGAACTTAACACAATCGAAAGAAAGGTCCCCTAAAAATGTTTGGACCCGTAAAGAAAGGGAAGGACTTGCGAATAAGATTCAACCATAAACTGTATGAACTCTTCAAGGAGCCAGAAGGTTCAATGTTCATCAAACAACGTAAACTGCCATGTAGAGCGGATGGAAGACAGAAGAGTCCCCAAGTGAGTTCTTAAAGGCAAAGCAAGTGGTCAGTAGGCAAACCACGCAAGCGATGGGAAGACTCGGTTGATGAAGACAGCAACGCCATCTAAAGATTAGCAGCTGGAGAACGCGGTCTTTAGATCGAGACGATTGGAGAGGACGACTCCAGGAGGCCAGGGCCCAACTTGGGCTGTCGCGTCATTGATGATGATATGCAGCCCGCACAACTCATTCATTATGATATCAGTTGTCTTCAGTTTTTAAAAAAAACATATGTGATTGGCCCACCTTGCAATATCGAATAAAACAACCTCTACACACCTCTACATACTTCTCGAGTTCTTATCTTCTTCTCAATTATTCGTCAGACTTTAGAAGCATTTCACACATCACCGAAAATAATGGAAATCTCTCGTCTCAACACATGCAGTATCTAACTGCCAGTCGCAGGGCTTGTGCACGGAATCAGTTTACATACATACATTATTACCTTAAAACATCTGAATTGTAGGTTGATTCACTGCGGCGTTGATTGGACCTCTTGTGATTATTAACTTTCCACAAGTCAAAAACCATCGATTTCAGCCCAATAGCAATTTGCTTACGCGACTATAGTAAACATCAAAGGTTTGTAAATTATGAACGTATAAACCCACCGTATTTCCGCTGAATTAGGTAATTGTGGAATTGTGGCGAAGAGAGAAAATTGTCTGAATTTCTTTGTTGTTCATTTAACTGAACGAGTACCTATTAGGAACGAGGGAATTTAACTAGAGGATTGCTAAGACGGCAAATTAAATTACAACAGTGACCGTGAAAATATCTGTATGATTATTTTGTTTATATTGAATTTGAATAAGACAGTTAATCGCTACCTTGCGCCTTTACTCCCGGGAATATAACATCACCCAGTCCTTCTTTTATTTATTTCATACCTTGTACCAGGGGTGTAAATATGAAGCCGGAATTTTTATGCAAAAAAAAACACTTATTGGTTGGAAATGAAAAGGAGTATTTTATTCAAAGTATAGCCCTTCGCTAGCAATACATTTTCCCCATCTCTCTGGTAATGTGTGGGTGCCTCGCCAAAAAAACTGTTGGTCTTTTGATGAAAACCAGACATCGAGCCATATTCGTACATTTTCGTAGGAAGTGAAGCGCTGCTCAGCAAGTGCGTGTCCCATCGATGCAAACAAATGGTAATCAGACGGAGCCAAGTCTGGTGAGTAAGCGGCATGGGAAAGAATTTCCCAACTGAACGACTCTATCATTTCCTTGACCAGTCTTGCTGTGTGTGATGGTGCATTGTCATGAAGCAAAATCACTTTGTTTTTTCTCTGCTGGTATTCTGGGCGTTTTTCACTCAATGGATTCAATGCAATCATTTGTTGTCGGTAGCGTTCAGTGTTAACGGTTTCACCAGGTTTCAGCAGCTCTTAATAAATCACACCCTTCTGATCCCACCAAACGCAGAGCATTGTTTTCCGGCCATAGCGATTTGGTCTTGCAGTTGATGTCGGTGGTTGGCCTGGAGTTACCCATGATTTTTTCCGCTTCAGATTCTCAAAATAAATCCACTTTTTATAGCCAGTCACAATTTGATGGAGAAATGACTTTCTTTTGTATTTGGCGAGCAGCATTTCGGAAGTGGCTTTCCTGCTGTCTTTCGTTTTAAGATCATGTGGGACCCACTTTCCCATCTTGTGGATCTTTCCCATGGCTTTCAAACGTATGGCGACGGCGGCTGCTGCGTTACGTTAACTGATATGCCAGTTGTTGTTGCGTTTGAGCGTCGTCCTCATCCAACAATGCTTGCAATCTGCTGTCTTCAAACTTTTTCGGTGGTTTTCCACGTTCTTCGTTTCTCACGTCCAAATTTCCGCTTTTGATTTTTTAAACCACTCAAAGCACTGTGATTTACCAAGAGCATGATCACTCGATGCGATTCAGCAGCAGTTTTCTTCAAATGGTAACAGAAAATTAAAGCTGCCCGCGAATCGTAGTTTCGCGGTACAAAGTTCGACATGTTGCCTGTTATTAAAAAACTATTCTGTCGTATGAAACTTGAAGTGTTACGAGTTGAAAATCTTTGTCTGATGTGAAAACAAGAAAATGGCGTCACTGACGCGTGTTCACAATAATCACATTGACCAGTGTGAGGCCGTCTATGATCAAATTCCGGTTTCATATTTACACCCCTAGTAAATACTACTTTGAAGATTGTAGTAATTTTTCTTATAACTTAAAGGAGCTGACTGATACGCGTTTAACTATGATTTGATTCCATTCCAAATGTTTACGATTTCATGAATAATTACTTCATTCGCTGCATACCAACTAACAAATAGAACGCGTCCAAAAAGATCTGAACTGCAGAATGAGTGATACAATATCGGAATCTTTACTTGTGAAAGGCATTTATCGCAATTTTAACTTGTGAACAGGTTTATTTTCGTGCCGGAGTAACACTTCTTTGGTTGGAAAGGAATCCACTTACTTTCTTCACAACGAATTTGTTTAGTTGTTGTAGAAAGACTATGTAGAACTTATCGGTTATGTTTTGAGTTTTTTGTTTGTAATCAATCAATATTCTCTGCATTCCTAAAAATTGTTCGGCACCATGCATTTTTGGGGAGAACGGTGTTTTTTTTATAGTTTTTAGTCAAAATTCTGATTGCCTTTAAAGAGTTATAGGCCACGTGATCTTGCGAAGAGTAAGCAATTGTATTTATGCTATTGAGACAGGTTTTTAAAATACTCGAATAAACAAAATGGTATTTATAATAATAATCCCCCCTCTCAGGAGTCTTCAGCCAACCGGTGTATAATTGTTTTTCTTTATATTTTATGTTATTCAGGACAACTTTAGGAAAATGAATGCACTATAAAGTTTACATTAAATTATAAACTATTTTCGTAAAAAAATCTTCTTTATTATTGACATGGAATTACCTTTTTCTTTTGTTATTATCCTTAACAGTAAAACGTTCAAGATCAGCACAGAATATAATCTAAAAAATTTATAAAATAAATAAAACTTAGAATTTGCAATAATAGTACCGTACCGTTTGTGCCCATCCCGCTAACGGTCCATAAACTTTCCGAAATACATCTCCCACTTCTTCATAGGCTTTTGTTGTTACAGTTTTAGTTTTTTTCAAATACGGAAGATAGTGTTGACCAGCTACTTTATAGATATGAGTATCAACTGGTACTGCACTTAAATGTCCCAACGACATTAAGGATATGCAATCGGCGACCTATGCTATCGGAATTTCGATTACAATTATTATATTTAATTATTTTGATAAAGTTTAACCTTTGGACCGATCCCTGGTACCGAAATCAATTCAGTGCGGGCTTCTTTGTATGGCAGTAGTTTAAGTTCTTCAAACCAGTTCGTACCGCCTTTAACATTAATAGCTTTAACTGCTTTAGCGATATAAGCAGCTCTATAGCCGAACTTTGCTGTTCTTAGATTCTCTTCCAGCTAGAATGTGAATTTTAATCAGTTTAATTATGTTTTATTTTCTTCTTCAAACCAATAAAACTCAATTACTTTGGGGACAGCCAAGGAATTCAAATCTGGAAAGGCGTAGTACTCTATTTCGTTGTGTGTACAAATTTTTGAACCATAATCAGTACAGAGTTTCTCCACCATTGTTGATATTCTACAGAATAAGAAGTCACTAAAATACTTGTTTAAGACACACAAAATTCAGACTACCGGTTGATATGATTGTTCTGGCTACAAATGAATGATATTAGATTTTCCAATGGTTCTTGATTTAACACACGAATTGCCTTAAAAGCTAACGAGCTCTGTTTAAAGTGATCGTGTGCCGATTTCCATTTTTTATAATATTCCTCCAAGTCGATATCCAATCGGAAATATTCTCGAAGTATTCGATCGCAAGAATCGCCTATTTTATTGGATTCATTATTTAATATTTCGTGGTTATCGAAAACCTTGTAGTTCAAATATTCTGGTGATTGAGATAAAATCCATAAACATCCTCGCATTACGCCTATCCATTCTTCGGTTTTATTATTCGATTTATGCTCTTTCCACCTAGAGTATCAATCAAAGTTTATTTAAACAAAATAATAAGAAACTAGTATTAATAGTATTACCGAAAACTTTGTCCGCCCGTTAACGTTATTTTTAAACATAAATCTGACGCCTTGCAACTGATTCTTCCGCTAAACTCCTTTATACTTGCCATGTTCAGCTTTGAAAATAAAAGTACATAAAACAAATTTGAAAAATTTGCTTGAAACTGTTGTGTTTAATGGTGAGTATGACGGGTACACGACCAGAACACGCGGTTAGTCCCGAGAGGAGGTGACCTTGTCCAACAAACAGCTCCTGAGTCGTATTTTTTGGATCAACTCTTTCTTCGTGAACTAGTTTTTATTTTTAATTATATATATGTATGTACACGCAGGTAAGTACAATGGACACATATGGGGCTAAATTTACTGTGAGTAATACATTCCAAAGCACTTGAATTTGAATATGAATTTCTACAATTTTCATAATAATAACGCAACGAAGAGTTGTTGGACGACTGAATACTTTTAGGATGAGGATCCAAGAGTAATATGTATACAAGTAGGAAGGTGTGATGGTGGATTTACACTCACCCTTTGAGGCGAGCCTTTACCCCCGAGAGGTTACTGCAAACTATTTTGCATCATAGGAAAAAATGTGTCCTCAATCGAGTACAGCAACCTTCGTTTGTTTTCGAAAACCATAAACTACTTATTTACTTACCTTAAATGTAATATTAATAATTTTCTTCTTATCTTCACAAAACAAGTAGATATAACAATTTTATTTTGTTTTGATAAATTAAATTTTAACAAAATCTTATACATACAGAACACGAAATGGAAAATCCGTTAGACAGTAATCGCAAAATAGCGTTTAAAAAAATGCCCTAACTCATTAAGTACCCCCGAAACCCCACCATCCTGTGTTCGCACCTGACTCTACCGGTACCCAAATTCCATGTTTGGATTTACTCTCGATCACCAATTACGGGCAGGTTGGCGTGCAATTTGTTAACAGAATGAAAAAGTCCTGGAAAAAGGACAAAAAAGCGCATAGCTTGCAGGTTGTACGTAAGCAAATGTAAACAACTGCATTAGCTAGTTCTGTCGACGACCTGCTGGAAATTACCGGTGTCAGCACATTGCGTGTCATATTCATAGCATTTTATTAGACATAAGTAAATTTCGGAGTTCCGTCTTGGGTCTTGACGCCGGCACGCATTACGAAACATGAGGCGGCAGCTCCAGACAAACGGTCTGTCGTTCGCCTGGAGTACCCAATTTTGTTGCACAAATGCCACCTGGTTACGGTTCGCATTGCAAAAATATGAAATTGCAACTCCGGACAAGCAGTCGACTATTTGCTTCAAGTTCGCAGTTTCATGTTGCACAATTGCGACCGGGTTAAAGACACGGACTGAACTGCACGGAATTTTATGAAGTCAATCGAGCGACCCAAAATTGATTAAATTTCCAAAGTGGAACAAAATAATCAAAATAACGGTTTTAAAAGGCAAATAGGTTATAAAGTGCCACTGGAAAAGCTAAACTTAAGTTTGTAAAATGTAGAGGAGCTTGAGAATTTCTCGCAAAGGTCTGGACAGGTAGCTTCATGAGTCTCAATTCTGAACACAGCATACTAGAAAGGATCAAATTAGCTGCAGCGAACCAGTCCTACGGATAGGGCTAAACAAATTAATCGTCGGCATCAGCAAACTTGGTTGGAGCTTGAATGCCATTACCATAGAGAAATACAATGTGATTCTTGACGACTTCAATAAGCGACTCTCTTTGATGTGGAAGAATGGTTTCAGTCGCATGTCTCTACCATCGTCACATTGTTGTAAAATACAACCAGCAATCTGCTGTTCGTTGTCCACTTAATCTAATCTTTTGTGAGGCCAATCGATCACTAAGCAGGGACTATATGAAAAGAACACACTATTAAGGTAAGTGTCTATTAGAAGCGGGCTGCATCACAACGATGCGGAGCGGGTTTTTTTTGTTTTAAGTACACACAAACAGTGCAAAACTGGATAAATCTTGGGACCACAGTTTGCTTTGATTTCGAAACTAATTTTAACGATGTAGAATAGCGATCACTAAGATTGATATTCTCATGTGTTTTGTCAAGTTAATCGACGGCCCGGCTATGCAGACGGTCTTATCTTAAACAGAAATTCCCCTTTTAAGATTATACTTACCTATTACATATACAAGATCTCGAACACGGTAAATACAAACTTAGATCTCGTATTTATCAGTCAATTGTTGCTATATAATTACAGTAGTTTTGTTTCTGCAGGAACTCTTAAAAATTTATTTGAAATTTTTAAAAAAAAAAAGTTGTTTACTTTTTGTGACATTACAGCTGACAGTTTAAAATGGACACGTTCAATGCACAGTGGGGTACACTTTTGTAGTAAACGATATTTGATTTTGCTTGAACTGGAATTGTTTGAATATAGGACACGAAAGGTAAGAAGAAGATTGTTTTTGTTATGACATTTTAGATTTGAAGTTGTGACAAGTGGTATGCTGAGAATATTCCGGTGTATTATTAAAGTGAAATTGCAATATATATCCTGTTATTGGGGTAAGTAATAAAATATACAATATAGTAGTTCAAGATTCAGATTGGTTCATAGCGTTTCCTTATATCTCATTCTCCTTGGTTTTTGTTTTGGTCGGAGGCCGAGGAGTGAATTTTTTACTTGAATTAGTCAAAAAGCAGTAGGCCAGTAACTTTTACATTCGAACTACTGGTTCCTGCTATAGCTGCGACTTCGACAATCACTCTTTCAACGCTAGGCCTGAACGTACTGGACTAAGCCAGGGTTTTCTAGTGAGAGATACAGCTGTCGGACTTTAAAGCAAGATTCTGCGACAAAGCGAAAGGTTGTAATTCTCACTGATAACCAAGCCGCAATCAAGGCTTCAGATTCGGCTACCACCTCCTCTAAACTCGTCAAACTGTTCCGAGAGGTGCTAGCCTACTTAGGAAGTTAAGTCAAAGTTTCTCTGCTTTGGGTTCCAGGTAACAGCAAGAAATAGGGTTACGAGTCAACAGATTAATTACCAGGGCAAGGTTTTGATCTTCAGGGCTCTCTCGTAAGACCCGTTCTGGTCCTACTAGGATCTGTTATCAGCCAAATATCCTTCCGCTTTCTTACAAACGCATACTTCAATGGAGAGAACTGACCAACACAGTCATATCTATGAACATATGCCGGAGCGAAACAGACGAACTCTTGAGCAGGAGCATTGCCCTCTGGATAAAAGCCGCGCAACTGAATTTTCGAAGAGTGAAAATGCCTCGATTTCCCCTCGATGAGTGAAGATTTTGTATGGAGATCGAGCCATGACGTCACCAATCGAGGCAAAATCGAGGCATTTCTCATGACGAACTGTCATATGTGCGCGGCCTGAGTTTAAGTTGGCGGTGGCAGGAGCCGTGTTGACATCTCCAGAGTCAGGCGGCCATCACGAGTCACTGGCCAATCGACAATCACGCGGTCAGACTGGGCATTGCCTCAAACGTCAATTGCCGCAGTGGTGGGGATGCAAAAGAGTGAAACGGTTATCCACTTTCTTTGCAAGTTTCCGGCCTAGCTAGAGCCAGACTTCGTGGATTAGACCAAACCTTTCTTTGATAACCTTGATGAGATTTCGAAAAATAGAATTGTAGAACTGATGTTGTTTTTAAACAGCTTCGGAAGAATATGATAATCCATTCCAGTCCCAGGTCTCTTTAAAACCTTGTATCCACAGTGGCATGCAACTAATTAGCACACTTACAAGACAATTATTGCAATGAGGTTTCTGTCAGTCATAGAACTTTTTCTGGGCAACAAAGTGCGTTAAAATAATCCCCTAAGTTCATAAAAGACCGTAACACCGAAAAATCCCAAACAATGGAAAACTAACGGTAAAATTATATGTCAATCAGAATATTTGCAACAAGTAATTAGCACAGTTTCGTTTTGCAAGCGAAAAAGTAAAGTTGTTGTCCGGAAAAATTTTAAATATTTATTGCGGTTATTACGTAGGCTGCCTTTTATGTTTCGGGATTTGGCAACCCTGGTGGTGCAATCTGGTAACTGACAGCTCTATCGTAAAGTTGGACATTTTTGAGGCTATACGTACTAAGAACGTTTTGACATACGAGCGCTATTTGTGTTGTTTGCAGTAAGTTAAAAGATTTATCTCAGCTCAAAAATGGAATTAAATCGTGCGATTATTTTTTACAACTTTCGACGTGGATTAACTCAGCAACAGTGTATAGATGAACTTAATTCAATTTTGGGCGATGAAGCTCCATCAAGGACCAGTGTTTATCGATGGTATGGTGAATTCAATCGTGGTCGTAGTTCACTTCAAGACGAATTTCGTGAAGGTCGTCCAAAATCAGTTGTTGTTCCGGAAACCATTGATGCTGTGCACAAACTGATATTGGAAGATCGTCATGTGACCTATCGTGAGTTGAGACAACCTTAGGCATTAGTGGGACCAGCATACATTCAATATTGCATTCAATATTGCAAAACATCGATTTGATGAGTCATCCACCGTATAGTCCTGACTTGGCACCGAATGACTTCTTTTTATTCCCGTACGTAAAAAACAAACTGAGAGGTCAACGTTTTTCGACACCTGAAGAAGCGGTTGCCGCATTCAGAATGCATGTTTTGGAGATACCTCAATCAGAGTGGCAAAAGTGCTTCGACAATTGGTTCAAACGCATGCAAAAGTGTATAGATTTTCATGGGGAATATTTTGAAAAACAATAAAGTGGTTTTCGATGATTAATATTTGTTTTTCTTCTCTAATCCCGAAATATAAAAGGCAACCTACGTATACCCGAAAAAGTAATATTTGAATAATTCAAAATGGGAAAAGCAAAAAATTGCACCCCAGAAAAACGAAAAGTGATTATGGATCTAATTAGTGAAAATTATTCAATTTCTCGCGTTTCCAAAATTATAGAGTGTTCTAGGAAAATGGTTTATAATACCATTCAGCACGTAAAGAAGGAAAACACCTTTGAAAACCATCCCAGGAAGCAGCGACCTAAGAAACGACAATAAAAGAAGATCGAATTATTGTAAATCAACCGAAGGTTGATACTTTTGTGAGTGCAAGGCAGATTCAAAGCAACATTTCCGAGTTCCATGGTATTGAAGTCAGCGTAGATACTATTAGGAGACGTCTACGCAGTTGTGGACTAAAAGGTTGCATTGCGAAAAGAAAACCAAGTGCAAGGTACATTCAAAGCAACATTTCCGAGTTCCATGGTATTGAAGTCAGCGTAGATACTATTAGGAGACGTCTACGCAGTTGTGGACTAAAAGGTTGCATTGCGAAAAGAAAACCACACGTTTCCGAAAAAAAATAGACAACTAAGAATGATTGTTATTAGATTTTTCGTGGTAAGCTACCAAATAAGCTATTATGATTAAGAGTTAGTTGTTCTTTCCGGTGTCAGTAGAGTGAAACTCCAACACGGAGTCCCCGACTGTGGACTAACCGCCATCCCTGAGGATATGACAAATTTGGAAAGAACCTTCACTGGAGAATCCAGTTCATCATAAGATTGTGTTGGACAAGGTCCGAAGGAGCTGTTTCGTCATCGGAGGGCATAGACTCTTCAGAAGGTGTATTCTTGCCTACTAACCGAAACACCTTGACAGCTGGTGGGATCGCTGAGGTAAATTCTATATAGCCACATCCCATTCCAAATTCATTACCGTGAAGAATGTAGTAGTCAAGAAGGGCGTCCTCTTCCTTAGACTAAAGGCGTGTATTGAGAAGCTTTTTTCTCTTGATATCGACTATTCTCTGGTTGTAACCTTGGATATGGTCAGCGTTTTTATGGCTGTAAAATTTAACTTGGTTGTAACCTTGGATCTGATCTACGAAGATAAACAAATCCCGTCCATCGCAAACTTATTTTTAACCAATATATGTTTGTTATTAGATTTTTGGTGATAAGCTACCAAAGACGACATTATGATTAAGAGTTAGTTGTTCTTTCCGGTGTCAGTAGAGTGAAACTCCAACACGGAGTCCCAGACTGTGGACTAACCGCCATCCCTGAGGATATGACAAATTTGGAAAGAACCTTCACTGGAGAAGCCAGTTCATCATAAGATCTCACAATCTTATGATGAACTGGCTTCTCCTTCTCTTCCGGAAAGAACAACTAACTCTTAATCAACTAAGAATGATGTTTGCAAAGGAGCACATCGGTAAACCCCTATCTTTTTGGAAGAATGTGTTATGGTCAGATGAAAGCAAGTTCAACAGGCTGGGATCTGACGGAAAGCATCATGTATGGCGTCCTATCAATCAATCATTCAATCCCAAGTACACAATTAAAACAGTAAAACATGGTGGTGGAAATGTTAAAGTTTGAGGATGCATGTCATGGCATGGCGTGGGTCCAATAAAGAAAATTGATTGCATAATGGACCAGTTTGTATATTTAGTCATCCTTAAAAATACAATGGAGCCAGCAGATGAAAATCTGCCAATACCATGGACTTTCATGCATGATAATGATCCAAAATATACAGCCAGATCAGTAAAGAATTGGATTACTGGCCAGAAACTAAAAGTTTTGGGTTGGCCACCGCAAAGCCTCGATCTGAATTCTACAGAACATTTGTGAAACGATGTGGATAAAGTAATAAAAAAGAATAAACCTACTAATTTATCGTTATTATACGAATTCGTCAATGATGCCTAGAAATCAATTCCAAAGCACAGATGTGAACGGTTAATACAAAGTATGCCAGCAAAATGTTCTGCAGTAGTGAAAAATAAAGGATATAGCAAAGTGTTCTGCAGTAACTAAAAATAAAGCCAGCGCGAAATGCCTCCGATAAATTGTCAGTAGGAAAAGTTTCGTATACTATTCGACGAAACGGAACTGTATAAGGGTCCTATAACACCCATGTATAGTTTTTGGCTACGAGATATGAAAAACTACCCCACCCCTGTACCTTGCTACCCCATCCAATAAACCTGATCTGCCTGCTGGGTGCAAATACCTGCTACAAATGATGCTGAGTTGCATCTCTAAAAAAATCTGCCAACAATCTGGGCGTAACTTTATTATTTTTCCGGCAGAAGTTTGGAACGCGTTCAATTCTGAGATGTGGTGTAGGTTACTATGTGACTGAAAACCTAACAAAAAGTTCGGGAACCGGTTAGAATAACATATGCATTACATAATTGGGTCTAATTCCTTTACATATGGTAATTGGGTCATTCGCGGTCTAGGGGTTGCAGGAGGAAACACTTACAAATAGGTGATTATTAAACAAGCCCGAGGAAGTGAAAATCTGATCAGATCTGAGAGATATGGCAAAATTCATGAAAAAGTATACAACCACTTTACACCCCCTTAGGGGTCGAATTTCAAAAAATCTTGAAAATACATTCTAGATATTCATATGAAGAATCCGTAGAATAAAAATGAGTTCGATATTTGGGAAGAGCTAGTAGATATGACGAAAACCGTGAAAATATATGCATTCTACTTCCACTGATAATTTTTTTTTTTGGCCCCCCTTCTGAACGCTAATGAATATTCGACATTTTTTTTAATCCAAATTACTTTTCTAGTTCATTTACGTATACACACCGAGTTTCAACTTTCTAGCATAAGCCGTTCTATAGTTAGAAAAATCACCCCCGCCCACCCCCGTACTGTACTACCCTTAAAAAAAAATATATTTTTCCAACATGCCTCTACTATAGCTCTATCTAAATACCTAAATACTAAGTTTCAGCTTTATATCATTTTAGTTTCATAAGATATAAGCATGGAGATTTTTTATTTTCAGCCTCCCCCACCCTCACCCTCTACAGCTACATCCCCAATTTTTTGTTTTCTGCTAGAGTTCTATTGGGCCTATTTCTGGTAAAAAATTTGATCATCTATCTTATACTGTTCTTGAGATATGAAACGTGATTTTTTTGAAAATTTCTTATCCCAACCACTTCCATGTTTCAACGCACCCTTAAAAAATTTTACTTTGAGCAATCTTTATTTGTCGACCTCTATACTCAAATCGAATTTCATTTTTCTAGAGCAATTGGTTCATGAGATATCGTAATCTAAAATTGTTCACCCCCTCGTACTACACTACCCCACTCAAAAATTTCTTTGCTATCTTTTCTCCTAGTATAGGTACAGATATTTGTTAAGTTTGAATTTCGTGCCATCAACGGTTTAGGAGATATGGATTTTAGAATATGTCGATTCCGGCATTTTTGCGTTTCAAACGAATTATTTCCCCCCCCCCCCCCCCAATCCCACACCCCTTCACCAATATCAACAATTTTTTTTGCAAAAGGGTCCACTATCGAAGTTCTGTAGAAATTCCAAGTTTCAGTCTCCTAGTGGATAAGCGGTTGGTGAGATCTAGAAACCAAAATTTTTCGTCTAAAACGCTGCCACCCCCTCCCCACTCATACCCACACCATTCTAAAAGATACCAGTCGTAGAGGTTCACCCAATCTACCCACCATAAGAAATTCATGATAATACCTCAACGGGTTCGGGAACTACGCACCTTCAAACTATTTTGCGTACGGCGTACAGACAGACATTATTTATTTTTTTGCTTTTTTGGGGTTTACTAGTCCTAAAACGTAAAAATACAAAATTTCAAGGTAGCAAATTTTTTTGAAATTTCAGGTCGATCACAATACTTTATTATTAAAAAATAATAAAGTAAAATGCGGAAATAGTGACAATTTAAATAAGCTTTAGAGGAAAAATCTGATCCAACTTTGATCCCATTTTTTTAATTTCGAATCATCTCTTTGTTGTTGTTTTCAATGTAAAACGCATGATCTTGATCTTGATCCAGTTGAAAAATACACACCTTCAATTTAATATTCATTTTAGTTCTACCTGAAAATGTCCCATCGAAGAAGCAGTGGGAGATATTCCCCTGATCACAAACGTACCAAACCTGATAAGGATTCCAGATCCTGTAAAACAGACGACGAATTTTCTTATCTAAATCACAAACATGCACTTGAAAAATTGCTTTTCGGTTACTATCCAACCGATAAGCTCATCGAAGATGTTCCGGATTTTTGGGTTTTCGTTAAGAAATACGAACTAATGGTTAAAAAGAGCGGCAAATCGTTTCCAAAAGAACGTCCCGATGACTCAAATACGAGAAGTTTTAATAAACGGATGTGCGTTTTTGTCGATGTCGATCCACAGTTACGAAGGAATCACGAAAATTTAATCAACGTCGACAGACGCTCCGAATTAACTAAACATCGAATCGATTTATTTTATGATATCGTCACATTGTATCTGGATTTTAAGCAAAAAGAAAAATTTTCGAAACTGGAAAAACTTCGAGAATGTCAAAAATCGTTGCCAGTATTTAAATACAAAGAAGCTATATTGGAGTCAGTTGATCAGAATCAAATAACGATTATTGCTGGAGATACAGGCTGCGGTAAATCGACACAAATTCCGCAATATTTATATCACTCGGGATACAAAAATATTGGTAAATTGCAAGCTAACTAAATAGTTGTAAGACATTGGAATATAATTTGTTGTTATTATTTCAGTTTGCACACAACCCCGAAGACTGGCCTGTATCGCACTTTCGAAGCGTGTATCTCACGAAATGTTATGCGAATATGGTTCTAAAGTTGGCTACCAAATTCGTTTCGAAAAGCATAAGAACCAAGAGACGGATATTTGTTTTATAACGGAAGGTTTACTTCTTAGACAGGTACGCAGATCGGTAAATTATTTGACTAAACCCTTTTGTAATTTTGTTAATTATAGCTTACATTAGACGATCAACTAGACCAATATGAAGTTATCATTTTGGACGAAATACACGAACGTAACTTACACGGTGATTTTTTACTTGGCGTTGCCAAGTGTCTTCTACAAGCACGACCAAAATTGAAATTGATTCTTATGTCGGCTACGATTAATGTTGGCCTATTTAAGAATTTCTTCGACAAAGAAAATACATCGTTGATTGAAATACCCGGCAGATTGTTTCCGATTAAAACGCATTATATGCCGGCAATTCCAACCGATTTGAATACTTCGTCACGATCGAAAAATGAACGACTGAATCCGGAACCGTATGTGCAAATTTTGAATATGATTGATCAAAAATATCCGGGTGAGTTTGCGGAGAAATCGATCAGCTATTTTGATTTTGGTTTAACCGTGTGTTTTTAGAAAATGTGAAAGGTGATATGCTGATTTTCGTGAGTGGGGTTAACGAAATTGAAACTGTAATGGATGCTGCTAAAGAATATGCTGAAAAGCAGAAGCATTGGATTATTTTGCCTCTTCATAGCGGTCTTTCGTTGACTGATCAAGACAAGGTATGTCGAGCGAATTACTTGAGTTGATAGTTGCCGACGTTTTGATTTATTTATAGGTTTTTGATTATGCTCCAGACGGAATGCGGAAATGTATTGTGTCAACGAATATTGCAGAAACATCGGTAACAGTGGATGGAGTTCGTTTTGTAGTCGATTCTGGAAAGGTATGGCTAATTATGTAGTAAAAGCTTTGTCGTTTTCGTACTTTATTTCTGTAATTAAATCGTAAATTTTTGGAAGAGCTTATCTCTGAAAATGCTAACTTTCAGGAAATTTGAAAAAAAAATGTTCTCTAACTAAAACTTTCATGAAAGATAGCCTTAAGGGTTTTCTTTTTTGTGTTTCTGGGAGTCAAAATTGACCATTGAATGTAATTGCCAACAGAACAAGACTCTATTTGGTTAATGTCGAAAATCGAAACCATTGAAAGCAATGACATGAAATGTTTAAAGTGGCTTTTCATGAAATTTTTGACTCTAGACGGGTAGCGTAGCATTTACAACACACAATTAAAATTAAAAGAATGTTTATTTTGGTTATTAAAATTGGCTGGAAGTGGATACTAGATAACAATTAGCCAAAAAAGGTACTCTTTTGCTCCCGTGTTTGAAATTCAAAGAGTACGATTTCATTAGAAAAAAAAATGTTTTTAATAATTAAGGAGCTCATCCCGTGTGACTGGTTAAAAAATCGTTTTTTAATACATTGCATCCAGATAAAGTGTAGAGTATGTAGGCGAAGTGATATTCCGATATTCGAAGCCGTTTGGAAGTTAGTCCATTCCAACTTCTTTGCTGTTTCGAATAAAATGGTCAGTTTAGTAGCGTTTTTCCAAACGGTGTTTTTCAAATCGGTAGACACAATATCGCGAAATCTATCGAACAAATTCATTTGAAATTTGGTGAACTTATTCAGTACTCATGTAGACAGTTTGCAAACTAGAATAATTGTTTTTTATCGATCTGAAAAAGTCGTAAAAAAATACCAAAATTGACGACAAAAAGTTCAACAAGTTTTGATTTTTTGATAATCCTAGTTCCCAAACTAGTTCAAACTTCACACATTAAAATGCCGTTTGATTTTTCTATTTGAGATAGCAGAACGCCTGCAATCGTGTCTACCGAGAACAAGTTTTCTGAAATTGAGTGGCTAAGTTGCCGTATACCTCAGCAATGAGCTACAATTTCGGGCTTTAAGAATTGTAAAGTGGTAAATTTAAATTTAACGGATGTATCTTTGCATGATTTAATTCTCCAAAAAATTTTCCTACGGCATGACCTCCGTGAGACAGTAGTCAAAACGCTAAAATCATTATCAGGTCATCCATGGTAGTAGCCGGTGCAGCGATAGCTTCCAGCTAGAAAGCACGTGCTCGGGTTTATAGACTCCTCTGACACCAAAAGACAACCCAAATATCTTAAAAATTTTCAGGCCGCTGAGTAAATTTTTAATTCGATTCTTGTGGAAACCATGTTCATGTGTTCGAACAACTTGAGCTATGAAAAGACGCTGAATATTCCTTCTGGTGGAAAAAGATTTTTTTTTTATTAAAATAAGTTAATTAATGTTTAAAGGTACTGGTGGATTTAGAAAATACAACATTTTGCCATAAAAAAAAACCTTTTGCTCAGTTTCGACGAACTCATTTTTTTTAGCCGATTCGACAAAAAATATGCTGTTAAGAAATTGCCGTGAATTTGAAATTAAGTTTTTTCCACACAAATCTTACTAATTTTTGTCTATGAAAGAGTCTTAGTTTGTCGCTGAGAAACTAAAGGGCGCTTTTAATTTTCCGAACGCTGGTTCGATTTCTTGTGAAATTCACTCCATGAATGGGTTCAGATTTATGAACCCTCCTTTCCATGTTGTTAGTTGGTTTGTGACCAATTAGCCAGGATGGTCTCAATCAGCGTAGATGACGCCGTTTTGTCATTGCAACTTAATTTAGTGAATGGAGGTAGATTTTTTTCAAATGCTTTTAAGAACTCTACAAAATCTGAAAAAAGATTCAACTATTAAATTCACACGACAGGCTCGTTCGCACAGGGAGGGTGAGGGGGTTTGGGGGTTTCAAATCCATCCCATGGGTCTATTTCGAAAAAATGTTTGAAGTATATTTGCGAGGAGGACAATCATACGCAATTTTGGGTCGAAAGATTTATAAGTGAATGGGTGAAAGTTTATTCCGACGTAAAATACATCGATGACTTGATGCCTGATTGTGGCCTTGAGCGGAAAACTAGTAAATCATCATTTGTCGTAAAAGGTCTGACTGTATCTTGTAGTAATATTTTAATACGTTTATTGGCTGATATGGAATTTCAAAATAAAGTGAAGAAACCACTACTCTCCATCAGACACGTCGTAAAAGGCTCGTTTGATTCGCAATTGGAAGAAAGTAACTTGGTAGTCGAAATATTCTCTCTGTGAGTTCTTTCGTTGGTACGCCACACAAAAATACACATCCAGCGGACTGCTAAACATCCAGTAATGGACCGTGGTCTGAGGCTTATTCGCCAAACAGAGATTTGATACTTTTTAGATTTTTACAGAGAATTCGAAATGGTCAAATTACATCAGAAGGCTTTACTACAATCTGCGCAAAGATGGTTTATAAAGAAAGTTTAAAATTTGATACTACAAGATGACAATGATTCAAATCATTGAAGTCTTCTTTGTGCTACGTTGAAATAGGCAAGAATTTTACCAGTTAGCTTCGTAGTAGTGGTGTATTTTTCGAAGCCAGATTGCGTATGTAGGGTGTAGGATAGTGAATTAAAGTACCGCGATGAATATCACGCTGTATATGTCAGCAGTTATTTTCACATGTTCGAAATCCTAAATCCTAAAAGCTATGACGCTCTCCGCAATCCACTATTGGAGTTTTCTGTTTCCTTCAGCTATACTCTAATGTGACTAGATCCAGATCGTCTGCTTTTGTAAAGTAAAAGTTTTAAGAAAACCTCATACTTCCATCCACCTTTAGTGGATTTTCATTCACGACAAAAAAAATCAATAGGTCGTTTCAGGTACAACCTCAAGTAACTCAATTTTACCTGATTCTTATTTGAGGTTCGAAAGCTTGGAAACTGTAAGTGAACGCTGTAGTGTTGTATCTTTCAAATTCTTAATTTACCATTCGTATTCTAACTTCGGAAAATACAAACTTGGTCCGTTCCGGAATTTTATTTGAACATTCTTTCTCTTTTGTTCTTAGCGTAGTGGTTCACACTTTAAATCACTTTTTTTTTTTGTAAATTTTAGATGAAAGAAATGATGTATGACCCCTCGCTTAAGATGCAGAAACTGAAGGAATTTTGGGTCTCGAAATCTTCGGCTGAACAACGAAAGGGTCGTGCAGGCAGAACAGGACCAGGGGTAATATAAGTTTCTCTGACGACTATATTATAGAATTAAATAAAAGTGTTCCCTTACAGATTTGCTATCGCCTTTACTCGCAAAAGGGCTTCGACGAATTCAATGCTTACTCAACTCCTGAAATTTGCCGAGTTCCACTAGATTCAATGCTTCTACAAATGGTTTCTATGGGCTTACCGAATGTGCGACTATTTCCATTTATTGAATCGCCATCAAAAGAAAATCTCGAGCAAGCGATTCTTTCATTGAAGCAGCACGTACGTATTTCTCGTAACGCCCGAAATTTGAAGTAATCGATTTTCTTTGCAGGGTGCTATAGGTCCAGATGAGAAAATAACCACGTTGGGTAAAGCATTATCCATGCTTCCTGTTGACATTTCAATTGGTAAAATGCTTCTGATGGGTTGCGTTTTTCAAGAACTTCAGCGCATACTTACTTTAGCTGCTGGCTTAAGTGTACAGTCGCCATTTACAAATCGTGCCTTCAGGGATCAAAAGTGTGAAGTAGGTTTTTGAAAACTATGTCCGATTAAATATTTAATTGTTCTTTTAAAAAAAAGTTAGGCCGACGTGCTTTACAGTCAGATCAAGGTGACCCGTTGACTCTAATTAACACATTTAAAGAATGGCTGGAACAAAAGTGGCGTCGAAATGAAAACACAAAGAAATGGTGCCATCAAATGGGCATCGAAGAACAAAGGTGGGTTCTTAAGGTTCATTGAATTAAAAACAATAATTAAATTTTTTTACCGATAGATTCTATGAACTCACAAAACTTCGAAATCAATTCGAGAATATTTTAAAAAGTTGTAACATACTGCAGCAAAATACCAATGAAAATTTATCGAGTGCGGAAAGATCACTTCGAAATGGTGAAGTGAGATCACTAAGAGCTATGAAACGCGCTCACAAAATGAGCGCACCGAATAAGAAAAAGATGATTAAACAAAATCATTGGAATAATGAAGAGGATTTTGAAGAAAAACGGGACGATATAAGAGACGTTGAGTTCAGATTGAGTAATGATATTAGAAAATTAGACGTAAGTGTAGCAATCGTTTTATGTAGAAAGGGGTTTGTTTTTATTTACTTATCTTGTATACAGAATCTATTGAAATCCGCATCTACAACAAGCCACAAGGAGGTTTTAATGTTGAAGATAATTTTAGTCAGTGGACTTTATCCACAAATAGCAATACCAGATGAGTTTAATTATTGTAAGGTAAGTTTGTAGAATTTTACGCCAGTGGGGGAAATTGTATTTATTTTATCTGTACTATTCCGTCTAGAATGGAAGTCAACAACTTTTTCATACGTTTTTAAAGCCTGCTGTTTCATTGCATCCAAATGGTCAATTCGCTAATATGACCGACATATTGAAACTGTCGGATAGTGATATTGTCGAGAGACCGCCATATTACACCTCCAAATCACCGCTGAGTTCGGCACATCAAATTCTATGTTACCAGTAATTAATCAAATAGTAAAAAGAAACCGACTTTACCAAATATTTACTTTCTACAGAAATTTACTAGAAACTACCAAGCCGTATCTTCTGAACGCCGTCCGTATGCCCGCTGCACAAACATTACTGCTGTTTTCGCTTTCAATTGATACGAACTCAACCATTTCGAAAATAGTCTGTGATTCGTGGCTTTGTTTAGAATTTCCATTTCCCGAATCAGGCATACATATGTTGGAAAAAGCAATTCGTATTCGACATTTGTGGCATAAAATGCTTTCGGAGAAACTAAGTGGTAACTACAAACTTAATCAAAATTTTGAATTATTTTTGTGTCTAAATTTCGAACATTTCTAGAGCCTCTAAGCGATTTGAGTGAGAAAAAGGATGAAAAAAAGAGTTTTGATCGCGAACAAAATGAATTTATGGATCAACTTTTATCGTTCATGAAAACAAATATATGCTATACAATGAAACGACTTTTGCCGGCTGACTTGAAGGTAACACCAAATTAAAATTAGTCGTACTAATTGCTTCAATGAGTAAAACAATTTAGGACATGTACACACAATACTCGTTCGAAGAACAGAAGCTACCTTTCAATCCATTCATAGAATCATTTGAAATAACACCAAATGCTTTAAAAGGAGGTTATAATGTGACCGAAAATGTTGTTTACAGTTGGTAAGTACTTTAATTCGACTGCTTGCGTTTAAGCTAACAATTCGACTTGTAGTTTAAGAGATATGCCGTGGAGTTTGACTCTACAAGATGAACTCAAAAAAATGGAATGGATGTGTGAAAATTGTGGTAGAGATGTCGATTTGATTGGATTATCGAAACTATTACATATGAAAGGTAAATTGAAATTAGTTCAGTTGAAACAGGCTTTTTTGAAAAATATATTTGTTTTTTATTTTCAGCTTGTATAAAACCGGTAGATAATAATCGAGAAGAGGAAAAAGTTCCAGACAATATTGAAAATGCGAGCACATCTGGAAAGCATAAAAAATTTTATTGTGATTCATGTCGAAGAAATCTTCATATGACAAGTATAGAGATTTTAAAACATAAAAGAACTTGTGGAAAATAAAGCTGAGCTTAGCAAGTCTGAAACAAATGTGTTTTTCATGAATAAGACGGGTTCGATTTTTTTTCTTACTTATTTTCAAAATTTTACTTTATTATTTCAATTGAACGATTCATGCTTTGAGAGCCGTTAGAGAAAAGATAAAATGTTCACAGTGCAACGATATTAGGAAGTTTTAGGATTGAGAGTGTGATAAAATTTAAAAATTCTGTATCTAAGGTTCCACACCGCACTCTAACTTTATTTGCGAGAAGCAGGAAATTCATAAACATAAAATATTCTTCAAAAAATATTCGTATTCAGTTTGGTCTGTTCGGTAATTTGTTTGTAATTGATTGTGACCTAGAAAAGCAAAACATTTAAGGGAGTCATCCCGTGTGATGGTTTCCAAAAATCGACTTTTTGGTTTTTGCATGAGTTACATCAAAATATAGCGTAGAATATGTGAGCGGAGTGATATTCCGATATTCGAAGCCGTTCGGAAATTACAGACCGTTATATTCTCTAAGCTCCTTTGTTGCTTCGAACATAATGAAAAGTTTAGTCGCGTTTTTCTCAAAACGATAGTTTTGAAATCGGTAGACACGATATCTCGAAATCTATCAAACGGATTTCTGTGAAATTTGGTAAACTTATTCCGTACACATGTATACAGTTTCCAAACTAGGATAATTGTGATTCATCAAGCCGTTTTTTTTTGGCGATCTGAAGAAGTCGTAAAAACACACCAAAATTCACGATAAAAAGTTCAACAAGCTGCCAAAAATTAACTGTTCAATATTTTTTAATAATCCGAGTTTCAAAACTAGTTCAAACTTCACAGATTAAAATGCCGTTGGTTTTTTTTTTATTTGAGATAAGCAGAACGCCCGCAATCGTGTCTACCGAAAAAAAGGTTTTTTTAAAAATGGTTGGTTAAGTTGGCGTATATTTCAGTAATGACCGACAATTTGGGGCTGAATAAATTCTAAAGTGTGCTCAACATGGGCATAAATATATGGTAAAAATTTCACAGTTCTATCATTATTAAGTTCGCCAGAACAAATTCCCAAAAATGGCGTAAAAATAGAGCCTGAACACGGGATGACCCCCTTAAGGTTGCGCTGTTCAAACCGAGTAGAAATATTTTTTTTTTTTTAAAAAAATATTTTTTTGCTCATTTCAAAGTTGTAGTCTCAAGGACATTGTGTGTAAATTTCATATTGAAATTCCAATAAATGTGAAAGCTATGGGCAATTAACCGGAATGGATCCTTCGTGAATTCTTTATATAGAACGTCATTCAAACGATATTATCTCGAAACATACTTTTCAAAGACGGTCCCCAAAATTTCCGGAAAACGACTTGACCAATTGCTTCCAAAATTTCACACAATCTTTTTGGATAGGTTTTCGCTACGTACGAAAAATATTTGAGGTAAAAAACTAAAAATAAGGTCAAATCAGCAGCAATTTTGTGAGAAAAATTTTATTCCAAAAATCGTACGTAGCGGGGCATAATAGTTTACATTTTCAGAATCTTTTTGAAATTTTTGTTTTGGACTAACCGACTGCATTTTATCTTAGGAACGACGACGGACATTCTTTACGTCGACCCGTTATATTTATAAAAAAATTATTAACGTACCTCAACATATATACATTCAAATAAAACCAACCTGGATAAAATCGAGCAAATAGTTTTTGAGAAAATAATTCCTAAAATTCACATATTTGTTCTGCTTTCTACTCGGTTGTTGCCCCTTAAATAAATTCAGAGCAAGTGCAAAAAAACTTTTTTCACTTCGCTTCAAATAGTGGCGAAAGTTTTTAGTACGCAGAGCAGAGTGATTCCCACGTGAACAGAAAGTGAATACGTATCGAAGTCGATACAGCGCAATATCCGTTCACTAGCGTTTTTCTTGACGAATTCGCTGCGACATCATTTTGCGAATTTGTAGTGGTGGAAGTTTTAGTAAATATGATAGTTCGCTAATGAATAGAAGGCTCAACCCCCAGGGTATATACCCTTGGCTTTGAGCAACGAGTCTTTCCTGTTCGTTACTAGAAGACAGTAACTAAGCTGTAGAAGCACCTACCAGTTTAGACATAGTGAGAATTGACCCATACCTTTCTTATCTTTTTTTCTTTTCATCTGAATCGGAGTTTCTTTTCCTGTACGTATTATATTTGACCCTTTTGTCATGATATGTCAACAGCTCCAACATCGACTGGTAAAAGTCGTTACCAATAAATTAAACCTATCTGTAGCAGAGGTACTGTACGATTTGTGTTGAATCATTTACTCCTTTGTCTTACTAGTAAGAAGTCCATTACCTAATGATCGCTTTGGTTCGAACAAAATTTTTGATTTGCTTGATTATTACTACATAGACTAGTTCATTACACTTGGTTTCTTGGTGATTTCTTAAATTATCTACTACCTTCTATGAATGCTCGATGAGGGGTCAGTTGGACAATAGAGAAATAACCTGAAAAAGAGTTTAGCTTTGAACTATAGATGAAGCGTGACCAACTACATGGATCATTAAGTTTCAGTTGGGGTTAGGGCTTTAAAATATTCAATAGACGTAGTTTTGAGAACAATTGAGAATAGGGGAAAGTTGTTATTATGATCATAATCACAACAATGGAAATCGTAAAATTTCATTCGCTTTTTAATGTTTCAAAATCCAACAGTTTGTTGGTACGTATATACAAAGGCCTCCAATCTGCATTGCTCCGAAATGCGACCATCTTTAATTTAAGTCGTTAAAAAAATACCTAAGTCATTTCTTAATTACGTCGATAAAATTGAGTTTGAATCGTTAAACAATTTTTCATGATATGTCTGCTTTTCTTCTGAGCGATGATCAGGAATTTTAAATTGTCTGATTAAGGCAAGATATCAGTTCTCGACGAAATAAAATTTTTTTTTTTATTTTTTTTTTTTTAAATTTTATCTTTAACGTATTTAGAATACGTGGACAAAATGATATTTCGATATCAAATGTATTTCGCGAGTTACAGACCGATTTGTGGAACAGTCGGCCGATATTCAATACGATTTTTTTGTAACGTTAAATTTTAAACGCGTTTTCTCGAAACCTCTTTTTTCCGCAGCGTGGTACGTTCTACAGCTTCAACGAATGAACCGATTTTAATGAATAAAAGCTTAAAAGAAAGTAAACTATATTTGGGGGGCCCCAACGTCGATTTCTTTTTTATTCCACTTTTTTTTATTTGAGTTTTTAAGTCAAAAAAAGAGTGAAAAAAATGTTTTTTTTTTAAATAGCTGCCATTTTAGTCTCAGGGTGTTTTTTCAAAATTTGAAAACGTTGTGGCCTCGCAAGTTTAATCTAGTTTCATAAAATTTTTGGATTTTTAGTTTTAGATCACTTGGCAAGGCTGTAGAAGGTACATTAAATTTATGATGTGTCAAATAAGCATCAGCTGAGCAATTTTGACGGTTCAGCCAAGCTTTTTCTAAACTGTTATAATAGCAATGCCATGCTGTGAGGTCAACATAGACGTAGACGTAGATGAAGCAAGGTATTGGGAAACGACCTAGGAAGCCTTTGATATGCGCATGAGGACATGGGAGCCAGGAGGCCAGAGACCGACTTGGGATGTCGCGCCATTGATGATGAGGAGCCAAGGAGCCATTGATTGCTATAAATCAACTAATAAGATTGCTGTTAAAATAGTCAATTTGTCTTTATTACTAAATAAGAATAATTAGTTTAAACTGTTTTACATTTTACACGTTAAATTCTCAAATACAAAAAATTACAATAAATATACACTTATACAAAAATTAAGTATAATCTTAAATCTAAATTGATAAATTTTTTTTAGCACAATGGTGAAGGAAACGGGGCATTCTCTTCGTAGATCATGCTTACTTTTCCGTAGTGAATTTTCTTTTTCTTTTGTCTGCAGGGTTCCTCCTCGCCGCCGCTACTTTCCGATGTCGAAGAGCTTAATTTCAATTTGGACGAGAGTCCTTCCAATTCTAAATCTAGATAGAGTTGTTCTAATTGTTCGCTAACCAACAAGGGCTAAAATAACTCCAGCATTATGAAAAATTCGACATTAAGAAGTTTTAATCGAATTTTACCTGTCGTATACACTTGAGAGCAGCTAAGTCGGAACTAAGGACATCGGAAACGGCACGAGTATTCATTTGATATTCGTAGACAAGTTTCGGTGTTATTGTGACTTTATCGAGCCATGATGGTTCCGGTCGTCGGAATGGTCGACGAATTTGTGGCACTGTTTTATCCCATTGCATGTCCTAAAAAAGAGTCATGAAAGTAAATAGAAAGAAAGACGTAGACCAAATTAATATGATATGTTTTGATTTTGAATTGCAGCTTTCGCGCAAAATCTAGCAATTATCTAGTTTTAGTTTAGAAATGCATGCGCTTATAAGGCATGTATTGAAATTAGTTTACATTTGATTCCTTTCGATGAATCTTGTCAGGATCTTGTGGACCATCTGACGATTCATCAGTTTTGAGAAAAGATGAATAAAAACTGGAAAAACTTGATTCATCCATATCATCACTATTTCCTTGTTCAAATTCATTCTGAAAATGGAAACGATAAATTCGAAATTATTATCAAAAATTGATTTTATGTAAAATAAAAAAATTTATTAAGATTAATCAAAATGTTTGTCTTTTTTTCAGCAGCGATCCTCGTCCGTCACATAACACTCAACTGATTTATTAAAGAGTACCTACTATTGAAAATGGGCCGTGATTACCCTTTCAGAAACCTAGGTAGACCTCTAGTCTTTAATAAACTGATAGCAACAATCGACGACTCATCCATCCTTCGATCTTCTCATTTGGCAACAAATTTGGATTTTGGATATGTGAACAAATTTGGATATCTCTTTTCGGATTTACTTATTGTTAATTTGTAAAAAACGGTCAGACATAAGCTAGCTACTACTAGTATCCTCTACTCTACCTCAAACCCCTTTCAATTTGATAAAACTATTTTAGGATAATGTAAGCTGCAGTATTGGTGTAAATTTATATAAAGTTGAACTGATGTTAGAGACACCAACCTTGTCGCCTCCACCCTCAACGGTCATCCAATTCAGTAAGGTTTTCAAGTACCTCGATATAATGCTAATTGCTTAGGTGATACAACTTTTATTGTAGTTCGGTTTAGAGATTGAAAAACAGTTCCTTTTAGTGAAGTACTTCACTCCGAGTCACTCACTTGAAGGAACGAGATGAACTGACCTGTTGATTCCTTAGTTCCGTGAGTACATGTGCTGAGGTACTAAAAAAAGGTCAGCAGAGTTCCGTGAAGTAGTTCCGGAACTGTTCATTTCCTCTAGAACATGATGACCTAAAAAAAGGTCAACAGAGTTCCGTGAAGTAGTTCCGGAACTGTTCATTTAATCGTTCCAATCAATAAGATGAGGGCCTAAGACAAAAAACGTCTACTCAGTTCCATGAAGTAGTTCCGGAGGTGACCGTTCCTTCCTTTCGCCAATATGTTTTTTGTCACGTGTCCAATGGAACTGCAGTTCATCAAAAGGAGTGAGTTACTCCACTCACTCACTTCAATGAAGTGCTCTTTTGGAATAGTTCAGTGCTGAACGACCCATCGCTAGTTTGATTTTAGCTGATTCAAATTTTGAATCTAACATCTTAAGATTATTAAGTTACCAGTACAGTAGCAAACATAGCCCACTTAAGCGATTGGAAGACTCAATTGATGAACATAACAAAGCCATCTTAAGAATTAGAAGCTGGAGGACACGGTCTTTGGGTCGAGATGATCAGAAGCGACGACTTCATGAGGCCAAGGCCCGATTGGGGCTGTCAGCAATAACAGACCTGCTTACCTAACAGAATGGTATCGAGCATATGGCCCCTAAATTATATTGATCTGATTCGCTGAATGCGAATTTGAAGCCGCATGTTAGCGATAAGTCCACCATGTTTGCTACTGGTAACTTAACAATTTCTGAGTGAATAGAGTCTGTGACAAACAAAGGTATCAAGATGAATTTTGATTTATCCAGGGATGAAGTACTACCTAAATACTCAGTTTCTATAAATTTAAAAAAAAACCTGGATAAACATACCTGAGCTTTAACCATATCATTGCTTTCATCTCGAGCAGACGCTAGCGGTGATCCAGCTATATCATTTTTCGAAGTTTCCGATGGAGCCTTTAAAACGAACAATACATTAATTTTATTCGATCTACTGATCAATTAGAAGAGATGAACTTACCAAAATTGATCCAGGTTCAGCTTTTATAGAGGTAGCTTGTGACGGTGGTCTTGGAACTGTTCTAGGTGCTATCGTATCAGTATGAACTTCTGCCGGTTTCGAAGGTCCTGTCGACATCATACTTTGATTCTTGAAAGGATGATAAAATTGGATACATTAAAATCGATGAATTTGAAAAGAATTAACCGATTCTAAGTAACTTACGTAATACGTGGGATTAGAGATCGGATTGGTATAACCGACTGACGAAGGATTCGGTTGAAACGGCATTGGTTGATACATGAGAGTTGGATGCAAACAGAAAAGCGATGGATGCGGACACATCATACCGGTCATACATTGAACGGCAAAGGATCCGGCAACTGGTGGGCCAGGATGTTCTCGGGGTTGATTTGCTGTTGGTGTTGTCGGGATGTAACAAACAGCCGGGAAAATGCTAGTTGGTGTCGTTATAAAATTATTATAGGTTTGCGTTTGGGTAGTTTGCATTGTTGTTAGGCTGACGGAAAACGGTGGCCAGAGTTCAACTTTACTGGCAATAGGCGTTCTATCGAACTGTCTTGGCTGATTATTGAAGCTCTCCATGTGCGGCGTCTTAACGTTTTGTTCGTTTCGAGTGTCCTTTGGATTAACGAATGTATGGTAGAGTTTTGAAGTTTTATGTGGTTCACCTTCGTTCGAATGCGTTCCGCTACGTTTGATACCATGTCCTTGGATATTATCCTGATATCGTTCGAATACTTTTTTAATTTTATCACCCGGTCGGTTTCTTAGGTCGCGATGTTTCTTCAGCATTATTTTCTCCATATCATCGTTATGTTTATTTAGTAGAGCTTCTGTTAGCAATGGAGGTTGGAAACTACCGGACGATGTACCCGTTCCGGTATTACTACCATTCGTGATAATTTCCATTTGAACGTTACTTCCCGAACTGAGATTTCCAGCCGAACCACTTTCACCACTATAATCGCAACATTGATCGGGGCTTGGATCACGTTGTAGTTCGACATCGTTGTACGATTGTTCCACTGGCATGGATTCTTCCTTACCAACCGTAATCGGCTTACTTTTGAAAAATCGCATCAAATTTTCATTGTAGTTTAATTGATTATAGCTGGGCGGTGTACCTGTCGAACTCTTACTATCGTAGTATTCGTGATGTGGTGAAATTTCGCCAAACATTACCGAATCGCGTTCGGATATTGTCAGGTCGGATTCTTGAGGCAGATCCAGTTTTAAATCTTTACGAGTCACATCGTCCATAAGGCTTTCCATGAAGGAAGCTAGAGCTTGACACCGTTTCGATACTTCGTGCTTAACAGTGTCTCCGGTTCGAGCTACCGTCCCGGACAGAAGCTGAAGTATTTCTTTTCGTAGCTTCTGGGTTTGCTCCATGCTTGCTTCATTCGAAAATGCAGTATTTTTATCTGCAAGTGGAGGTAATTCGAAGACATCACATCTTGTCGGACCTGAAAATATCAAGTGATTAACAAAAGAGATAATGTGATAATGGGTTTAGTCCTTACCTTGATAAACGCGATGATGTCCTATAACAAACTCCAATTTTCGCGACCATGGATTCACAAAACTGGTCCATTCGGTCTCGAGTGTGATGTAGCAGCCATTGTGTACTAGAAACCGATATGGCTTACTACAGAAGGATACACCGGCTGTCTGACCATTTTTCGTCACTGTTTCGTAAATGGTTTTCAGGAATTCCAAATCATTCGGATGATAGTAGTCCATGATAGAACGTCCGATCATGTCCTGAGGCAAATAACCCATTGCAGGTACAGTGGCTCCATCGACATGTGTAAGGATTCCAGCGGCTGTGTGTCTTGTTGAGAATTTCGGACTGCGGTGTGAGAGGATTTCATCCGGGACTAAAAGTAAGAAAATGTAATTTGATTTATTTTAAAATAGATTTTCACGATTATTTTTCATAGATTTTTGCATGAATCTATCTTCATCCTAGGTTGAATTGGATTGACGACAGGATCAAGACAGGATCAAGAAGGCATCGAATGCTTACTACGCTTGTCAGAAAATGATGGGGAAATCCTGAGGCCTCAACCCGAGCTGTATATCACGGTGGTTGAACCTGTTGTTACTTACGGGTGACTGGTGTGGTGGCTTTCCTTGGATGTCGGGACTAACAGGGTCGCCATGAACAGAATTCAAATAATGGAACCCATTGGGACTACTAGTGCCTTACGTACCACGGCCTGTCAGGATCTAGAAGTAATGCTCCACATAATCCCATTGAAATTACCGGTAAAATCAATAGCAGCTTAGAGTGCTTTGCGTCTACGTGATGCAGGCAATTGGATGGGAGGCAGTTTGTGTCACACTAGGATCTTGTCAATTTCTCTGTGTTCCGGCATGCCGACTTCAGGACAACGAGTTGCAGTTTTGGACAATCCTATGCTGTAAATATCCTCCACCAGACTGGAATGGCGATCTGGGATTTTCGCCCCAGACACGCTTGCTATCTACACTGATGGCTCCACGACAAAAAGCAGAGCGGGCGCGGGAGTGTACTCTTGCAACCTTGATATTATGGAATCGTTCAGGCTACCGGATAGCTCGAGCGTGTGTCAGGCTGAAATTTTTGCATTGACAAGAGCAGCTGAAATAATTGAGCGAAAACTGTGAATCGTACAATGACTATTCATGTTGACAGCCAAGTTGTAATCAAGGCTGTTGAGGTGCACATTACTAAATCCAGACTTGTGGAAGAATGTAAAAGAATTTTGCAGATGGTGGGTATATGTATGGTGGGTATGGTGGGAATAACAACCTGAACATTAGTTGAATTCCTGGTCAAAGTGCCTTCCGTGGAAATGAAAAGGAAAACGAGCTCGCCAGATGAGGGTCGGAGATGAGCATAGAGCTGGTCGACGAATCGGTTCTATGTTCCATTGAATGTGCAAAGGGAATGATTGATATTGAAGCGTTCAGACGAAGAGGGCCTGGGTGAATCTCTCAGGATGCCGGCAAGCAATCTAGTGGCCGAAACTTGATAGGAGGAACTCTTGCTTCATTTTGTCTCTGGGCAGGGGCATTCGCAGACAACTTATAGGGGTACTACCAGGACAATGTCCCTTCGGGAGACATGGAACACCCATGGCTGATCTGTGTCGATCTGTAATCTGTGGTGATGAGAATGTTAAACCGACACTGAAGCATCTAGTGTGTGAATGTGAAAGTGTGGCACGTATCAGGTATTGGTACTTGGGGAAATTCTCCTTGACCGATCTATCAGAACTTGCGATAATTCCTTTATGGAGAACTACAAGAGCAATATTTGGAATCAGTAATCTAGAGCCCGGTTTATATAAGGGGACCACAATGGATCTCTCGTGATGAACTGTGGCACAGTGTTAATTATCGGGTATAGTTATTGAAAAGTAAAGAGGACGGCAATATTAACGGAAAAAGGTAGAGAATCACATGCATGTACACCGAAGTATGTAAGTAAATTTTGTTCCGAGCCGTATATGTTTCTATTGAAAGATTTATGGCTAAAGCTACAGTGGAGCTAGCTGGTAAAGTTCTTCCTTAGTAGGGAACTTACAACTAGACTATCAAAGCCAATAACTAAATTGTACTAAAATAAAAAAATTAATTCCTAAACTTACCTCTATAAACACTTGTTATTCGCGTAGCACTGATCACAAGTAACATACTTGCTCCATTCGGTGCCAAATTCGTCGAATTATCAGATCGTGTTTCTTCGGGTGATTCACGAAACGTTAAAACCAATCGAAATGGTTCATAGTTGATCGATTTGTTTGTAACACCGAAACCGTGCGATCGAATTCCTCGATATCTTCGCAACATAACGCATAAGTTGCTACGCGCTTCCTTTTGGCTACTTCCGCGATTATCAGCGATCGGAACAGCAACACCGGTTGTTATTTGACTACCGAAAGTGGCTCGATCTTTTGGATGAACGAAATCAATAAACGATCGTCCTAGCCACATATCCCGGGGAAAACCCAAAGTATCGGTGATACTTGGTGTTGTGAAGAGAACAATACCGTCGTTCATTGATATGACGCAATGGAAGCCATTCTGTTTTTGGGAAAATATTTAAAAAAATAAAAAGCGTTAGTAAGTAATGTGCTAGTAGTTTGTAACTCCGGTTATCCGGTAGTTGATCGTTCGGACTTTCGATTATCCGAATTCCATTTAATAATGATTTTTGGTTATCCGGAAACGGATAATCAGGCTATCGGGTATATGTATATCGAAATCATACCTCCTTAGTTTTATCAGATCGAACGGATGCTTCTGTTTTAATCCCTTCAGAGCACCTTTCCGGATTATTATCAAAGCAATGCGTTGTAACTATAAAATGTTATCTTAAATTAATTTCAAATAATTAAGACGCAAAAAAATAGGTAACTTACTCGAAAATGTTGGAGGTAAGAAGTATTGAGAGTCTTCCGGATTTTTTTCATGTTTGATATTTTCATTAATCGAAATATCCTTACTCTCACCTCGTTTCGGACCGGTAATCTCACTTGCCACTGAAATCGAAGCGCCGTAATAACTTTTCGGGTTACTATTCCAAATTGCTTTACCTGCACTTTGTTCGGATTTATTTGTCAGGACATTTTCATTACCGTCTAAATTTTGTTTATTGTCCTGATTTTCGCCGACTGTTTGCTGACCTATCTTATGGATTTTCTTCTTTCGCGATTTATCTTTAGTACGATTTTGAATTGTTTCCGAAGCCAGATCGCTGAAAATAAAAATATAAAAAATTACAATAGTTTTTAAAAATAAACTCGACTGTCTTGAACAGTAATTTCCTGATATAAAAATAATCATATCACGTTTTCGACAGGGAAAAAATATAAGTTACGAAAGTTATACAATGTTTTATGTAAGAGAAAAAATATCTATTTATACGCACCAGATATTCGGTTTTATAATTTCTTTGCGAACCTTTTGTTCGAAACGTTTACAAACAAGTATTTGTGAGTTTGAGTATCTGGTAAAAGCTAAACAATTTCCAGTTGTGGCTATTTTTAACCCGGTTTTATTTGAAATAGTCCTTTCGGAAACTAAAACAAAGCATTCGATAGACAGTATAGAAGTTGTACAACTATAAGGACGAATATATTATCTAATGCGATAGGAAAGGGATTTGTTTAACGAAAAAGTCCTTTCCTGCAACGTGTCCTTGTGCTGCATAGAAATATTATAATCTTGTAATGTCTTTCACTATTTACTGATATAATCGGTATAGATAGTCTTTACTTGTCAATAATAAGAAAGGAAAGTTAATCTTCCTCTCTTCCAGTGCATAGAGACCAGAAGGATCGTATCAATTGAGGCATATACCAAGCGGCTTCTCTTAATCCTGGATCTAAATAGCGCTGAATCCTCTTCAATGGCTTCTACCAGATTACAACACCAATGAAGTTTGCTGTAGGTTAAAGATCGAATGTTTTAAGTACGCGAGTGAAATTGAGAATAGACCATATACCATATACATGTGTGTTATAGTTAAAGCCTAGGGTAACTCCAGGGTAATACAGTATTTGTAGGAAACAATATCCATAGATATACATAGATAGATTGGAAATAGGGGTTGGTATTTTAATCTCTGTCACTATAGTCACAACTGGACTTATTGTGACGTCCCTTACATTGACTATGATTCCTCTTCAATCCCTGCGCTTTCAATGAAGACTAGTATTTCGCGTAGAGGAATGGTCAGGAATTCTGATTGGTCCATGAAAGTCTGACCGAAATGACGAAGTCTTTTGTGAGCTAAGCCCTTACATGAACAGAGTATATGCTCTGGTGTTTCGTCCTCGTAATTGAATATTTGATATGGCGTGCCCCAAATTTTGAATTTGCTGTTTTGTCGATTTGTAACCGTATTTTGCATTTCTCGCTAAAAATTGTGAGATTCAAATTTATGGAGAATTAAATTCTCTATCTTTTTTATCTGAACAACTTTTTTTAAAAAATAAATATTTATTGCTATAGCAATTATTTATTGCTATAGCAATCACTAGTAAGCGTAAAGTGCAAAAAATCAGGAGATTGTTCCAGTTTTTTAAACTTTTCGACCACTTTTATTAAAAATAGGTGACATATTTAAATGGCAAAGTTGTAGAGAACTGAATTCCCTATAAGCTTCATATAAACCAGTTTTTCGTACGAGAACGAATCACGTGCGGGAGCACTATCGTGCTGATAATTTTCTACAGTTTGGTAGAATCAGTTCGAAGTGTCTCTCTCACACCTACCTCTAAATTTCATGTTAGATTCACTATCTCCCTTCATTCGTATTTTCAATTTCCCAGAAACTTCTCAGTTCAGGAAAACTACCCAGTGTCATAACAGCATTATTGGCTATTGGCTATTATATTTTCCGCCTACAGCATTTTCGAACATACATTTTCAGTAGGTACCTAAAGTCAACGTGGATTGAAAAACGAGTGAGCTTAAATTTAATTCCTTTTAATAGCTAAAAATAGATTTCCAATTAATTGTTGAAAATTAGTTACATGTTAATTTTGAATGGTCATCGCTAATGCTAACCCCAGACGAACGTTAAGGATAAAGTGAGTGGGTTGCAATTTTTAAGGGCGTTAGCTAAGTCTGGTATTCAAATCACGTGTAATAACATAACTGCAAAACGCTTCTTCAAATCAAATAGCATAGGAGGATAAAGTTTGTTCATTGTTTTGCACCTCATTTCTTGATTTTGTAGAACTTCAACATGTGTACGTATTAACGTCAGACGAGTTACAGACGGGTACAACACCAACTTAGTGTGTGGGATGGAATTATCTCAAGAATCCTTATTAGGACCATTAATATTAAGAACGATGTTGTTCATGAGAAATAATTAGCAGTGAAGCAGGGCCAGGCAGGGAATATTATCGTCGTAGTGTAGAGAAAGATTTTTCTTGCTTCTGGCTTATCAGGACTTTATTGTTTTCAAAAATTATCCAATATGCAGTGCGTAATTTGTAGTCGATGTGACAAACTTATACAGCCCATAACTTAATTGAACCACTTAATAAATTCTCAATAAAGTCGAAGTTTCCTGAGAGACCCAGAACAATCTAATATCCTACATCCTATACTCTTCATCCTTATTCCACATACACTATCGAATGAGCTCGAGATCTTGCGACAGAAAACACATGTAGTATAAAAGCGCAGCACAGGCTCCAATCATTCGAAGCTATCACGTGTCATTGACCAGTGAAACTCGTGCAGAAGACCGTATATCGTCGAACCGCGAATGTGGAGAATCGCCAAGTGTAACAAGTGATATTGATTTCCGAGTTGAATAAAGTGTTCAATCATCGACAGTACTACTTCGCTGTCGAGTGACAACGAACAAAAGAAATTAATGTTGGCCAGGACATGGAAAATTATCAGTTACATATAGATATCAATTTGAACAAATTCAGCATAAATTCACTTTTTGTGAAGTTGTTGTACGAATCGATTAACAATAACAGCCAAATTTCGTTCTACTTTATTATTTTAATGATAAAAATATTTACTATTTTAATAATAAAGCTTGTTTTTTAATTTAACTTGAAAAAATAATATTTTCTAAAAAGAAAACCATTGTTGGTGATTTTCTGCCAAAGAATTATTACATTGAACGACTGAATCCACGACTGAAGAAAACGCTACTTTCTTCAATGCGTTACTTGATGATAGTGCGTTCTGGGTTGTACCAATATGACACATTTTATTGTCGTGAAAGAACTAATGCATGGTATTACCGTTGTTCCTACTCTGCTAAGTTTATTGAATTAATAGGCGATATAAAATATTTACCTGCTTGCTTGTGTAGATGGTTTTCCACCATATCCACTGCTGCCTGAAGAATTACTTCCACTTAGCCTGGATTTTGAACTTCCGCTGCAAATGAGAAAAAACATTGCTATTAATATTTCGATACTTGGAAAAGCAGGTGAATTCAAAAAATTAAATCGTAATTATTTCTTCTATGCTATCTGTGGTACATTGGTTCGATAAAGTTTTTTTTCCCACAATCTCCACTTTTCAACACATACTGTACTATTGCTATATAAACTTTAATGTATGAAACAAGCTTTTGATATGTATGTACCTTTATTTCTTTTAGCAAAATTTTGAGCAAGATTATCAACTCAACGCCGACTAATGAAAGACGTTGCTCGACAAGCTTCAAAACGATTCTAAGCAATTGAGTATAACAAAGATGAAAAATTTGCATAGGCATGTCTTGTTCTAACAATAGTATAAACTTACAAAGAAGTGTTTTATGATAAGAGGGCGGATTATCTCTGCAGAATAGTAGCAAATTTGGTCGCACAAATTATAGTTTACTGAAATAATTCACAGTAGCTTTTTATTGTACCATTGGAGACGCATACAAAACCAAAACCATTGTTGTTGACAGAGACGTACATATTTATTTAGTGAAACTAATAGTAATTGTAATATTTTGTGATAACATTAGTCACATTATTTTTTTTTTTGTTTGACATCGTGTCCAATTTCTTCTAAACATTAAATTCGTTTTATATCAGAAACAATTTTTTTATTATTGGATTTTAACGGCTCTGTTTTTCTACCTTGCGGAATCAGCGCAGCGTCTACAAAAACCACTGTATGTAATCTCCAACTGAAGAACACGCTATTCATCTAATGACAAAGAGAACTTTAGTACAACGAGGTGAAAAACTTTCACTAGAGAATCCAGTAGATGATTTGCTTGCACATTACATTTTTTACTGGTTAGAAAACTAATTGGATGTTTGGCTAGGTCCATCACTGACATAGCTTTCTCATTTTAACTATTTAATAACTTAACTATGTAGCTTTCTCATTTTAACTATTTAATAACTATGTAGATCACTAACATAGCTTTCTCATTTTAACTATTTAATAACTATGTAGATACCGGATATGGCTGCTTCATAGAATACATATCCGACCATTTCAATTTGAAATGATCAATGCTTTTGACAGAGGTGTATAAACACTTTATGGATCCACATTATCCAGAAAACACTTTAAAAGAATTTAATTTAAATGTTGTATTTAAATACTAACCTTCTTTGCGATTGACTGTTACTGCAACTGGCTGAGTATGCAGAATCTGATATTTTTGTATTATGTGTGGAACTATTTCCTTCCATGATTGCGCTAAAAAGAGATAAAATTTAAAAATTAGGTTTATTAGGTTTATGTTTATGTTTATTTTTAGCGCTAAGAACTGCATTGCCACTGTAATGTCTGAAATGTAATGTCCTAAATTCGATCGAAGAAATATCGCCAATGAGGAAAAGTTTCAATTTAGGAGTAATAGTAGATGAAAAATATGAATTGTTATAAAGTTGGGAGCGGACATAGTTGTAAGACTTTAAAAGTAATAATGAAACATGTCAACTATTTTTCACAATATCTGCTATTTATATCAATCCGAAACGTTAACGTTAAGTTTTCAAATAATTTTGCAACCGTTTGATAACAAGTTGAAAGGCTTAGAAAAAAAGGTATTTGTTATTGTTGTTATAACGTGATAGTTAACTTAAAGTTGTTTCTATATTTAAGCAGAGTAAAAATTTTGGTTCGTAGTTATTTATCCAAAAAAACGGAATTGTTGAAAGTCTAAAAGTTTTTCCTTAGTATTTTTAAGTCTCCCATTATCTACTTTGATCTAAACAAAAAGTTATCGCGCTAGCTAAACTACCTTTTCAGAGAAAGGCTTTTAGTTTTTCTTAACTTATAGAGAACGAAGGCTGTTAATAGTTTCCTGGAAGGAGGTTGCTTTTGATGTCGAGTTAAATTTCAGTAATTGAAGTAGTAGGACTTGAAGAATATTAGTTATATGAGTATGAAATGTTTTTCTAGTCGTCATTCCTCTTCCTTGGGGACACTTCATTAAAAAAAAAAAAGAATTGCTCAATTACGAAAATGTGTTACATATACCTACATAGAATAAACATAAACAAATTCGAAAGTTCTTAAGGCCAAATGTGCACGATGTTGTTGATTTATGACTGTTTTCATGTAAATTTTTCACGTTAACAGCAACAAAAAACAAAATAAAATTACACTACTTTATTAGCTCGTACCTTACAACACCAAATTCCTTAAATAGAAAAGCATCACAGTTTCAATAATATAATAAATTCAGAAACCAATGCATACTTTCCAAAATTGCTGTTACTAATAAAGATACTGGGAGTACCGACCCAATGTATATTATATAAGTTTTTAAAGCCAAAAAGAAGAATTGTTGAAAATTTGTGAGAAAGGTAGATTTTTTGGTTTATCTGAGAATGTGTGTTTTCTATTCCTATAATTATGGCACAGTTGATGAACACTTGACTTTTACTATCAACGGATGGTTTTTTTTTAATGTCTTCTTAAAAGAAAGTTTTTCGCATAAGCAAGTTCTTACTCGTACCCAACCGCAGTAATTTTTTTGGAGATAATTTACAAAAACCCTCAGACGGTGATAAAACGGGATACTATTCAAGTCTGTATTTCTCTATTCAGAGAAAGGACAAAAAATATAATTTTTCAACTAAATATGGCTTAAATAATGGCAATTTAAGCACACTTTAATATATTTGCTTAATTGTTCTGGTTTTCATTGATCGCTAGTTCCAATTCCGGCTCGACGGATCAAAAAGGAAGTGAAAGAAATTTTTCTAAATTACAACAACAATTTAGTTTTTTGTAAAATTGTAGCGATCTCAAGACAGACATATACTGTAAAAAAACAATAGTATTGAAGAAAAAATATTACACAATTGAAACTTTACAGCTTATGCTACTTATGTCATAATAATAAAGTACTATAGTATTTGCCATATTACCTTATATTCTAGTTCACAGCTTTGCCCCTCCCTATTAAACTTGCCCTTGTACAGTGTCACCTTAGGAATAATTTTAGACCATTTCTTTTATTTTTATGCTCTTCACAGAGAATTCCGATACGGTTACACCTTGAGAAAAGAGGAATAAGGTATTTTTAAGCAGGATTTGGACTGGAAGCAGTAAGATTTCACCAACTATTTTTCCATACCCGCCAAGAGGATTTTACAACATCAGAAACCAAATCAACCAATCAGCAATGTTGCATAACTCCGATAGAAAACTCAGATGCAATGAAGGGCTGATGATGTTTCTGGTAAACATATTGTCGGAATCGAAAAGGAGGGCAAGGCCGTGTTTGTTCTGTAACGCCATTGAAATAAAAGCAGCATTTGTTGCAAAAAGTAACAAAATTAGTTCTCTATGAAGCAAAATTTATAATTCATCCTCCAGAACAAGTGGTAGAAGTAGTGTGTGGAAAAGAATGAAAGGCTAATGAAAGTGGTGATGTAATGTCTTAGTCTCAATGCTCTTATCTCTCGGAATTCGTAAGATCATATTTTTGTACCTATTCTCGATGGGGCTGCGAATTGATCTCCTTCTTGCCTAATGTGTCCACTATCAAGAATGTATCGCATTAGATATTAATTGCTTATGGTTACATATTCTAAGTTCATTATGTTCAGATTGTAGATAATTCCAAGTAATTAATTAGATTTTACTGAAAACGTTGTTTGCCATTTACTCGGAAATCGTCCGACCTTTATAATGCTGAGTGTGCCGGTGGCAGTGGTATTGCCCATTTTTCCGATCACCTTGCACGACACGTGAAATTTGCTCATGATTTGCACAACGTTTCTTACATGTGACATAGAAAAACTAATTATTTTTTTTACACTCGTAACACCAATTAATTAAGAGAAAATTTAAAATAATATATAAATTAAAAAAACAAACACTACTCCACTTACCAATTATTTATGCACTAAAGCCTCAATTAATGCTAATCCTCCGAACAGTTCTCTATTTTGAGAGAAAGTTCGCCAAAAGCCAAAAATTGTAAATTTAATTGTTTTATATTCAAATGTTTGGTTAATAGTCCGTAGTTCACTACTCCACTTCACAAGTCACTATCACTTTCATTCAATTGTTTGTAATTTTATTTATTCTTAATTTGTTTACTTTTATTTTTTCCAAGTTCTAGATAAACCAATTCCGGAGTGAATACAAATACAAACGTATTTTAGTAGAGGTTCCCGAGATACTGATTTCATTTCTCAGATAATATCAAGTACCAGCTTCTAGCTTTCTGCTTATAGTTGATAACTTTGGCATTGCTTCGCAAGTACGCGCATATCAAACGATATAGGAAAGTGATTCCGTTTGTGATGGGGAGACCGCGCATTAGATCACGTACTGGTACACGTGAGCCCGGTTTAATGTTGTCGACAAAGTGTGTTTTATTTTGGAGCACATGCAATACAACGAGTAAGTTGTTTATATCATAGTGGGTCGCACCTTTCCAGCGAGATTTACTCGAAATGGAAGTGAATTTTTAGAAAACTACAGTTACCGGGTTTTGTGGAGACATAATTGTACCTACTTCAAATAGAATCTGTAGAGTATCTGCGTGGGCATTATTGAATCGAGCTACAAAAACCTCACATGCCAAAAAAGTTATATATGTATGTATATTATTGTCTAATCCATTCGTTGAAAGAGTAGGGCTTGTAAGGCGAAATCGTCCTACTCCGTTCGATTTTTTCGGGTAGCTTCCAGGGAAAAGTCCTTAGAGCACGTGCTAACCCATGAACGGTGGAAGCTATATAATTGAAATTTTCACAATTTAACGTTTCGACAGTTTGTAGGACCAGGAATGAATATGTAGGTACATATGTAGAAAATGAAAAGAGTCCTTCAAGAAATTTAAGCATTTATCTCGCGGAATTCATTGTAGTTCAGCCAGAAAGTGGAAATTTTATACAAATTCCTTTCATTTAGCATGTTTATACTCTAGATGAACATATACATAGAGTATTATAAGTTTAATCCAGCCCGAAAAGTTGTAACGCATAGAACCGAGCCTCGGACCCCCAAATCCGTTTGCTGTCCGTCCGTCCGTCCGTTAGCACGATAACTCAAGAACGCGTTAACCTAGGAAGTTGAAATTTTGTCACAACTTGTAAAATGGAAAAAAGTAAGGCTAAGTTCGTTAATGGGCGATATCCTTCCACTCCTTCGGGTACCTCCCATACAAGAGTCCTTAAAACACGTTTTCACAAATATTGCTCGAATGCTTTAAGTTAGGAACTTAAAATTTTGCATACTTAAGGTTTACAATGTTTGAATCAAAAGTTCCGATTATGATGCAAATCGAATGAGTCCTTCGTGTGTCAGCCTAGAAAAGTCCTTCAAAAATGTATGCTTGTTACTGAATCCACTATAACTCCCGAACGAGTTAAAGCAGGAATTTAAAATTTTACTGGAATTAGTTTTATACCAAAACCAAGACGGAGTACATTAATTAGCGCCATCCTTTAATTCCTTCGGGTAGCTGCCATACAAATGTTCTTAATAAACATGTTCACCAATATTGAACGATAACTTTAGAACACTTTAAGTTACGACTTTGAAATTTTATACACATTCATTTTATAATAGTCGCAGCTGAAAAATATCCCATAAGTCCTTCATGTAGTTGCCATACAAAAATTCTGTAAAATGTCCTAACTTACTTTATGGAACTCACTATAAATCAAAAAATCGAGTAGCCACTATACAATAGTTTCTACCTGTAAGTAAAAGGTCATATAATAATTGCTTGTGCACTCCTTATTCTTTTGATATATTTCCAACTAAAATATAAATTGGAGTTCAGTATTTCATCTAGAGTATCATACGATTGGCTTGCAGCCGATCGTGACTGCGTTATGTTTTTACTGATATTCAGCCAACAGTAGAAGTTCGGAACGCATTCAATTCTGAATGGTGTAGGTTACTACACATTTGACTTAAAATCTAAGAAAAAGTTGGGGAAGCGGTTAGATTAGAGCGTAATATATGAATACCATAATTGGGTCATATTGCGGAATGCGGTCTAGGGGTTGAAGAAAATAAAAACTTAAAAATAGACGATCATTAAACAAGCTCGTGGAAGTGAAAATATATTCGATATCTGATCAGACCAGAGAGATATGGAAGAATTTATTATAAATGTATACAACCACTTTAACCCCCCCCCCCCCCCTCGGCTCGAATTTCATAAAATCTTGAAATCACTTTTTAGGAATTCATATGAGGAATAAAAACGAATTCAATATTTAGGAAGACCTAGTAGATATGACGAAAGTCGTGAAATATATGCACTCTATTTTCACTGATAATATTTTTGCCCCCCTTCCGAACGCCAATGGATATTCGATTTTCATACACTGTTCTTGAGATATGAAACGTGATTATTTTGAAAAAATTATATTCCCGCCACTTTCCTGCTCCACCGCCCCTTCTAAAAAATTTAGTTTTGAGCAATCTTTATTTGTCAACCTTTGTACTCAAACCGAATTTTATTTCTCTAGTACAATTGGTCCGTGGGTGAGCCTTGTGTGACCCAGTCGCAATCTGTGTCAAGGGTGTCCTGGCCGTTCGCCGCATTAAATTGTTACAAGAAGTGATTGTTTCCTCGACATGTGACGGGATGGGGCGTGTCACTAAATTGTCCGCTTCCTCGTTGCCTTTTATGTCAACACGGTCTGGGATCTAGAAGAGCGAGAAGAGTTCTTGCAAAATCTGCAGCTTGTAGAATGGCGTATAATTTCGTCTCGTGGATGCAATTTATAGCATTGTTGTCCGAATCATTTTTTGATCCATCCTTGTAGTACAGGGCACGACTAGCTTGCTCCTTTAAGTGACTGCGATGCAGGTTTTGGTACAAAGCAACCGTCGTATGTGTGGGGTACCATGTACTGCTGATCCGATATCTATAGGAGTTTATGGGGCCAAGAGAATGGTGGGATATTCGGGCAATGCTTAAGGAAAGTGAGGCGAGCGCACCATAGCACGGAGATATACTTAGTTCCTCGGGCTTGTTCAATCGATGAATATTGTGGTTAGGTTGTATAGTGTCTGGAAGTGCAGCCTTCTTCTGTTTATCAAATTCTTGGCGGCGATGTTTATTTGAGACTTAGCCATTAATGAGTCCACAGTTTTACATTTACACCCCCACTCAACACGAAGAGCAGCAATGGGATGGTGCGATAGGCGCCGAGAGCAGTTTTCAGTTTTTTTATTAACTGCCGCTTGCATACTGTCAATATTTGTTTTGGTGGTGACTCCGTAGATCGACCGGCACAGACTACCTACTTCCTCAGCTGAATTTCTCCATGAAACTGAATCCCTGCAGAGCAGGGTGGAATGAAGCTTCTACTTACCGTACCTACGGATCAGTTCACAAGAAAATGCTCCGCGCTAGATCGAGCACTAGCTCCATCTACCACCTGGTCAATTGAAGCCGCAAAGTGGGCTAACAACTTATCCGGTTAATTGACTACTTTGGCCTATCCTGAGCTTAACTAGGAGTAAGTTCGTCCTATTTGTGAATAGAAATACTCTATGTACCCTTACTGGTGTGCTGAAGATCCCCTGTTTGATCAGAAGACTGGTTTGGTTATACTGGATGTGGACACCTATGACGCACTTGTAGAAACCCCAACGCCGAGGAAACTATAACTCCACAGGCTTTGTAAATGATCTTCTTGGTAGAATACGCCATCATAAAACTAGATAAGCTACTTGTACTAGTAGCTTTCTTTTGTGGTTCGTGTTTGGTTGCTTACATCAGCGTCCACCAACCATAGATAAATAACCTTACCTAACCCGAGCCGTTTAACTATTTGAAAACGTAAATTTTGAATTTTGCTTAAATCTGTACAGCCATCTTTATTACAAATCTTGGTTCAGTATATCCGTAATTTCATAAATGTCTTGCAAAATCGTAGCTTAACTTTTTATAGATTCGTGACCGAAATTTCCCTAAACTAATATTCCACAATTAATCGAACGTCGTCTACTCTATTTACAAATAAAAAGAACAATATAAACACAAATAGGAAGAATAAATTTTAAATTAAAATTAAAATTCGAATCTTTTGTTGAGATACCCGTGGTTCTCTTCCTACGAATTAATGAATTCCTTTATACCGCATTTAATTTCTTGTAAGAAAAAGCAGGATCGATAAGATGATATCAGAAGCAAGGTAGAAAAAATATATTTCTATCACGTTTTCCATCTGGAGAAAATGTGTTATACACAAACAAATAAGCCATACTTATTTTCGGCACATGTTACTAAGTAATCCACCTAGATATATACATAAGTGGGTACCAGCACTAACTAGCTATAATTGAGTATGTTAGAACGTTTTTGGATTATACAACAATCTTAATACCGATTATAGGTACTTGTTTTTGAAATAAATAATAGAGTAACAAGACAAGACAAGACATATTTATTTTTGTCACAATTATTATAGAACAGATACGAATATACCTTTAAATATCACAGTTGCAGACGGATACAGTACTCTGAGCGCTGCAAAAGGGAAAATAAACGATTATGGATTCCGATGTTATTTTTATTTCTTAACATTATCTTACACAATATGAAATGGGTTGAGTTTACCGCCGACTGTGTGGAGTTTGAAATTATGTATTTAAATTGTGTTAAAAAGTGTTAGAAACGAATCAGAGTTCTTATCTTTGAGTGTTAAGATATTTAGATTTAGATAAATTTATCTAATTGTACTATCCAGAAAATTTGCTTTCTAATAGACATCAAAAAGATAAAAAAAAATTTCAGTCAGTCGGTATGCCGTATGCAACATTTTTTGAAGGCTCGTGGCTCCCAAACACTTTCACCAATAAAATTAATTAACTTTAAAGCCATCTTTGGGTAGACTTTTGGTTTTCAAATCTCAAAAACCACTGATGATGGTAGGAGGCTGAAACTTGGAATTTATGTTTATCTTTGATAGTGCATGATAGTCCCTACAATAACCCATTTACAAAAAAGTTGTCAATGAGGTGTAGGGCTGTTGAAGTGAGGAGAAAACAATGCTTCTGAACCATTTTTTTTGGGAAGTAGGTGTAAGGGTGGCACATAATGATGAATAGCTGAAACTTGGTACTTTGATAGCGTTATAGTAGTAGCAAGTTAGAAAAATATACATACTATGTATATATAAAATATGGGGGTTGTATTATTCGGGCAGGGACGTCATTTGTGAGGGGCAGGGAGGGCATTGGCTTCCCCTGAATTTTGTTTTCTCATATATTATATATAAAACATATATAAAAATAAATACATTTATAACATCTTGCCCCCCCTCCCTGGAAAAAACTGAAATGACGTCCCTGTCAGCCATCATTTGAACTATTTAACATCAGCCATCATTTGAATTTTTTAGGATCAGCCATCATTTGAATTTTTTAACCTAAGCCATCATTTGGATTTTTTTTTAACCTCAGCCATCATTTGAATTTTTTAACCTTAGCCATCATTTGATCTATTTAACCTCAGCCAGCATTTGAGCTAAAAACAGTAGAGCGTTGCTGAAAGTAAAATCTATTTTACTAAACGTGTTAACACGAGGCGACGTCCCTACAATAATTTCACGTAGCCCACACTACATGCCGTATACACGCGCTACACTCTGTTGACTTGCCGAGATATTGAGAGTACAGCGCAATTTGACATTTGAATTTGGATTCCTAAGTTGAAGTGATTTAAATTAATTTATTAATTAAAAAAAATATATATATGTATATACGCGACAAATAAAAGCTGCAGCTGCAGCTGCTGCTGTTGTGCTTTTATTGTCTAACCAGAAATATGAAGATACTGCAGGCGCAATCTGCTGCAAACCAATCGCATAGTACTCCAGATGAAATACTGAGCTCCGATTTATTTTGTAGTGTGGTATAAGGTAGAATTAGGACTGCGCATGTAGGGTGAGTTTATGTAGATCAAATATCAATTGACGTACGGAATTGGGGCCAAAAAAAATTTCAGCGAAAAAGAACATCGTAGACTTTCACGAATTTCGTCATATCTCTTCTGATACATATAAGTAATTTTTATTAAACGGATTCATAAAAAAAACTGCCTAGAAAATGTTTTCAGTGTTTTTTGAAATTCAATCCGTGTAAAAGATTTGTGTACATTTTCATTTGTGTACATTTTCACGAATTCAGCCATGTTATTCAGATCTGATAAAATATCAAATAACTTTCTCTTCCATTATAATCAAAGAGACGCTTTCAAGAGATTTTCCTTTTCAATCCCTAAGAGGGATTGAAAGGGTTGAATACGTTTTGATGAATTCCGTCATACTTCTTAGGACTGATCATCAAATTGATGCTTACTCGGTCTTTCTTTGTTGTAACTATTATAATTTCTGGATTTTTGAATATTCAACTCTAAAGGGAGTTACAAGGTTTCATACGTTTTCACAATATTATATGTCTCGATTAAGTGTTAGTTGTTTCCGGCGTCAGTGGAGTAAAACCCTAACACGAAATCTACAACTGTTGAGAAATCGTTGTCCGTAAGGACATAACAATTGGAAAACCTTCACTGGATAGGCCAGTTTATAAGACTGGATTGGACTAGACCCGAAAGAGCTGTTTCATCATCGGATGGCATAAACTCTTCACAGGGTGTAACATGCCTACTATCCGAAACACCCTGGCAGCTGGCGGTATTTTATTATCGAGAATTATATTTTTGTCATCGCATCCTAATACTAAAGGTTGGTGGCACTGAAGATCATCCAATATATCAACCAATTTGGTGGAATTTTTGGTTGTTCGCTAGGATATATGAAGCTCAACGCTGAATCCGTGACATCGAATCCTGCGCCAACAGCAATTTTATTTTTTTTTAAATTTTTTTTAATGAATTTTTTGTGGTACGTCATTAATCGAAATTGCTTCTATGGTAGCTTACCCCGAAAAATTCATTAATATAAAAAATAGAAAAAACTATATTATATCTCTTTTGATTTAATAAGATATCAAATTGGCTGCAACTTTTGCAGAGTTCTTACGTAATACCCTACAAACCGATTTTAGTATTGTTTGATGTCCAACCCTAGAGGAAGCGTAAAGGAGTTGCATATATTTTCACAAATTTCTTCATATGTAGCTATATCTTACATCTGATGCGGTATCAAATTTTCAAATTTGCATTGGATTGTAAGGAGATCGCACAGTAACCTCTCCACGCACTCCGGACATCTACCCAAAAAAAATAATAAATTTGCTCTCAGACTCTTGACCGATTTTTTTATAATAATTTGGGTTTTGTTTATAAATTTTGCATAATTTTTAGTCCAATTAAGCTATTTTCGTAGATCTCTGTGCCAATACATATTCTAAGCCAAGAGCATATCTTTTCAAACATCTTGCGACTGAACTAAGATAATAACTTTATAGCACAATTTTCCCATGAAACATATAAAGACATTTCAAACGGATAAATCTTTTTTTCGATTTGAAATTTTCAACTGTATTGTAAAGGGATTTTTTTATTCTACTTTCACTCGAATGTGAATTTTTTTTTTATTTAAATTAAAATCTCGTGTCCGGATGATCTCAGGAGAATTGTTAGAAAGGCGGCGTATTTATCTGTTGATTATTTAATTTATAAAAACGTTGACGGAATCAATCTAAGGTTGAGCTCGTTACGTTGCGGTTCGGTTTTTTATAACATTTTTTTTTCTGGTAACAGGTGGCAACAGGTCATTGTTCCGGAGTCAGATAATGTAAACATTTTTCCCACAATGTTATAGGTTCGCACAAAACAATTGTCTTCGTGCGGCCCAGGTGATTGAAGAAGCTTTTTCAAACCGAGTAAATGTTAAGAAGTAAACGAACGGAAGGTGGCTAATACACGAAGAATATACCTGAATAAAAAAAATGTTTTCTTTCATAGTCAGCTCAAGGTAGGTAGTTGGTATAGAAGTCATAAAATTTCAATTTTTTTTGTTGATCGGAACAAAACTACAATAGGATGTTTCTTAAGTGGTGTACCCAATCCCGTCTATCCAGTATATCGAATTGGGTGACTAGTTTCTTCTTCCGTACCTTCCTATAGACGAATTCGAATATACCTACTATATGAGTAATTTATTGAAATTATACGGGAATCAGAGAATTTAAGGATTTTTGCCTACCTGTTTACCTGCCGGCAAATAAACGTCGAGAACTTACTGAAGCGTTCATATCAATAAAACGGAAAGTAAGTTCCGAGGGAGTTCACCGAGCGGAACGATTTTCAGGGAGTCCCAGTCCGGACAGTCGGGTTATTACTTTAATTCCCGCAGTAAAGTTGTGCAACTATCGGCGAACGTCTTACGTGTAGGTGATGTGGAACTAGTGCAGTGACGGAATCGACCATGTCTACATAGTGATATTAAAATTCTAATATAAAGATATTTTAAAAGTTTGCTGAGTTAATGTAATACGGAAGTGAATAAGTTTTATTGGTTTTATTCTAAGAGTGCCTATAAGAATGTTGTTTTGTGTTGTTTTTATTGCAGTTAAAATAAAAATGTATAATCATTATATTCTCGATAGTGTGCTTTGTGTCTTTAATATAATTATTTCTGCGTTTGGAGTTTAAAATTATTATTACACATACCTACTGAGGAACGATGTTAATTTCTTGGATATTTTGCTAATTTAAGTAAGTCGTTTCAAGTGTGTATGTATATCGTAACCACGATAGTTTAAATGAAATACTGATTTTCATTTAATTTATTAATTTTTATAAGCGATTGGAGTAAGAAATTAGAATTATGTCCTTATTCAAAGAAGAAACCATGACTGAATATTGTAAAATTGTTGGGAAACTTCAGCTTTATTAAACCTGGAAAAAATGGGAATATCCTGAAAATTTTTAAATTTGAGTCAATATACAAAGTGCTTTTAACATAATAGAGGGGTTCATTGTCACAAAAATTCTGCAAATTGTCTTAAGATTATATTTCCGGTAAGAATTTAAAGGGATTTTGATAAGAAAGGGATTTCTTGGTGTTTTTCCTTCATGCTTCGAAACATCCGATTGACTTACTGTAAGATATTTTAGTAGCAGTTCTGCTTTATTTTTTTAATAATAAAGTACAAACATACAAAAAAGTCAAACATACAATTCACTCTAAAAAAATTTCAAAAATCGTCAAAATATTCCAAAAGGTTTTTATTACCTGTTCTTTTTTTTTAGGAAAATTCACTTGATGGTTTGCGCTATGTATTAAAAACGAAATCGATAAATTACAACAAATCGAGTGATGCTATTGATTAAATATCTACTAAAATATATGGTATATTAACATTATATTTAAATGTATAAAATTAAATATTTTGCTTAATTTATTTTTTATAATATTTAACAATTTAATACTTCGATTTTCTTACATTTTTTAGTACCGATTTTTCGGTATAAAGAATTTTATGGACATTTGTGTTCAGTTCTGAACATAAACGTAATCTAGGTATACTTATACTAGTTTCAGGTTTTTGCCAAATAATTACTAACAAATAATATTAAGTACAGCAGTAGATCGTTTTGAGTCCTGAATTTAGAACCTTTGTATTGCACAAATAGGAAATAGAAAAACCAAAGCTGCATCAGTACTAATGAAATTGTTTGAAAACAATTGAAAATACAAGGTTTTCCGGTAAATACTGTTAAATTTATTTTGTGGGACGTTTTGGACTCGACTGAGTCCTTTATCAAACTGTTTGAAAACAATTCTTTTTTCCAATTCGATTCGACTTGTTATCAAAATTAAAATTTCGTCATTCGTGGAATATTTAGTACCTTAAATTCAGAACCATTGGTATTGCTGGCTTTTTTCCAAAACAATTTCTGTTTATCAGTACCTCAGTTGAACTCTCGGAAAAATACGTCTAAATCGTTATTGTGCCAGAACTGAAAATCATTGGTTGTTTTCTTTTCAATAGTGGGGTTATATTAATTGATTGGATGTGCATCTTGTTTGATGGCATTATTTAAGGAATAGTATTTTCAGGATGTCTATCCAAGCACTAATTGAAATCTGAAATCTAACTTCACAAAAATGTTAATTTAATATTTCTCCGTATTTTGCTTTAAGCACATCTGCACGTTAAATGCGGTTTTGATGATTTATAACTGTTTTCTTACTAGTACTTCACGTTAATAGCAACAAAAAAACAAAATAAAATTACACCACTTTATTAGCTGATATGTAAACTAGGTCATCCATAGAGAAAAAATTCAAGAAAGTATTTGGAAAAAATGCTATTAGAAGAACAACCCTTAAACATTTTTTAAAATGCGTAAATTCGAGTTTTTTAAACGCATATTACCTATATCTTGAATAATTAACATGTAACTTTTACTAATATAATTTTAGAAAAAATCTTAAAGAAGGTCTTCTATATATCAAATTTTAAAAAATTTTCATTTTTGGTAATAATATATGAAGTCAAACTGAAGCAACTTTTCACGATGTTCATGGCAAGAATTACATAAGAAGACCGCATTTCATTGAAAAGTATCACAGAAAGTATAATTAATTGGTGTTTCTAGAAGATAAATCAATGAAAAAATTATTGATTGCTATTCACAGTCGTCATAAAGTAGGCTTTAAGTTAGAGCTGACTTTAGTGTCATATAAATTATACGACACTAAAGTCAGCTTTAACTCAAAGCCAACTTTATGACGACTGTGAATAGCGGCCATTGATTTTTAATATTTAGTTATGCATTTCAAATAATTTGAAAACTTATAACACTATTTTTTTCTGTAAAATCAATTAGTTCGCTGATAGACAGCGAACGATGCAGGCGTACTGTCCTCGCCAAATTACACGAACGAAAATCGATTTCAATCGATTAAAATCCTCTCAAGAAAGAAAAATCAAATAGGGACAAAACATGGTCGTATCGGACTCATGGGGCCTTAAGTGGCGCTATTTTTTCATTCACCAAATCGATCAAAGATTACGTAATGATTTAAAAACATATTGATATTAGAAAAACCCTGGTATTTTTTTTTTAGAATAAAAAATTGTATTAAAAATTAAATTTCCTTAAAGAATAACCTCTTGACGTGAACATATCACATTTCAAATGCAATTCGATAAATTTATGTTGGTAGTTAAAAAAAAATTTGTTAATAGCACCTATGAAAGTCTTTTATTATCTACACTTTATTAAAGGAACATAATTCTTCAAATTATGAAAAGGTTTCAATTTTAATCGAAGATAACTTCTAAGCCGGTTATTACAACGCGATAAATTTACATTAGAAATGTTACGGAGCTTCGACTCCGACTCCGAAAGGTCGGAACTTCCGATTTATTTTAACCTCCGACTTCGGCTTCGGCTCCGATAATTTTGAACCGGAGCTTATAACGAAGATCGAAGATTTTGTCGATCGTTTTATGTATTGAAAAGAAGTTGTATGAAGAAAGGTACGAACGTATGCCCATTACATTTCTGCGGATTATTTTAATGGAGACAGTAAACTGACCGATGTACAAAAAAAAAAGTTCTATCCTTAAGGGGGTCATCCCGTGTGCAGGCTCTTTTTTATGCCTTTTTGGGGATTTTTTTCAGCGAACTTAATAATGATACTACTGTAAAATTTTTACCACCTATTTATGCACATTTTGAGCACACTTTACGGCATACAGACAGGAATTTTAGAGCACACTTTACGGCGTACAGACAAAAATTTTTTTTATTGCTTTTTTGGGGTCCACTAGTCCTAAAACGTGAAAATACAAATTTCAGGTCGATCACAATACTCTTAGTTTTATTAAAAAATAGTAAAGTAAAATTTGGCTTTTCGGAGTTTTCATCGGGTTTCCACACTTTAATATCTTAAAACCAATTTTATATAAATGCAAATTCAAATTCAAATAAAAGAAATTTTCGGAAAAATTTTTCTGATTTTAATAGACGTAATTAATTTTTTAATTTTAAAGACACGTAAAATTTAGAGAAACAAATATGTGCACGTGCGGAGGGTTGCAAAAATATTATTTTGATTTTCAAATCTATAAAAAAAAATGTAAAATATGTTGTCTAACAACTCACCCACATAACTCCTGTAGACCAAAAATAAAATAATAATCCACTGTATTTAAATTAAAAAATCTGAATTTTTTGTGACAAATTTTTGATGAATGTTTTCACAGTACATTTCGAATTGAAAATACAAGGTTTTCCGGTGAAACAAAGTTTGATAAAGGACTCAGTCGAGTCCGAAACGTCACACAAAATAAATTTAACAGTATTCACCGGAAAACCTTGTATTTTTGTTACAAATTTCGAATAAAATCCGAAATTCTTGATTGGTTTCCGGAGACTTCAATACAAAAGTCACACTTAAAAACCACCTGTATTTCACCAGTACTCAAAATAATTAAATAATTAAATAACCGTATGCGACTAAACTATTTAACTCACTTCGTTTGGCTGCCAGAGGTTGTGCATATAACTACATTTTATTCGAGAATTTAATTTTCGCAAGCCCAATTAAAGCTCCTATGCAATCATTCCAAAAGTGAGGCTTCAGTAGATGGATAGTGCTGTTATATCAGCTTTACATTCTCCAGTTAGTAATAAATCTGTGTGAATAAGAAATGGCGAGTGCTTGCATGGGTTAACCATGAATTGGACGCAAGGGGATATAGTTACACAAGTACACAATCGTATCGTACCCAGCATTAGACGCGTTTTGAACTTCTACTCAAAAATAATAAAGTTGCGCCTAGACTGTTGTCAGATTCTTTCTTTCTCTCTCTTTCCTTTTATCAAACATCTTTGATTACAGGATTTATCAATACGCCTTTGGTGGCGGAAAGGCACAGGATTTGTTATCAATTTCCACCATATTTTCTTAGGTCTGATGGGATATCGAATTGACTTTAACTTCTACTGCCTTTTTATGTTAAGTATAAAATTCAATCTCGTTTTTTAGATATTCGACCCTAAAGGAAGGGATTGTATACATTTGCTCGAATTATGTCACTTCTTTACCGAACGTGAAATTATAAAACTTTAATAAAAAGTCAAATCGATCACAATGAGCTGTTTCAAAAATATTAAAATGAAATTGCCACGACTACGTCCTGCACTGCTGACACAAATTTTGAGGACATTATTGATAAAACTTTCTTTCTTGTGACGAATTTTCATATTTCATTCCCGCTATTTTGCTGCTGCAGCGTAGCGACTTGGCTTCTGCTTATCGCATATTAAACTAGTTGAAGTTTTGATTTAGGTCGAGTAACGTTTAAACTTTAATTAAAATTGTGTACCAAGAACGAATAAGAAATAGTTTAATTTTTTTTTTTTGATTACATTCACCGAAACCAATAAATGTTTAAGTTATGTTTGAGGAAAAGGTTGTGAGTGAAGGTATTGAAAAAATGTTTAGTTGTTCTTTAGTTTTAACGATTTGCTATCAACCAAATTACTGAATTTGTTAGTAGAATATTAGTCCAGACCAGAGTCAGCTCTTCGTGTACTGCGTATTATGAAGGGGTATTCAATAGGTACATATGTAACAATTTTGTATTTTAATACAAATTAACCCTTATATTTCTTTGCTGATCTTTTAAATCAGTCAAAGTTTATTTTATTATCAAGGTGAAGTTCATGATCAAGCTGTATTTTGAAATTATCTCAATTATTCTGTTTTATTTAAATACATACAATAAATTTTCAATGTAAATAGCTAAGAGTTATTCAACAGGGACATAATAATTTTGTCTTTAAAAAAAAGCTCAGAATAATTGAGATAATTTTTAAACGTTTCTCGTTTGTGAACTTCACTATATTAAAAATGTAAACCTTGACTGACGTTTTAACATTGACGAATTGGCAAGAAAGTTTAAGGAGCCGTTTATATTAAAAGATAAAATTGTTATGTACCTATATTGAATAACCTTTTAGATCAAAAAGTGTTCCTATCAAAGCATAGCACCGTATTATCTGTGTTTACAGGTGAAAGAGATAAAGTGAAAGAGGTTATTCACCATGGCTAAAACCTTGAAACTTATGGACTAGTAATCTTAAGTAGAAGAAATTTTAATGTCTCGAGGAACTTATGTATGGGGTTAAGTTGTCTTCTTCGTATATTTATTGCAATACTTTTAATATTTATTGGCAAAGTTTAGCTAAGAAAAATAAAACCAGAGTTGTTTCAAACAAATTTACGCGTAGAGTATAAGTTACATCATTCATTACATCATTTTGAAGGGGAGGGGGTTGAACCAAAACCCGGCGTTCGCACCTGCTCCTGTGTGTTGAATATCTCAAAATTCAAAAAGGAGTTAATAGGTAAATATGAAGTCAGCGCGAGAAAGTAAATATCAATTGAATTACTTATGACTTTAAAAGGATATGACGGGATTCGTGAAAACAAGTTCAACCCAATTTATACCCTCAAAAAAAAAAAAATTTTTAGAGGACTATTACTTAATACCGTGAAAGTGAAAAGATATTCGATGTTTGATCAGGGGATATAGCAGAATTCGTGAAAAAGTATATATAGTACGAACCGCTTATTGTAATCACTTCGGGACCAGCCAAAAACAATAACATTAACCGCTTTATAAAAATAGACGAACGAAAAACGAACGTTTGTGGAGAATGGGACCAAACTGTTTTGATAACAAAATCTGGATTATAACATTATCCGGGATTACAATAAGGGGTATCCTTTACACCCCTTAGGGGTCGAATTTCAAAAACTCCTGAAAAAACTTTCTAGGTAAATATTTATATGAGGAAGCCGTAGAATAATATTGAATTAAATATTTGGCTAAGACCTAATAGATATGACGAAAATCGTGAAAGTACACATATGTATATGCATTCCATTTTCTCAGCTCATGTTTTTCGCACCCCTTCGCAACTCCAATGAATATTTGAAATTTTGTTTAGTCTAAATTACTTTTCTAGTTGATTAACATTTTCATACCGAGTTTCAACTTTGTAGCACAAGCCGTTCTATAGATTGGAAATCATCCCCCACTCCTGTACCAGACTACCCCCGTAAAAAATGGTCTAACCTAGTACATACTACTATAGCTCTACCTATGTACCAAGTTTCAGCTTGATTTCACTATAGGTTCTCGAGATATAAATTCGGAACCTTTTCCTTTTCACCCTCCCCCACTCTAACCCTCTCCCTCTCCACCCGCAAAAATTTTTCCTTGCTAGGAGTCCACTAGGCCCACTTCTGGTAAACATTCAAGCATCTACTTTTAACTGTTTTTGAGATATGAGACATGAGTTCTTAGAAAAAATCTTATCTCCTCCGCTTTCATGATCCTCCGCCCACTTAGAAAATTGAACTCTCAACAAACTTTATTTGTCAATGTTTAAATTTGTTGTATTTATCTCATTTTTTTTAGTTATAGTACGTACGTTAGGGATTTCCCAAAAAATATGTCCGAGTCCTCTTTGAAAATTCAAATCTCTGGTAATTTTTATCGTTGAATAATAAAGTAGGGTTTATTTGAAAGATTGTTGTTGTTTTTGTTAGTTAAAAACTGGGGATAGAAACAAAAACTTCAATTTCAGTTATTTTTACACTAATTTCAAAAGAATCGGAGATGGTAAGGCCACAACTTTAGCGATTCTTGATGGAATGAACCATAACAAGATGAAAGCAATATGATCGCGTCACCAGATGACCCTTTTTTGCTAAATGTAGCTAAATTCATACAGAACTTGATCAAACAAAATAGCCAAATCAAAAAAATTTCCGCCTCCCTACATCAAGGTCTGGATCCGCCACTATATTCACGAATTCCGATATATTTCTTAAAAAGCCTGAAATACTGTCGTGGAAAAACCAATTTTGTATTTCACCCTGGGGTGTAAGGTATTGTTTAAGTTTTCAATGATTCTGAAAATCTCTTAGGTTTAATGTGATCGAATTCGCGTTAACTTCTAAGGAGTCTTGTATTGATAAAAAAATACGCAAATAAACAAAGAAAATCTGCCAACAGTTTGGCCGCACCTTTATTATTTTTTGGGTAGAAGTCCGGAACACGTTTAATGCTGAGAAGCGATGTACATAGGTTACTGTGCAATTGATAACTTAAAGAATTTAACCAGGAAGCTATTTGTAATGTTGACTCAAAAATGTAGATTATATGTGCAACCTTACTTTAACCGCTTCCCGGAGTTTGTTCCCAAAGATAATGATGTTTTGGCCAGACTATTGGCACATTTTTTCTTTCAATACTTTACAAAATTGTTGGGCTGGATTAAACTTATAAGACTCGACAGAGTGAGAGTAAAAAAATGGTGAAGAAACACGATTCTGATACTAAGATGGATCATGATTTTGTATTATTTAAATAAACAATTGAAGCCCTCGGTGGAATAAGGGGTCAACTTGTTTTTGAAATACATGAAAGGGCTTGACTTTTCTAACTTCTAACTGCTTTCGGAGGAAATTCAGCTAATGTACATAGTTAGCCCCTTATGATTTAATAATTTTAATAAAATCATAACAAAATTCAGTAAAATAATTTTAATCCAATAAGGTTTCAGAAACATCAAATTTCGCATGTTGTTGGAAAAACGAGTTGACCCCTTATTCCACCAAACGCTTCAATTATTAAATGACCAACAAGCTAATGGGAATTTGTACAACCAAATAACAACTCGATTATAAAAAATTCACGTTGAAGCGATAGTCCTTCCATGTCTGATTTAATTATGAACATTTTATACCAAATCCTTTTAACGAGGCCATTGAAACATCCTTCGCGTTACAACGACGCTTAAATTTAAAGTGCTCCCACAATATTTACTAATTCAAGTTTAAACTTCTTTCAGCGTTTGCCGAATTCGAATCGAATCTGGATAAATCTTCGAGTGAAACTGCTTAGCGATGACCAATGATCGAATCCTGGGTGAAAGTGTAATCAGAACAGCTGTAACCAAAACATTAACGATAAGAGGGCCAAATTGTTCCCAAGACCATAGCGAAAGCGATGATGGGGCTGATCTGGGCTTAGCTTGTATAAAGACAGACGACAATACCAAAGACGTTGTCCAAGAATTCATTGAAGATGACGAGCTATGCAAGTGTAGTTGCAACGGTGGTAATGGTATTAACGATGTTCGTGCTGTTGTGGGTGCTGATGGCAATGGCATCGGTGACACTATGAAAGGTGAAATGGCTCAGTGCGCATTGCACGTTTTCTCTCCAGCCGTGGAATTTTTCTCCGACCAAGGTGCCATTTGTACAATAGCACCAACAAAAACGACAGCGAAAAGCTCTTATTTCACGATTTTATGTAAAACATGCGCAAAACCGATTTCCCATTCGCCATTGTGTGTTCACGGTCGCCGAAGGAATCCAACATCATCGATCGAAAAAGACGTCTCTGACCAGGTCAATACGTCCGTCGGCGAGAGCTCTACCAAAAACAAGGTTTCCACCAATTCCGAAGGACTATTTCATCCAGACGTCGTTGATGACCAAGTCCAGTGTAGTGATAGTAAGACAACGAATCGTAGAAAATCGGTAGTGTGTTTGAAAACTCTAAAAGAGCTTCTTTTCGAAAGTGAAGAAAATGTGTTGGGCTGTAAAGAAAAAGGCGAAAACCAAGAAAAGTGTTCAGTAGATTTGTCGTTAAATCGCGACCATTTCATATCTAATGGTGCAGAAAATCTTTCCGCATCGAAGGCCAACGATGAAATCAATGTCGTAGCATCGATAAAAAGTGACGAGTCAGTGAAAAATAATTTCGAACGAAATGTTAATAACAGTTGTGAAAAAGGACAAAGCTTCGAGAAAAGTTTACCGCTAACGAACTCTAACGAGCCATTTTTAATCGACTTCAGCGAACCGAAAGGATTCGATAATTTTCCGTGCGATTTTCTAAAAGAATCAGGTGGTATCGCAAAATCACAACCACCCACAACATTATTGAGCTGCGAGGAAAGCGCTAGAGTATCGAGATCCGAAAATGGTGACAATTTCGAGGCTAGCAATCGTTTGAAACGCCTTGAGGAGCATTTTAAAGGGTTCGTCTTTACGAAGAAACTTCTTAAGGATGAATGCACTGTGACAGACGGTTCTAATAATAGCCACCATTACCATCATCGTCATCATCAGCAGCAATGTACTTGCAAATTTCGAAACGAAACATCCACCTCAATCGACACTAATACACTTGTCGTAGCAGCGAAACAACATACTTGTTTACAGGAATTAAGCAAGTGTACATCATCTGGGACAGGGATACATTCGTCCTTGTCGTCGTCGTTGGAAGCTCGGTGTACGTGTCGTACGAGCTCGGACATCGATCCAGCCAGTGTCGATTTTATAACAATCAACAATTTCCTACATCCAGGATGTTCGTATGTTATCCTAAATAATAACTCCTTTGTGCAGCTTGAACAAAACAACCCCCGCCCTCAAGACGCTGATGTGAAACTAGAGGAGCCTTTAAATCAAGTGCAACATGTAAATAAAACAGCTGAATCGGATGGCAACACGACTACCAACGAGCGTATTGAGAGCACTTCAGGCAATGAAAATCCTTCAGACGCCAGACATAGTCCACTAGAACCGTCCGTACTAGCTCCTTCAGCCCAACTAAATAGTGCTACAGCGCGAAATAACGATGCTTCTGATGCTGATAAGAAACATAATCGTCCTTTGTTTCACGAACCCTTGAAGGGAAGTGTGAGCGCGAGCCAGGATAATAACGTCCTAGAGCCGCCAGCAACTTCATCCTTATCGAATTTAGGTCCGTTCGGACGTGTATCTTGTTCCGAATTCGATGTTCGATACTTGAACAACTTTCAAAAATCCAATCTAACGCTCGAATGCTACGACGAATTTGAAGTCGAAACCTATTGCGGAAGTAATAACAATTATTTTATTGGCAATGAATCGTCCTTGTCGTCGTCATCAGCGTCTTCATTAGCATCTCAGTGTTGTCTAATCGAAGCAGTGCCTTGGTTTCGTCACCATCATCATTACCATCATCTTTATCCCTTACTTTCGGATACAATGCGCGAATTAAATGGACCCTTACGGGGGCTTCTTAAGAAGCCCAATCGTCCGCCACCGGCACGCAAAAATCGTGTCGTTTTCGACGAGACACGTAATGAGTTTTTCGAGGCCGATTATATAATTTTAATTCGGGAAGATTGTGCCTATGACGAGGAAGACGAGGAGCCATGTACCTGTGGCGAACACGAACTCGTACGACTATGCTGCGAAGAAGGATGCCAGTGTAACTATAGCGAGGAAAATAGGACGCCACAGGTGAGTTTTGAGGTTGTCTTTTCGGTGGTTGTTTGTTTGAGGATTATCGTTTCGAATGGTTGATCAATACTTAAGCCTTTTTCATACTATGGGGGTATAGTATATTCTTTGAAAAGGTCAAGGATTATACGGGCTGCTCTGCTATATGGAGACACAGCTCCCTAGCTCTTTTTGTTTGTTTTTTTTTTATATTTTTAGAGATCTGAGCGACAATCCAGTAACAAGTGCAAGTTTATTGCAAGCTTTCTACTTGTGTTTGAATATTAGGCGAATAAACAAATTGTGGAATTACTGACGCTTCCAGCGTTGGGGAAATGGCATTTGAATAGGTATTTTATTATACTTTCATAGCTCTTATCCCTGCATTCTTGTTCCTCTTCTGTGGTTCACTCGGTCCCAAATCCGTAGGATTTGGAGATGAGAGAGATGATTCCTATGAAATGACAAGCTTTTGGCTACCAATAGATGATTCTTACTGTGGATACTGCCTTGGTACTTTTTTGCTTTTTCATGAGGATACCTTGACAGGTTTTTTGCGGTATTCGAGCTATGAAAACCACTACATGTAACGAAATTTCGGACTGGAGAAGACGCTACTCAGCAAAGCATAAAAGCAAATGAAACAGAATTGTGAAGAGAATTTTTGATTATTTTTCAGCATCAGAGGAGTTTCTTGTGGCTACTGTACCATTGAGGACATACCAGCTTGAAAACCAATCTTCAATGGAGAAGGCAGTTATAAACTGTGTTGGATGCTGAAACACCTTCACAACTGCTGGTATTTCTGAGGATTTTTCTATACATATATGCGAAATAGAATGTTGTAACTAGAACTGTATGGATCAAGGTTTAAATTTATTAAGTAAAGGGTTTAATCACCCTACTACTTATTATACATTATATGGGACTTACCTACTACTCACTAGAGCCCCAAAATCTCGTCGCGCGAACCATATCGCGACACCAGTTATATTGAGCGCGCTAAGTTCTTTCTCACAACTGCTTCTAAATACTTAAATTTTATAATAAAGTAAAACAGGAACTTCATTACTATTTTATTATCTTACTAATCTTTTATGATTTTTTTTAAATTCGACCCCTAAGGAGGTGCAAAGGGATCCTAATTGACGGACTTAGAATCAGATGGGTACAAGTGCAATTCAAGCAGTTTCGATTAAAGTGATATAAAAGTCTTTTAAGTGTCAATAAGTATGGCTAAGACCTACCGACTGGGTTGATCAGTTTTCCTCTTAGGGACTTAATATTAGAAAGCCCGCAGCGATGCCAAAAAGAAATATATAATTTAAAGAGATATACTGTTTAACGTGGTCTAAACTCGTGAAGCATTGCACTTGTATCCCCAGGGCCGTCATTTCAGCTTTTTGGGGGGCAAGATGTTATGAATGGGGGCAATTCCCTCCCTGCCGCCACAAATGACGTCCCTGTGTATCCCTCTCGCACTGAACTGCAACGTATTTCCTGTAATTATTTTTGATTGATTGAGTGAACCCGTACGAGTGGTACTCCTTGAGTACCACCCGTACAGAGTGGAGGTGAGGAAGCGTTTTAGATGAAAAATTTTGGCTCATAAAAAACTTTGGATAATGATATCTCGCATACCAACTACGTAGTAGAGAAATTTGAAATTTGAAATTTGATTCGTGTGTAGCTACACTTGGCAGATTAATAGGGAGGAGGTGCGTTGTAGATGATGACTTCTAGATCTCAGAAACCGCTTACGCTAGAAGGTTGAAACTTGGAACTTGCCTCATTTGTGAAATGAGGGGTGTAGAAGTGGGGAGCAAAATGCCTCCAAAACGATCCAAAGTTGAAATTGAAACATTCAAAAATCCATATCTCTTGAACGGTTGATGTCAGAAGTTGGTATGAGGGGGGAAGGTTTGGAAACTTAGGATTACAATATTTTTCGAAGGAGTTGCACCAGAAAGATGCAATTTGGACAAAGTTTAAAAATGTAGGGGATGATGGTAGGAGAAGGTGGAATTGAATAAGTTCAGATTTTTATTTCTGAAAACTACTATGGATAGAAATCTTAAAATAAAATCCAGCTGTAAGACCATATATTTTTGATACAGGTTGATGGGAAGGGGTGCTGGGGTGGTTTTTCATATCTCATATACGACTTACGCTAGAAAGTTGAAACCTTAAGTACGCAAAATGTCAGTGAAAAGGGTTGTTTCACATTTTCACGAATTTCGTTAGATCTCTTATCAAATTAATTTTAATTCTCCGTCTCTTTATATAAGCTCCTAGAAAAGTTTTCGCAAATTTTTTCATATCCAACCACTAAGGGGATGTAAAATGATTGTGTACATATTCATGAATTCCGATATATTCCATAGATCTAACGAGATAGCAAATTCACTTTCACTTCTAAACTCTTTATATATTATCAGGGAAAACCCAGTTTCAATATTTTTATGATATTTAACCCCTGGTGGTGTAATATATAGTTAATTTAAGTTCGAAATTCTTTTAGGTTTAATGAAATGGCATTCGCAAATAAAATAAAATTAGTTATGTATGGTACCAGGTTAAGTAAATACGAACAAGTCGAAGGGAACTAAAGTTGAAAAATTACCCACTACAAGATGAACAGAAAACCAAATCGTAATATCAAGAACCAAAACTTAACAGTAACAAAGCTTACCATGATCGCTGAATGCAATTAGTGCAAAAAACCAAGAATAATTTTATTTGCCCTTGTACCTCTCTGGCTCGTATCACTGGCGTTTTTTGTTAAGTGTTAGATTTTTTTTTAGCAATTTGCAGCCTAACATGCCCTAATAAGCCATGGATACACTCTTCATCAATGGCGCGACAGCCCAAATTGGGCCAGGGCCTGCAGGAAGTTATCTCGGTTCAGCGCCCACGTTCTCTAATTTGTGCATCTAAGAAGCGATTTGCAATCTGCGTCAACTGAGTCCTCGTATCTTTTTCGCGGTTTTCCTACCGGTCGCTTGCCATGAGCTCTACCTTTCATTGTGTGCTTGGAAATTCTTCCGTCATCCATTCGACCACATGACATGCCCATTGTAGCTGACGGAATTTTATAAGAGTCGATGCGGCTGGGTCGTCATAGATGTTATACAGCTCGTTGTTGTACCGGATACGCCATTCAGTGCATTCTTTTACTGGTCCCAATATTCTTCGAAAAATTCGTCCTTCAAAAGCGTCTATTAATTTTTCAGACGCTTGGGTGAGAATCCACGTTTCACTTGCATATAGTAGCACAGGTCTTATTATGGTTTTGTATATGCGAAGTTTGCTCAGCCTGTGCACTTTTTTCGATTTTAAGGTCGGGAGAACCATGAAATATGCCTTATTTGCTAGTGTGATCCGTTGATGGGGCTGGTATTGATATCATAATATCGTCAATACCAGCAGTGTATCACCCAATACTAAGCATATAATCGTATGAGATAAACGTTCTGGTATATATCTAGTATTGAAACCTGTTTCATGGTATAGAAATCCGATAATTTTACCTAGTATACTGTGCATTTTACTACTAGTTGTGCCATTCCCCAATGGTGTGGCTAGTATCGCAATTAAATCTTCGTGTTTGCTTATATCAGATACTATCATACTATATGTGCAGTGTTTCATGTGCAGCTTGTTTCAATACTATGATTTCAATGCCATGGTTTGTATACGAGTTGTGAATCCATGGTATAATAAAGAGACATTTCTTGCTATCAACTCAATTTCCGCGAATTTGTCACTTGGACCCCTCTGGTTCTAAGCCCATCATATTGTAATTGATTGTTTTCAAGTTATTTTTCCTATTCAAACCCTAAGAAGGCATCTTAGGAGTGATATCATATCGAAAAGGTTTTTACTTCCTCGAGCTTTCATAATATTTATCTTTCAGGATTATTGGATATTCCACTCCCAAATTCCTACATATTTCTAAGAATTTAATGATATATCGAATTCTTTTTTACTTAATAGGGCATCCTATATAATCGACGAAAAGTTGATTTTAGGATTTTTAGTTGTTCAATGGGATGAAGGGGGTTGCATACTTGTTACAACTTTCGACATATTTCTTGGGTTTGATGAGATATCAGATTGGTTTTCATTTCCACAGACTTTTTATACATAGAAGCGCTTCAAACCTGTTTCACAATCTGTCGATATTTGATATGCAAGTGGATGTAATGGGTTTGTATACGATTTCACAATTCACCATATCTGAAGTCTGATGAAGAAGCAAATTGGTTCTTATTACGATGAGCTTTTAGTGTAAATAGTATACCGAAATTCGAGTCGTCTACATTGCCTTGTTATCAACTAAAAATCTATACATTAGATATTTGTATATCAATTTGAAAGACAAAATTAAATTTGCAAAATATCTTCTAATCTCGAAACAACTGATTTTATATTCCGGCTTTGACCACGTCCTGGCAGTGGCAGTGGCAGTGGCGTTGCATTGTACCGCGACCTTACTTTAACTGCTTCCCGAAAAATAAAAAAATTTCGGCCAGACTGTTGGCAGAGTTTCACATTGTATACATTTATTTTTTGTTATTTGTTAGTCGTTAGCTGCCCCAATGTTATGGATATTTGTTCGGGAACTTTTTGCTGTATCACTTATAGGTTTTCGCTCTAATACCCTGTACAGATTATTCGTTTTAAACGCGTTTAAGTAGAACAATTTAACGTGTTAAAACAGTAGTGTTCAGACTAAACAATTCGTTTTATTTTGAAACATGATCGCTTGACGTGATTTGTTTTGACAATTAGATATTCAGCTTTTATTAGCAAATTTATGCGTTCTCAATTGTTTGGAAGCAAGTGATTTAGCAGTAATGAAAAGGGAATTTATTAGCTAATGAAGTCGTTGTATAAGCCCAGCACTGAGTTTCTGCAGCATTAAATAGTTTCTTTCAAAGTTTAATTCGATTTCCGCGAGGGTTGCAGTACACGTTTTCTATTAAATACACGTTCGGGAAGTGTTTTAAATTCGTTAAACTCAATTTAAACGCGTTAATCTCAAAGTCTGAACATAGTATAACACTGTCACAATATTGTAGTTGCAAAGGCTCTAGCCTACTCTCTAAATTAATTACAAACTGTGACAATATATATTTTAGTATTATTTAAATAAATGAACTATGAACTAACACTAACACTGTATGTGGTGCTTTTTATACTCTAAGGCCCGTTCTTACGATCGTCAGTAACGTTCTAACTGAAACTTTAAATGACAGATGCTCATACGAAACTTACAGTCAAAGTTCTGGTTAAATTTTAACTGAAGGTCGTAATAACGGCCCTAAGGCCCGTTCCTACGATCGTCAGTTAAATTAACCAGAACTTTAACTGCAAGTTTTGTATAAAAATCTGTCAGTTGAAGTTCCGGCTATAACGTTACTGAAGATCGCCTAAGTGGAATCTGATGTATACTTCCAGCCCAAAAGTTTGTAACGCATTGAAAGAAGCTTCGAGCAAAAAAACTTATTTATTATTTAGTGTTTTTATGATGTCTGTCCATCCGTTCGTCTGTACGTTCGTCCGTCCATCCCTTCGTCCAACTGTACTCTGTCTGTACTCTGTAACTCAAGAACACTTTGACCTAGGATCTTAAAATTTTTAAGTCTGAATTTTGGTCAAATTCATAAGGCTAAATTCGTTAACGGGCAAACACGTCCTACTCCTTCGAGAAGGTGCAATATAGAAAGCACTTAAAAAAGTGTTCAAAAAGATTGACCAATAAGTTCAGAACGCCTTAAGCTCCGACATTGAAATTTCGTGTGTATGGGTTGGTTATTCTACTTTATCGCCAACTAAATAAATCAGAGTGCATTATTTCATCTAGAGTAACTATTATACCAGCCGATCGTGACTGCGCAGTAGATAGATATATTGTAAATAGGAGTTGGTATGGGTAAACTCTGTCACTGCAGCCACAGTTGGGCTTAATGTGTCATCCCTCGCATTGATGATGATTCCGCTTCAATCCCTGCGGTTTCAATGAAGCCTAGTATTTCGCGAAGAGGAGTGGTCAGGAATACCGAAGTGACGAAGTCTTTTCTGAGCTAAACTCACATTCACAGAGGATATGCTCTGGTGTTTCGTCTTCGCTATTGCATATTATACAAATTTTAGTCACAAAGAGACCAATCCTATTGAGATGCTTCCTCATGTGACAATGTCCAGTCAGAGCTCCCACTAGGGTTCGGGTACGTACATACATATATGGTACGTATTTGAGAGGTTCAACTTTCGGCGACTTTGTTGTATAAATCTGACTGAATTTGCTGGATTATGTTGACATTAAGGTAATCAATTATTGTTTGGGGACTATACGCATCGACCTGCAATTTAAGATAGCCCCAAAGGAATAATTCTAAAGGTGTTAGATCGCACGACCATGGTGGCCAGTTTACGTTCCCTTGCAATGCGAGGAAAGTTTTTCGAACGGAGCTCTGATTTTGAAAATAAAATTTAATAATACGCACACTTTCTTCAGCGCCGTAACCTACCATGATGATTTGCAATACAATACTAAACAATTCACAACAAATTCGACGGATGTTGCTTTAACAACATGGTCGCTATTACCTAAGAAATTTCAAGCGTTCCTACTGAAACACCCTGTATTCAACTAATACTATAACTATAATCCGATAATAAGCAATACTATAACTTTAACTATATAATAATATAACCATTTTTTTTTTCAATTTCGATGATGTGGTCAGGACAAGATCAGAATTTCTCCACGTAATTAAAAATTAATAAGACTTTCATTGGCAAATTAAAAATTAATAATGCAATTAACAAGATGAAAAAAATGTTTCGTATGAACAAACACAGTCAGGGGTCAGACACTGTTCCATTGCAGATACATTAAACGTAAAAGGAATAATTGGTTTTGACACTCGAAGAGTAAAATGTTAGCATAGACTCAATTTAGATGAAAAGAGTTTTCCATTTACTACCCGTCTATGTACCTACTTCTGTTTTCTTTCTTTTTCTGGAATTGTGTCGACTCTCATACAATTTAAGAATATCAGTTTTAAATTATTATTCTTGTACTCTATATGAAATTTAAGACACGTTTACATGGTGATAGTTTTTAATGATAGTAGAATCATGAGAGCACTTAACGACAGTGTGAGAGTGCGAAAGTCTGCTGTATACACAGCGTTCGGCAATGCGATAGAAGGCTGCCAAATATCAATTCGATACTCATTTTGCAAGTCAATGTCAATGTAAAGTAACGCAAAAATGTAAAAACTGCGATAGTTCTGTATACACGACGATTGTTGGCGCGATAGTTACGTAAATTTCGTGATATTATATAGTATCAACTCTTTCATCATGATAGTAGGATGTATTATAGTTTACAGCCAGGCCCACAGGGGGTGGGGGGTTGAAGGATTTGCAACCCCCCCCCCCCCCAAATTGGTTCATTTTCAAATTTTTTTAGTACGTAATGCATTTGAAATAGGGTTGTTTAGTTCTCGAGGGAAGTAAGGAACTTGTTTTTTTTAGGTCATCACATTCAGTATGGCGGGAACTTAACGCATGCAATAATTGAAATAGGGTTGTGTAGTTCGCGAGGGAAGTGAGGACCTTTTCTTTTGTATTTTTTTAGCTCATCACATTCACTTTGGCGGGAACCTACAACCTTGATAATTTATTATGAAACAATCCTGCGCAATTCTCTCGTCTATGTGAAAGTGCGATAGTGTTTTCATGATGAGTCCTGTTTTCACGGCGATAGTTTTTAATGATAATACTATCGTGAGAGCACACAGCGACAGTATGAGTGTTCGACAGTGTGACCTCTGTTGTATACACGGCGCGATAGTGTAGCTATTTGATAGTATAGCAATGCGATAGTAGTCTATTCTAATCCAACTCGATATTAACTGGACAAGTCTATGTCAACGAGATATTGTGCAGATGGTGAACAAATTGAGACAGTTATGTTTATACGGCGATAGTGTACGCGATAGTTTTATAAATTTTGCGATAGTGCTTTTCACTATCGCGTCAAACATGATAGTGCAATAGTGCAGCCATGATAGTGTGGAAGCAGCTATCCTTCAGGTTGCACGATGATTATGATGACGACTGTATCTATCAACTATCGCAAAAACTATCATCGTCTAAACGGTGCTTCATATTTTAGTATTTTAAATTTAAGCCAGTAGAGGTAGATACACGCTAACCTCAAATTTTATATGTGCCGACACGTGCATCAAATTTAATTGTATCTTTTTTTCACTATTCACAAAATAGTTGCAATTCAATACTTCAACCGATTTATAAAAATTGCATAAATATTTTAATGTAAAAATTTCCTAAATGTCCTTATTGCTATATTTGCAGAGTCCAAAATACGCTCCACCAATTGAATTTGTCGACGAAGCAGCTTTAAGTCCTCCCGATGGCTACAAGGATAATGGCCTTAAGAATGCACTTTCGGGTGCTCTTACCGGTCATGTTTTCGGTGCTCAACATATTCAGCAATTGCAGGTCATACAAAGATTACAACAACAACGGGCTGCAATGCTCGCTGCACGTGCTTCCAATCAACAGATTCAGCCGATTCAACCGAATCAACAACAATCAGCAGCACAGCCGCAACAGCAATCGAGCGCATCTTCACCAACTGAAGAAGCACAGCCAGCGGTATGTACGGAATGTGCTGAATGCGTCGAATGTGCAGCCAAGCAATTGCAAGATGAAGGTAATTTTTGAATTAAATCATCGTTATGTTGGAGTCAGATAAACTCAATTCATTAGAGCTTTTGATGTGCCAAAAAGACCGCCAATCACACTATCGCCCAACGTTACAAAGAACGCTGTTTTGAATTTAGTGCACTAATGCGTTACAATTGAAATCTTAGAATAATCCTTTTTAGCAATTTCAATTATTACCAGGAGTGAGATTCATGGAATTTTTAAATTTTAATATTAAAAATGTTTATGCATATATATTTTCTTGTAAGTGTTCAAGTACAAATGGATATCGCGTTCTATCTAAGAATTTTATTCGGGTCTCCCTGCACATGGTTTTATTTGCGTGTATTTCGGTAATTGAACTTCCTGCTTGACCCAAGCGGACCGTAACACTTCCAGCTCGTACGCACCCAAGAACTGACCAACATAACTCAGCTGAAGCGTAACTCCGGGGGAAACTTTCTTCGTCCGCATGGGTACTTCGGAGTTGGGTGACTTCGTATCATGTGTGAATTGGATTCGAATAATAAGTACATATATCACGTTTTTGAATGTGCACTTATGTGGGTAATTGGCATGGTCACAAGTTATGGGTGGCATGAGCCCTGAGAATTTTTTTTTAATAATTTGACGAGATGCAACAAATGTAGATCTACTTCCTGTTTTCAGAGATAGTAAATTGTTGTGTTCAGGAAGTGATTATTGAAAGCAACAGAATGCAGTTAGGCGTTGTTTACACCTTTTACTTTATTATTCTAATAATAAGGTGTAGCTTAAATATTAAAAATAAACTTGCTTACCCTGAAATCTTGAATTTTTACGATTTGGAACAATCTTCATCTGTGTCGTCCAAATAGGGTCTTCGACTCTCAGATGATATTTCTCCGATCGAATCTGACGACCTTGATTTCTGAACCTACTACAGAAGCGAATTTTCCTCCAAGTTCCTCAACATATAGTTTTTTTCCAGTGATAGATTGTTAGCCTTTCTTCCAACCATTTATTTTCTGATACGACATTTTGAGAACCAGTAAAGATTTCAGCATGCAATTTTCGTGATAGCAAGACTAAATCAACCTCTATACTTTTACTGTTAGGAAGGGTGGAAAGTAAAACATTGTGATTTTTATATCTCTAGTGCAGCTAAAGATAGATAGCTGAAATATATTTTGGGTCTCACTATAAGCATTAAATTGTTGATGTTGATCACAGAGTACAGGTAAGAGGGTGTTTTCTATTTTTTGATAGAAAGCTGAAACTTAGTTCATATAGTTATATGAACTAGGAAAATAATTCCGTAAAATAAAATTCTTATTTGCATTGGATTAGAAAGTTTAGCAAGCATTGTGTGTTGTCGAGAAAGGGAGTGCTTTATTTCACAAATCCCGTCATATCTTTTAGGTCAAATTAGTTTTATTTATACAGACTGGTTATACCTAATATATACATATAGGTGCGACTAGAATATTTTTTTAAGATATACTGATATTCAGCCTCTACGAGTAAAGGAATGGAACACGTTTTCACATATTACAACTTACAACATAACCGCCTTACATCTCTTAGGGGTTATATTTGGAAAAGCGTTTCTAGGCGATAATATTCAGAGCCCACGGAAGTAGAAATGTAGGAAAACCCTTATCACGAAAATTTTTCTTAGATACTCCATCTTTGTACAAAAATAAAACTAAATTTTTTTTAGTTTTAATTTCTATAGTAGCATATCTACACATATGTATATACTAAGTTTCAACTTTCTAGCATAAGCCGTTTCTGAGATATGAAAAACTACCCGCACCCCCGTATCTTGCTGCCCCAATGAAACATTTTTCTAGGGTATCTATAGTGGCTATATATAGTCGTAAATTTGTAGCTTTCTATTTATTACGGTTTTCTTGAAATAAAAATGACAATGGTTTCCTTTGTAGCCCCTTTCACCATAACCCTCAACATACTTCCTACTAGAGGTCCACTGACTCCAACTCCTGTAAAATTTTCAAGATCGTATCTATAAACTAATTTTATTATTTTGGAAATTAGTTTTCATAAAAAAATAATGTGATTGAAAATTCACACTTTTAAGCAAAAATTTTCTGCAGTAAAAATTGGTATTTTTACGTTCAAAACAAATTCTGTCAGTCCGACGTATACGTCCATCGTTCCCAAACGCGACTACTCCCAAACTATTACTCGAACTATTGACATTTTGTTAGATTGGCTGGAACCCTTAGATCTACTATATATCTATATAAATATCTATAAGATATAAAATATTTTTATATAAGGAACAGCTTATGCTAGGAAGTTGAAACTTGATATTTACATATATAGAGCGTAGATGATCAATCCACTATTTGAAAAAAGGGTTGGTATACATTGACGCAGTTTTTACAATGCGTCCGAAATGATCAAAAACTGGGATTGCGACTTTCAACATCGATATCTCATAAATGGTTCACGCCACAAAATTGCAATAATCGTTTGTAGGCTTATTATAATGAGATACTAAGCATAAAATTTTGTAAGGGGAGTGAGTGGGTTGGATAAACAATTTTGGACTACTATATCTTCCGCACCAATCGCGTCAGGAAAATGGAATTTGGTTTGTTTATATAGTAAACTCATAAGTAGATTATGATTACAGCATTCAAATTGGGTCGTTACGAATTTTCCAAGAAAATTAAGCCCAACATCTCAAGAGCTATTTCTGATATGATCTTGGAATTTGTACGGGAATTAAGATAGGAGTTGACGTCTTTATAGAGCCACTGTAGGAAAACCACAATGAAAGTGAAAGTTTTGGTAGAGATATCAAGATTCCTATGAAATATTGAAACTTGATATTTATATGGAAATGTAGTGAAAAGTAATTTAAGAAGAAAAACAAATTATTCGCATTGGCGTACTATAATGAGGCAAATTAATATATAATAATACAATAATTCTACGGGATCATCATATAAGCTCCTACAATTCGTATTGATGAAATTTGTCCATATTTAAACCTTTAAAGGTGTTACACGAGCAAGTTTTGAAGCAATTGATTGCTAGACGACTTTTGCCAAACCTAGTTGACTAATTAGCGGAGAATTTGTAGAGCAATACAGAATAAATATCATACTAGTCGCGGCAGTATTTCGGCAATGGTTTGATCGATTGCTAATATTGCTCACTCTGTGGTTGCTGTATTTCCACTGAACTTCGTAAATTTCGAGCCATTGTCTTCGTTTGGTGAACACCTCAACAATTTATCTGTCATGGGGTTTTCCGTGTTTGGTTCGATTGTCAAGTTTACGTTTGAGTATTACAGTGTTCTTACTCGCGAGATTAAAATTGCTCAATTGCCAGCAATATTCGTCAATTTTGAAGTCACGAAAATATGAAGCAAACCACAGCAATAATTTAAACGGGCGATGTGGAAAAACTTTTCATCGTTCCTGAATTGTGATGAGAGATATTGACCAATATCTAGCAACTCAGCAATAAGGGCTTAAGCGAGCAAATCAGTTTATGAACAACACTAAAAATTAAAATAAAACATGAAAATATTTGAATTTCAAGCCATTAAAACACGAAACTTGACAAATAAATTAAAAATTCAAAACGAACAATTGACAATTGAATCACCGAACGAGGACAATTGCTCGGAATTTTCCAAGTCAGTGAAAATACAGCTACTATGTATAGGGCAAGCAATACGAGCAATTTGTGAAAACAGTGCCACATTGCTGAAATATCGCCGCAACTAGCATGATATTGCAGTGAATTGCTCCATTAATCGCTCGCAAATAATTGCTTTCAAAATTGCACGTTTAGACTTTTTTGTCAAGTTGGTTTATTTATATTTCGTATATTTCTTTACACTATTATAACTCTCTTCTCTAACTTGATTTTTTCTTATTAAATTTTCCAGAATGTGTGTCAGCCCAGTGTCAACAAGAAGATATAGCTCAGCTAAGTGTTCCGCATGTTACGCTGGTTCCGCTGGTTCCGCTTCATAACAATTCACCGGAGCGCAGAGTGACTCAAAAGGAAATTATCGCGGGCGAAGAAAGGCCAAAATATGTTGCAACTCCTCCGCATAAGGAAACCGAAGGTATCAGCTTTATTTCTGTTGTCATACAGCATTTACCTATTTATTTAGTAAATTTTTTGTTAACAAAGTATTTTCCGATCTCATTGAATTAAGCTTTGCTCTAATTTCTTTCCAATATTACGGGAATTTATTTAATTTTTTGTTTTTGGTTTTATGTGTTCATAATATTCACACAGATAATGCATATTACTCGTCTGCACTTTTAAGTTAATGTCGTTTCGTTTTTCTGCCGTAATTTTTATTGCAATTTCTGTTCGAAGTACACACATTTAATCGAGAAAGGATTGCACTGAACTTAACATAAAAGATATACCCATTATTCGTCCAATAAGAATGATTATTTGTGGCTAAAAACTCCAAATCAGCTTGACATCTGTCCGTCAGTCTGTCTGATCGCTAGCACGATAACTCAAGAACGCCTTGAACTATACTCTTGCAATTTTGAATCTGGATGTTTGGTCAAATTTGTAATACTAAGAAAGTCCTCTTCTTTCGGGTAGCTGTCATACAAAAAGTAATTAAAACACGAGTTAAACAATATTTTGCAATAACTTTTGATTGCTTCAAGCTAGGAATTTGAAACTTTTCACAGAATAAATTGAGAAAATAAGGAAATACTACTTATTGTCAATACCGGTTAGCATAAACTTTTATCAAAATTCATGTTTCAAGGCACGTCTTATTATTATTATAATATCTTGCCTATCCTCTCCCTCAAAAAAAACTGATATGAGTCTCTGTTGTGACCTTTTTAGACTACTCTGGAACTTACCAAAATAGATCAAAATCCTACAAAGGTTCTAATATTTTCGCGATTAGTACCTTAATAGCTTTATTTATTAGTACGCTTAACTAAACGCATTAACGTGTGTTTATCGAAAATTTTAAATAATAACTCTAAATGGTTTCGATTTATACGCATACACATAGAATTTAGGGAATAAGGTTGTACCCGGATATTTAGGGAATTAAATTATTTGTTTTACAATTTTCAATACCGTTTCTTAACTCTTCTTAACGTCCTGCCCAAAGATAATGTTAGCTAACACAATAAAATTTGATTAAAAAATTGGCAATTTAGTATTTAATTAGTTAATTAATTTAAAAAAAATGCAGAAATTAAACCTAATAATGCAATTTTACACTCAAATGGATAGTTCAATTAAATTCGATTAACAAAATTACAAACATGAGTAAATATGAGTTCAAAAACTGGAATTGTCTCAATGTTAAAATTTTTAGTGGTAAGATTACAGGTTTGAATTTCATTTTTCAATAATTTAATTGTAAAAATCAATTTTACATATACTAATAGATTCACTTCTAGATTTGCAATCTTTTTGGAAATTTACCTACTGTACCCCTAAAAACATTATTGCTCTGTAAAATGTACGCAGGTTTCTTTCTGGATATTGGGTCTAATAAAAAACTCTAGAAATATTTTCAATATTCATGGACTTAATAGGCTGAATTTCGATGTTTTCTGAGTTCAATATCTGTAGGATATAGGTTTTGTTATTTCGTACAGGGCTTCATGAAATGAAACGTATTCTAGCAAACTCTCTTTCGAGATACCCTGCGTTTATTGCAAGTAAGGGTGATTTTATTGATGACTTAATTTAAGATTTTTAGCAAAGTGAAAATAATACAATCTTTTGGGTGTACAAATAAGTTCCCGGCGGATTGATCGGAATTGCACCTGGTCGGAAGGAGCTATGTTTGGGGAATACGGCGGGTTGGGTAGGACGTCTCATTTCAGTGTTTCCAGGTCGGTTTTCCCAACCTGAGCAACATGTGGCTGAGCATTGTCGTATAGCTAAATCACTTTGTCGTGTCTCCTCTGCTCATATTGCGGTCGTTTTTCTTTTAACGATCGACTTAAACGCATTAACGCCGAGGTACATTGCATGCAAAAGTGCGATGCGCGACTCTTGCGAGACTCGCACCAGTTGTCAAATCGTTTTCGTAACAAATATCTCCATTTGGCAATGTTCATTGCTGCGTTATGCGAGAGTGCGATGCAAGACAATTTTGGAAAATTGAAAAATCTCGCATGCGAGGTGCGTGCATGCAGTAGAGCTGCCATTTCGATAAAGAGGTCCTGTGATGGTTTCACTCGGTTGCAGCAACTCATAATACACCACGCCGAGCTGGTCCCACCAAATGCATAGCAGGACTTTGGAACCATGGCCAAGGTATCCACACAACTTTTGGCGCATCGGATTGTCGTAGTGTATCCACTTTTCATCGCCAGTCACGAAACGATGCAAAAATCCTTTCCTGTTCTGCCGTTGGAGTAGCTGTTCGCACGTGAAAAACGCCGTTGGACGTCTCTTGGCTTCAATTCGTACGGCATCCTTGGTTTTGCATCATTCCCAAGGCTTTCACAAGATTTGCAATGACTTGTTGAGTCACATCCAATGAACCCGCAACACTTTGTTGTGTTTGGCATGAATTTTCGTCCAGTAGTGCCTCCAATTCTGCGTCTTCCGGCCGGAACGCTCCTTGTCTTCCATATCGAAATCAGCCATTTTAAAGCGATGAAACAATCCGTGACACGTTGGTTCGCTAACGGAAGACTCGTCAGAAGCTTCTCTAATCATCTGATGAGCCTCAGCCGCAGATTTCTTTGAATTAAAACAAAAAAGGCAAAACTTCCCGCAAATAGCAATTTTTCAGCTCGAACTCCGACATGTTTAAGGATTCAGAAGTAACTGACACCGATCAAATTTTTACAATATGTCTGATCTTGCTACATTACGAGCTTGCTCCGCCATTTTTCTCGCAGTATTTCGAGTTAGCGCCATCTATACGAGAACGCCTGAAGCTTATTTGTACACCTAACAGTTCTGATAAAATCGTTGCATCACTCACGAATGATTTTGAACTGTTATTGAACTTTGGAACCGGATACTTGCCATGAATTCCTGATAAGAACTTGAACTGGATTTTCTCCTAAATACATGGGCCGCGATTCACAGTCGTCATAAAGTTGGCTTTAGGTTAGAGCTGACTTTAGTGTCGTATAATTTATATGACACTAAAGTCAGCTCTAACTTAAAGCCAACATTATGACGACTGTGAATAGCGGCCATAGACTTATAACTGCTGTCAATGGTGCAGTGCAGTACCAGTCGGGCGTGGATTCCAGGATACACTGTCTTTAATTATCTGTTTGCTGGAACCGTGTCTTTTATTATAGTTAGAAAATGTTAGTGGGTTACCAAACTCCTTTGTTGATGTTGTTGTCTTCTTGACTTCACTTTTGTTTAAGCTACTGCTCATGGTGTCACATGTGGATCTATCTTTCATTCGTTTCTTTTAGAGATTTGTTCCCTGAAACTTAACCAATATAGATTAGAGTAGAACTAGTCAAACATAATTTGAACCGTGGAAGTGGTTCCAGCAAGTGGTTCCAAATCACTTCAATGGATATATCAATTTCCCAGTAGCTTCGATTCAGTATGCTCAGTAGTCTAGTGAGAGCGTGCTAACCTCTAATTCCACAAGTCGTTAGTTCGAATCTGGCTCTTGACTTAGATCTGACGTGTCTGGGTAAAAACAGTTGATGGTCTTCGAGATCAAAAAAAACGAAAAAATCTGAAAAATATCAGCACTTCCAGCTGCAACATCAGAAAAGGGACCTTAACTTTTTAGTTCTAACGGGTGTCATCCTATAATTCATAGTGCTAACATCGTCTGACTTACGGTGGAGAAATCAAACATTTTAATGGAAATAAAGAGAAACGAAAGAAGCGTTCTTTTAAACTCCAGTGCAGTGCAGAGCTGAACGAGTGCGAAGGGAGGATACAGATAAGGTTTTAACTTAGACATCTAGATGGCGTTTTCGCCATATGTTCTTATGATTATATTTGAAAACTCCGATAATTACTTCAGTTCATATAAGTTCTGATGAAATGTGACTGGTTCAAATATTATTTTTTGTAGACGGTTACGCTTAGTCACTGCGCCGTCAAGGTCCAAAAATAATAGAAGCAACAATTCGCTTATGAGGCAAATGTCTGGCAGCGCATTCTATACGTTTAACTCTGCATTGTATCTCGAGCAAGGTAGCCACACAACTAGATTCATTGGTATGACTACTCTGCTCGCTTTGTTGCGGTTTCCATTGACGGTACCCTTCCCTGCACTGGATAAGGACGCTTTACTTGAGATGTGCCTTTTACTTTTACTTGACCGGCAGCTGCCGGCTCACGATGGCTCTACAGTCCAAATCGGACTTAGTCCTCCTTAATATGCCACCTCCAGCCTTCTCGGTGCAGTGACCGCGTTCTCCAGTTTCTGAATCTTAGTAGTGATTTGCTGTCTGCGTCAATAGAGTCAAGAGGCATATAGTAACGAATAATGTGAACAGATCGAGTACTTTAGGCTCCTGTTTCTTTGAAGTCATAACTTCGTCGACACTACCATCGGGTATACCGTTTAGACTATCGCGTCGTGGAAGAAAAAAATTAATTTAATGTGTGTACGTTCTGAAAAATTTTTAGTTCCTTACAGATTTTTCCTTATTTTCAAGAACGATGAAAGGTATTGTGAAAGAAGCTTTTTTGTTATTATCACTTCTATAACAGCTCCTGCTTTAACCAATATCATTCACAAATTAATATTGTATACATTTTTGTCAATTTAACTACGATAATTTACCATAGTCCAGGTTCATTTCAAACTATTCGCTGGTTAATTTATTTTTAATTTCTAGCTTCTAGCTATGGAATTTTCTTTAAAAAAAAACATAACTTTTCTGTTGTAATTTCTTCCAAAATAAATAAGTACCTATATGTGTTTTACGTAAGTCAATATCTGCATGAGTATGTGTTTGTAATTTCAATAACGCTGCGAACTTCACATGTGATCTGCGTTAACGTTGTGGACCAAAAATAAAACTTTAAAAATCAAAATTCCAATCCTCGTACTAAAAAAAAACATAAAAAAAATTATAAAAAATAAAAAAAACCTGTAAAAAATTCAATACTAAAATATGAAGATGAGGGAATGGAAAAAATACTTTCTGTCCACAAGAATCAAAGATATGTTGTTGAAACAATAACAATGACTACAGTAACAGAGAGACGGATTGTTCGCGAGGCCACCGAGGATGTAACGACCATCAAAACGGTTCCGGCCGCAGTAGCCACAGAGGGCAGTATCGACAAGAAGCCACCGTTGCCAGCGAAACCTGAAAGTATACCAGCACAAATTAGTGGAATCCTGAAGGGTGGAAAACTATGGAAAAACGAACTACAGGTTAGTAGCCAATGCCAATTTATTTTTTAAAAAGTAATTTATCCCTTTTGTCTTTTTCGTATATCTTATTTTCTTAATAAGAGTTTGAACTAAATAAAATTAGATACTACATGCCAATATAAAATGTTCTTCTCATGTCTAATTCAGATGTGCTTGCAGACCGAGGATATTATCCAGCCGACTAGTGACGACGATAGCAACGCGAAACGATCTGTCCGTTTTGTAACAGAAAATGCAAAGAATGCTGCTGATCCTTCCAAAGAGGGCGTCAGCGACGATCAAACGCAACCGACTGAAAATCCTGAAAACGAGGGTCAAATAAATGAACTTATTCCGGTGAAGAAACATTCGACCCTCTTCCACAATGTCTTGCGTCCGAATTCAGCAGTTCGCCAACTCTTCCCGACTGCCATTCATTCAACTGCACCAGCCACGGCTCTTACCCACGAAGCCTTGAAGGCTTTCGAAGAATCGAAACGTGGTAGTATCGTATCGAATTTATTAACGGCCGGATCGGACACGGACACGATCCGACGAACGATCGAGCGCAATGCGTTGCGTCGATCCCTAATTAAGTACGACATTAAGTGAGTATTTGATGTGCAAAGAAAAGCCACTAACCTGCAAACATTTTCCGTTTTAGGAAAAAGTCCATGAAGCCTGATATCACGCTCGAGGAACGAATCAAACAACTCACCTGCGATATCGACGAACCGAACGATAGTTCTAGCTTGGATCCGAACACCGCAAATCTGATCCTCTACGGCAGTGAGAATCTCGATCGTCGCGATAGTCCTGCCGGCGAAGAGAATCCGTCACAATCGAAGTACATCCCCGACAAAAGTTTCTCGCCGAGCTCGTCCGCCTCGAGCTCGTCGAGCGGATCGACATCGGCCTATCGCAAGATCTCGGAGATTTTCAATCGGGATCGACGGCAAGAAAAGATTCCCGAAGCGGAGGAGAATCCCATTGTAATTATTCCTCAGGTTTCCGTTATATGCTTCATTTATATATTGTACGAAACAATTTTATCGAAATTTTTTAGGAATGTCGATGTCCGGCCGCTCCCGATCTTGGAATGGGCGTTCAAGTTCCGGCTGCTCATACGCAAATTCATCAGACACCGCCACGACAAACTGAACCACGACGACAATTCCTGTCGACGCTGGCACCACTAACGGCATGTGTGGCCGGTCAAAAGGACGACTTCTCATACTATACCTTAGCTGCTGGCGATCGCCATTCCACGGCTAGTGCCCAGTGCTCGGACTATAGCCTAGGAGACATTGAATCGGCCCTTTTCAAGGACGAATCGCGAAAAGTAGCTCCGGACGTAATCGCTGGTACTCCGGGCCAAGAACAGGACGAGCTTGTTATATTCGCCGCACAGGAAGCAAATCGTACAGATAAAATCAAGAAGCGGTATAGTAGCGAGCAGCAGGCTCCACCACCCACTTCGAACGCTAGCTCAGACGATGACGAACAGAACGACTACGGTTTCAATAAGAGGCCCTCTGTGCGTGGCATTAAGCCAAAATTCGGTACAACTAACGAAATAATTCAGCAAATGCAAGCTCAACTATCGCAAACAGCTCCATCACAACAGGTACTATCCACTCCATTACCGCCTTTTCCACAATTTTCAATATTTAAAATTTTTCCCTCTCAGAATTCGGTGAAATCCTTCAACGTGGTGAAGCAATCGAATAGCATTGGAAGCGGCGGGAAAATTCAAACTCAAACTCAAACACAAACACAAACGACCAATACCATGCCTCAGAATCCTGCTGATCGATCGTGGAATTTCTACACGGAAGCCGAACAACGAGCGGCTGGCGCGACCGATCTAATCCAACATTCGAACTACTATCAGGCAATGCCGGCACAATACAAGCAAACCTTCCACGGCCACGAAGAATCGCTAATGTATCAGAATTGCCAAAGTGTTTCGATGGAGCACTATGGACGCTTTGCACGAAGTCCGACACGGCGACCGGAATCTCCGCCACCGTTACGTAACTATCATCAGACAATGGTCCTTATTCCGTACAATACCGAATCGTATGCCCAGTTCACGTCGAACGATCAGCAAACCAGTAGTCATCAATTCCGGCGACAAAATGTCCTGGAATATCAGCAGGTGAGCGATGTAATGATGACTTTTTTTAATTATTATTTTCTTATTATTGCACTTTTTCATATTTCCATTAATTCTTCCAATTATTAACAATACACTTTGGCTACCTTGTCTACGTTTTGGAAAAAACAACGTTTACCAAAAATCTTCGATCCCAAAAACTAATTAATTAATTTCAACTTTCATAACTATTTCCCTTCTTATAAACCCCCGCCTCTGTTTAATGTTTTTATGACCTCCCTTATTAACGTAAACTTCCCCTTTTGTCTTCTAATTGACCCTTCTATTAGTTAGTTTTGTAACCCCCTTTTTTACCTGTTTTTCTAATTGACCCTTCTGTTAGTTAATTTTGTAACCCTTTTTTACCTACTTTCATTTGTATATATAACAGTTGTAGAGATATTGTCGATCAGTTTGATAAAGGACTCAGTCGAGTCCGAAACGTCACACAAAATAAATTTAACAGTATTTACCGGAAAACCTTGTATTTTCAATTCAAAATGTACTGTGAAAACATTCATCAAAAATTAATACACGAGTGTTAAACTAAAATTGAACTGAAAGTTGCTTTCAAGGCGGTTAAGTTTTGAGTAGCGTTTGCCTGCTGTGACTCTTTCCAAATGTAGCTCTTTTAATATGCGAGCTGCCATCTGTAGTTCCAGGTCACAAATGGAGTAATTCTTTTTTTTTTCAATGTCGTTCAATAAAGAATTAAAAACCGATCCATGTCCATACACTAGATCATTTTTGGTTCTAGTATTTGAAGCACTTGTGTTCAAGTTCCCTGGTGAGACTCTTTTCTAAAACTATGTTGGAATCATGTCCAAAGAATAGTGAACCTTCCCGTAGTAAGTATCGGTTATTTATTGGCCACTTTATGAAAATTTCATTGCTTTTCGCCAAAGTACATTGACAATTTTTTCCGCAAGACAGTATGGGCCTTTTTTTCGATGTGGAATAAAACAATTGAAACCTATATTAGACTTTCATGCTAGAGTTGGTTGCCTGTCCCATGGCAGCTATGGAGGTTCGTTCTTTTACATCTGACTCCGCTTCACATCTATGTATATCGAATCGCAGGCAATATTAGCCGCGATGAGAAACCAATTAAACGGTAACCCATCCAAAATATAAAATGAACCTAATAACCTATCCAGTTATAATAGTAGTATTTAAATGCTAAATATGCCTGTGGGCCTCATTATAAAGAGATATCGATTCGAAATCCCTTTCAACCATAGTCTGCGGCGGAGAGAACTGGGCAAGGGTCCGACCGCAGTTCGGATCAGATAGCATTGTATGGTATTCCGATGGATCTAAGATGACTAAAGACACCGGAGCTGGCATAAGCGGACCCCGCGCCAGGATAACGGAATCCCCGCTGAACATCCCACCGCTTTCCGAACGGAGGTCCATGCCATATCCGCGTCCATAGAAATAAACCTCGAAAGTGGTTACTGAAATAAGAACATAGTCAGGCAGCGATAAAAGCCTTGACTGCACTCACGGTAAACTCAAAAATGGATCCTTAGTACCAACAACAGAGTCCTCTTGCAATGATTGCACGGCCATGAGGGCATTGAGGGTAACGAAATAGCAGACCAGCTTGCAAGAGACGGAGCAATAGTCCGGTCCTTCCTAATGGATCAGAGCCATTCTGTGGAGTCTCAACCTGCTCCATTAAGAGAAGCATAGGGGTATGGGAGCACTGCCCAGACTGGAATAACCGGAATACTCACGGGTCATTTGCGCTTGAAAGATCATCTTAAAAAAACATTTTTTTAAGCAATCGCAACTCAGCGCCACAAGTGTCTCAGAGTATACTTTGTGGACAATAGTACCATTGCAAAAACAGACCAACCAGATAAATTCCTAAAAGAAATAAAGCTGTCCGTGGTAGAAACTGGACGAAGATCTATGATGTATAGCACAATAGACAATAGTCGCGGTGCTTGGAAGAATACCTCCACCTCCGATGAAATCTAATCTAGGGTAGGTTTAGTCACCTGTCTTAGTGAAGCCTCAATTGGATCTATTGTTACCTCCCCCTGGATTAACTATGATACCTTTTCGATCTCTGCGCTTTCTATAAAGTCTAGTATTTTCCAAAGAGGAATAATTACGAATTCCGATAGATCAATTAAGCCCTAACTGGAATGATGAAGTATTTTATGAGAAAGTTTCTCACAAGAAATGTGTTTCGCCTTCGCCTTCGCCATCGCGAATTCCCCATATTTTGCTCTCAGAGAGACCAACTCCATCAAGATGCTTGCTCATGTAATAATGTCCAGTCAGAGCTGCCACTAGGGTTCGGGTCTGATTCTGATGTTGCAATGTCAGATATTCAGACGTTCTGTTCTCCGAAAACTTTGGCACAAATAGCTTTGAGTGTTTCTTATTATTATTATTATTATTAAATTGAATTTCGCTATAATTAAATCAGAAAGAGGTATTGCTAGTATGGGGTCCTTATCGAGTACTGCAAGGTTAAGAAGCATTTCTAAGCCAGCCGCATCGCCCGAGTGATACCCTGACATATCAGTCTTTGTTATTTTGTCAGCTTAAGCTGAATAGTTTTTTGCGTTGTTTTCATCCGCCAGACAGATGCTGTAAGTTTATTGGGCTTAGCAATAACGGTACACATCCAGTAGGTTAGTCTTGGACTCAGTCCCTAGTTTTTGTCGAGAAGGCACCTGCAGGTTCAGAGAGAAAATCTGATTCTTGCAAGAACTTTATCCAAATGAGCATTTCAATTGAATTTTTTGTCCAGGATGACTCGCAGGCATTTTACCATATTTCAGAGATTCTCCAAAAAGAGAATGCCTTCACCATCTTTCAGTGAATGCAACAATTGTGTTATTCTTTGGGTTGATACCTAAGCTGGCTGTGCACCAGGTGCTACCTGGTTAAGGGTACTTTGAACCAGCTCTGTAACTGTTTCTTTAAATGCTAGCAAAGATGGCAAAGTTGACGACTCTGTAACGTGATTTTAGATTTTCTTAGGTGCTTGGAATGTCGTCCACTACTAAGCATCCGAAGTTGGGTAATGGTACCTACTCCGCTCTGTGGACAGCCTTTTGCAACTGTCAGCTTGTATCGAAGTTATTTTTCTCCGTTCCAGCATGGTCTTGATCCAACTGCAACTCCGATCAATGTCGCGCTTTAGATACTTTCGTAGGAAGTGTTGTCAAAGCAACCTTCAGTATTTAAGGAGCAACCCACTGCCAATTTATTGTCCGTTATCGAATTCACTATAGTTGTGCCGAGGTTTTTAGGGCGTGAGCTTTAGACTTTCCTGCATCCAAGGAGCCTGGGACTCTAAATATGGACCGGTTTTCAGCAAAAGAAGTATTACTTTTTTTTTGAGTAATTGTTTTTAAATTTTCGTACAATTAGTGCCAACTTCATAATCTTTCACTTTCTAGAGGATCAAGGCCATTTCACTAACCTAGATTAGTTTTCGACTACATTTTTGACACAAAATTGTCATATATTCGATTGTAACATTGAAGAATCCTTTTCCTCTCGTAGGTCACCCAGCAAACAATTCGGGTTCCTATTGGATATACCATTCCTGGAATGCAACTACACCTTGTAGCTGGACGTGGCGCTCAACAGCAACAACAGCAGCAGCAACAACAACAACAACAACAGCAGCAACAGCATGCGCAATATTCCCAAAATCCCCGACTAGTAGCACCACGCTCCTTTAACTTTCCCCACGACGCGAACAATATGAAATTCACGGAACGCGGTGTTCCCGAAGGATCTGCCTCGACGTCTCACACGGACTGCAAGAACTTGATGTCACCAACGTCCGCCCAAGGCGCTCAAAATCAATGCAATCAATCGTCAGCTGTTTCACCAGCAGTTCCAGGTGCGGTTTTCTACGCAATGAATGTATGACCCAGTGACTAAAATATTCTTAAAATTTTACTATCTTAAAAAAATCCCGAAAAAAATATCCCAGACGTATCCGAAAATAGTTACGGGTCTTATATTCTGTAAATAAAAAAAAAACATTTATAAAAATTATCCAAAACTAAATATTTCTACTTACCAAAAACTCATCATTAAATTATTATTAAAAACAATTAAAATAAACTTAATAAGAAAACTAATATGAGTGAGATAAGTATATTGAGCTTCTAAGGTTTAAGCCAATCGTCTACTTCTGCTGCGATGTGTCCTCGTACTTACTGTGTAAAACAAAGAAAAAAATAAACAGATTATATTTAGTAAGCTAATTTAAAATTTATTTACATTGATGAAGTGTAATAAAAGAAATGAAGCTGCACAACGTTTAATTTCTAAGCTCAAAAACAAACGAAAAAAAAAAATTATTGAATTTAAATTAACGACTAGAGCATAATATTAAAATATTAAATCGTTCAACGACAACAATTTTGTAGTTTAACGAAAAAAAAACGGGAATGAAACTGTGCCAAATAGTGAAGATTTACTTTAATAAAATATTATGTAATTACACACCAAAGAAATACGGTTTTTTATAAGCATAGCAATGTAAAAAGTATTTAGTTTAAAATTACAATCTTAGACGTATGTTCGAACAAAGAAAAAGCAACATTCACTATTTTAATTGAATTTAAGCGATGATCTCAATCAAAGAACAAAGATATTGTATCAGAGACGTGTAAGTTCGAATGAACGAAAAATATTGAATAGAAAACAAAATCTAGAATTTATCAACTTCCCTACTTAATAACAAAAATATTTCTTTTCTTTTTTTCAAACAAATAAGTAGCTATAAGCATCTTACAAAAAAAGAGAGAACAAAACATAAGAAATTATTCGAATTATAAACAAAGCTGACACAATATTAATTAAATTAGCCATTAGACTAGGTTCCCTATCGAAGAAAAAAAATTGATTATCTCTTGTGAATAAAAAAAAATCGGCAATTTCATTATGCCGTGCAAAAATTCAAAAAACACTTTAAAAAAAACCCAAAAAAAAAAAATATTGTCATTGGCTTTAATAAAACATCCCCTGCTACTGATTTGTTTTGTATTTTCATAACAAAAATGTGTCTGTGGATGAATTAAATAAAAAATAATTAAATAAAAAAAAATTAAATAAACAAAAGTACAAGACATTTTAGTGTAAAATAAAATCAAAAGTTTTGAAATGCGCAATTTGGTATGTGGTAGCCAAAAATGTTATTTATTTTTTAATTTAATTCGTATATTTCTATTTTAGTTGAAAATTTAATAAATGTGGCACGTAACCGTTTTAGTTGAAATTTATTAGAAAAGGTTTAGTCTAGTTTCTTTTCTTCTTTAATATTAAATGCAACATAGAATCAGGAGCATTGAAGAAATTTTAGATTTATTCGAAAATATAAGAGAAGTGAAAAATTTGGAAAATTGAATATATCTTTTTTTTTTTTTTTTTTTTGATTTCGGTTTAAAGAGTCAAGTTTCAGTTGTTGACTGCTTCTTTTAATGTCTTTTAGTTATTTACTATTGCTACACAGTGCTAAATTTTTACTATTCTCAGAGTTTGGTATTAAGTGCTTAATTTGAAAGCAGTAAAATTACTATTAACAAATTTTTTGACGCACTCTTTTGATTTGTATCGATCGGAAATTTCCAAAAAACTTGCTACTCCAAAATTTTGTATTTTCAAATTTTATGACTAGTAGACCCAAAAAAAGCAACAAAAAAAGTCTGTCCGCCCGCCGTACACCGTACTCACAACTGTTTGAATGTGCTTAGCTCAGAACCCACTAGAGATATTACGTTGAAATTTGTATGGTGTGTAGAATGGGTGAAACCCTAAGAGTGGTATTTTTTGGGGTGATGAGTGTGTCAGGGTGGAGGATGGGGGTGTGTTTTAGACGTAAAATTTTAGTTTCCAGATCTCAGTAACCGCTTATGCTAGGAAGCTGAAATTTGTAACTTATTTAGAACTACGATAGTGAACCCATTTGCAAATTGTTGAAATTCGTGGAGGGGTATAGGAGTGCGTGGGGAAACAATTAGTCCGAAACTCTAGAAAGCGGGGATTAAAACATTCTAAAATTTATATCTCTTGAACAATTGATGGCAAGTTGAAACTTCGTGATTGTCTTTAGGGATACTTCAAGATTATACAAGGGCTATAATTTTTAAGGGGGTGGTGGGGTGGGATGTGTTAGTTCGGGGTGAATAACTTTCGATTATAATATCTTCCAAACCAATTACACCAGGATGATAAAACTTGGTTTCTGTTATGGGATCATAAGAGTAGTCTACTAACAGTAAACGAGAGGGGATGTGCAGGAAAGTGAGGGAATATAAATTGCTCAAGTTTATATATCTCAAAAACCGTACCAGATATGATGTGTTTTTACAGGAGTTGTGGTCAGTAAATCTCTAATAAGGAAAATGTTGGGTATGTAGATGTTGTGGGTGTATTGGAAGCGATTTTACTTCTGCGTGTTCGCCTAGAAACTTTCTTTCAAATTTTTCGACACCCAACACCCCTAACGGGGTGTAATGCGGCTGTGTACATATTCATGAATTATTACATATTTCTTAAGCGAGATAACTGGACCTCAATCGTCTACGATTAATCAAAATCATAATAGGTGCGTTTTTTTCAAATGGATCAAGATCAAATTGCAAAAAAAACGCTGTGGGATGATCCAAAAAAATTAATTTAAACGGTTGGAATTCCTGCTAGAAATGTCATGTATTATGTGTCAGCTGTTGTCTGATTTGAAGATTTATTGATATATTCTTGGCAGATACAATAGTGCACATAATGGATATAAACGAAAAAGAAGCTGTAATTACATAAAATTGCTATGTATTGAACCGATACTGTGCAGATATATGCGAATATTTTTTAATAAATACGGAAATTATTTATTGACTTTTGACAAATGTCAATTATCAGTTGGCATTGCAGTTGAGTTGCAGGGCGACAACTGCGAAAATGCGAAAATTTTGTTGAATTCACAAGCAGCTTTAATGATCCAACTATGATCCCATTTTGATTTTGGATCATCTCAATTGTTGTTGTTTTCAATGTAAAACGAATGATCTTGATCGTGATTCAGTTGAAAAAAACGCACCTAATGTTCTTCTCCAATGGCGCTGCAGACTGACCACTTTAATGAACTTCTTAAAGTTCTCCTTTCGTCTTATCGCAAATTTGCCATGAAGTTCATTGTTATTTGTTTGGTTTTCTTTCAACCTTTTTATACTCTAATGAAATCAAATAGAGTATTATAAGTTTAATCCAGTTCAAAAGTTTGTAACGCATAGAACCGAGTCTCCGGCAAAATAAAGTTAATATTTTTTTGTGTTTAGTTGTGACCAAAAACCCCAAATTCTTTTGCTGTTCATTCGTTGGTCTGTCCGTCCGTCCGTGCGTTTGCATGATAACTCAAGAACTCGTTGGTCTAAGAATTTGAAATTCTATCACCACTTATAAAATGGAAAAAGTAAGGTTAAGCTCGTTAATGGCGATATCCGTCCACTCCTTCGAGTATCTCCCATACAAGAGTCTTTACAACTCGCATTAAAAACTACATATTTCTCGACTGCTTGAATTTATGAATTCGAAATTTTTCTTCCTTACAATGTTTGAATCGAAAGTTTCGAACATGATGCAAATCGAATGAGTCCTTTGTGTAGCAGCCTAGAAAAATCCTTGAAAAATTTATTCAAGTACGAGTTAAAGCAGGTCTTCAAAATTTCACAGGAACTAGTTTTGATTTTACAATAGTCGCAGCAGGAAAAGTGTAATTTTTGAATCAAATTGCTCAACTACTTTACTCACTTGTTCTGGTTTCCAAAATTTCTTCAAATCTGGTTCGACAGACCAAAAAAGTTCAATTTTTTCACAAACATAGATTTTATTATATTTTCTTCGAGAATTTAATTATCGCAAGAGTAAGTGTAATTTTTATTCAATCATTCGAAAAGTAAAAACTTACTAGCTGTATAACTGCTGCAAGTAAACAAACTTTACATTATGAAGAAGAAATTTAAATTTAATTTAATTTTTAGCACTTTTATAGTTGTATAACAGTCTTGGGCTACCATTCAAGTCCTGAGAATAAGACATTAATAAAAACAATTGTACTTCGAAAGGACCTCTTCTATTCCTGGGAAACATCAATCAATGAAAATTGCGTTTCTGATCGAGTTTTTATTACTTTTAATATATTTCTTAATCTTCAATTGTATACGACAAATTTATATATCTAAGTTTTTGTACTTTAATTTAAAATTTCAAAAAAAGACCAGTGCTCCTATTCACATGTTGTAGTGATGTCCTTAATTAGAACACATATCGCATTCTTTTATATTATTATATGTAGAAAAATTGATACAGTTATATTTACTTTACGCAGACTGTTTTATGTATAATAAATAATACGTTTTTAATTTTATTGAATTATTTTAAAACTATTACAGGGTATAGAAATATTTTTTAAAAGAAAAATTATTTAACACTTATTTATGTCTCTCCAGACGATAGTACTGTAAAAAGTCGAGAGTGCAAAACCAAATGGCTAATAATATTAGATGAATTAATAACATTTTTGGTCTACCTCGTGAATAATAACAACAAATAAATAAATATACGCAATATAAAAAATGAAAACCAACAAACTGTTACACATTAAGAGAATCGAATAAACTTTAAGTGCTACTCAGTCAAAACAAACAAATAAGAAGAAATTTTCAATCGAATGTATATTAAACGAAACCTTAATATAATTATCAAATAAAATTATAAAACTTTGTTTCTTGATATAACCCCATTTTTAAGTATATAAAATATACGAAAAAGTAAAGAAACAAAGAAAATCTCTATAAGAGAGGCCTAAATTATTAACCGGTTCAGATTCTCAAAAATAAAAAAAAAATTAAATAACAAAAAAAAAGAACATTATACGTGTTAATAAATTATTAATTTGTAGAGAATATTTATGTTATGTGTTTGTATCTAAACAAATAAAAAAAAAGAAGATTTAAAAAACAACAACATTTATCTTGTAAGCGAAAAAGTTTAATTAAATATTTTAAAAATAACTATTTTTTGTTGTTTGTTAATTTATTATAATTTACTTTCAATTCCACTGGGTGTCATTTGGTTGGCAACTTTTTAAGGGTGATTCCTTGAAATTTTGATAAAACCAATGTAAATTGTTAAGGCTGGTTTACATGACCAATGCAAAAATTTTTTACTGAGATTGTGAGGGAGCTAGCTTATTGAATTTTCAATGGAGCAGAAAGCAACAACTGCAAAAAACAAAATTGACAGAAATATCGTCAATATTTTTTGCTGAACATAATATCTGTTCGTTTCACTCTTGACCAGTTTGTCGTTAGAAATTTTCCTTCTCCCTCACAATCTCAGTAAAAAATGTTTGCATTCGTCATGTAAACCAGCCTTTAATCTTCAAAACTGAAAATCACAACTCAACGTCTTCTAACTGGTTTGATCTTGGTGGAGTAGTGCGGGAGGGCGGAGGTAAAGAATACGACTCAAACGCTCGTAATCCAAGATAAAGACATTCTAAAATCCATATCTCTTAAGCGGTTTATGCCACGAAATTGAAATTGCATTGCATCTGCATGTATACTATAGAAAAAGAGACCGAAAATAAAAATTTAAGAGGCGGTAGTGGCGTCCAGGGTGAAAAACTGGAGATTAAAACTCTAGCAAAACAATTGCGTTACAAGTCGGCATATGAAGTTTTACTACGGAGGTGGGAAATAAGAATTTTTCCAAAATGTGACATCTCATATTTCAAGAACAGTATGAGGGACTCGTACTACAAAAGCCGTTTAGAAAGAATATCGAATATCTATGGAAGTACAGAAGGGCGACAATTTTCACGATTTTAGTCATATCTCTTAGGTCTTAGGTCTTTTGAAATATTGAATTAATTTTTATTTTACAAATTCTTTACAAAAATGCTTAGACATGCTTTCGGATTGCTTGAAATTATATTCCTAAGAAGGTGCAAAGTGATTGTATACATTTTCATGAATTCCGACATATCCTTTAGGTCTGATGAAATTTCGGAAAACTGTTCACTCCTACGGGCATAGTTTATAATCACCTAAAATTAAATTTAAATTTTTTTTCCATTTCAGCCAGTAAGAAAATGTAAATGAGATGAGCACGTTTTCACGAATTCCGTCATATCTTTTAGGAGTGATATGACATCGATATGCTTTTTACTTCCTCCGGTTTTCTTTATATTTGTCTAATAACTAATATCAGGATTTTCGAATGTTAAACCCACAAGTGGTGTTAGGGGTTGAATAAGTTTTCACAATATTCGCTATATCTCTTAGAATCGATAAGATATCAATTTGGCTTTAACTTTTATATTTAGGTGCTAATCAAATCTGAGAATTCAACCTCTAAGATGGTTTAGAGGTTTCGCAGTATCACACATAAGACCTGATGCCATATTGGTTTCATAATCAACCCCAAGGGATGTAAAGGTGTTGCGTATGTTTGGACAATTTTAGTTCTGTTGAGATTTACTTGGTGGAATCAATTAATTTATATATATAAATTTTTACTTGTATTCAATTTAATTTATGAACTCTTAACAAGTAATGCATTCTTTGCATTAATGTTTTCGCCTAAATACCAATCTTACGACTTTTCAAAATTCAACTTCAGAGGTGATCTAAAAAGTTTGTGTACGTTTTCACAAATTTTACAAAGTCTCTAGTGTCGTATAAGATATTAAATTAGTTGTATCGTTTGTTCCACGCTTATTTTAGATTCAACCTCCAAAGTAGTGAGGTTTCAATACGTTTTCTCAAATTTTGTCATAATTCGTCTAATTTCTGGTGTTTTTCATATTTAACCCGGAAGGGAATGTAAAGTATAAAGTTATATACATAAGTTCCCACGAAGATATCACGAAATTCGAGACATCTACACTTGGTTTTCATGTGTGCAATCGGCTAATAAAAGATATATTGTTTTTTATTGATTTCAATATTTTCATAAGGTACCACTAATGAATATTGAAACTAGTACCTTACATGGAGCAATTGTAGCGACAAAACTAGCACACTAAGAAACATCCTTTTCTCGGAAGAACCAATGTTTAATTTTGAATTGACCTATCACGGACTATGACTATGATTGCATTCAATATGGCAGTGACCAAAACATTCTATCGCACCCTCAGTTTAACTGTTTTTCAGTGGCGTGGCGTGATTCAACAAGAGGAAGCAATTGGTTAATATCAAAAATTTATTATTAGTATGCTTTCTACAAATTTATTGCGTATTAATTGAACCGCTCCCATTAGCCAATCAAATTTCATTTTCCTGATATAATTGGTTCGGGAGATATTCTAATACAAATGTCTTTACTCCCGCCCAAACAACCCACCACCCGATTCAAAAATTTTAACCTTTGTTTAATCTCCTATTATCACTTAAGACAACTACAGAGTTTCCATCTTTTGAAATCAACCGTTCAGGAGATATATATTTTAGAATGTTTCAACCCTTGTTTTCAAGCACTTCGGACACATTGCTTTCCCCTCTACCACGCCTCTTAGCTCTACTTGCCAAATTTTGCAAATGGGTCCACTGTCACAGTTCTAAATAAGTGCCAAGTTTCAACCTCCGAGCGTAAGTGATTACTATTTAACACACATACCAATAACATATCAATTCAATTCTAGACTTTGTTTAGAATTCAATATTTACCTATCCTACTCTGGTAACTCTGATCAGATCTCGCTTCCTTTGTTGAAAAGTTATCTGCTGCAGCTAAAGTATTTTTTCTACTACTCCATTGTTCGAAAATTTGTTTTCGTGACACCACAGTGTGCTTATTACGGAATAAAATGAACGCTCATAGATGCAACTTTCAAATTGCTTCCATGTGTCTTCTTCTTAATTTCTTTTCGCTTGCCCTTTTTGCGGTGTTACCAATTTGGCTGCACCAGATATTCGCGAGAAGTTTTATGCGAACATTTATTTTGACTGTGCCAAAGAAATTGCGTGAAACATAATTTTGTTTTCAGGATTTTTCTGTGCGATTTAGAAAAAACACATTTTAGATATTTTTCAGTAAAATGTGAGGGAAGCAATGTATCCTTGCTTCCATAGGCGCCACGCCACTGCCTGTTTCCCTTCCTTGGTACGGAAAATGTCAACAATTTCAGAAAGCTATTTGGGAGTACTTTTTTAGGTACCAATTGGTGCGGTTACATACCTTCAGGTGTACTTGACTAATGACACAACGAAGTGAGTAAATGCGGAATAACGTACAGAATACTAGTACTACGTTACAAGCAAGGATGTTGAAAATATATGTAATACCAGTTCATTTTGTGACTTAGTCATCATTATTAATTCACACGACCTGACAACACGCATGCTCGAATTATCTTGTACTCACGATAACTCGGACTTAAACCAAGAAATTTGATTTTAAACACCTGATTGTATTTATTGTAAAAAAAGAAATTGATAATTATTCTCACTATGCACATTTTTACCATTTATAAGTATACGGAAAAATAAAGCTACTAAATCGGGTAGCTACCATACAAATACTTTAAAAAAAAAATGATCCGAACAGGCGAGAAGGAGTTATTTGTTTTTTAGATAATCTCATATAAATATACAGTCTACTCCCCACTGTTTTAATATCTTTAACTTATTCCGGTAGAATAAAATAAAAATATTATAAAGATATGTTCGATTTTGTTTAATAATTTGTCAAGGTAACAAGAAGAATATCTAATTTCATTAATTTTCTTTAAATTTTCTATTTATTATTATTTCCACTCACAACATATCTCAATGGTTTAAAGCTCGCCGAAAAGCCGGCCGAAATTACTTCCCACTTCCAAGGACTTCTACTTAACAAATCCTTTTTTTTCGACATCTGATTCCACCTCTCTACACGCGACATAAATCTCACTACACGAGTACCTAGCTCCCAAAAATATTTAGTCACATTTTGTCTTACGAAAGGAAAATAAAAAACCATAACGTCAGAAGGTGATGAACAACTATAAAAAGGACTAAGACTTTTTGAACAGCTTCTGTGCCCTTGAGCCTTGACTTCTTGAACCCTCCCTAAAAGGCGGAGTTATCCGAATGCTCTGCCAATACGTTTGTCCCAAAAACGTTGATATGACAACTTAGGCCACTCCTCACGTCGGAAGCTCATTAGCTCACAGGTCAGATTAGGTCAAAGGATACCGATCTTATGGCCTTTTAGTGCCATAGAGAGCGACCACCCATCGAACAAGCTCATAAATCAGTCGACGTCGAATGTTGCGTTCATTACGCGTGAGGGTGTCGTAACTTGTTCGTTATCACAAATGGCTTTTTACCCCGGTAATTCGTTTAGGAGCTATCGGATGAAGTGAATGTTATTAAAAATAAGAATTAAAAAATAATAATAAAAAGTGTAGTGTGTAAAAAAAAGGATTATTATTAAAAAGGTGAGCCAAATGATTTTGAAATGTGATTATTCTGTGAGGCTGTCGAATTTTAAACAATACATAGCATGATGTTCGTGAAAGTTGCAATTATTATTAAAAAAAGTTATGATACTTAAGTTCTATTTCAATTCTTAGGCATTTATCGTGATGAAATTTCTTAAGAATTTTGAATAGAATACTGGTGAATCTCTTTCAAGATTTTTTTTGTATCAGATAACTATTTGCATTCATGTGTTTCCCGTTCAATTAGAATTTAGTTTGGTTAACTATACGTAAACCAGAAAATTAATTTTATTTAAATTTTACAACAAAATTATTGATTTGTGTTTATTAATTGAAGATAAAAGAGAAAAAACGAGAAAATCTTTAATACGGTATGCGTGCTTCACTGTTTAAACAACTAGGCAGTATTAAGGACTCTCAGATCAGTTAATTAATGGCAATCAGAGTTGTGAGAAAAGTCCTGCGCGCTTACTAATGAAACGTCTTATCGAAGTGTTGTGCTGTTTGATCCTTTTGATTCGGAGCTTAAATTGTTGTACTGACTCCAACTCCAGCTCCACAACCCCAATTTATTTGTTCGGGTAGAAGTGCGAAACACATTTAAAGGTGCTCTTACACGAGCGATTAAAATTGCTCAATTTGCAGCAATATTCGTCAATTTCGGCGTCACAAATATATGAAGCAATACACAGCATCAATAGCAACAGGCGATGTGGATAAGCTTTTCGTCAACTCGTTGCTGAATTTTGATTAGCGATATTGAACAATATCCAGCAATTCAGTAATTAGGGCTTACACGAGCAATCCAGTTTATGAACAACACGAAAGCAAAGTTGACAAACAAATCTAAAATATTTGAAATCCAAGCCGTTACAACATGAAACTTAGCAAATAAATTCAAAATTAAAAACAAAACTTGACAAAGAAATTACCAAAGTGGGGACAATTGCTCGGAATTTTCCAAGTCAGTAGAAATACAGTAACTATTGGGCGACCAATACCTGCAATCTGTGGAAACATTGCCGAGATATTGCCGCAACTAGCCTGGTATTGCCCTGTATTATTCCACTAATCGCGCCACTAGTTTTGGCAATAGTCGTCGGGCAATTAATTGCTTGAAAAATTACTCCAACCTTAACGCTGAGATGAAGTATAGATTATTGTTAAAGTACCAAATAATAATAATAATAATCAAGGACACAACAGAGCAATTTAAGCCTTGAAGTTATGCTAAAGTTACTTCATTACGAGACCAATGGAATACTAGGAGGTGCAGTGGTCAGCCACACGCTCGTCCGTGATTTTAAACTCATGTACTCATTTATAGCTGAGTGATCTGGTAGACCGGAACCCAATCCCATTCTCGAAAACTACTTTTTGCCAAGCAGATTCGAACTTGGTACCAGGAAAAAACTGATACAGTGTGACTATTTTCAACTGCAAAATCATCGAAAAAGTGATTCGTTCACGCGTATTTAATAATCTAAAATTGAAGAAATCGGGGTTCACTTTCCCGGCGGCGGTTTCCAGAATAAGGGTGTATATTTTAAATTGCGTAGTAACAATATTCTTTCAACCATATGATGAATGGAAATAACTATATTATGGTATCATTCATGTTCTACATTGCATGTGCCTCTAATAACAACATGTCCACAATTTGAACGTATCGTTTGTCAATAGATAAATAATTTAAAATATGAACTCCTTGCAAAGGAACGCAAACTTACCACTTCTTTTCTAGTAGACGTTTAATATTTATACTCCAGGTGGAATCATACGGTATTATAACGCGAAAACTTTGTAACGAATAGAATCGGGTATAGGACGAATAAAATTGATATTTTATTTTATAGTTAGTTGTGGCCACAAACCCCAAATCCGTTTCCTGTCCATCTGTTCGTATGTCCGTATACCGTCTGTCTACCTGTCTGTCCGTTTGCACTATAATTCAAAAACCCATTTGACCTAGGACGGTGAAATTTTGCCATTACCTGTAAAATGGGAAAAGTAAAGCTAAGTTCGTTAATGGCAAAATCCTACCACAACTTCGAGTACCTCCCATACAAGAGTCCTAGTTGAATGCTTAATTTACAGTACTCACTATAACTCAAGAAACCGTTTAGCAAAGAGCTCCAACTTTAGTACAAAGTGGTTAATTCAGTGGAAACAACGTTCACACTTACTTTTCAGAAAAATCCTATAGGGTCATTCCATCAAGTATCGCAAAAAAGGACAATTTTGTGATCTTACCATCGCCGATTCTTTTGAAAATTTGTGAACTTGAAGAATTAGTTATTAATATGTTAAAGATTTGGCGAAAATGGAGTCCGACTCTTCTTTGAAAATTCATATCTCTGTTCATTTTTATCATAGAATAATAAAATAGGTCTTATTTTAACCCTTATCGGGCCAAAGAAATAAATCTTAATCACGCCGAAAACTTACTTGGTTACCTCCTATTGAAATCACTTAATTTCTTTTTATTATGCATAAATTTGGTTTAGATATGTTGTTTACAAGTGTGTCTACGAAATACTCTTGCAAGTAGTAAATCATAATTTAAGTTTAAGCTTCTTTTGTTTATCAGAAATAGTAAAAGAAAACCAATAGGTACCCGGGTACCTCTTTGGCCCGATAAGGGTTAAACGGGAAGTTTGTCGCAAAATAATAATAATATCAATAAAATTTATCCTTAAATTTTTTTTTTAAGGATAACGATTTTGTCCTTTATCTTTGAATATCTTAAAATGCCAAGTTTTTTTTTCTTTTTTTTTATATATTTGGTGTATAATACTATTTTTCAAAACATATCAAAAAATCAACTACGGATCTCAATGGGATCGGGGTAAAAAAAATCAAAGAACATCAGTACTTCTCAATTTACTTTATAGAAAAAGTGGAGTGACCCTTGAATATCTCAGAAACCCATCATTTTTTTTCTTTTACTTTTTATGTTTTGTGTACTATACTGTTTTTCAAAACATATCAAAAAATTAGCTTGGGATCTCAACGGGATCGGGGTAAAAAAATCGAAGAACATCAGTGCTTTTTAATTATGTTATATAAAAATTACAACTATGTATGTATAACATAATTGAGTAGTACTGATGTTCTTCGATTTTTTTGACCTCGATCCCATTGAGATCCCAAGTTGATTTTTTAGGTTCACAAATTTTCAAAAGAATTGGCGATGGTAAGATCACAACTTTTGCGATTCTTGATGGAATGACCCTATACTCTTTCGGGTTGCTTCCTTAGATTGACAGTAGACAAAGGTCATTAATTAAGATGAGATGTAGAGCGGGAGAGAGAACTGAGTCCTGGGGTCCGCCGGAATCGATGGGAAAGTGTAACACAATCCGTATAGAACGTTTTGGGGGAAAACTCTGTATCCATTGAAAAAAATCAGCCAACGGAAATTGGAACGTGTTCAATTCGGGCTTGCGGTGTATGTTACTATGTGACTGAAAACCTAACAAAACGTTCAGGAAGCGGTTAGAATATCGTGTAACATATGAATTATATAATTGGGTCATATTCCGGGATGCGGTCTAGAGGTTGAAGAAGACAAAACTTAAAAATAGGTGATTATTAGACAAGCCTGGGGAAGTGAAAAGATATTCGATATCTGATCAGACCTGAAAGATATGGTGGAATTCATGTAAAAGTATATAACCACTTTACACCCTCTTAGGGGTCGAATTTCAAAAAATCTTGAAAACACATTCTAGGTATTTATATGAAGAATCCGTAGAATAAAAACGAATTGAATATTTGAAAAGACCTAGTAGATATGACGAAAATTGTGAAAATATATGCATTTTATATTTACTGATAATTTTTTTCGCCCCCCCCCCCTTCTGATCGCCAATGAATATTCGAAATTTTTTTTATCAGAATTACTTTTCTAGTTGATTTATACATACGTACTGAGTTTCAACTTTCCAGCACAAGCCGTTCTAAAGTTAGGAAAAACACCCTCAACCTCGTAGCATACTACCCCTAAAAAAAAAAAATTATTTTTTCTCCATGCTACTGCTATAGTTCTATCTAAATACGAAGTTTAAGGCTTATATCATTACAGGTTCTTAAGATATAAACATCGGAACTTTTTCCTTCTCGCCCTTCCCCATCTTCACCCTCTACACCCCTACCTTAAATTTTTTTCCCTACTAGGGTTCTATTGGGCCTACTTCTGGTAAGAATTTGAAGCATCTATCTTACACTGTTATTGAAATATGAAAAGTGATATTTTTGAAAAATTCTAATCCCCTCCACTTCTATGCTCCCCTGCCCGTTCAAAGATTTTACTTTGAGCAATCTTTATTTATCAAGCTTTATACCCAAACCGAATTTTGTTTTACTGGTGCCTCTGGTTTGTGAGATATCGTAATCTTTAAAGTATTTCAACCCCCACGCCACCACCCTACTAAAAAATTTTGTTTCAATCTACTCTCCTAGTATAACTTCAGATATTTGTTAAGTTTTAATTGCTTGCCATTAACGGTTTAAGAGATATGGATTTTAGAATGTGTCGATCTCGGCATTTTTGCGTTTCGGATGCATTATTCCCTCTCCACTCCCACACCCCTTCACCCATATAAACAATTTTTTTGCAAATGGGTCCACTATCAAAGCTCTATAGAAATTCTAAGTTTCAGCCTCCTACTGTGGTTGCTGAGATTTAGAAACCAAAATTTTTCGTCTAAAACGCTTTCTCCACCTTCCTCCTCACACCCTGACCCCTCAAAAAAATTTCACTTCAAGGGGTCTACCATGTCTATTTAGAAAAAAAAATTCAATTTAATAGCTCATAGGGTTTGCCAACTATAATTCCTCAAACGAGTTTGCGTACGGCGGACGGCGCACTGACGGACTGAAATTTTTTTTTGCTTTTTTGGCGTTTATTAGTCATAAAAAGTGTATAAAAAATTTTTCAGAGTAGGAAATTTTTTTTTTTAAAAATCCGTAACAATAGATAGGTACTTTATTGTTAAAATAATACAGTAAAAGAGTGAACTAATGGTTGTTACTCTGTTAGTAAGAGTCATTTATGCTAAAGTCTGCCAAACTCTGCCAAACGCTTTAGCGATGTTAAGGGCAAGCACTTGACCTTCACAAAGCTTCTGAACTCATGCATTCAGCGTTCCATTAGGTAAACCAAAAGTTCATCTGTAGAACGACCGGAATGGGACAGATCTTTGTCCAACGGGTAGGTAATAATTCTGTGAATGACAAGATTGTCCATTATTTGAACAAGCACGGATATAATGGCTATAGGGCTATAGTTAGCAGGATCCGCTTTGCTTCCTTACTTAGGAATTGGTTGAACATTCGCATAGAGAGATATATAGAGATATAATACTGAAGAGACGACCAGACGCCGTCTTTGTATGAAGCATTTTGAAGAATTTCGAAGCAAAATTGAACGGTTTTGTATGGAGAGTTTGATGCCAGGTGGCTGTGAAATGCAAATAGTAGCCTAGTATTCAAATGTTTGGCGTTTTTTGTGAGCAAGATTCTAATATGTAGTATCATAGTGTTCATTGCTGGTCCTTTTCGAGTAACAGTCGCTGATCGTCATTTCCAGTACATATATTATAGGTACATATCTCTCTGATCATTCGCAACTTTTCACTTCGTTGGAAGCACCCTAAAGAGCATGAGAGATAAAAGTGATTGCGAAGCGGCTTTGCAAGAGAGGGAAAATATATTTTGAGAACTATGGGATGGATACCATCCAGTCCATTAGACTTGTGGACACTGAGCCTTGGAAATAACCCTAGTTCAAAAACGAAGTGATGGCAGCAAGAAACCAGATATTTAGGGTTTGTTAGACTTTAGTTCGAAGGTCTTGAATTTCTAGCGAAACTTGCAGCATAAAGGTTAGCATTTTCAACAGGATCTACTACGGTTTCGTCACCACCGACCACTAGCGTGCGTGCGTAGACAGTGGAGGGGATGTGATAAGGTTCTACAGATCCCCTTTTTATTCAAGCGTATCCTGCCAAAGACCAATAGCACAATAAGAGAGTATTTGAGTATTTATACTTCTAATATTATTTCATTCATAGTAAATACTAGCTCTAAATAAAACCCTTGAGTGAAGGTAAGAATCGAACACGCGTTCAATTCTGCTTTTGCTGCATAGGTTTGGCGCACGTTGCCACTGCGCCACCGAAAGCGCCTCATTTTCATTTCATAAGAAAACAAAATCGAACGAAGAGTCCAACTTCGTGTTTTATAAAGAAAGTAATTTTTAATTCATATATAAAAATAGTTAATGTTACACAAAATTGTACAGTTCAGTTGAAAAGAACACGAACAATTTACAATACCAGTAATTTCAAGTAAATACTTTATTATTAAAAATTGGATTGAAAATTAAATACTTTCAAAACAATGTAGTGAAATTGTTAGAAGAATTTATTCTTAGTAGAGATGGGCAAAGTAGTTCCTTTCAGTAAAGTGAAGCACATCACTCCGAGTTTAAAGAACGAGTTCACTGAAGTAGTTCCGGGACAGTTCATTCCCTCGTTCTGTCAGTAGATGTACTAAGGACCTGAAAGAAGGTCATCAGAGTTCCGGAACTCGTAAGTGGTTCCAGAACTAATCGTTCCTTTGCTTCGTCAGTATAGGTTTTTTGTCACGTGTCCAACTACAGTTTACCAAAACGAGTGAGTAACTTCACTCACTCATTTCAATGAAGTGTTCTTTTGGAACAGTTCACTCCTCAACAATCCATCTCTAGCCCCTAGTGTTTGATTGGGCCAAACTATTCGCAGATGAGCGTGAAAGAGTCAAAAATAAACCCCATGGTCATGATCGGTAATCGACAAGTTGGTTGAGCGAAAACAGTCAATGCTGCATGCAATTTTCAGTTTGGGCGTCGTTCTTTTGTATGACAACTCCCGTTCACACAAGAGGCAAACTGACAAAAATTCACTGGGCACCCTTGGACTATGTTCCACATAATCTTGCTTTTTGATCTTGCTACTTCCATTTGTTTGGTCACTTTGTCACTCAGTAGGTATAGTTACACAGCCAAGATTCTCTATGAACGAGGTGCTGAAAATTTGCCCAATCTGGATTGGTATTTATTAAAGAAGAACACCAAACAAACATCCCCATTTTTACTGAGACCTATCGTTAAATTTTCATGGAGGGCATTAGGCAAACTAGTAATACACCTTCTAAATTTAATTCATCTTTGAAACAGCTACCCTTACTTTTGTAAGGAGTGTGCATTATGAAAGTCATTTTTAATTTGAAATGCTGACAGTTTTTAAAATAACTCCCTACAAGCCTTCATGTAATCGACAGCAAACAAGGGAGTCAATTTGTCAATCGGTTGATTGATATCCTGGCGTTCACATCATCCAATCGAAAATTTTAAAATAATTGTAAACCGTTCAAAGTTGAAATGACGATGCGAAAAAAAAACTTGCCCTTACCTTAGCTCCAACAACATATGTCTTAGCTTCCCTGTATCTTACAGGCTTTTGTTGATTTCGATTTAAGGTCCTTGTTACGGTTAAATCATCGCACCCTCAGAATTGTAAAATAATGCGGCCACATGTCACAGGTCACACGGCGGCATTCAGTTTACATCAATTTTTTCGTTCATGTCGAGAAGTTACACAACAAAATCAGTCGACATTCCAACCCCTCGGCTCCATTAACATCGTATCCAATGCCGGCAGTGGCTTTTCCGTGTTTTTTCCGGACCGTACCTCCGGATTTCCCATGCAAAGGATCGAGTCCTTGCATTCAGGTAAGAAATGTAATTGCAACTAATTATGGACGCGTGCCCCCTAAGCGGTACATATTTTACGGTCACTTATGTCCTTATGGTGTAACTTGACTTATACGAATCCTTTGTTTGATTGCAGGTGACCCACAGGTGAACGGATTCCGCGGAAATGCTTATGTGCGAGACAAAGGCAGTCGGCAAGGAAGCACTGTGCAAGGTTTGCGGCGATAGGGCGTCAGGTAAACATTACGGAGTTCCGTCGTGCGATGGATGTCGGGGCTTTTTCAAAAGGAGTATCCGCAGGGATCTTCAGTACGTTTGCAAGGAAGGTGGGAAGTGCACGATTGATGTTATGCGGCGCAATCAGTGCCAGGCGTGTCGGTTTGGAAAGTGTTTGCTGGTGAACATGAGGAGAGAAGGTAGGATTTCCGTATACTCCGCCATAGGCATTTCAAGACGTTGTTATGCTGTTCAAAGGAAGATTGCCTTGATGGCACTTATTAAAAATGTATCTTTAATAGCTTCTTCCGAGTTGGGACACAATCAATTCATGTGAATTATTGAACATTGTTAACATATGCCGACAAAAATAGCGTAAATAGTGCAAACGTATCAAATATTAACGAATAACGATTATAGACATTATCTCTTCTATTATTATTATTTCTGAAATTTACTTTAAAAGCAGAAAAGGGCTTTTCTGTGTCACTGTTACAACTTCCGCACTGGAGTTTTTGATCGACCTGAAATTTAAATAAAAATAATTTATTGTTGGCCTAACATTTTTGTATTTCCATGTCATCTGCTAAAAATCAAAAAAATAAGTTAGTAATAATATGCCGTTCGTCGCACTCTAAAGCGTTTGAAATCCCGTACCTTGCGAGCCAGTTGAGTGGAGATATCGACCGTCACGTCCCTCTAACAGTAGAAAAACTAATCGTGGTTACAAAATATGCGGCGCTTACATACTGCATTTGTTAGGTTAGGCAAGGTGGGTAGCTATTGACAGAGATTGCTAGCTCCCGCTCGCGATCCGTACGTCGTACGAAAAACTGGTGTATCCGAAACTTGTAGGGAGTTTAGTCCTCTACAACTTTGCCATATAAATATGTGACCTATTTTTTTAATAAAAATGTTAGAAAACTTAAAAAAAAACCTGGACAATCTCGTAATTTTTTACACTTTGCGCTTATTATTATCATTAAATAATGATTTCACAAAAAAAGTTGTTCAAGTAAAAAAAGATAGAGAATTTAATTCTCTATAAATTTGGTTCCTACTATTTTTAACGAGAAATGCAAAATACGGCTACAAATCGACAAAACAGAAAATTCAAAATTTCGGGCACACGCCATATCAAATTTTGATGTAAATCTGTGATTCCCTATTCTACTCCATCATTGGAACCTAACTACGTCAAAACATTTCGCCTTCCATGTTTTTTTTTAAGAATTCCTACATAGATTTACTTTACTACACAGGCAGACAGATCATAAAGAAAACAGACCACCCATGATAACAACATAAGATCACTAGAGAAAGTCGAGGCTGGTACATTTCGTTTTGTATTTTTATAAAACCGCAATAATATACAGTCATCCGTTTCCTTGACATGGAGCGTGTCTGTAATAAAAAGGTCGACTTATACGACTATCAAGAGTACACTGCCATTAATGTATGTATGTATGTGTATGAGCTTGGAGCATAACAAAGTTGGAACACAATGGATCCACAGTGATCTCTCGTGGTGGGCTGTGGCATAATGGTTCAGTCTACCGTTATTAACCTATAACAAAGTCAGTCTGCAGAGGTGGAATCTCCACCTTACTTCGGCTACTTGTGATCGATAATATCCTTGTGGAATTTGAGACCCTCGGAGCCAAAGCATACACATACACCGATGTCTCAACGAAACACTTACCGACAATTAGTAATTTGATGGAAAGAGCACTCAACAAACTACAACAGTGCCTTAGGGGTCGACCGTTCTTAAACTGCATTGTTCGTCTTCACGAAGAAATACGAATTTTCAGGTTTTTCGTTACCAACGATGGGAAGTGACGAGCTATATCTTTCTGATAGCGCTTAACAACTCGGGGTTATTCCAGACAAGAAACGAAGTCGGGCATTCTTAACTTTATCGGCACACAGCTAAACATTACTCTCTGCTTGGTGCCAGGAATCCAGCGGGATGAGCTAGCTGATGAAGTCGCTCGTGCATGCTCCAGCAGCTTAAGCTTACAAATAGAAGACTGTCAAATGGCTAATTCCATCGAATCCGTACAACAGTCTATCGACTCACTGCTTGCTGTGGGCAGGTAATAGACCTGTACCTGACCTGTTCGAACCTGACCTCATGCTAAAAGAACACTTTGGCCAGAATACGATCACGTGAAAATCAAGTTTGTTTTGAGCTTGAGGCTAGCACTCTAATTGGAGTGCTCACAGGGAAATTCCAGATTGGAAGCGGGGCTACCACCAAGATTGTTTGTTGATCAAAAGAACTGAAATAATAACTCCAATATCCATCCTAATCTTGATGCACACTGCTTTAAGTAGTCGTCGATTGTTTTAGCCAGGCAATGCTCTGCTCTTCAGGGCTCTCTCGTAGAATCCGTTTAGGTCCAACTAGGGACCGTTAAGAGCCAAATATCCACCCACTTTCTTACAAATGCGAACTCCAGATGGACTGACCAACTCCGTCATATCTAGGAAGATATGGCCGTCCTACTGCCGGAGAAGAACAAATGAACTCCTAAGCAGGAGCTGTGTGGACGTCTCCAGAGTAACGGCAGTCAGTACAGGTCACTGGCCGACGGCGTCCATGCGGCAGACTGGGTATTCCCTTACACGTCAATTGCCACAGCTATGAAAAGGTAAACAAGAGGAAAACTGTTATCCACCTTCATTGCGAGTGTCTAGCCCTAGCTCAAACCAGACTTCGCATACTAGGCAAACCTTTCTCTAATAACCTTAACGAGATCTCGAAGAACAAGATCGTCAGAACTGATCCTGAACAACTCCGGATGGATATGATAATCCACTGGAGCCCCAGGTCTCTGTTAAACCATATATCGACTTCATCAACCCTTAACGACCACGATAAATGTAGTAGAATTCTATTAGTGCGGAGTAGGCAAATTTGACTTCAAAACTGTAGTAGATATACTACAATTGTAGTATTGGAAGACACGCTTGACGAATGGGTGCCGATACAAATCATTTCTATCGTAGCTGCGATAACACAGAAGTGGAAGAACCAATCTTCCACGTCTTATACGATTGTCCGGCTAAATCGGAAAAAATAACACGGAATCTCGGCGTGCATTTCCACGCGATACCGATAGATGAAAGCTATGTAGCATAGCATGTTTTATGAAACCAACAAAATGGCTTTTAAGTTTCACGTTTGATCATACCCAAACATGGAGCACAACGAACGAATACTCCGTCTAAGCTAAGGTGGAAGGCATCATTCCACCACATTAGTACTATACAATACCATACCAAGGTGTTCAGGTTGTCTCTCCCACAAAATTCGAAACCTCTAAATTGAATATTAAGTTCGATATGTCCGTTGATTCGGAAAGAACTTCTGAGGCTGTCTGAATCTATGCACTGTGACCCAGTTTACCTCATATTCTGCTCACTCGATATCTTTATAGTAATTTTGATGGAGTAGGTTGAAATTCAACAGAATGCGTGCTACATACCGTTCTCCTGTCGAGGTAAAAGCTGACCACTCAATTGAGAAAACAAACTTAAGATGGGCAGACGATATTACATGTCACGCTGCAAGACAGATCTGGCCAAGCTGAACCTAAAACGTCCTATGGTACAAGGTTGACTTAGCTCAAAAGGACGAGTAACAGTACCACAGTCGGTGTCCTGAATTGACACAGTCTTATAGGTCGACCTCTTCCCAAATGACTTCAGTAGAAGCTGCCTGGATGAGGAGGACAACGAGATAGTCCTCCCACCTTTCTCTGCACCTGTCCAGCTCTATCCTCTAGAAAGCAAGCCCATCTTGGAGCTGACTTCTTCAACTATTTCTTAGTGACCTTGCCACAATAGATGTCACACCTCATAGAAAGCTCAAAATAACTTGACGACTAGGAATGGATTCGATGATCCTGTGGTTACACAACGAACCTTTTTGTTAGGCCTAAGTGTGTCCGTGTTCTCACGGGCAGCCACTCGTACCTACCCTACCTGAGCTGACCACCAAGTTTATAGTAGTAGCTAAGTGCAGTGGACTCCAAACAGTGAGATACTTCCTTGGTTTGTAACCCACAAAGTCATGCACTTGTCCCCAGTGATATAAGGAAAAGGGATACTATAAATGGCTCTTCGACAACCGTATCGTGAAACGAGCACTACTATGTCTACTGTCTCTGATCTCAACTTTGTTTGAAGTACTAATAGGGTTTTTAGCGTGAAGGACTTTGGTATTTTCAAATTACACACCACCGCCAGCAACATTTTCATTAGTAGCATATCACAACTGATGCTTATATCCATTCTACTGGTCCGGGTCAAAAGCGTCAAGCTCCATATTTAATGTTTAGTGTTTACTTCAACATTTCCAAAGTTTTAGATACAATTTTCACGAAGAAATTAGCATTAACACCAAGTAACTACTACAACATTCCTTAATAGACTGGTTTTCAAAAACGGATATCAACAATGACTAACCTTATGCCCTCTGTCGAGACGATCAACTATGCAATGGAAAGAAATTCTCAGTTCCATGCAAGGTTTTTGATAAAATTGACCATTGGTCTGTACTTTCTTCAAAGTTTGTCGCTATAGGCATACCTAAGAGCCTTCATTGTTGAATATGAGCATAATGAACATAAAATCTGCTAAATTGAAACCATTTTTTGTAACATCCGGAGTACCGCAAGGTTCGTATGTATATGTATGTTGTTTGGAATTGTAAGCACTGTACGTGATTGTGAGGTTATTCAAAATAATCTGAATTCCTTGTTCTATTGGTGTATTGCAATGCAATTGCATTGAACTTTAATTATTACTTTAATAATTTAATTATTATCTAAATAATTATCAGTTACCAGTCTTAGATATTATTAGATACTTGGTATTATTGCTCAACTCCAAATTAATATTAATACCTCATTGCAACGGATTAAGTAGTTCGGTTCTCATTAAACTGCTTCTTTATGTCCTTTTTTAAGCGTGCCTTATAAATGCATTTGGGATATGATGCTCTCATTCCTGCACCTTTTCCTGTAGCTGCCATATAAAAGTCAATAAATACATAACCCTTTAACTTTAGAGCGCTTTACGCTACGAAAGTTAAATGCATACGTTAGTCGCCACTATAGAACTTAACACTCGAAAAGTGCAATAACTTCCTAGAGAGTTTTGTTTAAAAGATCTTTTGTTTCATTTTGTTAAGCTATCAAAAAACGTAATAAATCATAGCATGACAACATCAATTCTGGGGCGGTTTCTTAAAATCGAATGGAACCAAAAAATGACTTAAAATCAAACACCGAATACCCTATCCTTGACTCATTCCCAAAGCTCAAACTCAAGTACCTAACTTAAGACGTATAGCGAGAAAGTAGTGTAAACAAGGGTTGTATCCAAATACGAATCTTACTGGTCTACTAATTGATATCTATTGTGGCAGCTGACATTTTCACATATTTAGCTTAGAGCACGACCCTTCAGCTTCTGTCCTTTACAGATACCCCTTATCACCCTTACGATACTGCTCTACTCACTATCTCGGCTCTACCAACACTCGTATGCGCGATAAGTATGCAGTCGAAGAAGTTCACTTTGTGTCCAGAAATCAATTTTATAATAGGGCGGGTTTCACCCCATTTGTCGTAGTCGTCATTGTCGCACCACCAATTGTTGTGCAAATAAAAGCTATATGCCGTTGCCACTTTTACACTGTAGTTCCCTATGCGTTTGTTTGGTAATGTCGTGGCCATACGGTTTGTTCACATCACACTATGAAATTATTGCTGAATATCTTTCGTGACGTTTGCCCTAGTGTTGAACATTTTCTATTCAGGACTCTCCAGATAAAGATCCTTTGTGTACGATGCCGACCTGGCGGTATAGGGTTTAGTCTTCCATCAGTCATTGAGCTTACAGTCCGGAACTATATTTCAAAGGATTGAGTTTCTTCATTAAACCAATATTACTTATGTTAAAAAATCCAGGTATTGTTGCTCTCAGCAAGTGATATCATTGCTTGTGATTTCTGTTTCACAATACTTGGTAGCCGGAATTATTGTAACTGGGATAGGAAATGAACGATGTATCGATGGAGTTAATAGCATTCACATGAAAATCCAGGAAGAGAATCTGCTTGGCACATTTCATTACACAAGAGCTTATCGTCCGCGGTTCATCAACATGAACCCCTTGAAAGTTGAAAATGGGATATTATATTGATTCATGATAGTGGAACCATTTGCAAAAAACTGTAGACTTAGGTAGGAGCACGTGAAATGAAGGAACGATCAGTTCTGGAACTACTTCACGCAACTCTGTTGACCTTTTTTAGAGGTCCTCAGTATATGTACTGAGAGTGACTCGGAGTGAAGTACTTCAGTAAAAGAAACTGCTTTACCCTTCTCTAGGGTGAAATATGTATTCTAAAAACCATATCTTCGTAAAGGTTCATGCCACAAAGCTAAGACTTTGTGTTTGACGATAATTGGATTTTACATCTACAGATTTTTCATGTAGTCGCCTAAAAACCAATACCATGATTTTTCGAAATTAGACTTCCAAAGGTGTAAGGGGTTGCTTATATTTTCTTAAACTTCGCTATATCTGTAAGGTTTGGTGAGGTATCCAATTGATCACTTTCACATTATTTCGATGCAAATCGGGTTAATAGTAAGGTTAGATATTTTGAAGTTTTTGGGTCTGATCAGATGAGTAATCCCCTGAAAACCAATTTCACGATGAGATGAGTAATTGCCTAAAAAGTAATTTCACGATTTCTTGAACTACAATCTAAAAGGTAATTTAAGAGGGTTGTATACGTTCTAAAACACGACGTAAGAGGGTTGTATACGTTTTCATAAATTTCGTCATAGGTCTGATCAAGGTAGAAATTGGTTTTTACTTCTACGGGATTTTTTTCGTAATCGCCATAAAATTAATTTTATTTAAGCCCGCAAGGTACTCCTTTCACTAAAGCCGAGCAAACGTTTTCAAGAATTTTGAAATATCTCTTAAGTCTGACAAAATCGCGAATCAGGACAAATTTGGTTTTAAATACTAAAAGTTGATTTTCTATTGAGCTATTCTATAGAGACAAAGTTAACTTTCCAAAAAATGTACTTTTTTCAAAAGACATGATAAATGTACACGAATTCTGGTATTTATGCTGGTACCGAAAAAATGTAGAATTCGTTTTTACATTAATAGGATCTTTATGCAACCGTACAAAAAAATCTGTTTGGTTAATATTTTATTCGTTTGAAATATATAGTTAACACTTTTTTTTAATTATCAGGAACTAAATTTTCAACACTGAACTGAAGCACTGTATCACAGTCCAGCAGGAGAGATCACTACGGATCCAATGTGGTCCCTTTATATAAACCGGGCTCTAGTTTACTGATTCTAAATATTGATCTTCCTTCTTAAGAGAGTAGTTCTCCATAAAGGAATCATCGGAAGCTCTGATAGATTGGTCAATGAGAATTGCCCCAAGTACCGATACCTGGTACTTGCCAGACTTTTATATTCACACACAGAATGCTCCAGTGTCGGTTCAATATTCTCATCAGCACAGCAACATAGATCAGTCATGGGTATTTCCAGTCTTTGTCCATATCTCCCAAGGGATAGTGTCACTTTAGGACTCCAATATGTGGTCTGCAAATGTTGCTGCCCAGAAACAAAATGAAGCTACAGTTCCCTCTATCAAGTTTCGGTCAGCAGATTCTTACTTCCCCTGGAAGATTCACCCAGGCCCTCCCCGTCTGTCTGAGCGGTTCAATATCAATCATTCCCTTTACGCATTCAATGGGACATAGAACCGATTCGTCGACCAGCTCTATGCCAATCTCCGACCCTTTTCTGGCGAGTTCGTCTACCTTTTCATTTCCATGGAAGTCACTGTGACCAGGAATCCAACTTTTTTTTTTTTTTTTTAAGGATACTGAACTGGACTTAGGTGGTTAGCCTTTAATACACTGTAGTGTACAATCCAGTCAGCTTAAGGATGGGAGGTCAGAAATCGGGCCGGGTATATGGCAGTGTACTAGTTGGTGTTAATAATTTTTTTGAGTGCTGTTAGGCTATGATGTGATCTACCAGAACATCAATGTTCCCTATAACAAATCAACTACTGTCTGGTATCTCTGATGGTGTTAGTGAATCTGATAAGAATGCTAACAGAACTCATCTGCTCAGTGTTAAATCCTTTAGTAGTGATCCTATTAAACATTCCGCACTGTTCACTATTTATATTAATAATTTCAAAGCCAATAGCAACTGAAAAATTCTTATAAATAATTTATGAGCAGAGTGAGAATTGAACCCACGACATCGCGTTTACAAGCCTAATACGCTACCACTGGACTACAGCCGACCTAAACAAATCTTCAGGCTGTTATTCGTACCCACCATATAAATACTGGAGACGACAAGACGCCGTTTTTGTATGATGCAGTCAAATACAAATAGTTGCCTAGTAGCCTAAATGTTAGTAAGATGGTAATAGTAGCATAGTGTTTATTGCCGGTCCTTTGCGAGGAATCGTCCGGCTTCAAAACTCCAGTACGTATATCTCTATGATGTATGAAGCCATACAGAACTGTTGAGATCTTTCTTTAATTTTCAAGAAAACTTGATTAATGTTATAATAATCTAGCTATTGTAAAGAAGTAGTCTGGGTGGCTTCGTGGCTAGAGCCGTTGCCTTCGGTGCACCTGGTACCAGGTTCGAATCTGCATGGCGACAAGTAATTTTCGAGGATGGGATTGGGTGTCGGACTACCACTTCACTCAGCTGTAAATGAGTAGTTATATGTGTTAAGATTGGGGTAATAATCACGGAGCAGCATGTGGCTGACCTCTTCACCTCCTAGTGTTCCATTGGTCTAGTAATGAAGTAACTCTAGCATTACTTCAAGGCCTAGGCCATATTTGAGATGTTGCGCCATTGATTATTGTTATTATTGTAAAGAAATGCTTACTGAGTTTATCTTTAAAATGCTTACTGAGTTTGTCTTCTTTGCATTAACTTAATTTTTTCTTATTTTAGCTGTTCAACACGAACGTGCACCTCGTACATCCGGACAACCTTGCAATCTTGTCAACATTCCTTTCGATTTCTACACTCAGCAAAAGCCCATTCCAATGTGTTCGGCAAATGTTTTTCTTCCTTTACCTGCAACTATGTCGTCTGATTTCGTGTACAAATCAGTCGATAGTCACTTTCCTGAAGCCCACGTTGCCTTTCAGTACCACGATACGAACCTGTTCAGTTCGAATTACCAAAAACGACAATTTCTTTCCTTGCTCGAAAGCAATTGCAATCAAAATAGTTGCAAAGTCGAGGAAAGGACACACCCACGATTCAAGGACTCTGCGATTGCGAAATCAAGCACTGCCGATGTGATTAAGGCCGACCATGAAATCAACAATAAGGAACTTGTATTCGAATCAGCGGCCAAGCTTCTGTACTTTGCTGTAAAATGGGTGCGTTCCATTCCACACTACAATCAATTGCCAGCCATTGATCAAGCGGTCCTACTGGAGAGTTCTTGGGCAGAGATTTTCATTGTGATGGCAGCCCAGTGGGGTCTACCTTTAGAAAGTATTAAAATGAAAAATGTTCTTAAGTATTTCTTGAGAAATTTTAAATCTTTTTATCTTACAGGTCTATCGCCTAGCAAGGACATTGAAAATATTCAACGGGTCATAGAACAATTCAAAGTCCTTAAGGTGGACGTGGCGGAAGCATCGTGCCTCAAGGCTCTTATTCTCTTCAAACCAATTTTAGTAAATGCCATTAGTTTGGAATACGTTAATTTAGTTAAGGATCAAAGTATCGGTTATTTAACGGAAAAATGTGGTGCTTTACGACTGGGACACTTGCTGCTGCTATTACCATTTATTAAAACGGCTGCTAATCCTAAAAATGTTCAGGTAAATGAACAGGATCATAAGTTTTAATAAATCTCTTAATCCGATTTGAAATACTTAGCCAACACTCATTCCATTTATATTTCAGGATACGTTTTTTAAAGGAACTGTAGGTGAAGTTGCAATTGAACGACTATTAGGTGATTTAATTTAAGCGTGAGTAAAAATGAATAAATAAATTTTATTTTAAATTGTTATTAATTATACAATTTAATTGTTACAGTGCTCTAACAAAAAATTTGTTCAAAAAAGCGGCAGTTCGGCACAAAATAAAGCTCAAAGATTTACAAAATTATCAACCATCGAGTCAAATGTTTTATTACAAAATAAAAAAATTAGAATTTAATAAATCGAAGCCCCTGTATTTATAAATTCGAAAAAATACAGTATTTCTTCTCTACAGTTTTTCAAACTATTTCGAAAACTTCTTGAGATAAATTTCTATTGAACAATCCTTACAAATTATCTCTTTCCGATTGATCTCAAAGCCTTTGTCAATTTACAACTTAATTCATTGCTACAAAAATTCTTAAAGTTAAAGTGAATTCAATGCCTTTAAAAATTACGAAAAAAAATACCTTTTTCAATTTTCTAATAATACAGATATATAATAGACAGGACAAACATTTTGTATACATCCCTTATTGTTTTCCAAATGTTATAATCATTTACTTTTTTTTGAAAGATTGGTAAATTCGTACAAATTTATGATGTTCGATTCGATGAAAAATTTTATCGTGTAACTTGGGCTTTAGATATTTATAACCAACAAATATTCTTAAGTATGATCTTGTGGACGTGGGGTTGATGATTGTGAAAGGTACCAATGGTGTGGTAAGGGCAACAAAGTGACAGCTTGTATCACTCTGTTTCAGCTGAGGACTCTAGGTGATCTGGTTGGGAAGGGGTTTATGATGATGAAAGCTGCCACCATTTGTGTGGTGTACTTCGACAACCCTGTTTCAGCTGAGATCTGTAGGTGCACGTTATAGAATGTTGGCCACTTGGGGACCTTTTTTTCCGTCAGGGTGAATACCATCATTGGGGAGGGGGCGAGATGTTACCTAAATTAGAAACCCTCCGGTCAAATTCTTAATTAGACTCTAGAATGTAGCTTTTGTTTCGGTCTGAGCTGTATTATTCACGCTTCCCGCATATTATAATTGGACTGAATAATTGCAGATAAAAGGATTCCTTAACACCCGATTAATTACAATTATTACTGTCGATGGTGGTAGGACTGAGGGTCCGTCAGTCGAACAAGCCCCAATTAGAAAGTGTCGTTTTGTTGCCACAACTGGTTTAACCTGGTCGTTGCGGACTGCGCAGTTGCACAGAGATCCGGAACTGTCTAAGAAGAGTTCTACAATTTTTCAAGATCTCATGAACGTTATTAATGGTGCATTTACACTCAACGTTTTCGAAGAGCCTCTATCCCCATCAAAAAATCAATCAATCAAATAGCTCGTGCAGTCGCAAGAGTCGAACATTTAGAACCGGTTTGCAATAGCCTGATGGGGGTAGAGGCTCGCCTCTCAAGGGTCAGTATAAATGCACCATAAAGAAAGATTTGCCCTGCCCACTTCGGTCCCCACAACTGCGGTGTACGTCAGGCCTGTGAAAACGTTTACATGGCTCCTGCGTAAAAGTTTTTCAATTCAGCTTCGGCAGTAGGATGGCCATATCTTCCTAAGTAGGACGCAACTGTTTAGTCCCTGCTATTTGGACTTTGCGTTTAAAGTAAGGTGGATGATATTCGGCTCTTAACAGTTCGAAAGAGCGTTCCCATAAGTGAAATGAACCAACTAGTTCGCAGAGTGTTCCGCTCTTAGGTCGGTTTATTCACGCAATGACGTATATATGCACACTGAGGACATTTTTTTAGGTCATCACATAGAATGCATTGCCATTGTGGCAATGTGCTTCAGTCCACCCTTCTCAACCTAACCTAACTTTCAGTCTGGCGGGTTGTAGCGGCACACTGTCGGAACATTTGGCCGAGGAAACTTTTGTTTTTTTAGGGCATTGGATTGATACCAGGCGACGGTATTATACAAAGGACCTCTTGTGTATTTTTTTAGGTCATCACATTTGCCTACGCCATCTTTTACTCCACTCTCGCAAACTAGTGAACTAAAGGAACGAACGGAACCGCAACTGGTCTTCACATTTTTCTGCACGATCTTTCACTCAACTCCCGCTAACTAGTGACTTAAAAGAACGAACTAGTTCGAGAAGGATCGCCAACTGCAAATGATCGGTCATTATAGTAAACTTAAATTCGTAAGCCTAGTCCTTAGTACGACATGCACAGATTCCGTGATATAGCCCTGGAGAGCAGAACCCAGCCTAACTAATTGGTTTGCCCACTCATTTCACTCCATCTTGCTGTGGCCAAGAACTCAAAGCAGGGTTACTTTGAGCGGACCTCCTTAGTATGCTAGTTTTGCACTGTACTATTTGACGAGTTTAAAGGAGTTTAAAGCCGAATCTAAAGCTTTGATTGCGGATTGGCTCTCAGTGAGGATTACAACCTTTCCCTTTGGCACAAAGTCTTGCTTCAAAGCCCAATAAGCCTCCAGGATCTCCAACATCTTCGCCAAGCACTGGCGAAGTCCGGTATGTGGAGTGTTTCCGACAAAAACCTCGTTCCAATTCCGCAGTTCTTCATTACAAGACCAACGGAACTCTAGGAGGTGAAGTGGTGAGCCACACGCACGTCTGTGATTATTACCCCGATTTTAGCTCAGGTACTATTTTCAGCTGAGTGATCTGGTAGTACGGCACCCAATCCCCTTCTCGAAAATTACTTATCGCCAAGCAGATGTGAACCTGTTACCAGATGCACCGATGGCAAGTTCTCTAGCCACCCCAAACTATTCGGTGTATATGACTGTGTTGATTTCAAGTATGACCAAACCATTCTTCCATGCTGTCCTGATTGGTAAACACACAGCGGAATCCTTCCCGGAGATCAGTTTTCGGTAGTACTCGTATAGTCGGTCGCCGACTTACCATTCCCTTTGGTAACGAATCTAGGATGTTATTGTGACCGTATGATCTTGATGTTCGAGTGAATATAGGGTCTACCAATAAGAACGATAAGATTTAAAATTGAAATAAAATACAATAAATTTGATCAAAAATGTTGCCGAATGGATTTATTAGATGGTACGTGATATGCCATTAATTATTTAAACAGAATGTCGTTTAAATGACTACCACGACTTTTCTTGCACTGATTGATCCGGCGACGCTAATTTTCGATGACTATGTGCATCATTTCGGATGGTATGGTGCTGCAAATGTTGGCTTCGTGGTCATCAAGATTCTTCGGTTTGTTGGTGTAAGCCTGTGTTTTAACATAGCCCCACAGAAAATTGTCTAGTAGTGTTAAATCACAGGATCTTGGTGGCTCTGAGGACCATTTCGAGAAATAGGCGATTCACCGAAATGTTCACGCAATAACTACATCGTAACTCCCGCTGTAACTGTATGATAAGTTTCGCCGCTTTGTTGAAAATGAATATCGTCCCCATTAATTTCTTTATTTTGGGGAAAGAAAAAATCATTCAGCATGGCACGATAGTGCTCAATATTCTCACAATGACGACCATATTTTGCACGAAATGCTCTTCTCAAATTTTGAATACTTTCCAAACACTTTGGCAACGTGAAACGGTTGATGATGAAATGGCAAACTTTACTTACATATGACAACGGGCAGCAGATCTCAAATTTTGAAATTTGAATATGGCCGCCATAAGCTATAAAAATCCTATCGTCCCTATTTTTTAGACTATATATAATTGGCTACCTGATAACTGCTTCTGTTGGTAATATCAATATGAAATACCGAGTAACAAATGTAAATTAATAGTAATCATTCGATAGTCAAGAGTAATCAAATTACATAAAAATCAAATAAATCGGTATACAGAGAGTATCATCATCTTTATTATGTGGAGTATCTTTTTTATTAGTCAGAAAAGAGTATTCAGTCAAATTTATAACACAATAATGTAATTTTCTACTTTATATACCTATTCCCTTTTGTGGTTAAATCTGCATTTTCCTCTTTACCACTGAATCGCTCGAATGGCTTTTCACCATATCGAATATAAAAAATATTTCATCGAATTTATATCTTTTCATGGTCATAAAGCATTTGGTCCGAGTCCACTCATAAGTTACCATACAAAATCTAGATGAAATGCTGATTTTTCTCATTACATTCTTGAAAATAGTCTTTGAGATTATTTTTTGGACTTATTTTCGGCGGCAATAATTTTTTAATTCAGTAAATGAAATTATAATAGATATTAAAATATGATAAATTTGTTACACTTGCGTTAAGCTACTAGAAAATATATTTTGTATATATCACACTATCTTATATTGTAAAAAACTAAAAAGAATTATATTAATAAATTATAATTATATACCGTCAAATAATAACATTTTTAATAAAATAAATAAATTTAAGAAACGTAGGAGAACAAATTTTTCACAGACCTATCCCAAGAACTGCAGAGTTAGTCATTTTCGGTTTTATTTTTTGGTATCCATGGGAAAATATGCATTGTATCGTATAGTCAGCACCTGCAGAACTATTGAAAGCAGGCCCGTGTGCATGGGGGGGGGGGGGTTCAAACCCCTCATTGCCCCATATCATAGGGTTGTGTAGTGGGAAGTGATGATGATTTTTTTTTAGCTCATCACATTCAGTCTTGTTGTAGCGGCACACTGTTGGAACATTTGGGCGATTTTTCCCTGTTCCCACAGGGTAAATAATTTTTTATGAAACCCTTTCCTCCCTTCATACAATCCTGCGCACGAGCCTGGTTGAAAGTGTAACAAGGTGAAGAACTTTTTAAATTTTTTTAATTGAAATTGACCCGAAAGTAGGCTGTTACGTCTCTAGGTAAATCAACCAACCAGAATTTCAAACGAGTAAAGCTTGTATTACACTATATGACCACTCTGTCAAATTGCAGTAATATGCAATGCGAATACAAATAAATCACACAGTGAGATTTATTTGTATTCACAGTGAGATTTATTTGTATTCGCCTACTTCGCATTGCATATTACTGCAATTTGACAGCGTGGTCATACAGTGTAATACAAGCTTAACACAACTAAGACCTACGAGTTTTAGAAATGAATTGAATCTTTTGCGGTCCGTCAAGCCGATTTTACACTAGGGAACTTTGGACACCAATAATTTTTCATTTATCTTGAATTGTAATATAGTAGTGACACTTCCGATTAAAATTTTTTGTAATACTTTTACGAATTTTATATTTTTCGAATTCTCCTCGCCATCCTCTAAGGACGCGCTCGCTTGAGAATCATTTTTTTATAAAGTACCTATATATAATTCGATAGATATTTTCATCGTTCATCCAAAATTACTATTTACCCACGTAATAGGATAGGTCGAACTACATTAAATCTAACAAAATATTTTTTAACTAAGGACTAGTCTTGTTAAAAAACTGGCTAACGCCGCGTGTAAAAAAATAGATTACAACGAATTGTTTTATTTTATTAAATACTAGATTATTATATAATACTTCATTTATAATTGACAAAGACGACTCAGCATACCGCTGTGTTAACTTGATAATCAAATTATTGTTTCGGTTTATGTAACAAATGGTGCATGTTGCGTGCGAACGTAGTTCCCAGGGCAATTCCATTAATCGACACGGGGTTAATAGTAATTATTAGTAACAACAGTATTTCACATTTGTTTCATGTCTAGACAATTTAATTTTGCATCAGTTATGCGGATCAGATGCGATCGGATTACGCCTACTTTAATCTCGGGCATACCTCCCACCAAGCGAAAGCCATAAACTTGTATTGCTGTGCATGAGAGTATGACCTGCACATACGATCATATAGCGTACCCATAACTAACTGCAAAACGCGTAAGATTCCGTAAGTTTTTTTTTTGTACGCTTCATGTCGTTCAGCTATTTTTCTGACGAACGTATGTACATTAATAAAACAAATCGCAATCACCAGTCAGAGAAATTCGAATTCTAAATTTTCTTATCAACTTTATATTTAACACATGATGAAATCAACAATATCCGTATTTGTGCTAAGATTTTACTTTATTATTCGAAGAATAGAGTATTTGTCCATAGGGTGCTGTTTCATACAATTTAAAATAAATTTCTAATTTTAATGAAAATTTCTAGTTTCAATTTTAATACAAATTTAGCTTAATATCTATTCCGTATTAAACATTTTAATATTATTGCCCTAGATCTTGGTAAGGACACCATTAGATTAGGAAATTTAGAATAGTTAAAAGCCTGGACTCAACTCTATTATTTTATGTATAGAAGTTTAAAATGTTGTTAAAGTCAGGGTTTAGCAAAGATTGTTACAGCTCGTATACAAATCATCAGTGTATCATCCAATAATTTGCATATAGTACGTCCACGAGCTGAGTAGAACCAGATTCAATAATCCTGTGGTAAGACAACGGATCTTTTTGGGTCAAAGCGTGTCCGTCTTTTCACGGGCAGCCACGTGTATCTATCTACCTACCATACCTTTGTGAAACATTGAAATTAGAGTTGTAAATAACACTTAGGCCTATTCCTACGATCGTACGTAATATCGTACTTCTTTCCTTGTATATAAATTCGATGATTTAAGATGCTACATCCTTCTTTTAACTAACATCAGCGCCATCTATACCTGAAATCAACTAAAATTCCAATTAATGATAGCTGTAGATTTTTTTATTGTTCCATCAGTTTAAGTCGTTTGATCGAATTGTGCGATTTGATGGTCTGCTTTCTACATTTCTTTATTAACAATGAAAGAGCTTTTCGCCGGAACTTCATACTGCGACGTTTGGCACGAAGATCTAGCAGTCGAAGTCTTTTTTCTTCACTGCTAAAATTTCGGAATGCATCTTTAGCAGTCCCATATTAATTGAAAGGGACCAACACCTTCACTTGCTGTCCATCTGTTCGTCCGTCTGTCTGTCTGTACTCACGAGAGCTCGGGAACGTCGAATTTATATGGCTAAGTTCGTTAACGGAAAAAGGACGCCTTAAGCTTTGAAATTTCCTATTGTTGAAGGTTGATCTTTACGCTAACAATATTTTTTTCTGGGGACCTAGGGTGTGTTCAAGATTTCTGCTAAAGCAGCTATGAGCTGCCTTTTTATGCTTTTGTGTGTTCAATGCAACCACTCTACTCCGGACTGTAGCTAGAAAGCGGCTATTGTAATATGCATATGTGTGTGCAGCTGTCAGTTTCGTCTCAACGAAATTTTGAATGTTTAAAATGGAGAATAATGTTTTATTATCAATAGAAAAAGAGAAAAATTTAAGGACACTACTGGTAGTGCTCATTTTCACTTTTTTTTTATTAATATATATGTCATATGGAACGCTACTTGCGTATGTATGTGTGGAACAGCTGTTGTAAGCTATACAAGCTGCTTTTGGCTGTTCAAAAACCGAAGAAGCTATTTCATGCTATGGCTGAATTTGACAGCTCCTACAGTGTAGCTATGCTATGCTTTCGAAGCAGCTATAGCTGGTATCTTAACCTCTGATATTCAAGCGTGTAGAATTAGCATATTGTATTTATTCGCTGCATTTCTTCACGATAGTTTTAAACTTTTTGGATATGGCACAACTAAGTATACGAATTCTAATATTTAACTTCCTACCATGGTCGATTCATGAGATATAGGAATGGAAAATGCCCCTCGTTTTCATCGGTGCACATTTCATCTGACTGGGTCAGATTGTCGAGTTGATTGTTCGGGGCATTTGTGCCCGTATTTACGCTACATATTTCATGCCTGTGTGTTTACCGTGCTTCCACACGTGATCCGTTCGTCCGACAAAGAACTGGTGTACGTAAAACTTGTATGTAATGTAGTCCTCTACAACTTTGCCATGTAAATAAGTTACCTCTTTTTAATAAAAATGGTCGAAAAGTTTAAAAAACTGGGACAATCTCCTAATTTTTTACACTTTACGTTTATTACTAGCAATAAATAAGGATTTTACAAAAAAGTTGTATGGATAAAAAAGATAGAGAATTTAGTCTAATATATAAAATAAAGTCAGTTTTTATGGAAATTACGATGGAAATCTACACCTGTGAACCGTTCCTTAACAAATTTTGCATGGACATTCTCGAGACTACCGGACAGGAAGTGGACATATTCATATATTTCTGAAATTGCTGGTTCGCGAGTTATTTCAACATTTGAGCTTTTTAGTAAGTAAAATCAGATTAAGTTGACATAAAAATAAAAGTTTACAACTGCAGTCGTAGCCGAGCGGGTAAGGCGTCTCACTAGAAATCTGGGAGCGTAGGTTCGAATCCAGCCGACCCCGAACATGTCTGATTTTTTTTTTTCAATTATGTGTTTCGATTTTACTACCGGCTGCGAACACGTGACGTGAGTAACAGGGGTGATGAAACATAATTATATATTACAGAAATTGGTGGTGGCTATTTCAACATTTGAGTGGATGAAGTATGGAGGATGGTGAATGGGGGATGGAGAAAAATTAAAAGTGAAAAATGAAAAATGAAAAGTGGAAAATGAAAAACAAAAATAAAAAATTAAAACTTAAAAATTAAAAATAAATAGTAAAAAGTGAAAAATGAAAAATGGCTCTAATGTCTCCAGTTTCTTGAGCTGAATAAATGTATTCGAAACGGGAGTAATGTATCAACGGGAGAAACAGGACCAATGGATAAACGGGAGTAACAGGGGCGATGGAACAACGTGAGCATAGCGAGCGTAGCCGCGGTACGCGGCTAGTTTTCTATAAATTTGGTTCTAACCGTTTTTAGCGAGAAATGCAAAATAGGGCTACAAATCGACAAAACAGAAAATTCAGAATTTTGAGCAAACGCCATATCAAATTTTGGTCTAAGACTGTGATTCCCTATTCTACTCCATCATTGGAACCTAACTAATTCAAAAATTTTGCGTTCCATTTTTTCTTTAAGAATTCCAAGATTTACTGGACTATAGCTCATAGCTCTAGGTATTAAGGCTACATTGGAACGGTTGAAGGTGTATGGAGCAGATGGGGGTGCGGGTGTGTTGTAGTCGAAAAATTTGCTTTTCTTACATCGCAGGAACCGCTTACGATAGGAGTCTGAAGCTTGACACTTATATAAAACTATGATAGTGGACCCATTAGCAAAAAAATGGTATTATGGGTTAAAGGCTGTGGGAGAAAAACAATATGCTCGAAGCGATTGAAATCTGGGTTTGGAACGCTCTAAAATCTATATCCCCTGAATGTTTGATGTCAGAAGGTTGAAACTTTGTAGTTTGTAGTTGAGGGATACTATGAAATTATACAAGGTTTATGGCTAGGGCTGCAATATGTGTACGACAGGCAACCTTAAAAATAACCAGATGGTTATTTGAAACGTTATTTGTTAGGTTGTCAGTCTCATAATAACCAACACCGCACCTCTGCATTAAGCCCGTTTCGCACTTTTATAATCCAGATCAGTAAATGAATCTCATAGTGAAGGAGCTAGCATTTTCGTTTTTCCTATTCGGTTGAAAATTTCAGATTCTTTAAAGTTTACTTAACATACGTTATAATTCCTAACGTTTTTTTTTTAAGAGACTCGTAGTGGAAATACTACTGAACCACATACCATCGAACTCAATCACACGTGATTTTATACGAATGAAAATAGCAGCAATGCAGCGGTGATTTCGCTACTTTGTACTTGGTGTGCACCCATGAAGTGTTCATACAAGAACAGTCAACAAATTCATTGTGGTTTATTTCATGTGAACTTACCTGCAATATCAGGTAACATGATCCAAATATACATAAGTTTGCTATGTTTTTCAACAACTGATGCTCAAGAAAGCTACAAGCTTAAGTATAGGTTTTAAAGTTTATAGTGCATGTAGTAAAACTCTTCAAGCCCACTACAGAGCTTATATTTACCGCATTCCTCGGCGGATATATGTACTTACATTTCCATATTACAAGAAATTTAATAGAGTTATTGCTAATTGAAAAGCATAAATACACGAGGCACTTAAGTCGTTAGATAAATGCTTAAATCTGGTTACTCTAGTTTGAGTTTTTTGACACATAAAGCTGATAAGTAGAAACGGAAGTAGCTATTTCTATAACAAAAGACGATGACAGCCAGCTAGTAATTTTCTTTTCTGGGTTAGTGAATTTCTCCAACATTGAACTTGTATGACAAATATTTAATCTGCTAAGTCAGAACCCTCTATCCTTCTCTGCATCTCGTCTGATGTACCACAAGGATTAGAGTGCATCACCAATTTAGTATTTTAATCGTATTAGCAGGAATTGTATGTTGAAAGAGTCCTTCGTGTAGCTACCATGCAAAGATCGTTAAGCTAGGAATTTGAAATTTTTATGAAATTAGTTTTGAGTTAAATGTAGGATCAGGATTGTAATCGATCGAAATTTTCATCACTCCTCCGGGCAGTTCTAGTACAAATGTCATTAAAACATGGGTTGGCTGACAACATCGGAATGCTTTAAGCTAGAAAATTGAAATTTTGCGTACATTTGTTTGGTTCCTTGTACTGGGATATGTTGCAAATCGTGTGAGTCCTTCCTGAAGCTCCATATAAAGGTCATAGAAAAAGGAAAATATTAGAATATCACGGAATCGATCTAACATGAGTTCTTAAAAGAAGAAAACTATATACGTGCTCCCTATTTTGATTTATCACCAACTACAATATAAATCGGAGTAGGCACTTCATCAAAAGTATCATACTCAGTGGTGCCAATTTAGCCGAAAATCGGCTAAATTTAGTAAAAATAGTTGGCAACGCTGCATACCATCGGCTTGCAGCCTACGGTGATATCATTAATGACATGGTTACCTTATTCCCCAACGCAGATTCATCCTCATTCGCTGACTACTACGAATTTATTTTGATTTATTGTATTTATTATTCACAATAACATTGACTCTCTGTCTGACTGGGCCGTTCTTAACGGGTTCCACTAAATATATTGGTAACTTGAATAAGTTCCACCCATTTCCCGAAAGGTGTTATCCTAGCCTTTATGCATCAGGCAATACTGCTGCCAACTTCATAATGAGGCTCCATCATTAGGTTGTTATTTTGCTGAATTGTAAACAATATATTTTTTCGTAGCTTTAAGGCTGGTTTACATGACAACTGCAAACAATTTATACTGGGATTGTGAGGGAACTAGCTTATTATATTTTCAATGGAGTCGAAAGCAACCACTGCAAAAATATTGGCACAAAGTCATTCTCACAAATATCGTCAATACTTTTTGCTTGATATAATATCTATTCGTTTCGCTCCTGATCAATTTATCGCTAGAGATTTTCCTTCTCTCTCACAATCTCAGTAAAAATTGTTTCCATTCGACGTGAAAACCAACCTTTATATGTACATTTCGAACTTTGAGCCAAAAAAGTGTATTTGTGTGAACTTTTGAAGCAGAATACATGTCTAGAGTTGCTTCAACGGCCGAAAACGAAAGGTTTTTTTACATCGTATCGTAAATGGTGGATACACTACGATAACTCGAAGCAAAGGAAATTGTAGGGTAAGTCTGGCCATGCCTGAGCTTCAGCGGCAAAGCCGAATATCGATAGTTCCAAATTCCTAGCCTGTATTTGGTGGGACCAGATGGGTGTAAGGTATTATCAGCTCATCAAACCGAACGAAATCATTACAGGAGATTGCTATTGACTTCGATTGATGATGTGTTCGAGAAAATACGTATATATGGTCGTTGTACAAGGAGAGGCTCTAGAAAGTAATTTTGCAGCATGACAACACTTACTCGGAAACGCTGAAATGAGAAGTCCTACCCCAACCGCTGTATTCACTGGACTCTGTTCTATCTGGCTGGGTGAGCACCACATCCATTATTACTTATTATTTTAAAAAGATGGCTCGTTCCGTGAAAAACCACAAAAGATGAGTCGTTCTTTCAGCGTGGTCTTCGTATGCTGGCAGAAAGATATTTTCAGTGACATGTTCATTACTTATTTTTTACTAATGAATTAATTTTCACAAAGAACTTCTAGAACTTATGCATGTCCCCAGTATTTAATTGCTATAATTGCTGTGTCACATGCACGTGTAGGAGTAGTACGATCGTTCTGGGGCCAAAAATATATCACTACATAGTAATGCTTACTTTAGCGAATAGTAGTGAGAACGGTGATGTGATAGTTGTCACAACTAATTTGCCAGTGCGGCCTTAGTAATACCTACCACCTCGCTACCTGCAGCATTATGAATAGTTGTGAACTACGATTGAACAGAATGACAATCTGTTTATGAGTGGAGTGCATGTGTTTCTCCGAACGGACAATCTGCGAACTATTTGAGAACTGTATAGTAAAATAGCGGTGATAAATTACACACATACGAGTCGAGAGCGCGAGTCGCTTTATTACATAAAAATAAGAATACACATGCTTAAATCTTACGCCCTTCCATAAAAAAATACATGAAGTATTTTATAACTTTTTAAGTAAAATTGGTTTTTTAAACGGTATTTTTTTTTTTTACTAAAATGGAAGAAAAGTTATTCAAACCAATATTTAAGAGTAGTAATATAAGAATTTTGATTCAAAATATGTGTATCTTTTGTACACATTTTTGTTCAAAATACTTCAGTTATATTGGAAGCCATGTCACATCTATAAAATATGGAGTCACATTAAGTAGCAATACACTATTATTTATTAGCAAAATACACAAATATTTAGTAGCAATAACTAATATTTACTTGCAGCAGGGTGGTTTGCAGGTTGTGCGAACAATACATGGACTTAGCAGTAAGGAGTATTCTTATGGTTGTCCGCATTAGTTCGCACAACTATTACACAGCTACTTAAACGAACTAAATGGTCGTATGACTATATAGTAGGTACTGATAATAAGTTGTTAGAGAGTTTCAGTTGTAAATGGCAACAAAATTAAATACACACAAGCCACAACTAAAAATTAGGAGTGACAACGTTTGCCGGACTATAGGTTGTGACAAAGAACTATCCGCGCTACTTGGGCTACTCTATACTCATTCGTCAACTGTTGCCTTATCCATATCCGGTGCAGCTCTAGACTGAATTTCGGACAAAAAGTACTTACCATGTGTGTACTGACAAAGAAACAACAATCGATACTTGGGAGAAACCTTTGCTGAGAATTACATTTTTTCGTGGCGAGAAGCTGCCATAGAGCCAAATTTTAAGAAGTTGTAATTATTTTCTGGTGTCAGAAGAGCTTCTGGTGTAAAACCAAAAAAAAAAAAAAATGGCTGTAGGCAGGATTCGATTTCACGCACTTAGCGTTTGAGCTTAATATATCCTTGCGAGCAACCAAAAATTCAACCAAATTGGTTGAAATATTAGGTGGTCTGCAGTGCCACCTACGTTAAGTAAATATAAGGAAGCGACAAGAATTTCACTATGTACAAATATAATTCGTAGATATTAAAATTGGTTTATATATCGCTAGATAAAATAATCCTTAGCAATACTACCAGCTGTAAGGGTGTTTCGGATAGTGGGCATGATACACCCTCTGACGAGTCTATGCCATCCGATGACGAAATAACTCCTTCGGACCTTGTTCAACACAGTCATATAAACTGGCCTATCCAGTGAAATCTTTCCAACTGTTATGTCCTCAATGACAGCAATTAATCACCAGCCGGGGATTTTGTGGTGGGGTTTCATACAAGAAACTCCACTGGCGCCGGAAAACAATAAAAACTTCTTAGCCCTTTGCTGCTCATAGCGAGCAATAATCGATGTTCGAGAATATTGTATGACCAGCTCAATTTGATTTTGAAGGTGGCTTTGCTTCCAAACCCCCATGTGAAAAACGACCCTTCGCTAAAGTGACATGATTTTTAATTAATTCTCCCGAAAATCACCCTGTACACTGTTGTACTTGTATGTTGTTGCATTTGCTGAAGTCAGTACTCGTGCGGTATTTTTTAATTACATAAATCTGCTTCATAATCCGCGATTATCAACAACTAGATTTCTTGTCCCATTATTGTGACATCAACGAATTTAATACTGCTGCGGAGTGTCTATGCTTTGCTTTAGTTTTTGCTATTGCTTAGTGTGTATGGAGTGTCTCCACCATATTCTTTTATGTTGACGTAGATATCGTTTCCTTGGCTTTCACTTTTAAGGCTTTAGTAAGTCAGTCATTGATTAGCTTCCGTCGAAGACACGAGTGTAAAGAAGTTTTTGTTTTAATTTATTCATTCGAATTATTCGACAATGAGTTGTCCAGCACGAAATGGCGAGTATGTTCGTTTTTGGTTAGAGTAAAAATTAAAAAAAATATGTAGTCATCGTATCGAGTGAATTAGCTAAATTATTTTTATAATATATCCTTGACTTATCCTTAAAAAAATTTTCAAAGTGGTGATTGTCCCATCGCGGATCCTTTGGGCACAGACGTTGGAATGGTTTACGGCGAGTACCTAATGCTGGACAAGGTGCTATCGGCCCAACGTATGTTGTCGGTGCAAAGTAACAAACCAGTGCATGACGAGCATTTGTTTATAATAACACATCAAGGTATTGTAGAAAGTGCTGTCTATGTATTTCCATAGTAAACAGAACGGATAATAATTCTTAGCGTATGAGCTGTGGTTTAAGCAAATCATCTACGAACTTGATTCCGTTCGTACCCTACTTAACTTGGAAGTCATAGAGGAGTCTAAAACCCTGGAAATTCTCAAAAGACTCAATCGGATTGTACTTATCTTAAAAGTGAGTATTTGATCAATTTTATATAAAAAAAAACCAAAATTTTTATTTGTCCATATCACTAAGAAGTGACTGCTGTAATCGATTAAAAACTGACCCAAATTTTTACCAACTTTTCAAGCTATGTACAACATCAAAAAAAAAATTTTAGCGATAACGATCCCGGATTCTAAATTCAGCGAACATCCAATTGTGTTTATGTTTTCTCTAGCTAAGTCAAAAATATTTATTAATCGACGGGTTTCAGCAAAAAAAAGAAATAATTTGAAGATTACAGATCATCGTACGTACATTGCAGATAGTTTTTTTTAAAACATACCACTCTTATGATAGTCTGCAACCGTATAATGCTCTAAATGAAATACTAAAAGGCTCGAATTTATGTTATAGTAAGGCAATAAGTAGAATACTAATGTAATTTGCTTCACCGTTTCTTAATTTCAACCTTTTGGATGCAACTCGTAGGTGTTCAATTCTGTAACTGCAACTCAGCTGAAGAAAACTATTAAATGGGGTACTAATTGACTTAGTTAAAAACTCCCAATTCTCAGCTTGAAGCGTTTTGAAATATTCACACCATATATTCTTTCCTGTTTTAAGGACTTTAGCTACTGAAAAGAATTCATCAAATTCAAGCCGCAGGAATTTAGAATTTGGAAACTCTCTTAAAAAAGCGGCCCGAAAGAATGAAGTGATTCCGCACAATAGTAAAGTCGATCTTACTTTTAACTCAAAACTAATTCCTGTAAGACTTCGGCTTTCAAGCTTCAGTGTTAGTAGGTTCGAAAAGATGTATGAACAATTTTTTCAACGAACTATGTATGGCAGACTCACTCAAAATCCTCTTTCAAATTCCTAGTCTTACGAGTTCATAGGTTATTGGTCAATATAGGGGAACATGTGTATAGCAATGAATTTTGAATAGTAGGTACTCGATGGTATTTCGCTGATTAATGAATCCAACCTTAATATTAACTCAAAATTCAGTTGCGAAAAATTTTGATTTCGTGGTTTAAGAATTCCTTGTGTTTAGTGAGCGTCGGAAATTCAGTGTTTTAATGGTTATCACAGGATTTTTATATATGCCAGCTACTTGAACGACTCATCGAACTTTCATCTAATGAAAAATCAACGGATGCAAAATTTCAAAGTCTGATTGTTCTGAAATTATTGGCCAGTATTCTTGAACACACGTATTTTAATAATTATTCCTTTTTTTCATTATCTATATCTTATATCAGTCTCAGGTTGAAAAAACTTTTAGGCCCTGAACCGATTTGGGCTGTCGCGTCATTGATGATGATAATGAAAAAACTTTTTAAAAGACATATTTCATACAATTTGTTATGTTCTTCAATGATTTATCCAACGAATTTCAAGTCATTTCTCCTAGCAAAGAAAGCCAAAGAAGCAGAAAAGAATTCTTCAAATTTAAGCCAGTAATTTAGAATTTGAGAACTCTTTTCAAAAATTGAAGAATATCGAGATTGCCCTCCTTTGCGTAGAAACCCTCATACCTACATTCACCTTTTGAAAAACCGATTGCTAGCAATGAAGTTGATCTTTGGAATATGAATGTTAGGTCGAAAGCTAATTTGATTTAATATTTGGTACACTATAATTTTTCACTGTTTTATAATATGAACAAAATCAAATAATATTAAAGTGCCTCTTTGAGTAGCTACAAACTAAAGTCCTTAAAAAACAAACGCTTCATTCACGTAAAGAAGAGATCTAGGCCAGAGAATTTTATATGGTATATAGAGCTTAAAAAGAGATAGTAGTTCCGGTGAATTTATACTATAAGTAAAGCAATCCCTGACAAACAAAATGCTTAAAACAACGCGACCTTAACGTCATTATGTCCAGTAATTGGGATCTAGCCTCGATGAAAAGTAATTCTTAAGTTCAATTCAGTCTACGAAGCGCAAATCAAGTAAACCTCCTTTGGATCTTTTTCAATATGAAATACAACATTATAATGAGTTTAAAATACGTTATTTATTGAATTCATCTATATTATTCTGAAACCCTTGATAGTCCAGGCCGGAGACCTTCGAAAGGATTTACATTATCACCATATGTACATAGGACAACTACTGTGAATGCTTAAAAATTAAGGGAATATCGTTAACAAAAATTAAAAGCAATAGTGGTCCTAAATACCTACCCTGTGGTACACGAGATACTAAGGAGTGTTACAATAGCACGTTCCGAAGTTAAATCAAAATCAAAAACATGACCATAATGAAATTAATGATTTTTTTTTTTAATATATGATTTGGTCCATGGCAATTGTGTATGAAAACGAATATCACTCGAATGTTCGCCACTGGTTCTAAGGTACACCTCAACCAGTTTATCTAAATTTGTGATGACATCACGGCATAATCGCTACTCAATTAGACCAACAAGGCTTGTTTTCTCGCGCTTCAGTTATTAAATCGCTATGGGTTTATTCGCGTAAACCTTGCTAGTCGAGATGACTACAAAGAAAGAAGTCCGACTCCGTTGGATGTCGATGATCAATTGATGTTACTGTTTCTGGACATTATTCGCTCGGGTAACTAAGGCGCTTTAAATGGTCAGTAGACTTCACTTCTTGTGTCAGTTGGTTTACCAGCGTCAAGATTTAACAGAGCAGACAGCAAATCATCGTTTGACAAATGGATAAGGCCAGTCAATGGTGATGAATAATCAAAATTAAGACTACTCTACCTGATTAGAACAGACCCGTCTGAGACTTGAAAAAAATAATCAAAACACTGACATAATTTCTTTGTACTACTCGACAGCTATCCCTTGTAAGTCGTAGGTATTCCGCACGATCTGGAATATACGAGTTTTTCGTTTTGAATTTTTAACGTCCAGAACCCTTTGCCATCCTATTTTAGGTGTTTTCCATTGATAAAAAATATTGTTAGTTCTCTAGTCTAATAAATTGATTTCTATCTACGTAGTTTTGAGATTATCAGAAACATTTTTTAAAGCCTTTTTAATTCTCACTACAGGAATAAAAGATTTAAAAGCTATATCAAGATAATGTTTAAAAAAGCAGAATATGGAATGCTTTACTTAAATACAAATTAAAGAATATTGAGCTCCAGTCTATTTAAATAAAGTATAGATAAAACGCAATATAATAGGTCCTAACAAAATCGTAACACAATACATTTTTATTAACTGAATTCGAGATAAAATTATAAAATTCAATATTGAGAACAAGAGTCTTATTATAAAAGCAATTATTTAACATATGAAATATGTACTACATCTATCAACTTAGTCTGGAAATCACTATTTGTTAACACTAAATCCAATATTCTATTTATCATATTTCTTATGGTATTGATCTGAAAAGTGTCCATACAACTGTCTCTTAGTGACCTTAAGTGAAATGATTTGACTATTAGTACCGGATTCAATGATCCAGTGGTAACACAACGGTCCTTCTTAAGTCTAAATGTGTCCGTGATCTCATGGGCAGCCACGTGTACCCACCTTAAACACCTCCACCGCACAACCCGCCAGTTGATGGTGAACGATCACAACGCCATAAGACGCAAACTGAAAGTTTAACCATCTTTCTGTAAAAATTAAGACATTGCATTTTAGATTAGTAGTCTAAGTAGCTTAGTGGCTAGAGCACTAGTCTTCGGTGCATCTCCTTGGCAAAAAATAATTTTCAAGAATGGGATTGGATTGGATTCCGGACTACCAGTTCACTCAGCTGTAAATGATAACCTGAGTTAAAATCGGGGTAATAATCACGGACGAGAGTGTGGCTGACCACTTCACCTCCTAGTGTTCCGTTGGTCTCGTAATGAAGTAACTCTAACATTACTTCAAGGCCTAGGCCAGGTTTGGGCTGTTGAGCCGTTGATTAATATTATCTCATCAATTGCATCAAGTAAGTAGGTTTGTATGAAGAAAATCAAGCGAGTCCTTCTCGCTTTTCATGTCCCGGAACCAAATATGTTCTCCAGTAACAAATAATAGTACAATTCCCATGCTAAAGTCTCTTTTTTGTACATCATTGCTTCTTCGAAGGGCGCAATACTTCTCCAAATCTTTTACAGTTCAGAAACATAATAGCCTAGATCCTTAATAGTTTAAAACAGCTTGTCCGAAGCTGTTGACATAGCCAATCATACTTTTCCTTTGTCAAAATAGTAAGCTGTTTCATTGGTGATTCTTTCTTGAGGTGGTTTCCTCTTACCGTGAGAACCCAACCATTAATATCATGTCGTTCTTATTAGAGGTATGCCTTTTGTATTCTACCCACTCTCTAGAGTTCCCTCCTACCTTCCTCCTTTTTATTATCTTTGCTAATGAAGGACCCCTTTGCTTTCTCTTTTGATTCCTCCTTCAAAATATACGAAGAGAGTGGCTTAGAATTTTTTTTTACTGTTTGGTACTGTTAAGTGGATCAGGTCTACAGTAGGCTTCCGCATTGAAGTTCACCTTAGTGACCGCGAACGAACTAGTTCCTTAGTCTTCGCGAACTAGTTCGCTGTTGTAGTTCATCGTTCACCAAAAAAAAAGGAACTAGTTCGTTTGAAGTTGGGATTGAATGTGAGGACCTAAAAAAAAAAAAGGTCGCCAGGCCGGCAGGAACTAGTTGCTTTCAAGTTCGGATTGAATGTAAGGTCCGTCCCCAGCCCAACTAGTTCCTTTCAAGTTCGGATCACCTACAAAAACCAACTACTTTCAAACAAACCAACTAGGACCGGAAGTCACTGCGAACTAGTTCGTTCATTTCACTTCTGGGAGCGATCTTCCGAACTAGTTCGTTCACGAACTACACACGCCTAGTCTACAGGATGAGCAGAGTGACGCTGCTCTATCCAATAACGCGATTATCAACTATCTAATGTCCTCAATGTGACAATGTTACAGCCAAATTATTAATTTCGATTAAGCATTAAGAATTAAATGCCGAAAACTTTTTTACGATATATCTTAGAAGGCGACAAAAGTTGTTAGAACTCCATCCAAGAGTATAATGTTCGCGATGCACTTCCTAATTCATTTTTTTGCTTCACTCCACACTAGCTGAAATCGAGAAATGGCAAAATCTTATAGCTCGTTTGACTGCAACCATACGAATGTTGTTAAAAAACTTGTGTTTTCAAAATATTTCGGTTTTGAAAATAAGAATACATGCAAAAATAATCTCTTTCGATGGTAAACTGTTAACTCCCTATAGGTGGACTCAGAGCTCACAACGACTTCGGATTAGCAGATATTAAAACGCGTTTTGTGCGAATCAATTGAAATAAAAACAACTTTTTCTTACTTAAAAGGTGAAATGGATCTAGTTACATTCTTGAGCCCTACTTCCCTACTCTTTCCCACCAACACCGAACCGTTTGAGTTTCAAGCATACTTGACTTGCTGATAGTTGGACGTGAAAAGGATTACAAATTGATCCCTCGAATCTATTAATGCGTGACACTTGATCGTTGATCACTGGTGCGTCAATATCTTGCAAATCTTTCGGACAGGTAGCATTTTGTTTTTCAGGTGTCAAGTTTTCTGTTCGAACGCAAATCTCGCAGCATAGCTAACATACGATTACTTCCTTATTGTGCGGATTTCATGTTTTGAATGATTACGTGAAACGTAAACCTAATACCCCAGACGACCCTATGAAATTCAATATGCAATTTTTATGATTTTGTCGTTTTTTTTCCACAGTTGCTCGTTGATCAAGTTCCTATTTTGGAGACGATGACTCCATTGGATTTTATGGACTTTCGTAACTATTTATCGCCGGCGTCCGGCTTTCAAAGTCTTCAGTTTCGTCTGATCGAAAATAAGTTGGGCGTTAAGACGGAGCATCGTGTCAAGTATAATCAGCGTTATACGCACGTTTTCGGAACGGATGCTGATGCGATCGATGCGATCGTCTCATCCGAAACGGAACCGTCTCTATCGGATCTCGTTCAAAAATGGCTGGAACGGACACCCGGGCTTGAATTGGAAGGATTCAATTTTTGGCAGAAATTTCAGAAAAGTGTAAACGACTTTTTAACGGAACAAGAAAAAATCGCTATGGTGAATATTAGTTAAAAAATATTTGGTTTGGTTTTCTGTTCTTATGTCCTTCAAAATCTAGAACGAAACAACGGAAGCAGCAAGAAACTATCGCCTTATGGACATTGAGAAGCGAAGGGAAGTTTATCGATCAATTTTCGATCCAGAGGTGCATGAAGCCCTCGTTTCACGGGGTGATCGGCGTTTTACGTTCAAAGCCTTACAAGGTGCTATTATGATCACTTTTTATAGGGATGAGCCTCGTTTCAGTCAGCCCCATCAGGTCTTAACTTTGCTCATGGACATTGACTCGCTTATTACGAAATGGAGATGTAAGTATAACATTAATTTAAAAATTCAAATCTAAGATAGCATTTTAATCTAGATAATCATGTCATGATGGTCCAAAGGATGATAGGGTCACAGCAACTGGGAACCGGTGGATCATCTGGATACCAGTATCTGCGCTCAACGTTAAGGTACGGAATTTTTTATTGAACTACTAAAAGTACTTATACAATTTTAATAATTTCAGTGATCGTTATAAAGTATTTTTGGATTTATTCAACCTATCAACTTTCCTTATACCACGTCACGCCATTCCACCCTTAAGCCAAAAAATGCGAGAACGACTCAATTTATTGTGGGGAATATCGACAATGAGTCCAAATCATACGCATCAAAATAATAATTAATTTTTTTTAAGTACAATCAAAATATTGTGTAGTTTTCTATTTTTCTACAGGCTCATAAAAATGTTTAGTACAATTTGCAATAAGAGAACTTTCAATTTTTGTTTGTTTCTGATTTAAAAAGTGTAACTATGGTATATATTTTAAGAACATTTTGGCAGCTGATTGGAAATATTATGCTCCTTTATCAACCCTCGCTAAAGACTTAACAACAAGTTACACGCAGGGATTCTAAAAAAGTTTGTCAATTCATAACCGTCATTTCACGAAAGGTTTCACATTAAATTTTAAAATTTAAAAAATCTCTGTTTGTAAAAGAACTGAATTTTGTTGGTCCGTCGAGCCGGTTTTGAACCAGTAGCATATGGAAACTAGAATAGTTGACTAATAATTTTACAGTTAATTTACTTTACTTATTTGATTAGAAAATTATATTGTTTTTAGTTAAATAATTTTTATTTTTCGAATTGGTAAATGGAAATACAGGCCAGGGCAAGTGTCCCTTCCTGTTCCCTTCTAAGAGCGTCCTTATACTGAATCTGCTTAGGCATGCATGATTTTAGAGTGCGCGAGATGGACAAGAAAAAGTATGTGGAAGTTTCTTGGATATGTAAAGACAAGTACAATAATGATATGGCAGAGTCGTTGAAAAACTTTTGAACTCCTTTCGAAGTTCTTGCAGGTTGAATGTTGAAAAATTCCGAAATTTCGTTAGTTCCTTCTATCGCTTCAGTGATGGAATTAATACCACCTTGCCTACAACAAACTACCAAAATTTTATGTTTTTGACTGAGTAGTTTTTATCATGCATTGGATTCATGACCACTTTTATATAAATCACTTAGATTCCGTTCAGGTCGTTAAAAATCAACCTGGCTTTTCCATAATGAAACATTTAAATTACGAAGATCACATACTTGTCGTTAAAGTGCTTACAAAAGCATTATGTAGAGTTTAACATCAATGAATCTTATTTCAACTCAAGTAATTTCTTTAAATTTTCATAAATTCAACATGCATATTAGACGAAGAATATATTTTTTGAGTAATTTAATAATAATCAATGGCGCAATTGCCCAAATCGGGCCTAGGACTTGAAGTAATGCTAGAGTTACTTCATTGCGAGACCAACGGAACACTAGGAGGTGAAGTGGTCAGCTACACGCTCGTCCGTGATTATTACCCCGATTTTAATTCAGGTACTCATTTTCAGTTGAGTGAACTGGTAATCCGGCACCCAATCCCACTTTCGTAAATTACTTGTCGCCAAGCAGATTCGAACCTGGTACCCGGTGCACCGAAGGCAAGTGCTCTAGCCACTAAGCCGCCCAGACTGAGTAATTTGCTTCTTACCTTTTTGCCAATCGATTTCGGTGTATCCCAGCAACCTCCAGTTCTTTCACCTTTTAAAGTAAGGCCTTTTGTCCTCAACTCTCAAATGAACAGCAAACAGTGCGCACTGGATACATTGCTTTTAAATCTGTAGCGGAATCTTTTGATTTGCATGTCATACTCACCGCAAGGAAGTAAAATCTTGAATAATAAAACTTAGACCCTTTCAACTCAAAAAACGGAGTGCCAATTGCAACAAATGCAGGGTATATGTTTATACTCGCATGTCTTAAGCGAGGTGCGGTCTAGGGGTTGAAAAGGGAAAAAAACTTAAAAATAGTTGATTATTAAACAAGCCCGTAGAAGTGAAAATATATTCGATATGTGATCAGATCTGAGAGCTATGGCAGAATTCATGAAAAGGTATACAACCACTTTACACCCCCTTATGGGTTTTTTTTTCTAGGTATTTATATGAAGAATCCATGGAATAAGAATTCAATATTTGGGAGATCTAGACCTAGTAGATATGACGAAAATCGTGAAAATATATGCATTCTATTTTTACCCCCTTCCGAACGCCAATGGATATTCGAATTCTTTATTATTAAAATTACTTTTCTAATTGATTTAATTATACGCAACAAATTCCAACTTTTTAGCATAAGACGTTCTATAGTTAGGAAAAACACCCCCTATGTTACCCCTACAAAAAATTATATTTTCCAACATGCCACTACTATAGTTCTATATAAATATCAAGTTTCAGCTTTATATCATTGTAAGTTCTAAAGATATAAAAATCATACCTTTTGCCTTTTCACTCTACTCCACCCACACCCTCTATACCCACACCCCCAAAATGTTTTTTTCTACTAGGGCTCTATTGGGCCTACTTCAGGTAAACGATTTGGGCTTCTTACACCGTCTTTGAGACATGAAACGTGTTTTTTTTTTAATAATTCTTTTTCCCTTCCCCCGCCCTCTTAAAAGATTTTGCTTTGATCAATCTCCCACACTCCTTCAATCAAATCAGCAATTTATTTACAAATGGGTCCACTATCGATGCTCTATAGAAATTGTAAGTTTCAGCCTCCTAGCCTAAGCGGTAACTGAGATCTAGAAACCTAAATTTTTCGTCTAAAACGATCCCCTCTCCTCCAGCATCATACCCACACCCCTCTAAAAGATACCAGTCGTAGAGGTTCACCCGACCTACCCACTATAAAAATTTTATGAAAATACCTCAACGGGTTTGGGAGCTACGCGCCTTCAAACTATTTTGGGTACGGCGTACGGCATACGGCGCGCGTACAGACGGAAATTTTATTTTCTTATTGTTTTTTTGGAAAATACAAAATTTCAGGGTTGCCAATTTTTTTGAAATTTCAGTCGATCACAATACTTTATTATTAAAAAATAATAAAGTAATTGTATTAAAAGGTACGCGAACGGGTTAATAGATACACCTGAGACACCAAACTGATGTTTTAAAGTACGTTTTTCACCATTTATATTAGGCTTGTGTAGTTCGTGAACGAACTAGTACGGAAGATCGCTCCCAGAAGTGAAATGAACGAACTAGTTTGCAGTAAATTCCGGTCCTAGTTGGTTTGTTTGAAAGTAGTTGGTTTATGTAGGTGATCCGAACTTGAAAGGTACTAGTAGGGCTGGGGACGGACCTTACATTCAATCCGAACTTGAAACGAAGTAGTTCCTTCCGGGCTGGGGATTTTTGGTTTTTTTTAGGTCCTCACATTCAATCCGAACTTGAAAAGAACTAGTTCCTTCCGGCCTGGCGACCTTTTTTTTTTTTTAGGTCCTCACATTCAATCCCAACTTGAAACGAACTAGTTCCTTTCGGCCTGGCGACCTTAACGAACTAGTTCGCGAAGACTAAGGAACTAGTTCGCGAAGACTAAGGGACTAGTTCGTTCGCGGACACTAAGGTGAACTACAATGCGCAAGCCTAATTTATATCCTAATGCCCAATCCAAATTGAACATTTAGTCCAGACACCAAACTACATCATGAATTAAGAAAGACAGTTTTTATTATGCTTCCAATAGTGCCTTAAAAACTTCATTAAATATTATACAGATAGCAAAACTTAAACTTGCTAGACTGGAACTTGTTTGTCTTTTTAGCTAACTTTGACAAAAAATTGAATGGTAATAAGTTATGTTGTCCTGATGCATCGTGTTATCCTTAGGTCTTAACTCAATTCTATAGATAAATCAACAGAGAATAATAACTCGCTTTAAACGTGTTCATTCTACAAAGGATTCAACCTTTCAGATTTTGTATCTCGAAACCTGGAAAAGTATGTTTCTTTCAATTTACTTTAAAATAACACTTGACTGTTTCTCGGTTATACTATATAGTTCAATCTAATAAATTTTATCGAAAATAAAAAAACATTGCAAGAAGTATTGCTTTTCATTCTTTTGTATTTTATTTTTGATTTTTAATGCCTAAATCTATTTTATACATAGAAAATATATTTTAAAATGTTATTGATGTTATTGTTTATTATTTACAATATTATATTGGTATACTTTGATTTTTGAATTATTCGAAAATTTAAAATCAAAACAAGCAAAGAAAATCTCATCACAGCCACCTATCAATTCGTTCCAAATATTATTTTTCCTTTTACATTCCTTCAGTATATTAAATTAAATTAAATTGGTCCTCGTAATAGTTATTAACTTCTGTTTTCTTACATATTGGCACATCACTGCTTTGTCAATTAAAATATAATAATTAATAATTAAAATCAAATATTTGAACAGCTTAAAGAAATAGCATATACTTTTGTGTGATGGTGTATAGTTTGAAAAGTAACAATTTTACTTTATTATTTTTTAATAATAAAGTATTTGTTAAGTTTTAAATTTATTTAAATAATATTGGCTACCTACGTAAAAAAATAAAGCCGGGCAGGAATAGGAATAGGGCAGAAAGTATTAAGAATAATTATTTATTTAAACAAATAATTAATAATATTTAATTTATTTTGTTTTATTTTGAATTGCACTTTTTTATTTTTATTGATTTTCTCTTTATTGATAGATTGAATTGATAAAATTCCATGTCCAGAAAAGTAATGGAGAAAGGAAGAACAAGTAATAAAGTTATCAAAATTATTATAATTGAACCAAGTTATAATAATATTTTTTCTAGTAGAGGTAAAGAACTCCGCAATCGCCTCAGGTGGACTAAAACCGCGAAGTTTTCTATGAGCTCATGAGGACAATTTCCATAAAAATATCTATAAGAAAAGACTGACAGAAAATATTACATCCAAGTTTAAAGCTAGTAATACTCTGTATGCCACGCGGTCAAACATTTGACTATTTTCTCTGTCAAATGCTGTCAGTTATTGTAATGGTCAAAAGCTGTTTGACAAAATGTTTCGTTTGACCATTTCACAAAAGCTCTGACCACATTTGACCGCACCAATACCGCCAAACATTAAAACAATAACTTTTCTTATTACATTCATTTCTTTTGTGAATCTACTTATTCACTAATCTGAACGAGGTTGTATACTCGAGAATCTGGTGCTCGGAGTGGCATACAGTGTAATATATACGCAAATGTCTAAAATGTATCTGACCTGAAGGCGTTTGACCGTTTTACACGAGGAGATGATTTGACGATGGTATGTAATATTGCAATCGGGCAGCGTGTCAAATTGATATTTGACATCAAATTGATATTTCACATCAAATTGATATTTGACATCAAATTCGGTTTAATTTTTATTTGTCAAATATTTAATCGCGTGGCATACAGTGTATTACAAGCTCAAGAAAGTCTATTGCAGTTGTGATTAAATAGTGAATACACGTCTGTCTCAGTGGCCTTCATATCTTTTCACTTTGGTTGGAAGTAGGGATATAACTATGTACTTACTATGTAGCTTCATAAGTTACGTGTTTGACAATGAACATATTCTTTGTTTCAATAGTATTAGATATCAAGCTCGGTATAAACATAGATTCATTGGAAATGGGGATTAATTCGCCGTTGATCACACTGATCAGCCTCGTCAAACAAACACGAAAACAGCTTATGGCCATTACTTAATTAATTTTCTGAAAATTGTTGTAAGAAAGACATGTTTTGGAGAAATTTATTCCCAAAAATATATCGATAGAATCAAACATGTGTCTTAAATTCAAATAAAGTATCACGTTTGAAATAATAATTTTATCTAATAAAAAATCTGTGTCTCATTCGCTTTAACAATTTAACAATCAAATTTTTGGTCAAAAATTTTGACAATGCTTCTTAAAAGGGTCAACATTTTCATTGTACTCGGAGCTGCATCGCTGGCAGTGAACGTGCTAGGCAACAGGACTTCTCTTATTTTAGGCAGCTAAAAAGGCATCATTAACAAGAAACTTCTTTGTAAATTTACATTTGGAAAGATTTAAAAAAATATTGGCTGGAGTTTTTATTTAAGACTAAAATGTTTAGACGAGAGTAAAGCCGAAAGTATGAATATTATTCTGATTTGGGCAAAAAAACATAAAAATTAAAAGCATTCATTACTTCTAGTCTAGATATGTAATATTGTATTTGGAATGTAAGAAATATAAAGTTAACAACTCCAGCACCAAACTTATCACATTTTTTTTTTATTTTATATTTATTGTATGGCCTTATCCTTGCTGCCATAACCTTTCGCCATTCTCTTACGTATCAGTGTTCGCCAACTTATTCTTGTATATTCTTAAATATTAGTTTCAAGATTTTCGATGTTGGTTGTGTGTGGTTTCATTTTGTGTTCTGTTTCAGATATGAAAAAACTTAATTTTTCTTCTGATTTTCCATTGTATCATCCCGTTTTTCTTTGTAATTTCGTGTAATCTTGAGAAATTAATCAATAAGAAAAAGAAACATTATTAAATATTGTCAAATTTTCATTAATAATAATTGGGCAAGTTTTCTTATTTAATATTATTTATATAATTATTGACTAAATTCTAATTGATCATACCATTAAATTGGTTCCATATCCTTACATTAACCAAGTAGAACCCAATGATTTTTTTTTATTTAAAACAACTAATTTTGAATATTAACTACGAAATTAATAATGCACTAGGTTATTATCTAATCTTATATTATTGATATGCTATTATATAGAAGAAGATCGATTTTTTTTTAAATTACGTTTTTTTAGATACAAAAACTTTACCGAAAACTATTATAAAATTGAAAAACCGAAAATATTTCTTTACTAAATAAAAATTTAACTTTCTAGTTATACGCTTAAACTTAATCAGTGCACTATTTTACTAAAATCAAATGTAAAATCTGCCGATTATTTTTTTTATTATTATCATTACATTATTATTATTGTTACTATTTATATGTATAAATTCGAAAATAGTGATTCAATTTTAGATTTGGAAAAAAACAAAACATTTTCTATACTCTAAGTTTACGAATAAAATCTTTAGGAAGAGAGAGATAGAGAGTCGACTAGTAACTACATGTATTATGCCTTTAGTTATGTTAGGGAAAATCTGCATCCAATGAGTAGAATTAAAACTAGAAATGATATATGGGTGTTTAAGACTGGTCTTCGGCTACCGCTTGTACTATTTCCAGCTAAAATTTCTGCCCTTTTTTTCATACGTGCCTGAAATGTAAAAATTTAATTAATCAATTTTCAAGATAAAAATATTATTTTAGATTTTTAGTTTGTTAAACCAGTTTTAATTTTCTTCAGTTTAGGTGAAAAGCTCAAACAAAAATATCTTTAGGGCAGGTTAGGGCACAGAGATATTACTTTATAATCGCCTAAAACCAGTTAATTTTTTTTTTCATTTTCATTCCTTAAGAAAAAACTAAAACAGATTTTTACGAATGCCGTCATATCTTCTAGTATTGATAAAACATCGAACTGGTTTTTATTAGGCTTGTGTAGTTCGCAAACGAACTAGTTCTGAAGAGTTGGCTAATTACTCCTACAACTAAAGTTGTTTACTATATTATTTTTTCAATTTTTGTTTAGGTTTAAGTAGTGTTTAAGCTAGTCATTATGGTTCTTTCAAGCAATATTGTTATTGTTAACAACATTTTTCCTTGAACATTACTGTTTCAGATTAACATAAGTTTTTGCAAATAGAATGCAAATTTATCAATTGCAGCTGTAAAGATTAAGTTCTAATCACTGAACTATTTTCAATTGTTATTATACAACTTAATGAATTTAAATAAATCTATCTATCTATCTATCTAGCTCAGAAGAGCGATTCCATAACTAAAAAATCTGCCAACAGTCTGGGCGCAACTTTATTATTTTTCCGACAGAAGTTTGGAACGTGTTCAATTCGGGGATGCGGTGTATGTTACTATGTGACTGAAAACCTAACAAAAAGTTCGGGAAGCGGTTAGAATATGGTGTAACATATGAATTATATAATTGGGTCATATTCCGGGATGCAGTCTAGAGGTTGTAGAAGACAAAACTTAAAAATAGGTGATTATTGAACAAGACTGTGGAAGCGAAAAGATATTCGATATCTGATCAGACCTGAGCGATAAGGCAGAATTCACGAAATAGTATAAAACCACTTTAAACCCACTTCGGGGTCAAATTTCAAAAAATCTTGAAAACACTTTCTAGGTATTCATATGAAGAATCCATAAACAAAAATAATTGGTGATTGTTAAACAAGCCCGTGGTTGTGATATCTGATCAGACCTGAGAGATATTCCGGAATTCATAAAAAAGTATACAACCACTTAACACCCGCTTATAGGTCGAATTTTTTAAAAATCTTGAAAACACATTCCAGATACTCATATGAAGAATCCGTAATATAAAAATGAATTCAATATTTGGAAAGACCTAGGAAATATGACGAAAATCGTGAAAACACATGCATTTTATTTTCACTGACAATTTTGTTTACCCCCTCTTCCTAACGGGAATGAATATTAGATTTTTTTTGTATCAAAATTACTTTTCTAGTTGATTTACATATACGTACCGAGTTTCAAATTTCTAGCATAAGCCGTTCTAAAGTTAAGAAAAACACCACCTTAAAAAATTTATTTTTCCAACATGCCACTACTATAGGTCTATATAATTTCCAAGTTTCAGCTCTCTATCATTATAGGTTCTTTAGATATAAACATCGGAACTTTTTCCTTCTCACCCTTCCCCACCCTCACCCTCTACATCCACACTCCTAAATTTTTTTTCCCTACTAGGGTCCTATTAGGTCTACTTCTGGTAAAAATTTGAAGCATCTACGTTACACTGTTATTGAGATATGCAAAGTGTTATTTTTAAAAATTCTAATCCCTCCCACTTCCGTGCTCCTCCACCCCCTTCAAATATTTTACTTTGAGCAATCTTTATTTATCAATCTTTATAATAAAACCGAGTTTTGTTTTCCTGGTCCAATTATTTTGTGAGATATCGTAATCTAAAGTTTTTCACCTCACATCCCCGTACGCCACTACCCCACCCAAAAATTTTGTTTCAATCTACTCTCCTAGTATAACTACAGATATTTGTTATGTTTTAATTGCTTGCTATTAATGGTTTAGGAGATATGGATTTTAGAATTTGTCGATCTCGGCATTTTTGCGTTTCAGACGCATTGTTTCCCCCTCCACTCCCACACCCCTTCACCCATATCTGTTTTTTTTTGCAAATAGGTCCATTATCAAAGCTCTATAGAAATTCTAAGTTTCAGCCTCCTAACACAAGCGGTTCCTGAGATCTAGAAACCTAAATTTTTCGTCTAAAACGCTTACCCCGCTTTCCCCCTTACACCTCCTCCCCTGAAAATAATGTCAATTTAAGGGGTCCACCAAGTCTATTCTTAGAAAAAATTGTAATTTAATAGCTCCACTGGTTTGAGAGCTACGAGCCTTCAAAGATTTTGGAGCGGTCGACGTACGGCGTACAGACGGAGTGAAAATTTTTATTGCTTTTTTCGCGTCTACTAGTCATGAAACGTGGACAAAAAAATTTTGAGGGCAGCAAATTTTTTTTTTTTGAAAATCAATAACAATACTGTATTATAAATAATAAAGTAAATGAATGAACTAGTTCGCAGTCAGTCCCGCTCCTAGTTCGTTTTTCACTGCCGTTCAGAACTCTTTGAGACAATAGGTGTGTTTTTTTGCAATTTATCCAGATCGAGAGTAGTGATTCAAATTTGTATAGAAAACACCAAGAATACTGTCGTTTTTTTATTTTTTTATAGCTTTTTCCTATAGATAGGAGGCTAGAATATAGATTTTAACCGGAATAGTAGCCCCAGTAAGCTTACTGGGGTAGCTTTTTGCGATAAACTCTCAAATCTAGCCTACTATCTACAGGATAAAGCGATAAAAACATGAAAAAACAACAGTATTATCGGTGTTTTCTATACGAATTTGAATTATTACTCTCGATCTGGATAAATCGCAAAAAAACACACCTAATATACTATACAAGATCTACTAATTTTTTTGGTCACCATCTTCTACTAGAAACTATAACCTTGTTTTTTTTTGCTCATTATTTTCTACCAGATCTACTGCCTTCGAACTACTCATCACTGAAACTTTTGTTATTTTTCTAAGAACTCCTAGAATTTTTTGATATTCAACCTCTTAGTGAGTGTAATGGGGTTGAAACATTTTCCCGAATTTCGTAGATATGATGAAATATCAAATTAGTTTTTACTTCCTTAGTCTTCCTTCATAGGTATGTAGTGAATTTCAGGATTTCTTAATATTCAACCCTAAGGGGGTGAAAGGGGGTTGCACACTTTTTATAGTTTTCGACATATTTCTTAACTGACGATCGTAGGAACGGGTTTTAATAATTACTCACGCAAATAAATTCAAATAAAATTTTATAGTAATTATGATCTTTATTCAAAGTGAATATATTACCTGGTATAGGTTATCTTCTCCGGGAGGATCCAAACACTCGAACTCGCAACATCTTTCGCCTACTCTAAAGTTCTTACAAAACTGAAAGAAGAAAAAATTAAACCTTAATTTTGTGTAGATATAAACGTTGAACTTAATTTTAATGTAAAATTAAAGCTTATGCAAAATTGAATTTTGTGACATTTGGATTGATTTGATTTCTATTATACGAGTATGTAGTTCGATTTTCTTATTCCCTTAAATGATGAACAGTATAGTGCGCAAAATTTTAAATTTCCAGTTCCGCCTAACTAAAATGTTATTCGTATTAAATTCAAAGTATTAGATAAACGGTTCGCCATGGTGAGTAAATCGCCTATTCCTTCGAAACCCATATAATACAAAATACATCGGAAACACGTGACCAATAAACTCAAAGAGCAAACGAACTCAACCTTAGCCTTAATCAAGAAATAACTTGCCTAACATTTCAATCGCTGACTGAACAATTCCTTAAGCTATGGTAAGTTCCGAATGATGAATGGAGGAATAATGAATAGTTTCTCAAAACCTTTTGTATGGCAGCAACTATTTTAAAAAAAATATGTTGTATTATGTATATAATAGTAGTTTGACTCATTCTGAAGTTATTACCAATTATTGTGCGCACATATTTGAAATTCGATGGGTAATGGTGATTTCGTTACTGTAAGCAAGTATAATATTATAATGTGCGCCACGCTTTTAAATATTGGGCGATTTTCCCTGGCATATATTATCAGATAGTGTAATCGTTCAACTTTTGTAGCTACAATATTTTATTTGTTATATGAAAAATCTATTTTAGCGTAACACAATTATTTTCCACACTTTCTCGGCCGAGTTAAAATTTCCGAGGGATTAAGCCTTTCATTGGTTAAAAACTTTATCATAATAATTTGGGCAACAGACTTATGAGGACAAAACAGAGTGGAGCATCTAGCTAAGACGATTTATATTGTTGTTAGGGATAAAGAACACTGTTTAAAAAAAATAATAAATTTTCAATCCAATTTGTAATAGAAATTTCAACCAAATTTTATTTTTTCAAGTAAAAGTACACATTAAATGCACTTTTACACGAAATTACTAGTATTAGGAAATGATTCACGTACTTTTTAGCTAAACCGTACAAAATTATGCAACATTTCTATATTTATATAAGAATTTAAAATTACTTTCTTTTTCATGTAAATCACGAAGCTGAACGCTTCGTTTAATTTTATTTTCTACACAAAAGATGTAAAATTCAATGGATTTGTTTTACTGTGTAGAATAAGGAGTGCGCATGTAGTTTGTCCTTTATTAAGAACTCTCATTTAAATGCTACTCGAAAATAAAAGCCAATACCTTAAGTGTTCAATTTCATATAAGCAACTACCCGAAGTACGAATGAGATTTTCTTCATAATCATTCTCTTAGCTCGAACTCTATTGGAAAATCAACACATACAAAATTTCAAAGTAGTAGCTTAAAGCATTCTGAAGTTATCGACCAATATTCTTGAGCACGTGTTTTAAGAACATTTTGCATGGCAACTATCCGAAGGTGTAGTTCAGTTATTTTCCATTAACGTACTTAGCCCTACAAATTCAACCAAACATCCAGATTCAAAATTTTAAGATCCTAGGTGTTCGTGTTGACGGACGTATAGACGGACGGAAAGTGGATTTGAAGGCTTTAGCAAGAAATAAATCAAAAAATAGTATACATACAACCTTTTTTCGTTCGAGGCTCCATCGCTATAAAGTAGTGGGCTGAATTAAACTTATAATACTTTAGAGAAAAAAATTTCCCACAAATAAATTATTTTGGCACAAAACTCGAATTTTTAACGCTATGTTGTTAACACTTCGACGGAAGAATGTATACTCTCATTTCAAACTTAATGGTGAAGCTTCACGATGAAGTTGGCTGCAGTATTGCCCAATGCAAGAAAGGTACGATCTGCCGGGAACGGCTGGAACTTCTTAAAGTCGCCAATAGATGATATCCGACAATGGATCCTCAAATACATAGTGTGTACATTTCAGGTTAAGACAAAGATTAACATTAAAGGTTAAGACAAAGATAAAGAAATAACTATAATCTGCATTCTACACTGCTTAAAAAAAAAAAAAATTTTCAGTGTAAATTCATGAGAATATCCAGTGAAGTTGATGCTTTCGAAGTCTAAATTTACTGATGGAAAATTGATATTTACGAACCGGAAATTGAAAATTACATTCAAATTGACTATTACATCCTAATGTTAATTTACTGGAAAAGGGGTGAAATATTTGCCTACTATCCAAAAGTTGTAAAATTCAGTGGATTTTTTTTACTGTGCAGGCCTATTACACATAAAACGATAGAAAATAAAATTACAAACATACAATTACGGGAAACACGAAACACAACTTTAATCTTGAGAAAGCGAGGCAAATACTATAATTTTTCAACAACTAAGTTTTAAAATATTAACTAATTTTTACATAGTTAACTTAAAGTTAATACTTAAGTCAGATTGATTTGATTTCCATTTTATTTCTGGTTACCAAAGAACGCAAATAATTTAAAAAGGTGATTTCTACTCGTTGAACGTTTTTCATTAAAACTGCAGTTAGTTACGGCATAAATTCAAAAATCGATTACCCCGATTATTCTATCGTCCAAGCAATCCAAATTGATGATCCTCTTATATCCATAGCCACAAGTATCTGAAGTTCTGGTTCTTAACTCTCTTGTCTTTAAGAGGGTTGAGGGTACTACAGTCATTTGTAAAATTTACATATTCAGATAATACCCATTTTGACTAGAAAGCCAGGAAAGGAAAAGCTCTCATTGGAAACTTGAGAGGCCCTCCTAGAAAAATTTCTTTAAAAAAATAAGATTCACTGGAAGAGTATCTTGTCGGATTAAACCAAGATAGTGTTTAAAATTTATGAGTGACTTTCGAACTATATAAAATATCTATTACCCTTATCGATTGGATGACGAGGTTTCACTATGGCAGCGTAAGTTTAATTATCTTGAGAGGTTGTGCTTGGATACCAACCGATTGATGGCACAGAGTAGGCTGCAACCATGGAGATATAAATGACGGAGATGTCAACACGCCGTTTCTGTATAAAGCACTTTCGAGCATTTTGAAGTTTAATCCAATGTTTCTGTATCGAGCGTTTCATGCCCGGTGGCAGTGATGCAAATAGTAGCGTAGTATTTAAAGGTTGGGCGTTTTTTTTTCAATACCGGAGTTTAACATACATGTGAGTAAAGGCTGGTTTACATGACGACTGCAAACAATTCTTACTGAGATTGTGAGGGAGCTAGTTTATCGAATTTTTAATGGAGTAGAAGTCAACCACTGCAAAAAATGAAATTCACAGAAATATCGTCAATATTTTTTGCTGAATATAATATCTGTTCGTTTCACTCTTGATCAGTTTCTCATAAGAGGTTTTCCTTCTCTCTCACAATCTCAGAAAACATTGTTTGCCGTCACCATGTAAACCGGCCTTAAGATGCTGATAGTAGCATAGTGAATATCGCCGGTCCTTTGCGAGAAAACCTCCGGCTTCAAAACAGTCGCTTCTCGCCATCTCCACTACATATATCTCCATGGCTGCCAGAGTACCTCGATAAGAGCATTGTTGCTTGAATATGCCCATGGACGAGATAAAGTCAAGTACACAACTTCTATTCTTCAAAGTTGATTTTGGTCCTTCAAGTCCTGATCCATTTCATTAATTAAGGGAAACAATTAAACTTGAATTTGACCCACAAGCTAAATAAATATTGTTATTTCGCTTCGTAAAATATTTCCCGATTAAATTGATAGAAAAGCTTAACACATTTCACTATAATAGCTTTTAATGTGCTTCTATCTCCACTATCAATTTTATTTTTAACAATTGATTATTTCCGTTTTGCTAATTCTTTCGAGCACCTCCAGAATGCAAAAAAAAAATCGAAATGAATCAGACTAGACATCCGAGTATATGAAAACTACAGTGTATCATGACTATAAAAAGATAATTGAACCAAATTGCAATATAAATTTGCATGAAACGCAGATTCTTCAATTTGTGATGATGTGATACTCGTAGCTGTTGAAGATAAATCAAAAGTGTCTATATACCTCTAACAAGCTAAAAAAAATTGATTAGAGCGCTGGTCAATTTTTAGATTGGACTCAGTGTGTACTTTTACATGCATAGTTGAACTTTTGTTATTTTTAGACAGGTATTATGACGTTCTGAGCGATCCTAATTGAGCATAGGGCAGGTGGATCATAGAGCAGCAGATGTGCTAAAAATTAATTTCACATATAGGCTCACGGCTAATATTTTAGTAACCACCACCCTAGACTCTCGGTAGTATGCATTCAAAAAGTGTACCTTTGATAGTAGTCCACATAATCTATAGATCCATTATTGAAGCAATTCCCCTATTTCCTCTCAGGTTTAAGTATTAATATAGTAGTCTGGGTGGCTTAGTGGCTAGAGCACTTGCCTTAGGTGCACCTGGTACCAGGTTTGAATCTGTCTGCTTGGCAACAAGTATGGTAAATTCCGAGAATGGGATTTGGTGCCAGACTACCAGTTCACTTAGCTGTAAATGTGTACCTGAGTTAAAATCGTGGTAATAATCACGGACGAGCGTGTGGCTGACCATTTCTCCTCCTAGTATTCCGTTGGTCTCATAATGCAGTAACTGTAGCATTACTTCAAGGCCTAGACCCGATTAGGGCTGTTGCTCCATTGATTATTATTATTATTATTATTATTATTATATATAAAGCCCATAAAAGTAAGAGCGAATGCGTTCTCATTAAACCTTAAAGATTTGTCGGGATTCGTAAAAAGGTACACTGCCCCGTACCTCCGTACACCACTCGCCCCCTTCTTTTTTGGCTTGTATGTGGTTTCCTAGCCTTGAAAGAAGGAAATGAAAATGTGATCAAGTTTCTATACAATGGTCACAAGACAAGGAATAAACAAAAAATATTGCTAAGAATCCTGGCCAATGAAGATTAAAACATTACACAAACTAAGGCTGGGATACTTTCAGACCCTGCTGATTTTTTGCTAACAAAACTTTTGATAATTCTAATTACTGTACCAAAGGCTGGTAGAGAGTGGACTTTAGGTGGATGGTTAAAGTGTGGAATCTGTTGTATAAAATTAAGAACTGTGCGCATTTACTTTACGCATCCTTGGGTGTTCAATAGCGTAAAATCCTAAAAATTATTCCCATAGTTCCAGTTCGAGTTCGAGTTCGAGTTCGCTAAACATTTCGGAATACGTAAGAGTTTATATAACGACCTCATACCCCTCCACCTCCATTCTCATACCCCATCTCCCAAAAATCGGGTCATTCAAACGGTAACACCCCATTTACACTGAAAAAAAATTCGAATTTAATTTCTGAACGGATTTTTTGAGCTATGAGCCTTCATTTACGTACGGCAGCCGGTTTTCTTCGTTCCTTCTAAGACTAGTCCTGATAAAATACAAAATTTGAGAGAAGGCAATTTTTTAAAATTTTTTTTTTAAATTAAGAAAGTCTACGTACAAGTAGATACCAATATATGTATGTATATTGTTTTTCTACTTACTTATTGCTTACAAGTTCACAATTTTTTATTTTCTTTTTGTTCTCAAATGCAACTTTTTACGGGCAGAATTAAATCGAACAAACTTGAAAAGGTGTGCATACGGCTATCCATGACAAACGTCAATAACGATTAAAGCGTTTTGTTTATATCGTCTTGCGTGTAATCGAATTAAAATCCAATAGAAATAAATTTCTGTGCAGTGTAAGTCTTCAATATTCTATTGATAGGTATGCGATTAGTTATAATGTAGTTGGATTCATTCTTTACTACTGTTACTACCCATAGAAATAAATACTACTCGCATAATAAGCTTCTTTAGATGTCGCCGTATGGACTCTAAAATATGTAATATAATATAATTATGGTTTGAACGGTTTTAAAGTGCCATTGAATAGTGTTAAAGTATAATAGAAGTGATTTTTCTTTCTATAATCTTCAAGAACACGTTCGATTCTTCTAGGTTGGAATCGGAAGTATGTTTAATACTTTCAAACAACAGAAATACCAAGTGCATGCCTACATAAATCTATTGAACAGCGTCTTAATCGATCGGAATGGATCAAACGATATGCTAAGAATGTGGGAAGTAGAAATTTTTATCAAACCATTTTCCACTTTCTACTCGACCTCCTCAGAGGATTAGTGTTCAAAAAGGCTCTGTTTGATGGTACTATGCAACACACAATGAAAGTTTTCTTCGCAATTGATTGCAACAAATAGTTGAGGTTATTTCGCCTTGTAAATAATTTGTTCTTCAAATATGTACTTTAACTGCTTTTCAATATACATACTTGGCGTTGATAACATATTTATTTCAATCAAACATACCAACAGAGACAGGCTAAGGAGTTGAACTAGATAGTTATTGACATTCATCTAAATCAAATAAATAAAATTTACGAAATTGGGGAATACGGGAGCTTAAGGAAATTTGAAAGAGCGATTGTGGAGCATCATGGTTCATATTGTTGCATATGGGTCATTCCATCAAGAATCGCCAAAAGTGTAAGCTTACCATCGCCGATTCTTTTGAAAATTTATGTACTGGAAGAATTAGTGAAAAAAAAAATATAATTTAAATTTTGTTTGTTTCTATCTCATTTTTTTAGTAGTTATGGTATGTTAAAGATTTCGCATAGAAGGTGGCCAAGTCTTCTTTGAAAATTCATATCTCTGGTAATTTTTATCCTAAAATAATAACGTACGGCTTATTTTAAAGATTTTTGTTTAAAAATTGCTGTAATATAAGAAATACGAATAAAAATTATCCATGAATTTTTTTTTAAGGATACGGATTTTGTCCTTTACCCTTGAATATCTTAAAATGCGTCTTTTTTTATTCCTTTCTATTTAATAGGTTATACTGTTTTACAAAACATACCAAAAACTTAACTTGGGTTCTCAATGGTCGCGTTTACGTGCAGACGGTCTTTTTCGGTCTTGCATTTATGTGTGCTTTTCAACATAACCAATTTGAAGCTGTCATTTTAAATATAATTTTCAATCATGGATGCAAATTTGTAACTGCACATCGCTAAGCTTGCGCAAAGTGGACACTTCGTCAAATGTCCACCGTTCAGTCATTTTTATTTTCACAGATGTATGATTTGATCTAAGAACATCAGCACTTCTCAATTATGTTATAACTGTAATTTTTCTATAACATAGGTAATTGAGAAGCACTGATTTTCTTAGATTTTTTTTACCCCGACTCAAGACATATTGCATGTCTCATAAGCGCTGAAAATCTTGTATACAAAATTAGATTTTTCACTGTGAGAACGAAACGATGTGAGAAAATTAAAATTTTAAAAATTTCCCAAGAAATAGGTAATTAACTTATGCCTAGACCATACGTTTATTATTTCTTGGAACGAAATTCATAACGCGTTTAATTCTGAGATGCGGTGGCAACATATAGAGAATAACTATGTTATGAGAATATTACGATATTTCGGTAGTCCCAGGGAATAACTAGGTAATTCTAGAACGAAACTATTCAGGGCAGCACTTTATTGCTATTTTTACTGTTGAACTATTGCTGAAAAGCCAGTTTTTGTGGAAAAATTAAATTTGTTGATATTTCAGTGATCAAATAACATATAACAATAACATCTTCACAGTGCATGTAAGACTTGGGAGGTGGCCACAATACACTTATCCCATTTTACTATTTTTTGACTTTTCTGGTTATTCCCTGTGACCACCGATTTCTAATATTTATTTCTTTAAAAAGAGTTGACCAATTTTACGGTTTTATTCTATTTAAAATAATGTCAAATTCAAAATAACAAAGTGTCTATTCTATTTAAAAAAAAATCAATTTCAAAATAACAACCACATTCTGGTCAGAATTCGCTTTAGAGATAAAAAAATAAAGTTTAGCAAATTTTATTAACAACAAATTACTTCAACGATGTTATTTATTTCGATTACCCAGCACAAAGCTACGAATCTTTTCAATTCCTTGAGGTCATTCAGTAACCTTACTGACTTTTAGTTTTGAGATAGCAATCAAAACGATTGATAACCTTTAAATCTTTTTCACCCTACAATTTGCTTCTAATTACGAACTAACATGGTATTATTGTAATTATTGCACATTAGAGCATTTTAATTGATTAGATTTATTAAATTTATTAATATACTTACATAAGGCGGATCACAGTAAATAGCTTTGCACCAAAGTGGTTCGGAATGATAACAAACGCATAGGCTACATACTCCCGGTCCGGGAACATACAGCATTCCGTGATTGACGGAATTCCCTTGAAAATCTATACAGTCTTCTTCTATGCCACCTACATGTCAAGAAAAAGGAAGAATTATTTTGTTAAATAAAGTATTATATCATTTTAAAAATTAATAATTCTTATCAGTAATTAGGCATAATTTGTTCATGCACATTGCAACAGCTATCGCACATTTGAAGCAGTTTTTGAATAGAAGTTTTTTTTCTTCAAAAATAAGAAAGGTATAAACAAATAAATAAAATTCACCACATTTCCCTTTAGGTTTAAGAAGCTTTAATAAAAAATTGTGAAGTTTAAGGATATTGAAGAAAAGGAAAATGAATGTACCTAAACTAACAAACCCAACTCAAAATTTTTAGGAAGAACTATTTTTGAACAACCCAAGGACGGTAAAAGCTGAAACTTTCTGGAAATGTAGACATGGCAACAGTAGCAGCGCAGCACAATCGGACTGTTTGACAAGAAATGTAATAAACTGATTTACCATATGTATGATGCAGTAGCTATAGAAGAATATAACTTATCATTGAACGACCCAGAAAGTAGATTACGATTTTTGAGCAGTAAAATCAAACCAACCGAAATAAGAAGCTAATAAAGATTTTTAAAGTTAAGTTAAGTTTTCGGCATGAGAGTAGTCTGCAAACTGGAACAGAACCCTACTTTCTCTTGACTAATGGGTATCACTGCGAAATTAAGCCATTTATGAATAACTTTGAGGTTCCTTTGAAAGGTGGTTTTTACAGAAAAATTTACAAAAGGTTTTTAAAGTGCCATAAAAAGACCTAAGAGATTTGCCCGGAATTCATGAAAGTAGAAGAATTCTATAGAAGTTAAATATTGAATATTCATGAAATTTAAATTAATACGACTGTATAAAAAGTTCATAGAAATAAAAACCGACGACTCATAAAAAAAATTATACTACTTTAGAAGTTAAACATCGCGAAAACCTCAAGGGGTTATGCCACTCTAGAGGCTGAAAAAATAGGCCTTTTTCGGAATTTTTTTTAGAAGAACTACAAAATAAATCGATATTCCAAAAATGGATATTTATAATACATGTTATTGGCTATGTACAGTAATTTTTTTTAAGAGATTAAATTCAAAATGGCGGCTGTGTAGCGTTTTTGCGATGACGTCTCCGTTTTTCAAGGGTCCATGGCCGGACACCTAGTGCCTGTACTTTTTGAGTTATGACAAGCTAATAAATTTATTTCGATTTTATATAACAACAGCCACAAGAGTACGTAAGATTTTTTTCAATAATTTGATTTTTAGCCAAAAGGCGCACTTCTAAAGTGAAAAGTGTGAAATTTGCCTAAAAAATCGTCAGAAAATTGTTAATAACAACTGAACTATGCAATATAAAAAAAAATCCTACGTTCTCTGATGGACAAAATAGTTTTAAAGATATATTAAGAATTTCAAGTGAATCGGTTGAAAATTGTCTGAGTTATGTTTCCGGCCAGCTTGAAAAATTTAGTTTTGAGATAAACGTGTTTGAAGTTTTCAGTATATAGAAAATCATAAGTAATTTTGCAATATGCCTTGCACTAAAATTCAAAAACCGAGTTCTTAGAGACTTTTATTGGTCATAATCTTTTGGGATAGCATTTTTGAGGTCCAAGAGGACCATTTAAAATAATAAAAAAAAATCGATTTCCCCAAAACTCTAGAGTAGCATAAAACCCTAAAAACAGTTTCAGACAATTGTATAGACAGCCAGCGAAAGTAAAAGTGATTTTAGAGTTATCGGATATCGTGTGAAAACCATGAGAGGTATAGCAATTTGAAAAAAAAAAATATCGAATATAGTAGTGTAGTATGGGAGTGGACGAAGGGTTGCCAAGCAAAGCCATGTTTGAATGATTCGAACGAATTAAGACTTCGTTGAAGAATGGGGGAATATATTAAAACACAATTTTTAAAAACAGTAGGAAGCTAATATATGGTTTGTTTAAATAGGTGTACAGGAGGAATATACTGAAAATATAAGTTGTAAAAGAATGCTGGAGCACGAAATATTGATTTATACTGATACTGATTTTTCTACCGCGAGAATTGCTAATGACGGAAAACTGAAACTTGGAATTTGGAATATAGAGTAGCATGTTCCAAAAGTGCATTTTTTATAGGTTAAGTATGATTTATGTAAGGGTTTGCAGTGTTTTTTTTCTAGCTCTATAACAGATCATTTCAGAAACTTGGCGATTTCATGAACAAAACAGTAATTTATGTATTAAGTGGTGAAAATAACGTCCATATATGTACACGAATTTTGTCATATCTCTTAGGTCTACATAATAGTGCATATCGCATAAGTTCTTACTTCTGGGCATTTTTTAAATAATTGCCTAAAAGCCATTATAAATTTTTTTAAATATTCCACAACCGGATGGGTTGTAAGAACTATGTTTCCCTTTTCACGAATTCTGACATATCTCTAAGGTCTAATGAGAGATCGATTTTTTTACTTCTACGTGGTTTTTATGTAAATCCATATATGTATTTACACGAATTTTGCCATATCAGACCTAAGTCTGATTAGAAATCGAATAAGTCCGGGCATTTTTCAAGCAATCGCCTTAAAACAGTTCTTAGAATTTTTAGATATTCCACACCCCGATAGGGTGTAAGCACTATGTTCCATGAATTCTAACATACTATATGTCTGAGGTCTTTTCAGAGATTGAATTGGTTTTTACTTCTACGGGGTTTTTATGTAATCGATTGAACATTAGTTTCACGCACAGGTACATATACTTATATTGAAATCAAAACGATTCAACTTGTAAGGGGACGCGATTTTTCCTGAACGGTGATCACCCAATTGCTCCTAGGCATATCTACAGCTTAAAGAGACTTTTGAACGATCAGGATATAAAGGATGATTTCGGTTATTTAAATAAGAAAAAAATCATGTCCTTTAGATCTTATAACAAAAATGTAAAATACATTAAAACTCAAAAATATATCACGACTCCTTAACAACGAGAGCTTTTTCATGAACTCTCATGTAAATATGTTCCTCAGCACAAAAGTAAACATGAAATTAATGCAAAACAACAACAAAATCTTCTCGTAGGTACTAAAGACTATCCATTGAAATTCCTTAATTGCTCTTTGATGTATTGCAGATATTCACAAATGAAATTTTGCGCACATGTGAGCTTATGCCATAAATTGATTCTTGAATTAGGACAAAAGTGTGGAATAGATTTCGAAACTAGTACAAAAGTGCAAGAGTTCATTGCTTTTTACCGCCAAAAATAGACACACAAGAACGACGTTTTTTTTTCCTGACGTCATTAGAGCATCCACTTAATAAAGTTCTAATGGGAAATGAACTAGCAAGACCCTCCCTCTTCCTCTCGCCAAAAGTAATATTTCCATCTGAACACTATGCACTATCCGTAAGTAAAAACAGTTTTCTGAATTCGACAAAACAAACTTCTAAACAGAAGCTTTCCTTTCGAACTTTTAGGATAAAAATAGAAAATAAAGACGGAAATATAATTAAAATAGCTAAGGGCAAAAAAAACACACTAAAAATAAAATAAACTTATTCGCTTCATGCAAGCGCCCCTACGGCAAAATGACATGTGACTCCTTCTCATCCTGTTTTCCTATAAAAAACATGTTTCCAAACACAGGTGGAGTGGTGGTGTAGTGGTAGTTGGTGTTCAACATCCATTCAAACTTCGCAACACAGTACTGAGCTATGGGGTTCACCCCATCATGCAAATTACATTATTTTTATTATTATTATTTATTTATTTTTTTTTTGTTTAAAGGGTAGCGTACAAAGGCTCGAAAAGCCCGTCGTACACGTACCTACGCAAGCAACACATAGACAGAACACCAAAAAAATGCAATTATTCAGTGACATCATCGCTGGCGCCGAATGGCAAATAAATTTAATTAAACACAATTTATTGTATTATATCTAACTATTTTCTTTGTGTACAGACGATTATAACAGGCTTCAATTCTATTTAAAATAGGCTTGGCTAATTTGATATTGACATAGAAAAACCAAAAAACAATTATATTAAGAAAACGAACGTAGGTTTTATGTCATTTAAGGCGCACGACTTCCGCAACCGTGTGTTGTATGCGTAACAATAAAAAATACACCCGTAAATCACTACCGATACCCGCAACCATAAGAAAACACTTTGGACGAAGAGCCAGTACTGATTTTTCGCGGAAAAAAAAAATTCAATACTTTACACCCTTAAAAAAAACAGTATTTTTTTTTTTAGACCGGAAAACACTTTGTTAATTTCCGCACCGAATCCTTTTCAAGGTAAATTTGCTTCCGTTCAAGTAGGCAATCTGCAACTGGATGAACTACTGCATCGCACGCTAATAAAAACCCGAATCTCGTGTTTGTCCCCCGTTGCTCTCTTCACCACACTTTAAAAAATTCCGACCAACTTCCTTACGCGCGCGGACGTTGTGTCTAGAACGGCAGAACTACAGCGTTTCCGAGAGACTTTGCGAGACTTTTTTATCTGCAAAGCAGCACCATAACCGAACAACATCCAAAGCTCAAATCCACCCAGTTCACAGAGCGATGCTTTTAAAGCTGCCCCCAATAGAACACACTAAGCAAAAACTACTGTAAGCTAGAACGGGCTCAATGCTGTATGTTCGCCGCACCACCCACTATACTGCACGTGAAATGGGTGGTGCTGTATACCCCGTACCATATGCTTGGCACATGCTTTACCGGTCTGTAGACAGCAGAAGTACAGTCTAGAGGAGAAAAGTAATCCCAAGGTCGTTCGAGGCTAAATTGCTAAATTGGGGGCTTGCTATTATTTAAGGCGCCCTTCCAAGGACAAATATTAAGGACTTTGCCAAACAAAATTCGACGGTCGGGTTTTCTAGGACTACCTCCGTCTGTGGCGTTACTAGAAGCTATTCGTGGCCATCGGTCGTGTCAGCAAAATTGTCCTTAGTATTTTCCAGATTTATGGCACAGTACACATGTTTACGGTAAGCCACCACCTGCCGGTCACGTACCAACATTTTAGGTTTCGGGGTCACCAATTTCGCCTTGGTGGTCACGGAAAGAATATTATGAGAATTATTATGGTGCAGTCTTGCAGTCCCGTTCCAATGCCGCGTCGCGACAATGTTATTGATAGCGATTTGCCTTGTACTCTATTGTGAACAGAGGCTCAGGACAGATAATTGTGATTGCAAAGTCATGGGTGCACCAGGTGACGCACCAAGCGCTTTACAAGTTGGAGGTCAAATGCTTGTCGATGTGAAAGGTTTATGGTCTAACATGTGAACAACATACCGCTCCAACAGGCGTAAATAGCAACTAAGTCACTATTATAGTAAGCTATCAATCCGGATGTGGGCGGCATGTTTGTACTACCCTCAAATCTGCCTTCAGAAGAACATAAAAGAACCAAGAGGTTGCCAAATTTGGGACTTTAAGAACTTCATCTAGCTGGTATCTAGAAATGTACAAGAATAATAATAGTATGCATACATAAACATGTCACATTTTACTTTATTATTTTTTAATATCCAATAAAGTACGCGTGACCCAACTAAAAGTGTCGATTTAAAAATTAAATAAAAAAAAACGTTTAAATATTTTTCCAATTTTTTTTTTATTTGAAAGTACAATCCTTTTGGTTAATTATGAAAAATTATACAAATGACTGCCACGGCTGGCCTTACAGTAGGCCATTCTGTCGGAATGGCCTTACAGTAGGCCATTCTGTCGGTCCAATTTCAAAGCACATTTTGGATTGTTTGCGGCTCTATATCGGCAATGGCTGCTTCAATATTGGCCTTCAAATGGTTAATTATTTGTGGATTGTCCGCATAGCACTTGTCCTTCACGACTCCCCACAAATAAAAATCCAAAAGTGTCAAATCGCAGCTCCTTGGCGGCCAATTGACTGAAGGTGCACTTTCTCGACCGAATTTCGTACGACATTTTCTTGCAATTTCGGTCCAATAGTCTTCGTTTTGGAAATAAATTTTCAATATTTCCCAGCGTTGCTCAAGCGTAAATCGACTCATTTCGCTTAGCGGAGATATGATACTGAATTTCTATCAAAGCTAGAATGACATTAGTGCTGCCAGGTGCAAAAAACAGTAGCTTAAAAATACACCGATAGCTGGGTCAATCACACGCTTTATGTATTGTGATCATGTATGTATTAGAACTATATTGCCAGCTGTCATTTTTTTCTATACAAAATCAATAACTACGAGTTGATATGGAAATTCAGAATCAGCTGTTGATTTTTGTCTCAAAAATGTAAAGAACCAAGAGCATCAGTCTAATTTTTTTTTTTATCACAAATCAAGTTTTTATGAAATTTAAACATCGTAAATATAAGTATTTAATTACGAAAAATATGTTTTATAAGAAATTGTACTGTTGATGATTTCGAAAACATTATAATATGAAATTAAAATCCAGTAACGTTTAAACTACTGCTATATTGAATTGGCAAATTCAGAATCAGCTGATAACAACGACTCTGACTCTGACAAATGCCGCTGGCAATATAGTTACTAATACATATATGATTGTGATCGAAATGAAATTTAAAAAAAAAATCTGCCAACAGTCTGGGCGCAACTGTATTATTTTTCCGGCAGAAGTTCAGAACGCGTTCAATTCGGGGATGCGGCGTATGTTACTATGTGACTGAAAACCTAACAAAAAGTTCGGGAAGCGGTTAGAAAAGGGTGTAACATATGAATTAAATAATTGGGTCATATTCCGGGATGCGGTCTAGTGGTTGAAAAAAACAAAACTTAAAAATAGGTGATTATTAATCAAACCTGGGGAAGTGAAAAGATATTCGATATCTGATCAGACCTGAGAAACATGGTGGAATTCATGAAAAAGTATACAACCAGTTTACACCCTCTTAGGGGTCGAATTTCAAAAAATCTTGAAAACACATTCTAGGTATTCACATGAAGAATTCGTAGAATAAAAATGAATTCAATATTTCGAAAGACCTAGTAGATATGACGAAAATCGTGAAATATATGCATTTTATATTAACCGATATTTTTTTTTGCCCCCCCCCCTTCTGAACGCCAATGAATATTTGAATTTTTTTTTATCAGAATTACTTTTCTAGTTAATTTACATATACGTACCGAGTTTTAACTTCCTAGCATAAGCCGTTCTGAAGTTAGGGAAAACACCCCCCACCACCGTACCATACTACCCCTAAAAAAAATGTATTTTTCCACCATGCCACTACTATAGCTCTATCTAAATACCAAGTTTCAGCTTCCTATCATTATAGATTCTTAAGATATAAGCATCGGAACTTTTTCTTTCTCACCCTTCCCCACCCTCACCCTCTACACCCACACCCCCAAACTTTTTTTCCCTACTAGGGTTCTATTAGGCCTACTTCTGGTAAAAATTTGAAACATCCATCTTACACTGTTATTGAGATATGAATCGTGTTATTTTTGAAAAATTCTAATCCCTCCCACTTCCGTGCTCCTCCACCCCCTTCAATTATTTTACTTTGAGCAATCTTTATTTATCAAGCTTTATAATAAAACCGAATTTTGTTTTTCTGGTCCAATTAGTTTGTGAGATATCGTAATCAAAAGTTTTTCACCCCCCACCCCCGTACGCCACTACCCCCACCCAAAATTTTGTTTCAATCTACTCTCCTAGTATAACTACAGATATTTGTTAAGTTTTAATTGCTTGCTATTAATGGTTTAGGAGATATGGATTTTAGAATTTGTCGATCTCGGCATTTTTGCGTTTCGGACGCATTATTTCCCCCTCCACTCCCACACCCCTTCACCCATATCTGTTTTTTTTTTGCAAATGGGTCCATTATCAAAGCTCTATAGAAATTCTAAGTTTCAGCCTCCTAACACAAGCGGTTCCTGAGATCTAGAAACCTAAATTTTTCGTCTAAAACGCTTACCCCGCCTTCCTCCTTACACCTCCTCCCCTGAAAATAATGTCAATTCAAGGGGTCCACCAAGTCTATTCTTAGAAAAAATTTTAATTTAATAGCTCCACTGGTTTGAGAGCTACGAGCCTTCAAAGATTTTGGGGCGGTCAACGTACGGCGTACAGACGGAGTGAAAATTTTTATTGCTTTTTTCGCGTCTACTAGTCATGAAACGTGGAAAAAAAAATTTTGAGGGCAGCAAATTTTTTTTTTTTAAAAATCGATAACAATACTGTATTATAAATAATACAGTAATATTATAAATAATACAGTAAAATTGCTTCCCTCAAATTTTGAAATCTTTAAAGGGGTTATATGCAGTCACAAGGCTGAAAAAAGGTGTTTTTCAAGTATTTTTCCTGTAAAGCTATTTCAATTTATTAACGTAAAAATTTATAATGGTAACTTTTATTTTGGTATTTTTTTAAAAAAAATAATGATTTTTAAAACTATTTTAGCTGATTGCTGAGAACTCCTTTAAAAAAAGTGTTTTGCCGTGATCTCAATATCTCTAGATAGGATTGCTGATCTAAAATAAAAAAAAAATAATAAGATTTCGATAGTTTAATGAATTATCTATAAATTAATCGAAGGACTACGCAGAATATAAATATTTAACAAAACGGCGGCTTTTAAAACAAAAATTTCGATTTTCGAGTAAAATTTTGGCCTTAAGGGCTTATGCGGGTCTTGACACTTCAACAAGAATGTTTTTTTTGAAAAAAAAAATGTGTAGAATAGTACATCATGTCAAGAATATTGTCTCAAAATTTCAAGTCGATCGGAACAAAACTGAGATTCCAGAATTTGACTCAGACAGGAGCAAAAGGATGAATTGGTCCTTGCAGCTGCAGCAGAACCTTCACTTTATGGGCTTAGAATCGAAGATTCCATGTATTCCATTTTCTCTGTTTTATTTCTCTTTAAAACTTTAAACGCGTTTTTCTCAAAACCACTTTTTTGACGCCGGTAGTCAAAATTTCTCAGAATCTAATACACCGATCGGCTTGAAATTTTGAACTCTGCTTTAAGACATGATTGGCTTGTGTTTGAACGAAGGATTTTTTTTACCTTCAATTACAACTCATTTTATATGCCAAATATGGCCAAAATTTATGGAAAAAATGACATTTTTCGTAAAAAACGCTACCAAAAATTCAATTTTCAATTTTTAAAAAAAATCCTTCTTTCAAGCACAAGCCATATTTACATACTAACAGGAAAATTTTGGTTTTTTGATTTCTGATAAAAATTACTCGATTTACGGTGACTACCGTGAGGGCCCTTTTTTTTGGCATGGGCAACTTCGCGAGACTCTCAATGGCAGATTTGTCGATATTTTCGTTTGAAATTTTCACAGAATGTTGTTTAACTATAGTAATTTTATATACAATAAATTAAATTTGTTCAATTCTTGTAGTATCTCTTAAAAAAATTCAAGAAAACATGCTTCTTTTTGGCCCTCTAGACCCGCATAAGCCCTTAAATTATTTATAAAATGGAAAATATTTATCAGAACGAAAAAACATTCGATTAATTTATAAAAAATACGTTTATAGAGATTGTGTAAAAATTTGAGATTGATCGGTTTCGCCGTTTCCGAGAAATTCGGATCACCAACTTTGAAAACATAGTTTGAGAAAAACACGTTCAAAGTTTCAAAAACCCTTTCAAACGCTCCTAGACGTTTTTACAAATGTGAGTGTAACTTCGAGAATATTTGTCGGATTGACATGAAACTTTCTGTGAATATACTTAAATATATGTAAATTACGAAAATGGAAAAAAAAAAATTTTTTGTGTTTGTGTTTTTCTAACAATAGAACGGCTTATGCTAGAAAGTTGAAACTCGGTGTGTATATGTAAATCAACTAGGAAAGTAATTTTAGTAAAAGAAAATAGAATATCTATTGCGGTTCTGAAGGGAGGCAAAAAACATTATCAGTAAAAATAGAATGCATATATTTTCATAATTTTCGTCATATCTACTAGGTCTTCCCAAATAATGAATTCGTTTTTATTTTACAGATTCCTCATATGAATACCTAGAAAGTGTCAAAATTTTTTGAAATTCGACCCCGAAGGTAGTGTTAAGTGGTTGTATACTTTTTCATGAATTCTGCAATATCTCTCAGATCTGATCAGATGTCGAATATCTTTTCATCTACATGGGACTGTTTAATAATAACCTATTTTCATGTTTTTTTCCTTTTTCAACCTCTAGACCGCATCCCGGAATATGACCCAATTATGTAATTCACATTTTATTCTAACCGCTTCCCGAACTTTTTGTTAGGTTTTCAGTCACATTGTAACCTACACTGCATCTAAGAATTGAACGCGTTCCGTACTTCTACCGGAAAAATAATAAAGTTGCGCCCAGACTGTTGGTAGATTTTTTGTATTAAGTATATAGTAGATATTAGTTCTTCCACAGCGTTTGTAATTACACGCTTTATAAAATTTTACCTTTTCACATTAGTTAGTAGGCAATTTACACATTTATGGATCTTGGTTTCCACATTTATGTGAATTTCTTATATCTCAAGAATAGTTCAATGTACATTCTTATAATTTTTACGGGATGTAGACCTAATAGACCCCTAGCAGAGAAAAAAAAATATTTGGGTGTAGTTGTGGGAAGTATGAGTGGTGGAGAGCAAAAAATAAAAAATTTTATATCTTGAGAACCCAATGATGCGAGTGTGTGGCAAGTTAATTAATTCAACCTCCAAGTAGGTATAAAGGGTTTGCATACGTTTTTATAATTTTAGCCAAATCTCTTAGGAAGTTAAAGACGAACTTCTGCAAAGTTTTTATTTAATATTGTATAATTTTTTTTTAAGATTTTCTTATATTCAACCCCTAAGGTGGTTTAAAGGATTTGCATATATTTTCACAAATTCCTACATGTTTCTCAGACCTGATGAGATATCTGATTAGTTCAAACATCCTTATATAATCGCCTACAAACCCATATCACGATTTTTTGATATTCAACCCCCAAGGGGTGCAAAGGGGTTGTATGTGTTTTAGAGTGTTTACTATCTCTCAGTTTTGATGAGATACAATTTGTTATATATGTACATATACATAATAGACTTGAATCTTGAAACCAATTTAAAGATTTTTTAAAATGCAACCCCCAAGTGGGTGTAATGGGTTTGAACACGCTTTAAAAATTCGTCATATCTTTTAGGTCTGATCAGGCTGCTATTGATTCTCACTTCAATAGGCTTTTAGTTTAATTAATATACCGCTATTCGAGTTGGTTAAGGTTGACCACCGTCAAAGGCTGAATCCAATGAATTGAACGGACTCTCTGATGCAGCAAACCACACCTTTACATGTACGCTACTAATTTCTTTGATCGCCCTTTTCCAGCTCTCTCTCTCTCTCTTCCGGTTCTTAGCACTTTCTTTTTTGGTTTCCGCTACCAGATAAATCAGTACAGGACATAAACAGAATTTACAGATCAATTAGAACATTATTCTCTTATTGTAAAAATTATGACGTAGAGAGATGATTTTGACTACATCCTTAAGGGAGAATCGGCTAACGAACAGCAATACTAGTCCTTGAGAGTTCCAGTTAGAGCAATTAAGTATTTAAGATACATGAACTGTGCCACATTACACATTACATTTAAATGTTGGGATTCTCCCTATTGCAATTTCTCATTTTTATGGTTTTCTACTTAGTAAGTACAAGGTCTCTACCAGCTATAGCAATCCGTGCACATGTCCTTACCGTAAACCGGAATGCTAATTGCAATAGATGCATAATTCAAATGATAATTTCGCTATAATTTATATTTTTATTTTATTTTTCTCACCAACCGCTTATCAGAATCCATTCCTTTTTTCGTTTTCTTTATTTTGGATGAAAGAATTATTTCATCGAATATAATCAAATTTTAATAACGCAGTACCAACCTATAGGCTATAAAGGATGGTTCAAAAAGTATCGAACAAGTGATATAAAATGTTTAATGCTTCGATCAATTTGTAGTATTAACACAGCTTTACAAATAAAGAAAAAATTAGAGTGATACGATCGGCTGATTCAGATAAAATGGGCCTCAAAATTGGCCAGTTTTGCACTACCTACAAGCTCCCCCTAAGTTGTTTATTTTCGTAGAGTTTAGTAGAAAGTTAAACTGGAAAATCTCGCAACCCACTTTCAGAATATTTCCGGAAGTAACTATGTATAGTAAGTTCTTTGAAAAAACATTTTATTACATTATATTTATATATATTTTAACTTCCAGGAAGCACTCTGTTGCACAGGGTGTTTCCCTACAGACTTGCAGTAGCTTTTATTGGAAAAATGAAAACTCAAAACTGTTGATCAAGTAGCAACCCCATACTAATAAATAGTTTTAATTGGTCGGTCGCATAACTGCGTAACAGTACGTTTGAAGAGATTATCGGGCCTATTACGAAACTCGACTCGACCAAAAAACGCACATTCTGCGACTATGAAACTCGACGACCGCCTATACTTGTCGAGTTTCACTCGACTTTTAGTCGAAAAAAAAGAGTGAGTAGAAAAAACTGCGCATTATGAGAGCCGATCGAGTGAGTATTTACTTGTAAGAAATTTTGCTCGAGTCGAGTACAAATGTGAGTGAGTTACTCACTCGACTTGAGTTTCGGAATAGGCCCGTATAGCAAATAAGCTAAACAATAACTTTGGACTATTATTTAATTCATACCTATTTGAATTCGATAGATCTTCCGCTCCGTTAAAGCGAATTGTTCCGGATATATAAAAAGGGGTTTTTGCGATAGCAGAACAGAGCCCGACGTTAATCCAATTATACACGTTACGCTTACTTCCATTTCTCATTACTTTTACTTCTACGTCGAATGGACGTTGTCTTTTGATCTGGATTTAAATTCAATTCCGTCAGCTAGTCAAGAGTTTAGAGAAGTATTGAATTGCTAGACCTAAATAAGTCGGCCTAATAGACCTATTGCAATATCCGTTTAAACTTTAGAATCATGGTCATTTCTGAATTGATATCATGTCTGTCTCCGTTACGACGCAAAGGTGACTTACTTTTATGAAATTCATTCACAATCTGAGTAAAGTAAAAATGCAAATTTATGAAATTGTAGTCAGTTCGTTCTTTTTCTTTATTATAAAATCACTTTTAAATATTTATTTTTATTCTAAAATTATTTACAGCTGAAATCGCAAATTTGATATTACTTAAAGTTCGTTCTTCAATTAAAAACTAAATCTTAAAAGTTAAATTGTAGCCTAAATTACGTAAGTAAATTGCGATAGTGTATTCGAATCTCTGTCCTTAAGATAGTTTTTTAATATTTACAGTAATAAATAAAACTTTGTATTAATCGAAAAAATCTAAATTTAATTTATATGCATTAAAAAATATGTAGTAAGTATGTCTATTGTTGTTCACGGTCCATGCCGCTTCCCTCTTTCATCGATTCAACTTTTGCGACGATTTTAAGTGCCGGACCTAACTTCATACCCATCGCATTAACAAGATGATTCTCTTTAAGCAAAAGTAAAGCTTGACCGTCGATTTCTTGAGCGGCAAACTCTTCGGCATAATCACAGCAGCCGGGTAAATTTTTAATAAATTCACACACATCGGATACAGTCCATTGTACCATAAGCGGCACCTCCGGTACACTTTCAACTTTTGTTATTGCTTCTACTGGTGGAATCTTTTCCATGGGCGCTACAATTTCTGGATTTACGGTATTCACGTTTTTACTAGGAGCTGAATCATCGGTTGAATTTAATGGAATCTCAGCTGTGGGTTCGATCGATGAGTTTTTCGGTGCTTTTGAGCAAAGTACAGAACAGAAACGTTTCTTTTTCAGTTTCGAACGATGTTCGTACTTTCCGCAGTGTTCACAAGCAACGGTATCGGCTGGAATGGTAGGTGGCGATATTGGTTCCTCCAGAGATTGTTTTTTTTCTGAAATTTTTTCGGAGTTTTTTTATTAGTAAAATGGTAGAGTTCGAGTTGAAGGGAGTATGGGAAAGATTTCATTTAATTGTCATTTTTTATGGTAACGGAGCTCATGGTTTCTGATGTCAGACGAGTCTGTGAAGACCGATGGTCGTTCTCGATTAGAGAAAATCCTACACGGCTAGTGTCAAAGGGAGTTGAACTCACTGAGAGTATACGAGATAAGAACTTTCATAAGTTGACCTTGTTACAAACTTTGTACCAAGTAGAGATGGGCAAAGCCGTTCTTTTCAGTGAAGTACTTCGCTCCGAGTCACTCACTTTAAGGAAAGTAGTTCCGGAACTATTCGTTCCATCGTTTCGTCAGATCTAGAAGATGAGCACAAAAGAAAGGTCAGTAGAGGAGTTCAACGAAGTAGTTCCGGAACTCTTGGTTCCATCATATCGTCAGCAGACGTGGACCAAAAAAAATCAGTTGATGAGTTCAGCGAAGAAGTTCTGGAACTCTTCGTTTCAACGTTCCTTCGCTTCGTCAGCAGATGTAGAAGATGAGGACAAAAAAAAAGGTTAGTGGAGGAGTTCAGAGAAGTAGTTCCGAAACTCTTCGCTCCATCATTTACGTCAGAACTTCTACAAGATGACGACCAAAAACATAAAAAAGATGATGGAAAACAAAGAAATTGGTCAAGTTCTTATCACGTAGCCCATGGAACTGTAGTTCACCAAAAAGGAGTGAGTTACTTCAATCACTCACTTCAAAGAAGTGTTCTTCTAGAACAGTTCACTCCTGAACGACCCATCTCTAGTACAAAGGGAAGCTATTCCATTTAACTATTTTAAGGTGAAGAAAAATACTCACTTGGAGGCTCGGACAGACTCTCCTTCTCGGCATATCTTTGTCGAGTAACAGTAAATGGTTCGTTCGATTCTTGTATAACAAATCCTTCAATAACATGAGTTAAAACGTTCGGCTTGATCATAGCCTTCGGTAGATCCTTTTCGCATTTTGTATTTGAAGATTTTTGCAACGTATTCGGAAGACTAGATATTGACGATTTCAAATTGATTTCCTCGGTTGTCGTTTGCTTTACACCATCCGAGCTTGGTTTTTCTTCTTCGGAACTTTTCTCAACTTCTTTTCCTGTAAAAAAAACAACACATTGTAAATTAATTAAAAATTCATCAAAGTTCTATAATAAATTTACCATTGCTAACTACATCAGAGGCAGGAGTAGTATCCATTGGTTCGGGCTGATCAACTTTTGATTCGTCACAACTCGTAATTTCAGTCTCATTATTGACACATTCGGTGATAGCTTGAACAGCGTTTACAGGAATCTCTTTGATTTCTAAATTCGAATTATTCGGCGTCGTCGTCACAATCGTCGAATTTATTTCTAATGTTGAGCTGGTTGGTAATACGACAGATTGTGTTGTGACTTCAGAAATTTTATGTTCTTGACTTTTCAACGCATTCATCGTATTTGCATTGCTGATTGTTGTCGGAAGGGCTGACGTCGTTAGTGTGGTCATAGCTAGTAAGGGATTTTGTGACGACTGAAGTGTTACGGTTCCTTGCGGCGAAGACGTAATTGTACCGACCATATTTTTGGAGGACACTGATACTGGAACGTGCGTTATAACCGCTGAGATCTGGGCTGCTTGCTGTTGGGCCTGCAGTTGAGCTTGTTGCTGGGCCTGTTGTTGTGCTTGCTGCTGCGCTTGTTGTTGTGCCTGTTGATGAGCCTGTTGTTGGGCTTGTTGCTGGGCTTGATGCTGGGCTTGCTGTTGGGCTTGTTGCTGAGCTTGCTGATGAGCTTGTTGTTGGGCTTGCTGTTGCGCTTGTTGCTGAGCCTGTTGCTGTGCCTGTTGCTGGGCTTGTTGTTGAGCTTGCTGCTGCGCTTGTTGTTGAGCTTGTTGTTGCTGCTGCTGCTGATGTTGTTGCTGCTGCTGCTGCTGTTGAACTACTATTTGATGTATGATACCGGCATGTTGTTGTTGTTGATGTTGCTGTTGTTGAACCTGGTTTTGAGCTTGTTGTTGCTGCTGCTGTATCAACTGATTTTGAATCTGTTGTTGTTGCTGCTGCTGCGTAATGAACTGTGTTTGTTGGGCATTTTGAAGTGTTTGATGTTGTTGCTGGAGTTGTTGGTTTTGTTGTTGCTGTTGCAACTGAAGGTGCTGAGCGATTTGTTGTTGCAGCAATTGTTGGTTTGTCGCTTGCGGCATTAAGATTTGTTGTTGCTGCTGAAGTCAAATCAAACATAAATTTAATTGGAAATTTTGCGTAGGATTTAATAATATGAATTTATGAAAGCAAATTGGAAAAATTGCCATTATGTTTAAATTTTAGCCTAGGGTAATTTCAGGAAATAATGAAACTCCCATGACTCTGAGTCGTACAGCTCCGACTATAGCTGTGAAAAAAGCACGATTATAACATCACCTTCTATCCTTGACCTGCATCACTATCACGATAAACACAAATGTATCAGCATACTGCAAAGTAAGGTTTAGAAAACTTATGAGAAAAAGGTTTCGCTTCAGCTGTATGCCCTTGTACGCTGAAAGCGTTTGTGATTATTCCTCCATGCTCAATTTTAGAAGTGCGAACACAAGTTGAACAAGACCTCAAAATGCAATCGCTGGACTATGGACTCTATCGCAGTCAGATAGTAGTTGCTTTATGACCTGGTTATTGAATGGATCGAATGATATAAAATCAATCAATCGTTCAATTTGTGTCCAAACTTTTGAAACCAACGTAATGAATTTGGGACGTTAGCTGAATCTACTTTCCTTTCTTCTGGATGACTAAACATTCACGACTTTCCACACGGAAGAAGGTATAAAATTTTTGGAGAACAATGGGAGATACTATTCGTCGAATAAAGAGGCGTGTATTGAACGACTGTAGTATTCTGAAAATTGAGCCTAATCTCTAGATATAAAAAGGAATGTCTGTCTGTCTGTCTGTTTGCCCCATATTTGCTTGTAAGGCACTCATTCGATTGCGATGAGACTTTAGTGATTTGTTTAGGGCACGTCCGCGATGGTTTCTGTGTTAGCAAAATCATTTTACAATTGGTGGTAAGCGAGTTATTTCCAGATTTGGGTGTACTTCATATCATTTAGCGGAAGGAGTTATATCAACATTTCAGTGTACTTCATATCATTTAGCAGTAGTTCGTTCGTTTTCGGTGTATTAGTTATGCGTTTCTATTACTAAATGGTAAAGTTGGTGGATAGAGGATGGAAGATGGTGGATGGATGACGAAGGATAGTGATGGTAGATAGAGGATGGTGAATAAAGGATGGTGGGTAGAGGATGGTGGATAGAGGATGGTGGGTAGAGGATGGTGGATAGAGGATGTTGGATAGAGAATGGTGGATAGAGGATGGTGGATGATGGATAGAGGATGGGGGATAGTGGATGGCGGATGGTGGATAGAGGATGGAATTAACGGGAGCAACTTATCAATGGGAGCAACGGGAGAAACAGGACCATTGGATCAACAGAACTAACAGGGGGGGAACGGGAGTAATATGATAAACATTAGCAATGGATCAACGGACGAAACGAGAGCGACGGACGAAACAGGAGCAATGGATCAACGGCAGAAGCAAGAGCAACAGGAGCGATTGAACAACGTAAGCGAAACGAGTTTAGTAATACAATAAGATCAGATTGGCAATGTGGTTGTTTATTATTATCATCCTCCATATTTTAGCAATTATCGCAAGAACTGGTTTTTCTCTAGTAAGTTTTTCATTTCGTTATGCTCTATGGTTTAGAATAGCTTTGAGCAGAGCAGCGTCTTGGAGAGTTGGTGTTTCATAAGACTGCTGTTAGAACAAATAATAACAGAGCATGTTATTGATTTAGAACCAAGAAATAAGAAAATGCTCGGTAGTTCCTATTGGCGGCACATCGGGAATCACGGGTTCGTTAATGAAAATAAAGCCTTTAAAAATGAATGATTGGCGTAGCAGCTGCATTGTCGTGTGAAGGCTCCACACAAACGTAAACAATATATCTAATTATTTGCTTTCAAAAAGAATAACTGAATTGTGCGTGTGACGACATGAGGCACGACCGCGAATGTAGGCGAGTTACGAGACGGAGAGGTTTTCGGTGTGACTGTGGTGTCTTCATACAGCAGAATTAATTCATCTGTCTTCTCAGTAAATGCCCAGAGCACCGGTCTACATTATTCTTAGACCTAACTAACGACCATTTTTAACAGTTATTCTTTCTAGTCGTGACTAAGTCCTAGAAAATTTTTAAACACATCTGAATTGACCATTTGATGTTGAAAATAGTTTCGCCGCGGCTAAGCTACTAGACTAATCGATGGTCAAATTTGAGTGGTTGAAAATTTACTTAAACTAAGCTGCGGCTAAAAAGACTAGTGAAAACTAGTCTTTAGACCAATCCATAGTTAAGCCAGAATATTTCTTTCCTAACTACATCGTAGCTGCTCGCCGCTGGAAACTCCCATCTTTCTTCTAGAATTTAATTGTTCAGACAGAGTGATACGTAAGATACTCAAAGTGGTGAAAAAAACAATAAAGTCCTGACCACCACTACAATTGCCTTAAAATTGGTTTTTAGAGACGTCACCGTCTCATCGTCCGAACTGTGTTATCAATTAAAGCACTGTTAGTTTTTTTTGACGCGGATCAAATGTTACGTCTATCGAACCCGTTTTTTGGGGAAAGTGAAATGAGAGAAGTGAAAAGAGTTTAAGTGCTTACTTTACAAGTAAAGGACTAAACAATCTGCATCCAGTTCAGGTGGTCGGCTAAAAATGTTAACCGATATCGAGCAATGAAAGGAAATGAAAGTGTTCCAAGGAAACCAAAAAATTATAACTGGAAGGTTTCGTGCAAATCAAAAAAAATTCAATGTGTTTTATAGAACGGTGCTGGAAATAGTAGTACTGTACTGTTTTTCCCATATTGGTGGTTGTAGATGTTCTCTAACCATATTTTGATCCAAGATGGTTGGTTACTGGTGCTGGGCGGCTTTTTGCCCTAGTTCCCTGGCAATGAGTTATGAATATAAAAGAAGCTACATCAACTTATCCGGTTCATAACAAGACAAACATTTATTAGGGATTTTGGATGTTTTGGTGTGATTAGTTAGTTCCACGATATTTCCGAAGGGATCGCTCTGGGCCTTCTTTTTTGCCTAGTGTGCACTGCGGCTTAGCGTGGCGTTCCTTCCAAAAACAAAGCTAACAAGACACAGCACTATAGAAAACTCAAATGGCTGAGGTGTGGCACTTTAGTGCAAACATTCTGTGTGATAGTGTCGCAAGATTCTCGAACGATTTACTCTCATAAAATCATCTGCCTTTTAAAGGATATGGCACAGGAAGTGCTTAATAGGCAGAATCAACCACTCAGGTTGAAGTTTGAGAAACTGTAAGGCTCGTTCCTACGATCGTCAATTAAACTCTAACCGGAACTTTAACGGAAGGTTTTGTATAAAAATCTGTCAGTTAAAGTTCCAGTTAGAACGTAACTGACGGGGTCTAATCTAATCTTTCACAGGCCTCCGAAACATGATTCCTTATAACTATTTTTGCTTTAAATTTGTCTTCTTTAAAAAGGTATGAGTCCTTTTAAAATATAGGGTAACAATGCTATTTAAATTAGATTATAAATGGTGAAGGACGGTCTCAAAATCCCGATTCACTGCAGCCTCAATGAGCCTATTGTGATTGTCCTCCCTGATTATAACTTAATCAGGACGGTTATATCAATAAATTTTAGTATGCTCTTGAGTGAGTTAGACATGAGTTCCAATGGTGTCAGGAAGTAATGTCCTAGAAGTCTGAGTCTTCTGTGTGCAAGGTCTTCGCAATGGCATAGAACGTGCTCTGCAGTTTTCTCGTCTTCTTCACACAATCTGCAAATATCGTCTAAAACCAGTACAATCGTATGCAGATGCTTTTTAAACTTACAGTGTCCTGTAATTAGTGCGATCAAGTGCCGAATCTGATTCCGGCTCAATTTGAGCAGTTCGGCGGTTCGTTTCTTGGAGTGACCAAGAATAGGTTTGCACTGTTTGCATCCCACTGTCACTGTCCAGTGAAGGCCAGCTTGGATGTTAATCCCGTCCAACAGTCTTTCTTTTGCCGCAGATGCTGGCATTCCACAGAAAGACAATTTGAAGTCAGCTCCTTTTTTTGCTAACTGGTCCACAGACTCGTTGCCTAAAATATAACTATATCCAGGAACCCATTACAGTATGACTATTTAAATGCTTTTTATTTGGCACTGTTACGGATTCCTTTGAAAAGATGGGATTCTAGACCAGGAAGTCTCTCAGTGCTTGCATGTAGACTAATGTCAATATTCACTCTGTGGTGGTCAGTGTTATCCTGTGAAAAGCCAATGCAGTACAAATTTAGGCTTATTTAGACCTTAAGGGTACAGAGCAGACAAATTATCAGTCCAGAGCCACAAAATATTGGGATTTTCCGAGCAATTGGTCTACTCTCGTAGAATAGGACCCTTAGTTCAAACAGAGTTTTCAATATTTTCTCTATCGGTCTCATCTATCGGTTCCAATAAAATGGTCTGAAAAACTGCCAGCATAGAAGACTTAAATTGATTATTTTTTTTTTAATTGCATTCAATGTTTACTTTCATTCAATTTTGTAGCACAATGGTGGTGTTATTTAATGAAGAAATGTCCTTTGATCATTCTTTTCAAGTAATTCAACGCTTCGTTTTTTAGTATCAGAAGAGTTTGAATACTCGCACAGTCCAAATGAAGAGAATGCTACTCGGAAAGTTCTAGTTGGAATTGGGTTTATACGAACCGAGCCATTGAGCATAAATAACAAGAGGTTTAGAGCATATAAAGCTTAGTTCAAATGGGAGCTCAACCATGAAAAAAAGACGTGGACACTCGAGACATGTTAGTGGGGATACGAAAAAGTTCCGACCCTTATATTTACTTAGGGGGCTGACTAGAAGGCTTTAAGAATATAAGAGTAAATTGCCCTTTATGTTTAATGGCACTACAGATTGAGCTCTCGCCAATTTCAAATGGTCTAAAGATAGGTCGATCAGCAATACGTGCGATGACCATCAGACTAGACTACACTAGTAATAGACGAAACATACCTGCTGAATGATTCCTTGCTGGGGATGTTGCTGCTTCTGAGGTATCTGTTGTATTTGAATAGTTTGTTGCTTATCGCCTTGATTCTGTGGCTGCGACATAACTACCATTCTGCAATTTAAACACAAGAACCAAATTAGAAAAAGCTTCGGCAACGGAACAAACCTTTCGAACTTACTTGCTGCCGGCCGCCGTTTCGACAAGATGCATAGTCTGCTTCTGTTGCTGTTGTTGAATTTGCGCCAAGCCGGTCTTCGTCTGATTCGATGCGTCCGTTTTCATACCGGGCAACGCTGGACGAACTGCATGTTGTTTATTCCGAATTTTATTCGGCTTCTGATTCATAATGGTTTGATTTTGTGCAGTTTGTGTCGAAACGGAACTGGCCGGTCGCAACGGAGGACCATTTTGCGGAAGAATTGGTGGAGCACGATTTTGTTGTTTCGGTGCGAGAGCTTCGATTTGTGGTCGAGGTTTTGCAATATTTTGCGGTACGGGTAGTGTGAGGGTTTCTGGAAAAAAAAACCATGCAACAAAGTATTAAATTTAATTGTGGCCAGAATTTTTGAGTTGGTAAAACTTACGATTGTGTTGCTGGGCCTGAATAGCTTGATGAGTTGTTGCTTGCGGAATGAACATTCCTTGCGAACCGTCCGGATGTGTTCCACGTATTATGATTGGATTTTGCGCGAGAAGTGTTTGTGATTGGATTCCGTTGGGCCAGAACTGGGCACTTTGAAACCATGGAGCTGGTGTGAATTGCATCTGTTGTGAACCGGCCTGTTGTAGTGGACTGATAATCTGAGCGGTTGGCATTGCTTGCGAAACTTGAACACACTGCTGAGCAGATTGAGGACTACCAGCGGCATTCGTGGACATCGTATGCGCATTAGTAACCGTATTGGCTTGACCGACTTTTTGCATGACTTTCTGACCCTGAAGATTTTTCTGAACATCCTGATGCGACTGGGTCTTATTGTTCGATGGCGCTGCCATAGTTGGAATAATATTCTGTTGCTGCTGTTGTTGTTGGGGTTGCGAGCTTAGCACGCTAACCGGACTGAAGAGAAGCGTTTGAGCTTGACTCGACGGAATCGTTGGTATCGTATAGGCACCGTTAAAATTTCCGGCAGCATTGCCAAGCATTGCCTTGCCGTGAGCTGTCAGCATTTGATTTGTAATTTGACCACCCTGAAACGGTTTCCCGGTTGTTATAACCTGAATCGGCTGTTGTCCCAATCCACCTTGTAGAATATTGCCGGACATGAGTAGCTGCGGGTACATTTGTTGTAGGTAGCCCTGATTGGACAGGACCTGTACTCGACCGTGACCCCATTCGGCTGGAACTTGTCCCGTTGGCAATGCTTGTAGCGGTGACATGGTACTAATTGTTGTTGTTGAGTGTTGTGGTTGTACCATAGCCGTACTATTCGGTGTATGATGCGGGCTTTGCGGTGCACCCTCAATCATTTGCATTTGTTGCACTTGACCCTGGCCGTGATCGACCATTTGTTGTTTCAATTCGCCGCCCATATTATTCGCTTGACCCATTTGATTCTGATTGGGAAATTCCTGTTTGACTTGTATCGCGGTCGTTGTGAACGCTTGCTGTAGCTGCAATTGTTGTAGTTGTTGCAATTGTTCGTGGGAGATTTGCAGTGGCACCGCCGATGGCGCTGCCACCTGCGCCGGACTCTGTGCCTTTTCCAGCGTGAGCAGTGTGCTGGCCACTTCGTATTTTTCGTCGAACGTTATACCAGCTTTTTGTGCCAGCGTTTCTAAACACTTGAGTGGCCGTTCCGACGATAGTGTCGATGACGTCGATGCTGATGTTGATGATGATGAGGATGATGACGTTGTTGCCGTATTCGATTGTTTCGAATCAATCAATTTTGAATTCGATTGAATGTTAGACGACGTTGAAGCCGATACTTGGCATTCTGATGCTGTTTGCGTGATAATCGCCTTATTGGCGGTGGGCTCATATATATTCTCGGTACCACTAGACGACGAGACACGAACGTATTGGATATTTGTGTTGTCTTTTAGTGGTAGAGTTGTTGATTGAAGAGTTTTGTTGTTGTTGTTGTTGTTGTTGCTGCTGCTGGCGGCGGCTGCTGCTGCTAGTTCATTCGATTTCTCCTCTTCTTTCTTTTGAATATTGTTGAAATGTTCCGATCTGAAATGGGTTGAAAAAACAAACCGATTTGGGTTTTAGTATTGAATAAAATTGCACAAGCGAAAGAGAGCAAAAAGAGGTCGTACTTAAAACAATTTTTTTTTTTAGTCTAATCACTTAGCATAAACAAACACCGCCCCCAGTCGTGAACCATGCATACGTTTCGTTTTGTTCTTTGCTGTTTTTTTTTTTTTTTGCTGTGTTAATCTTGGCCTCTTCGCCAATTTGCCTAATTTCAGTTTCACACCACACTGACGAAATCTTATTGCCGTTTCGCACAACGAACAATTCACAATGCCACGAAAAAAGACCAAGTCTGCACCAAACACCACGTTTTAATTGTCGACATTTTTACATTTGACGAGATTATCGAAGGCAAGGATGATAACTTAAATTCAAATGTGTGTAGTAGTGGTGGCCCCACGTACAATTAATATCTCGTCGCCATTTTGGAATCGGCCTCGTATCATAGATTCGAGAAAGCATTCCCAATGGATACGGGTATATTGGTGTTGGTTGCGTTCGGTAAACGCGATAAAGATAACAACTTCGCACACATGTACGCGATAGATGGGCAGCATTCGAAATCAAATATGGCGCTATATTTGCCGTCCATTTATAACTTGAAATCCCAACATTTCTATGGCAACCATTGCGAGATTTGCTCACACAACCATATTGATTATTTGACTATAGTGAATGTGTGCTGAGGGGCACACATTCACAATTGACCGGATCCTATACAAACGTGCAAAACCATTCGCATGCATACTACATGAAAATGTGTACGAACCTTTTATTAACTTGATATTTTGAGGGGGAAGTTTTTAAAGTCGCTCTCAAACCGGTTTGCTTATGTTTGAAATACACAAAAAAGACGTGTGCTCAAAAAAGTGGTAACGAATGTTGTTTTTTTTTTTTCATTCGTTTTACTTTTTATATGCCAACGTTCGTAGGGGAGCCGAAAAAAAAATGTTTGGAAGAACTTTCGAAAGGCAAAGGAAGGAAGAAACACAATAAAAATCAAAATGAACGAAACGAAACATAAATTAAAGTAAAATTAACCAAAAAAGAATACCTTTTCGTAAAAAATCTAAAAGTTCGGCGTTCCATAGTAACCAAAACAAAACGAAAACATCAACTCAATAGTGGGGTACTCCATAAACGCAACTCAAATTTAAATTAATTTGTAGAAGAACGAAACAATAAACTAAACTATATGAAATAAACAAATCGATAACAAACAAAAAAAAAAGAACGTTGACAAATTTATTAATTAATCGACACCGGGGACTGTTAAAGAAAAGACCGGACACAGAACTAACTCTGCTTATTCTCTGTCACTGCAAAATAATTTTAGCAGGCAAACCAACTAACCTTTTACTTTACACTACTTTAGCGGTGCGACCGAAAAACGTTTTTTCCATGGTGAAAACTCTTTAAACTTCACCGTGAACCCACACACACATACAAACACACTATGTCGCTCTCGCACACATCATTTCAATATGGCAATCATATATCAAAGGCGATTTTATAATATGGGACTTGGGTACGGTCGGTTTTATGGGCTATGATAAACATCCTACCAACAAAATCTAATGGAAGACAAGTAGCTCTACCCGACCCAAAAAAAAGAAAAAACCGAACGGAACCAGTGGTTTCGTGTGGGGGAAAATTTATACAAAACTCGATTGGTTGATGTGTTTTGTTTCACTCACTCCTGTGGTAGTTTTACAAATGGCCCGGCCATCGAATCGTTCCTTTTGTGGCGTTACCATCTGGCGCGGCTCATTGTACACCAGGGTCGTCTCTTGTCGTCCCTAGTCTGGCTTACGTTCGGCCTATCCCCCTCCCTCTACTCTGCTCATTGTTCCGATAAATCGTAAAACGCAGAACCAACTTAGTCCCCTTGTGTCATAAAGCAGAAAATGGTTTTTCCTGCTTTTCGTTTTATTTGTGCTTGGCTTTGCTTTGGTCCTGTTCCTTGTTTTTTTAATTGTTCGTTGGGTTACTGGTTCCCTCCTTTTTTCGCGCAAGCGTGCCGATAAGGACGGAAAACCCACGCGCATTTCGGCTTGGTCCTTTGCTGTCAGACTTCTTCAATTAGGCGCCTGTTCCTGAAGAAGCCAAAGATTAATGCCGATTTGAAATCAAGTTTTTTTCGATTTATTAGCCGCTTCACCAATCAATCGTTCCGCTATGAAACCCAGTCGCCCATTCCAAAAGGAATAATATACGTCAATTGTAAAACAGAGTTACTATTTTCAAAAAACCACTTCAAAAAAAAAAAAAAAACACGCAACTATCTTTTAAATGGTGCCGCATGCCATCATAAAACACACAAATCATTATCTTCGAACTCGCTTACCTAATCAGTCATCTCACTCACAAAACTAATTACCAACCTTTCAAACTATCCCCTCTCCAAAAAATAGCATTGTCATGCGCACGCCAGTAATTCCCAAAAAAAAAAAAAAAAAATGAAGCCAACCTATTTCCAAGATGGAGGGGATAACCAATCGTATTCACCTCCCTCCCTTTTTATGGAGTGGGCTAAAACTTGTACACGGTCAAAAATTTCGGTTCGTGATAGTCCCCCACCTTCGGGTACTGCATTTTCAACAATGGAGAAACATGGTGGGGATGAATGAAACAACAGTATAGAGTAGACTATTTCTTGCCTTGTCGTTTTATGGTCGGTCTCTTTTTTTGTGTCGGTTAACCGATAGAGTGATGAATGGTGCCTGCGCTAAAATAAATGGTTGAGTGTTTTGAAGGGGACTGGGCGATAAAATTCTGACATTTTGAATGTTTGGGACGGACGGGTTTCTCTTTATCTTTTCTTCGTTTTTTTTTTTTAATTGTACAAGGGGCATGTTGTGCAGGGTATAAATTAATAGAAAGAAACAACAACAAATTTTCGACCGCCTTTATGATCAAGAAGTCCGCGCTTGATTTTATATGGATGTCGGTGTTGTAAGCACCTCTTGAAGCGTGGACAAAGAACAGTGGGGTGTAAAATTTCTTTGGATTAAGAGTTGGAATGGAAGTTTGTTACAAATTATCCAGAGAAAATTAGATTCGAAATTCGTCGAGTTTTTCAGGTTAATTTTGGATATTTTTCAGGATATTTCAAAATTGATTTTGTCCAAAATTGAATAACCCTAAGAATGACAACTTTACAGGAGTGTGAAACAAAGATTGAGCAATGCTCTCGACCCATTTTGGCAAGATTCTGGTCAGACGGTACATTCAATGACGTTCTTTGGAAGAGTGCAATATTGTTTTTTAAATTGATGACCATAAAGAAACAATATCGACATAGAAACATTGAGTGGAATCCAAACATGGGAAGCCCATTTGTACAGAAATGCGATCGAAGTGTCATGCAATGGTTACGTTGTGCAGACCTGGAGCAAAGACTATCTACAACACTATGCAGTATTTTTCTTATCAAAAATTTGACCTTTATTTCTTTATTTAATTAAATGAGGGAAATAAATAGCATGCCGTATGATTAAAAAAGAGACTAAACGTGATAAAAAGTCGCATTCACCCATTCAATGACATCTTTATAGAACGCATATAAAAAAAATCTGCCAACAATCTGGGCGTAACTTTTTTATTTTTCCGGCAGAAGTTAGGAGCGCGTTCAGTTCTGAGGTGACTGAAAACCTATCAAAAAGAACAAGCCCGTGGAAGTTAAAATCTGATCGGATCTGAGAGATATGGAACAATTTATGAAAAAGCACAAAATCACTTAACACCCCCTTAGGGGCCAATTTTCAAAAAATCTTGAAAACTCTTTCTAGGTATTCATATGAAGAATCCGTAGAATAAAAGTGAATTTAATATTTTGAGAGGCCTTGTAGATATGACGAAAATCGTGAAAATATATGCATTCTATTTTTACTGAACAGTTTTTTTGCCCCCACTTCCGAACTTCAATGGATATTCGAATTTTTTTTAGTCCAAATTACTTTCCTAGTTGATTTACATATACTCACCGAGTTTCAACTTTCTAGCATAAGATAGAGCTATAGTAGAGGCATGTTGGGGTAGTATGGTACGGCGGTGGGGGGTGTTTTTTTTTTCCTAGCTATAGAATAAAAACACCCCCACCGCCGTACCATACTACCCCAACATGCCTCTACTATAGCTCTATCTAAATACGAAGTTTCAGCTTCTTATCATTATAGGTTCTCAAGAGATAAACATCGGAATCTTTTCCTTTTCTCCTCACCCTCACACTCTATACACCAACATCCCCGGAATTTTTTTTTTCTCCTAGGGTTCTATTGGGCCTACGTCTGGTAAAAAAATTGAGCATCTATCTTATACTGTTCTTGAGATATAAAACGTGATTTTTTTTTAATATTTCTTATCCCCCCCCCACTTCAGTGTTCCACCACTCCCTTGAAAAATTTTACTTTGAGCGATCTTTATTTGTCGACCTTGGTTCGTGAGATATCGTAACCTAAAGTTTTTCACTCCCCACTCCCGTACGCCACTACCTCCACTCAAAATTTTTTTTTCAATCCTTTGACCTAATATAGGTACAAATATTTGTTAAGTTTGAATTTTGTGCCATTAACGGTTTAGGAGATATGGATTTTAGAATGTGTCGATCTCGGTATCTTTGCGTTTTGGACGAACTATTTTCCGCCCACTACCACACCCTTACACCCACATCAATAACTTTTTTTTGCAAATGGGTCCACTATCGAAGTTTTATGGAAATCCCAAGTTTCAGCCTTCTAGCGTAAGCGGTTGCTGAGATCTAGAAACCAAAATTTTTCGTCTAAAACCCTCCCCACTTCTCCCCCTCTTACCCACACTCCTCTAAAAGATACCAGTAGTAGAGGATTACCCAACCTACCCACCATAAAAATTTCATGATAATACCACAACGGGTTTGGGAGCTACGCGCCTTCAAACTATTTTTGCGTACGGCGTACAGACGGACATTTTTTTTTATTCCTTTTTTGGGGTCTACTAGTCCCAAAACGTGAAAATACCAAATTTCAGGGTAGCAAATTTTTTTGAAATTTCAGGTCGATCACAATACTTTATTATTAAAAAATAATAAAGTAAAAAATGACAACAAATCAAGTACAGACACAGCTCAGCTGTGTTGGTGTGATTTCATTTCTCATATTGTTTCTATAAATTTGTATACTGAAACACTTGAGAATAGAACAGCTCGAAAAAAATGCGTTCTATTACGTGCATTGCGAAATACGATGCACACAGATACGAATGTGTAATCATTCGTTTTTGCATATTAGCGTACTCTTTTCATCGCATGTGAATTTCCATAAGAGTATGGAATTGAAATTGTTCAATCGGATTTCTTTGTTCCGCTTATGTAATGATATTTTTTTTTTTACACAAAAAATGCGTATTAAGTGTCCAGTCTTCTTATGGATAGTCTATGCCTGGAGTTGGCGTTGCATAAAACGGAGGCGGTTATACTGAGTTCTAGAAAAATGTGAGAGGTTTACACATTCAGTGCCGCGGAGCACGATATCATCTATCTCCCAGCTAATCTGCGGTATCTTGAGGTTCTAATCGATACGTTGATGTCCTTCCAGGACCAGCGAAAAGCTTGAAAGGTGAACTGTCACGTCATGGCAAACACGCTCCAGCAGGAGAAACTTTTAGTAACGATCGAGAACTCCATAATGCTAATCACTGGACCGATCTGAGAACATGCAGACGAAGAAGACAGCGTACATAGTCGTAATCCGATCGCCCTATCGTTTTAGTGTACTAAGGGTCGTTTCTATGACGTTCAGTTACGTTCTAACTGAAATTTTAACTGACAGATTTTGACACAAAACTTCTGGTTAAAGTTCCAGTTAGAGTTACTGAATATCGTGATAATAACCTAAGGGTTTGTCAGTGCGTTCTGAACAGTTTCCAATGAAGACATATTAGCTTCAGTGTATGTACGTAGCAGGAGGCAGGAGGACGAGCAAAGGAAATCCGCACTGACCTAGGCTTGCGCATTCTAGTTCACCAAAGTAAGCGATCATTTCCGCTTCGCAATCTGTCGCGACCTAGTTCGAACTTTTAGTTCACTACTTTGCGGGAGTTCAGTGATGAGAAAGTGAGTGAAGTATTCGTAGTAGCCATTGTGGTGAACTAAAAAAATTTCAGTCAGTCAACAAGTACATTGTACCACTGACTTCCATACGGGAACGAATGAATAGAAACGAACTAGGAGTGAAGCGACTGATTGCGAACTAGTTCATTAAAATTCAGTTTTGGGAACGCTTTTCCAACTCCTCGTAAAAAATAGATGGGCCCGCGTACAACATTTTGTAGGGAGGGGGAAAACCATGGCCTAAAACAATGGTTAAGTAGCAAGTATTGTATGCAACTAAATAAATTGAGGTTCGTAAGATCACAGTCAAAAATGAACTAAGAGTTCAAGTCGACTTATAGTTGTAGCTATGAGCACCCTTATCCAACCTACTACCTAGCGCGAATGGGAATACTGTACTTTTATATATGTAGTTTAATAAACATCTTCGTATTAGTACAAACTATTTTCCAGACTCTATTAAACTCAAAAAACTCGTTCAAAAAATACAAAATTTACAAAGAAAACTCAAAAATTTAATTAGGTTTTCGTAACTTGTCCAGAATCCTTTGTCCAGTGTGCGAGGCCATTTACATTTTGCAGATGTGCAGTGCAGAAAAGATGTCATGAAAGTATCGGTCCGGTATTATCTTATGCATAGCTGAGATTGAGCAGCTGAACTGGATAAAGATTCAACAATACTTCTTCATACGTAATACATCGGTACTCAATCAGAATTCGAGCGAAACTCTTTTCCCTTTCTATACTCAAACAAAGGTGCTCCACCGGATAATTTCGAGAAAACATTGAATTCTATCATCAGCAACAGTGAATATCGGTACTGCACCTTTACTGTAATTTAGTACTGTATAGAAGATATTTTGCGACACTCATACAGTACATTCAAATAATAAATTAAACAAAAAAAAACACTTTAATTTTTTTTAAATTGTAATTGCTGCTAGTTGAATCCACATACGAGGTACGTACCATCCGTCTGACAAAGGAAGAATAATGTTTCCGTATACAGTCATTGGAACGTGCAGTTCAGAAAGAAGATCTCCATGCTCTCTTTATACAAAACTTTATAAGACACTGTCCCAACTCATCAATATAAGCTTCTTCAACTTTCTATTGTAAGCCTTTCCTTGAGGTGTAATATCAGAAATATTTTGTCCAATGCTAAGGGAGGTATTGGGTTGAGTGAAATACTGAGATTAATACCCTTGGGAGTTAATTAATTTCAGTCAACCTCTAAAAATACTTGTTACCATAAAAAAAAAAAATCGTGGTAGCAAGCCATGCTCGATACGCTCCCATGATAAATTTGTGGTTACGTTTCATCGTATGGCCCTCCACTTAGTACCGTTACCAATCACAGCATTGTTATTGGTTTTGAATGACAGTGTATCAAGGAATTTTTTTTTTGTTTTTAAGTAGGAAAAAACGAGCCTTGCTGGACGCCAATATCATTAATAAGTTTTTCTTGATATCCGTTCATCAGAGTTTCCATCATTTTGGACAAAAGTGATGTTACTCTGCGCGAGATTTAAGTCTAAAAGAGATAACGAGATTTTCAAAAAGGACATAGGACAATACAAAGTATCTTTGACTTTGCTATAGATGAAACAAACTAAATCAACTGCGTCATATGTAGAGAGATGTTGTAACCTGCATCCCGACCATTTATACATCTTCAGGATTACGCGATCAGCGGAGGACTTTGGCCAATAGAGGGTATCATGCAGTCAAGCTTGCATCCAATTTAATATCGTAGTTGCAAAGATGCAATAAGGCTAAGATGCGCTACAACTGTTTTTAGCTAATCCTATTTTTGTTTTTTCATTGTGCAATCAGCCAAAAACTGATTAGGTACGCGACTAATCAGTGTGCTCTGATCATTGAATTGCTATTGAAACAGCGACCTATTAATGTTTAGTCAAAAATGTTTTTTAATAAAACTGATTTTGCTCTTTAAGTCTGCGGCCAGCCTTAGGCCTCTCTTTAATGAACCATAAAAAACAAATTCGAAGAAAAAGTTTGTAGAGTTAATACTGTTTTCGAACGTTAAGTGAAAGGTATGCAGGATCAATTCTCTTCTAGATTTTCAAGAAACATACCCCAATTTCTGGTCAATAATCCTTCGCAGCCAGGAAAGGGGATTTTAAGACGGACAAGGCGATCATATAATACCGAACAATAGAATGTTAGAACTTTTAATGATCTTCATGCACATTCCCAAGACTAGCCTGTCTAATTTCGTACGTAATTTGCACCCTGTCGTGAGTCTTGATTGTGAACTCCTCCTAAATTTGAATTAAGCATGCATCAGGTTCATCCATCAAATATGGTTTGTCCTTCTCCTTCCCAAGTCGGGTTAAACCCCTTAACGAAGTGCACACCGTCATGTATTAAACGCAAAATATCTGCGAAGGAGGCGCCTTCCTTCCCCAAGACGGTATGATTTCATTCGAAATTGACTTGGCTGGGTCCAGATTCTTAGTTCCTAGCGTCTTAGTGAGCAAGCAAAATATTTACGCGGCTGATTCCTCCTTTTCCAGCCAGATCTTTATTCAAGGAGTCATTTTCGTTTCACTAAGTCCGTTCGACTCTTGAGGATGTTCAATCAGTTTGTCAAGGCCGGATGTAGTCCAGTGGTAGTGTACTAGGCTTACAAACATTGCTTCTGCGATGCCGTGGGTTCAATTCCTGCTCAACGCATAAATTATTTATAATAATTTTTCAGTTGCTATTGGCTTCGGAATATTAATATATGTGAATAGTGAAATGTGCGGAATGTTTAATAGGATCAATGATGAGTTCTGTTTACATTCTTGTCAGATTCACAAACACCATCAGAGCTACCAGACAGTAGTTGATTTGCTTTGTTGTTAGGATAGATCATGTCACAGTCAATAGTACTGAAAAAATATAACTATTAAAATTTAACAGTATTTACCGGAAAACCTTGTATTTTCAATTCAAAATGTACTGTGAAAACATTCATCAAAAATAAATTTAACAGTATTTACCGGAAAACCTTGTATTTTCAATTCAAAATGTACTGTGAAAACTTTCATCAAAAATATTAACACCTGCTAGTACAGTGCCATACCCGGCCCGATTTCTAACTCCCCATCCTTAAGCTGACTGGACTGTACACCACAGTGTATTTAAGGCTAACCTCCTAAGTCCAGTTCGGTATCCGTAAAAAAAGATCTACTGGTATGAGCTGACCACAATTCTTATGGAGCTAGCACCCAGCAAGGCCTGTTCGAGCAAAGTCAGGCACTTATAGAAAGTGTTGTGGGGACTGCTCCTCACAGCATTGGTCACAAACGGTACTAAGAATGTTCATCCTCCATAAATTCGCATTCAGCCTGTAGTGTCGCCTGTTACAATAGATACTACAGGTATATTATTGAAATTTCTTCGTTTGGATTCTAGGAAAAAAGCTGGTCCTTCTGGAATCTGGCCTAGTTAGGAACATTTTTAATTGTCTGTTTCAACAGCCTTTTGCCATTCGACAGAAGAGTGCTTTTACATAGACGTGCATCAGATTTTTGAAGATTTTCTGTCGAAAATGTAGTAGAAGTAGACATGCTTGTGTCGCAGAATCTAATATGGTAGTGCTTGCGCTGGTTCTAGTTATATGGGCTTTGACTTTAGCAGACTAGTGACTCAAATGACTCAAAGAAATGGTTAGAGAAATTTCGTCATTGAATGACGTTTTCAATCCCGTAGGAAATTGATTTTAAAAATAATTTAGCTGAAAGGCTACAAATCTCTCCGGAAAAAATAAGGGTCGTGTAGTGTACGCCTCTGAGTACCGCCATATTAAAAATTTCCATTTGCAAGGTATCTTCAGTTCATTTGAGTCGAGATCTTTAGTGAGTGAAATCCCCCACACCTTCAGGTGACTTTCGTAAAAAGTCCTTAATTGTGGTTGCGCACAACCAACTGATATAAATTTTTAGCGTGATGTGCCTCCTTCCTATTTAAATTATAAAAGAGCGCGTATATGGAATGTTTTATAAGACAATTAGATCATAGATAATATTTAAAGTAAAGGATTTTAACTTCCAGGCACACCAATCTATAAATATTTAAGTTTAAGTAAACTTGGATTTTTTCTAGAAAGGCTTTATATTGTAGCGCCCAAATTTTTGCCACATTCTATACACCTTGCAAGCATATGCAAGAGAGTTCTTTATCATATCCTTCGAATTCGAAAAAATAAATATAATTCAAAGAGCATTTGTATCCGTTGGGGCCACTTAAAGTAGGTTTATGATTTTTTGCATTTTAACGACTTAAGTATGTCTACTACTTGAATGTACCAAAGGACCAGGACCTCGTCTCTGCATGTAAGCACAAATTCAAAGAAATTCAGGAATTCCAGATCACAAATTTTTTCAGGACTTGAAAGACTCATTTAATTTGCAATTTTGTATCAAGTTACTCAAAGGGGCGAATGGCGGCTCCCTTTAGTAAGAACTTAAAATTATGTGGATTTCATGTCTCAAAATGGGTTTAACATTTTGGAGGTGTGTACGAATTAAGGATTTTAATATCCAGAGAGTTTCAATCCTCCTGGCTACATATACTCGTATATGTGAAATGTGTGCATCTTAATGTATCCTTTTTAAGTAAGGTATGTGTTTGTATTTAATCTAGCCAGAGGACATCCTTGAACTAGATTAAAATGAGTAGGTACTTGAGTTGTTGAACACGTTTATAAAGAGGATGATTGCACAGCTTTCACCTATTTCAATGAAAACTGGGGCATTTGAGCGTGTTATTTTATGTCTTTAGTTCAAAACTTTCTGTTGCCAAAAGTCCTTACTCTCACTACCCGTTCCTTGGCTGCGCTACTGATACCGAGAATCGTTATTGGTACGCCATCAAGAAAACCTAAAATATAAAGCTCTTGCTTGCAATTTTATTTTCAAACCGAATGAACCACTCACTCCACCAACTATGCTATTGACAAATCACGGTATAAAACATTTCGGCTCATTCTTTGATGCATAAATATTTTGTGCAATAGGATGATCAGATTATAGTCAATGATACTGGATAAGGAAAAAACCGCAGATTATTCGGAAATGATGAACATTATAGCGGACTGACCCAAGCGAATACTCGACGGTGCAAAAGTGACATTTACTTGTCCATGACTAAGACCTAATGAGTAAGATCCAGACCATGAAATTCCAAGTTTATATTGGGTGTTGTTTGTATGATTGCTTTATAGTTCTAACAACTCTCGCCAAATGTGACAGTGCGATATTCACACGATGAGATAATATCTACTATCGTATAGACTATTACCGTGTAAACGGGGACTTTAAAAAAAATTCTAAATTGTAGTACAAAGTTAAAACTTAGTGATTGTATATGACTGTTTTCGCCCATTTAAAATGATTTTTTTTGATAAGAGTAGTAGAGTACGGTCCTGTAGAGCAGTCTGTGCTAGTTTCGTTTTAGAGTCTCTCAATTCAGAGGTCGTGGCAACTGTTATCATCCAGCGATTTTTGGCAAACGGACAACAATAATGCATCAAATTCGATCTCTTGCCGTAAGAGAAGAAAGCACGCTTTAAGCTATCGCACCATACAAGACATAGTGTAGAAATATGATAGAAAGTTGAAACATGGTATGAGGAATGATCGAAAAATTCCAAAACTGATTTTTTAATAATTTATTTAAAAAAAAATCTCAAATTTTTATGACTTCGCCTTCTTCAAAATCGTATATACTCCCATGGCGAACTATGCACCCCCTACTTCCACTACTGCAAGTACTCTCGGTAATTATTTTTTGGATTTTCTCCCTTTAATGAATTTTTTTTAATTTCGTAAGTTGAGTCAATTCTCTCCCCTTTCAAAGGGTTTAGAGAAAGGAAACAACCCACAGGGCTAGGTCTGGTTAATACGATGTTATCATGGTGCAGCAGCCACTCACAACTTCCACAGGGTCTCTTCTGTCTCACACCCTCGCATAAATGCCTCAGGGTCTCAAGGTAACGAATACGATTGATTAAGCTCGTGGAAGAAATTTGTAGTAGACATTATCCTTCAGTCAAAGAAAACAGTGAGCACAACCTTGAAATTTAATTTGACTTGACAAGCTTTTTGGGTGCTGGAGATGATTTCGTCTTTTGTTGTGATAATTGGACCTTTCCTTCCTCGTCGTACCCATGAACTCACGTCTCGTTCCCAATAATGAAACGATTCAACAACTATTCGTTTTCATTTGCCATTTTAAGAAATTCCTGACAAACCTGGACTCGGTGTTATTTTTACTTCTCGGTTAACAATCTCGGGTCAGACTTTGCCAGCGCTCAGCGCATGTGCAGTTGTTTACTTAAAATTTCTTGACATGTGCGTAATGAAATGTTGAATTCCTCTGCCATTTAACGAATTGTCAATCAGGAACGTTCAATCTGGCAACATAATTGTCGTCAGTTAAAGTTGTTGGAAATCCTAAACGAAGATTCGCTTTGACGATGTTCGGTCTCTTTTGAACTTCTTGTACTCAAAACACCGTGACCGACTTAGACATTCGTCTCCAACAGCTTCTTTCAACATTTTAAAAGTTTTTGTAAAACCAAGATTACTTAAAACTTGACACAAATGCATTGCTCTATCTGACGTCTTTTACTGCATAACAAGGTTATATTATAGAGAATCTACAAAAACAGCTGAGCTCATAACAAATAATTCTGCTAGCCGTACCGCGTACGCAAATTGCAGATCGCTGCTTATAACATCGATACACATCATAATATCGTCAATACCAGCAGTGTATCACCCAATACTAAGCATTTACGAGATAAACGAGCTGGTATACCATACATCTAGAATTGAACCTGTTTCATGGTATACAAAATTTGATATATTCTTCATACAAACTTTTGACTGATTTTACTGATAAGAATTTATTTAAATGCCAAAAATAATTTTTCTCAGTACGAGATCAAGATAAACATCCAGCATAAAAGTTTTTTTTATGAAATGAAGTGAGGAACTACTTTTTAAATTTTTGTAAGTACCTGTTCGTTTTATCTGCAGAATGGTCTATGCTAGAGAATTGAGAGAGAAGGCTCTCCGATTCACTGTATATGATTCGTTCTCTTGTTCTAGACACTGCTGAAGTTTGTGTCAGATAAATTAGGGCTGTCATCACAGATACAGATTAAAAAAGTACAATACCATGACCAGTGACGCAGGCAGAATTTTACTCGGGGGGTTTTCATATGTGGACAACATTCTGTGTAGGAAAGGGTCAATAGATAGAGCTACAGTAGTGACACATTTTAGAAATTCAAAAATTTTAATTGGGGTAATGTCGTTTGTAGTACGAGAGTGGGTGTATTTTTCTTATATGTGGAACGGCTTATGGCAGACAGTTGAAGTTTGGTGGGTATATGTAGATGTATGTACTATAAAAGTAAAAGTAAAAAAGTAGGTGGCAAAAAAAAATTTGTCAAAATGGGATGCATAAGAATTTTGTCAGATCTCTGACGTCTTTACGAAATATTCAATGAATTTTTTTTTATACAAACATTTACATTTTCACAAATTCAACCACATTCCTCTGGTCTAATCAGATATTGAATAGCTTTTACCTCAACTGGCTTAAATATAAAAATAGTTTTCGAGTTTTTTTATTTTGAAACTCTAAAGTGGCGGCAGTTTTACGCGTTTTCACAAATTCTCTAAAGAGTGATAAAACATATAAATGGGTTTCACTTCCTCGGGCCTTCTTTATAATCACCTAAAAATTGATTTCAGGATTTTTGGATATTGAACCCCTCATGTGGGTATAAGGGGGTTGAATACGTTTTCATGATTTTCGTCATATCTCTTAGATGTGATGATATGTCAAACTGGCGTTTACAGAGGTTTTATAACTATATAATCGACTTCACACCAATACTACGAATTTCTTATATTCAATTTTAAGGGGTGTAGACCGTTTTGACGCTTTCCTAATGCTATATTACAATCAAGTGAACTAAAAATCAATTTCAGAATTTTTGGATATATACCCTACGGTAAGTAGTGGTAGTCTTACGTAGCTTACGTCTTCACAACCCCCAAAATACCCCGTGCGAACAGACCTGGTACCTGGAGCTAGGATTTAGAAATATTTATTCTGGATATTTGGTCAAATTTTTAAGGCTAAGCTCGATAACGTACAAAAACGTTCAACTCCTTCGAGTAGCTGCCATACAAAAAGTCCATAAAACATATGTTCAAAAATATTGGCCTATAATTTCAGAACGGTTTAAGCTACAACTTTGAAACTTTGTATGTATTGATTTTTCAACCGAAATGTATGATTGTGCAGAAAATCGAATTAGTCCTTCGTGTAGCTGTCATATAAATATCCTATCAAAATGTCTTCCAACAATATTTTCCATAGCTTTTAAACGCTTCAAGCTATCAATTTGAAATTGTTTACACAAGTGGTACAGGTAGAGGATACATATGATAGAAATCGAGTGAGTTCTTCCTGCATTGCAAATGTGAAAGTTCTTGAAAAGGAAAAATGTGGTGACTCACCAAATTCCAGATATGAAATTAAACACTGATGATATTTATACTCCAGATGAAATCATATATGCTTGGGCTTAGGAACATCTTCGATTTCACATTAATGGCTTAAGTCTTAAGCTAAGTCAAGCGCTAGCTTAAGCCATCAATTTTGCGAGCTTAAGCTCCGTTTATAAAATAAGCCTGCGAACTGTCAAACTTGTGATTTTTTCTGTATTCAAGACTGTGTAATTAAAAAAATACAGCCGCGAAGCTACTAGACTGCATAAGAAATATCGAATGTACGCAAATCCATTACAAAAGCTTACAATAGGTTGCAAAATGAAACGCTACTGCGCATTATGCTTAGTTTAGGTAAGCCGCACGATACAAAAAACTGTGAAATCAGTCGAAACGAATCCATAGCTTAACCTACCTATTCTAGCTTAACTAAACCTTAGCTTAAGCCAACACTGTGAAATCGGGCAATAGAGTATTATAAGTTTGATCCAGCCCAAAAATATGTAACGCATAGAACCAAGCCTCGGACGAAAAAAAGTTATATATTATTTTTTGTTTTTGTGGCCAAAAACCTGAAATCCACTTGACTTCCGTCCGTCCGTCTGTCTGTCCGTTAGCAAGATAACTCAAGAACGCCTTCACCTAGGATTTTGAAATTTTGAATCTGGGTGTTTGGTTGAATTTGTAAGGATAAGTTCGTTAATGGGCAAAATAGTCCCACTCCTTCAGGTAGCTGCCATACAAAATGTCCTTAAACCACATGTTCAAGAATATTGACCAATAAGTTCGGAACGCCTAAAGCTACGACTTTGAAATCTTGTATGCGTTGGTTTCTCAATAGTTGGAGCTAAATCTATTATTTGATTATGAGAAAATCCTTTTAGTCCTTCGCGTTGCCGCCATACAAATATTGGGTTAAAATGTCTTCACATAATTTACGAAACTTGCTATAACTCTAGTAATCTTTTAGATACGAATTCGAAATTTTGCACAAATTAGCTTTGAGTAAAAACGAAGTTCGAGTTTACTAGTCAGATAAATCCTTTTACTCATTCTGGTACCTGCCATATAAAATGTCCTTAAAACATGTGTTCAAAAATATTGGCCGATAGCTTCAGATGGGTTTAAGGTACGACTTTAAAATTTTGTATGTGTTAATTTTCCAATATTTGGAGCTAAATGATTATGAAGAAAATGCTGTTAGTCCTTTGAGTGGCTGCCATACAAATATTATTTTAAAATATCTGCATGCAATTCACGAAACTCACTATAACTCAAGTAATCGTTTAGCTATGAATTCAGAATTTTGCACAAATTAGTTTTGAGTGAAAACGAATTTCAAGTTTACTAGTCAGCGAAATCCATTTACTCCTTCTGGTTCCTTCCATACAAAACATCCTTAAGACACGTGGTTTTCCGTTAAGCTACGAATTTGATATTTTGTACACATTAATTTTTGAATGCTTCGAAGGAAAAGGATTACTATATGAGAAATCGAGTGAGTCCTTTCCACACCTCCCATGTGAAAGTCCTTTAAAAAAGACATTTTTTTCGATGACTCCCCCAGTTCAAGAAATGAAATTTAACATTGACGATGTTGTCTTTCAGTTTCAAGTAGTAACCAAATTGAGGTCCTTAATGAAAAACACACACGTAATTCTACTTTATCCTCAACTACAATATAAATCGGAGTTCGGTACTCATCTAGAGTATTATATGATTGGCTTGGAGCCGATCGTGACTGCAGTATGTTTTCTTTTAGTTTCGAGTAGCAACAAAAAGGAATCCTTCATAAAGGATTCCTTCATAAAGGACCGACGACATGCGCACTCCATATTTTACTTGACCAATATAAATCGGAGTACAGTATTTCATCTAGAGTATCATACGATTGGCTTGCAGCCGATTCTGACTGCAATTCTATTACCTCGTTCACGTGGTAGCGTAGTGTAGTGTAGCGTATTATGAAATCCGGTTGATATATGGTATGAGTGTTCACGTGAAGTGAATTGACGTTTGGCACTATTATTTTTTGTTGACAACTGTCACAAGAGGTATTTATTATATTAGAAAAAACTGTTACATTTGTCGTTTTATTTCTTAAATATATATTTTCTTTTATTATTCAGCGAAATGGAATCATTAAAGGGGCTACAAGTAAAATAGCAGAGAAAATCCAATCTAATTTTTTGACATTTGACAAGAAAAGTGCTACGGAGCGCAACGACAAGTATTCTCGTGGGAGGATTAACTAATCCACTACACTACGAGGTTTTGCAACGTTGTAGAGAAACCACTCCGCAGCAAAATTTCGTGTGTTCACCTGGTACAACGAAGTGCTCCGTAGCGATACGTCGTTGACCTTATGAACGAGGTATATGTTGTATGGCATAATTTGTTAGATTTCGTTTTTCAAAGCCGAAACCCCTCGGTTGGAAGCCATTGCTTTGTAATTTCCTACAAAAATATACGATCGTGGGTACGACACTATAGGAAAATAATGTTGGTATCTAATACTTTTTCAAAGCATATTATTTTTAATTAGAGGATAGTCTTATGATTTCGTTTCTCTCACGTCTAAGATTCTGCGTGGCTGCTTGAGGCTTTGTATTCGTTTTTCTTTTCTATTTCAAACGAATTTCCTTTCACGAATTTTCCATTGTACACAGGCAGCCATTGTTCACTACATTTCACAGCTTTTCTTATATGTATGTTTTTAAAACCTGAAGCAAGAAAACATTATTTTATGTCTAAATTAATTTTCATGTAGGAAATAACCAACATACATACCCCTTGCATGCATTTTGATGTTAAAGGTCTGCATAGCTAATAGCCGTCGGGAAAATATTTTATGGATTTCAATGCTTATTTTGATAATTTGGAATGTGGTCTAAATTGCATTCCAGAATCAAGGATATGAACCGTGCCTTAAACTAAAGCATCCAAACAAATTCAAAAAAAAAAAACATTAATTTTGTAAGTGTGTGTTAGCAACATGGCGTGCTCTGTGGGCAGCCACATTACTTTTTTCTTCTTCCAAACACAAACACCGAACGTATTGGGTCAGTGTGTCAACACACAGCTGTTTACCCTTAACAAATCCAACCTAACGTTTGCCGCCATTAGTGCCAAAATTTATTTAATCAGTACCAGAAGAGGCGACAAAGGGTTAAACCACCTTCAACAAAATCCCATATTTTATTTATTTATTTCTCCCACAAATTAACACCAGGTAAGCACTTTACCGGTCCGAATCTTACGTAATTTGATCGTCTCAGTGTACAGTGAAGAGTATTAAAAGATTTGATGTGAGATAAACCTAGAGTACACCGTGTGAACACACTTTAACGTCTCGCTGACAGACTATGGCGAGTACACAGAGCGTGGCGGCAAAAACGAATAAAATATACATATATTCAAAACGGTCCAAGTATTGGTGTGGTTCGGAACTCAAAATGATTATTCATTTATGTCGCGTTTACAATGAGTTCACTCGGTGTGCGGAATTTTCTTCAAGTTCAGTGCTCATTGATAAGTCGGTGTGTTTAGCAATAGTGCGAAAAGTCGGCGGCGGGAAAAGAAAGTTTCGTGCGCCAAAAATACGGTTAGTTTCATAGAGCGCGCCACTGTTTAATCGTGTTCAAATCTAAGCGTATAGTCGCAATCTGGCTTCAAATAGTAACTAAATTGAAATTCAGCCGGCAGAGGGTAGGACCGAACAACGCCATTCACAATGTAAGTGAGCGCATAAGCACAATATCCACATGGTTTCGTAATGTGTATGGGAGTATTCGGAAATCTGGCCACGCTGTAAATGTGCAATCTGGCAACATTATTCCGAAAGATATAGTCATAAATCTGGCAGCAGGTACCCAGGCTGCATGCCAGGGGTTAATTTATCTCGGATATGGTGTGCGCGTGTGTGCTGCAGGTTTAGGTTATGTGTTGTTCCTTCTTGGATTTTTTTTGTCATGAGGCTATCGATCAAATTTGTTAAGCTGCAGGCTGCAGGAAGTTAACATCGATATGCCGGGTGTCGTCATTGCGTTTTATACACTCTGTTGGATTTTGTAGTCGTTGATGCATACCATTGTTGAGGACATCATCGTCATAGTCGTGTCTGGTTCCTGTGTATAATTTCTTTTTAACGATAGTGTGACCCAATATTTTTGGCAGTGTGCTTCGATACCTAAACGGCCTTGAAATAACCGGAAAGTTCATCGATTTAAAAAAAAAAAAATCAATTGGAATAAGCAACTATTGAGAATATCAGTGAAAATGATTTGTGGACAGTGCCTAAGTTTAAGGGACTATAAGAAATAGTTCCATTAATTGTTCAGTACAGTGACTATAGACATTTTAGTGATATTTTGCCGTTGATAGTGTAAAACACAAAAAAAAAACTATGTTACCCAATAGAGCAAAGAACAATACACATACGGTTTTTTTTATTAACTAGCATACAACAATTGCACCCACCCAAATCATGGCTATCTTCAGCGCAGAAGTTAGTAGAAATTTGCCAAAGACGTTAAAAATGTTGGAAAGAAAAAAAAGCTCGTCAAGCATCTATTTTTAGCGCATACTAAAATACTCTAGCTAGACTAGAGGAAGTAAGCGATAGAACGTTGAACCGCCTTAACAATTCGTGAATAATTAGGAACGTGGGGCTAGTGTACAGAAAAGCTGCTGAATCATGGAATTTATATCAATAAAATGATACAATTTATCCGACGGATGCCAAATTGTTACTGTACGTTGCATACACAATAGAAGAATCTGACTTCACTGGTGTTGATTTGACGATTAACAATGTTTTTTAATTTTATTCTTTAATACGATCATTACCAGCGACTCAGCTCCGCTTCCAACGAAAATTTGGCCGATTTAAATACCATTGTCAAAATTTTTGGCAAAATTAGTTTCATAAAAGACACAACTGAGAAATTATGAAAAATAATTCTGATTATTACAGAGAAGTGGTTGACCTCATATTATCCTTGGACTAATTGCGACTTACTTGCATTTCATCGAATAGTCTGATTACTAAACATATGAAGAAAAAACATGTCATGACATTAACCGTTCCAGATATATAAAGAAGTTTTAGAAGCGTCATCTTTAAACCATAACCCAGACTTAGTGGGATTCCAACTAAATACCGAGATCAAGAGCAATTTATTTTGTTACTTTTTTCAAAATATGAAAATGTAAAAACTCAGTAGATTTTTTTTACAATTTCAGGTCGACAAAAATTATTTTAATATTCTAATTAATTATTTTAATATTTAAAAGCACACGAAGCAGGTACCTTTTATTCAGTGAATATAAAACAAATTAGATTTTAACTTAAATACACTATGAATTTCGTGTACACATTGTTACAAGACTAAAAAAAATCTTCCAATGGTCTGGGCGCAATATTATTATTTTTCCGGCAAAAGTTCGGAACGCGTTCAATTCAAAGATGCGGTGTAGGTTACTATGTGGCTGAAAACCTAACAAAAAGTTCGGAAGCGTTTAGAATAGGGCGTAATATATGAATACCATGATTGGATCATACTCCGGGATGCGGTCTAGGGGTTGAAAAAGGAAAAAACTTGAAAGGAGGTGTCAGAAAAGTTACCACAGGGATAACTGACTTGTGGCGGTCAAGCGTTCAAAACGACGTCGCTTTTTGATCCTTCGATGTCGGCTCTACCTATCATTAAAACATCATTAAACAAGTCCGTGGAAGTGAAATGATATTTGATATCTGATCAGACCTGAGAGATATGTAATAATTCACGAAAAAGTATACAATCACTTTGCACCCCTTAGGGGTCAATTTTAAAAAAAAATTTGAAAACAATTTTTAGGTATTCATATCTACGGATTGTAGAATAAAAGTGAATTCAATATTTTGGAAGACCTAGAAGATATGACGAAAATCGTGAAAATATATGCATTCTATTTTGACTGAACATTTTTTTTCACCCCTCTCCAATGGATATTCGAATCTTTTTTTTAACAAAATTACTTTTCTAGTTGATTTAAATATACACACCAAGTTTCAACTTTCTAGCATGAGCCGTTCCATAGTTAAGAAAAACTGCCCCACCCCCGTACCATACTACCCTTAAAATTTTTTTTTTATTTTTTCCAATAAGCCACTCCTATAGCTCAATCTAAATACCAAGTTTCAGCTTTATATCATTATGGGTTCTTAAGATATAAACATCAGAACCTTTTTCTTTTCACCCTCCCCCGCCCTCACCCACATCCCCCAATTTCTCTGCTAGTGTTCTATTGGGTCTGGTAAAAAATTTGAGCATCTATTTTATACTGTTCTTGAGATATGAAACTTTATTTTTTTGTAAATTTCTTATCTCCCTCCACTTCCATGTTCCACCTCTCTCTTAAAAATTTTTACTTTGAGCAATCTTTATTTGTCGACCTTTCTACTCAAAACAAATTTCACTTTTCTAGAGCAATTGGTTCGTGAGATATCGACATCTAAAGTTTTTCACCCCCCACCCTCGTACTCCCCTACCCCACTCAAAAATTTCTTCTCAATCTTTTCTCGTAGCATAGGTACAGATATTTGTTAAGTTTTAATTGCTTGCTATTAATGGTTTAGGAGATATGGATTTTAGAATTTGTCGATCTCGGCATTTTTGCGTTTCGGACGCTTTAGTTCCCCTCCACTCCCACACCCCTTCACCCATATCTGTTTTTTTTGCAAATGGGTCCATTATCAAAGCTCTATAGAAATTCTAAGTTTCAGCCTCCTAACACAAGCGGTTCCTGAGATCTAGAAACCTAAATTTTTCGTCTAAAACGCTTACCCCGCTTTCCCCCTTACACCTCCTCCCCTGAAAATAATGTCAATTCAAGGGGTCCACCAAGTCTATTCTTAGAAAAGATTTTAATTTAATAGCTCCACTGGTTTGAGAGCTACGAGCCTTCAAAGATTTTGGGGCGGTCAACGTACGGCGTACAGACGGAGTGAAAATTTTTATTGCTTTTTTCGCGTCTACTAGTCATGAAACGTGGACAAAAAAATTTTGAGGGCAGCAATTTCTTTTTTTTTGAAAATCAATAACAATACTGTATTATAAATAATAAAGTAAAATTCAGCCAACAGTCTAGTCTGCGCGCAACTTTATTATTTTATGGGTTGAAGTCCGAAACGTGTTTAATGCTGAGATGCGGTGTAGACTACTATGCTGTACTATGCGACTGACAACCTAATAAACAACGTTCTAAATAGCCATCTGGTATTTCGTTTCAGACTTCAACCCATTAGATAATAAAATTGCGCCCACACTGTTGACTGATTTCTTTTTTATTTTAATTACTCTAGTAGCACATATATGGTACATATAGATGCTAAGTTTCAACTTTCTAGCATAAACCGTTGCTGAGATATGAAAAGCTACCCCGACCCCCGTACCTCAATTTTTTTTGTGGGATGTTTCTATAGTAACTTTTTAGCTGTAGCTTTAAGCTTTGTATCCTTTGGGGCTTGCGATATTTTAAAATCAAACTTTGTTTATTTCCACCCCCTCCCACCATCAATTCTACACCCACACCCTCAAAACTTTTCTCCGCTAGGGGTCTACCGGTTTTCTTTTTGGAAAATGTTTGAGCCCCACCTACCGTGCTTCACCTCACCCGTCAAAAATTATACATTCAGTAGATCCCAGAGATAATTCTATATACAGAAACCAAATTTTATCTTCCTGACACAATTGAGTCGAAACATATTGTAATTTAAAGTTTATCCCACCCCATCCCTACACCGCACCACAATCCTTAAAATTGTTAACATTTTCCCTATCTCCTGGTATCCTTTAAGAGAACTACAAAGCTTCAGCTATCTGGCATCGACCCTTCAGTGGATATGGATTTTGTTGTCCCCTCCACTCGCACACACCTCAACCCCTATCGCCAATTTTTTTGCAAATGAGTCCCCTATCATAGTACTACATACATGAGGTCTAAAAACCAAAATTTGTCATCTAAAACTCTCTTTTTTTGTGTAGGTACGGACTGATTTTTTTTGCAATTTTGGTGTCTAATACCTAGTCCTGATACGTGAAACAAAAATTTCCATGGTAACAAATCCAATTTTTTAATTGATCACAATATTTTGAAGAGTAAGTAAAGAATCAAGATCAACTTCACTAATGAGCAACATTTTTAAATTCCTTTACTTCGAATCAACCTCCATTCCGAGTAGCCACCATACAAAAGTCTTTGAAAAAATAGCACTCTCATACAATTACATGATACAAATCTTTTGAACGCGTTTAACTTCAACTCTGAAATTCTCTTCACTTCTGTTATTATTCTCGTACCAAGTTCTCTTATTAATTTTGTGATTGTGTAAGATAGCGGGAGAATGCGTACGGCTTCAATGGTGAGAATTTTACAGAAACGCAGCAAGATTTTTGCTTTAGACCACGAATTATTTGATATGCAATTTTAGGGCCAGTAATACATGCTGCGACACGTTTTTTATACATGTACTAGTATCAAATCTCTACTTACGTACAAAGTTAAACAAATTTTACGCGTTTTTCTTAATGTTAAAGTCAATCCTCTTCCATATATTTTCGACAATATTAACAAGGAGTCCATATACAGTGAAAGGTCAGGATTTTATTTATAAAGATTCCCAAGATAATTGATATTCCGGATTAGAATTAGGACTATCACAAGAACGAATCTTATTAGTACATTTTTAGCAACACAAACATGTGCATCATCTAAATATATGTACATATGGTATAAAACGAATTTCAAGATAATGTTATCGGACCCCTACTTAAATTAAGCGGGATGCCCCTGATGAATACTAGCATGTAAAATTTTACGAGAAAAACTGTGAAGCTAGCTGATCCCATTGAAAGAGTCTCCAATCAAACTTATATGACAAATATGCTGCAGCGGAATATGTATTAATAAATTATTATACTCTAGATGAACATATAGAGTATTATAAGTTTAATCCAGCCCGAAAAGTTTGTAACGCATAGAACCGAGCCTCGGACGAAAAAAAGTTATATATTATTTTGTGTTTATTTTTAGCCAAAACCCCCAAATCCGTTTGCTGTCCGTCCGTCCGTTAGCACGATAACTCAAGAACGCGTTGACCTAGGAAGTTGAAATTTTGTCACAACTTATAAAATGGAAAAAGTAAGGCTAAGTTCGTTAATGGGCGATATCCTTCCACTCCTTCGGGTACCTCCCATACAAGAGTCCTTAAAACACGTTTTCACAATTATTGCTCGAATGCTTCAAGTTAGGAACTTGAAATTTTGCATACTTAAGGTTTACAATGTTTAAATCGAAAGTTCCGAATATGATGCAAATCGAATGAGTCCTTCGTGTGTCAGTCTAGAAAAGTCCTTCAAAAATGTATGCTTGTTACTGAATCCACTATAACTCCCGAACGAGTTAAAGCAGGAATTTAAAATTTTACAGGAATTAGTTTTATACCAAAACCAAGACGGAGTTCATTAATTAGCGCCATCCGTTGATTCCTTTGGGTAGCTGCCATACAAAAGTCCTTAATAAACATGTTCACCAATATTGAACGATAACTTTAGAACGCTTTAAGTTACGACTTTGAAATTTTATACATATTCATTTTATAATAGTCGCAGCTGAAACTATTAATACGAAAAATATCCCATAAGTCCTTCATGTAGTTGCCATACAAAAATTCTGTAAAATGTCCTAACTTACTTTATGGAACTCACTATAAATCAAGAAATCGAGTAGCCACTATACAATAGTTTCTACCTGTAAGTAAAAGGTCATGTAATAATTGCTTGTGCACTCCTCATTCTTTTGATATATTTCCAACTAAAATATAAATCGGAGTTCAGTATTTCATCTAGAGTATCATACGATTGGCTTGCAGCCGATCGTGACTGCGTTATGTTTTTTACATTGAACTCTACCTTTGTACGAACACCATATTGTGTGTTGAAATTATAGTTTCTACGATAAACATTTTATAGGCATATTCAACAATATATATCTACATTTTGTTAATTTAATTTAATTAAAGTGTGAAACACTCTCTAGATATTGAAGTTTATATTTTTCACAACAAAAAGCTGCCTCTACCTGTAAAAGATGACAATCGTTCAATTGATTTAACAAATTCCAACTTACAATCTATCAAAGTGTCTAGAGGGGTTAGCAATTCTTGAATTATGTTCATATACCCGCTTGAAATTCGTCAATTAATCAAAAAAGCATACATATTAATTTATATTCATTTGATAGTCGAACATCCGAGTACGTAGAAAAGTTCTTTTCAGACTGCAAATTAATATTGGTGCGCTGTGGGTGGCATAGGGAAGCATTAATTAGCATTCCAATAACTGGTCAAATTGAAAACATCACAGTTTTACATTTCTTTTAGCTTGCTGTTAATGAAGCAAACAAATATCGAAGAACTACTACTGCATATTGGAAAAAACAAGTGTACCTACATCGAAAAAATACTTCACCTTTCAACCATATCACACGTACAAGAACGGAAAATATCTTTTGTAAACTCTATCTTATTTCACACCATCTTACTAGAAATACGAGAGCATTCAGCTGAGAATTACCGAGTAAATACTTTATTATCGTCGAAAATTTTGATGAAACTTATATTTCTTATTTCATCGCGATAATGCATTTAATTTGAAAAATTGTAAAATGCATTTTGAGTGGAAATCAGATATTGCATATCTACTATCGATTTTTTTTTCGAACAGATAAGAAGTTGAACGGACTTAGCGTTGTTTACTTTAATATAAGGGAGATATGTCTTATTTCTGACTGAGATTATTATGTTTATTTTAACAGTTTTCAAGTTAATATTGAAATATAACAAGTCGGCTGTAAAAATTATGGTTTTTATTGCAGGGAGTGTGATGTTAAGCACTTAAAACGTTGCATTGCCATTTCTATTCGGTACTTACAATATGAAGTTTAGTAATTGTACGTTATTCTTGCTTGATTACTCTATCTACGCTGTTAATCATCATAAGAAAAAATAAAAAGATTAAATGGTTTGTTATGAAATGCTCTAAAAACATTTTTAGTTAGTTTATGTTTTAGGTTTCAAGTGAAGTACTAATAGTTCCCGCAGACTAGAGATTTTTAGTCGGGGGATAGTTTAGTTGACTGGCTACGAAAGTGCGCACACCAATCGTTTCGATTCGTTGCAACTGAAATTGTTGAATATGCAACACAAATCTCTTTCGATTGAAGTACGACTAAATTATCGCAGGATACACTATATCAACTGAGGCTTATGGAGATGCGCACGCATCAAATTAAAAATCTCATACAACCGTGTTCCTCTCGTATCTTGCGAGTAACATCTACATAGATATGTCTGATGTGATTAAGTTTACAGCATTAATACTATGACAATGGTTATGATAGGTTGATAGGAGTGCCAATTGACTGTAACTATCGGCCGGTGGTTTGATTAATGTACGCACGGACATCAACTAAATATTTTAGTCGGGCAGATAAGATTGTGCGCAGCTCGATATGATTAAAAAGTTGCTGAACTGTAGTATGAATTGAATTGTTTATGCTGGATTAGCATTTGACTGGACAATATAAAGAAACACTTTTTTTAATCTATGGTAACCAAATTTATATTTTCTGGGTCACCGATAAGTTTTCTTTGATAGTTCGGGGTAAGTGATTTAAATAAAAAAAAGAACCCACAAAAGATAAGCTATACAAACATTACTCTTGGTAATTTTATCGAAGAAGTTTATTGAAGAAAAAAAATATGTTAGATCTGTTGTATACCTCTAATAAATAACTAGAATAAAAGTGAGGAATCAAATGCCACTCATATGTCAGGGCATTAGGAACTTGGACAATATACACTCTGATAAGTTAGAAATAAACAACAAATAGAACTTACTATTGACTTAAGTTCAACACAGTTTCGACCAACTTTATCAGTGAAAGTTTTTCAGCTCGATATACTTGACAACTTAAACTTGATAGTTTCACAGTAAGTCTACGTCTTGTGTATAATAAGGGCCAAAACTTTGACTAAGAAGTTTCAAAACTCTCCAGTCGAAGAGATTATTCCGACACCGTAAAGTAAAAATCCTATTTGTAAATACAATTTGCAATCCCAAACATACAGTAGCAGCTGCTTCAATGAAAGACAACGTGAAACATATTCTCGAGACACAAAAAAAAAACAATTAACAATTTTAAGAACGGAAAATTATACTATCCAACACCGCATCTCAGCATTATTACGTTTCGAACTTCCACCCATAAAGTAATACAGTTGCACCCAGACTGTTGGCATTTTTGTAGTTTTAATTACTCTAGTAGCATATCTACATATATGTAGGTAATAAGTTTTAATTTTCTACCATAAGCCGTTTCTGAGAACAATTTGTCAGAGAGATGACTTAATATAGCTGCAATAGTACATTGCCATACTGATACTGAATCTGCTCACAATACCACGATTGATGACCTGAAAGTGAAAATAACCTGTAACTTTGGAGTATGAAATTAAAAAAATTTCCGACTTAAACCTTTCAATTAAATTGTGACATACATTAATTTTTCATACGTCCGAAGCAGTAGAACCCAACAAATTTATGTACGGCGTTCGATTTCAAATAGCCTTTCATTTGTTTGTCTCGAGTGGAACAAAGTAAAATATCTTGACAGAACCAAAGGCTCAAATCTTAAAAATCCTTTAAGATATGTCCTCCAATTTCCTCTTTTATAATTCGATATGTGAACGATTTATCTTAAAAAGTTGAAGAAAACAAAATTGGTACTGGCTTGTGGCTGGGAGGGGTATGGTGCTAGGAAACACTCTTTTTTCAAAACTATATGTCAAGAGCGCTTTGAAATTTGACTCTCCCAGATTTTACTAGTATAATCAAGAATGAAGGATTGTGATCAATTAGATTTTGTATTTGTATATTTCAGGGCTAGAAGACCCCAAAACAAATGTACGTCTATCCACCGTACACAAAAATGTTTCGTAACTCCCACACTCTGAACTATTAAGTTCGATTTTTTAGTGGAAAAATTTAAATGGCCATATTTCGAGGGATGCAGACATGGGAGTAGGAGGAGCGTTTAGACGAAAAATTTTGGTTTTTGTTTATCAGGAACCGTATATGCTACAAAGTTGAAATTTTTTTCGAGCTAAGATAGTGGAGTCATTTCCAAACAACAAATGTTGATATGGATGAAGAAGGAGTGTGCGATTGATGAAAAAACAATGCATCCGAAAAGACTGAAAGCTAAATTAATATCTCCTGAACGGTTGGTTCATTGCAGAATGTTCAAGGCCGTATTTATAAGAAAAATTTGTAAGTGGAAAGATGGAGCTGTAGGTGGGTGATGAGGGTGGAAAGCAACTTTTCGCCAACCGCTAAGGATACGTGTTGACGTATGTAAAGAACTGGGTGTGGAGGATGTTTTCTGTATTTTAGAAACGGTTCATGCGAGAAAGTTGAAACTTGGTATATATACGTATATATATGGAATATAAAAGCAATTTAGGCAACAAAAAAATTCCATTTCTTTTGGCGTGCGGTGATGTCGAGAAGAAGATTTGTCATTGAAAAGAAAATATACACATTTCTACGACTATTGTCATATATTTTAGGTCTGTCGAGGTGTCACATTAATTTTACCGATGCGGGCTCTTTTATAACAACCCAGAAACTGTTTTCCAGAGTTTTTCACATTGAACCCGCTAAAGGGGTGTGAAGTTGTTGCTCATGTTTTTACGAATTCTGACATATTGCTTGGGTGTAATGGGACATCGAATTCAATCTGGATGCAATTTTATGATGCATTTAATGCTAAGATGCTGTGCAGGGTACTATACGAATGACGACCTAAAGAAAAACCAGGGAACTATTTCGAACTTTTCATAGGTGGTCAGTCATATTGTGACTTTGTGCAGCCTATCTCTGCATTAAGCACGGTCTGAACTTCCACCCGAAAAATAATAAAATTTCGCAATATAATTGAAAGACTTTTTTTTATGTTTACATATCGGTAGAACTATTAGTAAGGACCCACATTCTTACTACTTACAAGGAACCAATTTATAAATGACTCTCACCTGTAACGTGAAGATTAGAGTCTACATTGTTCGGTAGAAATTCAGATTTTATTACCGAATTTGTGAGTTTATTTTATGTCAAGAACATACTCTTTCGAATTTATGTTAGTTATGTAACAAATTTTAAAATGTTCTGTTTCTGCCACAACGCTCCATACTGTGTTCTCTGACTGATATAAGAAACTGTCAATCTTGAACACACTTTTATCGATTAAACCAAAATATATAGAAATTAAATTATAGTACAATAGATAACATAATATTTTTGGAATTTAAGAAAACAAGGGTCAATTATTGGATTAATAGAATACAGAATTAAGTAAAAATAATTTAACCTAATCTAACCTGTAACCGAAAAATCATCAAATTTGATAAGATTCGTTGTCATCAATAATGACGTATTCAATAAATTTAAATACGAATCAGTACACGTGATTGGAGGCAAAAATCAATGGTAAATTTTATTGACTTCGGTTTTCACGACCTGATAAATCGAAATCGAAAAGTTACTACCTACAGCTACTGTACAATATGCTGTATACTGAGATTTTTTCAACTGTAAGATATAATTGTACACTTCTTAGAATTTGTATAGAAGCCTGAATTTTTCTGTAAACATTTAATGACTTCAAAACTCTGTATTCTGATTTTTAGTAATTCTCACTAGGCTACATACAATGGCATGTCGTCGAAGCTTAGCGTTCTGAGATAAAATATAAGCAAACTCAAACGACGCTGCTGTAAAAAAGCCACTATCAGAGCTATAATGCAGTTTTTAATATCAATTATGGTTTTTCTTTGAAGACGTCTGAAGCCAATAACTAAGTAAAATTCGTAATCTCGACCTCGGTTGTGGCAGACTATCACCATAAGACGTTACTTGACGGCAAGGAGTTCGAAGAAAAAAAGGAATACACTTTGTTATACTGCAAAATTGGTTTTTTTTAAAAAAAATTGTTTTGAGCTAATATTGAATTTGATAAGACACAGATCCACTAAATTCTATTAAAAATTATTTTCAAACACTATATAGAGGGACATAAAACTGAGCTTCCAAGATAAGTATCGCAGTATAAAAAAAAAACTGGTGTGACCAAATGTCTAATGGACATAGCTATAAAATTATTTTCCCTCGGAAAATTTAACCCGTCATTGTTTTACATTTCGTAATGCATCCACGTATAGTGAAAAACATACCCGAGTATTTTCTGGTCACCGAATGTATATGGCCCAAACAAACAGGAACAGGTAAACCTGGAAGGTAAAATAGCTAATGAGTTCCCGGGGCTGAAATGGGAGCGTTAATATTTCAGTTACAGGTACAGGTATACAAACTTGTGTCGTGTAAAGATAGAAACAACTTTTTGAAAATTAAAGTTGAAATAAATTTCGGTGATTATTCAGGAGGAATGCTGCTGTAGTGGTTGAAATTTACTTGCATATTTCAGAAAGGGGAGTAATGAAGTATGTTAATAATTGAAAATTTCAAAACTAAAGAGTGAGATATTTTCTACGGAATATTTAATGAATTACGCCCCAATCATATACCGGATTGGAATGTTCTTAAAATTCTAAAAAATCTGTAAATAGCCTGGGCGCAACTTTAATAATTTTTGGATAGAGACCCGTGAAAATATACACAACTACATTACACCCCCTTCCTTAGGGGTTAGATATCAAAAAATTTGGAAAATAGAATCTATACGCCCATATAAAAAGTTCGTAAGAGTAAAATTAGTTTGATAACTCGACTTGCCTAGAAGATATAACGAAATTCGTGAAAATTTGGAAGAAAACCTACTTTCATATTTTCTACCTTTGCCAATGAAAATAGGATTGTTTTTCTTCTTTAGTTAATCGTGTTGTACATCTACATATACGTGCTTTGTTGCAACTTTTTAGCATACGCCGTTTCAAAAATTTGAAAAACTATCTTGTACCTTGCTACCCCATCGAAACTATTTTCAGGATGCTTCTAGAGATTGAGCCGCTCTAGAAGTATCCAGAAAAATTGTTGATGGGGTAGCAAGGTACGCTCTATAATATTTAGTTTTTAGAAATACAATTTTTTCCTTTCTACCGCCTCCCAACATTACCAGCGGCATCAGCATCACCAAATAAATTTATTTCTTTGGGAGACTACTGGGTTTAACTCCTGTAAAATTTTTAACATCATATTTGGTATGGTTAATATGGCTCTCCCTCGCTTTCGTGCACCACCGCCCTCCTCTACGGCAGACAGACGGATATTTTTTTAATTTTTGAGGCTTTGTAGTCCAAGGTAGCAATTATTTTTAATAATTTCAGGTAGATCAAATTCTTCATTATTCAGGTCTTTTCTCAATTCCTTGCTTAAGTCTACGTCTACGTCTAGTTATAACAGTTATCACATCAGACCTAGCAAAGTAGTGTCTTGATTCCTTGTTGGTTTGTGTCTTGGCTATCAATCAATCTAAGTAAACGTAAAAAAAATCAAATTTTTCTATGGAATTTAATTAATTTTTGATTTTTGAAGTGTCAAATAAGTATCAGCTGATCCATTTTGACGATTTATCCGAGCCTTTTCCAAACTGTAATAATAGCAATGCTATGCTGTGACGTCAACATGGACGTAGACGTAGACTTAGCAAGGAATTGAGAAACGACCTAAAAAAATAAATAAAGTGAAATTATAATAAACTAAAGGCAGTAAGTAACCACACTAGTTGAAATACTGAAGGATGACATAAAGTCTAGCGTAAAGTAATAAAAGAGTGACGAGGGGATTATCTAGATAAATAATTGCATATACTAAGGTCGTTTCCCAATACGTTGCTTCGTCTACGTCTAGTTGTGACGTTGGACGTAGCAAAGCTGTGTCATTTTCGGTTCGTGTCTTGACTATCAGTCAATCTAAGCAAACGTAAAAAATTCAAATTTTTCTATGAAATTTAATTAATTTTTGAAGTGCCGCTTATTTGACATCAGCTAATCCATTTTGACAGTTTAGCCGAGCTTTTTCTAAACCGTTATAATAGCAATGTTATGCTGTGACGTCAACATAGACGTAGACGAAATGCACAAATTTTTCTAGGACTTTTGTATGACGGTTTTATTAGAGATTCTTATAGCCAAAATTGAAAAATTGTTGTTCGAATGAATGAATAGTGTACCGGTGTACAGAAGTAACACATTGTTCCCGGTAAAGAGCTGCCACATATCGACCTACACCAATACTTCATTCGAACATATGTTTTAAAATTCTTTCAAAGAAGTGTAGATCCTCAAGGTATATATTTGTTTCATCTCGTCAGACATCTACAAGAAATAATTAAATACATTTTTCAATTTAAGATATTCTGGCGTGTTTGAATATCCCGTAAAAAAATAGCATACTGCGGGCGAAAAATGCTGACAATTTTAAGTGGAATGTACATTGACACATGTGATGACTGAAAACTACAACCACAAGATATATTTAAAAAGAAAAGAAAATTAACTTGTTACCTCTAAGAGGGTAAAATTAAATTAATGATAACGTTATGCGAGCAATAATTTAAGTTACATTGCAGTTTTTTTTCCAGATGTGGTTTTTAGGCTTACACTGCAGAATGTATGTAATTTGATAGTCGATTTCAGTTATTAAGAAATTAAATTATTAAGTGGAGCTTTCTTTAGATATGAAAATTAGCACACTTGTATTCCGGAAGTTATGTCAAGGCGTGTGTAGTAGTAACAAGGAATTTATAGCAGTTTTTACGTAAAAAAAAATTATTTTCAGAAAGAAACGTTGCTATTACAACCCTCTACACCAGAAGGGATCATATAGAAACACAAAAGCACCAGATAAAAAATCTCCAAAATTTTACCTTTGCCTAGAGAATGCAAAGCCAGAATTTGAATCCAGTGATTTCGATAAAAACGAACCCAACGATCATCAAAGTGTTCGTCAGAAATTTCCAGAAAAATTTCATGATATAAATTACATCAGGACTTTTCTGAATAATATTCCGACTCTCGAACACATGTGAGAGTTTCCATTGGTAAGTCTACACAACTATACCCAAAAGTTGCAAAGAGCAATGCAAAGTGGTGCGATACATATTGACTTATAGATGGCGCTGAACCTAAATATTAAAATATTAAAAAAACGATCGAGAATTTTATTTATAAGACCTTGTAACATCGAATTATCTAAGGTTCATTTTATATCAATATTTTTAACAAAATGAGAATACAATACTAATTTTATGTATAAGCAATTCTGAGTAAATATTGAGAGCAGTGGCAGATTAGCTGTTGAATTCAAGGAGCATTGTTTTTCCTTCACATGTCGATCATTTGCAGTGCCGCAAATGGGCTTCTTATTAATCGGTGCGCAACACGAATTAGAATTGTAGAGCAAAAGACCAAGTGTACCTACTTTTCATATCTGAGGAAAATCACGAAGTGAAAATAGTGTCTATAATTTGAAATTGTAAGAATATTTCTTGTATAATTTTGAAACACACATATGCATATTGTGAACCCTTCCAATCTATGCAGAGTAGTAGGATATATTCAACTTATTGATATAAAAAGACATGAAATCAGATATTCACGCCCATTCCGTTCCACAGAATTATAAAGAAGCCACACCTGAAATTAGACAGCACATTGACTTTTGAATAAATAAATAAATTTTTAATGCCAGTGCCAGGTACCTTAATGCCATAAAAATTTAGACGAAAAAAATTTCCGGCTAGAATCGAGAGAACCACCTCCCACCAAATTAACTCAGCCAGGATAAATAAATCATATCATGTACTGATACTAGGCATGTCATAAATGAGTGATGGGGTAACTACTCACATAAGTGGTAATTGTCATTTTAGTAGCACAACAAAAGGAAAAGCCGCTATGCAAAGACATTAATTGCACACACTCCACACCAACCACAATCAAATCGATTCAAATATACGCGAACTTGAATTTAATTTTAGGGTTAGAGGGAAGAATGTAAGCACTTCAGAGCATTTCAGAAATATAAAAAATTAATTGCGATGAAATGTTTGACAACAATTGAATCAACGGATTATGCTAATAAATTCAAATTATAATGATCGGCTGATAGTCTAGATGAAATACTGAGCTACGATTTTTATTGCAGTTGGGGATAAAGTAGAGTAAGGTGTGTGCATTATTAAGGACTCCAATTTGGATGATACTCCAAATTAAAAGACAATAGATATTATCAGTGTGTAGTTTCATATCTGGAAGTAGGTGAATCACCGAAAGAAAAAGTTTAATTTTTGAAGGACTTTCACATGGGAGGTGCAGGAAGGACTATCTATCGTTTTACCTGAAACTATCCAAAAATATAAACTCCTAGCTTAAAGCGTTCAAAAGATATCGGAAAATATTGTTGAGCACGTGTTTTATGGATTTTTTTGTATGGAAGCTACCAGAAGGATTTTTTGTATGGAAGCTATCAGAAGGAATATAAAGGTTTTGATGACTAATAAACTTGAACTTTATTTTCACTTAAAACTAGTTTGTACAAAATTTGGACTTCGTGGATGTACGATTTCATTCGGTCGTGTGCAATATGTACAGCGCCTAAGGCTTCCGAAGTTATTGGCGAATGTACTTAAACACATATTTGAAAGACTTTTTTTATGGCGGATAGCCGATTGAGTTGGACGTTTTTGTCCGTTAACGATTCTAGTCTATAAAAACCCAGATTCAAAATCTCAACATTCTCGGTCAAGATGTTTTTGAGTTATCAAAGAAGCGGACAGACAGACGGTCGAACGGACAACACGTAATTGGGGTTTTTGACCAACAAAAATTATATATAACTTTTTTCATCCGAGACTCGGTTCTATGCGTTAAAAACTTTTGGGCTGAACTAAACTTATAATATATCTTCTCGCCGATTTCATCGTAATGCTATCTTCAGACTACGAGATTAGCATGTTGAAATCTGGTTAAATGCGTTGAAAACACTTCCCGAAGGCGTTTACGAAAACAAGTAGCTACTACGAGTTTAACCGAAAAGATGTAAGGCGACCCTCGCGGAAATCGAAGTAAATTTTGAATTAAACGAAACTATTTAATACACCAGAAAATTAATTTTGTGGTTTCGCAACGACTGCATTAGCTAATAAATTCACTTTTCGTTACTGCTATATTATCTTTCAAATAATTTAAAAAGCATTAATTTGCTAATGAAACACAACTGAGTCTACTTGCCAAAAGAAATTACGCCAAGCCGTCATGTATCAAAATAAAACGAGTTGCCTAGTCTGAACACTACTTTTTTAACACGTCTATTTTGCCTACTTAAATGCGTTTAAAACGCAGTCTGTACAGGTTATAAATATTTAAGCAAACATTGCTATTACTAAAATAGTTGGCAAAAAAAAGTGTTAACCGAACGCAAGAAGAAGTGGGTTAATACACTTTTTATGTAATTTTACGTTATTTATACATTTAAAGCTTATTCTTAGTGCAGTTTAATAAAAAATAAAATTGCAAAATTACGAAAATGGTTTAGATTTAATAAATAATTTCAAAAGTTCTCAAGGTTGTGCAATAATTTTCATCCGTATGAAAGTTAAAAAAAAAAATGCAATAAGTTGGCACGCTGCGGACGACACATTTCAGTATTTAATAATACTATAATATTTGACATTTGCAGAAAGCAATTCAGCGCGCTCACGATAATTGGCGTCGCGATCAACCCTGGGACGTCATTTGTGGGGGGCAGGGAGGGCATTTGCACCCCTGAATTTGGTATTTTCATATATTAAATATAACATCTGTATATTTATATATATAAAAATATATACATTATTTACATCTTGCTCCCCCCCTTCCCATAGAAAAAGCTGAAATGACGGCCCTGGATCAACCGCTCGCGATGTTATTGGGTCATCGCGAGCACTGCTCTCATGAAACCTAATTTATTTAGTCTCAATTTCATGGATTCTTAACATTGGCCTCGTATATGGTATACCGCAATCGTTAATACGTATTAAACTGTTCTCGGTATTGAGTTAATACGATCCACATTGCTTTAAACGTCATATGTGAAGTTGAGATGCAGGAGAAATGCCACATTGATAAATACCTTGGATAAACTTTATGATTTCCCACATTTTTCTAGACTATTGGATGCAAATACTTACTACAAATTGAAACAAACGCAGGGCACCATCTGGGAAATAGGGGAAGATTAGTGTTCCCATAATGCCATTTCAACTGTGCTCGGTTTAAGTTAGTCTAGTTCTAGTCCCCATGCGGAACTTAATACCACACGTTTACACCGCTTCTTAATACGGCTTTACTCTTAATACGGACTAAGTTAATGCCGGTGTATACGAGGCCATTGTCTTAAAGTGTCAAGGGCAGGGTGTAGTCCAGTGGTAGTGTACTAGGTGTCGAAAACATTGCTTCGGCGATGTTTTGGGTTCAATTCCCAATCAACGCAAAATTATTTAGAAGATTTTTTAGTTGCTGTTGGCTCTGAAATATTAATATAAATAGTGAACAGTGTGGAATGTTTAATAGGGATTGAACACTGAGCAGATGAGTTTTGTTAAGCTTCTTATCAGATTTGTAAACACCCTCGCAATTGTTATAGGCAACATTGCTGTTCAGCTAGACCATATCAAAACCAAACAGAACTAAGAATTATTAGTACCAACTAGAACACTGTCATACCCGGCTCGATTTCCGATCTCCCATTCCTAAGCTGACTGGACTGCACAACTGTGTATTAAAGGATAACCACCAAAGTCCAGTCCGGAATCCATAAAAAAACGTATAATAAATTAAATGTATCTAATAATTAGATACTACTTTTATAAATTTTATGAATGTGTTACATTTTTCAAATTACAGCAAATTTTTATCATTAATGTCAATGGTAAGCAGTTTTCAACTACAATACAATAATGACAAATTCCATAGCGTGGCCTTGTACAGTACAGTAGCGAAGCGAGAAGTTTATGGTGGGGATCAAATTTCGTTCGCTCGTTTATTAAACATAACTTCATAAAAATTATTATAATGGGGAATTCTGGGAGTTGAATAGAAATTGACATGTCTCACAATAGTTTTGTGAGTTCTGATCCCTTAACTACCCTTGGCTACGTCACTGCTCAGAGCTAGAATACCATACAAGAGTAATAAGAAAAATCATCCAAACCCGTTGTTACCACTGTAGAGACGGTCCCACAGGAACTGAAGCATAGCTAATACTTCCTGGAATTATGTAAATAGATCAGTACAATAAATTTTATCAAGATCAATGTTAAGCCTGTGATGCCCTACATGCGGCGTTTTATTTAATCGCTCGAAGTCTCTGTGTGGGCCTTCACACGATCGAATATTGCTTCGAATTTCGATCACATCGAATATTCAAACAAATGTAAATCAATTTTTCATCGAATATGAGTATTGTTACTTTTGATAATCTCATTTCAATTTTTTGGATGCAGTGGCAAATTCGACGAGAAATTCGGTCGTAATATAACAAATTTCTTAAATAAATATTTTGAACGTCATTTTCAATGAAACCATACGCTTCCGGTGAAATTAATGCCGGAAAATAATAATGCATTTAGATTTCATAGTGCTTCAGGTTACAATCAAAGAAAACAAGATTGTTGTTTTTAAATAAGAATTATGATTGCATCGTATAATTAAAGCACATTGTCAATGATGTTTCTACATTAGTCAGAACAAAATTCGCCCTTGTAAAACTCCAAATTAGAAATTCCTGTCCTATCTTATCGTTTTTTTTCTCCTCTAATGCAAAATTAGATTTAGGGTGTAAAGTACAGAAGGCCTAGGCTTCACGCAAGCGTATAAAAGCGGATGGTTTTTTTCACTACGAAGAACCTACCCTAAATTCAACACGAAATAATAAAGGGGATAGCGACGACCCTTGATAAATTAATAATTCTTTGATACTGGCAAAAAAAAACGGTGACTGTTTTTTTCTCAGCAGTGTGGTGAGGTGGATTATTTTGACGCGAAATTCGATTGGCAATTTGAACGTGAATTTGAGATTTGAGAGAAAAAAAAAACCTAAATCGAACATCAATTATGCTCCACTGAAAGCACAATTGTGTCAATCACAATCTGACACTTAAATGGTTAGATAATGGCCTATAAAATATTAAAGAGTTGTTATTTTTTTTACAGTTGATTCCTTCTTACTGATTACTGACCCACCAGCATTTCTAATATACTTTTTTAATTTTTCTTAAGCCTGTTTTACACAGCAGAATTTACCATAGCATCGCATTTTTTTGAACTTATGCAATCATGTCTTAAATATTCAATCCGATGGAAAATTCGATCGTAAGACGAAGGCGTTAGTTAGGTCAAGTAATAGTAAATAGGAGTATTGAGGACACACTTTTACGACATTCTAGCCAAATATTAAACCTTTTTTTGTGTTCGTATTTTTGACGAGGCACTACTATTTACGATTTGTAATATTGTTACATACATTTTTTGTCCTGGAGACAGCATTTTTTTTATCGAATCGAATATTTTCAATTTTCGAAAAGAGTCTTGGATGAAAAACGAGCTAGGTATTGATATCATAATATCGTCAATACCATCAGTGTATAACCCAAAACTAAGCATATACGAGATAAACGAACTGGTAGATATCTAGTATTGAACCTGTTTCATAGTATACAGATTCGATACTTTTACCTAGTATACTATTAATTTTACTGCTACTAGTGCCATTCCCCAATTGTGTGGCGAGTATCGCAAGTAAATGTCTTTGTTTGCTTATACCAGATACTGTCAAATCACACCATATATGCAGTGTATCATGTGCAGCTAGTTTCAATACAATGATTTCAATACCATGGTTTGTATACTTGCTGTGTATCCATGGTATTAGAACAGGGTTTAAGATATCATCTTACTTGCCAGTGGGATGCCGACTTTTGACTTTTGAATTATTAAGTCTAGAATTTCTAACTACTTGACGATTAATTAAATTACTTACACAAATCGTATTTTAAACAAACAAACATAAATGGAAAGAGTTAAAGTTTGATTGAAAGATACATAGCGTCATCAGTCAGTGGCACGATAGCCCAAATCAGACTTGGACCTCGATTATACAGTAGTCACCAGTCACTTGATCAAGCAGCTATCTCCTCCGATTGCAAAATCTTATTAGCAACTAGGTTTGTGAAGTTCGAGAACGAACTAGTTCGGAAGACCGTTCCCATAAGAGAAATGAACGAACTAGTTCGCAGTGAATTCCGGTCCTAGTTCGTTTGTAGGAAGTACTTCCTCGTGAACGGGGAAGTAAAAGAAGGAACTAGTTCAGTTCGCGAGGGAAATGAGGATCCTTTTTTTTTGTTTAGGTTATCACATTCAGTGCAAGCCCTCGCGAACTAGGTTCGTTCTTCTAGTTCGCAGTTCGCGAGAAAAAGTTTTTAATAAATGTGATGACCTTTAAAAGAAGTCCTCACTTCTCTGGCGAACGAACTAGTTCGTTTTCGGGAATAGCGAACTTAAAAAAATGAACTAGTTCGTTCGCGACGGAAGTGGGGACTATTTCTTTTTTTTTATAAACAAAGAGGCGAAGTGAGCAAATTAATTGAGGGACAGTAGATTGTTCCCTTTATTACAAAATTTCAGTACAGTTTCTTGCTAGTAAGCCGAAAAAGTCAGAAATTAGAAATCGACCAGACCAAGTAACAGCCCAACAAGTAAATATGGCACACTGACTAGGGTTAAGTGTTATATTAACAATTGTTTTTTTTTTTTTTTAAGAATAAACATTCCAAAATAAATCCCATCTATTTTCATTGCAATCAATTTAAATCTAAACATAGACCAAGGAGGTTTGGGACTTGAAAACTTGTCCTCAAGACCACAGAGGCTTCAGTAGAGATTATACCTATCTTGAAAATAGAAAAAAATACAGGTGCATGCATCTACACACAAGCGTGCTTTTTTATGTAAAATACAGGTTTGATGCGAATTACACCACCAACACAATCATACACTTTAATTCTGCAGAAAATGACTTCAATCAACACCAGCTGATCCGAATGAAATTAGATTCACGTCTCGATTCGATTCTCGAAAGTCGAAACGACACACACGTACAGTGGTACACCGTTGCCACTTTACATTTCAGCACAACATCATCATATCTTATTTCCCACCTCAAGACCGACTATGTTTGTTTTTTTTTATAGAAAATACACTGCCTTGCAAAAGTCTGATGTCTAATGGTCTGATAAGAAATTTTAATTCTTTTCACTGTAAATCTCGTTTCTCTGTGGAATACTAAAAGTTTGTAAACTTGAAATATTTTTAGTAATTTTTGTTTGGACGTTGCAAGCTGGGTATTACAGAGTATGCCACGCTGTTTGACGATTTTCCCTGGCCAATGCTGTCACATTATTTAATTAGCTAGAAAGGTACAAGGTCTATTTTGATTAATAAAAATTTGATTGAATTTTTATCCAATTTTTTTTAGACGAACGGTTTTAATTTTTTTGTCAAATATTTGACTCCATGGTATGCAGTGCAATACTAGCTAAACACTTTGCGTGCCACACTTCTTGTCAAAAATTTTGACAATGCTATTTAAAGGGTCAAAATTTCTGTGCCGGTCACTGGTGACCCCCATGGTATTCAACGTGTTAAGAAATATTTTGTCGTTTAGATAGAATGCCAACCGGTGCAAAAAATGGTCAGCCCAATCAAATACGTCTTTCGAAAAAATATTAATTTTTTTGCAGTTGCAGTTTTTGATAAAAGAAATATTTTTCGCAGTTAAAATAACTCTCAGTAGTCAGAATTGTTGATTAAAACTTTAGATTACGACATATCACAAGGCAATTGCACTACAAAAATAAAATTCAAAAGGTTGATAAATAAAGATTGCTCAATGTAAGAGTGTCGCATAGAAGTGGAGGGGATAAGAGTTTTTGAAAAAGTCACGTTTCATATCTCAAAAACAGTGTAGATAGATGCTTATAATTTTGACCAGAAGTAGGCCCAATAGAACCCTAGTAGAGTAAAAATTTTTGGGTGTGGGTGTAGAGGGTGAGGGTAGGGGAGGGTGGAAGTTGAAAAAGTTGCGATGTTTAATTATAGAAAGGCTTGTGCTAGAAAGTTAAAACTCGGTATGAATATGTAAATCAACTGGAAAAGTAATTTTGATTAAAAAAAATTCAAATATCCATTGGCGTTCGGAAGGGGGGCAAAAAAATGATCGGTGAAAATTGAATGCATATATTTTCATGATTTTCGTCATATCTACTAGGTTGTCCCAAATATTGAATTCATTTTTATTTTACGGATTCTGATCAGATATCGAATATCATATAATTTCATTTCAAGTTTTTCCTTTTCAACCCCTAGACCGCAGCCCGGAATATGACCCAATTATGTATTTTGTATGTTTTTGTGGCAGCGGCCTCCCTATTCTAACTGCTTCCCGAACTTGTTTTTAGGTTTTCAGTCACATAATAGCCTACACCGCATCTAAGAATTGAACGCGTTTCGAACTTCTATTGGAAAAATAACTAAGTTGCGCCCTGACTGTTATCAGATTTCTATATTTATCACCGAAGGTTGGTGGGAATGAGTTACATATAATTTCCACGAATTTCGCCATATCTCTTAGGTCTCATGAGACATTGAATTAATTTTTACTTCTACTGGGCTTTCTATGCAACAATTCAATATGTTTTTACGAATTCCCCTTGTCTCGTATATCTAAAGTTGTTTTTACTTCTACGGATCTTTATGCAAACACACAAAAATTAAATTTGACACTTTTTGGCATTGCTCCTCCAAAAGTTTAATATCTTTTCTCGAAATCAAATTAAAAAAAAAATGGTTTTCAATTATTAATATTTTTACTGTTTAAATAAACTTTAGAATGTTTTTTGTTCCCACACTTGCAAGATTAAATTTTTGTGGGAAGAGGTGTCCCTTATCTGCTGTTCCTAATAATATTTTATCAGATAATATATTGTGAACTAGCCACAGCTATATGAAAAGAAAACTAATTCCCTTGTCAAGAATATGTTTAGCTATGGTCAGATTCACACCACATGACACCAACACAATCCATAAAAGTACTACTATACAAAACAGCATACAGTCGGATCAATTCCAACTTATGTATCTAGTGGTATTTTCGCTGAAATTTTTCACTTGGTATACTTAATTGCTTACAGTATCCGTTTCGAACTATAGCTGAGTAGCGTCTCTCCAGTCGGGAAATACGTAAATTTAGTCTTCTCTAGTTAATCTAACATCGAAAAAAAAACAAAATAAACACTGTACTGTACAAAAAGTAATTAATGGTACAATGGAAGAATTGATGAACCGATATTGTACCTGCAGTCTTTTCTATGGTATCAATCTGGTTGGCACAACGAAGCAAAATAAGTGTGAATATACCTGGTGTAGAGCTATAGCTTATCGATAAGCACTCTTGGAGTACCGCATGTATTTTTTTCACCCAGTTCATGTATAATCATTCTTTGGGGCATAGTGCAGGAACGTTTTATCGAATAACTTTTTTTGTTTCTTAGCACCACCTTTTTCAGTCCGTGAATAGGTAAGTTTCGAACAGACGTTGATAGACTAGTGTCTTTGTCACTAGGTATGGGTCATTCATACCCACAAGGATGCTACACTATTGAATTCACCACGTTCCATTCTGGTTAGTCCTTCCATCTGATTCAAGGCTTTTTTCGACCGAGTAAATTTTCTTGCCGGGACAGATTTATAGCCAATATTCCAACCTATCAACCGGCACAGTTACAATCACTAGAACTTATTAGTCAGTTTCATGCTTGAGAGAACAAAATTTCCGTCGGCATTATTTTGTGCAGCGGTTTCTTATCTCAACCCAAAAAATGTCAAATTCAACAGGCTGTGGAATTATAAACATTTTTATAATTGGTATTTCGACCGAGAATACTTCTCCCGCCGGGATTTAAATAGATTCAGGTATTTCCTATTCAATTCAATTTCAGTTGATTGGAAAGGTAGTTGTTAAGGGCAACGAAATATTTCTTCAGGCTAGAATCCATAGAAAAGAGCATTGTGTTCCAAGGTACAAAGTGGATGGGGCTTTTGATAATTGAGTAAATTTTAAGGGAGTGTGATTTGATGGCCAAGCAGTTCAAGGATTTATTTGGGTTAGTGAGCGACAAGGGGTTGGTAAAACTGTTACACGCTTAGTATAACAGTTCGAAGAATTAACTAAAACTAAACTCATGATAACATAATCTAACTTGGAACTAATTGTATCAAAATATTGTTAAATAGAGTAAACATTATGGGCCATTGTAGTCATGTCCTACAACCCAACAAAAGAAGACGTTATAAATAATAAGCTGCTTTCAGATTGGATATAAGTCTCACCGTTCCTGATTTAATTATCAATGAACCGTGTAAGTGGACTCTATATACTAAGCCAAACAGAATTCGAATCTATATTGCTGTCAAAGGAATTTTAAACTGCAACAAAATTTGGACCACGTAACAAATTTTGAGCCTGTTATGTGCCAACTTGGCACCATGTTCAGTTTCAGTTCAGATTTTCAAATAATTCACATCATAAATTTTTCCCCTTCTAGGAATAAAAACCAATGATATTAATGTCAAAACACAAATAGTTCGGTGTTTACAACTTGAACCAAATATCCTATTGCCATGGAATTTTAAAGGGAACATAGTGAGTGAAAGGGTGTCACACTTAATACACTGCATGCCATGCTGTCTATTTGACTTAAAAAATTGATGTAAAGTTTGACTTAAAAATTTGACAAAAAGTTTGTCAAATTTTTTCCGATGTACATAATAGACTGTGTAGAGCAAATTCAAATAAGGTGGCAAACAACAATTTGACGATTGCACTGTTTGAAAGTATTTGACAGCGAAATAGTCAAATATTTGACACCATGCCAACTGTGTAAAACTAGCTTTAGAGAAAACATGCTCTTGAACAATCAAGTAGCACCTTTATTTTGGAATACAAATGACCTTAGACAATTTTGGTAAAAGAAAAAGAAGTTTATTAAGGCAGAAGAATTAGTAAAATTTAAAATTTAACCAAAACAGTTTTATTGAGTTATGAAAAAAATAACGAAAATATGATAATTTCTAGTGTCTTTGCATGCATGAGTTGCAAAAATTAACACTAGGTATTCCAAAGACGAAATGGATAAGATTTAAAAAGAAAGTTATATTTTGGGTACAAATTGAATATATTTAGAACACTTATTAAGAAAAAAACGAGCCATATTAAGTCAAATCCGGCCAAACAGTCCGAAAAACTTTCTTAATTCGCAATACAGACCAGGGTCACTCGATCTTTTCCAAGATCTCTTCACGTGGTAGTTTGCTCTATACAAGAATCTTAGGCTAATGACCAGCATGGCAAGCAACACTTTGCACACTTTGGCCGAACCAAAAACCAATACAAAAATACGCAATTAAGAAACTTGACCAGCAAGGCTCTTACTTAGCGATTCCCTCTCTTATCTTCGCCTTTCCTTTTTTTTCTCGCAAATAAAAGAAATTCCTAATCCTAACCTTGTCAAGGCAAATAATTATTGTCGGGTCGCATAAAGATCAGCCAAGAAAAAAAACAACAACACAAATCACATTTCATTGTGTACGATTTTGTTGTTGTTGTTGTTGTTCCCTTTACGGGGCATGCACACACATCTTGCTTTTTTCGGTTTTTTTTCCAGAAAAAGTAAAATGTAAAAATAAATGGTATAAACTCTACAAAAGACACGATACGAAATACGATAGAGAACAAGACCGACATGCCGATGGGACCATTCTCAGCAGGGTTCTGAGTTGCGCATTGTTTCTTTCGGGCTCGAGTATAAATTGGAAAAATTGCAACAACAGTGTTTCTCAAACGTTAAGCTGTAGGTTAATGATTCTTCTTTTTAATAATAAATGAAGTAGGAAAAAATCTTAAGAGCCAGACGTTTATATTCAGTGGACACGTTTTACTCATCAGAAGGTATATTATCACCAGACCGTGGTTATGGTGGTGTTGCATATTGGTTTTTTGTTAGGTTAGGTTAGGTAAGACGAGTTCGGAAAGATATTCCAATATTTTCATAGATTTTACATATTTTAGCTCCTCATCGGCTCAACCAAATAACCACAAAAAACTACCTTTGAACTACTTAGGTACGAATATTTGAGAGTAAATACTAAAAGAGTCACTGAAAGTGTGACCTCTACTTCATTCCTTTTGGCATATTGTTGCATGACTTAGGCAACGTGATATACACTACATCATGCTATACGTGTGTATATTAAAAAGAAAGTGCGTCTATTACACTGTAGTTTTAAGTAAAATGCAGAATTTTATTAAGCATATTTTGGTAAGGTAATGTTTTAGTACTAGTCTGGGTGGCTTAGTGGCTAGAGCACTTGCCTTCGGTGCATATGGTACCAGGTTCAAATCTGCTTACCAACAAGTAATTTTCAAGAATGGGATTGGGTGCCGGACTACCAGTTCACTCAGCTGTAAATGAGTACCTGAGTTAAAATCGGGGTTGTAATCACGGACGAGCGTGTGGCTGACCACTTCATCTCCTAGTGTTCCGTTGATCTAGTAATGAAGTAACTCTAGCATTACTTCAAAAGCTAGGCCCAATTTGGGCAGTTGCGCAATTGATTATTATTATAATAATGTTTTATTTGAAGTATTACAGCAAATTTTATGCTTTTATGTTTCGGAATTGATGACACTTTTGAAAATATCTTCATGAACACAGACGGCTTTTTTAACATCAGTTTTAAGTCAATTTTCCACAGGATAAAAATACATTTGGAAGCAATAAGTATGATAAAAATATAGAGGATATCTTTATCTCTAGGCTGATAAGAAAAACTCTAATTTTATAAAATATGGAGTCTTTCGTTTTGATGGACAGACATGTCTTCGTTTTGATGGACAGACGTGCTTCATCGACAATAGCGTATTAATTACTGCATATTGTACGCTTTGGCTAGACATCATATTGACTATTTTTTCGGCTGTCTATGTCCTTTAACTTTCTTTTCACAATACTATAATACATTTTCTGTATTATTTACAATCAAGGTGATATTTATTATAAACTTCGATTGAATCAACTCCTTGTCCTCACATATATAACTAGTTCCTAAAAAAGTCTTGCACACATGTCAATCTAAAAAGTAGGTAGGGACGAGTTTTAAATTAAGCCTGAGCGACAGTAAGTTTAGCTTTCTAATAAACAGAAGGTATATATTTACAAAGCTTACACTGTAGACGCAATATCGAGTCTTCCTATACCACAAAATTATTTTATTTATTCTCTACTTTAAGTTGTAAACAATGGAAGTTTACGCGAAGAGAAACCAAATTATTTTTAGTAAATACATTTTAAATTCTTCAATTTCCTTAAGTATATCTCTTCTAAACGATACCGCGAATACGATAAACAATAATATTTTAAGTTTGCAGCAGCGTTGTACGACGTAGTCATTATTGAAAATATCCTATTGTATTCTTCACAAAAATGTAGACAATGAAATCTACCAAGTTTACGCATATTGGGAGGTTTTAAAATATTTAAAACATTTCAATAAAAAGTTACGTTCTTTTTCGTGTAATTATACTTATCAATTTGAGTTTTACTACGAAATGAAAGATGTATAGATATGAAACTCTGCTTCGTTCGATGTAAAATTCAATAGCTTTTTTTTACTATGTAGATATGCTAGTGAAGCGCGCTATGCGTATGGGGATTCCAGGAGGAAGACATAAATTTCATTGATCAATGAAATGATTTGAATTTGACATAGCATGACGTGCTAGTGAACTCACTAGAGACATAGCATGTTTTGAACCCTTTTTGGTGCATAATGTTCGCGATGGCTCAGTGCTGTGCGCCTCTCCCTAAAACAAAAACAATATATTCTATTCCAAAGAATTTTGGCATTCGGAAAATAATGCAGTGTCGGCCAAAATTTTGAATTTCTATAAAAGAAAGTTCAGAAATACATTGAATAGCCTAGAGTAGAATTGCAATTATTGAAATATTTACATGTAGATAAAATGTCTACGAAAATATCGAAAAGAAACTATATTTAAATTTAAATTTGGCAGTTCCAAAATTTACCTTAATTTCACACAAAAAACGAAAGGACACTGTTTAGTATTGCCAGGTTTGCGTTACCAATATATGCACCCAAAAAATATGTTATTTACATTTTTGTATCTCTATAAAATAATGTGTGGCGTGGATTCTGTATACTTAACGGCAATTTATTTTATGCTGTATCTATAATTTCGTAAGGGCTTTGTCATTTGTATGTAGAACTTATTAGTTTCGGTTGTCTGTCAAACAGACTGGTTTCAAAAATAATATTTGAACCACTCAATGGCCCACAGCCTCTATTTACTCGCAGATTGTTAAGTTACCAGTAGCAAACATGGTGGACTTACCATTACTAACATGCAATTTGAAATTCACATTCTCGAGTTCCCCATATTTTTAAATTCATCGGAATAGCTGAATAGAGTTTAAGCCTATTAAGGCCCCATGAGTCCGGTACGACAATTTTTTTATCCCAGTTTGATTTTTCTTTCTTGAGAGGATTTTAATCGATTGAAATCGTTTTTCGTTCGTGTAATTTGGCATTGACAATACGTCTGCATCGTTCGCAGTCTTTCAGTGAACTAATTTTGATCTTAAAGAAAATAATAGTGTTGTAGGTTTTCAAATTATTTGAAACGCATAACTATTAAAAATGAATAGTTTTTTCATTGATTTATTTTCTAGATAGATCAATTAATTATAATATCTATGATACTTTTCAATGAAATGCGGTCTTCTTATGTAATTCCTGCCATGAAAATCTTGAAAAATGGCTTCAGTTTGACTTCATATATTATTAACAAAATTGAATATTTTTTAAAATTTGATCTATGGAGGACCTTCTTTAAGATTTTTTCTAGCATTATATTAATGAAAATGACATGTTAATTATTCAATAAATAGGTAATATGCGTTTAAAAAACTCGAATTTACGCATTTTAAAAAATGTCCAAGGATTGTTGTTCTAATAGCATTTTTCCTAAATACAGTTTTGAATTTTTTCTCTATGGACGACCTAGTTTACATACCAGCTAATAAAGTGGTGCAATTTCGTTTTGTTTTTTTGTTGCCATTAACGTGAAATATTGGCAAGAAAACAGTCATAAATCATCAAAATCGTATTTAAAGTGCACATGGAGTCTTAACTGTCAAACTGACAATTTGTTTGTACCTGTTATTTGTTGACGAAAAAAATGGAGCCCGCACTATCGAAATTACTAAAAAATCGAGATATTGAAGTAAAGCTAAAAGTTAACCAACTATGTAGGAGCGACAACATATGCATCGAGTATGTCGTGGGATATATCAGCCTTGTTATCGTGTTCTATTCAAAGAGTTTGCTTAAATTGCCCAAGATACACGTGTTCAAAACCTAATCTCAAAAAAGATTGACAGCCACTGATGTAGTAGAATGATACCGTCAAACTACCATTACCAGAAATTATACCTTTTCTGGTCGGCTAAGGACCGGTATGTTTTTGAAGGATAGACATGTTTCCTGCCGAACCGATATGGCAAGATTTCCGTACGTTTTGCACCAACGTAGGTTTTTCAATTTCACTTTCATAAAAACCTGACTCGCACGAAAGACTTCCAAGTTGCCTATACTACTGTCCCTTTTTTTCGTAATCTGATTTCAACACACACTTTGACAAAAAAAATAAAACTCATTCGAAATTGTTTGGATGTATGCGAGCAGCTAGCAGCCAGCCCTGTCTTTTATGCTTTGATATATCGTCGTGAAAATGGTTTCGACCAAGGGTCGTGATATGAAGACGCTTTCACAGCTCGTTTTTATGCTGCCAGAGTAGCTCTGTAGTGTGTGATTACTTCGTTGCTTTTTTTTTCTTATTTGTTTCTTTACACCAAACAGTTTTAAGGCCAAGGTACTTTGTGCTGACTAGACCAAAATAATTTTGAAAATTCCTTAGCTTAGTTTTAGTTGATTTTAAAATAGTACACGCTTAGAATATTTAATTTGAATTAATTACGCTAAATTGCGCAAAATAGTTAACAAAATTTGTAAATAGAAAAGAAAACTCACGTAAATGTTTTAATTAATTCAGGTAATCCAAAAAATGCCTAAAGAAACCTCATAAAGAGGTTTCCGACGATTTTTAAAAAACAACGCACGCGACAATTTCAAAAATTTATAAAATATCCGAACACCAACAACAACAGCACACTGCACTTTTTACCATCCGAGAAGAAAACATCACGAAAAATCGTCTTTCTCAACTTCGACGAAGAATTTTTTATTTCTAAACCGCGCGGGGTTCGGTGCAAAACTACCGAAAACAATTTCTTTTTACTGGTTGCGTTGTGTTGCGCGTACACACCGACTTGCCCCAACCGACACTAAAGCAACTTCTTTGACCCCGTTCGTATTCGTTGATTCGCCAGCCAATCACCAACCGTCAATTGTTTGCTGAAAAGCGGGGAAAATGGGCCGATTCGAAATAAGTGCAACCTCTACGGCTGGGGAAATTTATCAACTGTGAGTCCGTGCTATAGCGCACGTTTTGCTCCGAGAGAGACAAAAGTCACGAAGTTGTCCCTTTCGTTTTTATGGTGAAGACGCATCTTACAGTGTCCCCCCTGTCGAAAAGACGGTCCCTGGACGGGGTTTTTTTCCCTCTTTGGCATTAAGCTTTGCTGTTTTATGACGATTAAATCAAACAGAAAAAGATGTAACGATTGGCTATGAATAGGAAATGGCGCCAAACTACCAATAAATGAACGTGCCCGTAAAATATTACAGTTTTGTTTGGTAATATTTCGACAGAAAATGGCGAGTGCAGATTTACGTTTTACGTAATGCTTTATTGAACGAAAATGGTGATGATATCATTTTGTAGGAGTCGTTGATGGAAGTGGCATGATTGCGTATTTGAGTTGAGGCTGAACAAGATTATAAACTTTAATGTGTCGGTGGACGAAGTACACTTTCAATGGACATTTTGTAAGCACTTAAAAATAAATAACTTGGAACAAAATGGACACTCGCGTATACCCTGTGACACACGTTGCACTCTTAATGCCCATTAATTATAATTGCTCATATCGGTACACAAACATTGTTCACAATGGTCTCATCTAAATGTTTAACTTAGATTAGGCATAAAGACCTGAACACGTACCGAAAAGAAGAAGAAATACCAAACTAATTTAAATGTCAATGTCGCTGTCAAAATGGTATGAAGATACGAAAAACAAGTATCTTGAGCTGCAAATGATGAACTTCTTCTGCTTGAAATATGGCAAGAAAAAATTTCATACATTATTATTTTTCAATTTGTACCTAATATGCGTATCTTCTTCTCGATCATTGGTAGAAGGGCTGTACAACAATTGGAAATTTTTATTAAATTACAATTATCAATTATTGTGGCCGTGTATCTAGGCATTGCATTGGACTAATACTGACGGTTCCACCGAGTCTACATATTTAAACCGAGAACTTTAACTTGGGAGAAACTCAAACTAACAATATATTCACGGACGGCGAGATACCTCTTCTTAGAGCCAACATCATGATGGTCCAATTGCCGGCCATTTCTTCTGAAATTTCAAATCATTTATGTTGTGAAGACGATTTCCAGAGAAAACATGTTTTCTTATATCTCGGTTTTCCTCTGAATATAACATGAAGTCAATAGTTTTTTTACTAGATAATTTTGAAAAAAGACGCAAAGCTGAGTGTTTATAAAATTAAAAGATCGAGGTATTTTTTCAAACTGGGGTCTGTTCATGATTTTAGTCATAACTTATATTAGATCCTTTTGCGTGTTGAAAAAAACCAAAAAGCTATTTTTTCGAGCTTGCTGTTTGACACTAGATCTGTCTAAGAGTTTTAAAAAGCTCTTTTCATATGAGCTTTTTGTTGTCCACACTCCGGACTGTAAACAATAAAGAAGCTTTTGCAATACTCATATGTGTGTATAGCTCATGAATCAAAGAATAATAGATTACGACACACGCACCTTTTGTGACGTCACTAAGAGCGTTCGACTATGGTTGCATTCTCCACGATATGCCTTTACTAGATGTATCGTCTTAGCAACCGTCCGTTATTTATTTATTTATATGAAAATGAACGCTCTTGATGACATGATGCGCAGAACTTTAAACATTTTCTTCGCTAGCTGTCGCAGTTTCTTTTTCTTTGATTCATGTGTATAGCTGTTACTTTCTTCCCTACGTCATTTTAAATGTTTAAAATGCAACACTATGTTTTATTTGCAATGAAAATTAATGAACAATTTAAGGATTTTCACTTAATTTTTATTCTCCCTGTTTGATGCCGAAACTCCAAATCATCAAATGTCATATGTCAGTCGAACTTGAATATGTATGAACCGATTTGCTGACGGACTGCAGCAGAACACTTTAGAAAGGTTTTAAATCGACCACATTAAATAATTGCAATTCTGTGAGAACATAAATTCCGTTTTGATTATTCTTAGCGAATACCGATGTAAAGGTTCCCACACACTGACGCGATTTATTCGCTGACGCTGCGATTATGTTCGATTATTTTGCAGCGGTACATTCGCCTTCATTTATTTATATGGTAACTAATGAGAATGACCGCACCGCTGCAAAATAATCGCAGCGTCAGCGAATAAATCGCGTCAGTGTGTGGGAACCTTTAAGCTTTCCACACACTAACGCGATTTATTCGCTGACGCTGCGATTATTTTGCAGCGGTACATTCGCCTTCATTTATTTACATGGTAACTAATGAGAATGACCGCACCGCTGCAAGATAATCTTAAATAATCGCAGCGTCAGCGAATAAATCGCGTCAGTGTGTGGGAACCTTAAAATGGTAATCACTATAAAACTGTAGCCTGGCTGGCTAAAAAGTCAGAATAAAACATCAGTTGTTTCGAGACTAGGAGGTTTCTTGGAAAGATATTTTGCCCTGAAAATAGTAATAAAGAAATATAAAAGGCCTGTTCAGCGACTCCTTTACAACTACTTAGGGTTGAATTTCGAAAAATGGTTTCAAGGCCATTACATGAAATATCGAAAAATTCTAAATTTTTTTTGTGTCATTATGAAGAAAACCCAACAAAATGAAAATAAATTCAATATATTAACAGCTCGACGAAGTACAAATCAATTCGATATCTTATCACTTCTAAGATATATACATATATGTCGGAATTCGTGAAAATGTGTTTCAGTATTCAAACAAAACTAAATACTGAAAAGGGGTTTTAGTTGATTATAAAACGTGAAAGTGAAAAGTTATTTCATATCTAAATCAGGCCGAAGCAATATGGTTGATTTCGAGACAATGTATACAACCCCTTTACACCTGCTTACAGGTTGAAAAGCCCTAAAAACACTTTTTAGACATTTATGCGGAAAATCTGTAGAAAAAAAAATAAAAGGAAAATTTATGAAGAACTAAAGTATATGACAAAATTCGTGAAAATATAGGTAGGGGAAGGTGGGGCAAAGTGAGCCCCTAAGGTTTGTACCGAGATTCTGTGAAATGGGTAATAGTTATAAAGTCCTTTTCATGCAAATTCGATAGCTTAGGATGTTAGCTTAGTCATGTATTCGTGAAATTAAATTATTGATGCTGATAAGAAAGTTATCTACTTTTTGCTATACAAACTTCAAAGGGCCCACTTTGCCCCACTACTGGGGCCCTTCCAAGGGGTATAGTATAATTTCATCCAAAACTGGAGCAAAGCAATATGGCAATGGATCAATTAAGACAAACAATATGGTTTTAATAAATTGAAATGAAATTAAGTGTGTTGAGAGCGTGCTCTGCTTTAAGGAGTAGCCCTGAGAACACCAAAATATTTACTGGCCTTCTTTAGGTCAATTTTTTTCAGCAACAGAAGCCTATTGCATTTCTCATCGCAACTTGAGTTCACTGTTGTTGCATTTGCTTTTGTAGTATGCTCTAGCCATGTTATAATTGTTATTTTTAATTATCAAATAAAATTATATTGGTATGGGGTAAAAAATTCGCCCGGGGCTCACTTTACCCCGAATGAACACTAAATAGTAAGCATCTGCTAAAATTTATATACCTACTTTTTAAATAATCATCAAATCTTACTTTTCAAGTTTCACAATCCGTACCCCGATCTCAAGGATACTGTTCCAAGAAATCCTCAGTCGCGAACAAGTTTTTTAATTCAATTATTTAACACTGATATTTACATCAAATAGTGCCAAAATCGTAATAAGAGAAAATTCGACGAACTGTACTTAAAGTGGATTGTAGTTAATGCTTAAAGCTTTATCAAATTATTTTTTTGCGAAGATTTTGCGCTATTGCAAACTAGAATTTTTAAGGGTGCCCATTTTACCTTGCTGGCCCATTTTGTCCCACCTTCCCCTACATACCATTTTCACTGATAAATTTTTTGCGACCGATCGACATTTTTTTTCCAACCTCATATTTTTCAAGGAACTTTGAATAGCAACTGCACTATTTGCAACTATTGAAATATTGTATTGACCAAAATGTCAAAAATTGAAGTTTTCTGAAGTTATCGGCCGAAATTGGTTAACATATGTTTTTTTTGTTCGGGAGATACCCAAGAAAATTTCTTGAATTGTAGTGAGTCCCGTAAATTTGGTGAAGTAGTTTTTACAGGTTCGTCCTTATACTCACAAAGCATTCATGACATTTTCTTCATATTCATAACTTTATATGCAACTATTCGAAAATCAAAGCATTCAAAATTCTAAAGTATTCGTTTGGACCGAGCTAAAATCAATCGGCCAATATTCGTAGACATATGTTTAAAGAACTTCTGTATGGCAGCTACCCAAAGAGTAGGACGATTTCAATCGTTCACGAACTTGCCGAAAAAATTCTATTTAACGAATGATGACCAAAGCTTTCTAGGTTACACCACTCTTGAGTTTTTGTTCTTTCGGCCAGCAAGCTGATTTGGGGGTTTTTGGCATCAATGAACAAAAGATAATTTAATTTTTTTTTTTTTTTTTTTCAAATTTTGTTTTATGCATTACAAACTTTTGGCGTAGATTAAACTTATAATACTATACAAGAACAAAGTAGGAATGTGTATCGTCCTCGTAAGTTTAGTAGAGGACAAGGTGATAATGTGGCCCGGATATATGAATTTAACCTCACCAAATATTTCTAATGATTTATAATATCGTCTATGGACTATGTAGCATATCAAAAACAGAGTGAAGGCACCAGAGAACAAGACCGAAGTGCATTGCTTAATCATGCCAAGAATCGCTTCGTTCTTTCATCGATTCAAGAGCAAGTGTGATTCCAAGTTTTGAAGTTTTATTAATATCATAACATGTCTTTGCAGCTTCATCTTATATGAGTCATCTATCCAAAAATCACAAAGAGAGTATAAGTAGCTTTAGGCGGTTTCGAGGACTTATTGTCAAAACTATGTAGGTACTCTTCCCTAGTGACCAAACGAGTGAAAAACAAAATTCCTCTGAGAAGTTAACTCCCATCAAATCCAGTAAAGGCTGTTTATATTTTAGTAGATTGAAGTTTAGTTACCGCATAAATTTTTCATAGTTATGGCGACCTCAAGAAATTTCAAAACCTTCCTCCCTCTCCCGCTTCTAAGTTATAGTTTTGACCCCCTGCAACTCCCTAAATATCCCTTGGAAAATACCATTAAAAAATAAAACAATCTACACAGTAAAAAAAATCCATTGACTTTTACATCTTTTGGATAGTAGGCGGATATGCCTAACTTTATTAAGTAAAATTACGTTGGAAAGTAATAGTTAATTTTTTGGGTAGTAAATTTCAATTTACAATCAAAAAATTTTGATTTGTTATCAGCAAATTACAATTTTGAAAACAGCAAATTCACTATATATATTCTCTGAAAAATAGTATAATTAGCACTCTATTCTCTGAGAAACAAAACAAAAAATTTATTATCAAACTCTTTAAATGAAGATACTAATATTGTTTCTTACTTACTTACTTTCTACTCTAAAATACAACACTTGGATGTAGATAGGAATCGAACCCGGACCCGCGATCAACTCTGGTATTGGAGCGAAGATTTGGCGAGCGTAGCCACTGCGCCACCGAACCCATTGCATTTTCATCTCAGTAGACAACCAAATCGATCAAAGAGACCAAATCGTGGTTTACTTGAAAAAGAATGTAATTTTGCTTGACTTTTCAAGTAAATTGTATGGTTCAGTTGAAAAGTACATGAATAATTTACTAATACAAGTAATTTCAAGTAAAAGTGCTTGAAATGAGTGCTCTTACTTGTAATTTCGTGTAAAAGCGCTTGAAAAGAGTACTTTCACTTGAAAAAATGAAATATACTGGATATTTCAAGTAAAAATTGGAATGAAAAGTCAATTTTTTTTAAACAGTGTAGCTATACCTACATACAACTTTACAAGGGAAAATGCGTAATAAAACACACACCTATTCAAGTAAGCGAAGCTGGATGAAATGAAGCCTAACGAAAAGTTGTAATATGGTCCATCAAGATTGGTGTTGGTATGGTGTTACCTATAAGACCCGAACATTCTAAACAGTGCTTTTACTTACCACAAAATAATATTGTAATAGATTTGGCTTCTAGTCATAACGGTCACAACAAAACAACACAACAAAATTTGTTCGGGTTTTGAAAGACTTACTTGTTATTCCTTGGATACCTTCCTTGAATTGATTCAATGTTAAATTCTATTGTTGATAAGTTTTTGAATCTTTTTAGCTGACTGCGTTGCGTGCAATACTTAAATACTTTTGTTTGTTAATAAATCTGTTGACAAAACCATCAATGACAAATGTTCTGCTGGTCTGCTTTGATGAAGCTATGGAGTTGCATTGTTACTGCCATCTAGTTCTTCAACGACGCATAATGCATACAACTAGAAAGTTACGTTACTATTAAAAAACATATCTCTTAAAATTTATTTTCATCTCTATTGCAGCAGCAAAATCTTTTAGTTACAAAATAATCCAAAATACTCGATCGGCTCTACAAATTTTTGTAAACGTATTTTTCCAATCCGGTATCACGGAACACTTTTTTGTTGAGTTCAATGATGTTTTTTTTAGCCATAACTTAATTTTGATGAATTTAACCAAAACATTCATCAATACATTTTTAAATGAGTTCATCCGCAAGCCATTGACCATACTGAAAAAAAGGCTGATTATATTCGTCAACGCATGTAAGAAGATAGAAGAACAAATTTCACACTTACACAATTTAACATTATAATTCGCATTCTACGAGCTGGTATCAATACGATCGCAGACTATAGGGCTCAAAAAACACGATCAGTCTACTTAAGTCCCCTCTTAGAACCTATACATTGTTAACATCTCATTCACCCCTCGAAAGTGTCGCAGAGGTCCTCTTCACGAAGACCATAATTTCTTTAAGGCTTTGCTACAGTGGCCAAACAGCACCCCTTTCAATTCAAATCCACATAGGGCCAACAAGTACGGAGGGTGTGGATAGAGCGTGATATGACCACCATATTGTTTCTGTCAAGAACCACGTGGTGAAATATCGAACATAGTAACATAGTAACACTTTTGACACTTAACAGAAAGAACTATTACCCTAAATTAATTAATGAATACTTTGCCATGCCATTTTGTAAAATAACATCACTATGAATTTTACACTTCACATAACATATTTGAGAAATATTAACATTAGACATTATATTAATTACGTAGTATTATTCATATATAGAAATGCGATTTTAAAGATCGGCTACAATTTAGGAGTGATGTAGGTAGGTTAATTTATGTCAGCATTATTTGTATTTATACGAATACAGTGTATTCTTGGAAACAACTTTTTGATTAATTGAATTCATTCCTTCTTCTTGGTCAAAAAAACTTGCGCACTATTATTACTTAATGGACTTTTTCATAAGTTTTTATTCCGTCTCCCCATTTGGTTCCAAGACCACTTTATCTTGAAACCCCTTTTTCCAGAATAGCATCATTTTTTCTGACATTTTTTTTCAGCCATGTGATTCAAGTCTACGACACCTGATTTGGTAGAATTGCATACTTACGAAACTTTCTTTTATCTGCACAAAATATCCAAAAAAATTTTTGTACACTTAATAACAACATTAATGAAAATCGTTTGATAACACTTTGAACACTTACTAAATAACGGTCAGCTTCACTAAATATTTGTAACACTGGTAGAACTTAACTGGACATATACGTAATGTTTAAATTATCATGGTTCCAACTTAGCAAATTCAGTAACATTTCATGTTTGTATATAGATATTTATGTTTTCACAGACCTTTTCGGTAACAGAATCCTTGAGTTATCATTAATTTCGTATCTATGTTAAAGGATCAGTTATAATTTAGGAGTGATGTACATATATAGGTAGGTTTATTTATGTCAGCATTATTTGTGTTTATAAGAGTCAGTAAACTGGTGTTTTCTCGAAAACGTCATCCTTTTATGAGTAATTGAATGCCTCCTTCTTGCACTAAAAAAGGTAAGCTGTATTATTACTGAATTATTTTTTTATAGGTTTTTTTCAGCTCTCTCTTTTGTCTAATAGCACATTGTCTTAAAACTCTCGTTCTAGAACAGCATCATCATTTTCATAGACCATGTGATTTAACTTTACGACTACTGATTTGGTAGGCTTGCACACTTATGAAACTTTCTTTTATCTTAAAACATCCAAAATAATTTTGGAACACTTGATAGCAACATTAACGAGTATCGTTCGATAGCACTTTCAACACTTAAATAACAGTCAGCTTTACTAAATACTTGATACACTGGTAGCACTTAACTGGACATACATTTGTATACGTAAGATTTAAATTATCAGTTCCAACTTAGCAAATTCATTAACGATTCATGTTTGTATGTAGATAGTTTCCACAGACCTTTTCAGTAACAAAATCCTTGAGATATCATTTAAAATTATGAGTGTTGTATGTAGGTAGGTTCATTTATGTCAGCAATATTTGTATTTATACGAGTCACTAAACTAGTGTATTCTTGGAAACAACGTCATCCCTACCTTTATATATATTATTACTTAATGAATTTTTTATAGATTTTTATTGTATTTGTCTTAAAACTCTCGTTCTATAACAGCATCATCATTTTCATAGACCATGTGATTCAACTCTACGACTGCTGACTTGGTAGGCTTGCACACTTATGACATTTTCTTTTATCTTAAAATATCCAAAATAATTTTGGTACACTTAATAACAACATTAATGAGTATCGTTCGATATCACTTTGAACACTTACATCACGATCAGCTTCACTAAAAATTTGTAACACTGGTAGCACTTAACTGGACATATGTATGTACACGTAAGATTTGAATAATCAGTTCTAACTTTGGAAATTCAGCAACGTTTCATGTTTGTATGTTTGTTTGTAATGTTATCACAAACCTTTTCAGTAACAAAATCCTTGAGTTATCATTAATTTCGTATCTATGCTTATAGAAATATGACGTAAAAGATTAGTTACAATTTAGGAGTGATGTAGGTAGTTTAATTTATGCCAGCATTATTTGTATCTATACGAGTCACTAAAGTAGTGTATTCTTGGATATCTCTTTTTGAGTAATTGAACTCCATCCTCTGTCTTGCTCCAAAAAAAAAAACTTACTCACTATTATTACTTAATGCCCTTTTTTAATAGGTTTTTATTCAGTATCCTCGTTTGTTTCTAAGACCACTTTGTTTTAAAACCCTCTTTCCAATATAGCATCATCTTTTTTCATAGACAATGGTATTCAACTCCACGACTCTTGATTTGGTAGACTTACGTACTTCTGAGACTTTCTTTTATCTTAAAATATCCAAAATAATTTTGGTACACTTAATAACACCATTAACGAGTATCGTTCGATAACATTTCGAACACTTAAATAACGATCAGCTTCACTAAAAACTTGTAACACTGGCGGCAATTAACTTTAGATGTGTATACGTAAGATTTAAACTAACAGATCCAATTTAGCAAATTCAGTAACGTCTCAAATTTGTATGTAGATAGTTATGTTTTCACAGACCCTTTCAGTAACAAAATCCTTGGGTTATCAGTAATCGTGTATGTAGTTCCTCATTTACTTGTAACCTCAATAACAATGCCATAAAACTTTATAGAATGGGAATCTTCCAACGTATAGTAGGTGTGTATGCAATTGTAGTAATTGTAAAGAAATTATTTCGTGACAAGTTTGGCTTAAATGCCCATAAGTTCTCCCTTACGACAATATCAATATTAGTTGAGTTGCTCTTTCACTAAAAATTTAAAAATCGAATTTTGATAGACGATTGAGGGACTTCTTTTACATCTTCATTACATTCTTTCGGCTATAGTATGATATCTTCTGTGGCGTATATTATGCAGTAAAATCAGCGCAGTTTGCAACAAGACTATTCTTTAGACCAGTAGCGTAGGTGGCAGTTGCTTAGTCAACAATCCACATAAAATTATTTCAGCTTCCATTCCCCAAGTTCGTGCAATATCAAGATGCAAACACTACTGGAGTTTGGGAGAAATTATCATTGCACGAAGATCTTAACTTCAATTAATCACTTTCATTATTTCGTCATGGCTGGTAGCGTTCTCACAAGCCTTTAAGTACTACTCCACACTTCTGCGATTACTCGGCTAGGCTACCAAGGCATTTTAGCTCTACATTATGGTCAATAATGTTGGTTTGCTGTTATATGAGAAGTTCGGATATAACATAGTAAGTAATCTGAATAAAAATGTTAGTCCAAGGAATCTATACCCATGAGGCAAACTGTCGTAACTGAAAAATTATTGATTTTGAGGTTTTTTGAGGAGTTTTGCAGTGTCGAATTATGATATATTCTGTACTAACTGGACGTCTCAATATTAGAAATCAATTTGCCTTATACGCCATGTGTAAATAGTAAAAGTTAGTTGTTCAGGTATCCTGTAACATTTTGAAGACCAATTACATTTTGCTTTGAGAATATGGTTACGGAACAAATCTTACTACAATATTATGAATATCATACATACCTAGATATTTCATTTTCATCCAAATAGTAACATTAATCCCGCTAGCTGACACTCATTGGACCTGAGCTTTGTAAACTGAAAAATGGATTGCTATTGCACCACACAACATTACTTAAAGCATTACAAAATCTAGCTAAAAAGATAATTATTAAAAATTATTCAAACTATTGTTTAACAAACAAATGGTAGTCTTGTTAGTCAATCTTATTCTGTAGAACTGACTGTCTTCGTTTTACGTTCTTTAATCAGTTCTCTCTCGGGAAGTCTTGCACTGTTTTATTTCTTGTAGGAAAAGTTGTTACCAAACTGGGCTTAGGGAGTCAGCCTATAATAATTCGAAAATGTTGGCACAGGTTAATCCAGCCTATCCACCACAGGCATTCGAAAATTGTGTCTCCTGATAAGGTAATGCCACTTCTAACGTTGTTATACTGTACCGCTCAACGAAGTTGTTTTGGAAATGGCTTCCTACATAAACATCCCTTCATATGTAAAGTTCCGTGTCATTAGGTATACCATATAATTTTAGAATGCGAACATATTTGTAGTATACTAGCATCCCAATATCTATTTTCAGTTGATATATTTCGGCGTGGAGTCTTCTTGAGAACCTGTCTTCGGCGCTGTTGTTGCCAAGGGTTACCACTGCTTAAGCTTAAACCCTCATATGTTTTTAACTAGTGGACTCTCTCAATTATTTTCTAGCTGGGTATAGCTCGGATACAACATAATAAATGACGATAATCTGAAATAAAAATTTGTTACAAAACAAGGAAAAATTGAAAAAATACTTACTCAACAAAAACAATTTGAACGAATACCTACATACTCGTATGTACTCTTTCACACCATCGAATTTAACACTAAATTGCCACTTACACTGATTGGCCCTGAGCTTTATAAACTGAAAAAGCGAGCACTATTACACAACACAAAATATTAAAAACATTACAAACGGAACGGCACAGTTTTAATGATATCCATTTATGATAATTGCTAATCAATAATAAAAATTGGTAATCAATCTTATTCGATGATACCACAGCTTCAGTCTAACCTGGTTTTGTCAATTGCGTGTAAGTCGTCCTTTATATCATATTCTCCCTTAGCGGATGTTTACACAGTTTTTTACGAGGGTAGGTTGTTAGCACAGCCTTCAATTTCTGGGACAAGTTCATGCAGCCTATAGGCTATTTCTCACGGTTATTTAGGTGTTTTGCGGCGACTCTGTTTTGATTTCTGCTGAAATTCACTCTTTGACTGGATTCATGTTTATAAACGCGTCTTTCCTCCTACACTTTACACAGGGCTGTTTCACACCTTGACGAACTGCACTCCTTAGCTGGCTTCAGTCTATTATATAGTAAGTCCTATTATGTTTCTTTCGATAATGCAAACTAATCTTAAATTTATATTTTGTAGTAACGCATACCCTTCAAGTGCGTCCATAAAGGACAACCCCATCACTATTTCAACAATTCGAAAATAAATACACAAAATGATTTTGCAATTGAAATTCAATACAAAGTACTCGTATTTGTTCATCCGGCTCGACCGACCAAAAAAAGATTAAGTTTAACATCGTATCATTCGCACAGTGAAGTTGTTGAAGTGCTGCTACATTTACATGATGAAAATGGAAATGAATTATTTGTTCATCTATCTATAGCTACGTTTCTCTTATGTTTCATAAATATTTGTCACGTAACTTCATCTTTTGAAAGTTACAGCTCTTCACTATAGAATGTTGTATGAGCGCCCTTGATAGCTGATCGTTGAACATTCACCTAGGTGCTATGATTCGAAACAACATAATATTATATATCCACTTACCTTATGATTGGGTGTAATTTCGTGGACAAAGGAACTCTGTAAATAAAAATAGGAATTATTGTATTTGTAATTGATAACAGAAATATCAAATGATATTTACTAGAAACTTTAAGCCAACATACATAGGTATATACAATTATAATAATAATAATAATCAATGGCGCAACATCCCAAATCGTGCCTAGGCCTTGAAGTAATGCTAGAGTTACTTCATTACGAGACCAACGGAACACTTGGAGGTTAAGTGGTCAGCTACACGCTCGTCCGTGATTATTACTCCGTATATAGGTACAGTTAAACCTAACCGCATTTAAGCGTCATTGAAGGCCAAGTATACTAGTCTACAAACAATTGGGTATTTAATGCAGTCCTAAGCCGAGTGTAAAAAATTATTTTAAACTTGTTGAGATTCAATACAATTTCATTTTCTATTCTACGCCATTGCTATAGAATAGAAAGCAGTTGCGTAAAATAGAAAACAGTGACGTAGAATAGAAAGTGAAATTGAAATAGTTTTCTATTTTACGTAACAGCTTTCTATTCTAATTTTTAATTGTATCAACAAATTTAAATAGATCTTTTACTCGGCTTAGGACTTAGGACCGGTTATCACCCATAAGGACGCTAATAGAGTGGCTTGTATTTATTGATTTTCAAAACAGTTTACATACAAAACTAAATAATGAAGATAATAACAATACAGCTAGGAGGCTCGTCACTTTTCCTCATAAGAAAAATTCGTAATTTCAATCTGAATCTTGGATTTTGTGACGTGTAGGAATTCCTCACAAGATTACGTATTAGACATTACAATATTAATATAAAAAAATATTATTGAATTAATAAAATCATTAAATTAATCTTAATCAATTACTTAGGATTATAAAGCTGTATAAGTAATGTAAACCTAATATACACTTTTATTGAATAACAGGTACAGTGCGGGTAGTATAGGTGGAACAGTGTTGTCTTCCTCGGTTAAAATCCTGGTGGGTGTAAATTTAAACACGCGTTGTATATATGTACATGTACATGGTTACATATAGACAAAAATCAATAAATGGAAATGAAAAATGTGTTACCAAAATAAAAAAAAAGCTACGATATCCATGCAGTACCGAATTAGCAATACTGAAGCAGTATTTTATAGAATAAAATCAGTAGCATAATAGTTTCACTGAAGGTCTTCTTTATTATTAAATATGAACTTGTAAAATCGCGATATCACATTACCAGAACTAACAGGCAAAGTCACGTGGTAAAACTAAAAGCACTGGATGACACCGATGGAACTGATAAAATTAAACGCTATCACAGTAAAAAAAATCCATTGAGTTTTACATCTTTTGGATAGTAGGCAAATATATTTAACTTTTTTTAACTAAAATTACATTGGAAAGTAATAGTCAATTTTTTGGGTAGTAAATTTCAATTTGTAATCAAAAAATTTTAATTTGTAATCAGCAAATTACAATTTTGAAAGCAGCAAATTCACTATATATATTTTCTGAAAAATAGTAAAGGGTTTTCCAATAAGGACTTGACAACTTTTTTTCAAAATAATATAATTTAATTTGCGGACGTTGTTCCTTCGTGTACTTTACCATGATAAAAATGTTAAGTTTACTGAATAAATTGACAGTGACAGTTCGATGATTAGTGGAAGGGTGCGTTCACAAATTGAATTCAAAGTTGTCAAGTCCCTATTGGAAAACCCTTTATAATTAGCAACTCTATAAATTAGGATACTTCTAATATTATTTCTTACTTACTTACTTCCTACTCTGAAATAAAAGTCTTGGATGTAGATAGGAATCGAACCCGTACCCGCGATCAATTCTGGTATTGGAGCGAAGGTTTGACGCGCGTAGCCACTGCTCCACCGAACGCATTGCATTTTCATCTCAGTAGACAACCAAATCGATCAAAGCGACCAAATCGTGGTTGAAAAAGAATGTAATTTCAAGTAAATTGTATGGTTCAGTTGAATATTACATGAATAATTTACTAATACAAGTAATTTCAAGTAAAGGTGCTTGAAATGAGTGCTCTTACTTCTAATTTCGTGTAAAATTTCTTGAAATGAGTACTTTGACTTGAACAAAAAGAAATACACTGGAAATTTTAAGTAAATATTGGACTGAAAAGACAATTTTTTTAAAACAGTGAAATAAAATATTTAAATTCTAGTTGATGATAAAAAAAAGTAAGGAGCGGAAGGGGATGTAGTATGCTTCAAAGTATTTAGTACTCGAAAAAGAGAATTGCTCGAATTCACAATTATGTGCCCGTACCTTTATGGGAGAAAATACATTTTGGTTCTGGGATCATAAGAAAATCCTGAAAGTCAAATGCAAGATTCAGAAAATTAAGAACCAATTTTATAGTAAACTATTTGCAATTTTTAATTGAATTTTCAATCCAATTTTTACTTAAAATTTTCAGTATATTTCATTTTTTTAAGTAAAAGTACACATTCCAATCACTTTTACATGAAATTACTAATATTATTAAATTATTCGTGTATTTTTTAACTGAACCGTATAATTTACATGAAAAGACTCGCAAAATTACGCAACATTTCGTAAAAAATTAACTTTTTTATATGAATTGAAAATTATGTTCTTTCCGTGTAATTCTACATACTTATCTATTTGAATTTTACGACGAGAAGCATGTTATATATATGAAACCACAATGTTGGACGCCTTATCCGATTTTATTTTCTTTTGAAAAGCCTTCGTGGCGTCTAGAACATACGCAAAAAAACCACAATTGATCGCGGGTTCGATGCCTACCTACCTATAGCCAAGGGTTTTGCTTACTCTTAAGTAAGTAATAATATTAAAAGTAGAAATAAATGTATCTTAAGGAGTGCTAATTTATAAACTTTTTTAAAGTGTAAATTTAAAACACTATCTAGCAAATTTGCTGCTTTCGAAGTTGAAATTTTTGATTGCAAATTGAAATTTACTGACCGAACATTGAAAATTATATTTAAATTGACTATTACAACTCAATGTAACATTACTTGAAAAGGTGTAGCATATTTGTCTTCTGGCCTAAAAGATGTAAAACTCATTTTTATTTTCTTTGCTGTGTAATATTGCACTGTATGACAGTGTCAAATATTTGACTAAACAAATTTTGACGAAAAGTAGGTACTGTCAAATTTTTACCGTCTAAATAGACTTTGAGTAACGTAAATAAAATTATGTGCCAAATGAAATATAGGTACTACGTGCAAAATAAAATATATTATGTGCCAAATGGAATATAGCCAAATATTTGACTATCGGATAGCATTCGCCAAGGAATATAGCCAAATATTTGACAGCGTGGCATACAGTGTAATACTAGAATTGCGAGCGTTAGTTTTAGAAATAGAGGTGTGGTATATCTGAGAAAATCATTAAAATAGAAAAAAATAATAATTCAATTTAGGCCAATCCATTAAGGTGCTGAAATAGATATTTCTCGGAAAATTACAGATTTTTCATTTCCGCACTCGTAGGTCATCAGGATTTTAGCTTTACAATGTAGAATTTTTAACTGATCTTTCCGATGAAAGTTACTCACTTTATCTTACTCAATTCAAGTCATTTAACATTTAAAGTTTATCAGACTACATGGTCGGAATCTCAAACCCACCCGTTGTATACCACACAACTGTTACGACTAACGTTCAACTGGGCGTTGCACACACCTGTATAAAAACATTGTACCTATTTGATACAGATCTTTCTACTTGTTATAAAATACTGATACAGAGATAAAACCGGTGTTTATGATCCTTTAAAAAATTAATTCTGTTGTATGACAAACAACAGTGCGACTAGTCAAAGATCAAGACTCAACCGCGATCAACGGCAAGTTTACTTATCCAGCTACGTCAAAAGTTCAAAATTTTAGACTAAACAGGTTTTTTTTTAATGTTTGGTAGACCTGGTCTCTTGGAATAGATCTACAAAATTAATTTATATAATTTTTTTATAATTCTTCCGTATTTGAAAAAGCATCAGATCTCATTATATTTTTAAACATACAAAAAACATATTCTCACCCAAATTCATATAAAATCGCAATTTTAAGTGGAACTAGTGCCGACGGCATTTTGAAAATATCATTGACAAGGGTTGTGTTGATCCTCGATACATTATCCGTCGTTTAAATTGACCCCTGCTTAATTTTTTTTTTCTTGTTGAGCACATTACACAAGGTGATAAAGGTAAAAGGTAAAACCGGTTGCTATTATTTGCCATATTGTTTAGGAGGATATAAAATTTGCCTTCGATGTTTTACCGTACAATGGCCGTCGGATCTTGCTCTTGAGAAATGGATGAAGAGAGGAACGCCCAGTCATACATGTAATTTTTTTTATCATATCTGGACACATTCGAAAGTAGTGATAACGCTTTCATTTTGCATTCCATAGTTGGACGATATTTAGGCAAATGATAAAAATAAAATAAGATAAATAAAGATTATTTTAAAGTATCTGCATAAAAGTGTTGTAAAGTAGTGGTGACTAGAGACACGGTTTTATGGTAATGAAATAGAAGACTTTAGAAAATATTTATCATAATTTTATGATGTGTAGTGTTTTAGTTCTCATTCACGGGTTCTCTTATTTGTGACTTTTGTATGAGAGCTAACTACAGTATGTTTGGATGACTTAACCTAACCTAACTAGAGTATGTGGCAGAGGCCTGGCACACTAAAGAATGAGATCGTAGTTCTAAACCAAAGCTAATCAATATAAAAGCCAGCCTTTTTTATACTCTAGATGAAATCATATAAGAGTAGTTAGATATTATAATTTCAATCCGGCCCAAACGTTTGAAACGCATAGAATCAAGCCACGGACGAAAAAAAAGTTGTATATATTATTTTTCATTAATTTGTTACTAAAAACCTTAAATTCACTTGACGTCCGTCCGTCCGTCTGTCTGTCCGTTAGCACGATGACTCAAGAACGTCTTGACCTAGGATCTTGAAAGTTTGAATCTGGCTGTTTGGTTGAATTTGTAAGGATAAGTTCGTTAACGGGCAAAATCGTCCTACTCCTTCGGATAGCTGCCATACAAGATGTCCTTAAAACAAGTGTTCAAGAATATTGATCGATAACATCAGAAGGGTTTAACCTACGTCTTTGAAATTTTGTTTATATCATTTTCCATTAGTTGGAGCTAAATATATGATTATGAAGAAAATCCTATTAGTCCTTCGTGTAGCTGCCATACAAATATCCTGTCAGAATGTCTTCACTTAATTTTTGGAACTCATAACTCAAGTAATCATTTAGCTTCGAATTTGGAATTTTGAACAAATTAGTTTTGAGAGAAAATGAAGTTCGAGTTTACTAGTCACAGAAAACCTTTTACTCCTTCGGACACGTGTTTAAAAACATTTACCGATAACTTTTGAACGCATCAAGCTACGAATTTGAAATTTTGTACACATTAATTTTTGAATGTTTACAAGGAAAATGATAAATATATAAGAATTCGAGAGAGTCCTTTCTGCACCTTCCATGTGAAAGAAAGTCCTTAAAAAAAAGACATTTTTTTCGGTGACTTACTCAGTTCAAGATATGAAATTAAACACTGAATATTGTCTTTTAGGTTCGAATAGCAATTAAATGGGAGTCCTTAATAAAGGACATGCAACACACACACACGTAATTCTACCTTATCCCCAACTACAATACAAATCGGAATTCAGTATTCATCCAGAGTATTATAAGATTTGCTTGCAGCCGATCGTGAATGCAGTATGTTTTATTGAACGGTTTCTTGTTCCGAAAGATGATTGCACACGTTTAAAGTTTGTAGGTATAATACTGTATACGAAACGGTCAAATATTGATGAAAAAATTGGCAAAAAGTTTAATAAAATTTGTTAAGCTATAATAGTATTACACTGTATGCCACGCTGTCATATATTTGACTGCTTTCACTGGCAGTTGCCTGTCAATGTAATCGTCAAATTATTGTTTGTCAAACTATTTAATTTGCTGTACGTAAGGTAAGGTACATTTTGACAGTACAAATTTTACTCGTCTTTTAATCAAATTTGTTTTCCAAATATTTGACAACATAGCATGCAGTTTAATACTAGCTTGTTGATGTAAAATAATTTGACGATTTCTGCGAAAAGTGTCAAATGAGCCGTTGATTTTGAAAGTGGTGTAAGTCCATTTCGTTTTTAACTCGACATGCTTAACGGTTTACGTTTTAACATGTTTAAAAATATTTTTGCCATCTTTCAGAAAAATTTACTTGTATTTGTTAAAAGTATGATGAAACAATTGCATCAATAGATTCTCAGAAAATTGCTTCGTGTTGTATAGAATAATGTTACAATGTCACAAAAAATATTTTTTTTAAAATGGACTTACACCACTTTCAAAATCAACGGCTCAAATATGTTATGCAGCGCATGTTGACCATTCAGGCCACCATAGCCCACTATATTTAGAATACAAGAAAGATAACTTTAAAACTCTGTATTTTTAGTGTTAGAAACACCAACGAAATGCAAAACAATATTTAATTTATGGTTATTGGTTGAAAAGACGGAGTAGTAAACCTTTTGTTTTTGATACCAAAGAAATCTCAAAAGATCACTACTCGACTAGTTTCGAAGTGAAAACATCGTTGTACTGAATTTGACAATGAATAATTATTTAAAATAAAAAGGAATAAGATTTGTGGCCACAGGGAATAACTAGCTAAGTCTAAAAACGAAACTATTCAGGGCAGCACTTTCTATCTATTTTTACTATTGAACTATTCTTGTAAATCCAGTTATTGTGAAAAATTTCAATTTGTTGACATCTCAGTTATCAAATAACATATAACAATAACTTCTTCACAGTGCTTGTAAGCCTTGGGAGATGACCACAATACCCTTATCCAATTTTACTATTTTTAGATTTACCAAGTTATTCCCTGTTATCTTCAGAGACAAGGGCGGTATTTGAGAGGAAGGCGAGAAGGAACACTTGTTCCACCTGTAATCTACTAATCCAGTAAAATATTATAAAATAAGAAAAAGTATAATTTTCCATCCAAATGTGAATTAACTATTTTGCAATTAAAGTTAACTATAAAATTATTGGTCACTTCTTCTGGTTTCTATAAATTGCTAATTCCTATCCGGCTCGACGGGCCAAACATGTTTTATTCTTTTCCAAATAACGTACGACTTATCTATATGCCGGACAAAAAGTTTTTTTTAATGTTAATCAGACAGGGAGTAATGTGGTAGGTCCTGTAATCGCACTTGGAGTGCGTAGAATTTACTACCGTTTACAGCTTACCTACCTACAGAGTCTTAGAGAATACTATATTTTTTTAAAGTTTATATTAGAGGTGGCACAATCATTACAACATCCAATAGACGATTCCCTCTCCAAATGAAGATCATAAGCACACGAGACGGAGTCAGGTTTTCACCTCTACTCGCGAAGACCCAGCATTGCGAAAATCATGAAAAACCTGAAACCGAAAACCTTTGTGATCTCGCCATAATGATCCTTGTATTTCCTCTGTCAAATCAACCATAGTACCTCTGGGAACGTATTTAACCCGGAAAACCTTTATTTTCTGACATAAGTTTCATTGGTGGAACCTAAAATTTCCGTGATAATGGGAAGAGGTTCACCGGAAGTGATCTACTAAATGTTAGAATTTTGTGTAGTTTTCTACTGATGCTGATTCTATTTGAAAGCGTTCTTTTTCTCTTCCTAAAAAAGTGTTTGAGGAGGACTACAACCACGATTGCTTTGACTGGAGAAAAGACACTAATCGACTAAAATCAAATCGATTCAAAACAAAACAAGGGTAACTCTATTACAAACTTATCATTCCAAACATTAATCAAAAAATGAATTTGCCACCATAGTTTTATGAATTTCATTTTGTTCCTATTATACCTATACATACCTTTATATATGTAAGTTGCAAGTCTGAACTTTCTAGCATAAACAGTTCGTAAGATATAGTGGCACTTTTCCTAAGAGGAGTCTTTATATTGTACCATTGCAAAAAATTTGAGTTAGGACAACTTTTTCTTGTGGTGGAGCGAACCATGAATCAACCTACATATACCTCTGAATAATGATTTTAGAGTGCTACCAAACCTCCCAATCATTAAATTTTTCAACATGAGGTTTCTACTGTCAACCAATCAACGAGAAAATATACCCAATGGGTTCAATTTATTCTTTCCATATTTTGCCAAAATATTTTGACAAAAAAATGTGGTTATGATTAAAGCAGGATGAAAGCAGATCAAAATAGTGGCCTATGCGCTGGATAGATAACTTTACAAATTACCACCCATGTACCCTAATCCGATCAGTTTCCATGCGATGTAAAGACTTTGGTATGGTAGCTACCAGAAAGAGCGGATTAATGTCGATAATTAACTAACTCGATACACTTACATATTCAATATTGAGCCAATGTGTGAGTATGATACTTTTTATACCCTAACGATTTTGTAAGACATTTAATCTCCATTCTCAATAACCCCATTTCCCCTAATCAGCTTCCTTTTCTATACACAGATAACAACCTCTAAAAAAAAGGGCATTTTGAACGCCCTAAGGAAATCAAACATTACGCAAGTCTGAAAGTACTTCTTTACTATTTTTTTGTACCTCCAGAAATACAAAGGTTTTACCACTTGAAAGGGAAGGGCTACGCTTGCGTCCATACGAGTTTCAATGACTTTTCATACGTTTCATAGTTGAGCTGTATGTGCGTCTTTTCTGTACTTCTCACCCTCAAGTCGCGTGCCAACCTTCCCTTTATCGATTTTTTTTGTTGAACAAGGAGTTTTTCTTGAAGTTCGTTCGATTGTTCGCCATGACAGTTTTTGATTGCTTGTATTATAATTTCGGTTTTTTATAGCTTTTATGAATGGAACAATAACTCCAACTCCAGAAACTTTTTGTTATTCAAACTTTTAATGGTATGTAATCATAATACCTGATCGGTAAATACTTTTATCTTATTCTGTATGGAAATGTGACACAAATCGTCCCAAGTCATGTGATCTTATTTATGCAAATTTAATTTAATAAAACTTTCTTTAATTTCCCCAAATAAGTTTAATATTTCAAATCTCAATATTTCAAATCTTTATATTTCAGATGTGGGCCAAAAGGATGATATCGTCAAAATTGTATGGATCCCATTTCAGTAATCAGAAAAGAATGATATTTAGAACATATAAGGCTACCGGAGGAATTCCAGAGCTTACACAGGTATGAAAATGCACTGCAATAAATCAAACGGTACAGTAGATATCAAGGTGGAATACTGAATTCTTATTTCAATTGTAATAGTTTGGGAAAAATAATAAAGTTGTTATCTGGAGATATGACAATTTTATGTGAAGGAAAAACATTTGCATAGGCGTTACTCAAAGGAGTAATAATTATTTCAGTAACATTAATAATTTTTAAAAAAGTAGATGAGACACTGGACTTAAAATTTATATTGTAGTTGGGGATAAAGTAGAATGAGTGCGCCCTCTTTAAGGCTTATTGCTTGGTTGCAACTCGAAGAAGATGGACAGTTTCTAACGTTTTCAATTCCCTATCTGGATCTTTAGAGAATCCACAGTAATATGAAGTTTTTACAATTATTTTTCAAGGACATTTGTATGGAAAATGCTCTAAGCACCGTGACAAGATCACAATTGATTTTAAGGGCTCATATCACTTTGAAAATCGATTTTTTTTTTTCTTACAAATTTTTATATCTTATACTTTCAAGAATTATAAAAAAAATTTGAATTTATAAAATTCCACTCCATTACAAAGTTATAGCACTAAATGTGACCATACATCGGTTTAAATCGGCTTCCTGGCTATTTGCTGCGCCACTCTCAACAGCAGCGTTTAGCATATATTTTTTCGCAAAAGCCGAGTATCATATAAAACAAGGTCATTCATAGGACCATCTGTGAAAAACACGAAGATAAAAGAGGAAGAAAGCATACAGTACGGGGCTAGAATGAGAGACTAGCCGTAAGTTAACGTTTTACCTATCAAAAACTTTAAACGCGTTTTTCTCGAAACTATGCTTTTAGGCATGGTCGGCACGATAACTCAGTCAGTATTCAATATTTTTCAACTTTTTATACTCTAGATGAACATATAGAGTATTATAAGTTTAATCCAGCCCGAAAAGTTTGTAACGCATAGAACCGAGCCTCGGACGAAAAAAAGTTATATATTATTTTGTGATTATTTTTGGCCAAAACCCCCAAATCCGTTTGCTGTCCGTCCGTCCGTCCGTCCGTTAGCACGATAACTCAAGAACGCGTTGACCTAGGAAGTTGAAATTTGGTCACAACTTGTAAAATGGAAAAAGTAAGGCTAAGTTCGTTAATGGGCGATATCCTTCCACTCCTTCGGGTACCTCCCATACAAGAGTCCTTGAAACACGTTTTCCCAGTTATTGCTCGAATGCTTCATGTTAGGAACTTGAAATTTTGCATACATAAGGCTTAAAATGTTTGAATTGAATGTTCCGAATATGATGCAAATCGAATGAGTCCTTCGTGTAGCAGCCTAGAAAAGTCCTTCAAAAATGTATGCTTTTTACTGAATTCCCTATAACTCCAGAACGAGTTAAAGCAGGAATTTAAAATTTTACAGGAATTAGTTTTATACCAAAACCAAGACAGAGTTCATTAATTAGCGCCATCCGTTGACTCCTTCGGGTAGCTGTCATACAAAAGTCCTTAATAAACATATTCACCAATATTGCACGACAAGCTTAGAACGCCTTAATTTAGTACTTTGAAATTTTATACACATTAATTTTATAGTACCTACTCGCAGCTGAAACTATTAATATGAAAAATATCCCGTGAGTCCTTCATGTAGTTGCCATACAAAAATTCTGTAAAATGTCCTAACTTACTTTATGGAACTCACTATAAATCAAAAAATCGACCACTTTACAAAAGTTTCTACCTGTAAGTAAAAGGTCATGTAATAATTGCTTGTGCACTCCTCATTCTTTTGATATATTTCCAACTAAAATATAAATCGGAGTTCAGTATTTCATCTAGAGTATCATACGATTGGCTTGCAGCCGATCGTGACTGCGTTATGTTTTTTTTTAAATTTTGATAACTGTTTTCTCTATAGTCTATCGAGAGCTTTTTTTAATTTTTTGCTTGGAACTTTTTTTATAAATTATTAAACGCAAATTTTTCTTAAAAAAACTGGTTACTAAGGTTTGAAATACTGTAACTTACTTATTTTTGAAAAAAAAAAAAAATATCCCTCCGACAGACTATAACTACTACATCCTTTTACAAGATCCTTTTTCAATTTTGCAAATTGAAATATTTTTAGTGAAGTTATGATGCCGACCAGCAGGCGCCATGGTTTTCATAAGTAGTCCATTTATACCAGTAAAAAACAATGTTAATATTAAAAAACAAACATTTTTTTTTTCTTTCTATAGTTGAATATATAATAAGAAATGTGAACTCAACAATTAAATTTTTTTTTCACCATATAACCTTCATAATAATTTTTCAAATTTACTCGATTTTCAGGGCGTTCAGAGTTATATGAGCCCTTAAATCTTCTACTTTAAGCTACAAAGTAACCGATTTACAAGGCTTTATAGGTATGGTAGGTGCTTAAAGGATTTATCTTGATTTTGACTTGCTCTTATTCTCGTAGTTTCAAGTATAATATTATAGTACGCAATTGAAACTTGACTTTCTGACCATCCCGGAATAAGTGCATAATATAATAATATAAGGACTTTTATATGGGGACTAATCCCGGTGGAGTGAAATCGACCATGCCATTAGCTCAACCCGAATTTTTGTAAAATTCATATTCCTTGGCTTAACGATTTATTGAGTTGTAGTGGCTTCCGAAAAATGAATTAGATTTTTTTTAATAAGGGCTTTTAAGGGCTCATATATCCCTGCACGCGCTGTAAGCCGAGTAAATTTGAAAAATTATTATGAAGGTCATATGGTGAAAAAAAAGTTTAATTGTTGAGTTCACATATCTTATTAACTATTCAACTATAAAAAAAAAAACAACAAAAATTTCTTTTTAATACTAACATCGTTTTTTACGGGTATACATAGACTACTGATGAAAACGACGGAGCCTTCTTGTCGGCATCATAACTTCACCAAAAATGATTCAGTTTGCAAAAATTAAAAAGAATCTTGTAAAAAAATTTAGTAGATATAGGCTGACGGAGGATTTTTTTTTTTTTTTTTTTCAAAAATAAAGAAATAGCGTTAAATAATTTATAAAAAATTGTCCAACCAAAAAATTAAAAAAAACCTCTCGTCACCACCCATAGAGAATATAGTTACCAAAATTAAAAATTAAAAGTTGAAAAATATTTAAAACTGAGTTATCGTGCCGACACTGGCTGAAAACACAGTTTCGAGAAAACGCGTTTAAAGTTTGTGGTAGATACAACTTGAACTTACGGCTAGTCTCCTATTCCAGCTTCGAACTGTACACATTCTTCCTCTTTTATCTTCGCGTTTTTCACAGATGGTCCTATGAATGACCTTGTTTTCTATGATACTCGGCTTTTGCGAAAAAATATATGCTAAACGCTGCTGTTGATAGTGGCGCAGCAAATAGCCAGGAAGCTGATCCAAACTGATGTATGGTCACATTTATTGCTATAACTTTGTAATGGAGTGAAATTTTCTAAATTCTAAATTTTTTTATAATTCTTAAAAGTACAAGAAATAAATATTTGTAAAAAAAAAAAATCCATTTTCAGGGTGATATGAGCACTTAAGAAGAACTGCCTCGATTTTGTGCATATTAACTTGGAGCCATTAAAAAATATGTGTGGACAAATTTTTAATTCCTAGTTTAAGCTTTTGAAAATTGTCGGCTAATGATCGTTAATATGTTTTTTTTTTTAAAAATTGTTGAATAGAAGCCACCCAAAGGAACTTTAATCTCTTTCGAACTGGATTTTACTTTTAACTCAACCTTAGTTTTTGAAAAATTTAATCTACATGACCTTGGTCAACGGTTTCTTATATGCCGGAGTATCAACAACTGAACAATTGCTCAAGAGATGTAGGATTTCAAGGAACTTTGTACGGCGGATAAACGAATGACTTCTTAAATTTTCTTCAAACAACAAAATTTCTATTCCTGCAATGGTTGAGTTATTAAGGCGGAGACTAATTCTATTGAACTATGCATTAGAGAAAATAATAGACGAGACTACAAAAACCAACAAATATACATTCTCTCGGACAGCAAGGCTGCAACTATGGTAGACCGTTCAAATCTACTCCAAACTTGTTTGAAATCGCCTTCAATGCCTGATTTAACAAGGAAATAAGAACAGAGTTAACCTCATTTAGACTCCGGGACACAGCGACTATAAGGGTAATGATCTTAATGGCTAGGAAAAGTGACTGATGGAACCATATCCATTCTGTGGGATACCATTAAGCGCAGCTAGAAAACCGTATGTGACAAAAATCGCAAAATTCCATCCACTGGGTCTTCGCACCGGGCAACAGGCACTCAAAGCTTTTTATGCCAAAACATTCGGAAAGAAAGAACATCTGATTATCTAAAATTAAGCAGATATCAGACCCAAACCTTAGTGGGAGCTCTGACTGGACACTGTTACATGAGGAAGCATCTCAATAGAATTGGTCTCTCTGCGACTAAAATTTGCAAAATATTCAATGACGAAAACGAAACGACAGAGCAAATCCTCTGTGATTTTGAGGATTTAGTTCACAAAAGACTTCGTCACATAGGTCAGGGTTTCATGGGCCGATCGGAATTCCTGACCATTCCTCTTCGCAAAATACTAGGCTTTCAATGAAGAGCGCAGGGATTGAAGAGGAATTGTAATCAATCCGTGGGAACGTCACAATCACAATGTCACATCTGTAGCTGCAGAGACAGAGGTTAACCACATTAATCTCTTTTTCCAATCTATCTATCTAAAACCTAGCCGCAAATTCTGTATAAAAACATAACGCAGTCACGATCGGCTGCAAGCCAATCGTATGATACTCTAGATGAAATACTGAACTCCGATTTATATTTTAGTTGGAAATATATCAAAAGAATGAGGAGTGCACAAGCAATTATTACATGACCTTTTACTTCCAGGTAGAAATTATTGTATAGTGGCTACTCGATTTTTTGATTTATAGTGAGTTCCATAAAGTTAGTTAGGACATTTTACAGAATTTTTGTATGGCAACTACATGAAAGACTTATGGGATATTTTTCATATTAATAGTTTCAGCTGCGACTATTATAAAATTAATGTGTATAAAATTTCAATGTCGTAACTTAAAGTGTTCTAAAGCTATCGTTCAATATTGGTGAACATGTTTATTAAGAACTTTTGTATGACAGCTACCCGAAGGAGTCAACAGATGGCGCTAATTAATGAACTTCGTTTTGGTTTTGGTATAAAACTAATTCCTGTAAAATTTTGAAACCCTGCTTTAATTCGTTCTGGAGTTATAGTGGATTCAGTAAAATGCATACATTTTTGAAGGACTTTTCTAGGCTGCTACACGAAGGACTCATTCGATTTGCATCATATTCGGAACTTTCGATTCAAACATTGTAAACCTTAAGTATGCAAAATTTCAAGTTTCTAACTTGAAGCATTCGAGCAATAATTGTGAAAACGTGTTTTAAGGACTCTTGTATGGGAGGTACCGGAAGGAGTGCAAGGATATCGCCCATTAACGAACTTAGCCTTACTTTTTCTATTTTACAAGTTGTGACAAAATTTCAACTTTCTAGGTCAACGCGTTCTTGAGTTATCGTGCTAACGGACGGACGGACGGACGGACAGCAAACGGATTTGGGGGCTTTGGCCAAAAATAAACACAAAATAATATATAATTTTTTTTCGTCCGAGGCTCGGTTCTATGCGTTACAAACTTTTCGGGCTGGATTAAGCTTATAATACTCTATATGTTCATCTAGAGTATAAAAATTCATTTTCAATCCAATTTTTAAATAAAATTTCCAGTATATTCTATTTTTTTTCAAGTAAAAGTACACATTTCAATAACTTTTACACAAAATTGCTCTAAATTATTTATATACTTTTTATCTGAACCGTACAATTAACATAAAAACGCTCTCAAAATAACGCAAAATGTTTCGTGTATATTTATATATGAATTGAAAATATATCAAACCACGAAGTTAAGAGAAGAAGAGTAAGTAAGAAATAATATTAGAAATAAGTGTATCTTGAAGAGTGCTGATTATACACTTTTTAGACGGTAAATTCAAGAGACTATCCAGTGAACTTGCTGCTTTCGAAGTTGAAATTCACTGATTGCAAATTGAAATTTACTGACCGAATTTAAAATTTCATTCAAATTGACTGTTACATTTCAATGTAAGTTTAATTGAAAAGGTGTGGAATATTTGCCTACTATCCAAAAGATGTAAAATTCAATGGTTTTTTTCACTCTGTAGTTACACTCACTAATATACATTCCTGTCATTTTTATAAAAAGTCCAAATACAAATATTTATTTATTTAAAAAAAAAACTATAACTACTAGTTTCCTTATATTTTCTTTGCGATTGTCCGCACTTTTCGCGTATTTCAACCTACACTACCGCTTTACTACAATATCGATTCCAATAACAATAACTATCCTCTCGCGTGGGTTGGGGGACTGGCTAACAATCTATCTCCGGAAAATCGACAGTAGTGCAGAGTTTCGATAACGTATAACCCTCTATACCCTCTAAAAATTAGTACAACATTTTCACCTAATTAAGCTAATTTGAAGATAATTGAACGACTGTTGTGTCACCGCCATACATTATTAATTGAAAAAATTTTATATTTCTCTGTCGGGAGGAATATGTCTCGTTATGTAAATATATGCATAATTCAGTGGTTATATATGCATAATTTGTTTTGTCACTTTTGAAAAGTACGTATAAGAACATACACCACCGTGCAGTACCATTCGCCTTCACATCGACTGCGACCTACATAAATCGAAAAAGATTTTTAGCAACGAATTCATCGTAGATCCTTAAACGATGTGCTTGGGGAAATTAGCGTTAGCGAATCGTATCGATAAATTGAAGTCGAATGTTGCTTTAAATAAGGGTTATTTTCCGAGTATCATCCTCATGCCTACCATACAAAAGTTTTGCAAAAATAGGGATACTATTAGCAATAACTAAAAATTTAGAATTTCAGGTACAGAAAGGAAAAACGAAACTAATTTTAATCTTATTTTATTTAATTTACAGGACCGATACGACGTAAAACGAGGAAATTATTCAAAATTAGAAGACGCTGATTTGAAATATTTTGAAAAAATAGTCGGATCATCGCACATGGTCACGAATCCGGACGAAACAATTGGTTTCAATGTTGACTTTTTGAAAAGTGTACGAGGTAACAAAAATAAGGTGTTGGAGACATACGAATATTTGAAATTCTGTCGAAAGACGCAAACGGACAAACTTTCTGTGCTTCTTGCTGCCAAACTATTAAAAAAAATATTTTTTTAAAACAAAATCCTTAATTTTTCAGGAAACAGCAGTTTAATCCTTAAACCAAAATCAACTGAAGAAATCTCTGCCATTCTGCTGCATTGCAACAAACGAAAACTGGCAGTATGTCCTCAAGGCGGAAATACAGGACTAGTTGGTGGATCGGTTCCTGTTTTCGATGAAATCGTTATATCGTTACAAAACTTGAACAAAATCGAAAGTATCGATGATTTGACGGGAATCCTTGTTTGCGATTCGGGTTGTATTTTGGAAAATCTTGAACACAAAGCCAACGAAAATGGACTGTGTATTCCGATCGATTTAGGGGCGAAAAGTTCGTGTCATATTGGCGGAAATGTTTCGACAAACGCTGGCGGTTTGCGTTTATTGCGTTACGGAAATTTACACGGTTCTGTACTGGGGGTGGAAGCGGTTTTAGCCAATGGTAAAATTATGAACCTCATGTCGAACTTCAAAAAGGACAACACTGGCTATCATTTGAAACATCTTTTTATTGGATCGGAAGGAACACTAGGCGTTGTCACTAAGGTCGCAATGCAATGCGCTCAACTCTCGAAAGCGATTCATGTAGCATTTTTAGGTAAGAGTTTTCATTCTTAAAGTCGCCATTAACTGAACAATGTTTTTCGTATAGGTCTACCTTCGTTCGAAAAAGTCCTAGAGACGTATGTGATGGCGAAACGAGATCTTGGTGAAATTTTATCGTCGTGTGAGATGATAGATGAACACGCTTATAAGTGTAGCATTAACAGCTATAGCCTACAGTAAGTGATTAATAGACAAAAGAAGTAATCGCTTACTAAAATCATTTCGATAGAGCACCAATTGAAGACTACCCCTTTTACATGCTTATCGAAACGTCCGGCAGTAATAGCGAACACGACGAAGAAAAAGTTAATAACTTTCTTACGAAATGTTTAGAAAATGGGAACGTTTTAGACGGAACGGTTACCAATGAGCCGACCAAAATGAAAGTAAATTATTTAAAAATACTTGAACTAATTCGATATTTACCTAAACGTAATAAAAATAAAGAAAATTTGGGATATTCGTGAGCTTGTTCCTACGTCGCTGATCAAAGATGGATACTGTTTTAAATACGATATATCCTTACCGCTTCGTAACTTCTACGAAATCGTAGGAGCTACGCGGGAACGTGCTGGCGATCTGGCAACACGAGTTTGCGGATACGGGCATTTAGGTTTGTATTTTCTCAATTTTAAAATTCGATCAGAAAATATTAAACTTAAGTTTTTCTTTTAATTTAAGGCGATTCAAATTTACATTTGAACGTTTCGTGTAAGGAATTCACGCAGGAACTCTATAAAAGGATTGAACCATTCGTTTTTGAATACACCGCTAGTCACAATGGGAGTGTTAGTGCTGAACATGGTATTGGATTCTTGAAGCCCAAATATCTAAAGTTTTCAAAATCGCCGGAAGCAATTGATATGATGAAAGATTTGAAGCAATTGTTAGATCCAAATGCAATTCTCAATCCATACAAAGTACTCAGGGATTGATATTTTTGATAAACTGCGCCATCTACACTTTTTTTTACCAAACTGGGATTTTATTCTATACTCAAATGTAAATTTAATGTTTCCAAATAGTCGTTGTTGAAATAAATATATTTTTCTATTCACTTTATTTTGATTCTTTTAATTTCAAATATTTTTAAGATAAAAAGAAACTCCTAGTGGTATGGGCGGAAATTTAATTTTTTGGGCACTTAACTGAGTGTTGTCTCTTGTTTAGAACGCAACGAGATTAACAGACCTAAATTGACTCCAGCCAGTTAGATTTGACTTATAATTTTAAAGTTATCGGGTTTCAAACTAAACATTGTCAAAAACCTTGAGTTGATCAAAAATTGCATTGCAATAATTCATGAATTGTACATTGTTGCATTAGTCCATCCAAACGTGTGAATTAAGGAGCTTGTACATGAGCAATTTTTCAAGCAATTAATTGCCTGGCGACTATTGCCAAAACTAGTGGAGCAATTAATGGAGCAATACCGGGCAATATCATGCTAGTTGCGCCAATATTTCGGCAATTTGGCAAAGTTTTTAAAGATTGCTGGCAATGCTCGCACTATAGTTGCTGAATTTTCACTAGTTTGAAAAATTCCGTACAATTGTCCTCGTTCGATGATTCAGTTGTCAATTTTGGTTTAGAGTTATGGATTTATTTGTCAAGTTTCGTGTGATAACGGCTTGGAATTCAAATATTTCAAATTTTATTTTAAGTTTTAGATTTATTTTTAAAATTTACTTTCGTGTTGTTCATACTACACTGAATTGTCCATGTATGACGTCATTGCCAAATTGCTGAGTATTGCTCCATATCGCTAGTCACTGTTGATCAACGAGTTGACAGCTAATTGATCCATATCGTCAATTGCTGATGTTGTTGAAGGTTGCTGTATGTTTTCGTGACTATAAAGTTGTCTGAAATTGCTGTAAGTTGAGCAATTTTATCGCTCGTGTAAAAGCACCTTTACATTGTACGCCACTAAGTCATATATTTGACTATTCTCGCTGACAACTGCATAGTCATATAGTGCAGTCGTCAAATTTTTGATTGCGATAATGTTCTATTTTGACAGTAAAAATTTGACGGGAAATTTGTTCAAACTTTTTAGTCAAATATTTAACAGTGGTATTTAATGTGACCTCACAGTTCAAAAGAAACAAATTTGTGTAAAGCTTTCGGGTTGTTCCCAGTGGATTCCGGAAAATGAATGCATACATTTTTCTATAAGTTTTATATGGACTTACTTTTTTCTTTATATCAAACTATTGAGAAACCAACGTCAACTAAATTTTAGACATGTCTCCTAAAGTGTTCTAAGTTATCTGAAAGCAAATACACGAGAAGTGTTTTGTATGAAAGCTATCCGAAAGAATGGGACGAACTTAAATTCTTAATGAATTGAAAATACAGTATGTCCTGAAGAAGTGACTACCTTCCATGACCACTTGTCTAAAGTTGCCATTTTTTTACGGTCCCGATCCCTTCGGATAGAATCGTGGTATTTGCCAGTTAATCACCCCCAAAACATCCCAAATCCTTAATGAACTTGTCATACCCTATCGATTTAAGATCTTCTAAACTATCGAAGAAGAGACTGCCCAACCACTTAAAGCGCCTTCTTGCAACCGCCTGACACTCGCACAAAATGTGGGTAATATCCTCCTCAGCATATACATAGGTCAAAGCAGTACCTACACACGTCAGAGTCAGTTATCCCCATCCGCATGGCATGTTTCCATAGCAAGCAGCGCCCCGTCAGTATTCCGATGAGTACCCGCAATCTTTCCCTATTCCACGACAGTATTTCCCTGGACCTATGTTTTTCCAGCCTTAGCCAGAATGCCCTAGAGATCCTACATCCCGTCAGCTACTCCCACCTTGAGTTCGCTGAGTCAATGGCCCGCTCCCTGTTAAGCGCTTTGATGCCGCTTAGCGGTGGACTAACCCTCTCCTCCAACAATTCGGATGACGCCTATCCCACTCTTGCCAGCTCATCGGCCAGTTCGTTCCCTCGTATGTCGCTATGCCCCGGTACCCAGCAAAGTTGTACTCTATTCTGACAGCAAAGTGCCTTGAGCAGTTCACGGCAGCGCTTTACTAGTTGGGATTTGATAGTTTCCGATTTTAGTGCCTTCAAAGCAGCTTGGCTGTCAATATAGATTGAGGTATGCCTACCGCATATCCCACCCATCAACAAGATGTTAGCTGCCTGGAGCACCGCCATAATTTCAGCTTGGAATACACTGCAGGCATCTGGCAGCTTAAACGGCTCTTGCGCACTCAGCTGCTCGGAGAAGACTCCAGCTCCAGTGCCACAATCCATTTTTGACCCATCCGTATACACAGAGAGTTCCCCCTCACTTAAGGGGTTACACCACTGTAACATTTTGGAAAAAAAAATTTTTTTTTTCTTTGCTTAAAAAATTGTTTGAACCTTGGAGAATATGGGGAAAAAATTTTAAAACATGAAAATGAACTTTTTCCTGGAATTTCGAGCTATTTACGGAGCGAGTCAGGCTGCTTCGAAACGACTACCTGTGTCGCATCAGGTTTCAATCTGAGAAGATACTGCCTAATGATTTACCTGTTGGTTTCTAACTTCTGGATAACACTAATAGATATCGCTATAAAGTTTTTGCGTTCCATTGGATGTATTTTCGCACAGAATTTCGTTAGAATGGCGTCAGTTCATGTAAGAAAAGGTAAAAATCCTATATATAGCAACAGATATCGCTGTATGCAATTTTAATGATGGACTGACTAACATACTACGGATTACGAAGGTTCTGGATGTGGATATTGGCGTCTAATGCTACAATTTGTGTGTCGGATCTGATGTTAAACGAATCCAGCACGCTGGGAGTGCATTGGCAGATGCAGCAAAATAGGCGCGCTCCACCATTAAATTGTCGAGGAAAAAGATTGAACAGGAATATTCTAACTTAGAAGGACAGCCTCATGGTCCTGTAGTTGCAGATAAATGGTGAAAAATTTTAAAAGTAGAATTACTTATTGGTTCATGTCTGTAACACATTTCAAAACTTTGAACGCGTTTTTCTCGAAGCACGATTTTCAAAATCGGCACGCAGCATAACTCGAACAATTTTCACTATTTTCATTCCAATTTCTTACCATATCTTCAAAATAATATTCCTAAGAGAAACACGTACGGGATTTTCGATACGTTGATTTAAAAAATAGTTATTAGTAAATAACTGTTCTCTTTTTGGTCGAAGTTTAAATTTACGTAAGTTAAACTGCGTGCCGCAAAGCCCCTAAAATTTAACATGCATCGGAAGAATGGCTGTAGTGCCGCCATTTTGTAAAATTTTTCAATAATTTTTTTTTATTGTATATGTAAGCATATGGTTATTAACATCCCAAAATATAATTAGTCTATTTCCTTTCCTACCATTAAAAAAATTGTCGAAAAAGAGCCTTTTTTTAAGCTGTTACAGTGGTGTTGCCCCTTAGCACACGATTGCTCTCCCAGTCCTCCCTACTTGGGTATATGACCGTGAATGGTGACTGAAAATCAATCACTGGAATCATTAGGTCCGTGCAGATCGCAATCGGTCCTCGTAGAAATTTCCTAAGAATAGAGCTGTGCCTCGCAGACCTCTCCCTAAAAAGACCACAGCTCACTAGTTTTGCCGCTGCTTAATGAAAATATCAAGTGGTAATAAATGCATACAAACTTCCAGTGCCGCTGTTGGAGTTGGGCAGGGCTCCTGTGATCATAGCACAGGCACACCACTCAGTTCCCTCTGTATGTACTTTTTGTCCGTGGCGCTCCACCACACTAGTGCCCCGTACGTCAGAATGGGTCTCGCCACCACCGTATACAGCCAATGCACCATACTAGGTTCCAACTGCCTGTTTACACGCAAAAAGCGCATTGTTAGCCTTTTTAATACGCTCTCCGACATTCATTTCCCAATTCAGCTTCCTATCCATGACCAGACCTAGATATTTCCCTTTTTCCGATATTTGCAGCTCGACCCCGTCAAGCTTTGGTAGCCTGAACTCCGGAATCCTGTGCTTCCTAGTGAATAACACCACTTCAGTTTTCGAAGCGTTAACCCCCAAACCGCATCTCTTGGCCCATTTTCGAGTGTACAGAGTGCCGACTCCAAAATGTCCGTGAGAGTATCCAGAAATTTCCCCTGAACTAATATCACTATATCATCCGCGTAGGCCACCACCTTGATGCCCTTTCTTTCGATTTCCGCCAGTACTCCATTTACTACAAGGAGCCACAGAAGGGCGATATCACCCCACCCTGCGGAGTACCCCTCGGGACTTGCCGCGTTACCCTACATTGCCCACTCTCCGAGCTCACGACCCTGGTTTTCAACAGGGTCGTCAGCCAGTCAGTCAGCCAGTCAGTCAGCCCCTCCTCTAAGCCTATATGCCGTTTAAAGCCTCATTAATTGCCTCCACTGTAACATTGTTGGAGGCACCCTCAATATCCAGTAATGCCGCTAGCGTAAACTCCTTACTTCCAAAGCTAAACTCTATAGAACCCACTACTTCATGTAGGGCTGTGTTTACAGATTTCCCTCTGATATAGGCATGCTCTGCATTAGACAGCATACTATCCTTACATAAGCTCCGAATGTACGTTTCTATTAGCCTCTCCAGTACTTTAAGAACGAAGGATGACAGACTAATAGGCCGAAAATCCTTGGTTGTCGTGTGACTAGGTCTTCCTGCTTAAGGAATAAAGACTACCCGCGCTTCCCGCCAGGCCCACGGAACGTACCCTGCCCGCAAGCAGCTCCTAAAAATCGTGCTCAACCAGCTGAGAACTGCCCCGGAAGCTCTCTGCAGCATGATAGGCCTAATGCCGTCCGGTCCTGGTGATTTGAAGGGAGCAAATGTACTTATAGCCCATTTGATCGTGCCTTCTTCCAGGAGATCCTCCATGCCCTCCGATACAACCAAGTTGTTCCCACAATTGACCGTCCTATTCACAGAGTCAACCATTGTACTACCCGGGAAGTGAGTGGTCATCAAGAGCTCCAAAGTCTCCTGACTAGTCTCCACCCACGACCCGTCACTTCGCCTAATATAGCTAGGTGGACTCGACCCCTGAGAAAGAATTTTTCGGAGCCTAGACACCTGGCTATATTCACCTAATGAAACGCAGAAATTTTTCCACGACTCCCGTTTAGACTTCCTAATCTTGTATTTAAAGACCCTGAGACGTATGTAAGGAAACCTAATTTTCGAGTTTAACATATTCTTGAGTTATAGTGCTTGCGGGCAGATAGAAGTACTCGTTGCAAGACAAATGCACCCCGAATCTCGAAGACAATTCTGCAATAAGAGCTATTTCGCAAGAAAAATATGACAGAAATTATCGTCAAATTTGTTTAGTCAAATATTTGATAGCATTCCATAAAGCGTAATACAAGCTTTTCATTGGTTTTTTTTTCAGTAACATCAAGGCTTAACCCAATTCCGGGGTATTAAGGGAAAATTGATTAATTGATTAAAGGGTACGGTAGAAAAAATTCTGGAGCCAGTTTAATGTTAGAGGGGTATGGTATTTACATTTTACAAATGAACCAGGGATTGAAAGCCACTATTCATAAAAATCGATCTAGTGAAGGATGTTTAACATGCGGAGGAAGAAAAAAACATTCGCCAGTCTCGAACTCCAATTAACTATTTACTACTATTATTTTTTTTTGGTTTTCAGAATGACCAATTTCTACATTCAGATACTTCATACAAAAATTTAAGTAAAAAAATCCAAAAATAAACTGCACGTAGAAGTAAAATCAAATTCGACATCCCATTAAACCTAAGAGATATGGCAAAATTCGTGAAAATAGTTTCACCCTTTTTTCCACATCTCTGTAAACCAATAAAAATCTGTCAACAGTCTGGGCGCAACTCTATTATTTTTCCTTCAGAAGTTCAGAACGCATTCAATTGTAAGGTGCGTTGTAGGTTACTATGTGTGAATACCTAACAAAAAGTTCGGGAAGCAGATAAAATAACATATGAAATACAATTGCGGTCTAGGGGTTGAAAAAGGAAAAAACTTGATAATAAGTGATTAATTAACAAAATCGTGAGAGTGAAAAGATATTCGATATCTGATCAGTAGCTCAGTTCCGAACTTATGAGTGAGAAATTTCTCACCAAAAAGTCAAAATAAGGACGAGTTAATGCAGTTTTCTCTTTGCACTATATTCTCACCAAATGAGAAAGCACCGTACTTGACTACGCATTTGGCAATCTTTCATTTCTCATTTGGTGAGAAAACAGAAAGAAAACTGAATTAATTCGTCCTCATTTTGACTTTTTGGTAAGAAAAATTGAGATACAGTGCTGAGAGATATGGCAGAATTAATGAAAAGTATACAACCACTACACATCTTTAGAGATCGAATTTCAAAAAATCTTGAAAATACTTTCTAGGTATTCATATGAAGAATCCGTAGAATAAAATTCATTCATTACGAACTCAGTATTTGGGAAGACCTAGTATATATGACGAAAATCGTCAAAATACATATTGCATTCTATTTTCACTCATAATTTGTTATGCCCCCTTCCGAGCGCCAATGGATATTCGAATTAATCAAAATTACTTACACACCGAGTTTTAACTTTCTAGCATAAGCCGTTCTACAGTTACTATAGTTAGGAATAACATTCCCCACCCCCGTACCATACTACCTTATACAAAATTATATTTTGCCAACATGCCACTACTATAGCTCTATCCAAATACCAAGTTTCAGCTTTATGTCATTACAGGTTCTCGAGATATAAAAATCTAGAACCTTTTCTTTTTCACCCTCCCCCACTTTCACCCTCTACACCCACACCCTCAATATTTTTTATTCTGCTAGGGGTCTATTAGCCAAACTTTTTTGAGCACCGGACGATGTATACGTACGGCGGACAGATGGACTGAAAAATTTTTCATGTCTACTATTCATCAAACCTGACAAAAAAATTTTGAGAGTAGCAATTTTTTTATCCCTGCCTAAGTGGACTAACATACAGACTCCAACGCTTCTACCAGCTCTACTTGAAACATTTTCCCTAATGATGCCGCAACGTTTGACAGCATAAACAATGTAACTATTGCCTAATTTCACTGTCGCACTATCGTGCCGTGTATACAGCAGACTATGCTCGCACGAAAGTACTATCGTTAAAAACTATCAACGTGAAAACGGGGCGTAGTTGTACAGACCAATGAGTTTTAACTTAGTATCTCAAAGTTATACGCGACTTCAAATGCTTTTGCGTACGGCGGACAGACTAAAATGTTTGTTTTTTTGAGGTTTACTAGTCCTAAAATATGAAAATGTAAAATTTCAGGGCAATATTTTTTTTTTAATTTCAGGTATGTAATCCATGGTATATAGGTGGGTTTATAAAAGAGGATGTATGTACATATGTATATGTTCACTATAAACTCCTAAGGCGCTTGGATCCGATTTGGATGAAATTTTCAGGAAACATGTGGAATAGTCCTTCGAACTCATTTCACCGAATCGATAAAAAACACTGAATTTTAATCCCGATAATTTAAATATAACGTGGAATCTCAATATTTTTAACAGTTAAAGCTATTCACAATTACACTTTTATTCACAGTAACACCATTTTCAGACATTTTACGCGACTCTCCTGTGGCAATACTAGCAAGGCTCTTCGATCGACACTCATAATACCAAATATCAATCGACACGACAAGCTTGTCGACTATCGATTGTCGATCGTCACGACACTCATAATACGGGTGATTAAAACTAGGAAAGAAGAAGAAAAAGTGGCAAATAATAAAATCAGTTTTATTTAAGTAAAACAAAGCAATTTAGTTGAATTTCATCTCAAATATGATGATCCTAAGCCTCACTGGAATCTACCAAAAGTTGTTGACCCGTGTTACGAAAGCAAATGATGTCAGGCCCATCGACCGAACTTGTGATAACAATATAATTGCCATACCTCTCGATTAATTTAGTTTTGATGGTTTTTATACTGAGGCAATAGTCTTTAACGACGTTTCTTAACTCTGCTAAAGAAAATTTGTGTTTGCATCGGTTCTCCTCTAAATAGACGTATATACTCTCCATAGCTAATGATACATGGCAATCTTGAGGGCGGCCTATTTTTTTCCCCGAAGGTCTGGCAGGTAAGCAAAATTTTGAGTAACATGGTCGATGATACTGAGCCCCCGCTTTAAACAAGTCAATACCTTCGATTCGCGACAGCACCTGAAATAGTATTGTAGACTATTATACCTAATCTAAAATTGATTAATAACCTAGTCTTTCACTTCAGTAACACAGTCACTTATTTTGTTATATTTAATTGTTTAAAAAATAAAATTCTTATTACCTGTTTACTCCAGTCATCGGTAATTCTTTTAGCAGCTTTGATGATGCCCTGATTTCTATTTGATGCGCGAATTTTATGAACATTAATTCGTTTTCCTGGAGATTTTTTGCTCTCATTCTCCAAGAATATCGCTGAAATTTCTTCAGTACAAAATAAGCATTTACGTTGAAAATCAAAAGTTTCATTTTTTGGGATTGATAGAGCGCATGAAGTGGTTGGTCCAATACGTCTCTTCTGAACTGCCTTAATACATTTCTCGCTGCAATACAGTTTACGACACTTTTGATGCACTTTAATAGTTTGCAATCCAGTTAGAACCACGTATTTTCCGTCTTGTCTTTTTTCACTGCAGCTAATTAAGGACTTTATTCCTTTCTGTTTGACTTCGTCAGTAGGTCCAGTTGATAACGCACAATCACAAATAAAACAACACTCATTGAAATTTTCCATAGCAATAGGTTATTTAGGTACTGCACAGGCACTGATAACTCCAGGTGCAACTAAATGCTCGCTTTGAAAAACTTTAGTAAACTGATATTTAAATTTGTAAAACGCCGAAGAATGAGCTTCAGAAATATGATTGCTGAAATAGGGAGGGATGGACTGAAAGAAGCGGATATTATTCATCAGAAAACTCATAAAATTTAAGGACCAAAAACTAAAAAAGGACAAAGTATAGCCTAAAGGCCTAAACAGAACACGGACTTCGACCGCGCAGTTCCTGTCGTTTAGAATACTCAGGATTATATGGTGATGCCCACAACACCAACTACGCCTGCGGCTACGGCAAGGTAGGGAAATGGCCTGAGTCGAAGTTGAAGTCCAAGTTCTATTTAGTTCTTAAGTAAGATGTGCTCATTTAATCACTTGATTTGGTATCGTAAGGGTTCTCACCAGGTACGTGAAGCACCAATTAGTACGCAGTACCAAAACGTGAAAATACTTAATATCAGGACATAAAAGGTTCATTCTTAAACGAATAACATAAAAAGGATAGTGTCATAAACGTAAAAGATTAAAAGACGAGCCGGGTGTTAAAAATAAGACAAGAACGAAAGATATGCAAATCTTAACTTTAATATGTTTAATGGTTGGTCTTCTTAGTTTAGTTGTTGAAGACTAATTATGACGAAAATAGGTAGTGGACATCATATACCATAAACTTAAGAACGGCACATTCAGTATTTATTAAGGTGTCATTAATGAAATAGAAACCCTAAAATTTTGAGAGTTCATTCTAAATATGTACATTCAACTCTTCTTTTACAGGGTAGATAACTTACAACGAAAACCGTATAAAAAAAAAACATGCTACTCATATAATAAAATCATATACCATATGTATGCATTCCACAATTTGAAAAACCTGTGTAAGATGAAAAGATTTTAACGTGTTGATTAAAAAACCGTACAGTAAAAAAAAATCTATTGAATTTTACATCTTTTGGATAGTAAGTAAATATTCCACATCTTTTCAAGTAAATTTACATGGTCAGTAAATTTCAATTTGAAATCAATAAATTTCAGCTTTGAAAGTAGAAAATTCACTGGATAGTTTCTTGAATTTACACTCTACGAAAGTGTAGTGAATTAGCACTCTTTAAGATACACTTTTTTCTACTTCTAATATTATTTCTTACTTACTCGTAATAAGACCATGCTGTAGGTATGCATCGAGCCCGCGATCAATTCTATAGTTTTGCTGTCTAGGCTTAGCACTGGTACTCCACCGAAGGCGTTTCATTTTTGTTTCAGTAGAAAATCGTAGTTTGATATATTACATGTTTTCGTCGTAAGATTCAAGCACATACGTAAAAATACACAAAAATGAAAGTAATTTTCAACTCGAAAATAAATATATAGGTAGTTAATTTAATATGAAATGTTGTGTAAGTTTGTGAACCGTTGATGTAAATTTGTTATCTGTCGTAGCTACGATGTCCCAGAAGTGGAAGGGTCAATCTTTCACGTCTTATGCGGGTGTCCGGCAAACTTTATAAAATTTATTAAATGGTTTTAGGTTCCAGGAGTTATCATACTCAAATGGGAAAAACAATGGAGGAATAAAAACGTCTTAGTCAAGTAGGATGATGTCATCACTATCCATATACGATACCATACCATTCATGTAAATTGTACAGTTCAGTTGAAAAGTTCATGAATAATTTACTAATACCAGTAGATCGTGTAAAAATTATTGAACTGTGTACTTTTACTTGAAAAAATGAAATATACTGTAAATTTTAAGTAAAATATTGGATTTAAAATTCAATTTTTTAAAACAGTGCACATTACGTTATTAATTTCATAAAATATAATTCATTTATTGAATAAAAATAAATTAATTCATTAGTAAAAATTACATTTTTAATGAAAGATGTTTATAAAGCAAATTAAGTAACTATCGTTATTGTTTAAAAGTAGGCGTACACGTTTATTGCTGACTGAAGCAACATTGCTTTCATCTTATTATAATGAAAATATTAAAATACAATAAAGTCCAACTGATGAAATAAAACAACCTGGAGAATGTGGATCATTTCTCATACTTGGGATCACACCTTGTAAGAGACGGCAACGAACGGGACGAAGTAAATCAACGGATCACACTAGCAAATAAGGCATATTACATATTTCACGGTTCTCCTGATCTTAAAATCGAAAAAAGTGCGCAGGCTGAGCAAACTTCGCATATATAAAACCATAATAAGACCTGTGCTACGATATGCAAGTGAAACACTTTTGAACGACGAATTCTTCGAAGAATTTTGGGACCAGTAAGAGAAGGCACTGAATGGCGGATCCAGTACAACAACGAGTTGTACAGCATCTATGACGACCCAGCCGCATTGACTCTTATAAAATTCCGTAAGCTACAATGGGCAGGTCATGTGGAGCGAATGGATGCCGGAAGAATTCCCAAGCACACATTGAAAGGTAGAGCTCATGGCAAGCGACCGGTGGGAAACCCGCGAAAAAGATACGAGGACTCAGTTGACGCAGATTGCAAATCGCTTCTTAGATGCACAAATTGGAGATCGCTGGCGCTGAACCGAGATGACTTCAGACAATGTAAGCTGCAGGCCCTGGCCCGATTTGATGATGATGATGTAATAAAATTCGGGTATTTCCCAACTACATTTTGTTTTTGCACAATATATATTTTATGTAATAAACTGTAAATGTTTGTATGTTTATAAAAAAAAATTTAGGGTAAACATAGTAGTTATGTACAACAAAAAATTCGTGTAAAAAATTAGTTATTTGTTCTTCTTCGTGGAAAATCGCGCAAAAAGAACCGTGTAAAAAAAGAGTTGGGTTACGTAGAAATGATAGTTGGTCGCTGTTTCTACATTTGTACTACAAAGACAAGAGGGTAATTATTGAATTTATCGCATGACAATTATGAAAAGCTGCCAACAGTCTGGGCGCAACTTTACTATTTTTCGGTAGGACTTCGAACAAGTTCAATTCTGAGATGCGGTGTAGGTTACTTTGTGATTGAAAACCTAACAAAAAGTTCGGCAAGGTGCTAGAGTAGGGTCGCGCCAGAAAACTTACGCCGTTGCAACAAATAACATATGAATTAAATAATTGGGTCGTATTCCGAGATGCGGTCAACGGGTTGAAAAGGGAAAAGACTTGAAGATAGGTGATTATTACACAATCCCGTGGAAGTGAAAAGATATTCGATATCTGATCAGACCTGAGACATATATTAAAAAGTATACAAAAACCTTACACCCTCTTAGGAGTCGAATTTTAAAAAATCTTAAAAACACTTTCTAGATATTCATATGAAGAATATGTAGAATAAAAATAAATTCAATATTTGGGAAGAAATAGTAGATATGACGAAAATCGTGAAAATATATGCATTCTATTTTCACTGAACATTTTTTTTGCCTCCTTTTCGAATTCCAATGGATATTCAAATTGTTTTTATCGAAATTACTTTTCTACTTAATTTACATATATGTACATAGTTTGGAAAAACACCCCCCAACCCCCAGACCGCACACCCCTATACAACTTTATATTTTTGTAACATACTTACAGCTCTATCCATATACCAAGTTCATAGTTTATATCATTATAGGTTCTCGATATATAAAAAATCGGAACCTATTCCTATTCACCCTCACCCACCCTCACCCTCCACACCCTCTACACCCTCACCCACAAAAGGGTTCTATTAGACCTACTTCTAGTAGTAATTATAAGCATCTGTCTTTCACTGTTCTAGAGATATGAGACGTGATTTTTTAGAAAAATTATTATCCACTCCACTTTCATTCCCAACCGCCCACTTAAAAATGTTTACTTTCATCAAACTTCATTTGTCAACCTTTATACAGAAACCAGTTTTTTTTTGTTTATTGCTATTGGTTCGTTAGATATCGTAATTTAAAGTTTTTTACCTCCTACCACCGTACGCCACTCACCCCACTCGAAATTTTTTTTCCGATCTATTCTTCTAGTACACCTTCATATATTCATTAACTTTCAATTTTATGACGTTAACAATTTGGGAGATATGGATTTTAGAATGTGTCGATCTCCCCTTTTTCCCCTTTCGATTAAAAATCGTCCTATACTCCGCTCACCGATTTACAAGGTGTCGGAGGATCATTGTTCGAACTATTTTAATCTTAGGGTGAATTATTCGCTGATTTAGATAGATTTTTGTATGAAATAATTTAGATTTCTTAAAATATCTTAGAGGTAAAATCAATTGCAGTCCCTCTAGAATATTTTAGCGTCTTTGGTTTTAGAATTCGCTCACGTACATTTTTTTTCTCGGTACAATCAAGTGCAAACATAGCTCCACCCGAAACAATTTTTTTTTAATTCAATTTGGTTAAAGTGGGGTGCTAAGTTCACAGAGGTGTTTAGTAGTTGGGTTTAATGTAAAACGCAGTTCAGACATTATTAAAAACCGTTCATTTTCAACATGATAACCTTAAGCTGATAAGCGCCATAGTGCATACACAATAGTCGCAACCGCATTAATAATTCTGGTTCCTAGTTGGTTCATAATAAAGGAATGTCCTGAGAAGGCTCAGAAGTCATTAAGATTTTTCCAGGTTCTTAAAAGCGATGGTGAGTTTGACGACTACTTGGTTTCCGGCCTTCAAGATTCCCTTATTATTTTTCCGCCAGAAGTTTGAAACGCGAACCTTTCTGAAATGCGGTGCAGGTTACAATATGACTGAAAACCTATCAAAAAGATCGGGAAGCGGTTAGAATAGGGTGTAACATATGAATTACATAATTGGGTCATATTCTCGGAGTCTAGGGATTGAAAAAGGATAAAACTTAAAAATAGATAATTATTGAACAAGCCAGTGTAAGTGAAAAGATATTCGATATCTTATCAGACCTGAGCGATACAGCAGAATTCACGAAAAAGTATACAACAACTGCACACCCCCTTAAGGGTCGAATTTCCAAAAATCTTGAAAACACTTTCTAGGTATTTATATGAAGAATTCGCAGAATAAAAACGAATTCAGTATTTGGGAAGACCTAGTAGATATGGCGAAAACAGAGAAAATATCTGAATTCAATTTTCACTCATCATTTTTTTTGCCCCCTTCCGAACGCCAATGGATATTCGATTTTTTTTTAAAGAATTACTTTTCTAGTTGACTTACATTTACACACCGAGTTTCAACTCTCTAGCATAAGCCGTTCTAAAGTTAGGGAAAAACCCCGATATCATACCACCCCTAAAAAAATTATATTTTTCCAACATGCCACTACTATAGCCATATCTAAATACCAAGTTTCAGCTTTACACGATTAAGGTTCTTAAGATATAAACATCGGGACTTTTTCCTTTCCACTCTCACCCTCTACACACACACCCTTTTCCCTAGGCTGAAAACTAAAATATTTTTGGAATACTAACATAGAAATCATATATAATAATTGGAATAATAACATGAATGGGAAGGATATACCTAAAAATATAGATAATATTTATAAAAAAAATATAAAACAAAAAAGATATGACATACAAAATTTTCAATTCGTAGCTTAAACCCTTTATTTATAGGTTATAAACCCTTAGTTATCGGCCAATATTCTTGAACATGTGTTTTAAAGGCATTTTGTATGGCAGCTACCCGAAGGAATGGGACGATTTTTCCCGTTAACGAACTTAGCCTTACAAATTCAACCAAACATTCAAAATTTCAAGATCGTAGATCAATGCGTTCTTGAGTTATCGTGCTAACGGGCGGACGGTCAGACGGACGGACGGACGTCAAGCGGATGAGGATTGGTTCCATACGTTACATATTTTTCGGCTGGATCAAACTTATAATACTCTATTTGATTTCATCTAGACTCAAGATTCTAAAGTATAAAAACTTTTTAGGTGGTCGACAGACTATTACTAAAAATCTCGACACACTAACTCAACTAGGACAGTCAATATAGGAGTTCCACAAGGTTCAATTCGTGGACCTAAATTGTATCTTCTGTATATACACAATCTACAGTTCACAGGACTTAAAACCGAATATATAACTTATGCCGATGAGACATTACTTCTTTACAAAAGTAAAAATCCAGAACAACTACAGATGTTAATCAACTATTACATGCTCTTTAGACAAACTAACAAATTAGACATTCATTTTAAACTAGAAATAGAAGGAGTGCAACTAACGAGAGCACAGGAAACAAAATACTTAGGGCTGACAATTGACGACAAACTCACTTGACTTCACTGGACCAAGAAATACACAACTTTAACACAAGTACGAAATCTATTAAAAATCAACATGTTCCGAGGACAGAACTTAGAAAGGATCACGTCTTTGAGGCAATACGAGAATATAAGGCCTTACCGATAAATATACAAATGGCAAAGAATGTGTTTCAGTTGAAACGTCTTGCAAAAAAGCATCTTCTATGACAAAACTAGAAACGGTATTAAGAATTATTGCAATAACAAACGACCTGGAAGCAGATAATTAGTCAGGCGGATTCTCGAAGATTTTAAGGAATGGTTGTAGATTGTGTTCTTGCATGTATCAAGCCCCGTTTTCACGGCGATAGTTTTGTATGATAGTACTTTCGCGAAAGTATAGCACGATGGTATCATAGTGTGATAGTGTGACAGTCTGCGGTTTACACGGCGCGATGTGCGATAGTGAAACTAGACATGTCACTTGTCTATCACGTACACACAAAATCAAAATTATATTTTTTTGCAATTAGCACCACGTAATCACAAGATCGAAATTATTATTGAATATTTTTATGTTTTGAAATTATTTTTTTTAATGTCAATGTCAAGATAAAATTATCGTGATAGTTCTATTAACTATCTCGTCAAGCTTGATAGTGCGATAGTGCTATCATGACAGCGCGAAAGTAACTATCGAGAAGTGTTCATGGTGATAGTTATGACGATAGTAATTATCATGACAGCAACCATCGCAAAAACTATCACCGTGAAAACGAGGCTTCACGTGTTCATTTTTAAAACTTTTCATAATCCTCTCCCCTTTACATTTTTATTTGTTTATATTTATTAATAATTTTTTGTCTGAGCCAGGGCCGTCTTAAGATATTCGGTGCCCGTGGGTTACTAAAAATAATGCACCCTCGTCATAAGAATATATAATTTTGAAGGCCAGTTGAGGCGGAAAATACAAAATATTACAGTTTCAGATTTTAACAATTTTATACGAGGGGCAGTCAGAAAGTAAGTTTAAGGGTCCGATTAGGGGAGGAAGGAGTGGTCAAAACAAAAAAACAAGGTCATTTTCGGAAAATTCAGACATTTTTTTATTTTTCTACAAAGTTGCCATCTCTCTCAATACATTTTTTGTATCTACAAACTAATTTCGTAATTCCGACGTCGAAATGTTTTGCGTCCAAATTTTTAAAGTACGCTGTGACTGCTTCGGTGATGCCATCAGTCGTGTCGAATCATATGCCGCCAAACGCTGTTTTCATCGCCGGGAAAAAGGTGGAAATCACTTGGGGCCAAGTCAGGGGAATAAGGAGGATGCTTAAAAACGTCTCATTCAAATGAGGCCAATTTTTCTTCGGTTAAACGGGCAGAATGCGCGGTTCACATTTGGACGCTACTTCCATCGGCGTCTCCATTTTAAATCGTTGTAAAAAACACAAAAATGACTAATCGGGCTCAGCGATGCGTCAAATTGGTTAGGATTGATGAGAGTACAACCTCCTAAGATTTCGTTAGTTTATCTTTTCACCACGGGGAGCGCTGCCACCCGTAAACTTACTTTCTGACTGCCCCTCGTACCTTCGGATTTGTAAAGGTTGAATGATTCTGTGTTTCGTTTCGACTGTACAAATTTTTCTAAAGAGGCGTATAATCAAATAATGCATTAATTGTAGTACCTATCAACTTTTTGATGTGATATATTAGTTTTATTTATGATTTCTAATATTTCGCTCTATAATGCTACCATAATAGCAGTTTCCAGTGAGTTGAACTCATATAGCTCTATGGTTGAACTCATTTAACAACCCTTCAACTTTTCTTGCACGCTTTTGAAAATTATCTTAGAAAATTTTATTTAAGGGGTTATGCCACTCTAGAGTTTTAGAGAAATCGAGTTTTTTTTTTTTTATTATTTTAAATGGTCCTCTAGAACCTCAAAAATGCTGTCCCAAAAGATTATGGTCGAAAAAAGTCTCTAAGAACTCGGTTTTCGAATTTTAGTACAAAGCATATTGCAAAATTACTCATGATTTTCTACTTCTCAAAACTTCATACGCGTTTATCTCAAAGCTACATTTTTCAAGCTGGCCGGAAACATAGCACAAGCAATTTTCAACCGATTCACTTGAAATTTTTAATATATCCTTAAAACAATATTGTCCATCAGAGTACATAGGATTTTTTTTGTGTATAGTGCATAGTTAATTGGTTATTAACAATTTTCTGACGATTTTTTAGGCAAATTTCACACTTTTCACTTCAGAAGTGCGCCATTTGGCTAAAAATCAAAATATCGAGAAAAAAAATCCTACGTACGTACTCTTGTGGCTGTTGTTATATGTAATCGAAATAAATTTATTAGCTTATCATAATTCAAAAAGTGCAGGCACTAGGTGTCCAGCCATGGACCCCGGGAAAAAACGGAGACGTCATCGCAAAAACGCTACACAGCCGCCATTTTGAATTTAATCTCTTAAAAAAAATACTTTACATACACACGGTCACAAAAGTCTTCATACACCGCTTAATTATGTTATATAAAGAAAACAACAAACACTAGATTCAAATCAAAACAGCTAGAACATGCAATAATATGAAACAAACAATAAAGGAACAAAAAATACCAAAAAAATCCGTTATTTCTTTAGAAAAACGAAAAAAGGAGCGATGAGCACACCACAAAAGTCTATATACAGCAAAATTTATTCTTTGAAATTTTAACGTCAAAACAAACAAAAAATCATCCCTGGAGGAAAGAGATCTACATATGCATAGCACATCTATGAATGCGAACTTTAACCCTTTGCCCTTCAGCCTATATCTCATGTAGAGATACCTGCAACTCCACGATTTAATTAGTGGATCGCTTGCTGCAAATTCAAATGAAAATGCAATTCAGGAAGTGCAAGAGCTTCTTTGCATTCTTTTGGGAAATGCAGAAATTTCGCATGGTGAGATCCAATCATGGCTGCATGAGGAGAAAAATAACTTATGCGATAGTTCTTCTGAGGATGAAAGTCTAGGAAATCTGGATGAAGTAAGATCTATCGTATCGCATACTTCCGCTATACAAAGCGATGGATGGGCACAGGAAAATAATATAAGCGCAAACGCCTTATTAACATTGCACGACATACGGAGTACTGCAATAAAATAATCTTGCACTGCTTTGCGTCAGACAAAAATAACATCATTTTTTCAGAACAATAAATAATGCTAATTTTAAAAAAATAAATAAACAATTAAAATATTTTCTTTTCTACGCTTCGATTAATATGTATGAATTGAATTCACGATACCCTTGATCAATGTTTTTTTAAGTCTGGACTGTAAGCTTAATTTTGGCATTTTTTTCAACTAAAATAATTAAATACAAATTATTATCCTTAAAAATATGTTTGTAGTTATTAATTTACATGTTATGCCAATACAATTACAAATATTATATTGCTGTAATATGCTAACTAGTTATGTCTCCGCTAATGTGAATTCCTCGATAAAGTGAACTACCTTCGTTTTAATTAGTTCACATTATCGAGGTAGTACTGTATAACATAATTAAGCGGTGTATGAAGACTTTTGTGACCGTGTGTAGTCAATAACATGTATTATAAATATCCATTTTTGCAATACCGATTTATTTTGTAGTTTTTCTGAAAAAGGTTCCGAAAAAGGACTATTTTTTTAGCCTCTAGAGTGACTTAACCCCTTACAGTACATACATATCTTTAAAATTTCCATAAAAGTTAGATAGAAGCAAAAAATTTAAATAATTTTTTTTTCACTAGTTCTTCGAGTACCTACACAAATTTGTAAAAGATTCGACGATGATAAGGTCACACTTTTGACGATTCTTGATTAAATAGCACTTTTCTTATAAAACAATTGAGAACCACTACAATGTTCTTCAATTTTTTGACCCAGATCGCATTGAGATTTATTTTATTTATTTTTGAATTGGTTTTTATTTATTTTTGTGTATTAGAGTATTAAACCTTGAAAAGGATAATTTTTATTGCGACAACCTTCCTCTTTAAAATATTTTATTTTGTTTTTCTATGATAAAAATTACCAGGGAAATGCATTTTTAAAGAGGTCCCGGATACCGTTTTTGCGAAAACTTTAACATACTATAACTAACGAAAAAAATGAGATAGAAACAAACAATTTAATTTCAATTATTTTTTTCACTAGTTCTTAAAGTACAAAAGTTTTTTAAAAGAATCAGAGATGGTAAGGTCACAAATTTCGTCATTTTTGGCGATTCTTGATGGAATGACCCTATTACCTACGCAATATGTTGTCTTGTAGTCTTATATCACGGTTCTGTTCTGTGCTTGCACCGCAGAACTACAGTAATTACAGTCCACATTGCATTAGAGTAAAAAAAATATCGGAGAACGGTTGAAGTATGTATAATAATTGACTTAATCCCTTCATGCTACGTGGGCAAGTAATCCCCATCTCAAGAGTACGAGACAATACAACCTCTTAGCTGAAGCCGAAGCAACAGTACCGCCTCACAACCCAGTGAAATGAACAAGATTGCCCCGTTTCGGGTACACTTTCTCAGCTCAAGGAGCCGGAGACATTAGTGCCACTCAGCTCAATGAGCTAGAAAAATTTCACCCATATCAACATACACATGCGTGTATGACCTAATAATATACTTTAACCCCTAGTACTCCTCAGACAGTGCAACGCACTGGTTAAAGAGGTAGTACAAAAATAAATTTAATAAAAAAGTAAAGTTTTATAATAAATATTAGTAGTTAAAGTAATAAAGTGATAAATAAGGAAAATTCAAAAGATCAAAATATTAAGAAATACATGCAAATTAAAGAGAGTTTTTATTTAAGAAAAAATAATTTAAAAAAAAATAAAATAATAATAATAAGATAAAGTACGTATACATGCGCTACAACAACACAAAACCATAACCGTTTCTTCAAGCGTCTTTCAGGACCGCTTCTCTAGGAAATATCCCTTCACTTGGGCTTTGAAGTCGGCAATACTGGTTGCATTTTTTATGGAGCTGGGTAAGGAATTGTACTCAATGATTGCTTCATATAGTGGGTCTCTTCTCAGACGATTCGTTCTTGGTCTACATAGATTTACAATATTGTTCGCATTACGTGTGTTAAATTGATGCAAGTCTTTAATCTGGCGTATGGTAAGCGGGGTTTTAGTTTTTTTATTCAGAGATTTGTAAATGAATTTTACTCTCTCAAGCGCTATGAGTTCATATATTGTTAGCTTCTTGTAGTCAGAGTAGAGAGTCAACGAAGGCGTCAGTCGAGGGAGATTGTATATCGCCTTGATTCCTTTGTTCATCAATCTTGCAATTTTTTCCAGATTATACAAAGCTGTTTGGCTCCAAGAGAGTAATCCATAGCTAATGTTGGAAAGGACGAAGGCATTGAATATGAGATCCTTCACCTGATATTCAATATGATGGGTGCGTCTTAATAATCCAATAATGGGTGCTATTTCTTTGCGTATTTCTGATATATGAGTTGTCCAGTTTAGGTTTTCGTCAATAATTAATCCTAGGTACTTAGTCTGGTTGACTCTAGAAATTTATTTGCCACCAATTTCAAGATGAAGTTGAATATCTGGCTTGTTTTTCAATTTAAAAAGTATAAAATTTGGTGTTGTGGCATTTAGAGATAATCTATTCCCATTTAACCTTCTATTGAACGTAGTAAGGTCATTATTGATTTCCTGTTCTAAGATTACCTGTCTGTCACTCTTACTATACAACAGCAGGGTGTCGTCCGCAAATGTAATGTATTTCCCCGAGAGTCCCGCATTTTGAAGGTTATAAATATATATCAGATACAAAGTCGGTCCCAGGATCGATCCTTGTGGAATTCCCAAGTTTATGAGTTTTTCTTCGCTGTAGATGTCCATGTTTCTTGTGATATAAGTCCGGTCAAGTAGATAGTTCTTAATTAAGGCGTTTGGTTTTCCACGAATACCTAATTCCTCAAGAGTACTTAGTAATAGATCATGATTAACTGTATCAAAAGCCATGAAAACTGAAGCTACGTAGTTGCCTTTGTCAAGTCCTTCATTAATGTATTTCATGGCATCCAGTAAAGCTGCGGATGTATTACTTTATTTTTGGAATCCATATTGGCTAGGATCAAAACCACCGGTACTTCTGATGAACTTTACTAACTGTGTATTAATGACTTTTTCTATAATTTTGCTAATCGTGCTGGTAAGTGCTATAGGTCTGAAATTATTAGAATCTTTTTTTGAGCCACTTTTATGGATAGGAGTAATAAGCGATTTCTTTAAACAGTTGGGAAATGTACCATGTGCCATAAGCTCATTGATTGCATTTGAAAGCGGATCTGCAATAATTGTTTGAATGGTCCTTAAGTCTGTAGATGTTATTCCATCAATACCCGGTGCAGTATTATTTTTGAGTTCAGAAATAATGGACTCGATTTCGTTCTTGTTTGTCGGAAATAAATACATCGATTTGGATTGATGTTGGCAACTTATTCTACAAGATTCAGGGGGTAAATCGTCTGCCAATGTTGTGCCTACTGAGACAAAATGATTGTTTAGGGAATTTGCTATTATGGTGGGATCACGCATAGTTTCGGAAGGCGTATCTAACTCCTGTACTCCTATGTTATCTGAGTGCAGCTTCTTCCCAAGGCTTTCATTAATTATGTTCCATAATTTTCTCGAGTCACCATTAATAGTTGGTAATTTTTGATTGTAATAATTTTTTTTTGCTTCTTTTATTCTATTATTTATTTCATTCTTTAATTTATTATATACACATGACAGAGTCGGGTTATTAGGATGAAGTTTAAGTTTTTCGTATGTTTTTCTTTTGTTTTCAATCAGCCTTAATAAATCATTAGTGATCCAAGTAGAATTCCGTGTTCTTCTTCGCACTGATTTCGTAGCTGCAGCCTTAGCAGAAATGATAGCTGCCATAATATGTTCAATTGATTTACTCTCTAGATTTTGAATATTTAATGCCGCTCGTTGAATGAAAGTCTTTTTATTTAGAATATTTATGCGATTTGATGTCCTTTTTTGTTTTGATATTCTTATGTTTCTTATTGTCATAGTTATCGTTTTGTGATCGAGTCCTGGCCAGTCCTGCAATTCTATTGAATGATGTATCTGTATTTGTGCTATGTGTATGTTTAGAAAATTCGGAATTCCTCTTACGTCTCCCCCCTGTATCCACCAATGACCTGAGGTCTATAGGGCATCATGATAAGCTAGTTAATTTCTTTAGAAATATGGGTTGTTTAGGGGATGTTTAGTGACCTGCGAGACTCCGAAGGGATAGCTATGGGCCCTTTTTGGAGACTAGTGTGCGTGGTGGCTCAGTGCGTCGCCCCTTCCTAAAACTAAAACTTGTAGAAATAGAAATAATTCAGTTCCTTGTAGGCAATATTCCACCCAAATCTCCAATCAAATTTAAAGAATGTGCTGCACAGGGTACGTACTATAAGTGGAAAGATTGTTTAGATTTAAGGCGCGCTTGGAGGCCGCTGTACTCGAATATAGAAGCACTCTCATAAGACTGTCCTCTAAAATCTTCCAAATTAAATATCTATATCAGAAAATAGCTTAAAATACAATATTCCATTTCTTCGTTCTTGTGGCCAGTATTTTCTAAAAATTTTAAAACAAAACATCAATAAAAATTGCCGCCCCAAAAGGCTTGCGCCCCCAGGGCTATAGCCCATTTTGCCCTGAGAATTTCAGATTGTTAATCAGTGTTGCCATTTTAGCAGAAATTCTGCTAAATTTAGCAGAGAAAAATATTTTTTAGCAGAGGAAATTTTCGGCAAAAACTTAGCAGAACTTTTAGCAGAATTGAAAGGAAACCCATTCTGCCGATTCTGCTAAAATCGTTGTTTTTATTAATGATTTTTTGGTTATTTTTCGCCGCCAGAGAAGTTTTTGGTTCGAAACAGCAACATGAAAGTTCGAATGGGATCTATCGCTGTCATGACTACTGTCAATGAGGACATGAGAGTTGAAAATCCTTCACTGAAGAAGCAAGTTTAACACTGTGTTGGACTAGAATTGAAGGCGCTGTTTCGTCATCGGATGATATTGACTCAACATTGGCAGTACTATAGCTAGAAGATCTATCGTTGTCGGGCTTTCGTGTTATAGTTTCGCACTAGAAACTCCTCTGACGTCAAAAAACAACCATGAAAGAGAGGAAATAATAGTTTTTCTTCTTCATTCGTATATATGTACTTAGTACATTAATTTGAAACTTTTCCGAAAACGAAAAAGATTTTAATTTTTCATAAATAAAAATTAGGAAAAAAATGCTGTTATGTAAAAAAATTTTTCACTATTTTTAAATTACTTTATAAACTAAACTTTGATATGTTTTAGTATGTGGGCAACCAAAATTTTTGACATTCGGAACTTAAAACTATAAAAAAGACCGATTTAAAATTTTTGACTTTCAGGTCTATTCATGACTTGAGTCACAAGTCACAAAGTAGGTGGAAAGTCACAATTTATTCAAAATTAATACACAATTGTGACTATCGACCTACTTTGTGACTTGTGACTCGATCCTGAATAGTACTGTTTATTCACCCAGTTCGAGCCGCGATTATGTCATGTTCAGCAAATGGGCGCTTTGCGCAAACTACCTTTTGCGCGACCCAGCGAGGCTAAATGGATTTAAACTCTCTTTTCGCGTTCATGTTTTGCTGACGCACGCTACGTTCCAACTACTTATTGCTCATCCCTACGGGACTAAAGGGATTTACAAACCCTTTTTCACATTTATATGTAAGAAAAATGTCGAATGGAACCGTCATGGCAGTTTGAATTGTACTGAGTGAGGTAAAATTTTTAAATCAAAACATCAAAGGTTAGTTTATAAAGTAATTTAAAAATAGAGAAAATTTATTACATTACTTTTTCGCTTGTTCGTTCCTACAGCATTTTTACCGTTGTAATTAATCAACGATTTTATGAAAATTAAGTATACTTAGTACACAAATTTTACTAAAGGATAGTTAGCGGAATTTTTAGCAGAAATTGGATGAAAAGCATTCTGCTAAGTCTGCTAATTTTAGCAGAATCATAATTTTTTTCTGGTAGCACTGTTGTTAATACGGTTTCCAGTTCATTGAGCTGAGTGACAGCATTTTCACCAGTTCTCTAAGCTGAGAAAGTGCTCCCAAATGACGATTTCTTCTAAAACTCTTGAGTTCGGAAGGAATCGCCCATTTTGCATGAAGTTAGTCCCTTCATGCATTATTATTATTATTATAAGACAATCGTCCTGAAGACTATAAAGGTAGTAAGTAAATCTTTTGAAAAGCCTTGCAAGCGGTTGAACAGCTCAGCCATTGTGAACAGCAATGTCCGCTAAATATAAGTAACAGGAACATAGGGTCAATCGTAATATAATCCGAACAGGACCACTCAATTATCTTATTGGAAAACTTAAACGCAAGGGAAAAAAAAGGTTACATTTCGGCACAATCCGATCGGCCTTGAAATTTAGTTCCTAATTGGGTGGTTCTCGGTAGTCAAGTGAATCCATCTTTCATACATATCCAATAATAATTCAACAAACTTAGCCCACGAAAGCTGAACTGCACTCATTGAACAAATAAATTTAAATGCAATTGTTACAAATTTGAACAAACTCAACGACTTAACCTAAAAAATGTTTCAGTCTATGTTTTGGAAAAGAAAGCAATTCGGAATGAAAATAAAAGAAGGTTTGATATTCTTAACACTACTTACATGAAACTCAAGCTTTTCTTTACAATTTTCACGGTCCTTAAACCACTTTCGCGGCTTTCAATTTTCTTCTCCATTTCCGCCGAACAACACTGAACAAGATCAGACCAACAACAAAAATGATTTTCCAAAATTTGCAACGTCTTGTTTCGACTGCACATCCCCCAACAGATGTCGCCGCAACGAACCGACAAATTCTAAAACTTGCACCTCGGTTCGAGACCATACTAACCGGTTTTAGTACCGCCATACATTTTTCCAGCTGGAGACGACCTTTACAATAGAAAAGTCACCCGAACAGAAATTCGCGCGGTGATTCAGTGATCGTGCGATCTTCAAAGTGCAAGTGTTTATTTCGGGATTGTTGTTCCGCTCCGTTTTGAATTAAAAAAGAAAAGTGATTTGAAAATGTCCAAGTAAGTCGAGTGCGGGTTTAGCTAACCGTCCAACACCGGTTCAATTTCATTAAATAACTATCCCTAAAATGTCCACAGAAAAGCCGACATTGCGCTGATCGGCCTGGCCGTGATGGGACAGAATTTAATTCTGAACATGGACTCCAAAGGGTTTGTAGTATGCGCCTACAACCGGACTGTCGACAAGGTAAGCCGCTCCACCTATTCCGTGACCCAAAATCCGAGGCTAATTCATCGGCCTTTCTAATAAATCCGCTTGCAAATCAAAACAGGTCACTCAATTTCTGAACAACGAAGCCAAGGGCACGAATATCATCGGATCGACGTCGCTCCAGGACATGGTCAGCAAGTTGAAAACACCGCGAAAAGTTATGCTGCTCGTTAAAGGTAAGTTCGCAAGTATCGACGTCATGAAAATCTAATTACCGAACGGCAGGTGAGACACGATCGTGTCACGTGACAACGACGATGGTTTCTCCGGTTTCACGAACTTCTCGGCCGGTAGAAATTTGCGTGCTGTTTTTTTCTTTCTAGCTGGGAACATTTTTCAGTGCCTCAAGGGCACATGGAATCGTTCGATAGCGAGCGTAATGGCAGATTTGTGTCAGTGAAAGTTTGCTTCAATGGAAGCTTTGTTGCTAGCATAAGTCGTTCGGGAGATAGTCAGCAACGACTCTGAAATCATGTCTGTGATTCCGAAATGGAGTGGCTGATTTTTAATCTATGAGGTGTTCGTAACCAAGCGCATTTTTATCGCGCCAGATTTTTTTCGTAGCTTCTGCCCAATAGTAGATTTAAAACTGTATCGGAACCGTTTGTTTGGAATCTAATTTTGTCTGTAGATTGTATAGAGTGGTGTAAAAGTCATTTCAATGACTTTGCTCTTTGGCGCGGTTGGAGCTCTAATTAGACGTTAGTTTGATCCGATCTGAGTCTTTCCTCGTAGATCCGTAGTCGTTTTTTTTTTCAGGAACAGGTGGTCGGCCTTTCCAAGCCCCTTTTCTTTAATAACTCTGCTATTAGTTTTAAGCCCATACATACATAGTTAGTTCTTCGCGTGCTATATACGCTGAAGATAGGAATCCTTTTGTTCACATTTTAGGTGTGTTGTTTTGCGCTGTAGACCAGTGTATAAAAACCACCTGAGCGTAAAAGAAGAGACCTTTCTTTAATTTGGTTGAGGTTTGCTTTGACGCGAGACCTAGCTGCTGTATTCTTTTCAGCATATCTTGTTAGTCCACTATCTCCACCAGGGCCGGATTACCATGACCGTTACCCAATATTTTCGCTCAGCCAAACAACATAGGATTCGGCAACGTCTTTCCGGCCTAAGGGCGTCAGGCAACTGGAAACCTCTGGCAAAACAACCATCATTCATATGAATCGTTACCGAGTAACAAAATATTTAAGTCAATAATATCCGAACTGTTCGGAAAGGTTCCAGTGTCTATGTCGCAAATTTTCCAATTCTACTACCAGCCGCCGTTTCCGATAGGCTTGCGCAGTTCAAGTCTTCTCTAGGACCTTTTCCTTTTCGTCTCCAAATAAGGTCACCTCAATCTGCAATTCCAGCACCTCCGGTCACACTCCAGGAATACTTCAAGAATCCTCCGCTGTTTTCGAGCTTGGTCAATCTCTCCTATCTCTAAGCTGGAACCTCTCCTCGATTCGAAAACTAGACTGCCTTGCTTCAATCCCTGAAACATCACGCTACCCTATTTTATCAAATCATCAGGAATCCTCGACAGTTCTTACCCTTTTCTGAAGGAATTCTCGACTGTCGTCGAATGGCTGTTCCAATATTTTTCCGACTGGCAATTGCATTGATGAATTTTGTAAAAATTTCGACAAACTACCATGGATTTCGATTCGCGATGATTCCGAACTCTTACTTTGACCTAGATATCTCCAGATTCAACTACGGCTTGCATTACCCACAAAATAAATTATATCACGGCTAAGAGTATTAGTGTGTTCGTATTATTTGCTTTCAGTTTGGGCTTACCACGCTCTACTAGGTTCTCGGCTGTGGGTGATAGTAGCTGGAGACGAGTTCGACGAGAAACCCTGCCAGAATACTTCCGAATCCGGTATCCGAAGATCAGTTTAAAACTAAAGCTAAAAGTTGCTTGAAACAAGTTAATTAACCGTCAACTCCAAATGCCCACAATGACAGTCATTCCTTCATCCTTCATAAAACCTAGAAAGGGAATTTTGAGGGAGTAAATTCATTCATTAACACAAATTAACACGTAACACTCTAACTCGTAAGTCTTAACTGTCTGTGCGGGAATGTTCCCATTCAATGTTCATAACATTGCTTAGTTTAAACATTCTACCCATATAAACCAGTAAGGCCGAAGTGCTGAGCTTTTTAGCGGTCAGTCTTTTCCCAACAAATCAGCCAGTCGAATATGACGTCTTAACTGTGCCACCAATTCGAACGACCGGCAGTTTCGAATTTCGACAATAAAATCACTGACATCCAAATCCAAAGTACCTTGAGGATTAGTTTGGCACTTCAAGAGAGATGATTAGGGAGCCTTTAATGCGTATTTTCGTTATTTGGGTTCATGCTTTTAGCCTAGTATCCAGATCGAGTGAAATTTCGCTTTCCATATATGTAACTCATACGAGCGAATTGCTAGTGAACAATTTTTTCGTTATCATTTCACTTGCTAGTATAGTGCACGTCCCGACACTATTCTAGAAATCTAAGAAAGCGGAAACTTTGTTCATGCTAAAAAAATAATAAATTTTGAGAATCAAGTAACCGCGAATTCGATAAGAAAATAAAAGCAATTTTTATTAGTCACTCGAATTATTACTTTCAAATCAAAAAGTTTGTAATAAAAAAATAATAAATAATTATAAATATAGATCGTTTAAGATCGACTAACAATTAAAAATAACTTAAATAATAATAACTACTAAACTTTAAATAAACCTTTTTAAATAATATTTTATAAAAATATAAAAGTTTTATTTGTGTTAAATGAATATTTTTGGTACAGAAGTTAAATAATTAATTGTGTTAATAGAAACTAACACTAGTATCCAATTCGAGAGAAATTTTCTTTATTTGGAGTTTATCAAACAGATGGCATTGGTCAAAGACTCCGCAGCGAAATGAGCATGCATTTTGCGGTGAAATTGTAGAGTTTTGTCTCGTTTTGAAGTGCAAATGAAAATGGAAAATATAAGTCTGTTCTTTTTGCCTGCACTTCTTACACTTTGTTACAGTTTTTAAACTAGCTTTCGAGCGAGTGCAGAAAAGTGTAAAGGCTGAATGGGGTGAGGACAAGAGTACTGTTTTAGTATGAGTTTGTGTCATTGCTGTGATGTCAAATTTTGTTTAGAAAAATTAGTGCAAAAAAGTGTAAAAAGTGCAGGCAAAAAGAGCAGATCTATTATTACATGGCAAACTGCATTAGAAAGTCCCTTAAAAATATTTCAGTTCAGTATTGTTTTCCAATGACGAATAATGTACCATACTATCATTCGAAATTCTTTTTCTCCATCATAAAGATATATCTGCACCGTTTTGGCAGAAGTTGATATGTCCAAATTTCATGATTTTACAGGAAGCCAAATCAAAGGTTTGAAACCTCATTAAACATACGTGCTAGCTCATGTGGGACTGCTATTTTTTTTTCATATACTATAATATCTTAAAATTGAAATTAAAGAGGTATAATAGAGTTCGAATCTTTTTAAAGTGCATTTTATGTATAATTTTCACGCTACTACCCGACATATCAAGTTCGGCCATAACATGTTTCATAAAGCAGTGTTTATCCAACATACAAACACTCAGTGCGAGTGTGCCAAACCTGATCATATCAACTTCTGCCAAGTCTCGTTCTATTAAGCAAGCGTTGATATGGGACATATCTTGTTTTGGCGTACCACAAATTAAATATTTTAGGACATACCAGCTTTTTAGATAGCCGTTTAACAACCTTCCACTTATCGCAGACATATTATTTTTTGCTAACATGTTCAGAAAGTCTTAAAAGACATATTAAGTAAAAAAACTTTTTTTTTAAAAAAAAAACCGACATATCAACTTCTGCCAAAACGGTGCAGATGTATACTGGAGATGGCAAGCAGCGATTGAGTTGAAGGCAGATGTCATCGCATTCACTTGCACGCAAAACTACAAAAAACATACATAACGCACTTGTTTTGTCTCACTCATTCACACGCTAAGTCAACAACAATTTGATATAACGACCCTGTTTTGTCTCACTTTACATCGTGTTTTGGCTTTAAAGCGCTTTGTACAAAACCGGTGGCTGGTCGTCTCCACTAGCTCTATGTTCTCCATTCACCCTCGATAACGTTACATTCTTCATCGAATTCATCAGCATATACATAATTGCGTCGATGTTATTTTCTTAATACATCAAAAAATTACGGAAACAATTTTTTCTGGCTGTGGTGAGCTGTCAAAGATGTAAAAAAATCAGAAAATGAAAGAGTTTTAAGAAAGCATTACCGATTTTTGTGACACCTTTGCGGGGGTGCTGACTGGGTGGGTCCTATTGTTGGGGTGTCTGACCATTATTTTTGTGTTTCTCATTGTAAAAACCACTCCGTGGTAAATTTTCAGTCTTCTTAAAACTTTTGCATGACACTCGCTTCGATTATTGCGCGCATAATAAAAGAAACTATAAACACCCGATTTTTGCGACACCTTTGCGAGGGTACTGACTGGGTGTGTTCTACTGTTCGGGTGTCTGACCATTGTTTTACTTTATTATGTATAATAATAAAGTATTTTTGTTTCTCATTGTAAAAACTACCCCGTGGTAAATTTGCAGCTTTCTTAGAACTCTTGTATTCTCTATTGATTGTGGATTGTTGCATTTCGATTGTTGCACGGATGGTAACAGAAACCACTAGCACCCGATTTTTGCGACACCTTTGCGGTGGTGATGACTGGGTGGGTCCTACTGTTGGGATTTCTGATCATTGTTTTTTTGTTTCTCATTGTAAAAACTGCCCCGTGGTAAATTTTCAGCGTTCCTAAAACTCTTTCATTTTCTGATTTTTTTACATCTTTGACCGCTCACCAGAGCCAGGTGTCCCACGTCAAACCTGCTGACTCTAGTATATTTACATACATCCTAAATGTAAACAAATACTAAAATATTAGCTTTCCTAATACTCTTGCGATTTTTTGTCCCGAGCTTTTGGACTATTAGCACAGCCTGCAAAATTCTATATAACATCCAACCGAATGCTCGCGTTATAGAGTGGTTTGAAGATTCTGGGCACTTATCTTTCTTTAACTTTTGGTATGTCAAGAAGTTTGGATATGGATTAATATTGCTTTTTCTCCAATAGGAAATGGTTGCCACTGTCTTCGTTATCATTACCCGATAATTAATCGGTAAATTAAACACGCTGTATACCTACATATGTTGAGTCCCAGCTAGTGTTTACTATACGTTTATCTACCTAACATGCGCGGCTGTTCTTTCAACACCCATAGCCAACCTAGCTACCCACCTTTCTTCCGTTCAATTATATATCTGTATAACAAAGAACAACAAAATCAAAGACGTATTAACCCCTAATTATATTTTAGCCGGTTCCGCTGTTGACGACTTCATCGCGCAGCTTGTCCCACTCCTTTCATCCGGAGATGTGATTATCGACGGCGGCAACTCCGAATATCAGGACACAGCACGTCGATGCAATGAGCTCAAGGCCAAGGGAATTTTCTTCGTCGGATCCGGCGTTAGTGGCGGTGAAGAAGGTGCCCGTTACGGTCCATCGTTGATGCCGGGCGGTCATAAAGAAGCGTGGCCCTTAATCAAAGACATTTTCCAATCGATTTGTGCCAAGTCAGGCAGCGAACCATGCTGCGAATGGGTCGGCGAAGGTGGTGCAGGTCACTTTGTCAAAATGGTACACAACGGAATCGAATACGGCGATATGCAGCTAATCTGCGAAGCGTACGATCTTATGAAACGATTGAGACTATCACAACAAGAAATGGCCAAGGAGTTCGACAAGTGGAACAAAGAAGAGTTGGATTCGTTCTTGATTGAAATCACGCGAGATATTTTAAAATACGAAGACAATAAGGGTCCGTTGTTGGAACGGATTCGTGACAGTGCCGGTCAAAAGGGAACGGGCAAATGGACTGCTATATCGGCATTAGAATATGGCGTACCGGTCACTCTAATCGGTGAGGCAGTCTTCTCTCGTTGTCTATCCGCGTTGAAAGATGAACGTGTCAAGGCCAGTAAAGTATTGAAAGGATCACCTTTCCCGGCAGAAGTGAAGAACAAAGCTGAATTCTTAAATCACATCAAACATGCTCTTTACTGTTCGAAAATTGTATCGTACGCTCAAGGATTCATGTTGTTGCGCGAAGCTGCCAAGGAGAATGGATGGAACCTAAACTACGGAGGAATTGCTCTAATGTGGCGTGGAGGTTGTATTATTCGAAGGTATGTAGTATGTAGAACTGGTTTGGCTCAATTCTAAACGTATTCGAATTACAGTGTATTTTTGGGTAACATTAAGGACGCATACAAACGTAATCCCGATCTCTCGAACTTGTTGCTAGACGATTTTTTCAAAGAAGCAATCGAAAAGGGTCAAGAATCGTGGCGTCGAGTTGTTAGTAATGCCGTACTTTGGGGTGTTCCGGTACCGGCACTATCCACAGCTCTTTCGTTCTACGATGGCTACCGATCGGCCCGATTACCGGCCAATCTTTTACAAGCACAACGTGACTACTTCGGTGCCCACACCTATGAACTCTTAGGACAAGAAGGTAAATTTGTTCATACCAACTGGACTGGAACAGGCGGTAATGTTTCAGCGAGTACATATCAAGCGTAAACTGCAAGCGGTTTTTTGTTATTTTTGTTTGCTTAAAATTTTAATGAAACCCGAGAGGTTTTGTGTCCATTTTTTATGTGGATTTGTGATTGGCTATGCGTAATTTCTCTTTTTTTTTATATTTCTTTCATTTTTTTAATAATTTTTAAGGTTTGTTATAACAGGGATACGATTTGAACGGAAAGATTAAAATCAAACTATTAACTTATGCCTTTTTCTTGTATACAGTAATTATTCTTAAGTCTTAATAACTTTCGAAGAACCTATCTACTTAATGTGCACAGAGAAGAGATTTTGCTCGATAATGTGAGAGGTTTCTGCCTGCAGTTGGCAGAACATGCAAAGGTTAGCAGTTATGATTCCTATTCTTATAGCATGGACCTCCGTTTGTAAAACGGTGGGCTATTCACCGAGGGATTCCGTTATCTTGGCGCGGGGTCCGCTTATGCCAGCTCCATTGCCTTCAGTCGTCTTAGATCCATCGGTATACAGTGCTATCTGGTCCGAACTGCGGTGGGTCCCTTATCCAGTTCTCTCTGTCGCAGACTATTAAGTTGAAAGGACTTTCGAGAGCGATATCTCTTTTTCATATAGTCCAAAGGCATGTCTAGCATTTGAATGCTACTACTAAGTCTGGACAGATTATTGGGACCACTTTTTACTTTCGATGGGTTGCCGTTTAATTGGTTTCTCATCGCGGCTAATCTTGCCTGAGATTCGATATAGATGTGAAGCGGAGTCAGATCTAAGGGAACCTCCATAGCTGCCGTGGGGTAGGTTTTCATTGCTCCTGTCGTGTTGATACATGCTAACCTTTGGAGCTTGTCCAGTTTGTTCCTGGCGCTTACTAGTTTTGTTCTTTGCCATCATACTGATGCTCCGTATGCTATCATAGTTCTTACAATAGCTGTGGAGGACCATAAGGCTATTTTGGGTTTCAGACCCCTGGTTTTGCCTACGACTTGTCTACCCAGTAGTAGAGCAGTAGTGACCTTCTCTGATACTTTTTCTATAGGAGTTTCTGATCCAGAACTACTCCTAGATATTTTACTGCTGTCTACAGTTTGATTTCTATCTCGTACATCATGATCGATCTTATTTGGCTCACGTCGTGTGTTGACGTGTAGGCCTTTCTCATGGCACCATGTTTGTGTTTTATTTAGTGCTTGCTGCACTGCACGCTGAGGGCTTCCTCAAACTTGTCCTTAATCAAGATTACTAAGTCGTCAGCATATCCTTGGACTGTAAGGCCGCTATGAGTGAGCAAGATCATGGAATAAACACAATCAGACGAAATTCGCCGGCGGCGACGAAGTTCGCTGTCAAATTTTTGAAACTGTACCGCAACACACGTACTGACGCAGAATTACGACAGCGAGCGGTTGGCGAACTTTACGTGTGTTGCGGTACAATTCAGCGAACTTCGTCGCCGCTGACGAAGTTCGTCTCAATTGTGTTTATAGCATCAGTAGGTCGTCTACCACAAGGCACCATAGAAGGGGCAATGAACGTTTAAGCTTCTGGCCCCAATATACATGAAGTTGTCCACATATTATACTCCTCAATTGTTATATTCTGTCTGATTGGCGTTCTCTGTCTTATTGCGCCATTACTTTTAAACTATTGAACCTTGGGCAATTTATGTGTGTGCCAGAATGAGTCGCGCTAAGTAGGTATGTTGCGATCATATTACTGTGAATCATTCTTTCACTATTAAGTTTTACTATGTTTGAATGAACACTAATATTTATTCTGCTTGAATCGCTTTATCCACGTTTTTGGTTATATGCATTGCATTTAGTTTAGGTAGTTGTTCTTACAATATTTTGACTATTCCCGCATATATCTAGTCCTTGGAGTAAAACCTTTTGATCTACTGAACTAAATCGTTTTTTTAAATCAATGCAAACTGATGCAATATAGTACGCTTCATTAGATCCAATTTAATTTTCTTTTTGCACAAAAGTTCAACGACCTCCCCATTTCCGGTGCGTCGTTCCAACTGTCCTGCGCCCCGAAGATTTCATCTTATAACTGAGACACAAACCGCGGCTTTTCGGCGTTACTTTGAGTTCTAAAAAAACGGTGTAAGTCTCAACTAAATGGCAACATCGCTTAAATCAAACCGGCTCATCTGACAAATGGCAAGCTGTCACTTTGACATTGACATTCATCTTTATTTTGAAATGGCACCAAGTATGAAAGCGTTGACTCTTTACAAATCGCTTTTACGCGAATCGCAAAAGTTTACGTCTTACAATTTCCGGTAAGTTTAATAAAACCAAATCATTTCCATTTGAGAAAAATCAATTTCATCCCAAATTCTTCCCTACACAGAAAATACGCTCTTCGTAAAATTCGCGATGATTTCCACGAAAAGAAAACCTTAACAGATCCGCAACGAATTAAAGAAGAGATAAGTTTTGGCGAAAAGAGTTTAGAAAGTCTTCGACGACAGGTAAGTGTCCTGTTAAATCCATTTAGGAAGTGCGAGCTAATTTTTGTCCACTTGCGTTTTTTTTAGGTTATAGTGGGACATCTATACTCGAGCGATAAGCTTGTTATCGAAAATAAAAGTTAGAGACGGACCGGGACCACTTCCTGCAATCCGCTGCTTTTTCAGTTTCAGCCCTTTGGAGAATCGCTTCGCTGTGTAAGTTAAGAGTAGCAACCGTTGTAACTATTTAACTTGTAAAAAATGTACCATTGTTATTTTTCGTAAATTAAATTTCTATTAAATAGTATAGTCTTAAAAACAAGAGTTTTAGTAACATCGCTAGAAGGTGAATTCCTGCTTTATGACATGCTCTTGTAATTCCAAGCTAATCACTTACATTTAAGAATACAAGTACACTTTTATTTACAATAGAGTTCCATTTATGGTCAGAGGTCGTGAAAGGTTTACTCTTTTGCTGATTCCACCATTCGTTCAATCCTGATTCAGATGAGAATATTTTTTAGCAAGGAAAGACATAAAACATCAATATCCTATTAAGAAATTATCGGAAGGAAATGCTACCCGAATTTTTTAGAATATGACAAAATCTGGACGGAGAAAAAGTATCATTTGTCCAATTTACAAGAAAGGGGACAAACTCTGCTGTGAGAATTGCAGAGTAATATCATTGTTGTGTACGCCCTATAAAATACTGACAAAAATAATTGAACGTTACCTTCAAGTTATAAGCTAACGAAATATTTGGCAAATACCAATGTTGATTTAGATCCGGACAATCTACAACAGTCCACATTCATGAGAAATGCTGGGAATATAGCACAGACGTGCATCAAATGCTTTTAAACTTGACACTAGAGTACGCCATCCGAAAAGTCGACACCAATGGGACACTACTATTCAAGTCCATTCAACTATAGCATACGCTGACGATATAAATTTTCTGGCAAGATCGTTCCCTAGTGCTTAAGAGGTCAGTCTTGACTCCGCCGCAAAAGAAGTCGGGTTGCCAGAAAAGTAATAAGGCAAACTAGAAAGAGAACGCCAACCAGACAGAATATAACAATTGAGGATTATAATTTGGAGAAGGTAGACAACTTCGTATATCTTGAGACCAATCTAGCAGAGATGGCAATGAAACGGACGAAATCAAACGACGGATCATGTTAGCAAATAATTATCGGAACTTCCGATAATGAAATCGAAGAAAGTTCACAAGAACAATAAGCTGCGAATGTATAAAACTATTATACGACCTGTGTTTTGATATGGCAGTGAGACGTGGACACGCGAACTTCCAAAAAAGCAGTTAACGCATTTGAAAGAAGGGAGATACGGAACGGAGAATAGGATACAATCATAAGTCTACTATTCGATGAACCAAAAGCCTTAACGCTCATGAAGCCACGTTGTTGTTTGGTGTGGGGACGACACGCGGAAAATCAACGCATCTTGAGCATTCAGGCCAACATGGCCCATTATTCTCGAATCCCCCTGTCTTTATCCGAACTTTTTCGTCCTCACGAATTTCAAAAGCTCAGGTAGCGAGCGAGAACGGTGTTCCTCTATCCTCATAGCAACAACGCCGTATACGTGCATTCTCGCAAAGAGTAAGAGTAAGGTCACTCGAAAAGAAGATCCGTTGTGTCGTCGAAAGCAGTGCACATGTGGTCGTCAATTATTCATACAAGCTTATTCTGGATCAGAGTCACAAAGCAGATGGAAAGTCACAATTAATTCAAAATTCAAACAAAATTGTGACTCTCGACCGACTGTGTGACTTATGACTACTGAATGGACCAGATAATCTGAACATGGGTTGGCCACACGATTTATGCCCTGTGAGGACACCAACCATACTATCACATTCCATTCTGTTCAATTTGTGAAGGAAAACAGCGGTTCGTCCACTAGGTTCCTCAATAATATTTCTGGTCTGCCGCATTCCCGGAAGAACCCGCTATCTTTCAATATGTGATTTACTCATCCACTCAGCAACGGCAGCCCTAACAGAGGCGACAGGAACACCGAAAAGTGGTTCTAGTCTAACCATGGCTGAGTCCGATCCAGCCTTTGTTAATGCATCCACTATTTCATTGCCATCTACACCCTGGTGACCTGAAACCAGAGGTCTGTTCAAGATTTCTGCTATAGCTGCTATTTAGCTGCTTTTGTGTCTCGACTAACAATCATTCCGATACATAGCCGAGACACAAAAGCAGCTAATAGCAGCTATAGCAGAAATCTTGAACAGACCTCCATTTGAGCTTTAAGTCATTGAAACTGCCCACAGAATTAAACCATTCTTTACACTCACGTACCATCTTCGAACAAACGATTGGATCATCTAGGGATTGTAGCTCAGCCTCACTGTCGCTGCAAATTCAGATAATCCTGCATCTCCATCCAATGATAAATATTGTCCAATTTATAAATAATTTAAAGCCGAAATTTTCCTCGAAAATTTAAATTTTTGTTTAAAAGCCGCCATTTTGTTAAACAGTGAGTGGTCTTTCAATTAATCTAAAGATAATACATTATATCTACTATCAAAATCTTTTTTTTTATTTTCGATGATCCTATCTAGAGATATCGAGATCACCGCAAAACATTTTTTTTTTTAAAGGAGTTCTCTGTAATCAGCTATAGCAGTTTTAAAAATCATTATTAAAAAAAAATACCGAAATAAAGTTAAAAGTTACCATACAGTTGCGAACAAAACATTTGCAACTGAATTTGATCTTTCGCGCCATTGATGATAATGAGAGAATAGAATATATGGGCCTAAATTGTATTTATTTTCAAAAAACCTAATTTAAAAAAATAAAATCAAAATAAATAAAATCTGTAAAATTACACGTTCTTAATGAATTTCGTCACTACCGTTACTTTATTATCGGTTTCATTTTAAAGCCATTTTTCAAAATTTATTGCCAAATTAATGTTACTACCTGAAATTATGTGGTCTGACGTCTGACCGTTATGTGATTTTTTCCTCGAAATAAAATTTTTTGATTGAAACTAGTGATTAGCAAGTATCATTGGCAAAAAATCACGAACGTTCATATTTTTCCCTAATGATAAGCTATCGACTAATTATGCAGAAAAATGTCAAAACTTTGTAAAATATTTATGCAGTTAATTTTGTGGAAAAATTCATGGATAATAAATTAACTTTTCAACTGATCCGAAACACCTATAAAAATGGCAAGTCGTCATTAAAGTGCATAAAATTGCTACGATATAAATAGATCGGGTGGGTGAGGTGAGGAGAAGCGGGGCGAGGCGGGGTCTGTATCTTGTGCAGCTTTATGATCCCGATTTAATATCCGAATTTAGACGCAACCGGCATAAACATCGGGAAGGTACTTGCTACAATAAAATCTTAATAATATGCGAATTTATGTTCTACACGTTTACGATAGGTTTGCTACTTTTGATTTTATTATGGGGTACATGTACCTGTCGATATGATTTGTGTTTAAACTAGCATAAAGCAGTTTGATGAGATAGTGGTTAATGATTGTTTATAGCTTGTATATTAGCATCCATACATATTTAACAGCAGCTAGCTAGTCGAAATGTAAGACCTGAAACAAAAACAATTCAAACTATTAAATGGTAATTTCTTGTTAGATTTATTTCCGAATAATAATTTGATTTTACTCTAGGATTTATTGTAATTTGTGCAGTGAACAGAACATTTAATTAAAACTGATTAAGTTGAAGAAAAATATGAAAAATATTGCACTGCTGTATATAGGTACATGCACAGAATATAAATACGACAAAATATTTCACTCGAGTACGTACATATAATAAGAGAAAGAGTGATGGAATTTTTTTTACATTTTTTTTGCTTGCTGGAATGAACGAAATTAAGTGATGTTTAGTTGCATAACATTTACATCATTCGTCTCATTAAACATTGTGAATGTTAACATCAGTCCTTGTGATCTTATACAACCTAAAAAATATACCGTGCTTGGTTTAAATATTAAAAGATCCTGAAATTTATTAATAGTTGACTATGTGGCTTGTAAAAGAAACACTTATGTGATATCTATTCAGATATTGCGGAAATCATTGAGGAGTGTACAACCCTTGGTTTGGGTGGCTTAGTGGCTAGAGCACTTGCCTCCGGTGCACCTGGCACCAGGTTCGAATCTGCTTGGCGCCAAGTAATTTTCGAGAATAGGATTGGGTGCCGGACTACCAGTTCACTCAGCTGTAAATGAGTACCTGAACTAAAATCGGGGTAATAATCACGGACGAGCGTGTGGCTGACCACTTCACCTCCTAGTGCTCCGTTGGTCTAGTAATGAAGTAAATCTAGAAATACTTCAAGGCCCGATTTGGGCTGTTGCGCCATTGATTATTTTTATACAACTCTTGGCAATAAACCCACTCCTCCTGGAAATGAATATAGAAAAATCCCTACATGCATATTTATGAGATTGGATAGAAAGTCGAAAGAAGTAAAAGATATGATATCTAATCAGACTGAACTGATATGTAGAAATCGTTGAATATCAAAAAATCCTGGAAGTAAAATTTATTCGACTCTTATCGTATCATATGTATATATATATATGACGAAATTAGTATATTATCGAATTTCCTCATACATTGAAGCCTCCCTTTTTTTCCTAGTTCATATTTTATTCTTATTATATATTGTATTATAGATACATTGCTTCACATCTTCAGGACATACCCGAGAGTTAGACAACTTCTAAAGACCCCCACCAGGGAAGAACCAAGAAGTTGCAACGTCTTCTTCAGTTTAATGGGCTCCAGACCGTCCACTCCCGGAGACTTAAAGGGTGAGAAGAACATAATCGCGCAAATCACTCTTTCAAGAGAGATTGTCCGATTTAAAATGGCTGCGTCCACCACAGAGAGATCTACTACCTGAGAGACGTTCCCAAGCTCCGAGATGCACCCCGGGAAGTGCGCGTCCATAACTTGATCCAGACTTTTCTTAGCTCCTACTTCTTGTATAAAGTTAACGGTTTGGACGGATCAGCCTCTCTTTTTCGAAACTAGTAAACTAACAATGTAGTAGTAGTCTGGGTGGCTTAGTGGCTAGAGCATTTGCCTTCGGTGCCTGAATCTGCTTGGCGACAAGTAATTTTCGATAATGGGATTGGGTGCCGGACTACCAGTTCACTCAGCTGTAAATGAGTACCTGAGTTAAAATCGGGGTAATAATCACGGACGAGCGTGGGGCTGACCACTTCACCTCCCAGTGTTCCGTTGGTCTCGTAATGAAGTAACTCTGGCATTACTTGAAGGCCTAGGCCCGATTTGGGTCGCCATTGATTATTATTTTTAAACTAACAATGTACCTACTTGACATCAACACATTCCCAGCCATGGACGAAGCCAACTATTTGAAAAAGTCCATAGTATCAATTATATGCAGAAACAGAATAGAAATTATATTTCACTCGTAATAGAAATGAAACCTTAAATTTATCAATTCACAGTAGGAACGATTTTTAATATTCGTGAACCGTTAAAAAGGTAAAAGAATTGCCAATGTATCTTAAAACTTTTTGCAGAACCAACTGTATTATTCTAGATACCCACCAAAATCAATCTAAATTTAGACGAGTAGATCTCAGTTTCAAAATCTTCTTATATTCTTTTTTTTTTCTCAAAGTGGATGTGTCATACTCTCGGCATTTCTTCAATTGAACATTAAAGCCTCAAGCATAAGATCATTTTTGGTATAGTTCTATTTGTAGATTTTAATTAATATTTGTTGTAATCATCTACCTCACAAATACTATCGTATCGGCTGAAGACGATTTAATGTCATCTACTAACAATTCAAACAAAGTAAGCTAAATTCTATAGGAATAGTGCTCTTGAGATTATCTCAAGATTAGATAAATAAACATAGAAAAATATTAGTTATAAATGAATAAGCAGAATTTTTTCCTTTTCAGCTTAAACCTGACACAATTCGAATTAACATTTTTTTTCTACTTCTACTTGTTTAATGTTAATTTTCATGCAAGCAAATAATTGCAAACAGTTGAGTTTAAGATTGATATAAGACAATTAGTGGTATAGATTTTAATTGTAAGTAAAATATTTTTTTTGGGCAAAAATATTTAAGATTTTATTATTGGCTTTTATTTGATAATTGATGTAATCATTCGCATATAATATTTTATAAATTTATTTAAACAAAAAAAATTGGGCATTACATTTTTTCTGTTTTGAAGCTAACAAAAAACGACAGATTTTTTTAATGTTAATAGGTACTGAAAATAATTTATTTAAAATACGGAAACAATAAAAATCTAATAAATTCTGAAAAATTTTCGTCTAATCTTACATTAGTGTAATTTATTGCTTTTTCACCTATTTGTGGATTTTTCCTGAAATCCGACGCAATATAAAATGTTTCTTTTTATAACTTTATAATTACATAGTTTGATAGATAAAATGACTCCACAAGCTCTTTGAACAATAAGATTCTATTTCCGTCTCAATGTTATCATTATCCGTCCAGTCGTAGAGGTGAGTCAGTTCTGATTCTTACATCAAAATCTATTAGTTACTCACATGGTTTTATAAAGAAACATTACGAAAACACTAGATAAGATAAAAACACATCGGAAGTATTGTCTGATCGTCCAAAGTAACAAAGATCTATTTTGACCTCTCCGTAAAGGCGTAACATTCTTGTTTTATACAAACGTATCTATTTTTTTTTTTTCGTATTTTATTTACTCCACGCTCATCTTTATCTTTATCATTAAAATTATTTTGTTTCTGTTCTTATGCCCCGAAGAATTTTAATGAAACGTAATAAGAAGGTTTTATTAGTCACGAATGATAGAGCGATACTTGTATCTTTGGTATCCGATATCATGTTGTAATATCTTGAATCTCTAGGTAAATTTTGATTTTTTTTTTTTTGTATTTTTCTCATATTTTTACTAATTCAATTTTGAAGATATTGTCGGTATGTGTGTGGATGATAATTATCTGTAAAATCCAAAAAATTAAAGAGCAAATAAACATCTTTACTTACAAAACGAATCAGATGTGTATAAACTGTTTATTAAATACCCACCGTTCGATCAGTTAATCAAAAAGTCGTGTAATTGGTACACTTTCATTATTTCAAGAAGAAATAATGCAACAATAGATTGCAATTTATTTTTGGTACTCACCGAAAATAGTACAATTCAATTTTTGTTGATGAAATATGACGAAGTTATTAGCAATAAGTTGTTATATAAAAACAATTTTGAAAAGAACTCGATGCTTTTTTTTTTGTATAGAAGATGGCAATCGATTCGGCACTATCTATTTGAGTATTGAATTTTTTTGAATTAAAATCATGTACATCGATAAAAGATTGACTCTTAATTTTTCAAACATCGATACTGTTCGGTTATGTTGGTGTTTGTTTAAATTTTATAATTTTAATGAAGATTTAAATATTTTCAGGTTTCTGGCTTAAGTCTTTCGTTATTCTCCGTATTAGTTTTGGATTGAGGTATTGTTTACAGTTTAAAGAAAAATTCGATAGGCCTTATTAAGGTCTTTAAGTAGTTAATAATTCTTGTTATTTATTAACGAATCTAATATTTTACAAAGTTATCATGCTTTGTGGTCTTTATACCGTAAAGAAATGATATGTTTAAATAAATTCATTCGTTTTATCGTTTTAGAAATAAAATTTGAATTTTACGTACAGGATGGTATTATTGAAAAAACACAATTTAATTTGTAGCGATATTTATTCAGAGATATAGTAAAGTCGTAGAACTTATAGAAGGGGTTTAGGTATTCGTTAGTCGGTGTTAGGGCATAACTCACATAGCAGCTTGGTTTGTAGTGTACAAATACTTCCAGAATTGCTTATCAGTTTCTTGCCTGACTATATTTAAAGCTTTTAGAAGTGAAAGTGAATTTGAAAACCTGATTGATCTAAGAAATATATCGGAAGTCGTAAATATGTATCCAACCACTTTACACCCCCTTAGGAGTTTGATATCGAAAAATTTGGAAGAACGTTTCTATGCGCTTATGTTAAGAGCCCGCAAAAGAAAAATTTGCTTTGATAACTCGACATGCATAAAAGATTTAACGAAATTCGTGAAAAATTGGGACATAAATCCTTTTCACGGACATTTTTTACTCAACCTTTGAACGCCAATGGAAATGTGAGATTTTTCTTTGCTTTAATTACTCTAGTCGCGTATCTACATATACGTACTATGTTTCAACTTTTTAGCATAAACTGTTTCTGAGTTATAAAAAACCACCTCCGACCCCTGTATCTTGTTATCCCTGTCAAAATTTTCAAATTTGTTTGCCATGTATCTATGTATCTATAATGGTATCTATGTAGTCGTATATTTTTAGGTTTCTACTCTTTACAGTTTTCGAGAATCTTTGGCTTTCGAACTCCTTTTGTCATTACACCCAACACCCACACCTCCAAAATTTTTCCAGCTAGAGGTCTATTAGCCTCGACTCCTGTAAAATTTCCAAGATCATATCTGGTACTGTTTTTTAGATATAAAAATTAGATCTTTTGAAATATTTCTGAGAGTGGGGGCTTTCGTGCTCCACCTCCCCAAAAGCTAACATTCAATTGGCTCCACTTATGGTTCAATATATAGAAACTAAATCTTATGTTTCTGGAAGATATTGTAAACCTTAGTTTTCACATAACAAAATCACATTCATGAACGAGTGATAACAGCTTAAGTCGAGAAAATAAGTAGTAAGTTACGTGTATCAAAATTGATAAATAAAGTAATAAAAAACATATTAGGAAACCTTTTTTTATTGAGTTTAAAAATACAACTTAATTATAATGTAAATATTACCCAAGTAGCCCCAATAGTCGTGTAGAAGTAGAAAGAACGTTCTGAGAACTATATCATATCACCATATAGTAATGCTTACTTTCGCGAATAGTAGTGAGAATCGTGATATGATAGTTGTCACAACTAATTTGCCAGCCGGCATAGTAATACATACCACCTCGCTACCTGCAGTGTTACGAATAGTTGTGGGCTCCGACTAATCAGAATGACCAGTTAGCTATGAGTGTAGTGCATGTAGTTCTCCGAACCATTTAACTAGTAACTTAAAAGTATTGGTAAAAATAAGTTTAGCGTTGGACCCACTGGGTCTCGATCTTAGCGTTGGTTACAACCAGTTCATAGCCTTAGGGGGCTATCCAAAAGGTTACAACCAAAGTACAGGTTACAACCATTTCATAGCCTAAGGGAGCTATCCAAAGGTTACAACCAAGTACAGCGAAGTCACACCATTAAAAGCTTCAACCAACTGGTTAAAACATTACAAATGATTTAATGCTTCTCATTATCACCACCGGGCTTCAGTATAGGATGTCACGGCGCTTGTTTAGCGAGTACATTATTCCCAGTAATGAAATTTGGATGTGATATCGCTATATAGAAATTTCCTCAGCAATTCCACCAGCTGTCAAGGTGTTTCGGATAGTAGGCAAGAAAACACCTTCTGAAGAGTCTATGCCCTCCGATGACGAAACAGCTCCTTCGGACCTAGTCCAACACAATCTTATGATAAACTGGCCTCTCCAGTGAATGTTCTTTCCAAATTTGTCATGTCCGGGACGGCGATAATCAACAGTCGGGGATTTCGTATTGGAGTTTCACTCCACTGACACCGGAAAGAACAACTAACCCTTAACATTTAAGGACACTTTGTGAACTTTATAGTAAAATAGACTAGTAGAGTATATTATAATTGATTAAATAAAATTGATTTTTTAAAAGGAAGTACTTTTTTTTTTAAAATGGAATAAAAAATATTCAAACCAATATTTTAAAATAGGAATATAAGAATTTTGATTCAAAATACATATGTGTATCTTTTGAATAAATTTTTGTTCAAAATATTTCAGTTATATTGAAAGCCATATCACATCTACAAAATATGGCGTCCTATTAAGTTGCAATACACTACTGTTAAGTAGCAATACACTACTAGTTAGTAGCAAAATACACAACTATTTAGTTGCAATGCACTACTATTTGGTTGCAGCAGGCTAGTTTGCAGGTTGAACGTTGAAGTTGGCAGGTGGTTGTGCAAACCACACACGGACTTTGCAGTGAAGAGTATTTTTATGGTTGTCCTCATTAGTTCGCAAAACCATTGTAGGTACAACTTACAACTACTTAAACGAACAAAATGGTCGTACGACTATATAGTACTGATAACTAAACATGGTCAACGAAATCAAATACACACCAAGCCGCAACTAAAAATTTGTTGTGACAACGTTCTCCGGACTACAAGTTGTAACCGAGAACTCTCCGTGCTACTTGGGTATATGAGATACCTGAATCCTAACAAAAAATGGCATTTTTTCAAAAAACATACAATTGAAAACTTTAAAAATTATTGTTTCTCTCGACATAAACTGTCATCGCTTTTTACCGCAAAGTTCACTGTAGAAAAAATTTTCTATTTCGGGTATAGCTACAATATCGACCATAAATGAAAGTTAATTCGATTCCCTAAAATCCAGACTATAACATGCTAAATTGTGATTATTAGTTTCGAAGATATAAAACTTTCTGTGAGTAAGAGTACATGTCCGAAAAACTTTTCTTAACCACCCTGTATCTCCGCGAACAATGACCGATACCGCAGAACATTTTTTTTCTAGATAAAGCAAGGCATCTCACCTGAAAATAGATCGAATTTCTAAAAAATCTTGAAAACACTTTCTAGTTATTCATATGAAAAATTCGTAGAATAAAAATGAATTCAATATTTGTGAAGACCTAGTAGAACGAAAATCGTGAAAATATGTGCATTCGGTTTATACTGATAATTTGTTTTGCATCCCTTCAGAATGCCAATAGATATTCGAGTTCTTTTTTAATCAAAATTACTTTTCTAATTGATTTGAATATATATACCGAGTTTCAACTTTCTAGCCGTTCTATAACAAAATCATCTCCCACCCTACCCTAAAAAAATGAATTTTTCCAACAATACTCTATCTAAATACCAAGTTTCAGCCTTAGGTCCTTGAGATATAAACATCAGAACTTTTTCCTTTTCGCCCTCCCCCACCCTCACCCTCTACACTCTCATTCCTAAAATTTGTTTTCCTGCTAGGGGTTTATTAGGTTTACTTTTGGTGTTCTTGAGATGTGAGCAGTGATTTTTTAGAAAAATTCGTATCTCCTCCACTTCCATGCTCTACCGCCCCCTGCGAAAATTTTACTTTTAGCCAACTTTATTAATCAACCTTTATACAGAAACCGAATTTTATTTTTCTAGTTCCATTGGTTAATCTTAAGTTTTGCCTCCTCTCAAAAATTTGTTTTCGATCTACTCTGCTAGTATACCTACAGATGTTCATTAAGTTTCAATTTCGTTTAGGAGATATGGATTTTACAATGACTCTATCCCCACTCCCAAACCCCTTCACCACTATCAGTAATTTTTTCGTAAATGGGTGCACTGTCAAAGCTCTATACAAATTCCAAGTTTCAGCCTCGTAAGTGGTTACTAAGATCTAGAAACCTAAATTGTCCGTCTAAAACGCTTTCCCCACCTCTCACCTCACATCCACACTACTCAAAAGGTGGCGACATGAAAGGCAAGCAAGCCCTTTAAATTGGGCATTCTACCCACCTGTAGTTCGTTTTCGTCCCGGAAATAGTAACCAAAAATTCGTTAAAAGTTGGATACCTAATTCGAAGAAGACTCGTAATTGATTTAATTTTGCCGGCTGGAAAACGATTGTGTTATACTGCTGTTAAATTAACAATTATTCAAAAATAAAAATGTTTACTGATACCACAATTTTGAGGAATTCATCCTAAGCCATAATCGTAGCTATTCTAATGATTGACGGAATACTTAAGTCTTAAGTACTTCCATCAATTAGCTTAATCCATCTTAAAGTAGACCAAAGTTAATTCTGGCACAAACAATAGCCAGAAGCATTTGAACCAGATTTCTATAAGCCTACATAATAACAAACACGCACATCTAAAACTAACCCTAATTGCTATTTTTACCATAATTTTTGTAAAATTTCCAATATGATTTGTAATCGATGCTTCATTTTATAATAGCCAATCACGAAGGATTTACGACTGATGCTATTTTGTATGCAAAACGCTAGTACTCATACGAGTACTACGTGCAGGTCAATTCTGTGTACCTGTACCGTGGCGATCGTAATTAATAATAATTATTACCGCTGAAGAGTTCATTGTCGTCTCAAGGTTTTCTTCGAATCTTCGTGAGGAGACGCTGTCTGCCTATCGTTCCAACCTTATGTCAGTGCTGTAGCTACATTATACGTAAATTGATGTTATTGAACTATAGCTACTAAACACTGGCGGCTACAACTATTTTCTCTCTGCCATATGTTTGTATATTGTTCATTACCAAGTAATTATTATGCCTAGAAAAAACAACATTACTGCCGTATTGTAGGTAGACAGACGGCTGTGTCCAAATCTTAGCATTCTTCTTCTTAAATTGTCTCAAACTATAAATCACTTTTACCGTAAAAAAGGTCCGAAATCAAACACGAGATCTCTTGAGATTAAGATTACATAGCGCCTATAATATAGGAACTACGGATAGACGTAACGGGAATAATACCTACTTAACTAAATCCCTAGATAGGAAAAAAAAAAATAAATGATGGACTTAGAAATTATTCCCTATACAATGGCATTAAACAATTTTTTGACCATTAATTGACTAAGCTTAACAATCTACATGACTTATAGATAGTATTACATCAAAAGAAATAATAGGATCATCGTCCAAAAGTATGTCACTGCTTAAAGAAATTTACATAAAATGTAATTTTCACTACTTTTTCACGTAAAAGAAAATCTTTTAGAGATAGTCTTTAATCTGGATACAGTAGCAAATTTACACATTCCATTAATACCGAATTCTGATTTCACGTGCAACATGAAGACGATGTGTGGCTTCGATACGCTACAGATTCAACTGATAAAAGTTGACAAACGCTCGTAATTAACGAATGCTAATAGAAAAATAACATAATTTGTTCGAAAATGAAAAAAAAGAAAAATACTATATAAATAAAACCGACGACTCTGACACGATCGAATAAATTTCTACACAGGTGGTCGCATTTGTACGACTGAAAAACTCACCTGCCATACGTTATGCTATTTTGCAGACCACTTGTTGTATGTACAAAATATCATGTTTATGATTCTAGCCATTGGCAGTCTAAAAAAAAAGTTTTACTACAAGTTGATTGCACTAGAACACTCTAGTGCTAAATATAAGACTGCTAATTTAATATGCAGACATAGTCATAGGTACTATTTGTAATATGCGATTAATTTAACAAAAGCGAAATGAATTAGCAACACGATATCAAAGTTTTTTTTTAATGCTTCACTTTCGTTGTACAGAAAGAATAGTATTATTGTTTTTATAATCTTGTCTGCATAGAGGACAGGATTATATTCTGCAAGCCTCCAGACACTTTTATAATCCAGTGTCTAATTAGAGAGATTTGCGTGCTTTAATCTTAATTAAGTTTGTAATCTGGACGACGGTATAACAATTCGTGATAAGGTTCATTTATTTTTTTGAGTCGAGTCGAAGTATGGGATGCAGTGGGAGTTATATGCAATACGTATAATTTGTGTAAAAATGCAAAAATCTAATTACATAATAACGTAAAAATCTGTATTTGATTCAAATGGTATAGTGTTTTAAAAGTCGTAATTTCACAGTACAAATTTGTGTAAAAAACAGAATTAACCTGTGCAATTACATCAAACTTGTGTAAAAATATCGGACAATAGTCTGAGCGCAACGTTGGTTTTTTTCCTGTAGTAGTCGAAAACGCGTTACGACCTACCACTTGATTTTAAAACGATTAGATGCCCATTGATGTAAAGAAGAATTCGATATCTCATCATACCTAAGGTATAATGTCGGAATTCATAAAAACATACACAACCCTCAGAAGTTAAATATCGCACGAGTCTGCAATCGATTTTTAGGCAATTATAAAGTAAGTGCAACATGTAAGAACCAAGCCGATACGTTATCAAATCAGAACTAAAAGATTTGTCGAGATTCGTGAAAATATTCACAACCAACCTCTTTACTTAGCGGCTGAATGTTGTAAAATTCTGAAACGGATTAAAACGAGTTTAATAACTCATGAATTTTTATATTTTGTAAAATTGTATTCATATAATTTTCAACAACAATTTGTACGTACGTTGATAAAAATTTGAATTTTTGCCTTATTATTTTTTAATATGAACGACCTGAAATTTCTAAAAAAAATTAAATAAACTCAAATTCTGTAGTTTTATGATTTAGGACTAGTGGAGCCTAAAAAAAGACGTACATAAACGTCGTACGTATACGCGTTTGAAGCCGCAACGCCCATAAATCCGTTGAAGTATTAAACATTTTTTTTAGTTGGTAGCAGGGACGTCATTTGTTGAATGTGCTTACTCGTTTTCATGAATTCCGATATATTTGTTACGCATAATGAGATATAAAATTTGATAAGGGCTTAAAATATTATCGCCAAACACTAATTTAAGGATTTATTTAGCTCCAAAGACTGTGTGAGAGGGATGTTTTTGAGAGTTCCGGCAAATATTTTAGGGCTTTTTAAAGAATCGTTTAAAATCGAATGCACGGCTCTGATATTCAACCGCCAAGGGGCTGCAAAATTATTATTTACTTTTTAACAAATTCTGACATATCCTGATAAGATATCGAATTGATTTTTTTCTCCATATAATCGACTTTTTTGGCCTAAGGGGTTGTGTCAATATTTTGCCCACTATCTTTTAAGAAATTTTGAAAAAATTTAAAAAACTGCGTACAACCTGATTGCAATTTTGCTATTTTTTTTGGGTAGATGTGGTGTAGGTTAGTATGCTTCTGACAACCTTTTCATACTGATCTGGTCTATATAAAATCCAAGATTTTTTTTTGCAAATGCCAAATTTAAAGTTTCTAGCAAAAAAGGACCCAAAATAAATAAACCAAATTTCACGTTTGAAATACATGTTTTTATCGATGGATTTGTATCAATTTTCACAAATTCCGCAATATTTCTTAGGTTTGATGAGATGTCGGAATGGGATTTTTTTTCGTATGCTGTTTATCGTTGTCTAAAAATTCTTCGTTGATGAAAAGCTCTTTAATGTATATTCACGAATTCCACCATATCTCTTACAAAAAAGTGATAAATAATTTTTTCTTACGAATTTCGCCATATTATCCAGTCCTTGTGAAGTTATAGGTTTTATTTCTATTTCCACTGGCTTTTTACATATGAGCCCATAAATTGTATAGGTATAAAAGTATTTTCGATATTTTATCCTTAACATTACTAAATGCACTTATACCGTTTTCATGAATTCCGTCACATATTATGAGTCTTATGAAATTTCACATATATTTTCATTTAAACTATCTTTTAAGATTTTTCAAAAATTTGATAGGATGTGTTTTATGTGAACAAATTTTTCATCCATTTTCGCGAAACCCGAAATATTTTCTGGGTCTGATGTGGTATCGAAACAGCTTCTGTATTTCTTCTATTCAATTGTCTAAAAATTAGTTTCAAACTTTCCGATCTTCACAATCTCTTTGGATGATGGAAAAGAGTTGAATGTGCTTACACAAATTCCGTCATATCTCGTCATTGCGAAGAGTTTTTATATCCCCTGGCCCAAAGACATACAAATTGTATTAAATAGTTTTCGATATTTCATTCCAAATATAGCGAAGAGGGTTTTACGAACGCCGGCATATTTCTTGGGTCTGACGAGATATCGCATTGATTTTCATTTCAACCATCTTTTTAAACATAAAAATTTATTTCATGAGTTTTTAATATGTGAAAAGGGTTTTTATCCATTTTCGTGAATCCCACAATATTTCTTAGCTCCAAGAATTAATTTTTACTTCACCTAGTATTTTTTTTAACAAACATTTCAAAATTCAGTCAAAGATTTATTGATATTCCCAATCACCTAGGGCGATGAAAAGACGAAAATTATGTTTTCACGGATTTCGCCACATCTCTTACGTCTGATAATGTATTGAAGTGAATTTCACTTCTAGATGCAGTTTGTTTTCACCTTTCTTTTGCTTATAATTTTTATTGCATCACTAATTGATAAACGGTTGAAGGAGCTATTCTAGTCAGTGGTAAATTCTTAGAACCCAGTTTTTTTTTGGATTGGGTTCCACTCCTCTGCTTAAGAAATTATGCTGGAGCCCATACCAACATAGCAAATTTGAATAAAATAAAAAATAACAATAATAAGTTATTCCCGTCTTTTTATTGAATTAAATTAAATAAAATTTTTATAGATTTTATTATACGTAAATATTTACTATTCCTGCAAATTCAAGTTACTGGCTTGAATCTTTTGATTTAAGTAGATATATTCTGATGACTGCAATCTTTGATATTCTTAGAAAAAACCATCGAATCACAACCCCAAATTTTCATTGATGCGAACAGAGTTAATTTCGTTAATGACTAAACTAAGTCAGTGACGAATTGATTAGCTATTAAAATGTTCTATTCGATGTAATCAATTATGCCTGGATTTTTACTCGATACGCAAGAAACTGAGTTTATTTATAGCTTCTTACTCAGTGTTGCGCTTCAATCTTTGAAAACAAACCGATCGAACACCTGATCTAACACCTAACAGAGGTAGCCTCGATGACAATGTGTATCCATTTGCAGGATATAAATTGATTGGATACCAGGTTAAAAGCATCCATTTATAACACCACGTGATTCAGAAACTCCAAATAAATGTAAATTTTGGTAAGATGAAGCAACAATAGTCGCCAAATTTGAAATTTCTCTCGTCTTATCAAAAAGACAAATAGATCGAAGACGATATTCACTTGCTGAACTGCTTGGTCTTAATTTTTGTTCTAACTCTTAAGGGGTGTTTGATAATTCTTTTGGGACGCTAGTCTTAAAATCGCTAAAATTTGTGGCTTAACAACAAGTTAAATCGTCTTGAGTCCAATGAACTACTAGAACAGTGTTCGGACAAGATGTTGGTAGTCTGTAGCGCTAAGACGGTCAAAACTTTAATCAAGCAGTACGAATAGAATAACTCAGAAAATTAAGAAAAAAAAAGGCCAATGTATGTGAGAACAAAGGACCAATTTCTCATACCGCCATTCTTTTCAGAAAACTGTAAAATTACCGAATCAAAACGTTCGAATTTATCGCGAAGAAAACGAACATTAAGACAAGATTTCGGGTTGAGATTTTATTTTTTTTTTTTTTTTAATTTTCAAGTGAATCTTGTAATTTTTGACGTAATCGCTATATCCGATAACTACATTAGATTGGTGTACACTGACTCAAAAAATTCTTGATACAGTTACGTAGTTCATTGTGGAATTTATTTACACTAATTGTACACTCATTCAATTTCGCCAAAATTAAATTGGTCTAGTTGAGAGTTGCTTTTTCAGTCCAAACCAATTATTCTAACAAAAATTTTGTACAATAGAATTTTTTATTAGAGTGAATTATATCGGAATTTATTATAGTGAAGTATATGATTAAAATTTGATAAAGGGTTGAGTTATGAGAAATGTTTTGTAAGCAGAAAACAACACAAGTTGATATACATTGCTCACGAATTTTTAAAAATTGATCTTAGCTCATTTACCTGAGTTCATTCGAATGTGCAGATGAAAAAGCGCGTCTTTATTTCATGCAGACTGAAATTAAAATACAGAAGAAGCTCCACATGACGCCAAGAATTAAGTGTGTGCCGCCAAACAAGGCGTATGGAATTCACTTGCAAAGAAATCGACAATGTTAATGAAACGGTTAAAGACGCTTAGGACTAAAATTCCGAATGTGTCGAATTCCTCCCTGGAGTTTTTATTCAATAGCTCCAAAGTGTTTCGAGACTCAAAAAAAGGTCCGGTATTACGCGAACAACATATAATAAGATTATATGACGTCAGGAAATTTTCTGAAAGAGGCATAGTAATTTAATCTGACAAAACGACGATTAAACTGAATTAACTACAAATGTATTTCTATTCTTTTGCGTAAGTTCTTTAGCTCGGATTGAAGGTATACGATTTCGTGGAAAAATAGATTATCGATAGTAAAAAGAACGGTGGCAATTAGATCATGTTCTGATCAAAGAAAAGACGATAGAATTGTTGGGATGTACTTAGACTCGGAGAGGTATTTGTCGGGTGGTATTTCAATGGAAGAGTCTTGCTAGATTCAGGTGATACTACTCAAGTAAAATACGATTTGTGTAAATTCGATACAAATAATAAAGTTTTATTTACTTTCAACAATTACACTGCTGGCAATGCTGCTCGATTTTATATACTATTTGATCACTGCTCGAATGCTGTTACCAATTCAAACCTCTTTACATTTACTTTCACGTAGAAACTAATCGTTGTCTTGCTTCACCGTAGTAAAAACTATATCATGCAAGCTCTGAGACACGCTTATATGCTGCATGTGTTAAGTCGAGAGCGTTCTCGCATATTCGGTGGTGTATGTTAAGAAAATGTTAAGAACTACAGATAAGAGGAAAAGAGTTTTTGGGAGGAATGTTGAACTTTACAGAATTTTCTGCGCCTTTCTCATTGGGTATTGTTGTTGCTTTTCTTATTGGATACTGATCGAGCTGTGCGCTTTGCCAGGGTGCATGTAACAACATTTATTGAAAAGCATGGCTACAGAATTTGTTTTTAGTACAGATTTAAAGAGAGTATTCCACCGGGCACCTGTGAAATTAAAATTGAAATTGAATTGAATACATTTATGTTATAAATGTCGATTTTACTTTATTAAAAAATAACTGATTTTAAATCTGAATCTAAAATCACTGAAATTAAAATATTTCAAGATCTTAAATAATCATAATAATAATAATCAATGGCGCAACAGACCAAATCGGGTCTAGAGTTAATTCATTACTAGATCAACGGGACACTAGGAGGTGAAGTTGTTAGCCACACGCTCGTCCGTGATTATTACCCCGATTTTAATTCCGGTACTCATATCTCGAAAATTTCTTGTCACCAAGTAGATTAGATTATGTTTGGGGCTATTTTGCCACTACGCCACAAGTAGCGTTTCATTTTCATTTCAGATGAAAACAAAATCGAACGAAGCGTCCAGTTTCGTGGTTTCATATATTACATGAAGTGAACTGGTAGTCCGGCACCCAATCCCATTTTCGAAAATTACTTGTCACCAAGCAGATTGGAACTTGGTAGCAGGTGCACCGAAGGCAAGTGCTCTAGCCACTAAGCCACCCAGCCTACATATTACATGTTTTTCTTAGTAAAATTCAAATAAATTAGCAGAATTACATTAAGAAGAACGTAATTTTCAATTCATATATAAATAAAGTTTATTTTACACGAAATGGTGCGTAATTTTGTGAGCCTTTTCATTTAAATTGTACGGCTCAGTTAAAAAGGACATGAATAATTTACTAATACCAGTGATTTCATATAAAAGTAAATAAAATGTGTACTTTTACTCAAAAAAATAAGTATACTAGAAATTTCAAGTAAAAATTGGATTAAAAATTAAATTTTTTTAAAACAGAGAAAATCGTGAAATTTTAAGCGTTTCCATTCATCACAATCTCATGATAGATTGAAGACGGTTTATTCTGGAGGACAAGGTTCAATTCGGGATGTTGCGCCATCAATTATAAAATATGGCCACTTTTTTCGTTCAGAGCGTTTTATTACGTCTTCATTCCACGAATATACACAGAAAAATTACACTGCACAGCAAAGAGTTTAGAAGTCACTTCATGCGTCTACTTCAATCATGCGTGAAGTACAGAGTAAGATGCAAATTTTAAGTAAATTCCACACTATAATCGTTTTATCAGATAACTTACTAACTAGAGAACACTTTGTTCCATTCTGGTTACTAAATTGTATGCAAAACCTAGCCACATCTTTTCGGTATTCTTGTACCAAAAGGAATAAACTTTTGTTGAAAAGCAGTTAATCTTCTTCAACAGAATATACAACTCAAGCCATTTTAAAGGATTAGTTTTCTTGACAATGTAACCGCCTTGCTGTAAAAGAAGAGTGATCGTATTACATTTAATTATCATCCATGCTAAATCTTCATGTATCTTCACCAAGTCGGCATGGTTTACTTATTTAGTATATTCGAATAGCAATGTATTAAAGTAGTGTGAGCTATTATTAGATTAATCTTGTAAGTTCTGAGAACTTAAAAATATCAAATACAAGAAAAAAATCACATCACCTCAATATAAAATATTCAAGATGAAGCACCTACAAGAGTAATAAACCTTATCCGATTATATGTATTTTTTAATGAACTGCAATATATGCCGGATTATATGCCTTACGTGCGCAATATCTCATTCAATCCATTGTATCTAGTGTATCTATCTACAAGACTATCTATGCATTACACATATGATGATGGGCAAAAATGTGCAACCAAGTGTGTGCCAGGATATCAGGCGACAGTCGTCAATAAAACTGTACGTACAGATTTCTATAGTCTTCAGGGGTCGTATAAGAGATGCAAGTGATTCGATTGGCGGCGTGCGAACAGAAATCAGTCCTAACTATCATTTCGAATGAAAAATAAGGTAAGCACCTCCACCTATAACCAGTTCTACTGTATATGTGTAACTTCTCTTTGCGCCTGCAAATTATTTTCTGTTTTTTTTTTTGTACTTTATGTTTACTTACCTTACCATCATCCCGAAGTACTAGTAGGTACTAGTAGGGTCCAAGAACAATAAAAAAAGAAGTTGATATTGGGAGGCTTTGGCATGTAAAACTACACCAGGTACGAATAAAGGTAACTCGCTTTACTCGTAGAGTTAGCCAGGCTAGGCGATTCTTCTAGATTTTGTTGCTATTTTTGCTTTGCTTACCTTGTTGGGCTTGCATGGGTTCTGGATTTTGTTCTTTGGATGGGTTCTTTGTAAGCGCACACATAACTGGAACTGTAAACTTCACCTAGCGCTTATGATGACTATGATCGGAATTCCTAACCAGCAAGTGGCGCCTATGAGAATTATATTCGCATTACACTATTATCAGAGGAGTTGCATCTCCTTCAAGTACGTGTAGCCGAGCATGAGTTACTACAATATCGTATAATGCGCGAGTTGCATTAAGAACATCGCGTTTTTAACCATGCTTGTTGCTTTCTTTACATACATGTATGGTCGATTGCATTAGCGCAGATGATTTCTCATGTGATTACACTATTAATGTATAGTGTAAAGATATTATTAGAAACATCCAACCAGTATTTGGTCTGAAATAGCAAATTATTACTATATTTTTTTTGTTATTTTATCCTTATGCAGAGATCGGCTTAATTTTTTTCTTTTATCGTTCTTTTTTCTTCTTCTCGAATAATAAAACAAACGCAGTCTCCGTGAAACCCAGCAGGTACAATATCAAATTACCTCTATGATATCTAAATATATCGCTTCGGTCGAGTTTTATTCAAATCAATAATGCAAATAAAAGATATGTTTGGAATTTATAGGGCGATACAAAAAAAGAGTAAGATAAAGAAAAAAAAGCATGAATATATTTTTTCCACTTTGAAAAACAATAATTAAATTTGAAAAGAATAACAACAACAACAGAAGCAGCAAAACAATAATTACCATCGGCACCATAAGCTTTGAATGAATCCGGTGAACTCGCTACATCGAATTTTCGACCAATTAAAAAAAACAACACCGAAAAGATATGAAAATAAGAAAAGATTGGAAAAAAGTCTAACAACCTTTGAGAAAAAAAATAAGAAATAACCAACGACGACAACACCATCATAGAACCTCGGTCATCGCACTGCCGCAAACATTTCAGTTTCCTTAAGAAACTAAGAAAAGTTTTTCGAAGTCATAGTCCGAGTTGTAGAGACATGAGTCCAACTCTAAGTCCGAGTTCGAATCGGGCATTTCCCAACCCGCCGCAACCCCATCATATCCCCAATATAAACTCGTAGCTTGGAGAACGCGCTTCTGGGATAGTGTCCACCACATCCAGTATCATACTATAGCAAACCTATCTTCACTTCTAACCCGAGAACCCATCATCAAGAGTTCTAGCCTATAGGCTCCCCAGGTTCAGGCTGGGCCAGTGCCTCTTTGACTTCTTCTACTATGGCTACCTTACACACACGTTACGGAGTATACGTTTCGATTTGAAAACGACCTTCATACATTCTGGTGATGAAATCGTGCAGAATTTTCAGATGACTCAAAAGATTCTTCGTTTTAAATTATAAACTTTGAGGTAATTTTTTGGTTTTTCGAACCGGTTTTAATGTTTAGGATGAGATTTTCGAGCGAAAATCTTCTTCGTTTGCGAACTTCTTCTGGTGGACTGTGCGCGGATATGTTGGACAGGGGAAAAAAAATAAGATAATGGGATTTTTCGTGGTAGCGTCATTGAGGCCATCATCCGAAAGATAGAGAAGAGAAATGTTATAATCGGAAAGAAATCGGATGAAAGTGGTGTTTAGTCATTTTGGCAATATTCGCGATTAGTTTGGTTGGGTACTCATATTTCGAGAAATATGGAATATTTAATTTGGATTTTTTTTTTCTGTTAAACGTATGTACATATGTGTGGACTAAGAATCGGATGATCTTTACTTTTGTTTCGAAGAAAATTACTTTTATTCTGACCCTTACCTAACCACCTAATTGGTAGGTGCAAAACAAAAGAGTTCAATGCGCTTATTTTCAAGGCATCGATGCCAAGCGAGTAACTTGATTCGATTGGGTTCGAGTTAATTTGATTGTAAGATTCAGACTACTAAAAGGAATAACTGAAGATTCAATGACTACGATGTATGTATTCCTGATGAAACTTATAGGTATAAATTCTGTTTTTATTATTGTGGTGTAGTCTCCTCGATAATTTTCTTTCAATTTTCAAAACTTTCCATGCACGTTTTAGTAAATGCGTGAGATTTTTTTTTGCTCGTTAAAATTACAAAAAATCTGCCATAAAGTTTGCACTCAATTTAATAATTTTTTGGCAAAGTCCGGGACGCGATTAAAGTCAAAATATAACTGAGATACCCTTAAAAATAACCTGCAACTAATCTGAAGCCGAGTTATAAGCGATCGGATAGATAGTTCTTTAAAGTATAATATGTAATTCGATATCTCATCAGATCTTAGTGATATATCGAAATTCGTTAAATGGTAAATTAATTTTCACATCGTTATACAAAGAACATAGAAGTAAAAGGGATTTCGATTCGATCCCATTAATCGAACAGCTCAGGGTGGTTATAACGATCAATTTTGTTGACTTTCATCTTATAAATTCCCCGCACGGAAAAAATTATACCTGCACTGTTTTAAAAAAAATTACTTTTCAGTTCAATTTTTACTTGAAATTGCCAGTATATTTCTTTTTTTCAAGTAAAGTACTCATTTCAAGCACTTTTACACGAAATTACAAGTAAGAGCACTCATTTCAAGCACTTTTACTTGAAATTACTTGTATTAGTAAATTATTCATGTACTTTTCAACTGAACCATACAATTTACTAGAAAAGTCAAGCAAAATTACATTCTTTTTCAAGTTAACCTCGATTTGGTCGCTTTGATCGATTTGGTTGTCTACTGAGATGAAAATGCAATGCGTTCGGTGGCGCAGTGGCTACGCGCGCCAAACCTTCGCTCCAATACCAAAGTTAATCGCGGGTCCGGGTTCGATTCCCATCTACATCCAAGTGTTTTATTTCAGAGTAGGAAGTAAGTAAGTAAAAAATAATATTAGAAGTACCTTTTTTAATTTGAAGAGTTGCTAATAAAATTTTTTTTTTTTTTTTGGGGATGGAGAGTGATAATTCTACTATTTTTCAGAGAATATATATATGTAGTGAATTTGCTGTTTTCAAAATTGTAATTTGCTGATTACGAATTAAATTTTTTTGATTGCATATTGAAATTTACTACTCAAAAAATTGACTGTTACTTTCAAATGTAATTTTACTTAAAAAAGTTAGGCATATTTGCCTACTATCCAAAAGATGTAAAAGTCAATGGTTTTTTTTTACTGTGTGGATTTCCCATTTTATTTTATTGTTTTTTAAAAATAAAGTGTTGTGATCGACTTGAAATTTCCAAAAAACTTTAAGCCCTACTATTGGTATCTTTTTGGGGAGGTTTGGGTGTAATGGTGATAGATGTAGAGGGATGTGAGAGTGGGGGGGGGGAACAATGTGTCTGAAACGTTTGAAAGCTGTGATTGAAGCATTCTAAAATTCATATCTCCTGAACCGTTGATCTGAGAAGGGTGAAACTGTGTAGTTATTTAAAGAGATACTAGGAGAGTAGACAAGGGCTAAAATTTTTAGGAGGGGAAGTGGAGTATAGGGGCGGGAGGTAAAGATTATAGTATCTTCCGAACTAATTGTACTAAGAAGATGAAATTTGATTTCTGTACATAAGATCACAAGTGGAGTCTACTGAATGTAAACTGGGGATAAACTTTTTTCACAAAATTTTATATTTATATCTCATGAACTGTACCAGGTATGATTTTCAAAATTTTACAGGGTTTAAATTATAGAGCTATGTATATGTAGTGGAGATGGCGTGCGGCGACTGTTTTGAAGCCGGAGGTTTCTCACAAAGGACCGGCGATATTCACTATGCTACTATCAGCATCTTACTCACATATATGTTAAGCTCCGGTATTAAGAAGAAAAAAAGCCCAACCTTTAAATACTAGGCTAATATTTGCATTTCACTGCCACCGGGTATGAAACGCTCCATACAAAAACGTTCGCTTAAACTTCAAAATGCTTCAAAGTGCTTTATACAGAAACGGAGTGTTGCCATCTCCGTCATATATAGCTCCATGGGTTAGACCCAGTAAACTTCTAGCAGGAATAAAAAAATTGTTTGTGCTGGCAAAGGGTATGACGGTAAGAGGGGTTTAACGAAAATTGCAAATTTTATATCTCAGAAACAGCGTATGCAAGAGAATTGAAACTTTTTATGTATATGCAGAAATACTACATGAGTAGTACAAGCAAAAAAAACTATACTTGACTTCATCAAGGTATCACGGCTGTGGTATCACGGCTGTGGTATCACGGCTGTGGTATCACGGATGTGGTATCACGGCTGTGGTATCACGGCTGTGGTATCACGGCTGTGGTATCACGGCTGTGGTATCACGGCTGTGGTATCACGGCTGTGGTATCACGGCTGTGGTATCACAATGGACCAACTGAACCAACTGAAAACGCTTAATTTGCTATTATTGGAGCGGTTTTCCCTGTAACACACTCCGATGTTGACAAGGAAGGGAAGCAATGAATATGTTTTTCCGTGCAGTCACAACAACCCCATACTTTCGGGTTTAACAGGAGTTTGTGGTTCCAAAACGGCTTCTGAGTTAATTAAGCTCTTTCTGTCTGAGCTAGTTAAGCTCTGTCTAGATGACAAATCAACCAAATCTAGAAGATTTTTCAGAACTCGTGAAAACTTCAACAATAGGTACTTTACATTCGTGAAGCGGTTAATATCAATAAATCTTAAAATTGGGTTTTCTACGATGAAAATGACAGTCTTTAGAAGTGAAAGTGAATTTGATATCTGATTAGACCCAAAAAATATATCGGAATTCGTTAAAATATACATAACCACTTTACACCCTCTTAGAGGTTAAATATTAAAAAAAAATTAAAAAACATTTCCGGACGATTATATAAAAAGCATGTAAAAGTAAAATTAGTTTGCGAACTCGACATGCCTTAATTTGGAAAAAAAAACTTTTACACTGAAATTCATGCTTTAAAGGTATAGCGAAATTTGTGAAAATTCAGGAAAAAAAATTTTTCATGGAAAAAAAAACCTATGTGTTTTACAGAGCTCAAAATTATGAAAAAAAAAATAAAATTCAAAAAGTGCTTCACCAAGGACAAAAAAGGTATTTTTTTGATTTGTGACATCTACTCACTCAATCGTCATATTCTACATTTAATTCTCACTGAAGTTCATTTTTAAATTTCAACACTGAATTCGTATCGTTAGATACGTAAGAAACGATCAAAATTGTTGATGTTGACCACTAGATGGCATCTCCGAAGATTCAATATCTAGACACTAAATTTTTCGGAATGTCATACAGTTTTTACTTTCTCAATATCAGCGTGGTTTCTTATGTCTCAGAAACGGTTTATGCTAGAAAGTTGAAAACTTAAGACGTATACGAGTATGTAGATGTACCTACAGAAGTACCAGTTATGTTGTTTTTAGGTTGTCAGTCGTATAGTACCCTACAATTGATCTCAGTATTAAACAATTCCAGACTAAAAAATAATAGACTTGGGACCAGACCGTTACCAAAATTTACGCTACGCTCACGTTGTTCCATCGCCCTTGTTACTCCCGTTTTTAATTTTTAATTATAATTTTTAGTTTTTAATTTTTAATTTTTAATTTTCAATTTTTCATTTTTCATTTTTCCACCATCCTCCATTCATCCTACATTCTCTATCCACCATTCTCCATACTTCATCCACTCAAATGTTGAAATAACTCGCGAACCACCAATTTCGGGAATATATAATTATGTTTCATAGCTCCTGTTACTCACGTCACGTGTTCGTAAGATCGAAACAAATAAATTATAAAAAAAAAAATCACACATGTTCGCAGTCTGCAGGATTCAAACCTACGCTCCCAGAGGGAATCATCTGATTTCTAGTCAGACGCCTTACCCGCTTGGCTACGACTGCCTGTTGAAAATTTTTAATTCTAAGTCAGGTTCATCTAATTCAACTTATTAAAAAACTCAAATGTTGGAATAACTCGTGAACCACCAATTTCGGAAATATATAATTATGTTCTCGACCTGTCCAGTAGTCTCGAAAATGTCCATGCAAAATTTGGGTGGGAACGGTTCACAGGTGTAGATTTTATTCCCACCCGATCAAAAAACTGTTTCATTTTAATATATTAGATGTCATATGAATCACAAAGTTTATTATTAAAAAATAAAATAAAATAATAATAAGAGTCAAGAAAGTGTCTACTACGTTCTGGAGTTATTGTAGCGCCGAAAGAAAGAAATTAAAATTTTTCTAAACGCTTCTGACTTCTTATGGCTCCCTGATAATTTTATGAGTCGTCTAAGGAACATTGTATTTTATTTATTTTATTATTTTGTGGATCTAGAAAAGACAAAAAATTTGGAACCCGGATCATTTTTTTCCACGTTTCATGACTAATAGACACAAAAAAACTTCAGTCCGTCTATATGCCGTCCGCCATACGCAAAATCTTTTGAGGAACACGGATGTTCTCCCTTGATAATCACCTAAAACTCGTTTCAAGATTTTTCCTTTTTCAGCTTCACGTTTTCACGAATTCCGTCATATCTCTTAGGAGAGTGATATCTTAGTGATAAGCTATCAAATTGCTTTTCACTTCCTCAGGCTTTCTTCGTATTTATGTAAAAACCCATTTCAGAATTTTTGGATATTCAACTCCCAAGATGGTTCACATGTTTACACAAATTCCTATATATTTCTTAGTTCTGATGAAGATGAAGCCTTAGGTAGGGAAAATAAATTTTACACTTTCTAAGGCTTCTTTTTTGATAATCAACTCCAATAGAACGTCAGGCCTTCGACATATTTCTTAGGATTGATCGGATATAAAACTTCATAATCGCGTAACAACAGATATTATAATACGACTTTGACCGCGTCCCAGAGTATGACCCAAATATGTGCCATACGTAATTTATGTATTATAACTATGTGGCAGCGGCGTAAGTATACTAGCGCAACCCAATTCTAACACGTTCCAAACCTTTTCTGTCGTATAGTGACCAACACCGCATCTCAGCAATAAACGCGTTTCGAACTCCTACCCAATAAGTAATACAGCTCTGCCCAGACTGTTGTCATATGTTTTGTATCTCATCCTACCAAAGTAGCTTCAGTCTTATCAAAACTATTGTCTGAAAAGAATTTACTCCTACGAAAATAAATTGCATTCGTCTTTTTATCTGATGGGAATTTTCGCAAATATAACAAAAGGAATTACGATAAAAACCAATGAAATGATTAATAATACTGCAAAAATCCAAAGAGATAAACACAACCTTAATCATGAATGGAATTTGTATTTTATGCGAATTACTCATGGACATTATGTGGATCATATATACAATCCGCTGAATCAAAGAATTCAATGACGTAGAGACGCGTTATACTTTACCTACGTGAACGTTTTACGTAAATCCCAAACTGCAATTTTATTCATAAAATTGAGACTAAATTTTCCGTGTAAAAAATAAATCCCCAGCTATTCGAGCCAGCCATTCATCGTTTGGCCTCTGGTATGCAGAAAGACGCTACAATAAGCGGCTAACTTCCCAATGTCACTTATTATAATGTACATGAAGAGTTATGCTAATTGCGCGACCGTCTAATGAAGCTCTGTAACAAATCGATAGGTAGCTATAAATAGTCATGTAAAATCTACTTCAACCGTAGACTATAAAAGTTGAACTATGTGCGGAATTAATCAATATTAAAGTTTATGTATGAAGCAGCCAGCTACCTTCCAAAGGTAACTTCAGCGGATTGCTAAATAGATAAAAGTTGTTGGTACTTAGGTAGCAATAATCCTAAGCGTATCAATTTGAAGCTAGGTACTTAGTGAGCCCACGAATAAATCAAAAAGTGAGAAACATTTAAATCACCAAGTCTCGTGTTTTTATATTACTTCCTTATAATGCTTACGCCTTCTCTGCCCATCGGAATTTTTTCTGAACTTTACAATGAAGATGGCAAAATCTTATTTGAAAAAAAAAATCAGCTTTGTCATGGCATAGTTTGTCCAGTCCGAGGTTAGGTACTTATGTTTCCGTCATCATATCGATATTATCGGATATTAAAAATTAACAAAAAAAAAAAAAAAAATTAATAGTAATAAACAATGTACGCAGTAAGAAATTAATTTGACTTCCTCTAAAAAAACTACATGCATCGAAATCGAAAAAGTTCACTGATTGTTTGAAAATTCACTAATTATTCAGAATGTGGCGATAATTGCAATCGATTATTTTGTCCTCGTTTGAGTTCCGGATGACTAAGTCAGAATCGTGTCTCAGTCAGATCTGAAGATCTTAGCGATGTTAGTCATTGGACACATTATCGTCATCTGGGTTATTTCCCGAAGTTCTTGAACTACCGTTTTATATCGATATAAGGTCTAGTTTGTTTTGGGGCATTGCTTTGGTAAATACCTACATGTTAATTATTAATAATTATTATACTAAGAAAAGCATGAAGAGAAGGCATTCCGAAGACTCATCTTGTTTGCGGAATTTTTGAGTTGGTAGCACGCAATTATTTTTAATATCAAAGACTGGACTGCGATTGAAATCGAAGTGTGATGGACGACGTTTAAGAACCCTCCGGGAATGTTCTTCGGAGATAATCCATTTGTTTAATTGTAGGGGCGTTCTTTTACGATCGAGTTCAGAGCAAAGCAGAGAGAGTGCTGTTCTTTTGAAACAGGTCTAACTTTTGAGATCTAGATGGCGTTGAGACTATGTGGATATAAAATATGATTTATGAAGAAAGGTATTCTCGTGGATAAATCCGCGAGAATTATACCGATGTTTAGAAGACATGTCGGTATGGACACACTTATCGAGACAAATACGCCCCGAATCGCGAAGAAAAATTAGCGGCATTGAAAATTAAAATTCGGCTTAGAATGTCATATTTTGTCACATATATTTCAAAATCACAAAATAGAAATAATATTTTAAATGTTTATTTCAAATTTTAAAACAATGATTCCTGTTCCGGAATTGAGCCGCTTCCTTTCCAACCAGTGCACTTAAAGCATGGGGCGGGCGACTAAACTAACTGACTAATTGTTTTATAAAGGACTCAGTCGAGTCCGAAACGTCACTTAAAATAAATTAGAACTGTACTTGTCGGAAAACCTGTGTTTTCAATGCTAATACTATTTCTTTTTACTCCCCTTAGATGTTAGAATGAATTCCATGTCTCATTAGAACATAGAAATTCTATGTCTGAATTCGTAAAAATGTACACTCACTTAGTGGTTCAATACTAAAAAAATTGAAAAATTCGTTTCTAGTCACATATATAAAACGCTCAGGAAAGTAAAATTCATTAGATACTTTGATAAACTTTAAAGATATGAGTAAATTCAAAAATATGCAAAAATCCGGTTTTCAAGAATAATATTTTAGTCTAATTTTAAAATTTTCTAACGTAAAGCCTTTCTTAGATACAGAGAACCACCTCGGAACGGTTGCTTTTGATATCAACAATTTTGCGTCTATGGAGTATCTATTTAATCATAAATTCCCAGCTTTCAGTTCTTAGTGGTTAAATGTGACAAGCCAACACCAATTCGAAATCCTTACTGGCTCCCTAGAATCGAAAATCGATTTTTTTGCATTCCATTCTCACCCCTTATATCCGTACCACAAATTTATTTTCTACTTTAGGGCCTAAGTTCTGTAAGAATTTCTAATATTATGTTCAGACTACGAGATTAACGCGTTTTAAATCGAATTAAATGCATTAAAAACACTTATCGATAGCTTTTATGAAAACTCGTAGCTAAAACGCGTTTAATCAAGACTGAGACCCTCGCGGAAATCGATGTAAGCTTTGGAAGAAACTATTTAATGCTGCAGAAACTCAATTTTGTGCTTTTGTAACGGCTGATTTAGGTAATAAACTAATATTTTATTACTGTTATACAAACACATTTATTTCAAACAATTTAGAGAACATAAATTTACTAAAGAAACACAGTTGAACATATACTTGTCAAAATAAATCACGTCAACCCATTGTGTATCAAAATAAAACGAGTTGCCTAGTCTGAACACTACTTTCTTAACTCGTTAAATTTACATAGGTAAACGCGTTTTAAACGCATAGTCTGTATAGGGTATAAGACAAATTTGGTTAAGTTTTTGAGAGACAACTTTTTTTTAAAGAATATCTGTTTCCTTTCTTTTGTCCTTTACCTCTCCCATTCAAACTTTGGTATTGTTATCGATCTGAAATTTTAAAAAAATTTGCTGCCTTGAAATTTTTTATTTTCACGTTTTAGGACTAAAACACCTCAAAAACAAAAAAAAAAAAAAATTCCGGCTGTCCGCCGTACTTTGAATTACAATATCTTCAGACTCAATTGTGCCAGGAAGATAAAATTTAGTTCCAGTAATTACTATTGGAGTCTACTGAATGTAACATTTTTGAGTTGGGAGGTGAAGGGCGGATGGTGGGGCGAAGCCATTTTCCAAAAAATGAAATTTGTAAGTATTTCTCATGAACCGTATCAGATATGATCTTGAAATTTTTACAGGAGTTAGGACCAGTAAACCTTTAAACCTTTGGGGAAAAAAAAAATTTTGACAGCGTGGGTTTAGGGAGTAATGGAAAGGTTGGGGTGACAATGATAAAGCTGTGATTTTAATTTCTCGAAAGCTGCAAAGGATAGAAAGCTAAAAATTTCAAACTGTATTTAGCTACTATAGAGACTTTCCAGAAATTTTTGATAGAAGTCAACAGTCTTTTTCGGAACTTTACTATTTTATGGGTTGAAGTCCAAAACGTGTTTAATGCTGAGATGACAACCTAAGGAATGACTTTCACACAATATTTTATACTAAACTTAACTTTACGGATTGTATTATAATTTTACACTGTTTAGAGATCTCGAAAGAAAAAACCAAATAGATTATATGAATTTTTATTATTATCTATTTTATTATTTATTTATTGTTCTCTTAATCATTTTATATAACCTCTTTCAGCTTATTATGTAAAATGACTAAATAATAAAATAAATCAATATGTACTTCAAAAAATTGTAGATCATCAAAATCTTCAAAATTATGAACTCAAATTGTATTATAAAAAATATATTAGTTATGTTTTATGGTTGTTATTTATGTTTAAAGCTCAAATGGAAAATGTACTAGTTTGTCTGTTTGAAAGTTCATTCATCGGAGAAGATAAGTAATTTGTAATATTTAAATAAGAACTACCTAAGTATAATTTAGAAGTCATACTAAACACAAGTCAGTAATTATATTAAATAAAAATGCCGAAAATTGTCACCATTAAAATACCCTGCAGGTTTATTTGCAGAACATATTACTCGAGGCAGATTAGGTATATCATCAGTAGCAAATTTGAGTTTAGTTCAACTTTATTCATTAGTTAATTTATTTAGAATTTCATCTAATAAAAAATACTTTGCTTTCGATCGTTTAAAAAGGGGTCGCCATCAAGAACCTCCGAAGTTGTGACTTTACCATCTCCGATTCCTTTGAAAATTTGTGTACCTACTTGAAGAACTAGTGAAAATAATAATGTAAATTAAATTTTTTGTCTCAATCTAATTTATTTTTGTTAGATATAGTATGTGAAAGTGTGTTAAAGTTTTCTTAAAAATAGCGATTCTTGATCAAATGACTCCTTTTCTATAAAATAATTGACAACCACTGATGTTCTTCGATATTTTGACCTCGATGCTGATGGTCTTTGTAACTAGTGCTTAAGAATAACTGTGTGTATTTATATACCTTTTATTAAAATATAATAATAATAATGATTGACCCCAATCCCATTAAGATCCCAAGTAAATTTTTTTGTAAGTTTTGGAAAATATTGTCGTATAACGTACAAAATATAAAAAATCTGCTAATAGTCTGGGCGCAACTTTATTATTTTTCCGGCAGAAGTTTGAAACGCGTTCAATTCTGAGATGTGGTGTGGGTTACTATGTGACTGAAAAACTAACAAAAAGTTCGGGAAAAATAGGGTCGCTCTAGAATACTTTCGCCGCTGCCACAAATAACATATGAATTACATAATTAGGTCATACTCCAAAATGCTGTCTGTCTGAAAAAACTTAAAAATAGGTGATTCCTAAACAAGCCCGTGGAAGTCATCAGATATTCGATAACTGATCAAATCTGAGAGATATAGCAGAATTCATGACAAAGTATACAACCGCTTTACACCAGCTTAGGGGTCAAATTTAAAAAAAAATCTTGAAAACACTTTCTCGGTATTCATATGAAAAATCCGTAGAATAAAAACGAATTCAGTATTTGGGAAGACCTAGTATATATGACGAAAATCGTGAATATATATGCATTCTACTTTCTCAAAATTTTTTTTTGCTCCTACCGAGCGCCAAGGGATATTCGATTTTTTTTATCAAAATTACTTTTCTAGTCGATATATATACATACCGAGTTTTAACTTTCTAGCATAAGCAGTTCTAAAGTTAGGAAAAACACCCCTAAAAAAATTATATTTTTCTAATATGCCAATAATATAGCTCTATCTAACTACCCAGTTCCAGCTTTATAGCATTATAGGTTGTAAAGATATACACATTAAAACTTTTTCAGTTTCAGCCTCCTTATATAAGCGGTTGCTGAGATCTAGAAACCAATTCATTTTCTCCTACAACGCTTTCCTCTCTTTTCCCTCATAGCCACATCCCTCTAAAGGATACCAGTCGTAGAGGTTCACCTAATCTAACCACCATAAAAATGTCATGATAGTACCTCATCGAGTTTGAGGGCTCCGTGCCTTCAAAGTATCTTGCGTATAGCGTACTGCGTATGGCGGCTGGCGTACAGAAGGATATTTTTTTTTTTTGCTTCTTTGGGGTTCACTAGTCCTAAAACGTGAACATACAAAATTTCAGGGTAGCAAATTTTTTTTGAAATTTTAAGTTGATCACAATCTTTTATTATTTAAAATATTATAATAAAGTAAAAAAAAAACCAAAAGGCATTTTGAGATATTAAGGGATAAAGGACAAAATCGTTATTCTCGAAAAAAAAGTTCAAGAATTTTAAATTGCGACAACCTTCCCCTTTAAATACGCCTAATTCTATTATTCTAGGATACAAATTACTAGAGATATGTATTTTTAAAAAGGACTCAGACACCATATCTGCGAAAACTTGAACATACTATTACTAACAAAAAATACTTTATTATTAATAAATAAATAATAATAATAATAATGAAAATAATAAAGTAAAATTAGAGAGAAACTATAAATTGCATTTCAATTATTTTTTTTCATAGTTCTTAAAGTACAAAATTTTTCGAAAGAATCGGAAATGGTAAGGTCACAAACTTCGTGGCTTAGAAGGCAAACCTATTTGGCGAACACTGAATAAAATTGAGTACCTGAGGTAGTAAGGTCTCCAACGAAGATGATAAAGAGTTCACTCGATCTAAGGACACACTAAAAATTATATCAATGAACACTTAACACCTACTCAACGTTGCTAGCCTTGCGTCACTATCCACCTAATAAGGCTTTAGTTTTGAAATAATTGTGTTAAAATTCAAATGGAAAAAAAAACTATTTTTAAGTAGGTATGTATTAATGAACAAATTATTATTATTATTACATATATTATTATATTTTAATAAAAGGCATATAAATATACACAGTTATACTTAAGCACTAGTTACAAAGACCATCAGCTTGAACAAATTATGCTCAACCCAAGGTTGCCAGATTCAACAGAATTTTGGACAACCTTAGGGCATAGGTATTTGTCATACTACTACTTTTGGGGCTACAAATCTCATCGATTGTGGTGTAAAAGGAATATTTCTATACAAAATTTGTTTGCGTGAAGGTAAACTTAATCCAATGAATATCATAACTTAAGGTAAGATAGCAATCATTCTGAAATGAAGAACAATAATAGTAGCTTGCTTATTAATTCCAAGAACTGATACAATAGAAACGTGATAAGGTAGTACGTATCCGTCGTCGTTATAATGATGACGTTATACACAATTAAAATTTTAGAAAATTACGTCGACACGTTTGAAACTAAGGTTCTTAAAACAAGTTTATTCTTACAATAAATACGCACCTGTCTACCTGATATCGTTTTCATTCCCGCGATTTTTTCCATGATTTCGGCTATTTTTTATAATCGATGCCAATCACTAATCCTGAAAGGTACATTCTTAGCCCGATACTAATTTCGTAAATATTTCCGTGTGAATCACACACTTCGAAGAAAACGGATTCATCGATCTTCAATTTTACAAAATTTTTTTTGATAGAAATTTTTTTTGATCATGTCCAAAAATAATAATGTTTTCGAGATTGCGTGATTGTTTGTCTACCTTTGATTAAAAAAAAAGAAAAAAATTAATAATAAGATAATTTGTTTACCGCTTCAAATAATTCCACGACATCTACACCGAGCAGCATTAAAACTATTCAGTAGCATAGAAATGACGGTGTGAAGTCTCGACGTTTATTTTTAAAATCTTGTAATTTGATATTTTTTATATCGACGGATTCAAGAATATTATAAGAAAAGTACAGAACGGACGGATCAGACTAGATCTATTTTTAGTTCTTCATCTTAAACTATAAGACTTGACACCCATGTCTGTGATAAGTAACATAACACTTGAGCATAACTAGAATATGCAAAAAGTCCGTTATGATTTCAGGGCGCCTCTTTTAAGAACAAGTTTTTATATGAGAACTCAGGAGATACCTAATATTTTCTAGAAAAAGAAGAGTAGAAAAAAATAAATTGTAGCATTCGTAGCCGAACATGATTAGTCTTTGAGATACGAGTTATGTCTTCAGTACCTGCATGACCCCTTCTTCGGCTGAGGGCATCAAGACCGCAGCAGTTTTGCTGTTTCCATTTTCATTCCAGTATAATCTTTCCTTAGACCGCAGGTGTGATAACCTCATGACCTGGGTGGGATTTGTACTCATGAGCTCTAAATTGGTTGATCAACGCATCACAACCGCAGGGCCTATTTTTTTCTTGGCTTCGATTTATATCAAGAAATAACCGCAGTTACGATAGGCAGTCAATTGTAAAATATTTCACTAAAAGTTCTGAGCTATTTCTCAATACTAAAGTCATTTTTGAGTTATTAATTATACGTGAAACTTGCGTTTACACTTCTTTTGTAAGGACATTTGAATGGTAGCTTGGCGGCACTAACGTTCTTACACGAAAAAATAGCTTCTTCATAAAAAATAATAATTATAAACTCATACTTCAATTGAAGTTCACAACTTATTTGTGTATTCTTATTTGGTTCTAATAAGTCAAAAAAAAACACACACTCTCACATTCACATGCGCGTTCTCGACTCGTATGTGTGTGATTTATCACCGCTACTCTATTTTACTATTAAGTTCGCAGATAGTTCGCAAATTGTCCGTAAATGGTTCGGAGTTATACTCTAAGGTTCCACATGCACTCCACTCACAACCAAATGGTCATTCTGCTTAGAGTCACTGTATAAGAACTAACACAAACATCCATTATCTTGAGTACGGACAATGTGTGTTTCATTTGAAACCAGAAAATTTGAAATTTTTTTGCAGTTGTCCGATTTTTCATTTTTATCTCCACTAAAGTGGATAAACGCTGTATTTAGTTGACATTTCATGAGACATATGTATCTCGATTCCATGAAACGTTAATCAAAATCCATCTGCTACACGTATACACACTAAAACTATGCCATTTAAGAAGCCTGCGAACTTTGGAGTTCGCAGGGTTTAAGAGTACTAAAAAGGTACCAAAAGCGGTCATTGTCCGTAAGATAGTGGATGTTTGTGTTAGTTCTTATACAGTGACTCTAATTCTGCTTAGTCGTAGACCACAACTATTCGTAACGCTGCAGATAGCGATGTGGTATGTATTACTAAGCCCTCAGTGGCAAATTGGTTCTGATAACTATCATATCACTGCTCTCACTACTATTCGCGAAAGCATTACTATATATGGTACATATACGTTGGTGATATGGTATAGGTCGCAAAACGATTGTAACAGTCCTACACGACTATTGGTACTACTTGGGATTTTTTATTAGTTACATTAAGCCCTACATGGTAATACATGAATTAAGGACTTTTGAGCGGATCTTTCGTTTACGAGTTAAAAGTCGGTGAATTAGTTTTTAAATTTGTTATTCACCACGAAAGCTATTCCAAATTCCCTGTTTCCCGCAAGTCAAGTCATTAATATCGCTACCTAGCCATCTCGTTTCTTGGACCGCCAGAATGTTGGTGTTGTATCCCGAAACTTCGTGAAGAAGCTCTCGTAGTGAACTTGTTCTATGAAGGGAGCCAATGTCCCAAGATCTAAAAGAATAGTCCTTAATAGGTTGCCAGAGTCGGTACCGTTGATCCAACCCTATCCGAGGCTATAGACCTCTTTTTGAAAAAAAAAACAGTTTTTTACGGGAATAAGTTGTTAGCCTATCGTCCAACCTCTAATCTGGAGGTCCAGGTGAAATACTTACAACCGATTATGGTATGTTACCCAACTCTTTCCGCGCAACTCAACAAGGACCCCATAGTAGCGATAATTTTTTCTGATTCAATGGTAGTGAAATTTAATTTCACAAGGCTATTTAAATTTTTCCTAACTGAAAGTGAGAATTGGGCCACAAACAAACCCCCTCCAAAACCAGGAAACATAATCTAGTACACAGATGGATCTAAGACGGACCAAGGCCATTCAAAGTTGTCCTAAATGAAACCCAGGATCTATAATCTGATACACAGACCAATCTAAAATAGGCCAAGGTGTAGGAGCAGCAGTTTATGGAGTGCGCCTAAATATCAAATTCAACTGTAGCATACACATAATATCCACTGTTTTTCAGGTGGAGACTCATGCTCTTGAACTATTCATTAGAGAAAATATCAGACGAGGCTACAAAAACCAATAAACATATATTCTCTCGGACAAAAAGGCAGGAATAATGGCACTTTAGTCCGTTTAAAACCACTCCAAACATATTTTGAATTGCCTCCAATGCCTTCCTAAGTGAACTTGGAAATAAGAACAGAGTTGCCCTCATCTAGATTCCATGACAAAGCGGCTATGAAGATAATGAAATGGCCAACTTAATGACTAGGAAAGGTTCAGAAGCTGACATGTGACCATATTCATTTTGTGGGATACCATTAAGCACAGCCAGAATGAACATCCAAATGTGCCAAAAATCGCAAAGTGCCATTCACTAGGATGTGTCACCTGGCAACAGGCACTCAAAGCTAATTATGCCAAAACATTCGGAAAAAAGAACATCTGAGTATTTTAAATTAAGCAGATATCAGACTCGAACCCTTGTGAGAGCTCTGACTAGAAATTGTCACATGAGGAAGCATCTCAATAGGATTAGTTTCTCTGAAACTAAAATTTGAAGAGTATGCAATGACGAAGACGAAACAGTGAATTTGAGTGTTTAGCTCACAAAAGACTTTGTCACTTCGGTCAGGAATTCATGGACCCATCGGAATTGCTGACCATTCCTCTTCGCACAATACTAGGCTTCATTGAAAGCGCAGGGATTGAAGAGGAATCATAGTCAATCCGGGGAAGGTCACAATAGGCCCAACTGTGGCTTCAGTGACAACGGCTAATCATACCAAACCCTATTTCCAATCTATCTATTTATCTATGGTATGTTGGAGTTCTCACAGCTATGCTATGAGTCCAGTTACGCCGGTTTCAGACCTACTTCCTGAGACGCACTCGTCTTACTGGCCATTCAGGATGTGTTCATTCGCTCCTCCTTTTCTCAACCGTCTTTTATTGGATTTAGTGAAATCAACGTGGTCCCACAGCCTATGTCCCAACCAGACGCGTAGAGTGAAACTTTGTAGAGATAGCGCAATAACACGATCATGGAATTCTGTACATTCTATGACCACAAGTACTCGTACGTAGTTTTCATCCAGAAATAAAATTTTAATTGGTAAATTCTATGAAGTAATCAAAAAATTCTGAGAAATTTCGTATCGTTGCATTAGCCCTACGAAGATTAACGCTACGCTCCCTCTATGGTACATCTACTGAACAACGCAAATTAGATAAATTACTTTTCATGCCAAATGGTCAGCCACGTTCGGTATCGACTGCAATACCTGATGCTATTTTTAAAAACCACCAACCGATAAACTCTGCAAATGTTTTGGATTATTGGACAAAATCAACAAATATGCTCCGAGAATTTTTAAAGCAATATTTATGTATAGTATTCCAGCTACGTTAGTTCCGGCGTAAAGAATATTGTCCAAAGCTGAAACACGAGTAAGTACGCGAAAGTACTCGTATGTTTGATTGAATTTAAACTTACATACCTATGTATATCTCATATATCTTGTTTTTGAATACCACCAATTTTTCCTGCATAAATAATATCTATAAATAATATCCTTTGCAATAATTTTTGTATTATTAATGCCTTTGTTAGTATTTTCGTATTGTTGAATATAAAATGACCGTACTGTTAAAAGTCTACACAATCTTTAATTATAGCAGGGTATCAGTTCATGGCGATACAAAATTTATTTTTTTTTTTATTAATTTTCATCCTTAACATATTGGGAATACGTGAACAAAATAATATTTCGGCATCAAATGTATTTCACTAGTTACAGACTGATTTGTGGAACGGTCGGTCGATATTCAATACGATTTTTTATAACTTCAAACTTTAAACGCGTTTATCTCGAAAACACTTTTTCCGGAGCGCGAAACGTTCTACAACTTCAATGAATAAACGAATGAAACTATAGGGCCCCGCAAATTTAATCTAGTTTCATAAAGTTTTTGGATTTTTGGTTTCAGATCACTTGGCAAGGCTGTAGAAGGTACCGCGTGAATCAACTCACGTCGATCGCGGCCTTACGTCATGTGAGCTGGAGCAGCCATTTTGTAATATTTTTTTATGAAAAAATTCACAATTATTCTGTACTTGTAGCTCTATTAAACTCGCAAATAGTCTTTTCCATATATGTACATATGTATATTTATATTATATCCAAAAACATCCTGGGCTTAAGCACCATATCTCGCCGAAAAGCCACGGCTACGTCGCACAGTGGGGCGTTTGCCCGATCTAGCTGGCAAAAATTCGGTTTTTTAAACATGCAAATGTTAACCAGCATTTTATGTCCTAATTGTCTTAACCAATCAGGGAGTTTCAAGAAGGTTTTTTTTTACCTGTATTTACTATAAAAGCCGTGGGCTTAGCTCAAAGTTGCCATTTGTAAAAGATAATTTCTAAAGGAAAAACCTATGTTAAAAATTAACTGTGATCACATAACTTTTTCGTGAGTTTAAAGTAAAATTAAGAAATTTTGAAAAATGGATATTGAAGTAGCAGGTATGTATTTCATTTTTACCATTTATGGTTTTTCAAGGATATATAGTTTTTGAACTAGATAGTTTTAAATTTTAGTATAATTTGAGATCTATTTTTTGGAAAAGTTACATTTTCAAAATTGAAAAAGTTATATAAGTCCTCACGCTTCCGTCAAAATTTATGTGGCAATATGAAGGTAAAATATTCATTCTTAAGTAGTAAAAAAAAATTCCTGCTAATATCTGCTCAGCGAGATTTTATAACAGTTTATGTTGATAGCGGAAATTCGAAATATTTGTATTTTGAATATTCCTTTAGCAAGGATAAAGGACTCAATCCTTGGTAAAGGCCTTGCACAAACGTCACTTGAGTCCGAAACGTTACAAAAAAAATTAAATCAAATGGTATCTCACCTGGAAAACTATTATATAATAGTATTTTCAGTTAAAAATGTGATGTGAAAACATTCAGCGAAAAATTATATATTAATTTTTTAAAAAAAAAAATTTTTTCAAGAAAATATGTTCTAGTATTATTATTACTGAATAATAACTAAATAATACATTATTTTAAGATGAATTGATAATATAAATAATTTTGGCCAGCTAGATTGTGCAAACGCCCCACTGTGCGTCGCCAGCAGCGTGGCTACAAAGAATGTATAGTATTGTATGACGGGTATCTAACTTGGTAATTGGTTGGCGTGTTAGCCGCGTTATTCATTCTGTGGGGCCACGCTGCTGGCGACGCGACGGTACCGTGGCATCTCGGTAAGATATGACCCTAACGAACACTCTATCGATGGTTTAGTGAACAAATATCGATACTATCCAAATCCGACACTATCGATGTTTATGCAACAAATACGTTTAAAGGCTTGTAGCTCCTAGGCCCTTTGAGCTATTTTGTTAAATTGAATGGGTAGATTGGGTTGACCTCTTTTGGAGAGTGAGGTTGTAATTAGGGCTTATCAGGCCTGGTCCCGAAAAATATTAGTTTAATTATTTTTAAATAAATTTGAAACTGCAACACATTTTCTTATTAATCTTGTTGTAAGTACCCCGCTATAATTTGTTCAAAGTTTCAACATTATGGCGTAAGTGAATCTGAATAAATAGGCTTTGGTTCGTAATGTTTCAGACACACCAACTCCTTGACTACCGAATACCAATTATTTCTTTCAACAAATTTATTTGTAGAAAGGTTCTCGTATATATCCACAAAGTTTCAACTTCGCGAACAAATTGTATGTAGGCTCTTACCTCATACATAGACTATGCTCTCATCTACAGAGTGCTATCACTCTCCATACTGAAAAATCCGGGTAGGCCACGCTTTAGAAAAAAATACAAAGTTAGTTGAACGTTCTATTTAAGCATACTTTCACCTCCTGGGGATTGAAAATCGAAAAAGTTCAAAAACCATTAATGAAGAACTCGCAAAAACCATCTTCATTTCCATGGTGGTTGAATATCCAGAAATTCTGAAATAACTTTACAGATCTTATAGCCTTCAGCAGTAAAAACAGGTCCGATATCTCACCAAGCGATCGCAATAAAAAACATTGGCTTATTAGTAGCAATTGAAGATTCTGCACCAATCAATCTCCTCTTCATCGTGAAAAGTCTATTAACTTGATCTGTTCAGACAGACAGGTTCAAAAGTATTGAGCTAGCAATGTTCGCAAGACATCATTACTTCCAATTAAATAATACAAAAAAAGTCAATCGGTAAATAATAAAACACTGCACGATGATTTGACCACAAAATCGTCAAAAATAAAACAATCGATTTGTATTAATTTTCTACAATGACAACGTATATAATAATAAGTTCAAAATTTCAAGGTCGTCTTCAGGCTTTCAATAAATAATTTCCACCATTTCGGATAATGTGTATTTAATGGCAAACCAATTTGCGCTGATCACCTTCTTTCAGCTCTGAACAATAACACTTACATATACCTTCATAATTAAATTAAAAAGAAAAAGCCATAAATGGGCTCCTACTTACCGGAATACTTCAGGGGGAAAAAAATGTATTTAACATGAAAAATAGCAGAAGCAACTTGCCATTATTTTATTAGCTTAAAAGAATTTGATTGTTGCCGAGTACGTTGTATGCTTTTTGTACTCAAAAATTTTGATCTTGTATCTTTGAGGGTAGTTCCAGAACAATTTATCAAGATCAATATTTATCTGAATCTACCTATTTGCTAAAAATCATTGTTGGTACTAGAGCCATTTTTTGTCACATTATCTGGATATGGATTCAGAATATCAGGAGTGGTTACATATAACAATTTAAACCAAAAAATACACGAACCTCGTTTTCGTTTTCAACCTGCGGTTTCACAAAGAAGAAACTTTTTACATTAACGAGAAGTAAGATTATCAGGAAAAAATAAAACTCATAGGTATCTTAGCAGTTGAGTAAACCCCGCTTGGTAGATTAGGTTAGCTTAGGTGGGTATGCACTGAAGTGGTTGTTGCGATCCCACATGTACGCGAAAAAGAAAGACCTGTGTGCCCAAAACCATCTCCGTTAAGCCACCCTGCCAGCCTGGCAAACTGCAACAGCTTGTCTAGCTTGATGTTTCAAATTAAACCAAGTCCATGGCGAAGCTCATACCCAACCTACGCTATTGCCTCAAAACCAGGCCAAGGCATTTGCAAAGCCAGTGAAAAATACTTTCCTAGGCATCGGGCTCACCACTTCACCACTCCTCCTGTACAGACTTCTGGCGTGCAGGCTGACCATGTAATGCCCATTCAGCAGCAAATGAGGATCCTCCGTAGCACCACAATAGGCGACCGACTACTTGGTAGGATGATTATGGGTCTGTTCGGCGTTGCACAAGCTTCTAGCAGTTGGCAAGCCTGATCGATCACTAGCACTGCCGATCCACCAATCGGCTTTTCCGAATACCTCGGTTTTGTTTCATACCCGCATCTACTTTGAACCGTCCGTGTAGATCTGAAAGTCTTCACATGGAGCTGATCCACATTCTTCCCCACTCTGCCAGGTATCCTTGTGGAAGATTTCGGAAAGAAGTCGAGCTGCGGAATAAAGAAGTATATTTCCTCTAACGGGTTCTACTCACTAAACTGTCCGAGTTAACAGCTGTACTTCCCCAGGTCTCTGTACAAAGTAGACTGACTCTCTAAATCTTACGGCACGTTTTCGCTGCTATACTCTTCCAATGCATATCCAGCAGTAGGAGATGAAGAATCATCTATATCGTCCCTGTAGGCGTGGGTCGAAGTACGTCTGTTGCTCCTGGAAGTCATTATATTGAACCATGGTGAATTGTTTAAGGTAGGTAGACTTCTCCAGCGTTCAATACCAAACTAAAATTCCGTTGGTTGGGATGGAACTGCCTATGGCCATTCCTTCACATTTTACGGTATGATCGTAATGAAACCAATATGAATGCATACCCCTAGTAGTTGAAGAACTCCCGTTGAGTTCACCAACTATTACACCATGGGTGTATAGTGCACCGAACGCATGGTAGCTGAGGAACTTAAATGGGATTGTCCCAAAAACTACAACCTTTTTTACACACACATGTGATTTGTTGAAAATCCCATGGGATTTGTAGTTAATTATCCTTTTTTTGTACGCTACTGTAGAAATATGGATATCAAAAAAAAATATTTCCTCAAAATTGTATCCAAAAACCCAGACTGAGTTCAAAATATACCTTACATTTTCTGATTACGTCCGATAACACAATTCGATGAACTCTTCCAAAAAATCCGTAAATCTTTAATTTATTATCAGTATTTTTATTTTGTCCAAATAGTCTAAGGTCATTTGGAATCAAAATTCACGCGCCAGACGATTCACATCAATCAGCATGTGCCAATTATAAGTCTGGCTAGAAATCCAATACATTCGTTAAAGATTTCTTCAGAAATTCCCGCGCCTATGAACTTTATGAAGAGTTCACAGCTAATGTGTTTTATAGCTTAAAATAAATTAAAGATGTTCTTATGGACTCGAAGAAAAAAGGTGTTAATTACATTACGAGTACTTTGTACAATGTTATTTCTTAAAAACTAGTTACTTTGTCCATACGTCAAATTCAAATTCAAATTCATATTTATTTCCAATAATTTAAATTTCTCTTAAATGTTAACATTATTTTTAGTGGTCAGACTATCGCATCTTCAACTATTGGTTACATTCGTTTAGCATGTGCTAGTAAATAAAGTTCCTAGTGAAAATACAAGGTTTTCCGATGAATACTGTTAAATTATTTAAATTATTTAACAGTATTCACCGGAAAACCTTGTATTTTCAATTCGAAATGTACTGTGAAAACATTCATCAAAAAATAAAGTTCTTAGTATTAAATGGAAATCAAATGGAAATCAAAAACCGTATGAATTAACTAAAACTATGACTAAAGAAAAATCTCCATAGGTTTTACTTAATTTATTTAAAAATAAAAAAAGTCCTACTCTCAAATTTCTTAGAACCCAAAAAAAACAAGTTCTTATTCGTTCTGAAAAATCTTTTGAACTATAAAGTTCAAATTTTGTTAGTAGGTCAGTTGAGTTGAATCCTTTTAAATGGTATCTCAGGATTTTCTTATACCAGGAAGTTGAAACTTGGAATTTATATAGAACTTTGGTAGTGAAGTTATTTGCAAGAAAGTTTCCGAATTGAATGGTAGAGTATGGAACTGGAGTGGGGGACAAAAAATGCGATCGAAATGTTACAAAGTTGAACCTTGGTAGTTGTTTGTAGTTGCACTAGGGGAACAGATCGGAAATAATATTATAAGGGTGCTAGGGTGAGTGGGTAATATCTCTTTACCTTTAATTAATTTTGTATCATTCTTAAGGTGGTGTAAAGAAGCATGCCAACACTCAAAGAAAAAATATGACTGTGGCAACCATATTTTGGGAGAACCTTACTATGATTGAGGTTATAGTTGCCACAACTATGTCACAATATGTAACATGTTTAGCTCAAACAAAATTATGGTTGTGGAAACCTAGGTGTGTGATTCACGCAACCTTATTTAATAATAACATGGTTGGGTCAATCATAAAATTTGTGTGACATGGTTGCTCAGATCATAGTTCTAAATTCAGAACCTTAGTGTATGATTCACGCAACCTTATTTAATAATAACATGGTTGGGTCAATCATAAAATTTATGTGAAATGGTTGCTTGGATCATAGTTCTGATTTCAGAACCTTGGTGTATGATTCACGCAACCTTCTTTAATAATATAATGGTTGGGTCAATCATAAGATACATGTGACACTGAAAAATAATTCACAAAGAAAACACTTTCGATCATAAATAAATAACTTGAACAACAATTAGACACTCTCGAACAAAGCACACATGAAATTGATAGAAGCGGACTTACACCGCGAACGACACTTTTCGTACTGTGAGAGGTATGCTTGTGGGAACTATCTTATCAAGTTATATGGTTCCACTGATCATAGAATATGGTTGTCGTGATTATAATACACAATTACATCATGTAACGAGAATGATTGGTACAATCATATTAAATTTCAGTAGGGATATATGTTTGATGCAACCATATTATGTTTTTACGAATTATATGCTATGGCTAGTACCATCATAGCCATGATCACTGGAAACATGTCAGTTTCACAATAGTTAGAAGAACCTTAGTATTGTCAATGCAACCTTGGAATAAACATAGTTTTTCTTCCAGTGAACATTTTACTAACTTAGGCATATTCTTAAAGCTCTTATTAAGTGTATCAGCGAAAGATGGTTTCCTGATTATTATATAATAATATTAAATCGGGCTTTCTTTACAATTCCTCGGGCTTTCGTTACAATTCCTCGGGCTTTCTTTACAATTTGTCTGTAAACTAATTTCGGAAATTTTTGATATTCAACCCCCAGGCGAGTGCAAGGGGGCTGCATACGTTTTCACAATTTTCAGCATATCTCTTAGGCTAGATGAGATATCAAATCGGCTTTCACTCCTACGTAGTTTTTATGCAATCGCCTGCAAGCTAAATTAAGAATTTTCCGATATTCAACTCTCTAGGGTATGTACGCGAACGCGTTTACGTGTTGTTACAACGTTTTTAACTAGATAATGTATTGCAATCGAAGTAAGCTTTGGATAAGAGTATTGAATGGTGCAGAAACTCAATAAATTTGTCAAAACTAAACTGGTTGCCTAGTCTCAACACTACTTTTTTAAACACTTTTATTTTGACTACTTAGGGCTGGTTTCACAGGTTTAAGCTTTGGAACTTATTCGTTTGATTCTTATTCAAGATGCTGCCTTGCGGCGTATCTTTCCCCTCTTCAAACGACAACAACAAGTTGTGTTTTTATGAGGAGATATTTTAGTGATAAAGCCATTCTTCGAAATATCCTTTTTTTATGAACCTGACTGAACCAAAATCGTTGCGTTTTGGGTATGGCAGGGTCATTCGGACTTCTGTAGCACCTCAATTTAACCGCTTCCTAAACTTTGTCCGGAAAAATTATAAAGTTGACAGATTTCTTCTAATTAAAATGTCTAAGCAGTTAACATGAAAGGAGACCTCAAACTTGGTATCGGTGGTAGTAATATTTTAAAAATAGCTTAATAAAAATTACAATTCATTTGAGAGGTTTCCATCAACTTCTTAGAAACATTTGACTGTTTCAAAGTTTTAACATCATTGACCTTGCCGCTTCATTTAATAACTAACGTAGTATGCAAAAAAAAGAGAAATAAACGCAAACAACTTAAAAGAACTGAGTCATTAATTAATATGGAAATACAAAATTCGTTATTCATAATAATATTATGTCACTTGTCATAAACATTGATTTTTATAAAATAGCACCAGCAATATAAAAAAGCAAAAGTGGTACTTCTTAAAAATTGAAGAAGGTTTAGTCATCCTCTCACGAAAATTAAAAATCCAGTATGGATCTATACGCTACGTCTGATCAGATTTAGTAGGCGTTAAGTCTACTCTGGTCACTGCCACTGGATAGTCTTAAGTTTTTTTCTTTCACGTAGTTTTCAAAAGTATCCAAGCCTGTTTTCGGTAATGAGAGTAAATTTTACGAAAAGTGAACAATAAAAAGCAAACTATACAAAGTTGAAGAATCTTAGAACAGCGCTGATTCACATTATCCCAATTCTTTCCATCGATTATTATCTTGTCGACCGCAAATCATAAAACCCGGATTTCAACCTTACACGTCGTTTTTTTTCTTGTTTGTTATCAACGGCCGTAAGAAAGTCATGGACCCACAAAAGTTAAGAAGACGCAAGGAAAAGAATAAAATAAAAATCGAATATGTGAAAAGATCATGAAATAGAGTCTGGCCAAGATTTTCTTTTCGAAATTTATATGCCACCTAAGAAAAGAAATAACTCAATGTTAAAAATCCGAAACTTTGATAAATATAAGCAATAAATTGATTATCATAAATCAAAAATAATATTCGCTCTAGATATGTCGAATTCTTGCAACGGATCACCCCGTTTCTTCGGCGGGAACCAAGTTTTGTAAATTTAAATTTGAATTTGAATTTTTCGCGCGCTCAGCGTGTAAAATTTTTACAATAAATATTAGCTATTTTAGTGATATTGAGTTGTAGTTTTTTTTTTCGCGTATATCATTTGGCGTTGTCCAAGTGACCCAAATAATGTATTTAGTCGAATCGCAAAGCGTGCACATACGAATAATTTGGGTTAAGTATCTAAAAAAAAAATAATAAAAAATTGTATCTAAAATGAAATTCGGAAACAAAAGTTTCGCTACTAACAACAAAAAATTCCACTTTACAACAACTAAACGGACAATGGAATTAAAAATTCAACATTTTGTATGTAGGTAGAACATTGTTGTATGTTGCTTCGTCGGCCTCAGACAACATTCGGGGCTACGATGGGAACGACAAGATAGTCCTCCTCGAAATCTACTTGTTGCTAATAAATTAAACTTTCTCAATCGAATGATTGAATTCGGTTAAGACGCTGGAATGGTCATCGAGTGCGGGAACGAGAAGGTCGCGGAAACATAAAGCTAATGCGGTTAAATTCGGACAATCAACGAAATAAGCTAGAAAAATCGAAAAATACTTTCGCGCCTGTAGGGCTGGTGTAATGATGTAGAAGAATTTTTTCTTTTGATGTTTCGATTCTAATCGAAGTGAAATTGAGACTGGATTTGATGGTCAAGAAACGCTCCTACTTGTATTTCGGCTTTATGGCCTAAACCTATTTTACTTTCAGTTGTTAACTTTTTTTTTTAATTTGACGATAAGGTACACTTGAGGAACGCAAGTTAGACAAGATGTTTCATAATAAGATTCAACAATTTTGTTGGGAAAAGGTTTGGTGAAGTGTGGGTTCTTTGAAATGTTACTTAAGGAGAACTATTGTACTCGAAACTGATTCACCTGTTTACTATTAAAAAAAAACTTACCTGGGAGATGATCATTTTATATTGAGAAGGTTCGAGTAAAGAAAGTGCTGACGGATATTTTGTTTTGATTTAGAAGAAAAAAAAGTTTAGTTTTCGAAGTAGCATGTCTCCTATTATGACGCTAATAACCAATACGCCAATAGCTCTTCGATACAGAATTATACCGGCTATAGGTAAAAACCCCCTTTTTAGTAAGTCTACATAATCTAAAAAATATGTCATTGGTCTGGACAAAACTTAATTATTTTTCGGGTCAAAGTTCGGGAGCGGTCAAAGTCAGAGTACCTATATCATCAATTGCTTCGAGATTATAAGCTAATTTAGTTCTTAAAATTAAAATATTTAAAACAGAGATTTTTAGCCGATTAAACATTGAACAAAACCGTGTATACTATTTAAACGCGTTTTTTTCGAAACCACTTTTCCCGGAGCGCGGTACGTTCTACAGCTCCAACGAATGAACCGATTTTAATGAATAAAAGCTTAAAAGAAAGTAAACTAAATTTAGGGGCCGCAACGTCGAATTTTTTTTTTAAACTTTTTTTAGTTTGAGCTTTTAAGCCAATAAAAAAGAGTGTTTTCAAAAAGCTGCAATTTTAGTCTCAGAGCGTTTTTCTTTTTTTTTCAAAATTGTAAAATGTTGTGGCCCCGCAAGTTTAATCTAGTTTCATAAACTTTTTGAATTTTTAGTTTCAGATCACATGGCAAGGCTATAGAAGGTACCTCGTGCATCAACTCATGCCGATCGCGGCCTTACGTCATAGGAGCTAGAGCCGCCAATTTGTAATATTTTTTCTTAAAAAAAAAATCAGAACTATTCTTCACTTGTACCTCTATATAACCCATTAATTTTTTTCCGTATATATTTATTTTATATCCAAAATAAACCCTGAAATTGAGGCATTTTCGGGCCTTTTTTTTAACTGATACCTTGCCTTAAGGGCAACATCATCTATTCAGAATTTTCGAAAATTCGATTTTTCGTTTTCAACGGATTCTTAAAGTATAACCTTTCAAACATATTCTCTAAAAATTTCAACTCGATTTGTTCAAAATTGAGCGGGTTACGGCCGTTTTTACAGTTACGTTCTCACTTATCCATGTTTGACTGTATATTTTAAATCGAAAACCGTCCCAGTACAGCAGTTGAGTTCGAAGCGCTCACTACATTCAGTTATACGTGTTATCCTAATATTCGAAGTTTAAAAATGGACCGTGCTACAGGTTCGAGAGAATTACGGGAATTATCGAATGTTCGGAAGTCGCGGCGGAGAAACTTTAAACGCGTTTTTCTCGAAACGGTTTTTTCAAAATCGGTGACCACGATATCTCAAGAACGAGTGGACCGATTAACTTGAAATTTTGCACACTTTTTTCTTTACATCAAAACGCAGTCCTTAATCGAATGATTTTTTTTCTATGCACACTTTTTTTTATTTCAAGGAAAATGAAGTGAGTTTTTCACCCAAAATTAGACTTTCACTTTCGATCGCCGACCATTTTGTCAAAAATGAATATTTTATCAAATCCTTCGATTAAAGACTAGATAATACGATACAGAAACTTAATTTATTTGGTTTTTTATTTCACATCATTGGTGTGGAAGTTACAGTGGTCACCGCAGAGGGCTTTTTTTGAACAGCGGTCCGGGAAATAAATTATATCTGCTACATTTGAAAATTCTTTCCAATAAAAAAATTATGAAACATATTCAAAGATATACCCTTCACTATGAAAAAAGAAACATTTTGAAACCTGCCATCGTTTTCCCGAAAAAAATTCACAAAAACACCAATTTTTTTCGGCCGCCAACTAGATGTAACCCCTTAAGAGATAGGACGATCAATTGTTAAAACGTAGATATACAAATCCATTACATTCAGTTGGGGGTTGGTTTTCGAAAACAACGTAAATCAGGTTTTTTAGACAATTTCATAAGAAGTTGCTCGTGGGACACGAGGAATCTTGAAAATTTGTGAAAACATAACAAAAAACTGAACACCCTCTTGGTTCTTGAAATTAGAAATGCTGATTTAACCAACTTTATATCTGATCAGAACTAAGCGATGGAAACAATTGTACAAACATATGCAAGCCCTTGGGATTTAATATCCAAAAATTCGTAAATGGGTTTGTTGGCGATTATATAAAAAAAAAATTCCAAGTCCAATTCCATCAATCCTAAGAAATATGTTGAAACTTTGAAATACATCCAACCCCCTTACACCACTTAGGATTGAGTTTCTAGAAATACTGAAATTGACTTCTTGGCGCTTAGGAAATAGGATACGAAAGCTTAGGAAATAGAAATGAATTCGATACATCATCAGAGGAATCTGTGAAAATATATGCAACCTTCTTAAAACCACTTGAGGGTTGAATATCCAAAAATCATAATCAGAGTCAATTATAGATAAATATGAAGACACCACGAGAAAGTAAAAACAAATTAAATTTCATAGCGCTTCTATAAGAAATTACGGAATTCGTGAAAACGTGTTCAACCCTTTTTACCCTCTTAGGGGCTAAAAAAGGAAAAAAAAACTTAAGAAGAGGTTTTAAACGATTATTACGTAAGCCCGTGAAAGTTAAGAGGTATTCAATATCTTATCAGCCCTGTGGGATATGGCAGAATTCGGGAAAAAAAGTATGCAACCCTCTTGCATCCCCTTAGAGGAAGAATTTCAAAAAATCCTGAAAACACTTTCTAGGCATTATTTATATGAAAAATCGGTTAAATAAAAATGAATTCAATATTTGGGAAGACCTTATAGATATGACTAAAATCGTGAAAATATATGTATTCCATTTTCACTGATCATTTTTGTTGTCCTCCCTTCCAAATGCCAATGGATATTTAAAATTTTTTCTTATCTAAATTTCTTTTCAAGTTAATTTATATATACATATGGATTGTCAACTTTGTTCATCATCAATGGCGCGACAGCCCAAATCGGGCCAGGGCCTGCAGGATACATTGTCTGAAGTCATCTCGGTTCAGCGCCCGCGTCCTCCAGTTTGTGCATCTAAGAAGCGATTTGCAATCTGCGTCAACTGAATCCTCGTATCTTTTTCGCGGTTTTCCCACCGGTCGCTTGCCATGGGCTCTACCTTTCAATGTGCGCTTGGGAATTCTTCCGTCATCCATTCGCTCCACATGACCTGCCCATTGCAGCTTACGGAATTTTATAAGAGTCGATGCGGCTGGGTCGTCATAGATGTTATACAACTCGTTGTTGTACCGAATACGCCATTCAGTGCCTTCTCTTACTGGTCCCAAAATTCTTCGAAGAATTCGTCGTTCAAAAGCGTCTATTGATTTTTCAGACGCTTGGGTGAGAGTCCACGTTTCACTTGCATATAGTAGCACAGGTCTTATTATGGTCTTGTATATGCGAAGTTTGCTCAGCCTGTGCACTTTTTTCGATTTTAAAATCGGGAGAACCGAGAAATATGCCTTATTTGCTAGTGTGATCCGTTGATTTACTTCGTCCCGTTCGTTGCCGTCTCTTACAAGGTGTGATCCCAAGTATGAGAAATGATCCACATTCTCCAGATTGTAGTCCCCCAAGGTCATATTTTGTCTAGTTGGCGCGTTTCTTCTTGTTTGGGTCATGAACTTGGTCTTATTCTCATTGACCCTTAGCCCGACATCCTTTGCTGCTGAGTCTAGACAGTGGAAGACTTCCTTTGCGTCTGGAACAGATCTGGCCATGATGTTTACGTCATCCGCGTACACCACTAGTTGAGTGGACTTGATTAGTAGGGTACTTCTGGTATCAACGGGTACCTTTCTGATGACATATTCCAGGGCAAGGTTGAAGAGCATGGGAGCGAGTCCATCTCCCTGCTTCAGGCCGGATTCTGTTCGGAAGCTTTGGGTTAGCTCGTTTTGTATCCTTACTTGGGATTCAGTGTCAGTCATGGTCATTTTTGTTAATCGGACGAGTTTTGATGGGATTCCAAAGTCGAGCATTATTTTATATAGTACATTACGATCTATACTATCGTATGCCTGTTTGAAGTCCACGAAGATCTGGTGCACGTCAATGTTATACTCCCAGCATTTTTCTAGCACTTGTTTGACTGAGAATATCTGGTCAATAGTAGATCGTCCGGTTCTGAAACCACCTTGGTATTCGCCGATAATACTTTCTGTATAAGGCTTTAATCGATTATGAATTACTTTCGTCAGTATTTTGTAGGACGTACACAACAATGATATGCCTCTGTAATTTTCACATCGCAATTTATCTCCTTTCTTGTAGATTGGACATATAATGCTTTGGCGCCAGTCGACGGGTATTTTTTCTTCCATCCAAATTTTTGTCACGATTTTGTGTAGGAGGTTGGCGAGGTATGGACCGCCTCCCTTTAGGAGCTCTGCTGGTATTGCATCAACTCCGGGTGATTTATGTATTTTTTGGTCGCGCAGGGCTGCTTCCACTTCTCCGATAGTGGGTACCGTAGTTGATGTCTGCTCATCCGATGGTGCACTTGATGTTATAATTGGGTCGGTGGTCGTCACTCTGTTAGGGTTCAGCAGCTTTTTAAAGTATTCAACCCATCTTTGTTTAATTTGTTCTGCGTCACTAAGGATATTTCCTTCCTTGTCTTTACAGAGGTTTGTTCGTGGCTTATAGCCTTGTCTTATTTGTTTGACGGCAGTATATGCGGATCGTAGATTATGTGACTTCATGTCAGTATTTAGGTTTATAATTATGTCATTGTTGTGTTTTCGTTTCTTTCGTCTGCAGATTTTGTTTGATAATCGCCTAAGCTCGTCGTATCCTTCTTTTTTGGCTCTCGTCGGTCTTTCAATGTACGCCTTGTGAGCTTCATTCTTTTTCGTTATTGCGTCACTACACTCATCATCGAACCAGTCATTATGTTTCTGCTGAGATTTTAATCCAATGATCTTTTCTGCTGTCGTTCTGATTCCATCTCTCAACTGTGTCCACTCTTGGTCGATGGTTGTCACTTCTTCAGTTCGTGATGTTTCAAAGTGATTTTGTAGCGCTGACTTATAGGCTGACGCGACAGTCTCGTCCTTTAGTTTATCGATGTCAAATTTGGGTGTCCTGCCCTTTTTGGAGTACCCGCATAATGCCACTCGACATCGATATTTCACTTTTACGAGATAGTGGTCGGAGTCGCAGTTTGCTCCGCGAAAAGATCTTACGTCTAGAATGCTGGTCGCAGCCCTTCTCTCGATCAGAACGTGGTCAATTTGATTGAAAGTGCGACCATCCGGAGATGACCACGTTCTTTTATGAATGTTGCGATGGGGGAAGCATGTTGAGCTTACAACTAAGTTTTTGCTGGTAGCGAAGTCGATTAGACGTTGTCCATTGTCATTGGTGGTGTTATGGAGACTGTGCCTTCCTGTGGTTCCTCTATGTGTCTCCTCTTGTCCAACTTTAGCATTGAAGTCTCCTAGAAGTATCTTTATGTCGTTAGATGGCAAAGAGTCAAATGTTTGTTCTAGGGTGTTGTAAAAAATGTCCTTCACTGCATCATCCTTTTCCTCTGTTGGAGCGTGACAGTTTACCAGCCATACATTGAAAAATTTTGTTTTTATGCGGATCGCACACAGTCTTTCGTTTACGGGTTTGAAGTCGGTGATTAAGTTCTTAAATTTTATATCTACCACGAAAGCTACTCCAAATTCCCTGCTTCCCGAAGCTTTTCCACTGGTTAGTATTGTGTGTGTCCGCAAGTCATTAACCTCACATCCAAGCCATCTCGTTTCTTGGACCGCCAGAATGTTGATGTTGTATCCTGAAACTTCATGAAGAAGCTCTCGCAGTGCACCTGTTCTGTAAAGGGAGCGAACGTTCCAAGATCCAAAAGAGTAGTCCTTAATGCGTTGCCAGAGTCGTTGCCGTTGATCCAATCTTTTCCGAGGCTGTAGTCCTGCTTTCGGAACAATAGGTTTTTTTTCCGGGGATGGGTTGTTAACCCATCGCCCAACCCCCAACCTGGAGGACCAGGTCTATGGTACATAGACGTGTGAACAACTTTCGGTTATGGTGTGCTGGAGTTCTCACAGCTATGCCGCGAGTCCAACTACACCAATTTTTAGACCTACTTCCTGAGACGCACTGGTGTTCCTGGCCATTCAGGATGTGTTCACTCGCTCCTCCTTATCTCAACCTGGGCTTGCGACCGGCTATGGCGGAACTTTGTTGCATAATCCGTTCTATAGATAGGGAAAACATCCTCACCAGACTACCTCTTAAATTTTGATTTTCGTTGGCAAAAGACCATTGATTGCAATTGCACGTTTTTCGATTGCTTATTATACGCAAAAGCTATTGCAGAAATTGTTAACAGACCACTGAAAGGCTTATCACTGAAGGCTTGTGTCGCACATGGTGGCACATGGAGCTCTTCTGCAGACCTTTCCAACCCCTGCTCGAACGAAGTTGGAGCGTGAACTGTATAGTGTATTGTTACATTCGTACACTGGAAACCGTAACCAATTAGGAATGATATAAATCATAAATGAGAAACCAGCAACCTTCAAATACTTTCCAACACCCAAAAAAGCCTCGAAATCTCTCGACTCTTCTCGCATGCAGAAGATACTTCTGTCGAGTTCACAACAAAGCACCGAATATTCGGTCAGGTCTCGACACAACTTCGAGTATAGAAGCGTATCTCAAAGCTTACAAAAACAGAGTTTCTACTATGGTGCAGCGAGGCGTCGATCAGTTTAACACGAAAGTATTTGTAAAGCGATTTGGTTAGAAGCAGTGATAGAGTAGTGTTCAGGTAGTACATAAAATCGGACAGCGTTGCCAGTAGTACGATTATTTAATGCGAATAATAAATAAATTGATTTTAAATGAATTGTATTTTCAACGAATTGGTTTTAAACGAATTGAACAACTTTCGCTGAAGCCACTAAGCATGTCTGTCAATGAAAATTGATAGTATAGAAAAAGGGAAGTGAAGTATGGTATAATCCATAAGTGATATGAACTCGCTCTTCTTTCGTTTACTTTCAAAACTAACGATAGCTGAAAGTGGCAAGGATAAAAAGTGCTGAATGCAACTAACGTTATTTTGCTAAAATAATATTTTCAATAAAGCGAGATTTGGCTCATAATTGAAATTAAATTTATTTTCTTGATAATGAACAAGTACGGGAAAATTCATGAGATCGAGCGTAATTTTGCTTGAAAATAGTCTGTTGACCGACTCCGTGTGAATGAACTATAAAACCTCGGTCCAACGTCCTGCCAACTTCAGACTCAAGAAACTGGAATTATCAACCAAAACCCAAAATTTTTATGACTTCACAATTGTGAAATATTTTCATTTCAGAGTTTAAGGAATTTCATTTCTTAAAACGAATGTACTGAACTTGATCCAAAAAGCCTAGAATAAAGCAATCGCTTCTAATAAAACAATTTTAAAAGAATAGAGTCTGGCGCCCAGCTCACTATTAACTAGATAATTACACTAGCATTACCCTACCTATCGTAGAACAACATTAACCAAAAAATAAAAACCTATCAATTTTATTTTACTGTACTTTAATATCCCAAAATTATCGAACCGAAGGTGTTTCTTACCCGCACATTATAAAAGCGCTATGGGTACATTAACATTACACTTTAAGTAACTGATGACTTTAGAAACCATAATGTACTTTACTTGCACACTTATACGCAAGATACCTAAAGTAATTTATAACAAAGGCATCTTATCGACCCGATACGAAGCGTATAGGTCTACTGTGTGTCGGTCGGCAATTGTTCTCAAATCATAAAATAATGCCGCTTCCAAGCTTCAAGATATAATTAATAACTATAATAAATCATAAAGAAATATACTTTTTTTTTCATTATTTTTTATTTTAGTGCTCCAGATCGACTTCTCGAATGGAATATAAAAGTAAACGGTACGAAAAGTATATAAGTGATTAAAGAGAGAAAGAAGTTAAGATGATACATTGTGATTTCTTTCAAAAAAAGGACATACTTCAATTTTTCAAGGTCACACGCGTGGGATCATATTTTTGAAAGGTACTTAGTAGTGTAAGTAGATAGCGGCTCGTTATACGAAATTAGAGATAATATTAACTGGAGTAAATCTTGGATAAACTACAGTTGCGAATATTTGGAATGCGCTTTTTTAGGAGGGAAGTTGATTTAAGTTAATTGGTTCATGGCACACGCATGTTCGATATTATCGTCAGTGCGATTGAGTAATAAAGGTCACAACAAATTACAAATGTTTGAAATAAACTAAGTTATTTTATCAAATATAGTTCTTTTTGAAGCTCATTAGCTCTTATTGCATTTTCTGTATAAATTCCTAGTTGCTTTCTATTGGTTCTCCGCTTTTATTCTATTTTTGATAACTTCGAAGAAAAAAAAACGTTCCAAATACCCTCTTTTAAGTTGTCAGTCGCATAGTCACCTACATCGATCTTAGCATTAAACGCGTTCCGGATTTATACCCAGAATATAATAAAATTGTGCCCAGACTATTGGCAGCTTTTTTATTCATTTACTTGTTGTTGTTCTTTAATTTAACAATAAGAGCATAAGGGGAAAATATCGATCGGTTAAAGGTTTAATATCCAAAAAATGTTGAAACTCATTTATAATAATAATTTTTAGGCGACTATGTAGATATCTCATCAGACCTAAGTAATATGTCAGAATTCGAAAAAAAACATTCAAAATCATTTTACACCCTCTTAGGGATGAGTACCGCAAAATTCCGAAAATATTTCTAGATCATTCTAGCACATAGAGGTGAAATCGAGTTCGATCTTATTAATCCTAAAAGATTTGTCGAAATTAGTGAAAAATTTAACAATACCCTAAACTACCTAGGAGGTTGAATATCGCAAACTGTTTAAAGTCAATACGACATTTTCCGATTACTTGCATGGTTTTTAACAAGCTAGTAACAGCGGATGTGACAACCCATTAAACCCAAAAAAATATGACGGGATTCGTGAAAATTTACACAACAATTTTGCACCCCCTTACGGGTTTTATGTCAAAAGATTTGAAAAACAATTTTTAGGCGCTTAAATAAAGAGCCTGTAGAACCAAAATCAATTTGATAACACGACATACCTGTAATATATAAAGAAATTCGTAAAAATGTGAAAAAAAACATTTTGACGCACAATTTTTCTACTCCATCTTTTCCATTGCATTAATTACTCCCTTAGTGTACATCACCATATATTATATGTACACAGTTTCAACTTGCTCGAATAAGCCGGTTCTGACATAAGCTTATAGCTCTCAAACTCTTTGAGCTATTATGTTGAATTTTGTTGTTGTTGGTAGTCTTTTAGTTGTGATGGTTGAGTGTGTGGGTGGAGGTGGGGAAAGCGTTTTAGACAGACAATTTTGGTTTCTAGATCTCAGTAACCACTTAGGCTCGGAAGCTGAAACTTGGAATTTATATTGCAAGAAAATATATATGATTAAGGTAAAGGGGTGTGGGAGTGGAGGGAATAATAATGAGTTCGAAACGCTCGAATGCCGAGATTGGGACATTATAAAATCCATATCTCCTAAGCGGTTCATGTAAGGTAATTAATACTTAATAAACAGCTGAAGGCAGACCCGTGCATTCGAGGGGGAGGGGAATTTGGGCCTTGGGGGTTCATTGGGATTTTTAGGTCCTCACATTCAGTATGGTGAGAACTTGCTAAACCCCCCCCCCCCCCCCCCCCCCTTCATTCAATCCTGCGCACGGGCCTGGCTGAAGGTGTACTAATACAATAAATTGGAAACAAATTGTTGAGAGGGGGTAAGTTAATAAGGGATAAAGTTCTTTCTAAAATATTACTTCTCATATCTCAGAAAGAGTGTAGGCTAGATGCTTAAATTGTTTACCAAAAGTTGGCCTAATGGACTCCTAGCAGGAAAGATGAGGGTGTACAGGATATGAGGATGAGGATGCAGAGGGTAAGGCTAGGGTAGTACGATAAGGAAAAAGTTCCAATGTTTATATCTCAAGATCGATAATGATATAAAGCTGAAACTTGATATTTAGATAGAATAGTAGTGGCATGTTGGAAAAATATAATTTGTTTTCCTAACTATTGTATATTACGGGTTATGCTAGAAAGTTGAAACTCGATGTCTATATGTAAATCATTTAGAAAAGTAATTCCGACTATAAAAAATTGTATATCTATTGGTGTTCGGAAGAAAGGCAAAGAAAATGATCAGTGAAAATAGAATGGATATATTTTTACGATTTTCGTCACAGCTACTGGGTCTTCCCAAATATTCAATTTATTTTTTTTTTTTTTTTTAATTGAACGCGTTCCGGACTTCAACCAAAAAAATAGTTAAGTTGGGCCCAGACTGTTGGCAGTTTTTTTTCCCATTTCCCTGCTTTGCTCGACCTACCCAACGCCGCCCAAAAAATTTAATATTCATTGTACTTTACTTGTAATTCAATATACTGAAATCAAATTTGATCTTCCTGGTTAATTGGTTCGAAAAATATTTTATTTATTGTTTACCCTTTATTGTTTAGCCTCCTAAGAACCCTTAAAACCAATCACAAAAACTCAATCTTTTGACAATAACTGTTCAGAAGATATGGATTTTAGAATGTTTCAATTCAAACTTTCGATCACTTTTTTAAAACCGACATTTTTTATTTTTAAAACCAAAACCGGACTAAGAAGTATACAATAATTTATAACCAGCCACATACATATTTCTCCCCATAGTCCTGAACAAACATAGGGTATCAACTACTCCCTACACTCTTTACTATTCTATCTTGCGTTTACAGGACTATCTCTATGGGGATGGGAAAACATTATTTTGATTTTAGTTCACTGAAAATCGAATTCAGGATTTTTTGATATTCAACTTCTGAAGAATGTAAAAGAGATACATACGTATTCACGAGTATATGCACATCTCGTGTTATAAGACATGGCATCCATAAATTATTTTATAGATTTTAGTCCACAAAAAATCGAATTCAGGATTTTTTGATATTCAATTTCTTTACTTCTAGGTTTTCACAAATTTCCACACACCTCGTGTGAGAGCACGTTGCATTTTGTTTTAGTCCAAAAAATGATTTCGAATTTCCCATTACAAAAAAATGTAAAGTGTTTATATCCGACTTTTCGAATCCTGCATATCTCTTAGATCAAAAAAAATTGAAACAAATTTTTTCCCACGAGCTTCTCGCCTCAAAAATAATTTTAAAAGTGTTTGGTATTCAACTTCTAAGGTAAAGGAGCTGTGTACCAGGTATACAAGTATGAAACCGGAATTTTTTTATGAAAAATAGACGTTTATTCTACAAAAGTGTTACAACATATTTCATTCGAAGTATTGCCCATCGCTAGCTATACATTTTGCCCATCTCTCTGACAATTAATGTATGCCACGCCAAAAAAATATTGGTTCTTTTGAGGCAAACCAGTCATCGATCCATTTTTGGACATTTTCGTACGACGTGCGGCGCTGCTCACTAAGTGCATGTCCCATCGATGCAACAAGTGAAAATCAGAAGGAGCCAAGTCTGGTGAGTAAGCCGCATGCGGAAGTATTTCCCACTGACAAGCCTTAATCGTTTCCTTCACCGGTCTTGCCGTGTGTGATGGTGCATTATCATGCAGCAAAATCACTTTGTGTTGCCTCTTTCCATATTCTGGCCGTTTTTCAAGCAAAGCTTGCTGCAGATCGATCATTTGTTGTCGGTAGCGTTCTGTATTAAAGGTTTCGCCAGGTTTCGCCTGCAATTCGCTGTCTTCAAACTTGTTCGGTGGTTTTCCACGTTCCTTGTTTCCGATGTCGAAATCACCACTTTTAAATTTTTTGAACCACTCAAAGCACTGTGATTTCCTAAGTGCATGATCCCTGTAAGCTTCAACAAGCATTCGATGCGATTCTGCAGCCGTTTTTTTTAAATGGTAACAGAAAATCAATGCTGTCCGCATATCGTCGTTCCCAGGCACAAAATTTGACATGTTCAACGCTCGTCAAAATTACACTGTTGTATGAAACCGGTATTGCTGGCTATTTTATATCTTTATCAGATATCCAAACAACAAAATGGAGTCCATGGTTCGGTTTGATAGTTACTACTTTGACAGCTAGAGCCATCTATGAGTGAATTCCGGTTTCATACTTGATACCTGGTAAATTTTCACGAATTCCGCCATATTTCTTGGGTTCAATTAGATATCGAATTCATTTCCGCTTCTACAATGAATTTATGAAAACGCCTCCAAATCGATTTCAATACTTTTCGAGAGTTTCTCCATGGCTCAGTGGTAAAGGGGGGTGTATCTCTTAATTCAAAAAAGATAGAACTTATTTTTTTCCCACAAGCTTCTCGTCTTAAAAATAATTTCACAAATTTTTTGTGTTCAACTCCTTACGTAAAGGAGCTGTTTACATTTTCACGAATACCGCCATATTTCTTGGAATTAGATATATAATTCATTTTCGCTTCCTCAATGTTTTATGTAAACTCCTAAAAATTGATTTCAATATTTTTTCGAGAGTTTCTCCATGTTTTCGTGAAAAAGGGGTTGTGTACGATTTTACGAATCCTCCATATTTCTTAGGTCAAAGATGATGCAATTTATTTTTACTTCCACGAGATAATTTCAGAATTTCTTGGTATTCAACTTCTAAGAGGTGTAAGAGAGTTGTATAGAATTTCACGGATTCCGCCATGTTCCTTCGGTTCAATTAGACACCGAATTAATTTCCGCTTCCACAATGTTTTTTATAAATGCCTAAAAATCAATTTCAGGCCTTTTCGACCTTCAACCTTTAAGGAGGTGTGAAGGGGTTCAATACTTTTTCGCGAGTTTCTCCATGTCTCATGTGTGGTAGAGTGGTTTTATACGATTCCACGAATCCTCCATAGTTCTTAGGTCAAAGAAGATCAAATTTATGTTTACTTCCACGAGCTAATTTCAGAATTTTTTGGTATTCAACCCCTAGTTGTAAGAGAGTTGGATACAATTTCACGAATTTCACCATACATACATATTAGGTTCAATTAGATATTGAATTCATTTTTGCTTCCACAATTTTCTGTATAAATGCCTAAAAGTCAATTTCAAGACTACTCAACCTTTAAGAAGGTGTGAAATACTTTTTCGCGAAATTTCTCCACATCTCCGTCTGGTGAAATTTAGAATGGGTTCTTATTTCAACTCGTATTTTATCTAATTTCGGGATTTTCCAATATTATTCTAAAGGTTAAATCAAAGTTAAATTAGGTATTAAACTCGTACGCATAGTTCATTACCAGGAAATTATCTGTTCTCAGCAATTAGCTAATAGCAATGACCCGAAGAAAAATAAATAAGCTGAATAAATATTAATGAAAAAATAAATTAAAATTGAAAATTGTGGTTTTTTGTAATTTCTTGGATTCTTTCTTCACTTCTGAGAACATTCCGTTTATAAGCATTCCCTTTTCTCTGGAAAGCGAAAAAAAAACTGCAGATTGACATTAAGTATGTAATTAAGTTGCGGTTTGTTCTTAGTCACTTCTTGTAGCATATTCTGGACGTCTTATTATCTTCATTTTGTTGTGTCGTGTTAATGCACCAAAAGTCAATAAATCTTTTATTTTTATTCATTATATTGGACATTCCAACGTCTTCAGTATAGTTTTTATAACACAAGGTCATTCCGCTAATTCTTAATTAATTACTTTTGATAAACCGTACGATAAAAAAATTAAGTCAGCTCTTTAAAACCAAAATGAATACAATTTCAATAATTTAAAATACATTAATTATTTTTCTTTATTTTTAAAAAAACTTTATTTATTTATTACAATTTTAACACTTGACAAATCAACGACTCAACAATGACGCGACTCAGTTCAGTGATCTCGAAGAAATTATGTTCCAAAAAGCTTTTAATAAAGCGCCAAAGTATTCAGAATTAATATTAAAAAAAAACAATTACTATTAAAATTTCTCTAAATTTGCATTTAACTGAAATAGCGAAATAACAATAATAATCAAAAATTAGTTTTTTATTCATGCCATCGTTTAAGAAGTAATAAAAAATTAAATTAATTTTTTTTTTCCACGAAAATATACAACTTAATGCAGTCGAAATTCAAGTCAGTAATTAATTCATCGTGCATAATTTTGAATCAAGAAATCCAATTAAATGAATATCAAATAATGCAGGTAGCAGAAACGTTTTAGCATAGGTAGTAAGTAGTGAGCTGAGTGATTTTCCACGCCTACTTTTACGATTTTGAATTTTTTTGCGAGTTTTTTCCCCGACATTTTTTTAGGCATTGATAGTTGCGTGCAAAAAATTAGATAGATAACTTAGCTACCTACGTTAATCCTATTCATGCTAAATCATGTGTGTGAATATAAGCTTCATTATTTATTCAAAGTATTTAGGATTTGGTGCACTTGAAAAATTGATGTGGTGTGTCCGATATGCTAATGAGCGAATCGGTTTTTTTTCAACGTGTGTAATTGAAATTGAGGAAGCCTTATGCTGGAAGATGATTTTCAGCTTCGTATGTTAACCTCTACATCGATATATGGTCTCATATTTGCAATGAGTTCGAATTTTATTCCTGTAGATCTTAAATAGCACTTAAATGTACTTTGTGCTTGATCTGGACTTGTGGAGAAGATCACATACAGTTTAGGTGATAGCTGCGGTATAATTTCAATCATATATTCATACGTTCATGCAAATTTATGTCCATCGCGCCCAACAGGTATGTGTGGTTTTTGCTGAAACTCAATACAAAATCAATTTGTTTTTACAAAACCGATCGGTCAAACAATGTTCAAGTAGGTAGCGGTGGCGCAAATACTAGACGCTTTTAATGCTATTTTTGTTAAGACGAGTTCGATAAGTACTTGTGGCATTAGACTATTAGAAACCGAACTGACCGTTGCTCGTCATTGCGATAGACAATCGCTGATTTTACGAGTGGTCACACCCGTCTTATGAAAATGACAAAAAAAAAATAATATTTTGCTTATAAGTTGTGGTATAATATTTGCATTTCGCCGATATTGTTTCAGTATTGCAATTTCTCCAAGTACAGAAGGAAGTCATAAAAGAATCTGGAAGAAAAGAACAACTAGGATTCCTAATCCAAAGTGTGTAAGTCAATTATATGAGGTCATCTCTTAGGTCAGGTGAGAACCTCGTTTCTTCTGGCTTCAACCGTAGTACACGCAGAACCAATCAGTTGTACTTCATACAAATAAAAACCTATTCAATACCTAATCAGATCTAGAATAGACCAAAATTCGTGAAAACTTATAATGTATGTATCCCTTGACTTTTCTTTAGGAGATGAATACCGGAAAATCCTAAAGTTGAAAACCAATTCGATATCTCATCAAACTTAAGAAATATGGTGGAATTCGTGAAAACGTACACAAAACCTTTAAACCCCGAATTCATATTAAACCCTAGCATGAATTCGATTTTTAGGAGATTCTCTGAAAAGTTCGTGGAAGTAACCACCATTGATATTTCAACAGACCTAAACAATATGGAAGAATTCGTAAAAACGTATAGAACTCCTTCACACTTCCTTAAGAACAGATTATTGTAAATCCTCAAATTAATTTTCGCGGAAGTAAAAATCAAACTAACATCTAATCAAGCCTAAAAGATATATCAGAATTTGAAGACGGAGACGGCAAGACGCCGTTTCTGTATAAAGCACTTTGATGAAAATTGAATTTTTTTGTGTGTGGTGTGTTTCATGCAAGGTTGCAGCGAAATGTAAATAGTATAGTATTAAGGCTGGTTTACATGACAAATGCAAACATTTTTTTATTGAAATTGTGAGAGAGCTAGCATATCGAATTTTCAATGGAGTAGAAAGAAACCACTGCAAGAAACAAAATTCACAGAAATATTGTCAATATTTTTTGCTAAACATTATATCTGTTCGTTTCACTCCTGATCAGTTTCTCATTAGAGATTTTCCTTCTCCCTCACAATATCAGTAAAAAATAATTGCATTCGTCATGTAAACCAGCCTTTAGTATTATATATTAATTAGTATTCAAAGGTTGAGCTTTTTTTGTTCTCAAGACCGGAGTATAACATACATGTGAAAAAGATACTGATAGTAGCATAGTGAATATTGCCGGCCCTTTGCGAGAAATCGTTCGGCTTCAATACAGTCGCAGTTCGTCATATAATATATCTCTATGGCAAGGACGAACCAGAGAGTGCTACTCACCTAGTTTGTAAGTATCCTCAGTCAACTGGCCAGTAGCCTTTTTTTTGCAATATCAGCGATGTATTTTGCACCTCTGGCTGTTTCAATTAAGCGGGAAGATCTGAGTAGAAAGCTGAAAAATTAGGTAACTTTGGGTTTTTTCTTGTCAGATTTTTTCCCAATTAGTGCAAATACTCACAATTTCCGGGTGGACACCCATCATAGTTGGAAGGACTCCGTACGGATCTCGAGAGTATTTTAGTAATAAGTACACATTAAATTTTTTATTTAAATAAAGATACTACGATCTCCACAAAATATTCCACGATACAATTTATAACTTAGAGTGCCCACTTGAGGCCATTTAGAACATACAGCAAAATAAATATTAATTAATTTTTGCTTTAGAAATTGAGAAAAAGGCTGTTACATTTAAGATATTGGCGTAAATAAAGTACATTTTAAAACCTAAAACCTGAAAAATTAGGTGAATTTTAGAAATTATTATCTCAAAAACTATTTGCTCGATTTTATCCTGATTGGTTTTATTCGGAAGTATATATGGTGAGGTACGCTAATAATTTTACTTTTTTTTTTTTGCTACCCCCAAAATTTTTATTTTCACGTTTCATAACTAGTAGACGCGAAAAAAGCAATAAAAATTTTCAGTCCGTCTGTCCGCCGTACGCCGTACGCAAGATCGTTTGAAGGCTCGTAGCTGCCAAACGATTTGAGATATTAAATTGAAATTTTTTTAACGAATAGACGGGGTAGGCTTCTTGAAGTGACCAAATTTTTAGGGGAGGGGGTGTGAGGGGGAAGGAGGGGGAAGTGTTTTAGACCGAAAATTTTGCTTTCCAGATCTCAGTAACCCCTTATGTTAGGAAGCTGAAACTTGGAATTTCTAAAGAGCTCTGATAGTAGACCCATTTGCAGAAAAATTGTCAATATTGATCAAGGGGTGTGGGAGTGGGGGGAAATGTAATGCGTCCGAAACCCAAAAAAGGTGAGATAGACACATTCTAAAATCCATATCTCCTAAACCGTTAATGGCACACTATTCAAACTTAAAAAATATTTGTAGTTATACTAGGAGAACAGAATCAAGAAAAATTTTGGGTGGGGGAAGTTGTGTATGGGGGTGGGGGGTGAAAAACTTTAGATTACGATATCTCATGAACCAATTGCTCTAGAAAAATAAAATTCGGTTTTGGTATAAAAGTTGACAAATAAAGATTGATCAAAGTAAAATTTTTTAAGTGGGAGGTGGAGCATAGAAGTGGAGGGGATGAGAATTTTTCAAATCAAACACATTTCATATCTCAAGAACAGTGTAAGATAGATGCATAGAATTTTTACCAAAAGTAGCGCTAATTAAACTATAGTAGGGAAAAAAGTTTGTGGTTGAGTGTGTAGAGGGGGAGGGTGGGGGAAGGTGAAAAGGAAAAAGTTCCGATGCATATATCTTGAGAACCTGTAATGATATAAGCCTTAAACTTGGTATTTAGATAGAACTATAGTAGCGGAATGTTGGAAAAATAAAATTTTTTTTAGGGGTAGTATGCTACGGGGGTAGGGGGTGTTTTTGCTAACTATTAAACGGTTCATGCTAGAAAGTTGAAACTCGGTGTGTATATGTTAATCAACTAGAAAAGTAATTGTGATAAAAAAAAATTTGAATATTCATTGGCGTTCAGAAAGGGGGGCAAAAAAAATTATTTGTAAATATAATAAATATAAAATGCATATATTTTCCCGATTTTCGTCATATCTACTAGGTCTTTCCAAATATTGAATTCATTTTTATTCTACGGATTCTTCGTATGAATACCTAGAATGTGTTTTCAAGGTTTTTTGAAATTCGACCCCTAAGGGTAGTGTGGTACAAGTGGAGGGTGTTTTTCTTATATATAGAACGGCTTAAGCTACAATGTTGAAACTCGGTGTGTATATGTAAATCAACTAGAAAAGTAATTGTGATAAAAAAAATTTGAATATTCATTGGGGTTCAGAAGGGGGGGGGGGGGCAAAAAAAAAATATTTGTATATATAATAAATATAAAATGCATATATTTTCACGATTTTCGTCATATCTACTAGGTCTTTCCAAATATTGAATTCATTTTTATTCTACTGATTCTTCGTATGATGAATGTGAATGTGTTTTCAAGGTTTTTTGAAATTCGACCCCTAAGGGTAGTGTGGTACAAGTGGGAGGTGTTTTTCCTATATATAGAACGGCTTAAGCTACAATTTTGAAACTCGGTGTGTATATCTAAATGAACTAGAAAAATAATTTTGAATAAAAAAAACCAATATCTATTGACGTTCAGATGGGGGGGCAAAAAAAATTATCTGTGAAAATAGAATGCATATTTTACCACGATTTTCGACATATCTACTACCTCGTCCCAAATAATGAATTTAATTTTATTCTATGTATTCTCCATATGAATACCAAGAAAGTGTTTTCAAGATTTTCTGAAAATTGACCCCTAAGTAGGTGTAAAGTGATTGTGTACTTTTTCATAAACTATTCCATATCTCTCAAATCCAATCAGATTTTCACTTCCATGATCTTGTTCTTTTTGATAGTTTTTCAGTCACATAGTATCCTACACCGCATTTCAGAATTGAACGCGTTCCTAACTTCTGCCGGAAAAATAATAAAGTTACGCCCAGATTGTTGGCAGATTTTTTGTTTATAAATATATATCTACCGCTGCTGTCAGGGTCAGTGTAAAGAATGTCCGTCGCTCGCACGCTCTGCGGTTCCCACGATTACATGCAGGCGGTTAATCCAAAATAAAAATTTCAAAATGATTCTGAAAATGTAAAGTATGCTGCGTAGGGGTTTTTGAAAAAAGCCGTTTTTCACAAAATAGTGGCCTGAACTTTGTTTTCAGTTTTTAACAATTATCGACCTTTCTGGCTTGATTTAAAAAAAGTAAGTAAGTTAAAAAAAAAAATTCTACGTAGCGAAGGGGAAAATCTATCCAAAAATAATATGTGAAATTTCGGAAAAAATCAGTTCAGCCGTTTTCCGAAGATTATGGGAACCGTCATTGAAAAGTATATTTCGAGATAATCGCGAATTCACAAAGGGCCCAGTCCGGTTAATTCCCCATAACTTTCACAAATTATTGGAGTTTTAATATGAAATTTGCAGACAACATTCTAAAGACTGCAAGCTTCAAGATGAGCAACAAAAAAATTTTACTTTTTTTTTCTACTCAGATGTTCCCCCTTAAACATGTTCTACAATAGCCCCCTTCATAGAGCTTCATTTAATGTGTCACGTGTGATAGGTAAACAGGACAAACTGATTGGTCTAAGTGAGTCGACCCATGGATTAACCGTCTCTAAACCTTGTATCTTAACTTACATACACTAGTTAATGCATCAACTGACCTTTTTGAACAATTTTCGGTATGTTAAAGTAATGCAGTCCAAATATTTGGCAAATCATTTTGTAGCAAGTAAAGGGAGACTAAACACATTTGCTTTCACCATACATTTTCCACGACCCTCTCCAATTGTAAGCGTTTAGAAAAAAAGCATCATCAATCAATTTCAAGATGTTTCCATGTGGCTCAGCGTAGTCACTAATTAAATTAAGAATTTGTGGGAGAGTTTACAATGTCCTGAAGGAAAATCGCAGCTGTAATAATTTCTGTGTCAGATAATAATTTAAGAAAATAGGGGCATAATTATTATGTGTCTGCCGTCATTTAAATTAAAATTTAAACTAGGGCAATTTACGGCAATTTGAAGAAGCCAGTTTGTTACAATAACTAAAGTTGATTAAAGACAAAATGCAGAAAATAATCCTACTAGGAAATTTACTTTATTGTTTTTGAATTCGTGAAATTTAAGAAAAAGATTTTTCAATCTCTAATGGTTTTTAATCTCAGGGAACACTAGACCTTGAAACCTTGGTATTTGCATGAAGACTTACTAGAAAACAAATTAGGGGCACGTTTTCATGAATTTTTTAAGTCTGAGTACATCGAACCTGTTTTTTATTTCTTCAGATTTTTTGTGTAATAGCTTAATAGCTTAATCATCAGCGCCCAGAATAGCGGCTTTTAGAGAAGCACTGTTCTGCAACTCCCTGCTTCCTCGGCGAAGGTCAAGCCGGAACTCAAGAATCTAACGTCGTACTAAATAGATCTGCAACTCCTAAATGTGAGTTTATTTCGCGAAAACCGCAGATCATATAAAGCTAAAAATGTATACTATTCGAAGCTATTACAGGAGCATATTGGGAAGTAAAGTTTTTAAGGAAGATACAGATGAGGATGGCTTACTCAAATATCTAGAAAGTTGTAATTAAAGCAAAAAAGTTCAAAGTATTTGGAGTACTAAAGTGGAGTTACAAAAATGTCTGTAAAAAGTAATTTTTCCACATTTTCACGAATTTCGTTATATCTTTTAGGTATGTTAAGCTATCAAATTTATATTACTTTCGTATGCTTTTTATATAAGAGCCTAGAAACAAATTTCCTAATTCCGAATTCTTAATAGCAAACACCTTAGGGGTGAAAAGTGGTTCCTTATATTTTCACGAATTCCGATAAATATCTTAGGCAACAGGCACTCAAGGCTTTTTATGCCATAACATTCTAGAAAAATTCAGCAGTCACGATCGGCTGCAATCCAATCGTATGGTACTCTAGATGGAATACAGAACTCCGATTATATTGTAGTTGGGTAAAAAGCTTAATTACGTGTGTGCGTGTTGTATTTCCATTATTAATAGTCCTTAAGGACTCCCATTTCATTGCTAATCAAGCCTAAAAGACAATATTCAGCATTAAATTTCATACCTTGAGCTGGATCAGTCACCGAAAAACAATTTCCTTTTTGAAGGACTTTCACATGGAAGGTGCAGGAAGGACCTTTTCCTTGGAACAATTTAAAAATTGATGTGTATAAAATTTCAAATTCACAGCTTAAAGCGTTCAAAAGTTATCGGAAAATGATGTTGAACACGTTTCATAAGAATTTTTTGTATGGAAGATACAACTTTCAATTTGTACAAAATTCCGAAATCGTAGCTAAACGATTACTTGAGTTATAGTGAGTTTCGTTAATTCAGTGAAGACATTTTGACAGGATATTTGTATGGCAGTTACGTGAAGGACTAATAGGATTTTCTTCATAATCATACATTTCGCTCCAACTATAAATAAACACATACAAAATTTCAAATACGTAGCTTAATCCAATATTCTTGTACACGTGTTTCAAGGACATTTTGTATGGCAGCTAGCCGAAGGAGAAGGACAATTTTGCCTTTTAACAAACTTAGCCTTGTTTCTAACCATTGTCGTAGAGGCACTAGCCTGATCACAAACTATTACAACTAAATGTACATATGTACATGTAATCATATGATTCACGACATAATAAATCTGAATTTAATTAAATAAAAACAAAGTTAGCCTTTCAAATTCAACCAAACATCCAGACTCAAAACTTCAAGATCCTAGGTCAAGGCGTTCTTGCGTTATTGTGTTCACAGAAAGACGGACGGACGGACGGACGTCTAGTGGGTTGGAAGTTTTTTTACCACAAATAAACGAAAAATAATATATAACTTTTTTCGTTCGAGGCTTGGTTCTATGCACACACACTACACACTTTTGGGCTGGATTAAACGTATAGTTCTCTATATGATTTAAACAAGAGTATAAAAAGAACATCTGATAATCTAAAATTAAACAGATATCAGACCCGAACCCTAGCGGGAGTTCTGACTGGATATTGTCACATGAGGAACCATCTCGATAGGATTGGTCGCCCTGAGACTAAAATTTGCAGAATATGAAATGACGAAGACGAAAACCAGAGTGTATCCTCTGTGAATGTGAGGTTTCGTCACTTCGGTCAGGGTTTCATGGATTAATCGAAATTTCTGACCATTCCTCTTCACAAAATACTGGGCTTCATTGAAAGCGCAGGGATTGGAAAGGAATCATAGTCAATACGGGGGGACGTAACAATAGGCCCAACTGTGACTGCAGTAACAGAGGTTAACCTAACAACCTCTATTCCTAATCTACACCTAGTTAAGTTTAAGGATTTTGTTATATTCAATCCCTAAAAGAGTGTAAATTATTGGTATACCTGATGAGCTATCGATTTTTGTTGCCATATAATCTCCTAAGAATCGGCTTAAGAATTTTTTATATTCAACTCCTAAAGGGCCGTGTTTATATTTTACCTCCTATGTTTTTATTGAAATTTAAAAAATATACGTAAATAAGGGAACAAATTCTGGGCGCAACATTATAGTTTTTTGGGTAGAACGCGTTTAATGCTGAGCTGCTGATATACCTATATTACATGTGACCTAAAAAATAACCAGGAGTCTGTTTGGAACGATATTTATGAGGTGTTAGTCGCACCATCAGCATTAAACGCATTCCACACCAAAAAAATATTAAGTTACGCCTAGACTGTTGACAAATTGTTTGGTTAATATTTTTAAATAAAGATTAACAATTATTTTTACTTTTTCTCCTTTTGAAATATGGGCCACAAAATACACAATCTCTGAAATCTATTTTAATAACGCATCATTATTGGATTTGTTTTTGAGATTCGGGGCGCATTTGTTTCTATACTTGTCTTTTTTTCCATAAGACGAGTAATCTCACTGAAAAACCTTAATGATTTCCAGCTGTGAGATTCTTGCAGATTTAATTAAAAAGAGCACTTAGGTAAGCAGACACTCTGAAGAATTTTAATTCCCAGAGTATATGCCGTCAAGATATTTGCTAATAAATTAAGGCAGCATACATGAGCATGTGTAATACCATTTACAGTAAAATACGATCAGAATTCATCAAACTAAAATTGCACTGCAAAAATTTTGAATATTTTTTCCGGACTGTAACCTTTTAATGGCGTTAATGGTTTGCTAAATTTTTAGCCCGGTCTACATTGTCTAATTCATTTAGAATAATTGTTTTTTTAGCACTGAAAGTGCTCTTTGCACCGTCTTACTTGGTTGCCTTTTCCAAAAATTGTTCATAACCCAGACATTGCTTTCCTCGCAATTCATCACAACGAGCACTATATTACAATCAATAAAATATCGTTAAGAATTTAAAAACAGCTCTAATTTCCAATAATAATAAATGTTCATCTTTTTTTTCTGAATTATCTTATTTAAATGATAATAGAACAAACCGTAAAATATTTTTAATCCACTATACCGCAATATAGACTAAATGGCAATGTTATAAATTTCGATGTGCTAACGATGCTAATAGTTGGCGACATCATTCTCATCGATAAACAAATTATTAAGAAAATGGCACATTTTTGTGAAGATTTTAAGTAGCCTAGTACTGAAAACAAATTTCCTTTCGTATTCAGTTAGTAACTGTGCAAATTAAGACTTATGCAAATTATTGTGGAGCCAAGCCCAAGAGAGTCACAATGTAATCATTCGATTCGAAATATACCTACAAAAAAAAGAAAAGTTTTTATTTTAATATTTACTAAAAAAATCAACGACCTCGAGTCATCGAGCCACGACAAGCAAAATATTAAATGTACCGGGTCATAAACCAATTTTTATTGGGTTTCTCAACGATCTCCCCCACAAAATCCTTATTTATTTTACCAGGCGTTTTAGGTATGGTGCGGTCAGGTCAAGCGGCCAAGGTATCCAAGATGAGGGCCGGAGAAGATTATTGTTTCTGGACAAACCTAGGTAGGTACCTAGCCCAATGATTCCAAGAGGTACTACGTAAATTCTTCGAATTTCACAGGTAACAAGGCGCCCACCCATCCCTGACACTTTTCGATTTATCAACCTTGGAAAATGCGTAACTGATTTTCCAAGACTGGGCTAAAAATTCACTGAGATGACATTCTTTTAATTGTTGCTGCATAACTGGTAGGCATTACTTTCTTCGAATTGTTCTTGTTTAAAAAAAAAAAAGAAGAGTTACCAGCATTTCTTCGATATAAGGCAAGACAAAAGCCCACGATGCAATATTTTTGGATACACGTTGTAGTTTTTGCCCGACTTTGAATTGAGTTCTGTATGACAAAAACGAAAGCAGTAGAGCTTCTTGTTCGCGCTTTTGTTATTAAATTTAATGTTTTATTAACACCGAGCGGCATCTAGAGAAAGAAATAAACGATTAAATGAAATCTAAGTGAAACTCGTTGTGACATATTTGGAAAAAACGAGTTTTCCATTGAAAATTTAAATGTTGATTTTATAGTGGCTAAGGTACATGGTGATTTTTTTCTTCGGGTAGACCCTGCCCAGACATCAGACCGCACAATAAACTCAAATCGGTCGACGTTAATTTATTTGACCATTTGAAATTATTATTAAATGGATCAGGTGAATTTTGATCGCATTTCAGAGAATAATTAGAACGCACGTTTCGCACTAAGCAAATATTGTTGCAATTTATATTTCGAGTGGATTGACCCAATTGCCAGGGGCCCCGGCACTGATTGCCAAGTACCTACACGTGCGAATTATTGAGACGGTTGAATTATGATTTTATTGATTATTAATATAATACAGACATTAATATGGTCGGGATATGGGACATTGACATTGGCTAAACGGATCGTACGGTGGTGTATATGTAAATCAAAGCAGTTTTGCTTGAGCTCCAATTTAAATTCATACGGCAATTTATTTCAATTGGTGCAGAAGTAGAGGATATGCATTCTGATGGGTACTTAGAGACTCGTAGTACTTATGGTGGTGCTTCGAGATTAGAAATATAGTGGCATAAGGTAGAATTAATAAGCAGTTCAGTTTTGTGAAGAGATTTTGAAGGGGGTCTCGATTATGGTTCGGGGACGGGGGGTAGGTTTGAAATTATTAACAGATTTGTAGGTAGATGCGGAAATAGGTCTAGGCCGGTTCTAACTGGAGGTTTGTTTTATTTTAGAACCGGAAATCGGATAACAGTTCTTTGGTTGGTGTTCGTATTATGCACTTTGATATGTGGAATAAGTGTTCCGGTTCGTACATATTTCAGTCGTTTTTTACAGTCTAGACAAAATGGGTTGAGCATTGCATATACATAGGTGAGGTACCTATTTAAAGTTTTTTGATCAACCAAAAATTTTAAGAATTTTGATTGTTTTTCGGCGTCAAAGGAGTTTGAAACACTAATACGAAAAACACTACCGAGATCAATTGTGGCCTGACTACTGCCATTGAGGACATGACAGTTAAAAACCTTCATTGGAGAAGCCAGTTTAAAACTGTGTTACACTAGGCTTAAAGGATCTGTTCCTTCCTCATCAGAGAATGGCAGAGGATTTCTCAATCTGATGCTCACATCCAAGATTGTCAACACACTGGGCGAGTTCTCTACTCGAAGGTTTGGTTGTAGAGGTACACCGCAAGGTGGAGTACTTTCCCTTCTTCTTTGGAATTCAGTGTTCAACAAAACATGCCACTATTGAGACTGGAAACTGCGAACTGTAGAGTGATTGCCTATGGAGACGATTTTGCAATTTCTGTTTGGGGAAAGTACCTCAATACTCTGAGTGCGATATTTCAGAATGCTTCCTCTCTCTATTCTCTCAAAATGGGCAGCTGAATGCTAGTTGGAAATGAATCCACGAAATACAGTATTAGTCTAGGGAAAAAAATTGTTTCCGTTGACCCTCCATCTCAGGATGGTACTAGTCTATTTTCTACCGAAAGTGTAAAATATTTTGGGTCTTTTTAGTACAGAAAGCTACAATGGAAACCTAATGTTTAGGAATGAGTGAGGAAAGTGATATGCTATGGCAGCGACACGCGGACATTGACTCAGGCGTCCGAAAAATTATTTAACGCCTTTGAAAGAAAAGCCCCCAGAAGAATTCTCAGACCTGTGAAGGAAGACTCGATCTGAAGAATACGATACAATAGAGAATTGTATGCCATCTTCGATAATCCAGAAGTATCGATCCTAATAAAGTTCTAAAAGCTACAATGGGATGGTCAGGTGGAGCGGATGGATGACGGAAGAATTCCCAAACGCACACTAAAGGGAAAGTTTATGGACCAGTTGGAAAACCACGAAAGCGCTGAGAGGACTCTAATGACGCAGACAGCAAATCACTTCTAAGATGCAGAAACTAGAGAACGCGGTCACTGAACCGAACAGGCTGGAGGCGGCACATTCAGGAGGCCAAGGTCCGATTTGGACTGTAGCGTCATCGTAAGTAAGTAAGTGAGGAAAGTAACAATTACCCTTCACTTGTGCAAAAACTCCATTGGAAAAAATGAGGTATACAATCCATAACAGCTTATTGGCTCTACGTTAAACAAATGTAATCAAACTGATAATATTGAATGGTGTTATTATCTGGCGGTCGACCTTAGACAAAGCGGTTAACTACACCAACCTAGGGAAGCGACGTTTGGCATTATGATTTTTCGCAGGCTATAGCTTCTTCAATAAGGCTTTGGTAAGACTATTGTGCGCAGGTGTGAAAATTTATATTCAATAAAGCTTCAGTAAGACTTGCGAGCGAAGGTTGAACTTTCAGAAGCCATAGCTTCGGTAATAACCTTTATAAGGCGTTATAGAAGTAAGTACCAACGGCTGTATAGAGGCTTGCAAGCGATCTTCGCTTGACATGTCTAATACAAAGTGATTTGGCTTGAACCCTATTGCGTGAATGTTTCAGATTTGCCTGGACTAATGTCTGACGGGACCGCATTTTGAATCCGAGACTGTGCAAGGTGTAAGACACATTAATTCACTTTTTTAAACAATAATCAACCATTTTAATCAATAATCCTACGGTAGCACAACGGTCATTATTGGGACTAAGTGTGTACGTATTCTTACGGACAGCTACCTACATTACCTACCTATCTATAATTACAAGTAGCGTTCTAAACTTTGCAAAACTATTGTATAATAAAGTTGTCAGATTAGAACTTAGATTAGAAACTAGAACTTGAAATTATGTCTCAGAGTTTTTAATATTCAACCCCAAAGAGGGTGTAAGGTAGTTTCACTGAGTGCCGACCTATTTCTTAGGCCTGATAAGATATTGTATGGTGTTTTACTTATCTTCTTAATTTTTTACTAATTATTTTCAGAACATTTTCATATGGAACTCGTTAGGGGTTCTGTTAATATTTAACCCCCGCAGTTTAATTGAAATTTAACCCCCGCAGTTTAATTGAAATTTAAAAAACAACAACAGTCTAAGCCCAACTTTATCATATTTTCGATAATAGGTACTCCGTAACGCGTTTAATGCTGACTTGCGGTACAGGTTACTATGCGACTAACAACCTACAAATAACCAGGATGCTTCTCCGGTAGTATAATTTCTTTACCAAAATTGTTTAAAGAAAAATTTTCAATTCGGATATGAAAAGTTTCTGAAAAAAACGGTACATAAAACTGGAGGATATTTAGCCTTTATGTATGCATTTGCAGTTTGCATTTTTCAGTTGCACCTAAAGAGCGCAGTGCAGTGCCAAAAAGCACATGCCTCCACCAATAATCCACCAAGTATTAAGTGGCTTGACGGCACAAAAATGTTCATATCTAATTTAAAACATAACGCAGTCACGATCGGCTGCAAGCCAATCGTATGATACTCTAGATGAAATACTGAATTCCGATTTATATTTTAGTTGGAAATATATCAAAAGAATGAGGAGAGCACAAGCAATTATTACATGACCTTTTACTTACAGGTAGAAATTATTGTATAGTGGCTACTCGATTTTTTGATTTCTAGTGAGTTCCATAAAGTAAGTTAGGACATTTTACAGAATTTTTGTATGGCAACTACATGAAAGACTTATGGGATATTTTTCATATTAATAGTTTCAGCTGCGACTATTATAAAATTAATGTGTATAAAATTTCAAAGTCGTAACTTAAAGTGTTCTAAAGCTATCGTTCAATATTGGTGAACATGTTTATTAAGGACTTTTGTATGACAGCTTCTCGAAGGAGTCAACAGATGGCGCTAATTAATGAACTCCGTTTTGGTTTTGGTATAAAACTAATTCCTGTAAAATTTTAAATTTCTGCTTTAATTCGTTCTGGAGTTATAGTGGATTCAGTAACATTCATACATTTTTGAAGGACTTTTCTTGGCTGCTACACGAAGGACTTATTCGATTTGCATAATACTCTCAACTTTCGATTCAAACATTGTAAACCTTAAGTATGCAAAATTTCAAGTTCCTAGCTTGAAGCATTCGAGCAATAATTGTGAAAACGTGTTTCAAGGACTCTTGTATGGGAGGTACCCGAAGGAGTGGAAGGATATCGTCCATTAACGAACTTAGCCTTACTTTTTCCATTTTACAAGTTGTGACAAGATTTCAACTTCCTTGGTCAACGCGTTCTTGAGTTATCGTGCTAACGGACGGACGGACGGACGGACGGACGGACGGACGGACGGACAGCAAACGGATTTGGGGGTTTTGGCCAAAAATAAACACAAAATAATATATAACTTTTCTTCGTCCGAGGCTCGGTTCTATGCGTTACAAACTTTTCGGGCTGGATTAAACTTATAATACTCTATATGTTCATCTAGAGTATAAAAAGGCTTTTTTTTCTAGAATTTTGTAAGAACAGATCAATTGCTACTAACATTTTCATGCAACTAGCTCAAAATTTAAGTGCCTCACCAGCCTTACATTACAAACAGTGAAATTTAATGTACGAGTAGTTACAAACAGTAGTTGAATAGAGTTACTAAGAAATTCACATTACAGGTTCTCATTAGGCTTTCAGAGTTAGTACCGGTTAGAAGGTTTTTCGAAGAACTCACTTGCTCATTGAATGAATCTTACAACGAACAATACTTTTTCAGATAAAACATAAAAGTAAACTTCGGGAAAAATGAGCAAAAATCGTTAACTATACCTAGCTGTTAAGATGAATGTTTACTTGTTTACTCTTTTTCATAGAACTTTTGAACTAAATAACTTTCAATCAATATAAAATAAACAATAGTATTGTAGAAAAAAACACTACATAATTGAAATTTCTCCACTTACTTAATTTGCGTTATCATAATAAGGTTTTGCCTGTTCTCTGGAATTACTCGTATATTCGAACAATTTCTTGCTATTCGCGCAAGAGAAACAACAAAAATTGGCGAATGTGGCCTTGTTCCTCCAACACTATAGATTGTTGACTTACACGACGAAACTTATAGACGACACTTATACTAGAGGGTGTGGGTGTAGAGAAAGATGGTGGAAGAGGCTGAAAATTAATAAATTCTGATTTTAATTTCTCCCAAGCCGCAAAGGATAGAAAGCTAAGAATTGAAAACTGTTCAGAGCTACTATAGAGACATCCCATAAAATTGAAATTGTTGATCGGGAGGCTACTTATCTACTAAAATGGATGTACCGATGATATCAATGGGAACTTAACTCATTCTAATATCTAAAGTATCCTCACCGTCGATTTGATACTCATACAATTAAAAATTGAAGCCCAGTTTTTTATGTTATCTGTATGAAAAATACCAGCTACCATTATGCTTCACATGCGATCGAAGTCGGTGTTCTGGTTTATACTTAAAGGTTTAGACAGGACTTATGGGTTTGGACAGATAGAACGTAATGAAACAAAATGAATCGAACCAAAAACGAGTACATCAGATACACTCAGGGGGGGGGGGGGGGGGTTTCAAACCCCTCCTCCATTGGCCTATTTTCATATGGAAGTGAGGACCTTTTTTTTAAGTCATTACATTCAGTATAGTGGGAACTTGATGAAACCCCCCCCCCCTCATCATACAATCCTGCACACGAGCCTGAATACACTAAATAAAATGCCAGCTTTTGTATTTTTAAATTATCAAACTTTCGCATAGAATTAATCGCCGTCTTACTCTCGCAGTAGAAAAACGTATCCCGTATACAAGCTTTGCGGCGAATATATAGGTACATACTGCATTCGTTGAGTTGGGAGATTTTCAGAATATTTGGTTGTGTGCGGGTATGGAACGCGCAAAAAGTAAATATGACATGCGAGCAGTGTTCAGAACATGCGAGAAGTAAGTAGAGCTCTTTTAGACATTGCAAGGTTGTTGTCTTTAATTAACTCTGATATCGATGATAACTGAGTAGATCGGGTTTGGGTTGCAACAATTACTTTAGAGGGACTAAAATGTTTGCAATACGTGTCTGTAACCTAACAAAAATAATATCTAATTAATAAATTATTAAAAAAAAAATTAATTATTTTCACATTCACCTCGACTGTCCAATGACGAAATATCGCTAACCGACAGATGGTGGAATTTTTTAGCCCTCAGAGATGACAATTCGAACGCTAATTCGAGAAGTCTGGGTGGCTCAGTGGCTAGAGCACTTGCCTTCGGTGCACCTGGTACCAGGTTCGAATCTGCTTGGCGACAAGTAATTTTCGCGAATGGGATTGGGTACCGGACTACCAGTTCAATCACCTGTAAATGAGTACCTGCGTTAGAATCGAGGTAACAATCACGGACGAGCGTATTGCTGACCACTTCACCTCCTAGTGTTCCGTTGATCTAGTAATGAAGCATTACTTCAAGACCTAGACCCGATTTGAACTGTTGCGCCATTGATTATTATTATTACTATGAGATCCCATCAACTCCTGAGAATCGTATATGATATGTTTCGTTTTTGTTAAGTTTATGTGCCCGCTCGTATGTACATATGTATGTTCAACTTTTTCGTTTCTTTGCGCTGCGTTACGTTTCGTGATGTTTGAATAATGCTGTATCTTGCTATCGTAGTTTTTACGTAAATAGTGTTGCCCGACTGAAAACAAGATGGCTGTCTTTGTATAGTTAAAGCAGGCGTCCAGTAGAGTCGAGCCGAGCATTTTTTTCTTGGTACTTCGTTCCGCGCACTTCCATAAGGTCTGCACAATAAGAACGATAGGATTTAATATTGAAATAAAGCACAGTAAATTCGATCAAAACAGTTGCGTAATGGTTTTATTAGATGGTACGTGCTGCCATTTATGATTTAAAGAGAATGTTGTTTGAATGACCACCATGACCAACGGATCACTAGGAGATGAAGTGGTCAACTACACGCTCGTCCGTGATTATTACCCCGATTTGAACTCAGGTAACAGCTGAGTGAACTGGTAGCCCATACGATCATGTAGAGTAAATTCGAATAGCAATATTAAAAAATCTGCCAACAGTCTGGGCGCAACTGTATTATTTTTCCGGCAGAAGTTCAGAACGCGTTCAATTCGGGGATGCGGTGTATGTTACTATGTGACTGAAAACCTAACAAAAAGTTCGGGAAGCGGTTAGAAAAGGGTGTAACATATGAATTAAATAATTGGGTCATATTCCGGGATGCGGTCTAGAGGTTGAAAAAAACAAAGCTTTAAAATAGGTGATTATTAAACAAGCCTGAGGAAGTGAAAAGATATTCGATATCTGATCAGACCTGAGAAACATGGTGGAATTCATGAAAAAGTATACAACCAGTTTACACCCTCTTAGGGGTCGAATTTAAAAAAATCTTGAAAACACTTTCTAGGTATTCACATGAAGAATCGGTAGAAAAAAAATGAACTCAATATTTCGAAAGACCTAGTAGATATGACGAAAATCGTGAAAATATATGCATTTTATATTAACCGATATTTTTTTTTGCCCCCCCCCCCCCTTCTGAACGCCAATGAATATTCAAATTTTTTTTTATCAGAATTACTTTTCTAGTTAATTTACATATACGTACCGAGTTTCAACTTAACAGCATAAGCCGTTCTAAAGTTAGGAAAAACACCCCCCACCACCGTACCATACTACCCCTAAAAAAAATTCTATTTTTCCACCATGCCACTACTATAGCTCTATCTAAATACCAAATTTCAGCTTCCTTTCATTAAAGATTCTTAAGATATAAGCATCGGAACTTTTTCTTTCTCACCCTTCCCCACCCTCACCCTCTACACCCACACCCCCAAACTTTTTTTCCCTACTAGGGTTCTATTAGGCCTACTTCTGGTAAAAATTTGAAGCAACCATCTTACACTGTTATTGAGATATGAAACGTGTTATTTTTGAAAAATTCTTATCCCCTCCACTTACGTACTCCCCCGCCCCCTTCAAAGATTTTACTTTGAGCAATCTTTATTTATCAAGCTTTGTATCCAAACCGAATTTTGTTTTTCTGGTGCCACTGGTTTGGGAGATATTGTAATGTTAAGTATTTCAACCCCCACCCCCGCACGTCACTACCCCCACCCAAAAATTTTGTTTCAATCTACTCTCCTAGTATAACTACAGATATTTGTTAAGTTTTAATTGCTTGCTATTAACGGTTTAGGAGATATGGATTTTAGAATGTGTCGATCTCGACTTTTTTGCGTTTCGGACGCATTGCTTCCCCCTCCACTCCCACACCCCTTCACCCATATCATCAATTTTTTTTTGCAAATGGGTCCATTATCAAAGCTCTATAGAAATTCTAAGTTTCAGCCTCCTAACACAAGCGGTTCCTGAGATCTAGAAACCTAAATTTTTCGTCTAAAACGCTTACCCCGCCTTCCCCCTTACACCTCCTCCCCTGAAAATAATGTCAATTCAAGGGGTCCACCAAGTCTATTCTTAGAAAAAATTTTAATTTAATAGCTCCACTGGTTTGAGAGCTACGAGCCTTCAAAGATTTTGGGGCGGTCGACGTACTGCGTACGGCGTACGGCGTACAGACGGAGTGAAAATTTTTATTGCTTTTTTCGCGTCTACTAGTCATGAAACGTGGACAAAAAAATTTTGAGGGCAGCAAATTTTTTTTTTTTAAAAATCGATAACAATACTGTATTATTAATAATACAGTAAAAGAGTAGAATGACGACCATATTTTGCACGAAATGCTCTTTGAGTAGCAACAAAACGTCTCGAATTTTGATACCATATTTGAATAACTTCCAAGCGCTGGGGAAACGTGAAACGATTTGTGATGAAATGGCAAACCTTACTGATGACAACTGGCAGCAAATCTCAAGTTTTGGAAATTCAATATGGCCGCTATGAACTTTAAAAGTCCTATTGTCCTTATTGGTAAACAGTGTCCCTATTGGTATAACAGTGTGTGACATGCGGATTTTTGCGATGCGGACTGGCATGGCCCGTCCGTCCTAGTGGACGTCTGCCTTTATTACACTATTGTAATAATAAAGTAAAACTTTTTTCATTGTCCATTAATTTTTTCTCGCAAAAATGACAACACAAATTAAGCAACAATATTATATTATAGGCATCTAAACTGTTTTGTACATGGTTTACTTTACCTCCCAGTATTAAAACAAAAAGTTTAGATTTCTATGACCGGCACAAATGTTAATTCTTGCTCCACAAAAAAAAAAGTAATATCTTCGTCTTAATATAAGTTCATATCTAATAAAATTACGAAGACCAGACATAGGCACCTTCATAATATTGCAACGCATAAATTCTTAACCATAGTGTGGAATAAAATGTAATCATCTTGGACTACTTAAACTACCAGTGGTTGTGTAGCTTTTGCCCAAGGCAACAAGACAACAAACTCGACATAAATAATAAAGTTTTACTGTAACGTTGTACCGACCAGAAGATTTTGCGCTGGCAAAATCATAATAGCAATCATATCAAGGAAATTTGGTAGATGGTAGCCCAGGGTGTTATTACTACTATGCCAACATTCCAGCTCCTCGTATATATGACCACATGGCAAACTACTTAATGAACTTTAGTTGCAATAGCAAGTTTTAACTTTATTTTTGGCAAACGGTCGACATGTGTGCAAAAATAAGACAGTACGTGAACTTTGATATCAATTTTATGAATTTATTGGCCATAAAACGCTCTTCTAACTACCACTCTGCTAAGTAACAGCTAACGATATTAAAACTGATTTCATAAGTTAATTGTTCATTTTTGGCTACTTTAAATTTTTTTTTGTTACAAATCCAGCAAGTTGATTGTCGTCAGGTATTTTTGGAACTGTTTCCGAGCACACAATCAGATAAACTACTTAAACTAATTTGAAATCAATTCTGTGGCCGTTATTTTTATGTCACTATCAGAAACTCTTCGGTTATAAGCAGAAGACGTTTGGTTCTTTTTCTTCTATTTTCGCACAATCGTTCAACATAAAAGAAATAGCGATCCAATGGAATGAACTTTCAAGGTAGCTGCTCCATTATAGTTTTGGTCGGCACTATGCCACGAATTTGATCTAGCCGATAAAATGCGGAATAGCTAAAGGTAAGTCCAGAACGAAATTCCATAGAACTTCTCGAAAATAGAGACAGCGGAGAAAAAAAAAGGAAATTGTTTTTACCTTTAGTCGTGATCTAAAGTCGACTTTTGCGCAGTATCTTAAATTTTTACCGAAACCAATTTTGTATTTTAATCGTTATAACAAAATATATAAAATTTAAGTAGGTATATGTACCTATCTCTTGCCCGTACAATAAGAAGTAGATCTATGGAAAATAGTGAAGAAGAATGAAATTGATTCTATTGTTGTGGATAATAAAGAACCAGGTAAGTAGTCCAGTGGGTAGAATATGTTAGCTTTTTATTTAAAATTGGAGTTCTTTTTTATTGGGAAAAAATTGCAGGTGTAATTGTTTGCGCTGCCGTTTCGAATAGTTTGCTTCTTTTGTGCTAAACTGCGGGGGTATTAAGTAGTCAAAAGCGAACTAATTTCTTTTGTAGCAAATCCTTCCTGTTTGTTATTAAGGTCCTGGTCTGGCATTTTCAGAGCGTGACTACACTGACTCCATGTCAAGGTAAAAAGTAACCGGTTCATTGTATTGGAAATAGTGCAGAAAGTCACACATATTTTTAAAACATAGGAGCCAAGAGAAGAATCTCCGGCCTGCTCGGTCCAACGTTAGACATCCCGGAGGAGTTTCACGAAACGATCAGGGATGTTAGTATCTCTGACTACATGATCTCCAGAGAAATATAAATCCTGGTTGAATCAACAATAACGGACCAATTGCTGACAGTAGTGAAAACCTAGAAAACAGCTTTGCTATCGAGGACATAGGGTGGTATCGGGGCGTGCATAACCTGCAAGATGTGGTGCCGAAGGCCTCACTCGTTAGGCCACAAACTTGGGTATGGATTCGGGGAATCACCTATGAGGATAAAAAGATTATTGACCTGCTGAAAATCCAAAGCCGGGGTGGGACCTGGGCGGGACTTGGGCTTAACTTAATGAAAGACATCGTCTCCTAGTTTTGGACCTGGGATTAAGATTTGGGGGCTGCTTTTCGGATGTAGCAAGATGTCCGTTGGGTTCAGAATGAAGCAACATTTCAGGAAGGTGACGACGGTCCTTCAGCTTAACCTCTATCTCAGTGAGGCATCTGGCAATCTTCTGAGGTTATTAGAACAGTGGAGAATCGATGTCGGTCTCCTGCAAGAATCTTGGTTACTAAAATACAGGGACTAAACTCTTTGGAAAGGTTAGAAGTGTGTTAAGGACTTGTTTTCTAACTAGGAAAGGAATTAATTCTTTTAATTCTTTTTATTCATAGGGCAATGAAGCTGGAGGAATCTGATGGAAATAGTCGTATTGTCGCCTCTCTCTACCTTCCCTATGATAGGGAAGAAGCTTCTCCCTCTTGTGGGTTGACACATATAATCACCATTACGGAAACGAAGACGATTAAGATAGAGGTGGGATGCAATGTTAATGCTTATCACACTCAATCGGGTAAAGATATCAATAGTAGGGGCTAGAGATGGGTCGTACAGGAGTGAACTATTATAAAAGAACACTTCATTGAAGTGAGTGAATGAACTCACTCATTTTGCGGAACTGCTCTACCATTGGACACTCCTTTTGCTGAACTGCTGTACCATTGGAACTCCTTTCGATGAACTGATGTACCATTACACACGTGACAAAAAACGTAGCGAATCGAAGGCACGATCAGTTCCAGAATTACTTCACGGAACTGTGCCGACCTTTTTTTAAGATCCTCATGTTCTAGATCCGAACGGGGGAATAAACAATTCCGGAACTACTTCACGGAACTTTGTTGACATTTTTTGTTAGGTCCTCATGTTCTAGATCGGAACGAAGGAAAGAATCCGGAACAACTTTACGGAACTCTGAGGACTTTTTCTGGTTCCTCAGAACATGTACTTATAGAACGAAGAAATGAACAGTTCCGCAACTAGTTCAGTGAACTCGTTCTTTTGAGTGAGTGACTCGGGTGAAGTACTTCACTGAAAGGAACTGCTTTTCTCATCTCTACTAGAGATTAGTCACTTTTTGAGTATATTTGCTGTATATACGCCACAGTTGTTAGAATTGGACATTTCTTTAAGATCGAGGTGTGACACGAAATTTGAAGTGAATAACTGGGCAGTTTCAGGAATGGGGTCTTATTCTGATCATTGGATAAATATGTTTACGGTATCTAGGGTTGTTCTATCCAAGAAGAATTCAAATCGTCGCTGAGCTTCGCCGAGCTAAGTTCCTGGAGGAAATTCTGCCAAGAAATAGAATCCTAATGAAGCGTTTAAAATGCGCAAGATCTTCGATAAGGATCCCAGTACACCTACTTGAGGTGGATCGACGGAATCTGAACGGAGTCTAGTCAACAAAGTCTGGATCTGCTGATTGAGTCATGGAGTCGCACTTCCCGGGGTGGCCGTAATCACTTCAATCTCTTATGAGAGGCTTGGGTGTGCGGTTATATCCATCTCTCCCTTCAAGTCTCAGGTGGTGGGCATTCCATTACCCGTTAGGCTGCAGAAGACCAAGCCAATTATTAGTCCTTTCTTGGTGAGGATCTTTAGAAGTGGTCTGACTCTCGAGTACGTCCCAAAGATGTGGCGTGAGGTAGGGTGCTTTTATTCTTAAGCCTGGCAAGCCAAGACAGTCTCTACCCAAGGATTTACGATGGTGAAAAACTGTGGATTACAATATCTTCCGAGCCAATTGTACCGAAAATTGTTGTATATAGGATTACAAGCGGAGGTACTCTAAAAACTGGTTTGTGTAACTCCGTAAAGGGGTTGGGGTTGGTTTTTGTATCTCAAGAATGGCTTTGTTGATAAGTTGAACCTTATTACGTATATTTAGATGTCTAACAAGAGTAATTCATATTTTCATAAGATACACAGGTGGAGTAAAAAATATGTCCATGATAGGGGGTTTTCAACATACTCACTTTTTTACTGTAATGGCCTTACTATATATTCGCCTAAAAATTGATTCCAGATTCTTAGATATTTAACCCCTATTCTATTTCCGTTCCGTTTAAGGAGTGCAGCGCCACTACATTCACTAGGCACCAATAGCGATACCGAAAACCATTCAAAATCTCGTGTGCAACTCAAAAACACTCTATATCCCAGCAGAACCTGACCAATTTGTCATGCCCTAGCCTCTACAGCGTACTGATCATGCCGGTGCTCCGACAAGCAAACGATATTTTTCTCTATCCGATGGTAATGTATTTATAGTCTTTTGACTATTACAGCTTGGGATACAAAGCTCTAGAAATCCTGTTGCTTGTCAGCCCTGTTTACTTTGAGTTGGCCATCTCTACTGAACGGTAAGCTGTTTCTGATGGTGCACTGAAAGCCGCCTGAACCCTTCCGTTTAAAGCCGATCTCGCTTTCGCTAGCTCATCCGCCATTTCATTCACTAGCATATTACCCAGAAAATCTGAACTCTGCACTTACTACAAAGTACCTTCAGCGCTTCACGATAGCGCTTTACTGGCTCTGATTTAATAGTAACCGATTCCAGAGTCTTTCTGGCCAACAGGCTGTTAATATAGAGTGAGATATTCTGACTGAATATCTTAGTAGTTAAAAGGATGTGCACTGCCTGCAGCACAACCAGAATTTGGGCTTGGAGAACACGGCATTTATCTAATAGCCTCAGCGACTTCCCTACACTCAGCTCTTCAGAGAAGAAGCCTGTCCCCAGTTGGCTGCATGATCTCCTATTGGCTAGTGACCTATACTGATCGCCGTGAAGTTGGAGTTGTCTACCAGGGTATTGATTAGAAGTTCAGTTGTAAGATGGCCACAGCTTCCTAGATATGACGCAGGGGGATGGACTGTTCCATTTGGAGTTACCCGCTGGTAGAAAGTCCGAAAGTATGTCCGCCTTGACAAGTCCTTGTGAACTGTTTCTACAAGAGGTGGTAAGAGCAGAACCTTCATTTCAAGTTCATCAGCCCGCTCATTTCCCATTACAGATGTATGCACCAGGACGTAGGGCACGGTGATTTTTAGCTGATCCGATAAACCGACTAGTTCATTTCGGCACTGTTCAACTAGTTTAGGGACTCACTTATATCTCCACCTGGAAGACGCAAGTATGGTCCGGTAGGCGGATTCCTACTACCGGATTCCTACTGCAGTCATTTTCGATATCGAAGTCTTTTTCTACCGCACCGTTCTTCCATTCCATTTTGGTTGGAAAAGCAACAGAGAAACATTTCAGGATGGTCAGTTTGGGGCTGATGTAGTCAAATCCTTTTCAATTAATCTGCCTAATGCTGAAACATGGTGGCGTCTTCATGGATTCTCGAGATAAAGCAACACCCGTGTACCAGGAAACAAATTTGAGTACCGTGATCAGACGGACAATATTCTTTAATTGCTTTTTTAGAGTCTACTAGTTCTAAAACGTGAAAATAAAAAAAATTAAGGAGTGCGTGAGGCGTATCTTTGGTATCACCGCAAACGACAGGAATTCAAATAAAAGTACTTTCGAGCTCGCATAATTAAAGAAAACTTAAGATGCATCTCATAGCCATGCACTTACTCGCATCTTCCACATGTCACCCAATCGAATTGATTGTTCGTGTGTGCACCATCGCACCGACGACGACAACTTCTTATGCAAGAAGACATTCTCAATTGCCAGCTACTATGCAATACTTGGTCGTTCGGGGCGAGGAGCAGGTGACAATTTGCTTTCAAGTTTCTTGTATCGCGTACTTACTTACGGCTTACGGGGCTACGAGTGCCTGCACTTACTTTACTTAACTTGACGGCGCGGTACTGCAACGACGACGACGACGGCAAATGCATGACCAGGCGGGTGTTACGTTACTTTTATGCGTGACTTGACATTGACTCTGATATGGAGCGATTCCGTTCAAACGTTCGCTGAATTCCCCGAGTAAAATAAACGCAGGCGTCGCCTGCGCATGCCGCCCGACTATCACACAAAGCACGAACAACTATACAAAACAAAGTGTTCGGTTCGGGAACAGGATATGCATGACATACGGTACGGGATACACAGGACCAAAAGGAGAGTACCGCAGACACATATGCGAGTCACTCACTCTATGGCAAGTTTCTTATTATCGTTCGCACCATCGTACCATCTGAGTTGAGAGTGGAGGTCCTTGTTAAGGGACACATTGCAAATATTTTCATAGCGTGATAGAAAAATCAAAATAATAGCGCCGGGATGTGTCGGGATTATGGGGGAGATATTCCGGACCGGTCCTTCGAAAAGGGAGAGAACGCGTCCAGGAGCATGTGCGATCTGTTGAAGAATAAATGAGGGGGTGATTGTGAATGGTTGCCCCGGTATAAAGGACAAATTCATACTATGAACGCAGGGTGTGGAAGCTGGAAACGAAGGTTCTACGCAAGACGCCGCGGCGAAATTCGTCCCCGTTGCACGCGTCGCGTTGACTAGGCACAACTGCAAAATTTCAATTAATTTAAATCTTGACTAGGCCCCGAATCGAAAGGCCAGTAGCTAAGCTGGACACAAGAATACAATAAGAAATTAAAATCTTGCCGAAATGAAAAGGCTGTGGAATTTTAATGGCAAGTCATAGACGAAAATTTCATTTTGTTACTGATTGGAATTATGTTAGTGGATTTAATTTTCTTGGTCATAATATCTCTGCGAAGAGTTTACACAAATATTTCTTACAAATTGTTTTTTATTTTAGTTTTTTTATTGTTTCTTTCTTATGGGCTTTTATAGTTTTGTTGGTTGGTTATTTTGTTGGTCAGCAAACATCAGCATCAGACGCGAATTTCTCTATTCCAATGTTTCATCTTCGCTCCCAGTGTGTGGTTTTGTTTGGAATCCGAAACTTTATTACAAAGATACGCGGTATTTTCTTCGGTACATCGAGAAGAAGTTCGAGAAGAAGTTGGTAAGGCAAACAGTGATGCGAAGAAGTTACTGAACAAAGTGGAAATAACTCTCCTCTTGATTGCGGTTTAAAGCGGAATGTAACAATAGTTGTTATACCGAAGCCACCAACAAATAAATAAAATTCTCAACTGGTTTATTTATTGACAGTGGTAGTGCTGAGCGACACTTTTAAAAAAAGTCTGGTAAAAGTCTGGATGGAACTTTATTATTTTTGGTTAGGAGTTCGAATCTGCTGAGATTAGATTAGATTAGATTAGATTGGAAAAAGAGGTTGGTATAGTTAACCTCTATCAGCCACAGTTGAGCCTATTGTGACGTCCCCCCGTATCGTCTACTGTTCCTCTTCAATCCCTGCGCTTTCAATGAAACCTAGTATTTTGCGAAGAGGAATGGTCTGGAATTCCGATGGGTCCATGAAAACCCTAACCTACGGGACGAAGTCTTTTGTGAACTTAACCATCCATTCACAGAGGATATGGTCTGGTGTTTCGTCTTCGTCATTGCATACTCTGCAAATTTTAGTCTCAGAGAGACCAATCTATTCCTCATGTGACAATGTCCTGTCAGAGCACCCACTAGGGTTCGGGTCTTATACCTACTTAATTTTAGATAATCAGATGTTTTTTGTCCGAATGCTTTTGCATAAAAAGCTTAGAGTGCCTCTTGCCCAGTGCTCAGTCACAGTGAATGGCACTTTGCGATTTTTGCAACATACGGATATGGTTGCGCTTAATGGTATCCCACAGAATGGATATGGTCCCATTAAGTTAGCCGGCCGTTTTATTATTATCTTCATAGCCACTGTGTTCCGGAGATTAACTCTGTTCTTATTTTCAAGTTCAATCGGGCATTGGAGGCAATTCCAAACAAGTTTGGAGTAGATTTGATCGGACTGAAGTGCCATTATTGCAGCCTTGCTGGGCGAGAAAACATATATATGTTGGTTTTTGTAGCTCCGTCTGATATTTTCTCTAATGCATAGTTCAATAACCAGTGGCATACACAGTGGATGTCATGTGAATGCAACAGTAGAAATTGACATTTGGACGCACTCCATAAACTCCTGCTACTACACCTTGATCCGTTTTAGATCCGTTTGTGTACCATATTACGGATCCTGATTTTGGCATTGGTTTCTTTGTGAACCAATCCACCCTTTCAGGTAGGACAACTTTGAATTGCCTTGTGAAATTAAATTTCGGTACCATTGAATCAGAAAGAGGTATCGCTAGTATGGGGTCCTTGTCAGTTCTGCGGAGAGAGTTGGGCAAGCTGTTTTGCGCTCCGAGTCGTCCTCCGAGCTCAAAAGTTTGTATGTGGTGAACCTAGCTTCTTTCTGTTTTTCTAAGTGTAGAGGTACTAGGTTGAGTAGCACCTCTAATACCCAGTAACACAGTATTAATAAGTAATACCCAGGAATGCCAGTCTTTGTAATTTCGTTTGCTTAAGCTGAGCAGCTTTCTGCTTTATTTTCTTTCACCAGGCGGATGCCGCGTAGGCTATAATGGGCGTAGCAACGACGTTATACTTCGAGTAGGCTAGTTTTGGACTCAGTCCCCAGTTTTTGCCGTGAAGGCTCCTGATCCTTTAAAGAACTTTGTCCAAATATATAGCACTCTAAATGAGCTTTTCATCCAGGATGATTCCCAGGAATTTTACCTCACTAGCATATTCCATGGATTCTCCAAAAAAAGAGTAGGCTTAGATAACTTGTTCTTGCACCTCCTTTTGGTGAATGCAACAATTGTGCTTTTCTTTGGTTTGATACCCCATCCTACTTCAGTGCACCAGGTTGCTACATGGTTTAGGATATTCTGAACTTGATCTGGATGACATGGTCATCAACGTAATCCTGTACCGTTACTGTGGAATTTGTAAGGTCTTGAAGGTCGTCCACTACTAAGCATATGAATTATATAAATGGGTCATATTCCGGAATGTGGTCTAGGAGTTGAAAAAAAAAAAAACATGAAATGATTATTAAAGAAGCCCGTGGATGTGAAAAGATATTTGATATCTGATCAGTAGCTCAGTTCTGTAACTTATGAATGAGAAATTTCTCACCACAAATTCAAAATAAGGTCGAATTGATGCAATTTTCTCTCTGTATTTTCACCAAATGAGAAATGAAAGATTGCCAAATGCGTAATCAATTACGGTGCTTTCTCATTTGGTGAGAATACAGAGAGAAAACTGCATTAACTCGTCCTTATTTTGACTTTTTGGTGAGAAATCTGTCATTCATAAGTTACAGAACTGAGAGAAATGGCTGAATTCATGAAAAGGTACACAACCACTTAAAACCCCCTTAGGAATCGAATTTCAAAAAATCTTGAAAACACTTTCTAGATATTCATATGAAGAATCCGTAGAATAAAATCGAATTCAATATTCGGGAAGACCTAGCAGATATTATGAAAATCGTGAAAATATATGTGCATTCTATTATCACTGATAATTTGTTTGCCCCCCTTCCGAATGCCAATGAATATTTGATTTTTTTCAAAATTACTTCTCTAGTTGATTTACATATACATACCGAGTTTCAACTTTCTAGCGTAAGCCGTTCTATAGTTAGGAAAAACAACCTCGTACCATATTACCACTATAAAAAAAAATCTGCTTAAATACTAAGTTTCAGATTATATTATTATAGGTTCTCGAGATATGTATATCGAAACTTTTTTTCTTTTCACCCTACCCCACCCTCACCCTCTACACCCACAATCCCAAATTTTCCCTTGGGTTCTATTGTGCCTACTTCTGGCAAAAAATTCTAAGCATCTACCTTACACTGCTCTTGAGATATTAAACATGATTTTTAGAAAAATTCTTATCCCCTCCACTTCCATGTTCCACCGCCTCTTAAAAAGTTTTACTTTGAGCAACCTTTATATTAAATTCAACAACCTTTATACTTAAGCTTGTATTACACTGTATGACCACGCTGTCAAATTGCAGTAATATGCAATCCGAATAGGCGAATACAAATAAATCTCACAATGAGAATTATTTGTATTCGCCTACTTCGCATCGTATATTACTGCAATTTGACCACTTGGTCAAACAGTGTAATACAAGCTCAACACTGAATTTTATTTTTTTAGATCAATTGGTTCGTGAGATATCGTAATCTAAAGTTGTTTACCCCCACCACCATACACCATAGCCCCCACTCAAAAATTTGTTTGTATTCTTTTCGCTTAGTCTAGTTATAGATATTTGTTAAGCTTTTGTTGTTTTCCGGCAACAGTGGAGTTTCTGGTGTGAAACCCCAATACGAAATATGTTAATTAATCGCTGACCCTGAGGACGTGACAGTTGAAAAGCTTTCACTGGATAGGCCAGTTTTTATTAGACTGTGTTGGACTGTGTCCAAAGGAGCTGTTTCATCATCGGATGACATAGACTTGTCAGAGGGTGTATGGTGCCTAAATCCGAAACACACTTACAGCTGGTGGTATTGCTGAGGATTATTCAACTCAGCGATATCGAAACATATTTTATAATCTGCGAATTATATTGTAGCGAAATTCTTCTTATACTAAAGGTAGGTGGCATTGAACATCACCCAATATTTCAACCAACTTTGTGGAATTTTTATAAAATATTTAATAACAATAATTATGGAGTTTTAATCAAAACCAATAATTTGTTGTAGGCAATAAATAATTAATAATGAAAAATATGAAAAAGTGAAAAATAAAGTAAAACTAGTATCTAAATACATCATCATTTGACGATAAAGTGCATAGCTTCTGTTAATTTTATAACACTATCCATGTGTTATTTTAAGGTATGAAGCATTCCATACGTTTATGTCCGACTCACATATATCACTTTACATGTCATGTTGTTTTGCCTTTTTAGAATGAACTGCCCCCTAGAGCTTGAAAATACCATATTTGTCTGGGGGAAATAATAATTGGAATTTACGGGTTATCCCACAATAAACTAGGAACTATGAATAGCCAACTATATATTAGATCAGACCGGCTAAACTAGAATCTACGAGTGATCAACTAAACTAGAAGCAAATGAGTTAATAATATTTCAAAAAAGTTACTATGTAGCAGGTGTATTATGCAATCGTACAGGTTATATTCAAAAGAACCTATATTACATCGTTGATAATCCGATTATATCGATATCATATGAGAATGATGTTCGCAACGTAGTTGTAAAGTTTTTTCCGCATATAACTTGTAATCAAAATGGCAATAATTGATGATACCATAAATTATATTAAAATTCCAGTGTTCAAAGTCCCCATTTATTAAAACTATAAAAGTTTACTCGCTGCTATAGATGCAATATCTGGAAATAAAACTTACTTTGCAATGGCAACAAAACTTTATTACCTTAAATAGTGGCTAAAGGTAAAATATTTATGTTACTAGTTTTTCATGGTCATGCTACCATTGAAGCTATTAAATGTTAAGAGTTTGTTGTTCTTTCCAGTGTCAGTGGAGTGAAGCTCCAATACGAAATCCCCGACTGTTGATTGACCGTAGTACTTGACGAATTTTTGGAAAGAACTTTCACTGGAGAGGCCAGTTTATCATAAGATTTTGTGTTGGACTAGGTCCGAAGGAGCTGTTTCGTCATCGGAATGCAGAAGACTCTTCAGAGGGTGTATTCTAGCCAACTTCCGAAACACCCTGACAGCTGGTGGAATTGCTGAGGCAAATTCTATATAGCCACATCGTAATCCAAGTTCATTTCCACGAATAATGTAATCGGGAACTCGCCGGACATCTACCTTATACTAAAGGCGGGACGTATATGGCTATGAAATGGTTGTAACCTTGGATAACCATATGGCTATGAATCTTGAAAATCTGTTGTTAAGTCCGGGGCCCAGTGGGTCCAACGCAAAACTTATTTTTACCAATACTTTTATGTTACTAGTTTTTCATGGTCATGCTACCATTGAAGCTATTAAATGTTAAGAGTTTGTTGTTCTTTCCAGTGTCAGTGGAGTGAAGCTCCAATACGAAATCCCCGACTGTTGATTGACCGTAGTACTTGACGAATTTTTGGAAAGAACTTTCACTGGAGAGGCCAGTTTATCATAAGATTTTGTGTTGGACTAGGTCCGAAGGAGCTGTTTCGTCATCGGAATGCAGAAGACTCTTCAGAGGGTGTATTCTAGCCAACTTCCGAAACACCCTGACAGCTGGTGGAATTGCTGAGGCAAATTCTATATAGCCACATCGTAATCCAAGTTCATTTCCACGAATAATGTAATCGGGAACTCGCCGGACATCTACCTTATACTAAAGGCGGGACGTATATGGCTATGAAATGGTTGTAACCTTGGATAACCATATGGCTATGAATCTTGAAAATCTGTTGTTAAGTCCGGGGCCCAGTGGGTCCAACGCAAAACTTATTTTTACCAATACTTTTATGTTACTAGTTTTTCATGGTCATGCTACCATTGAAGCTATTAAATGTTAAGAGTTTGTTGTTCTTTCCAGTGTCAGTGGAGTGAAGCTCCAATACGAAATCCCCGACTGTTGATTGACCGTAGTACTTGACGAATTTTTGGAAAGAACTTTCACTGGAGAGGCCAGTTTATCATAAGATTTTGTGTTGGACTAGGTCCGAAGGAGCTGTTTCGTCATCGGAATGCAGAAGACTCTTCAGAGGGTGTATTCTAGCCAACTTCCGAAACACCCTGACAGCTGGTGGAATTGCTGAGGCAAATTCTATATAGCCACATCGTAATCCAAGTTCATTTCCACGAATAATGTAATCGGGAACTCGCCGGACATCTACCTTATACTAAAGGCGGGACGTATATGGCTATGAAATGGTTGTAACCTTGGATAACCATATGGCTATGAATCTTGAAAATCTGTTGTTAAGTCCGGGGCCCAGTGGGTCCAACGCAAAACTTATTTTTACCAATACTTTTATGTTACTAGTTTTTCATGGTCATGCTACCATTGAAGCTATTAAATGTTAAGAGTTTGTTGTTCTTTCCAGTGTCAGTGGAGTGAAGCTCCAATACGAAATCCCCGACTGTTGATTGACCGTAGTACTTGACGAATTTTTGGAAAGAACTTTCACTGGAGAGGCCAGTTTATCATAAGATTTTGTGTTGGACTAGGTCCGAAGGAGCTGTTTCGTCATCGGAATGCAGAAGACTCTTCAGAGGGTGTATTCTAGCCAACTTCCGAAACACCCTGACAGCTGGTGGAATTGCTGAGGCAAATTCTATATAGCCACATCGTAATCCAAGTTCATTTCCACGAATAATGTAATCGGGAACTCGCCGGACATCTACCTTATACTAAAGGCGGGACGTATATGGCTATGAAATGGTTGTAACCTTGGATAACCATATGGCTATGAATCTTGAAAATCTGTTGTTAAGTCCGGGGCCCAGTGGGTCCAACGCAAAACTTATTTTTACCAATACTTTTATGTTACTAGTTTTTCATGGTCATGCTACCATTGAAGCTATTAAATGTTAAGAGTTTGTTGTTCTTTCCAGTGTCAGTGGAGTGAAGCTCCAATACGAAATCCCCGACTGTTGATTGACCGTAGTACTTGACGAATTTTTGGAAAGAACTTTCACTGGAGAGGCCAGTTTATCATAAGATTTTGTGTTGGACTAGGTCCGAAGGAGCTGTTTCGTCATCGGAATGCAGAAGACTCTTCAGAGGGTGTATTCTAGCCAACTTCCGAAACACCCTGACAGCTGGTGGAATTGCTGAGGCAAATTCTATATAGCCACATCGTAATCCAAGTTCATTTCCACGAATAATGTAATCGGGAACTCGCCGGACATCTACCTTATACTAAAGGCGGGACGTATATGGCTATGAAATGGTTGTAACCTTGGATAACCATATGGCTATGAATCTTGAAAATCTGTTGTTAAGTCCGGGGCCCAGTGGGTCCAACGCAAAACTTATTTTTACCAATACTTTTATGTTACTAGTTTTTCATGGTCATGCTACCATTGAAGCTATTAAATGTTAAGAGTTTGTTGTTCTTTCCAGTGTCAGTGGAGTGAAGCTCCAATACGAAATCCCCGACTGTTGATTGACCGTAGTACTTGACGAATTTTTGGAAAGAACTTTCACTGGAGAGGCCAGTTTATCATAAGATTTTGTGTTGGACTAGGTCCGAAGGAGCTGTTTCGTCATCGGAATGCAGAAGACTCTTCAGAGGGTGTATTCTAGCCAACTTCCGAAACACCCTGACAGCTGGTGGAATTGCTGAGGCAAATTCTATATAGCCACATCGTAATCCAAGTTCATTTCCACGAATAATGTAATCGGGAACTCGCCGGACATCTACCTTATACTAAAGGCGGGACGTATATGGCTATGAAATGGTTGTAACCTTGGATAACCATATGGCTATGAATCTTGAAAATCTGTTGTTAAGTCCGGGGCCCAGTGGGTCCAACGCAAAACTTATTTTTACCAATACTTTTATGTTACTAGTTTTTCATGGTCATGCTACCATTGAAGCTATTAAATGTTAAGAGTTTGTTGTTCTTTCCAGTGTCAGTGGAGTGAAGCTCCAATACGAAATCCCCGACTGTTGATTGACCGTAGTACTTGACGAATTTTTGGAAAGAACTTTCACTGGAGAGGCCAGTTTATCATAAGATTTTGTGTTGGACTAGGTCCGAAGGAGCTGTTTCGTCATCGGAATGCAGAAGACTCTTCAGAGGGTGTATTCTTATGATAAACTGGCCTCTCCAGTGAAAGTTCTTTCCAAAAATTCGTCAAGTACTACGGTCAATCAACAGTCAGGGATTTCGTATTGGAGCTTCACTCCACTGACACTGGAAAGAACAACAAACTCTTAACAGGTAAAATATTTATTAGGAACATCGGAAACATTGTGCAGTTGAACTAAAGCAAATCAGATGAATATAATAACAAATTACTCTGTTGATTTATAATCAAATGAAAATGTAAACACCACAACCATTGAGCTACTAAAAAGGATACACTTACTTGTATATATTTTTCTAAAGTTTAATGTACCATTTATGTTCGTACACCGTTTCTACGATACTTAAAAAGTTAATGTTCTATCTTAAGCTGTTTCTGAGATATTATAAAATTTATATGTTTAACTCTCTCATTTGAAAGTTATTGATCACTCGAAAGATGTGTTTTTTACGATTCGCCTTTTACAACAGTCACTATGTTAGAATTCGTTAAAATTTCGTTACTCGAAAGGGGCTGATCCAAACACATGACCGTTTTCATACCGTTTTCAATATGACGTTGCTAAGTTTTCGTTGGCCATTTCTTCTCTTAATATATATAACATTCAAACAGTTAATGATACTTAAACTGTGATACTAAGGACAGGAAGATAGAAAATGCAACCGTTTATTGTTTTAAGAATAGGGCTGCAGAGTCCAGAGGCAAATTTTTGACCACGGTTATTTATATTGGCCTATTACTTTATTGTTTCAATAGTTTGATTACAATAAATTTAAAAAAAAAATTCCTTTCCCGAAATTTTTTTTTTTATAACTAGTAGACATAAAAAAAGAAAAACAAATTCAGTTCGTCTGTAGTACGCCCACCAACGTGGGTAGCATGAGTGCAGTAATTTTATAGGGGGTGAAGTGAGAGGGGAGGTGAGGGGAGCGTTTTAGACGTAAAATGTTGGCTTAAGGATTTCAACAACGGCTTATGCTAGGAAGCTGAAGCTTGGAATAGATAGTGAAGCTATTTGCGAAAAATTTCAATGTGGGTGAAGGAGTGTTGAAGTGGGGAGAAAAAATTCTTCGAAAACGGTCGAAATCTGACGTTGACACGTTCAAAAATTCATATCTCCTACACGATAAATGTTTCGAAACTAAAATTTAATTTGTGGCTGCAGGTATACTAGGAGCATAGATCAGGAAGAAAATTTGTAGGGGGTAGTGGTGAGGTTTGGGGTGAAAAACCTTGGAAAACGCCAGATAAATGAAATTTGGTTTTTCTTTAAGGGGCAGTGGACATAGAAGTGTAGAGATATGAATTTTTCTAAAATATCACGTCTCATGTCTCAAGAATGGGTTAAGATATTCAATCTTAAATCGTTCTTGAGACATGAGACGTATATTCTATACGTTCTATAAGACCAAATGGACTCCTACCAGGGGAAGGCTTTGGCTTGGTTTTGTGTAAGTGCAGGGGGTGCGGGTGAGGGAGGTTCAAAAAGTTAAAGTTCCGGTTGAAACCCATGATCATGGATATCTGAAACTTGGTTTTTCGGTAGAGTTATAGTAGTGGCATATTGTATGGTGTGGGAGTGGGGTATTTTTCTTTTCTATAAAACGGCTTATGCTCGAAAGTTCAAACTTGGTGAGTGTACTTAAAGCTTCTAGAAAAGTGATTTAATTAAAAAAAAATAATAGTGAAAAGCTGATGCATATGGTATCATGTATTATCATGAATGGATTTTTATATCTCAAAAACTTGCTGTTGTTTCATGCGAGGAAGAAACTTCTTACACTAGAAAGTTGAAACTTACGTACATACGTATATGAAGATATGGGTACTACATGAGTTATTAAAGCAAAAAAAGTTCAGATTTTCATTGAAGTACAAAGATGGAGTAAAAAAATGACCGTGAAAAAGGGGAGTTCCACATTTTCACGAATTTTGTTATATTTTTTAACATTTTATTTTAATATTTCAATATCCATCCCTTAAGGGGTGTTAAGTGATTGCAAAGATTTTCCCGAATTCCGATATATTTCTTGGGTCTTATAAGATATCGAATTCGATTTCACTTGAAATGACTTTAAATAAAATCCTAGTTGGTGTAAGGTATTATTCAAGTTTTCCCGAATTCCAACAAATCTTTTAGGTTTAATGAGATCAAATTCGCTTTCACTTCTGTGTACTTTATATGTAGTGATTTAAAGATTAATTTCAGGGTTTTGCGATATTTAACCCCTAAAAGGGTGTAAAATGGCTGTGTATTATTTTATAAATTCATCAAAAGGCCTATTTTATGCCCTATGTCTTCACTTCTTAAAAAAAATTTGTATGTAAAAAAAATAATTTTAAAATAAATAAAAATGCGGTTGAAGCTAGCACGAGACTGGCATTGCTTATCGAGCTTTAAAATTTTTCTACTATTGAAATTTTTTTTTGGAAAAAAAACGCAAAACGTTTAAAACGCTTTTAATTTCAACATGTTAATTTAATTTTGCATTGGTAAGCTCAGTGGACCCATTCAATTGGTCACCATTTGAGTGTTGAGGGTGTTAGGGGAGGGGGAAGTGAGGGAAGCGTTTTAAACTAAAATTTAAGATTCTAGATCTCAGCAACCGCTTCTGGTATGAGGCTTAAACTTGGAATTTATATACAAAGAGCTTCGATAGAGGACCCATTTGCAAAAAATGCTGATATGGGAGAAAGGGTGTAGTATTGGAGAATAATAATACTTCCGCTATACCAAAAACAAATTTTTCTAAGGAGGAGGTGGGGGTGAAAAACATTAAATTACTACCATATATCTCACAAAACAAATAGCACTAGAAAAATAAAATTCGGTTTGTGAGTAAAGCTTGACAAATGTACATAGTTTGTTGAAAGTAAAATATTTTAAGGTGGCGGTAAAATAATAATAAATAAAATAAAACCTAAAAAATCACTTCTCATATATTAAGAACAGTAGTCTGGGTGGCTTAGTGGCTAGAGCACTTGCCTTCGGTGCACCTGGTACCAGGTTCGAATCTGCTTGGCGACAAGTAATTTTCGAAAATGGGATCGGGTGCCGGACTACCAGTTCACTCAGCTGTAAATGAGTACCTGAGTTAAAATCGGGGTAATAATCACGAATGAGCGTGTAGCTGACCACTTCACCTCCTAGTGTTCCGTTGGTCTCGCAATGAAGTAACTCTTGCATTACTTCAAGGCCTTGGCCCGATTTGGGCTGTTGCGCCATTGATTATTATATATTAAGAACAATGTAAGCTATTAGATACTTAAAACTTTTACCAAAAGCATGCCTAATAGACCTCTAGTAGAAAAAAACATTTTTTGTGATGAGGACTTCTTTGGAGGGCGAAGGGCGAAAAGGAAAAAGTTCCGTTCTTTAATGTATCTCAAGAAACTAAAATCATATAAAGCTGAAACTTGGTATTTAGATAGAGCTATAGTCTTGGCATGTTGAAAAAATATTATTTCTTAGGGGGTGGTGGTGTTTTTCGTAACTATAGAACGTCTTATGCTAGAAAAGTAATTTTAATTAAAAAAAATTCTAATATCCATTGTCGCTCGGAAGAGGGCAAAAAAAAAGAATGTTCAGTGAAAATAAACTGCATATATTTTCACGATTTTCGTCATATCTACTAGGTCTTTTCATATATTGAACTCATTTCTATTCTACGGATTCTTCATATGAATACCTAGAAAGTGTTTTCAAGTTTTTTTGAAATTCGACCCCTACGGGGGTGCAAAGTGGTTGTATACTTTTTCATGAATTCTGTCATATCTCTCAGGTCTAATCAGATACGGAATATCTTTTCACTTCCACGGGCATTAAATAAGCCCTATTTTCAAGTTTTTTTTTTCAACCACTAGGCCAAATCCCGGAATTTGACATAATTATGTAATTCATATATTATATGGGGCAGTGGCGGAAGTATTCTAGCGCGACCCTATTGTAACGAAATTTTTGTTAGGTTTTCAGTCACATATAGTAACCGGCACCGCATCTCAGAATTGAACGCCCAGACTTTTGGGAGATTTTTAAAATATTAATGAAAAACCGATAAACTTGCGGAAGGTCATGCCTCAAACATACTTTATTTCTTGCAGTCGCGTAGGGGTCGAAGTGAAATTCGAATATCGCTGGAATTGCCGCAGTAAGATTGTTGTAGTAATTTTAAAGCTATTTAAGCAAGAGTTAGGGCTACCCTTCTGTCTCACGAACATATCACATATCGCACAGACTGCCATAGGTTAGTTGTTGCATCGTGACTCCTGGAACCCACCCGGATATTTCAAGTATTTCCACCCTCGACTTTTCGCATTTCATCCGCATTTATGCGGGGGTGTTCAAAGACTTCAATGCCGCACTCTATATACACAATCGAATCGTGTATGCATCATGGAACACCACGAGAACATGACTCCGCTTATGACTCGGTGTACTACTCTATTACCGCGATTTATAAAATAGGAAAATTGAACAGCGACCAGAAGCGGTTCCGAACGACTCGGACTCGGATTCTGGATGCCCCCTGAGCGGAAAAAAACCCATGTTGATGAATTTTTCTCTTTTCACCAACACTACGTGGATTTTATACTGCAATCATATGCTTTTCGGTTTTAACGTTGAACGTTAAAAGTTTTCCACCGGCAAAAATCGCCTCGCCGTCGTCATCCGAGTCATCATCATCATCATCGCCACCATCGTCTTCTTCTTCTTTAACTTTGGCATGTTGGTTGGTTGGTAGGTTGCGTTCGTTCGTTCGTTGGTTCGACGTTCGGTTGCGACTTGCTTGGTGTTGGTTCGTCTTTGGTTCGACGTCGGTCGTCTGCGCATAGTGTGGATAGCAAATTTTTTTTCTCTCTATTTTCTTTTTGGTATTGTGGATAGTGTGGACTTCTGTTCGAACGAAATGCAGGAAAACGCCAAAAGTATCAGCAGCATCTCACGGACCAGCATCTTAACACCAAGCATTTATCTTTTAAAGAACAACAAATACTAGTCGTAATCGCATCGTCTATACACCGAAAGCACCGACTAGCAGCGGCTTTTCTTCAACTAAAGACGAAAGAAACGAAACGAAAAGAAAAAAGATCTAGTTATCTTTTGAGGTGGAGGAGAAGGTTCTTCATCATCGCCGCAACATCTAACATAGAAAAATCTCCCCACCCCACTCGGTCATATTTGTTGTTGTTGGACTTTTGAGAAGAAAAAAAAAACCAATTGGTATAGAGATTCTCCTCTTGAGTCGAGGCAGTCGGAGGCTATATAAATACGTGCGGAGAAGATATTAACCCGAGTCTCTTCTACATTAATGATACGGTTAAGTCTTCGTGACCTTGGTGTGATTTAGTACGTCTTTTTTGTTTAATTTGACGATTAATTAATTAAAATTATTTAATTTTAATTAAAAATATAAATATTAAAATTAATAACACCTCAGTGCATTTTTGTTTTTTTTTTTGAGGAGGATTTAAATCGAATTCGAGTTGCTGCTGTTCCTTTTTTTTTGTTTAACATGTTTCTTATTTTTATTTTAGAGTAATATCATACAAGTGCTAATAAAAATAATAATAAATATTATAAGACATAATAAAGTTCCTTAAACAAAAAACAAAACAAACAAACAAACAAAATCAATTACGGAATACAAAAGTTATTTATCTAATAATAAAAAGTTTTTGTGCTAAGGTGAGTGTCTACGAAATAAGGAGTTTTATTTTTCTGTATATTCGAAATTGTGAAAAAAAGGATGTGTGGTTATACGTAAAGAAAAAGGACATCGAATTGATGCCGGTTACGGTGCCGGTCTACCGAGTGTGTGGACAATACATACTACAAATCCTGGAGAGCATACACAATCAAAAAAAAAAAACCGCACGGCGAGACATAACATTGTGAAGAACTGGGTCCTTTAAAATTGCCGCAGGATTGTGTGTCCTTATTTTGTTACAGACAGTGTGAAAATGACATGCATGGCAAATAATGTGTGCAAATTGATTTCAGCATTTTTTTCTTCTGGTTTCTTTTTTTAAATATTTTTGGATATCCTAGACAGGATTTTTTTTAGTCCTGAATTAGTGATAACAAAATTTATATTTTAATTTGTTTTTTTATAAAAAAATATTACACAATATTATTAGACAATAATATTATATAATTTGAATATATTTTTATAAAATATATTTATTTATTTATTTAATTAATGTTCCTTTAAAATAAATATAAATAAATAATAGAGGACATTCTTCGTTCGGCCATGCACTAATTATAAAAAAAAAATATTATAATCATTATTTTGTGCATGATTGAAAGTGTCTTTAAAGAATAAAACCTTTTTTGTTAGAATAGTAAAATAATTGAAGAGTTAAAACTCAAAAGGATGTAAGTGCCAAAAATTTGATACCTAGAAAAATTTCTACAAACCTGTAAATTGTGCCTGGAGATTCTTTCAATTCAATTCAATTTATTTCCACAATATATGGAGGTACTTAAAACTACACAGTAAAATTTTTTTTGTAACATTTATCGTTGGCGATTTGTTGCCAATCAAAAAAATTGTTAACTTAAACCAGAATTTAACATTTCAATTGCTAATCTTCACAAACGCACTCAAGCCCTCCGAGACATTTCTAGTAGTTTTTCCTAAGAAGTTTGCTTATATCGCAATTAAAAATTGTAAAATTACAAAATGCAATATATTTTTCAAACTTAATAATAGTAGCATTACAATTCAGAGGTACATTTCATACAGTCGAAGTAAATTTACAAGAACTTTAATGTAATAATCCATTTTACATAGATTACAATCTAAATTTACACTCTGATTTAAATTTACATGCTTTACGTAACAGATTTTAATGTGATAATTATTGTAAAGATTGCAACAATTTTTTACTATGTAGACATTGCTGGTACAGTTGTTAATTACATGGTCAGTTAGAAAACTTTATATCCATGGTTTCATATGTAGCTTCAAGCTGTTACTAATATTCATTAAAATATTTCTAATAGTTTATAAGGAAAATAATAATAATAATAAGGAAAAGGGATACAAAAACCTTGAGCCTGGAGATTCTGTTTTTGCATTACATGCAATTTTTTCTAGAAACTACAACATCAAAGCTTTTTCTCATCAACCCTTTGGAATGTGGTTGAGGCTTTCTTATAAAGGAAAAACTTAACAAAAAAAAGTTTTTTGGCACTTAGTCAAAAGGGTCTAAGTGCCAAAAAAAAATTCAAAAATATTCAAAAAACTTCAACTCTACAATTAATAGTGATAATCAATGGCGCAATAGCCCAAATCGGGTCTAGGCCCTGAAATAATGGTAGAATTACTTTATTACGAGACCAACGGAATACTAGGAGGTGAAGTGGTCAGCCACATGCTCGTCCGTGATTATTACCCCGATTTTAACTGAGGTACTCATTTGCAGCTGAGTGAACGGGTAGTCCGGCACCCAATCCCATTCTCGAAAATTACTTGTCGCCAAGCATATTCTAACCTGATACCAGGTGCACCGAAGGCAAGTGCTCTAGCCACTAAACCACCCAGACAACTTCAATTAATAAACTCCCATAAAAAAAAACCCGAATAGACTTTCTCAAAAAATTCTGACCGTAATTTCTTGCAATGAAACACAACCAATAAAATTTTCAAATAAACCGAAAACTATTCTATTTTCTGTATAATCAGTGACCTGACAAAAATCAAGCTCTATTAATCTACTACAAAAAACGACACACACACAAAAAATGATATGGTCATTATAATTCCGCTTTGTATTTACATACAATTTTCTTTTTATTACACACTAAAATTTGCAATTTTAATTTACTTTCTTGAAGAAAAAAAAGAATCAAAAAAGCAGAAGAAAAAAAAATCGCGGTTACATTCGGACTATCAAAAAAGTAACAGTGGAATTTTATACACACTATCAAAAAATTCAAAAATCATCTACCTATATCTTGTATCTTAATAAAGTTTTGGTTTTTCTCGTATACGGGTTCTTCTCTCTATCTGTCTTTTCTTTTGCATAAATAGATAACGGTGCTAAAAGAAATTTGACATGTGTATTATACTTTGGTGGTTTTTTTTTAAATGGTTTTCGTACGAAAAAAAGATGTTGAAGAATTCTAGTACGCTATAACGATCAGACGAGAAAACCAGTTAGATATAAAATGTATCTTTGTATCTTGTTCGTACAAAGAAAAATGTTTCATTAAATTGTTATAATTTTTTTTTTTGCGCTTTTGATTGTATGTACAAATAAATTCGATTTTTTTCTGTAACGTCCGAAAATGAACATATTTTTTTTTAATATTGTTGATGTTGTTGTAGAGATAGATACACATGTAAAAAATAATGATTTGAAATTGTTAGGTCAGACAGTTTTTTTTACCGATCATTCGATTTCTCTCTCGTTAGTTTACATTTTTTTGGCACTATCTTTTTTTTTATTAATTAATTGTTAAAGTGTGTCCAATAATTTAATTAGTTGATTTTTTTATTAATGTTGGTTTTTTTTCCCGCTTGTTTCAGGACCTCAACGAAAATGAAAAAATCACTGGGTCCTAGTTGGAACCAGCCATTTTTAATATTCCTTATTATCATATCGTGCTGTTCTTTGTGCAATGCAGGTGAGTTTTAAGTAGTTCATAAGTAATCCGGATTAGTGTTTCTACTTGAGACACTTATCATCATCTTTTGTTTTCTCGGTGCGATATTATTTACATCTTTGTGTCCCTAAGCGTGTGGATTATGAAAAAAAAACTAATCTTGAGATGAAAAGAAACCAAACAGCGTTCGCATAACCAGAAAACATATTTTCTTATACTGTTCACTAAGAAGTACTTTTTCTTCAAAAAAAAGAAGATGTAGGTACATATATCGAAGATGTTTTTTGTCGTGGTGTTTTCTTCTTGAAGAAAATTCTCACTAAACTTGTCCAGTTCAACTAACTCGGCGGCAATATAGCATCAGGTATTTGCCGCGTACGGAGAGAGAACTTGTTGCGATGACGATAGTATCGTTATTGATGATAGTTGTGCGTGTGCAGCGAGAAATAAAAAAAACACATTTACCGTTTCAAAACGGCCAAGTTCCAGTCTTGGGGTCTGCCCTGCCATCTACCACGCAGCGTCCGCCATCTATCCGAAGAGCCGCCACACGGCAAGAACGAAAAACCGACATCATCATGGTTAAGGTCTATAAAATATGTTAAAGCTAACCTTAGCTCTCTAGCAGCGTAGCTAGCGAGCTAGCCTAAGCGCTCTAGACCTCGAACTTGTACATGGCAAGCGGGAAAAAGGCGAAAAAAACGCAGAAAAAATTGTTAAAGAATGCGCCTCTTTGGTTGAAAGGTAAACGACTTTCTTCACACAGATTTTTCACAGTTTAATTAGATTTTGTGTGTTTTTTTTTAGTTTTATCACGGTTTTCTTACTGAAATTTTTATTCAAAAAAAGATGATATTTGCGTAAAGGTTATCTAATTGTGTGGATCTAAGCATCCCGATACTCTATCTATCTTATATCCTTATTCGGATTGTATACATGGGTCCGCTCAATACCACGGAAATAACTCTACTTGGTCGAAATTTTGATGCTTGATACTTTGGATAGTGGAGCTGAAAACAGAGCTTGCCGGACAGAGCAGTTCGGGATTCTTACAACATTCTTTAGGTTCAAGTAAATCGCGGGTTCCCCAAAACTGCTGATTTGAATCTTACGTCAAATCCGTACTACCCAGACGTTTTGTCATCGAACATTTTTGAGTTACCTTATTTTTTGACCAGATTTTTTTCACAGCCATGTGCTTTGAAGTACGCCAGTACAAGTGCACCCATTGCAGGGTAAGAAGAGATTTCACCTGGTATTCTAAAAGTATAAGAAGACCTAAGTACGGCTCAACCCTTTTGCTATTCATATCTGGCTCGACGGACCAAATGTTGTTCGATTCTTTTCAATTATTGAAATGACTACACAAGATCGAGTAGGATTCTTAAGAAATAATTCTACGAATAAATCTGATCTGCTGCTATTCTTTCGTTATAATGAGGAAATCAAATATTGTTGTATGCACTAGTTATTAGTGTAGTGTTGTTGTTGTTACAACTTGTATAGTGTAGTTTTTCCTTTTAAGGACACCGAGCTGGACTTAGCAGGTTAGTCTCTAATACACTGTAGTGTATAGTGCAGTCAGCTTAGGGATGAAAGGAACGAAATCGAGCCGGGTATGGCAGTGTACTAGTTGGTGTTAAAAATTTGTAGTGATCTTTGGCTGTTATATGACCTACCAGAACAGCAATGTTGCCTATAACAAATCAACTACTGTCGGGTAGCTCTGATGGTGTTTGTGAATCTGAGAAGAATGTAAAAAGAACTCATCTGCTCAGTGTTAAACTCATCGGTAGTGACCATATTAAACAAACATTCCGCACGGTTCAATATTTATATTAATATTTTGAAGCCAATAGCAACTGAAAAATTCTTGAATATAATTTTATTCGTAAAGTGGGAGTTGAACTCACGATATCGCAGCGTAGTGTAGATACTATTTTTTTTTCGAAGGTAGTTAGAAGAAATTGGATTACATTCGCGTTTACTTCATGAGAAGTAAAGGATTCACAGAATCTGAACCTAGCCACTTCGCTTAGAAATTAAACCGCCTTGGAAAAGTGAAGGAAGCTGATAAACCTTACTTTTGACGAAGGATGAGCTCACCATCAGAGCAAACCGGCTAGTCTTGGCAAATGTGTATGATTAATACTAAGTTTCTTAATGAAGAAACAGGCTCTTTGTTGGCCTAAGTGGCGACATCTTTTCTCATCATCAAGATATTGAAGCACTATTTTTTATAACATTTTGGATTTGTCAAAACAGATGTCCTACTAATAAAATGAGCACCTGGTATTGAAAGAGAATACCAGGTGCTTATTATTATCATATGTTGTTATTTGTTATTATCATATGTTGTGGATTGATCAAACCTTGAGGAAATTTATATTTCCTAGTCAAATGCATTAAGTCCATTTTTGTAAGGTAAGTCAATTTTTGTTGACTACTCCAATGAACTTGCCTGTTTAGTACCTTCACTGTTTAAGTTCAATGAAGTTGTACTAGTTGTTCAACGGATACTAATGGGTCTGTAAAATCTTAAAATAACAATAAAGTAATTATCTAGCTATGGCGGATGCTTGTGACAAATAAGCTAAAAATTTACCAGCCATTGTTCTCGATAAAAGAAATTGTCTGGTATAAATGTAAAATCTTTTTTCTGATGATTTTATTTGTTAGATATTTTCACCTGTCATTTTTAATCAAGTCAAGAAAAAAGGTCAGAACCAAAATTTGAAACGGCTATCAATTAACTTTGAATACATAAATGTTTATTTTTAGATGAATAATGTGCATTACTAAAAAGTTGCATTACTAAAGAGAAATAAAAGATATACCTGCAGATCGAAGACATGATGTTTTTTCTTTTCAAATTATCAGATTCGATTTGTATAGTCTTACTCTAGACAGAGTCAACTGACCATGAATTATAAATTGAATCCGAAGTAACGAATTATAAATTGAATCCGAAGTAACGTAACAAATCAATGTTCAAAAGGAGAAGTCATAGTAATCGTAAATCAAATTTTGTTTAGTTATGGCTGAATCTCAATGTAACATCCAAGTCAAAAGTTGTCCGGTCTAATCAATTTCTTCATTTCGTAGCTGGTTAAAATTAGATATTATTTGGTTAAATTATGTTTTATCTCAGTTAGTATTAAATAATCGTAGATGTCATAGCTTTTAAATCTTACAAATTGTATGAATCTTACTATCAGGCCTATTAAAGATCAGAGTCACAAAGTAGGTGGAAAGTTACAATTAATACAAAATTCATACAAAGTCGCGATTCTCGACCTACTTTGTGACTTGTGACTCGTTCCTGAATAGGCCTGTATATTACTCTTCGGTACTCTCATAATACAATTTTTGTGAAAAGAATTAAAAGGATAACAAAATACTAATGTTAAGATAAATGTTAATAATCTTAGTTATTTATAAATATGCCGGGAGCCCATATTATACTAGATTATAACTCTTATAAATTGTAGGAATCTCTATATTACTCTTCCATACTCTCATAATACAACTTTTGTAAAAAGACTTAAAAGAGTATCATACCAATAATGTTTTACGACAAAAAGTCGACTACAGCCACTAAAATGTTTACTCTTGTAATAAGAACTTATAAAAAAAAACTTGTAATTATTAAGTCTTTTTATGAGACTTAAGTTCTCAATTCACGCAAAAAATCACAGTAAAGCAACATTGTATGTACTTCAAAAAAAAGCCCGATGAAATAGTTAAACTAGTAAAGTTGGCTATAACAAATCAACTCCTGTCCTATTTTACTGATGTTATTTGTGAACTAAGTGAAAAAGTAAACGGAACTAATCTGCTCAGTGCAGTTTGTATTAGTTCATATAAGTCTACATTACATGTATGCACTATTTGAGTGATTACTTTTGATACAGAGCAAGTTCTTCAATTGATACAATTGAAAGTGTTCTATTTTTGTGTAAAGTCGTCATGCACTTGTGCACTTTTATTATATTATGTGTGATAACCTCTTTACACTTTTTTTTGGGGCTATTAGGAAAACATTTATTTTTTTAATAAAAAAAAAATGAACAACAACTTCTGAAAGTATACTTGAAAAATTTTATCTATTCAACAAGTGTTAAGCGATTTCTATTATATTTAGTTTTGATGTTAGGAAATACTGATCCCATTCAGAAGAATTGAAGCAAATCAAACCCAACCAATTATCGCCCAATAGGCATTTCCTATGTACATATACCTACCTATTCTTGAAATGAAATGGAGACTGTACTGTCTACCGCATAATAATGAGCTATTTAATAATTTAACAATGTCATATGACTCCCGTTGGCAGAGATCGACTAGATGAAGATAAAGGTCTCAGATAAGATTGAATTTATGTGCGGTTACATCATCAGCTAATAGCAGAAATAAATAAGTTCTTTTTCATTTGAAAGCAACTGATCCAATCCTTGCCAAATGTATTCGAGTTTATGAATACTTCTTTGTACTACAGTCTATGAGTCGTCCTTTCAAATTTCTTTCCATATCCCTGTCAAATATTTGACTATTATTCCTGTCAAATGCGTGCAGATAGTGTCCTCGTCAAATTTTAGTATGTCACATTATTTTGTTTGCTTTACCCAAAGTCAATTTTGGCCGAAAAAATTTGACAGAACATTTCGTCAAATTTTTTTAGTCAAATATTTGACAGTATGGCAAACAGAGCAATACTATATTTAGATGTGGTAAAAGCTTTTTAATGGTATCATTTCCGATTCGAGTTCAAAATTAAAAACGAATGAATAAGCAATTTGAATCGCTCAAAAAGCAGATGGGTTTTACGTCCGAGTTTTGATATTTCTAAAATACGAAAGTAGATTGGTTGTGATCTAGATAAATTCCAATACTGAGAAAATAGGAAAGATATACATGCAATATTGGCGCCCAACGTGGGGCGAAATTATTGTTCTGGTTAAAGATTATTTTAAGAATAGTTTTGAACAATTTTTTGGGAAAATGAAATGAAGGCTTTCAGCTGACAAAATGAACCATGCGAAAAATTTCGAGGTATTGTACAATTATGAATTGTCTTCCCGTTTGGTATGACCTAACTAGCCTTTTTTTATATTTAATACAACCCGAAGGTTCAGGATTGTCTTGCAATCCAATTGCTCAGAAGTGCTAGCGTTTACTAGGCTTGTGTGGTTCACGAAGGAACTAGTTCAGAAGAGCATTCCTAGAACTGAAATGAACGAACTAGTTTCTATGCATTCATTGCCATTTGGAAGTCATTGGTACAATGCACGTGTAGACTGACGACATTTTTTTTTGTTGCTTATCAAATTCTACATGAAATCTTATTTTTTTGCTCATCACATTCTACCAGAACGACGACGAGTCGTTCTAAAGTTCTCATCACTGAACTCCTGCGAAGTAGTGAACTAAAACCACGAACTAGTTCGCGAAGGATCGAAAATCGGAAATGATCGCTCACTTTGGTGAACTAAAATGTGCAAGCTTAGTGTGAACTACAGAAGAAAATATCCGTGAGCGATCGACTAAAAATAGAGTTCAAATAAAAAACAATCTTACTAAGAAAAAGATGGTTATCCAACTTGAACTACAGTTCCAGTGAACATTTGCTACATATTGACAAGCGCTAATGTAATTGAAAGAAATCCGGCTTAACTAAATTAAGTCTTAATATAAATCCGTTCCCAACGCTCTAGCTGTAAAGTCTTCTGTTTTAAGACAACTTGTAGTTGAAGTTAGTCTAGATCAGATTAACATTAATTATGTATTAGCACATCGATTTATCATGATCCTTTCAATATACCCTGGAGCACCTTAAAAAAGAAGTGCTATAAGTCTGTTAATGATATGGAAAAGCAGTCATTTATAGCCGCGGGACCTTTAATTCGTAGACCTCCTGATCAGAACTTTAACAGTTGTTGCCCTCGGTTTTATTTTGGCTCATTTATTTCGGATTATAACGTGTAATAAATAATAATTTTGCAAATTGTCTATTTAAAACTAATCAACGTTAACCCCATTAGTCAAAACAATTCATAATTAAACAGATACAGTTTTTAATTAGAAATAATATTGACTGAAACGCCTTCGGATTTCTTATGCTAATTTGCAACATATTTCAATAATAATGGAAGCGGTGGTTTCTTTTAAACATAGACTACAAGCGAGAAGATATAAGACTATGGCTCAGAACATACTTAAAAATTTGTTCCGGTAATTTAGATCCTCATATTATCAACGGAGGCTTAGAAAAACCATTGAGTGCTTCAACAAAACGACGTCATCAATGGTGCAACAGCCTAAGTCGGGTCCTGGCATCCTGAAGTCGTCACATCGAACCGTCTCGAACTAAAGACCGCATCCTCCAGCTGCTAATTTTTAAGATGGCTTTGTCTTCATCAACCGAGTCTTCCCATCACTTGCGTGATTTGCCTACTGGCAAAATCCAAGACGAGATCCTGTATATCAAATCATTGTGCCTTACCTAGCCCTTTTTTTTAAGGACAAAAGGAAAACACCGCAGAACGACCCCTAAATAAAGCTGGCTTATTCCAACTGCACACCATGATATCACAAAATCTCTGAATTAAAACAATATTCTTAACATCAATCTCAACTTCAATCTTAAAGTATAAATATGGTCAAAAAAAACCGATCAACGTACTTAAGCTAGGTCAGTTTGTCAAAACTTAACTAGCCGGAAACCAGGTCATTGTAGTACAGCATGACCCAGTTACCTGTTAAATTTATAATGATCCGATCACATCCGTTAAATCCTCAATAACAATCACTCTGTCAACTTCAGGTAAAATTCTTCACGATTATGCCCCAGGGTCTTATTATACACAAAATCTACTTGTTGTCAATCAAATGATTGGCATCGTTTTGAGATCAGAAGATATTTAGGTTCAATGTTTTCGCAGGCTAGAATAAATTTCTTGATCGCCGCTGATTATATCTGGTGGGTATTTTTCGAAATGTTATGAGTAATTACGATCATCACAATTTGCGTAAAAGAATTTTAGCTTGAAAGCATATGAGGCTTCGGATATACCCATCAATTTTAAAGTTTCCAGTGATCGTGCTAGTAATACTTCTCTATTTTATTATTTAAAAGAGTTATTTGCTTTTGTAATATATACCCTATCTGGTGATGTCGGTTATAACCATCAGCCTTATCGTCATATCGCATGTTGTTTACTGAATATTTTAACATAATGGCCCTTAAATTTTAGGAATATACTATACCTATATATATGGCACCTATTGGAAGGAGTGGAACAATATTAACCAATCTTTATATTATACTTAATCTTTTAATTGCTGTGGAAATCAAAGTAAGAAATTTCGAAGTTCGATGGAAGTTTCGTTAAAGGTTAGAGAGATCAGAAATTTCTTCCATGAGAAATTTGCAGACTTTTTGAACCATTCCGTAATTGGTGAAGACTCTTACTGTCCACCCAGAACGGGTCATACAATAACTGAAGAAAACTCAATTGATATCATCAAAATTATTTATTTTTTTCGGACAAATATTAAAAATTCCGTTCTGATTTTTTAAACACAAAATCAAATTCATAAACAGGTCCGAATTCAATAAGTGCTTCTTTCTTGTCTCATAAAATACACACTTCCATTCAATTAAACTTTTTCTATAATTTTGATTTAATGGCCATCAGTTTGGATCGGTGACTGGCGATAATAGAAAAGAAATTCGAAAGACTTTCACTAGTTTTTGTGTCCATTTCCGTTCATATTCAATTTGAAAATTTAGGGCTTCTTTTTTTAATATTAAATTAGCTATAGCTGCGGCTTCGCACATGTTTTCTTTAAAAAAAACATTTAAGAAAAAGTTGCAACTTTTTTTCTGTGGTTGCACGTTACAGCTACGTGATTGCAGCAAATGAATATTAAGAAATATAATTGAATACATCGGTTGTCCTATATCAAAAACTGGTTAGTGTTTTTAAAGAAAAGTTTCATAAACATTTTAAAAAAATTTCAGAATACAGAAGCCCCTTCTTATTCCCCAGTATGTGTTTACTAATGCAAACACTTCTTATTCATGCAAATTTATTACTAACCCAAGTGCGTCTGCGGACAACTAAAAAACATTTATCTCTTCACAATGTGAACTTGACATCACGGCACATTCACCGACTACAGCTTCACTTTTGACTGTGTAAAACTGAATATGTAGTCAAATCTTTGTTTTTAGTCCGTCGATCCGGATTTGATCAACTTTTGGCAGAAGAAGTGAACAAAAAAAATGAATCAAATTTTATTGGAAAATTATAGCTTTTCTCATTGTGTGATGTTATTATTTGGGGGATTGGTGGAATACAGGTATGGTCAGTGTCCCTTCTTTCTCCCTCTAAAGGCGTCCTTGCTTATGTTAACCAAGTTTATTTATGGCTCAACTAGCTTTTCCCCGGTAGCAATACTATGATAGCTCCCTATATAGGACTTCATTAAAGGTTCACGGACCAACCAAATGGTCCAATTGAGTCGATCTATATTTTGGATGACTGCCACTATAACCTAAACTAACCTGACCTGTATATGGAAAGGCCATTGTTGATTCGCGTTAGTAAAATTAATAGCAATATTACCAATATGCAATGGATTGCATAGAAAAAGCTGTTAATAGATTTTTCAAGTAGATATAAATAACAAGGGCTAGATACAAAGTCACTAGTGTGCTATTAGCAAACAAGCTCACTTGCAATTGGCTTCAGATGTCCAATTAGAACATAATATAAATACATTTTTTACTGTGAAAAATTTAAAATGCAAAGAATTTTATGTACGAAATAAAATGAATATTTATGCTGAGAACCAGCATGTTTATGCTGAGAACCAGAAAAAAAATAAGTTGAATAATTCCACGGTGGGCAAAGTGTTTACACACAGTTTACATCAGAACAAGAAGAAATATTTGAATTAATCAAGAAATAACGGGGTAAAGCTTCAAAAAATGCAAATAAAGGTTCCACTTGAAGGACTGGAAGCTAAAATTTGTTTGGGTGATCTGTGTTCTGATAGTGGAATTGCTAAGAAATTCAATAATTCTTAATCAAAGAAGTACAACATTAACATAGTTGTATGTATAGTATATGTGCCCAAAACTCTGGCTAGTGTAAATTCGGCGATGTCAGCAATTTTTTGTTGTATTACGATTTATTGAAAGTAATCAGTAGCTTATTTCAATGGTTTGATTTGTAGGAATAACATTGTGATGAAATGCACAACAAGTGAAGCCCGAGCAGTGAAGCTAGTAGTAGCTAAAATTTAAAACATTTTATTTATTTTTACAGTATCCTATTTTAAATTAAATTTTTTTTTATTAAAATCAAATATTTTCATTTGATCTAAATGTTTCAATTTAGTGTTATTATAAGTGTGCGCTTAAAATAAATTTCTGTTTCTTACTCCTTTTTAAAACAATGTGTTCAAAATTCGTTTTTTGTCCATTAAATTAATTCCACCGTGTTCTTCATTGATTCATTTGGAACATTTTAATGAGATATTAGTTAAACAATTTCTCTAATACCCACTCACAAAATAATAATTATAAATAAATGCGAATTATGTGCGAAATGCTCTATAAGAATTATAAGTAGACTTTTTTATGTTGTTTAAAATGTCTTAGGAAATATGTGACTGAAAAGTTCACATTATCGCCATCTAATTAGCTTTAATTAAGATTGGATAGTTCAGCTCATTAATATTTTACCCATAAAACCAAAACACACCTAATAAAGTAATAATAAGATGCCAAATACGCCGGTAGCCTATAATAAAAACACCGGTAACATGAGTAATTTTTTTCTACCATTTCTATAGATACCTTTACGCCTACACCTACGGGACACCGGTATCTCATGAGTGCTTTTCACGGTTTTCACAGCATTGTATTCTCTTGCGTTCACATGCGACATTGGTGTTTTTTTTTTCAATGGTATATTTACGTTCGATGGCGATGTAGACCGCATTATCGGCAAGGCTAACTCCTTCTGATTTCAATGATCATTGAATCACGAGGACTCTAATTGTGACTGAAGACGCTCTGTTCTGGAAGATGGTTGACCAGTTCAGTGACTTTATCATGATATTCATGGGACTATGATTGAGTAAGTTCAGCAAAGGTTTGTACGTAGGAGTCTTCTCTGCTCCAGTTATTTACATCTGCCCACTTGCCAAGGACGATCTGAGCTACTATTTTTGAAGTCTGACTTCAATATGTTGCTAACCAAGAATAACTTACACTATCTACTTTCTTTGGAATCTAACTTTAATAAGTTGAGCGCAATATTCTTGTTACGTGTTTTACAATCTGACATCAAGAAGTTGCTTACCAAGAACTAGTTAACTACTTTCTTTGAAGTCTTTTGAAGTGGGACGCAATATCCTTAGTGCAGATTTCGGCGCTAATTTTTATTTTTGCTTGAAAAGTAAGAAAATAATAATTTTAAAATATAATACAATGTTAATCTTCTTGCCATAAAACAAATTGTGCAAAATATAAACTTTTATAAAAGATCTAAAAGATCGTCTCATAACTAATAAAATTGTTGGTGGGTTTTCAGTAATATAAAGTGAAAGTAGATATGTTCTAAATTACATATTTTATAAAAAAAAAAACATCCATTAATTTTCCTTGGCTAAATGGGTTCATTAAGCATAGAATTTGTTTCTGCGAATTCTTTTGGAGTGAAATATTCCACAATCTACTCTATAAAAAGACGCATTAAAATTTTTTGAACTAGACTCGAGACTTTTCGAACTAGAGTGTAACACCTAGCCAAGTGCTCCCATAACATTTTATAGTAACGGGCAAAGGTTTGGCTGGTTAAGAAGGTGAAAACATTTAACGAATATTTATATAGCAGGATTCAACTAAGTTCTCAGATGAAGGTGAAAAAAAGACTTGGATATATGTAGAAGAAACCATTAGTATCTCTAACAAAGATGTAACCCTTGCGTGAATGGCTATTAAATATCCAAATATTTTCAGATGAAAGCTGACGACGAATTAAATTGTTTAACCTGTAGTATTCTTCTCTTTATACTGTTGTTAATTCTAGGAGGAAGCAATAGTCTTGACCCAAAATTTTATAAACTTTAAAATTCTTTTCATAAGAATTTTTTAACAACCTTTCGTATTTGTACTAATGGCAAAAACCTATAGCTAATGTTGTAATAATAAATTTATTTTACTGTCACAATTCAAATAGATACTTTCCACAATCAAATTGAACCTGGAATGCCCCCAGCACTTTTTTGGTTATAATAATTATGCTGAAGATTGAGCCGTTTTCGTCTAAAATAACGAAAATATCTTAAGAGCCTTTTTTTTGGGAAAGAATCGAACTTTTTTTGGTCCGTCGAACCGGATTTGAGCCAGCACCGTAAGGCAGCCAGATGATCTGATTTATATTTGCAGTGAACCGTAATTTTTATTGATGCACCACATTTTTTTTGGGCATTTTTGGATTAATGAAATTCAGGTGGCTGCAAGTGCCAGTACTTGCCACTCTCTAAGGGCTCCCTTGCACCTAGTGAAACTATGCAGAAATCTTGTTAAAGTAGTGCAACTGAAACTCTGGTGGAGGAAATCTCATAGAGTTGGGAGCGTTCTAGATGAAAAATTTTGGTTTCTAGATCTTTGGAACCACATACACTAGTAAGCTGAAACTTAGACACTTATGTAGAACTATGATAGTACATCCGTTTGCAAAAAAAATGGTCGATACAGGTGGATGGGTGAGGGAGTTGGGGGGAAAAGCAATGAGTCCGAAACGCTTGAAAGCCGAGATTGTAAAATCCATAACTCCTGAACTATGTATGTCAAAATGTTGAAATTTTGTGGTTATCTTTAGGGATACATCGAGATTAGAACAAGAGCTAAGATCTTTAAGTGGTGTAGTGAAGTCTGGGCGTGGGTGGTGAAACACTTTAGATTATAATATCTTCTGAACCAGTTAGACCAGGAAAATAAAATTTCGTTTCTGTATATGGGATCACTAGTGCAGTCTACTGAAATTAAACTTTTTAAGGAGGGAGGTGGGTCACAAAAGCAGTGGGGTAACAATTTTTTCAAAAAATTTTATTTGTATATCTCAATAACGGTACCAGACATGATTTTGAAAATTTTACAGGAGTTAGAGTAAGTAGACTTCTATTAGAGAAAAATGTGCGTGTGCTGAGGATGATGGTGAATGTAGAACCACTATAGAGACATCCTAGAAAAACAAAAATTTTAATAGAGGTTGCTATATACAGGGTTGAGCGATGGTTTTTTATACCTCAGAAACGGCTTATGCTAGAAAGTTGAAACTTAGAACATATATGCAGATACGATACTAGAACAATCAAAATACCAATAGCCTCCAAGTTATTCTTTAGGTTGTCAGTTGCATAGCAACCTACACCGTATCTCAGCATTAAAAACGCTTCGGACTTCTACCCGAAAAATAAAAAAGTTGCGCCCAGACCGATTTTTTTTTAAGAATTTCAATTGATGCCAGAATTTCAGTAAAATCCGAGTTAAAGTGAATATTACAAAAGCCAAAATTGATCTTATTTATCAATATCGGTATATGAATAAAGACAAGTAGGAGTACTCAAGAAAAAGTATTATTTAATTTTCATATGATGGCCTGATTTTTTGATAAATCGCTGGCTCAAATCCGGCTCGACGGATCGAAATATACTCGATTCCTTTGCAGAAAAAAAAGGAATTTATTAGTTTTTCTTCGAGAATTTTATTATTGCAAGAATTTTTATTTTTATAAATACAATGACACTAGTACACAGCTTTTGTAGATACAAAGTGAAATTTTACAAGCTTTACATTATGAAGAAAGAAATTGAAATCATGATGATGAATTTCTAGTATACTTCAACTGATATATCATCAACTTTTGCGGGAATTCAGTTAAAAAGTTGAGTTTAACTAGAAAAGTTGTTGCTGTTGGTATATTTAATGTATCTTCTAGAGAAACACTCACTACTTCATCACGTCCTGCTCTATGACCCGAAAGTATTAAACCCTTAACCCGGATGGGAACTCCTTCCGCACAACCTCTGTATTAATGAACTATCGCACTTCTCAGTAGGCTACCGTATCCCCCGAAATTACGTCCCAAAAACCAAATTATTTCTTCCCCATTTCAACTCATTTTTTTCAACCAACAACAAATTGTTTCTTTTCGCTAATGTAACAATTATACACGGTCCAATCATTTCAAACGAAATAAACTAAGAAATCTAAAAAATTGGATTTTTAATTTTTTTGGTTTCTTCTGCATCTTACATAAATAGATAGATAGATACGACAGAAAGCTAGATCTATAAGATATAAAATTGAGACACGTACACCTTATAATATGCATATAATCTCTTAAAGTTCTTGTACAAGAAGAGATGGTAGAATTAAAAAAAAAAAAAAAAAAGAATATATCTGTATGTACATTTGCACGTTAGGTCGTTCAACTCGCGCTTTGGCGAGGAGTATCATTTGTGTTATATATGGTGTATTACTTCGAAAGGAGTTAGGGAGAAGAGGGCGGTGGGGCGGATGGGGAGGGGCAGAACTAAAATACGAAACATCTATAGCAAACTTTAATATTGTTGGGAGTCGTCGTCGTTGTTGTTGTTGTTATTATTGCTACGTAGCTGGCTACTTCTGGCTTGCGCTGTAACTGACTTCTTAGCCTGGCCATCATCATCTAGCTCACCAGCTAGACTCTCCATATCTAGCCTTAAGTTAGCCCGAACGTAACACACCTCTTTGCACGTCTTATGTCTGTTGTAGGAGAACCGTGCTGGATAGTTTTCTTCCCATATTATGAGATTTTATATGTTAAATGGGTAACTAGGTATGTTTTCTCTAGCTGAAGAAGAAGAAGAAGATGGTGAAGAATAAGACGATGAAGAAGCAGTACCAGTAGTCCAAGCCTATGTAACTATAGGTAGAAGAAAATTTTTTTTTTTCAGTTTTTTTTTTATTCTTTACCTGTTATTACTACTGTTTTTGTACTGTGTGTGATCTTCACATCGTGCTTTGCAAATTCACATGAAAATTCTTTGGATTCTTAGCGCAGTTAACTAACTTATTTTCTTAGTCGGGTTTTTTTTTCTTCTGTTTTCTTCGTCTCTATGCTCAAGTTGTTTTTCCTGTTGTTGCTGTTTTCTTCACAATTTTGGTTAAGAAAATTAATTTTCTTCTCTTATCTTTGACGTTGGAAATTCGTATCTGAACAAAAGAATTCTAATTGTATCTAATTTTAAATTTTGTTTTATTTTCAGCTCCTCTACATGAAACGACTGACCTAGAGCAATACCCTGGTAAGTTAAAAACTCAAAATTTATATATATATATAATTTTTTTTTTTTTTGTTATAATTTGCAAGTCATTTAGAGTCCATTGACTGAGACCTACCTAGACTACGAAATTTTTACCTTAAAAATTTCTGATTTTATCGATTTGTGTTTTTTTTTCGAACCATCGCTAAACTCTCTATCGAGTTGATTACCTATATATAAAAATAATGACTATATTATTAATGGATGGTGCCGGAGTAATGCACATGATGGCTTTATAATTTGTATTTATCTAAAAAAAAAAATGGAAAAAATTTGTTTGATTTTTTCATCATAGTTTTTTGTTATCCCATTTCGGATGTTTGCTTGAGAAAGGTAAATGACTTTGAGGTTTTGATTGAGGTTGTTGACATATCGTCATCGCTTAATTCGTTTTTCCTATTTTTTTCTATTTACTTATGCAGATAATCTGTCCCATATTTTCGATGACTTCGTAATGTATGTCATTCGGGAAGAAGATAGAATTGCCGAAAATCTATATACGTATCTAAAGTACGTTTATCGGACTTTTGACAAGGGTCACGATTCGACAAAATCCCATACCGTACTCGATTGTTCAAAAATTATCCAATCTACCTATGAGGTTTCTTTTTTCGGGGTCTCGTAAATCTTTTATCGGAATATTCATAGCGTATAAAGCCGGTAATGGTTTTACCCTCATTCAGTCAAAAATCGTGAATTGGCTATTTTATTACGAGTACGCAGCGCGAAGAAAAAGAAAAACCACTCAAAAGTTTGCGTTTTTTTTTTTAAATTTATTTTCGCGTGGATCAGATTAAATGTAGCCAAGATGTTGAGAATATCTAGGACAGTATGTGAAAGAATCTTAAATGCAAACGATATTTGCCCGAGCAAGAATCCTTTCCATTGTCAAAGTACTTTGCTGCTGCTGTGCATGCTTTGCCTTTAATACAGTAGTTGTTCTATTTTAGAACTCATACAATTGTTGGAGATTTTATCTTTTCCATATATTGAGAGAGTATCGATTTTCAGTCCGGAATAGCTACTGGTTGGCTCTCTGCCGGACATATTAATGGGGTGTATGATGCGGAGAAAGTTTCCTTTTTTAGGTTGATAAGAATTGCAATAATGTTGCCCTTTGTTATTGAGTTACTCAAGGTTGAGTTGATATTTTCGGTACAATAAGCAGTAAGTCGGCAAAATTGAGTGGACTTTGAAAATCTACTTGCAATTTTATGAAAGATAAGAATTTTTCGGTCTCATATCTGAACTCAGGCAGGTTGCTTGTCCCAAATTCTAAAGATCGGATGTTTTTGTTGAACTCGGACGAGATTGCGGATTAATTATCCAATTTTAATAGAATTTTTGTTCAAATAGACTGCATTAACTTTTACTGAAGAAATTTCTCTCAACGATTGGAGATAAAATCTGAATTATTAGTTACTCAATTGGAATTGGAAGACTAGTGGACCGAAGTATGTTGGGGGTTGAAAATGTTATGGGTAAAAGTGTGAGGTGTAGAATAGCTTTAAACGTTATGTCTTAGGAACGGCTTGTATTAGGAAGTTGACATTTTTGAAGAGAGGGCAAAATTTTGTCCACGAACAAATGAAAATAGGTTAGGTTAGGTTGGGAAGAGTATACTGAAACACTGTGGCACAGTCCACCACGAGAGATCACTACGGATCCATTGTGGTCCCATCGTTTAAAACCGGGCTCTATACTCTATACTGACTCAAATTATTGCTCTTCCTTATGAAGAGAGTATTTCTTTATAAAGGAATCATTGCAAGTTCTGATAAATCGGTCAAGGAGCATTTCTCCAAGTACCGATATTTGGTACGTGCCAGACTTTCGCATTCACACACTTGATGCTCCAGTGTCGGTTCAACATTCTCATCACCACAGCCACACAGATCAGCGATGGGTATTTTAATGAAAGGAGAAAACTCCGTGTCTTCCAAAGGGACAGTTTCCCTTTAGGACCCCTATAAGTTGTCGGCAAATGTTCCTGCCCAGAGACAGAATGAAGCTAGAGGTCCTCCTATTGAGTTTCGGCCAGCAGATTCTTGCTTAATGGTATCCCGAGAGATTCACCCATCCATCCATCCATCTGTCCGAGGGCTTCAATATCAATCATTCCCTTCACACATTAAATGGAATATAGAACCGATTCGTCGGCCAGCTCTATGGTCATCTCCGACCCCCTTCTGGTGAGCTCGTCTGCCTTTTTATTTTCAGGGACCAGGAATCTACTATCTGCAGTGTTCTTTTACATTCTTCCACAAGTCGGGATCTAGTAATGTGCGCCTCAAGAAGTCTGGATTTAGTAATGTGCGCCTCAACAAGATGGATTTAGTAATGTGCGCCTCATTAACGTTGATGGCATCTTGGCTGACAACATAAATAGTTATTGTACCATTCACGCACTGTTTTCGCACAACTACCATATTTCCGCAGCTTCTGTCGGCACCAAAATCTCGGCCTGAAACACGCTAGAGCTATCCAGTAGCCTAATCGATTCCATAATGTCAAGCTTGCTGGAGTACACTCCCTCGCCCGTTCCGCTTCTCAACCAAACAACCAAGAACTCCCAATTGGTTACTACTCGAAAATAAAAGACATTATCGTCAATCAGGCGCGTAGCGTGAAACTTCGTAAAGCTAGCGCAATAACACGATCCTTAAATTCTATAACCATAAAGACGTAATTGTCATCCAGAAATAAAATTTCGATAAATTCCAGGAAGTAATCCAAAAATGTGACGAAAATTAGTGATCGTATCGTTGCGCTAGCCCTACGAAGATTCAAAAGAGGTAGCTGAATATTTTACACTAACTTTGCATCAAACACAACAGGAACAATGTGTAGAGTAGTAGCTGATTATTAAACACGTTGAATTGAGCGTAGAGATTGTTTAGAGCGTTAGCGTAAATTCGAAAGTGCCGTCTACACGTCAGAATATTTTTGGTAGAGAAATTTCGTATAGAGAGAGTGGAGTAGAGTCCTACGTGGTATATACACGTATTTCGCGAAATTTTTCTCTAACTCTATTGTTTTTTCTGTATCGTGTACACTTGGCTTAATAAAGCATACATTTATCTAGCAGCAGTATTAGTATTCAGAAGAACCGATTTTATCTTTTTCCTTGTTCTGCTTCAGTACTGAAAAACAATATTCGTTCATGCATAGCTACCAAACACTAATGCAATTACGATATAGTATTGAAGAACAAATTGTTGCATAGACAAATATTTAATTCCAGCGTTTGGCGTAAGTGACTCAGCACTGAAACCGATGAAATTTCAACAAATTATCTTTCTACATTGCAACGCGTTGGAGCTCCAAGTGAACTGGCTCCGGTCAGTAAGGTCAAACCGCATTTCCTCACACTGTCCCCAGAAGAAAGTGTCTTGAAAATTTAGTCCAATATCCAGAAATCTCCTTGCCGTAAGATACCTCACTCCTATAAAATTCTTTGTGCAAATCGATATTTTCATTAATTTTCACCCTCCTTGAATCCCTATTTATTTATTTTTTTCTTACATTCAGTTAGCTCGTATTTTACCCTCCCAATGTCATAAGCCAAAAGCTACAGCGCCATCCCTGTTTTTAGTATCCTGATTTAAGATCAGTCAAGATCAAGGGGAGATTTGGAACTACGATCCAAGTAACACTTACGTTACCACTTACATCGACAATTAATTAACCTGGTAGGTAGGTATAACTTAATCCTATCGGACCGTATAATTCAGCACACAGATATTTTACAGCCAAACCGCGACCGCCCCCCAATCGATAAACACTGATTATAATTTTTGCCGTAAAGATTTGTCACTTCAATAAAACACCCTGTCTATAATAGACTCTGCCAATTTCGTGTAAAGACACTCGAAAAGACCTTCAAAACTGCTTAGATTTTGATACGAGCCAATAAATGCTAATCTAATTCGTATTTCCACTTGACGAAGCAGCCTTCTGGGTAGATCAAAGAAATATGTCGTTAATTTTGATGGCACTTGACACACCCTTATTCTCAAATATTAAGAAATCATGCAGGCAAGTGTGAAAGTTTTTGGGGTGGAAAAAAATTGGATTTTATTCATAAACTCAAGTAATATTTTTTATAATATGGCAGTGAATGTTTTACAGGTTTTCAATCTGTCTATTTTCTGAAAATTGGACTGTAAAAACGGTCATTAGAGATAAGTAGCAAATAATATTCTTCATGATTTGGAAACCATACTTTCGAAGGAAATCATTTGTGGAACTTGAAGTATCTGTAGTTTAAAATCATGACCTTGTCTCACCTAATTCATAGGTTAATTGCGACCCCACGAATACTGGAAGTCACGCTCTAGTTACTTCTTATCCAATGGCGTGCAACATTAAATTGGGTCTTAACCTCTTCAGTGATTCCCGGAGATTGGTTGTTAGTCTATCGCAGAACTCCCGAAATAAAGTGTTTATTTCCACTAACCTCCAATCGAGATATGAAAAAAGGTAAGAAAAGCATAATTTCCAAATGATATGTCGCCGAATTCGTTAACAAGCTTTGATGTGTCGCTGGCTCAAATCTGGTTCGACGGATCAACATATGTTCGATTCTTTTGGGGAAAAAGAAAAAAATTATTTGTTCTTCTTCGAGAATTTTATTATGACAAGAATTGCTCTAACGAATGTACTTTTTTATACAGTCACTCTAGGACGGAGCTCTATTCAGCTACTAAGGAAAATATCGTTAGCTTTACATTATGAACAAAGAAATTTAAATCAGATATGTACAGTAGCTGTATAGTGTCACTGAAATCGATTTTCTTTACTGCTATCATTAATGTTTTTATTACAACGTCTATTGGAGTTTCGCAAAAATTTTGACTATTAAAAGAGAAGTGTCTACTCTTAAAATTTACATTTTTGATTAAGTTTTAATTATTATGTGCATTTTTTTTAATTATTAAATTGAAATTGATCTCCATTCGGAAGTGATGCTTATTTATGATTGAAGTAACCATCGTTTATCTACCTGAAAAGGTTATATAGATCGGGTATTTAACTAATTCATTTACCAGAAAAATAGAGCTTTAATTTGAAATTAAATTGCATAGCTATCTATGCCAAATTTCAGTACTTAATCTCAGTCAATAGCCAATTAAATAAATTTTTTTTTTCATTATTCTTTTCATTGTTTTTCTAAAGAAGTTAAAGCTAAGTAAACACATAGAAGCGTAACGCGTGTAATTTTCGCAGCTTATTCTATGTGGGTCTTTTTAGGTCAACGCAATAAGTTCTGTGAATAACATCGGAATCAAACCGATGAAATACTTCAGTTACTGAAGTTTTGTACAAAAATTCAGGCTACTGTGAATTGTGTGGTGTAAATTTTGAAACATATTTTACTTGAACTCTTATTCGATACTCGCCTATTTTGTACCTTAGCGTAATCCTAAAATGGAGAATTCAGACATTCTTGCGCTGTTTAAGAATTCCGATTCTAAGAAGAAGTAGGTATCTTCTGTTTTTCTACTACATATACCTTTGTTAAGAGCTTGGATTAATTTTGGATAAGTTCAGATAATAGATATGTATGAAAGGTATCTGATTCATTTGGTATGTACTGTCTATGTCTAAACAGTTTCATAATATTTATTTGATCGAATTTGGGATACTATGGTCGTCCTTAGTCCGAACCTATCTCTCATGCAATTCGAGTGGATAACGAACTAGGAATAGGGAGAAGGGAAAGACTACGTCACAGGTTACCAGTGGTTTTAAAATTATAAAATATCAGTGATCATTGATACGAGTACTTTATTAATTTCTAATTTGGTAGTTCGGAAGCCACAGCTTAACACCCAGTTGCCTCGCTTGACCATCCCCTTTTAAGGTTAAGTTAAATGTAGACAGAAACATTAAAAATTTAAAAGAAAAAGGTGTTTTGAAAAATTTTTGAAAACCAAAACTTAAGTGTTTCATAATCCGGTTGTATTGGTGTATTACGCCCGTTCCTACAATCGTCAGTTACATTCTAACCAGAACCTTAACTGGCAGATTTTCATACAAAACTTCCAGTTAAAGTTCCGGCTAGAATTTAACTGACGATCGTAGGAACGGGCCTTAGAAGTCAGAAATGCAGTCGCAATATTGATTAAGCTGCTTAAAAGTGCTCTTACACGAACGATTAAAATTGCTCAATTTGCAGCAATTCCAGACAATTTTGACGTTACGAACACAGCAACATCAGCAATTGACGATATGGATCAGTTGGTGGTCAATTGAATTTTCAAAGTTAGTAAGCATACAGCAACTATAGGGTGAGCAATACCAGCAATCTGTGAAAATATTGACACATCGCTGCAACTAGCACGATATTGTCCTGTATTGCTCCAATCGCTTCACTAGATTTGGCAATCAATTGATTGATAAATTGTTCGTATAAGAGCATCTTTAGAAGTGAGAATTGCAGTCGCAATATTTCTTATTAGCCATAATAGGCTTAAGGAATTTGTGCTTTTCTTTAAAATTATTTCCCAAACCTATAGTACTGTATTAGTATTAGCCTTGTACAGTATTCGGAACGAAATAAATTGTCAAACCTCATAGTCGCTCACTTTCGTTTTTCAGTACTATACTGATTAAGGGAACACTAGGCATCAATAGATGATGCTTGATTTCATTTCAATGGAATCTTAATATTTGAAAATTCGATATTTTCAAACGTTCGCTTTCAGTTCGTTTCGTTTTCGCTCGGGAAGTTTTGTGTGTGCAGTGTGTTATATTATATTTTGTTGTTTTGAGTGTTACTTCTAATTTTTATGAAGCATTACACATTGAAAAATATAAATCGAATATTTAAATGTTGCACGCTTTCATATCGCTGACATCTAGTATCGAACAGTAAAATTTCGAGTGTAACTTTTCGTTCGATTTCGTTGCGCCAGAACACACACAGTACTATACATACTTTATTGACTGACAGCATCTGACTTAAATAACGTGCGCCTTAGATACGCTATTCACTACAGGATTGCGGAATGGCGCTGTTAGCAGTAAAATACTTGCTTACCAATTAAAATATCCCACTTCTACTACTTTGTCACGTAATAAAGGATGTTCACAGTGATAATTTTATCCACTCTTTGTTAGTCTACTTAGTCTACTTTAAGTCAGTTTTCAGAATTAACGGGAAAATCTGTGAAAGCCGAAGTATATATTATTAAAAGAACGTATTTTAAAATAAGGCTCAAAATGTATCTAAGAATTGAGGACATCTTTTTTAAACACTAACTTTAGATTCAGACTAAAAAGAAAAGTAACTTGATATGCACTAACAGAGCCGACTCATTTCCATTTATTTGAAAGTGCAACGACATCGATGACGCCATACAATATCACCCAACCTTCTATACCACCCACACCCAATAAATTCCCCGAAAAAAAAAATAATAATGCAAAATATGAATTTATCACATTGAATTATGTAGGTTACCATTTGAAGCGGTCAACCTACGTAACGTTCGATGGACGAAAATAAATATCGAGGCCGCTTTCACTGAAACGCTTTTCTTCCGTCCAAGATTTCAAGGTCTGACAAGGTCACACAGTCAATTTCATCTCTACAACTCAAAATGTAGTAGGTATTTATTGTGCGGCACTTTAGTTCCTATTATGTTTAGTTTTATGTTAGTTTAATACAATGCCTCCATATCTTATTATTTTATTATTATTTTTTGACTGGTTTTTTCCATTCGTCAATTCAAAATGGAACACACGCGAGTGAGTAATAATAGTTAAACAACATCGAAAAATAGATACAAATTGATATTTTCAAAAAAATCAGGTGGAATTTGTTAGATCAACGAACTAATGTTGTTGATCCGTTCAATTTGTAGGTGAACAAAATATACCTACAAAAAAAAAATCAGTTTGTTTGAAGAACTGTTCTTTGATTTCAACACGCTTAACAATATGACGGTGAAAGAAATGTTCAAGTTGTACTAAGGTCACAGTCTTCCACTTTGTAAATAAAGCCCATAATTTTTGTCATGTTACCGCTTGTTACCAGCTTGATATGCTTGAATTACCATAACAAGCCGTGTGAACATAAGAACGTATGCTCAACATGTTCGTACATTTAGAACGATAAAATACAATGTTTTATTTCGTTTCGTCGATTTTTCCATAAGACAATAAATCGTCACATTCTGAACGAATCACGTCAAAAAATTTTAGCATAACATACCTAGTCTAATCAATTCGATATCATAAATACCGATCAATCCTGAAATACCCCCTTACAGAATGCAAAGACTTCTGGACTGCCTCTAACTAGACTTGCAATGAATAGTTAATGATCGTCTTAAAGAAGTAACGACTTTTGTTATACCTATCTTCAGTAAGACGTAAGAACTGATCCTCGCAATCATTCACGATCAATTGATCATACTCATGATCATGCTTGAATAATGTTTCGCTCGGATCGAACATTAAAGCATTATCCATTGATTTTCTCCATACTACACGGATAATCTTTAACTTTCATAAAACGCCTCGTCAACGTCACAAATGTATATTTTATGACTCGTTTTAAAAGATACGATCGGGTATCTTTCAACAAGAAAATAATTTCTTAAAACAAATTTATAATCATCGGTGACCGACCACAAAATGTAATTTATTACTATGAGAAAAATCTTTATATTTTTTTCTAGAAGAAGAAGAAAAGTAAGAGAACTAGAAAAGATATGTTTGGAATTTGGGCGAATAATAACGGTATATTCGAAAGATAATATGAGTCTATTAGATGCTCGTTTAAATCTTTGAGAACCGTCACAAATTCGTAAATCTGCGCCCGTTTCTCCTGGGTATCATTAGTGCATTAGAAAATGGGTTCGGCCAAAAAAAAAACCGGTCAATAAAGAAGCAAATGATGACTTCGTTTAATAGATAAGAAATTTAAGAATAGATAGATTTTATTTTTATATCATTTATTTTATTTTTTTTTATACGCGGCTGTTTTTGGTGGGATTTTTGTTACCTACATTTTAAATCCGGATAATATTATGATGGCAGATTAGGAGAGATGACCGATGTGAATTCAGTGAACCCATTGATTCGGCTTAGTTTTTCAAGTGGCGGCAAACTGTCGTCTGGGATTATTAACATTATGGTTTTTTATAAATTATAGTGCGGTGGAATTAAATAGATAGAATTTTTTTGATGACATCAATTTTTTTACCGTATTTTAGAAATGATCTGGGGTTTGATCTAGTGTTAATGGTTATGTTATGCAGAAGATTTATTCTGCGCTTCTGAGAAATGCATAAGCCGAAAAATTTGGCGAATTTTATTGAGTAGGTGTTGAGCGTGGAATTTAATCGAAAATTTAGAACCTTGTGCGATCACGATCAATAATTTGAATATATTATGCAAAATAATTTAATTATAATACGAAGAACGACTTCATTATCGAGACGATGTTTACAAGTTAACGAATTGATAGAAAATTTAGCTTTGGAATATTTGAATGACTTTTAACCATTTAAAAATATCTTCTTCGTGTAGTTACACACAGAGCTTCTTATAGAAACGAATGTCCAAAATAACGACAACTCGAGAACCCCTTCATATTTATATTATATAAGGTTGTAACGTAGACCGAACGCTTTAATACCCCAGCCATACACCCCTAACGATCATTTATCATAATTGCCCATTTAAGTAGTCCTTAAATGTCAAAACTTCGAATCGTTTCATATATGTAAATGTTTAATTTGAATTGGGCACTAAGACCTAAATTGTAGAAACATGCTACACTTCATATTTTACGGAAAATTTTAACACATACCATAAAGAAGAAGGCATACAAACCACGTTAAGTAAATGACAGTTCTTTTAAGTTGAGCTGTCAAAACAATATGAGCATTAGGAAGCGAGCCTCTAGGACGACAGTTGATGAACTTCTTTTGCAGGAAATTTGGCAAGAAAACATTTCATAAAGTATTCAAATCAAGTTGCATATCTTTGTCTTGATCACTAGTAGAAGGCCCGTGTGTACGCATAAATATAATTATTGTCAATTTAAGTCTAATTGGGAATTATGAAATCGCTAATTTAGGTGGCCGTGTGTTTGTTGATATTTTCAGATGTTTAGTCCCAATTCGGTGGAAATTGATGGAAAGTGCATATTTTCACGAATTCTTCCAAGATTCTGTTGAATATTGCTAAAAAGTGTTGATCAATAAGACTCCCAGCAAGAACGATCTACTAGATAATAACAAAAGGAAACATCGCTTCACTCTTTACTGCAACGTAGTTAAATACGATAGGGAGAAAGGGCAGATTGATAGGGAGAAATGCGTAGAGGATCTGCCCACGGAAAGCCAACAACGGAAATATCACAGAATTGTGTTCATGTTGGAATATTTAAGAAGTGAGCAAATAAAGGCGCAATACGTTGTCATTGTTGGCAACTTAGTGTATATGGTCGTAGCTACTAAATATTCTGTTGAAAACGATACTGAGATCTGAACGTTGAGGAACTCAAGTGATATGTTTTAATAAATCGACAACATATTTGAGAGTGTCTTCAGACTTCCATGTCTTCTATGTTTAGTAAGGCACGGAATTTTGCATTATGCACCTGCAAAGACCGCATTTATTACTACAATGAAAGGAAAAATATGATTATGGCCACCATATTTTGGGAGAACCTTACTATAATTGAGGTTATATTTGCCACAACCATGTTACAACATGTAACACAGTTGTACTAACTGAATGTACATATCTTTGTAATAACTTTAGGTCAATAGCAAAAATTTTACAGCTTAGTTACTAGAACTATGGTGTTTGTTTTTAGGAAATATACAATGTTTATCTCAAACAAAACTATGGTTGTGGGAGCCTAGGTATGTGATTCACCAAACCTTCTTTTTCAATAGAACGGTTACGCCAATCATATAAATTTTGTGGCATGGTTACTTGAAACATATTTAAGTTTTTAGAAAACATGTTATGTTTGGCTAAATCAAAATCTAATGTCGCACTGATCACATTCATGCTTATCACAACCACAGTATGGCTACGGCAATCGTAATATGTCAACTAACATAATTGTACTGACCATCTCTAATCATATGCTAAAGTTGCACTGATCGTTCAAAGTTATTGTAATTATAGTTTGGTTGCGACAATCATATCTAATATCTTACCTTGCATGATTGCACATACCATATCTGGTTTGTGGTTGTGGAAATTATTTTATCAATTTTCATGGTTCCATTGGCCATAGAGTATTTTTGTCGTGATTATAATATACTTTTACATCATGTACCAATAATAGTCGGTACAACAATATTAAATTTCAGTACGGATATATGTTTAATCAACCATACTATGTTTTTACAAATTATATGCCATGGCTAAGAGCACCATATCCATGATCATTGAAAACATACCTGTTTTACAATAGTTAGAAGAACTTTAATGTTGTCAATGCAATCTTGGAATAAACATAGTTTTTCTATCAGTGTAGGGAAGCCACTAAATTTTTAACTGTACATATATGCAAATACTGTGCCTTAAACGCTCCCTTAATTTTTTCCATAGGTCTTAGTAAAAGGCAAAACAATGCGATACACTAATTAACTAATCTCGCATAGGAAATAGGTTGATAGATCTAAACCCAAAAAAGAAAGCGCGTAGTTATCCAACCATGGAACCCCGTTTTCTTTTAACCTAAAAAGAATATTCTCATGGTGATCTTCATGAAGAATTTCTTAGAGAACAACCTTGATCTATCATTCATCCTGACAAAAATCTCTCAGGATATCATATCACTCAAAATCAATTTGTTTTCCCCTGAGCGATCTTAAACGCTTCGTTAAATCTATTATATTCACAAATTGATCAATTCACCAAGATCGCTAGATCAATTTGAAGGTCAGTTATAAATTTTCTTGCAAAGCAACAAAACTGTTTCACTGCCATCTCTTGTATACCTACCTTCGAAGTAAGTTAGTTTAAAAATCAAAGATTGGAACGATCAAAGCCACGATCACGATCACGTTCACGGCTGTTGCATAGGTGAGTTTTGTTCATACAGTGCTTGACCTTTATGAATCTTTTTTTTTTTCTTATATGGTTATGTGCAAAGCAATACGAGTATAACGTCTTACAGCTAAGTGAAGTATAAATAGATCAACATTTCGGATAAAAAAAAAAATTCACCTCTATTTTTACCATTAGTTATTTGTAGAAAAGAAATTTAAAATTTATCAAATTGGAGGTATTTTTTTAAAGGCTGTATAGGCTTGCTGTGCGCGGTCGCCTTCTATTCTACAACCTTAGAATTCTTTTATAGCTAAATTGAATCTTAAATATAGTCTCTATACTCGATTTAATAGTATAGCAATTTTTTATTGAAAACAGAAGCGAAAAATCGTTAAAATTTTATTACCATAAGATTATGATCGGATAAAACAGCGGTGTTCTAGTGATATGCAGTCATCAGTCTCATGATATCAGAAGAGATCGTCAACGGCGAAGAAAAATATTTCAGTAGAAAAAAATTGAATTCTCCGAGTAATCGAGCCTATGTACTAGTATGTTAATTATTCGGTGGAATTATTTTAATAACAGTGGGATATCTATTAATAAAATCACTTTCATTAAATCATCTCAATATTCATCTTGAAATTTACATAATTAAATTTTTATCTGTATTAAATCGTGTTCAATAACAGTTCGATTTAATCATCAATAAAAAATAAAGACTAGTTATTTTTGAATTAAATTACTAGGATGGGGTACTTAAAAAAATAGCAATGTTTTCTAATGGAAGTAATTGTGGAAGAAACTGTTAAATAATGATAAGGAAATATTGATGAAAATATTGAGTTATTTTGAATAATGGCTGATACGATCAAGTATTGGTTCATGTGGATACAACCTTTACTTTTCTGATGCTGATATTTCTAATATATTTACGCATAGCTTTGGGCATCTAACGCAACCTTTAATAGACTTCAAGAAATGGCGCCCAACGTAGGGTTATTTGCAGGAAGTCTTGACACAACAAGAATATGCATTTCACTAAAGCAACTATTCTTTTTTTTAGATAATCGAGAAAGAAGAAATATTTAAAAAATAAATTTAAATTATAACTATTCAGAGGATCTAAAAAAGTAGCATAAACATGCACCAGTATTAACCGAAGAATATTATGAATATATTTACTTTATTTTAAAGTATGTAAAATCTCCGTAGTTTTGTCTGTGCATATTCGTTGACTAGCCCTGTGTCTACACTGGCAATTTATCTGGCAATGGGAATGGCAATATTTCAATTGCGTTAAATGTCAAATCCCAATGAGTGAGCATTTTATTGAGATTTTCATTTGACCGAGTGAATTTGAAGTTTCAAGTTCTGAAGCAAAGCAAAATGTCGGATATTGCTTCAAAAAAAAAAAAAAAAAATAAATAGAAGTTTAATAGTTTTCTCTTTAGTCAATTCACGAGTATTTACAGACATTTCGCGGTCAAAGTAAAAAAATTATTCCTACCTGTTGAATAACGACTCTAATTTATGTCAAACGATGCGTTATCTGGCAATGTTGCTCTCACAATTGTCATAGCAATGATTGCCATGGCAATATTGAGAGCAATATTTCCATATGTGTTTCTTGCGTCTACACTATCAATTTGAGTATGGCAATATTGCCGTTGTCGTTGACATTGCCACATATATTGTCAGTGTAAATGCCGCGTAAGATAGAGAAATTTATGAAAGTCAGTGCTCTAAATGCCCTTCTAGACGCTAGTTGGCTTGATTACCAATGATTGTGTGTTGTGCATGGTAAAAAACTTTCACAGAAAAAGTCAGTTGAAAAGGTTTGGAATATGTTCTTACCAACTTAGGTAAGTTTCGCTGGACATGGACATTAAATAAAATTTGAAGGGTATTTGTGATGTTCAATTAGATTCCTTTAGTGTTTTCTTTTCATCAAGATAAATTATGCAAGCAATATTTTCATAAACAACAAAACGAGGGCTTCGAATCATGAAGGCAATAAAGTCAGATTTTTCAGGTATTTTTTTCCTGGTATTTTACCATCTATTTTGCCATAAAACTGATGGAACAGTCTGTAATCAAGAAATCGAGATAAATTAATTTAAACATTATCAAATTTATTAACCAATCTTGATTAACTTACGCTACAACTTCATCAAATACAAATACCTACAACAGTACATTGCAGTGGTAATTAATATGTTGGACTACACCCGAAATTTCCAAAAGCCCCGAAATTCAGAAAGTTAGTTAATTTTGTAATTACCATGTCTAGGTACCTAATGATTTATTTAATCCTAGGCAACACTATACTATTACCTTGAGCTAATTGAATTGTATGCAATTCATCGTTGGATTAAATCCAATTAAAAACTTTATCGAATTTTTCATTTTTATCGCAAGCTTTGGTAAATACCGAAAAAAAAATGTTACTCTGTAAAATTAATGTTTCGATATTCTCGTATTTAACGTTATTTTAGCAATAATCATATTGTAGACTAATTGATGTAATATATAGCTATGATTCTGGGAATATCCCGGTACAATTTGAACCCAGTAACCAAACTCATTAATCACGCAAAATTACCCATTACATATTATGGGTAGTATCCAATAACAAATGGCACTTAGCATAAATCTACATAGTAAGTAAGTACTCGTAAGTGTGCTTAGCATTAACCTAATGGGCATAATTAATGTTGGTGTTATCATTTCAGTTGAATTTAAAATTTAAAGAACTGCATCATTTTCTTTGATTCTGCATTCTGCAGATAAACTCCATCACATATCCTACCTCTGAATGTTAAATCAAATATTCAATGGGCTAGCGAACATGTCAATATAAATTTGCCCTATGCAGATACACTTCGCAAAATCGCATTAACAATCAATCGGATTGATTACAAAATCGAATCAACTTAACGAATGCAAATTGAAAAGACAAAATTGCAAGAAAATTTAATTTTCAGATCTTTAAATTGCAGATTGAAAAGATAGGAACTCTAATGTCTATAGTGTATCTTAACACGTACACATAGACGCACATAGAGGTTTTATTATTGATCGCATAATTACACAGATAGCATAAACTTTTACATAATTCAATAGGCGATTCAAGAATTGATCTGTCGAACCGTTAATCGAATATTTAGTACTAGGCCGAGCAAATTGGAGCAAATTTCTTGTACAGAGATGAACTAGGCAAAATTGCATCTGGTTGAAGACGATAGGAATTAATGAAAAATTTTGCTGTATAAAATTTTCTTAAAATGATGTTCTACTAGACTCTGGAACGGTTAGTGAATCTCTGAAATAAAAAAAAAACGCTCTAAAAATATAATTTCGTCTGCCTCTCATCGTAGCGCTGTTAAACATTCCCGCAAATACTCAATAGATCAGTTTATTGAACGACGTTTGACTGAACTTAATACATTTCCATGTTATTAAGGACTCAATCGAGCAGAATTTTTAAGGACATTTCTATGGAAGCGCTGAGAAATAGTACAAGATTCTTATCTAGAAATAATTCAGCTTCGTATCTTTAACCACGTTCAAAAGATACTTTCATTCGGCAACATAAGAGAACATTTTTAAGGATCATGGTATAGCAGCTACTCTTCAAATTAAACCAAATTTTTGGATTTAATTCAATGTAAAAGTTGCTATTTACTTCTTAGTAGAATACGTTTTTGAGTAACAGTGAGTTAAGGAATTAAAGGAGAGTCAAGATAAAAAGTGCTAAGACAAATTTTTAAATCGCTACTGTTAAGTTTTTTATAATAGTTGTGCAAATGTGGTTAGCACTTGAAGTCGCCTTTTGAGGGAGGTAAAACGTAGCACTATCCTCCATCTGTATTCCAACAATTGAGAGAAGTACCTATACCTTATACCTACCAGTATAGTAAAAGTAAAAAAAAGCGTTACAACTATTTTACAATTCAAGGTAACTGAGAAATTATTTTTGAACTCTGCTGATTCAAAACCGGCTCGACGGACCAAAAATTGTTCGATTACATGAAAATTTGTTGAGTTTCTGGTGTGAAACACCAACATGAAATCCCGATTGGGAGTAATCGCTGTCCGGGCTACTGCCATTGATGACATCCCAATTTAAAAACCTTCATTGAAGAAGCCAGTTTTTTAAAACTGCATTAGACTAAGTCCGAGAGCTGTTTTGTTATCGTATGCCACAAACTCATCAGAGGATGTAGCATGCCTACTACCGAAACACTCTTACAGCTACTGGTATTATTAAGGACTTATGTTTTGGAGATGCGACAAAAAAGGAATTTTGAACGAAGAAACTGTATACATATCCCAAAGTGTAGTGATCTGCTCATGTAAGCCATACATTCATAGCATGCTCCTCCTTACAAAAAGTAATAGATATTGTCGCCCATGCACACACTTGCTTGACTGAATACAATTTTCACTCCCGAACTAAAGGATTTCTAAACATTTTCAAATGTGTTTCGACGAATTAATGACCACATTTTGAATGTATTTTGTATGAAAGCTATTATGGAAGCTAAGTTCATCGAATGCCATCAACATACTTTCAGTGTTCTTTAAGAATCCACAACAGAAAACTGAGAAGAAAAATTGATTTTCAGACTCACGTTTAGGAAAATACAATAGCAGGAAATACATCTCCGAAGCTACTTAATTTATTTCCCTAATCATAAGAAAATAAAAAAAATTGTGTCTTTATTCATTCATTAAAAAAGAACAGTGCACGTTCCAAAAATACCAACCACCCAAGAGGTGGTTTCTATGACATGATTTCGAACAAGGCCCTCTCATTAGATACATAAAGTAGGTAGATATTAGATACCCATTGATACAGCACGATTAAATCCTACTAATGATACTTAAATGATGTATAATTAGATAATTGTGCACATTATTATTATATGAATGTAAGTACAGAATTACAATTATATTAATTTATGATAATATGAAATATTGCTTGAAGCTATTAATCATAATTAAATTGATTTGTCCGTTATTTAGAGATGTTTCGAACTATCTTTAATCATTATTAGATACTTAATTTGGGTGTGGATTAAACGGTTTAACTGATTGATTAAAAAGTATGGACTCATTAATTGAATAAGAAATATAGAATCGATGCGAGTTTTAAATTAATAAAAATCGCTGATGGAAAGATGTGTATTGTTATTCTTATTAAAAGTCAGTAAAACTGTAGTCAATGTTTTCGTATTCTTAATAACATTTGTCCTATTTAGATATGGTACATGCGAATGATGAAAAAATGTACTGTTGTTGTTACAGATTCCTTGATAGTTGCAAGTGTTTAGCTGTTATTTTTGCTTTTGATTCAAATAAAATCTGAATCTATAAAACATCGAAGTACCAGTAGTTATATTTGAAAATGAGCTGGTAGAATTTGGAAGCCTTTCTCCACGAACTTGAATTTAAAAGTGAAATACCTTGGAGTGACAGTCCGCACTCTTGAGTTATCATGAGTTGGAGCCGACCTATCCATACTTTCATTATCCGTTCTCAAGCTCCCATTCCCAAACATCTTACTACAAAATCCAATACACTGCTGATCATGTTATCTTTTATTTTACAAATAGTTCCATTGTCAAACGCCTATGCATTATATATAAATTTGAAGTTTCAAGTTTGTAGCCTAAAGCCTAGTACTAACTAGTAGAGGCGAAACGAAATTTCTCATATAAATTTTCCGTCCGAGCGAAAACTGTTAGTGAATTTTGTATGTGATTTGATAGAAAATATCGTTTTCGCTTCTAGTTAGTACTAGGCTTAAGTGGTTAATGCAAAATTCAAACTAAAATTCTTCGTTTAGGTGCCTTCAAAAGACTCCTAAATCTACTGATTTTAAACAAAATGTTTAACACTTTGCGTGCCACACTTTTTGTCAAAAATTTTGACAATGCTATTTAAAGGGTCAACATTTTTGTGCCGGTCACCGGTGACCCCCATGGCATTCAACGTGTTAACATTTATTTGAATATCGGTTATTGTTCGGGTGTCTCATTTCAAAACCTAGTAAGCTCTTATATATATATACATATAATAACATTGTCAAAATTTTTGGCAAAAGATTTGGCAGTAAAAGTGTTCAGAGTGTATGACAGAATTTCAGTTTATAAAAACTCGAAACAAATGGGTAAATAGATCTGAACCTTGGGTGATATTGGAATCAATTTGGAAGAAGAAACAAACAGGTTAAGTAGATTATTTGGAAGAAAGGCTCTTCATCGTGTGGTACAGCTCTGAGTGGGTTTTGTATTGATAAAATTAAAGTCGAGATATAACAAATTTTCTGAAAATATTTTCTTTTAAATATCATATTTAAGAATCAGACATTTTTTTCATTAAAACATCTTTTCGTTCTAAACTAAAGCAATCAAAATTTAGGATTGTAGCTCAATGCGTTCTAAAGTTGTCGTAAGGTTAACAAATTTGTTAATCTTACGACAGCTTTAGAACGTATAGGGCCAAAAATCTTTTAATTTAATTTAAAAGTTAATAAAGACATACTACAGAAATGATCCTGTGAATTATAGTCTTTTTCAAAATTTCAAAAACATTCACCTTTTGATGATTTTTCTGTGGTAAATACCTGAATGAGTACTTTGACTTTACATATTTTTGTTTATATTTTAAAACAGTGTGAAGTTGAGGTGTGCAAATATATTAACTTAAATTAGCCTTGCAAATTCGATCAAACATCCGTATTCTTAACTTCAACTTCTTGACTAAATGTGTTTTCGAGCTATCATTTTTGAAAGGCACTTTTGGGACTACACGAAAGACAAACTCGATTTTCATGCACATAATTTTCTTCTAATTTTTGAAATTACGTAAGTGTTAAATTTAAAAATGTCTGGTTTGAAGAGTTAGAGTAAAATGACCTGTTTATTTTTCTTTATACTATATGTTGCGCCACTTCGAAGTATTTTTGTGCTAGAACCAGGCCCGTGCGCAGGAAAGTATGATGGGGGGGGGGGGGGTTTATCAAGTTCCCTCATACTAAATGTGATGACCTAAAAAAAAAAAAAAAAGGTCCTCACTTCCCTATGAAAATAGGCCAATGGGGGGGGGGGGGGGGGGTTCAACCCGTGCGCACGGGCCTGGCTAGAACAGAAATTACCTTTAATCGGTTCTAAACAATTTCTTAATCTTCTTTGGGTAGGGGTCTAACTCCTGAAAAGTCTACTCTTTGCTCCACTGTTTTCACCTACACAAAAACGGGAATAAGTGTGTCAAAACTTGTTAATTTTTAGAGACGTTAAATTCAAATTGAATCAAATACTTTTTCAAAGTTCTTAGTGTTTCTTTAGTTTTAAGAAGGGATTTGTTGAGGGTAAATTCTAAGAATTTTTTTTGGTTATGTTTCTTATGTGAACCACCAACACAAAAAGCATGACTGGGATCGATTTTTGCCCTGGCTACTGCCATTAAGGACATGATAGTTGAAAACTCTTCACTGGAGAAGCCAGTTTTAAACTGTGTTGGACGAGGTTTCGTTGGAGTATCTTGCACCATGCCTACTCTTCGAAACACCCTTATAACTTCTGATAATTTTACTTATGACTAAGGTATACAAATATGATCAGCGCATATTTCAACCACTTTGGCAATTATGGCTACTTCCTAGGGTATAGTAGTTCTAATCGTAGGTAGTACACCAGAAAGTCTTCTGATGTCGAAAACAATTCTTGTAATTTAATCTGTTGGTATTTAAAAAGTATTACTCATTTATAAATAACTAAAAACTATATCAGTCTTACTTTATTTCTTAGAAATTGTTTGAAGGTTAATCAGTGTTCACATATGTATGAAATCTAAGATCCAACTATGTTCCAAACCACAAAGCTAGAATAATATTGTTGCGAACTAGGGGTTTGCCGTGGCCTTAAGTAAAACACAATTCGTTTAAAATCAATGGAAATAATCATTATTTATTATTCGCATTCAATAATCGCACTACCTTCAGTGCTGCCCGATTTAATATAATACTTGATCACTGCTTAATCGCTGCTACCAATCCAAATTACTTAACAAATACTTGAACGCAGAACTGACTATCGTCTCACCGTTAGTAAAACTGTCTTTGGCTGCAACATTTTCGTGTTTATATACTGCATGTGCTGAGTCGAAATCTTTCGGGGTGGTGCATGTGAAATGTTAGAGCAATTTTGGCTACGCTACTGCCAGTTTTAGTGCAGCAAAGAACAAATCAATGAAAACTGTGACTGCAGCGACAGAGGTTTACCATACCAACGCCTATTTCCAATCTATCTACATATCTATCTGACTCAAAAGTTATCTTAGAGGTTCTTCTAAGACAACCACCTTTTGACCGATCTGGGAGCCTCAACCTGTCTGTAAGTTCAGTAGCATTATTTTTTTTTCTCGACACAGGTTGTTGGCCTGTCACCCAACGTATTCATTTCACCAATTTGATAAGTGCTCGTCGCTCCTACCACATATTCCTAATTTGATACGTGTTGAAGATTGTCTTAAAAATTAAGAAATTTCCGAAGCACTTCTCAATTTAGTTAAGTTATCCTCAAGCTTCTCTTGCAATTACAACATTTCAATTTTGCAAAATTTATATAAAACCAAATATCCGTTGTACTAATAATGCCCTCCAGCCTCTCCGCGTTAATTTTATGTTTAATTATTTTCTTAAAACTCCATTTTTTACCAGACCCACTCTACCATCATCAATAGCCCCGGCGTGATTATTACCGGCCAACCGTACACACAAGGTACAATATATACCTGACAATCTCGGCCACAACACACGAATGGTGTCATTAAAATACAATAAATTGTAGTAACAACTCAGTAACCAACCATTGAATAAATCCAAAAGGTTCACCATCTCACATAAATTTCTTCGTCTAATTAATTGGGTGCGACAGCATAAATGTCGTCTTCGTCGACAACATAACATAACTGTAGATGCGCGCGCGGTTAACCGAGAGGTTAAAAGCAGTTCAACTTAGTCAAAGTTGTCGATAATCTTGAGCGTGTCTTAAAGAAACAAAACGCGCTCTTATAAGAGGCGGCTTTGTGAACGTTATGGGAAAGAAGCTGTCAACGTCTTGGCCTCTTTGTTGCTATTCTTCTTATTGTTGTTGATCTTGTTGTTATTGTCGATGATGGAACGACAATCGGCAAAGACGACAACGGTGACGATATCTTATTTAAATCTTTAATCGCTTCTAATTGCTTCTGATGTTTAGCGTTTTAAGAGTTCGAAACGCACGAATAGTGCCGGCAGATCGGATCAGATAGTGCGAGCGAATAAAAAAAAAATATCAGGTTTCTTGTCTTAATCTTTCGTTCGTAATGTTATTTGTGTTTAAATTAATTTTAATGTGCGATAAATCATGTTATCGCTTAATAGTAGTAATTTGCAAAGTTATTCATTGATGATTGAGATGAGGATAGTATTTTTTTTACAAACAATGGCTACAATCAGCGGTTCTATTTATAAACGGATTGTATAATAATTCTATATTTGAGGCTCTTATGAAATTATAGTAATTGCTTAGACAATAGGTCTTTCTAAATTCACTACAAAACGCCTTAGGACTATGTTTAATTAAAATGGAGGTGACTATATCCAGCCGCATCGAGCCATAAATTTTAAGATGTTTGAAGGTTCGAAGATGCAGAATCATGTCAAATGCTTGCGCTGCATGCTTAAAGTCCTGCTATTCAAACTTACAGAACATCAGTTTTATATTAAACTAGTGCAATTAGTCAGCTGCCACCTGAACAGGTCCTTAATAGAATTGTTGAGTGGGGAAACATCATCACTAAAGGCCATTGAAGCCGGTGTGCTTCAGAGCTCGACTTTGTCATCCCTGCTTTTCTTTCTTTATGAGAGATTCACTAAGTACGGACCACACGGTTCAACATATTGTGCTTTTATGTATCAGCCTTGGAACTTGATTGTAAGGGCAACAAATTGCAAGTGGCGACCACGAAACTTGAAAACCACTTCAAACTGCGAAGGATCAACGTTTATTCCAGCATGAGCAATGCCATTCTCCTTGGAATACGCCTGAAACCCTCCTATATGCATGTATGCTTGCATCTTCGAAGGTATCATCCCTTAGAAACCGGTAGTCAACTGCATATATAGAAACTGACTTTTAGCAAGCTTATCTAAACTACAGATGGGTCGTACGTGACCGAACTGTTCCAAAAGAACACTTCATTGAAGTGAGTGAGTGAAGTAATTCACTCCTTTTGGTGAACTGCAGTTCCATTGGACACGTGACGAAAAACTCTACCGACGTTTTTTTTTTTGGTCATTATTTTCTCCCTTCATGTTTAACTATGAATGAAATAAAAGAACGAACTAGTTCGCGAGCAAACGAAGGAACGATAGAAAGAAGAGTTCCGGAACTACTTCACTGAACTGGTTCCTTAAATTGAGTGACTCGGAGTGAAGTATAATGCTTCACTGAAAGGTATGTACTGCTTTCACCATCTCTAATCTAAACGATCTTGGATATTTCTAACATGCCCTCAAAACTTTTCTACCCCATGAACGTTCTATCGTCAGACAAGAAAGTTCTTTTAAATTTTTCAACTTAAATTTTTCAACGCGACATCCGAACACTCAAATCCGCCATATTGAAGAATATGACGAGAATATTCGCTGGAGACATAAGACCCTATAATGGCGCTATTCCATCTCTAGACATAACATTAAATGGTGCTTTTAGTGTGCCGCCATGGAGTAGTCTTTTCCAAGGCTCTTTCAGCGTCCATCTTGATTGGAAAGCTTGTTCGAGCACAGTGTCTATCGCATCCACTTATAGGAATTTATTGACAATTGCACTTATACTACTATATATCTTCATCTTGAGTATGCAGAATCCAGTGTTCTTTCACTCACAATTGATTAAATCTGCATTTTCATACTTGCATAAACTACACATGATCAGTGAGATATAATTATTTATTTATAAACGGATAATCCTTTTTTTAAGTAGGTATATAAACAACTTTTTCTAACAAATTTTGAAGGCACTACGATAATCGTTTCTCCAAATTATCCTGTAATATCAGTAATAGGCTTAATACATTTGAAGATTTTAAAATCATCCGCAAAGAAAATCAACCTCGATAAATATACTTCTGAAAGATCATTAACAAATAGGAAGAGCAGCGGTCCGAAATGGGAACCGTCAGAAGCACCTGAGCATAATATGAAAGATTCCTTTTATCCAACTTAGTAATGTGTCTGAAAATCCTAAGGAATTGTACTTAGAGAGCGAGGAGTGACTTTATCAAACGCCTTTGGAAAGTCAGTTTCCCATATAGGGTTCCCCAGCACTTACTACAGGGCCATTGCTTGGGCCAAGTGTTGGCTGCCAAGTTTTGGGAGCCATCACTGGTTAGCTTCTGGACCATCTTTGGCTAGCGAACTTTTGCCAAGACTAGCGTGCCAGGTCTGTGCCACGGCTGGACCAGTGCTGACTGCCAAGCCTTGAAAGCCATCACTGATTAACCTCTGGGCCATCTTATCTTGTACGTACAAGATAATCTCTTGATATCATTTTTCTGTACATATACGGTTCCTCAGTCAATTCCGATCATTTTTCCTTGCGTTATAAAACCAATTTGTTGGAATAGACCTTTTTCATTCAATTCGGACATTCAACTAAAAAGTGTACGTCTTCAGTTTTTCCTAGGTTGCAGCAACAACCTTGAGTTCTTACAGTGGTCATGCTCGGTGAAATACCTCTTTACCTCATCAATTTTACCCTCAGTTACCATCGTCTTTAATATGAGAAATCTGAAATCTTCTTAAAAAAATCTGCCAACAGTCTGGGCGCAACTTCATTATTTTTCCGGCAGAAGTTCAGAACGCGTTCAATTCGGGGATGCGGTGTATGTTACTGTGTGACTGAAAACCTAACAAAAAGTTCGGAAAGCGGTTAGAAAAGGGTGTAACATATGAATTAAATAATTGGGTCATATTCCGGGATGCGGTCTAGAGGTTGAAAAAAACAAAACTTAAAAATAGGTGATTATTAAACAAGCCTGGTGAAGTGAAAAGATATTCGATATCTGATCAGACCTGAGAAACATGGTGGAATTCATGAAAAAGTATACAACCACTGTACACCTTCTTAGGGGTCGAATTTCAAAAAATTTTGAAAATACATTCTAGGTATTCATATGAAGAATCCGTAGAATAAAAATGAATTCAATATTTCGAAAGACCTAGTAGATATGACGAAAATCGTGAAAATATATGCATTTTATATTAACTGATATTTTTTTTTGCCCCCCCTCCCTTATGAACGCCAATGAATATTCGATTTTTTTTTATCAGAATTACTTTTCTAGTTAATTTACATTTACGTACCGAGTTTCAACTTTCTAGCATAAGCCGTTCTAAAGTTAAGAAAAACACCCCCACCACCGTACCATACTACCCCTAAAAAAAATTTTATTTTTCCACCATGCCAGTACTATAGCTCTATCTAAACACCAAGTTTCAGCTTCCTATCATTATAATAGATTCCTAAGATATAAGCATCGGAACTTTTTCTTTCTCACTCTTCCCCACCCTCACCCTCTACACCCACACCCCCAAACTTTTTTTCCCTACTAGGGTTCTATTAGGCCTACTTCTGGTAAAAATTTGAAGCGTCCATCTTACACTGTTATTGAGATATGAAACGTGTTATTATTGAAAAATTCTTATCCCCTCCACTTACGTACTCCCCCGCCCCCTTCAAAGATTTTACTTTGAGCAATCTTTATTTATCAAGGTTTATATCCAAACCGAATTTTGTTTTTCTGATGCCACTAGTTTGGGAGATGTCGTAATGTTAAGTATTTCAACCCCCACCCCCGTACACCACTACCAACACCCAAAAATTTTGATCCAATCTACTCTCCTAGTATAACTACAGATATTTGTTAAGTTTTAATAGCTTGCTATTAACGGTTTAGGAGATATGGGTCTTAGAATGTGTCGATCTCGACTTTTTTGAGTTTCGGACGCATTGCTTTCCCTTCTACTCCCACACCCCTTCACCCATATCATCAATTTTTTTGCAATTGGGTCCACTATCAAGGCTTTATAGAAATTTCAAGTTTCAGTCTCCTAACATAAGCGGTTGCTGAGATCTAGAAAACAAAATTTTTCGTCTAAAACGCTTCCCCCACCTTCCCCTTCACACCCCACCCCTGAAAATAGTGTCAATTCAAGGGGTCTACCCAGTCTGTTCCTAGAAAAAATTTTAATTTAATAGCTCCACTGGTTTGAGAGCTACGAGCCTTCAAAGATTTTGGCAGTCGACGTACGGCGTACGGCGGACAGACGGAGTGAAAATTTTTATTGCTTTTTTCGTAACTACTAGTCATGAAATGTACACAAGAAAATTTTGAGGGCAGCAAATTTTTTTTTTTTGAAAATCAATAACAATACTGTAATATAAATAATAAAGTAAAAAAACCAAACTTATAGTGGAAAGTTTCTTTCCCTTTAAGACTTTTTACACCAGTAAATAGACAGTTTCTAATTTTTTTTTTTAAAGTCTGTTACTAAAATAAATTAAGTCTTTTATTTTTGACACGAAACCCAAAGACATATATATTGTTTTTCTTAGATTTGATCTTTCAATCAATAGTTAAATCGAACATAGAAACCATAGAAGCCTGAGGTTCTGAAAAATTTTATGTACCAAACTTTTATTTAATAGTAATCACAAAAACGAACGAATCAGTAATGCTTGTTTGACACACTTACGATAACAATACATCTATGGTAAAAGTGAAGAAAAAATTAAAATTTGTATAAACACTCGTTTAGAAGAAAAAGGCCAATGTAGTCCTCAAGAAAAAGTTGAGAAAAAAAAACGTTAATATCAAGAATCAGAGAAAAAAATTTAAAAGTTTATAAAATATGAGCTCTTTAAATTTCACCTTGTGTTTTCGATTTTCTCAAAATCTCTAATCAATTTAAAACTGAATATCTGGTAGATTCGGTGGTAGTTTTTTAATAGGGACTTTTGTATGGTAACTACAACAAGGAAAAAAAAAATCTGCCAAAAGTCTGGGCGCAACTGTATTATTTTTCCGGCAGAAGTTCAGAACGCGTTCAATTCGGGGATGCGGTGTATGTTACTATGTGACTGAAAACCTAACAAAAAGTTCGGGAAGCGGTTAGAAAAGGGTGTAACATATGAATTAAATAATTGGGTCATATTCCGGGATGCGGTCTAGAGGTTGAAAAAACAAAACTTAAAAATAAGTGATTATTAAACAAACCTGGGGAAGTACAAAGATATTTGATATCTGATCAGACCTGAGAAACATGGTGGAATTCATGAAAAACTATACAACCAGTTTACACCCTCTTAGGGGTCGAATTTCAAAAAATCTTGAAAACACATTCTAGGTATTCATATGAAGAATCCGTAGAATAAAAATGAATTCAATATTTCGAAAGACCTAGTAGATATGACGAAAATCGTGAAAATATATGCATTTTATATTCACCGATATTTTTTTTGCCCCCCCTTCTGAACGCCAATGAATGTTTGATTTTTTTTTTATCAGAATTACTTTTCTAGTTAATTTACATATACGTACCGAGTTTCAACTTCCTAGCATAAGCCGTTCTGAAGTTAGGGAAAACACCCCCCACCACCGTACCATACTACCCCTAAAAAAAAATGTATTTTTCCACCATGCCACTACTATAGCTTTATCTAAATACCAAGTTTCAGCTTCCTATCATTATAGATTCTTAAGATATAAGCATCGGAACTTTTTCTTTCTCACCCTTCCCCACCCTCACCCTCTACACCCACACCCCCAAACTTTTTTTCTCTACTAGGGTTCTATTAGGCCTACTTCTGGTAAAAATTTGAAACATCCATCTTACACTGTTATTGAGATATGAATCGTGTTAATTTTGAAAAATTCTAATCCCTCCCACTTCCGTGCTCCTCCACCCCCTTCAAATATTTTACTTTGAGCAATCTTTATTTATCAAGCTTTATACTCAAACCAAAAAAATTTTGAGGGCAGCAAATTTTTTTTTTTTAAAAATCGATAACAATACTGTATTATAAATAATAAAGTAATATTATGCCTATTCGCATAAAACGAATATATCCATATTTTGTTCTTAATAGAACCGCAAGTTAAAGCGAAAATTAGAACAAATTTCTTAAGACGATTTATATGGTAGATTGTTGAAACAGTCGGTACTTAGATTCAATATGTTTGTATACAATGCTTTCAGACTAAGAAATTTTTGTAGCAAAATTTGTTATTCCTTGCTATACGGTTTCTCTGCTAAACGCTGTGATTTTAGGATGTTGTATGGCTTGCAGGGTTTTGCTCTCTAACTAGCTTAACCTTAAGATTTTCACGAAAGTAACTTAACTATGCGAAATTTCAACTTCCTGGCTGAAGGGTTCCTTGAGTTATAGTGCACTAAGAATTTGTAGTGCGGATTCCAGAGAACATACCTATATGCACAATCTCAAGTGTTTTTAAGGTTTTAAAAAGTGCTTTATTTGCCTTAAACTCTTAATACTAACAGATTTTCGATCTTAATCCTAAAGCTAATTCTTAATGACCTCAATGGGCACTCTAAGATATAAATTTTATCGGGGGGATGTTCTTGGGGGAGGATCAGAGTATCTTTATTTAATTACATTCTTAATGTACTTATCAATAAACTATTGGGAAAATGGCAAAAAAACCCAAAAATACATAAATTTCACTCTACTCTACTTAAACTATATACAATTCCTACATACCTACTAACTTAAAATTAGGGTTTAAGCCGAAACTCTCCGCCGCTGGGGCCAGCAGCATCATGCTCCACTATTCGAAAATAGTAGCACAATCTCAAGTGTGTTCGATGAAATATGTTCGTATTACCATTGAGTACAATTGAGATCTTTCGAGAAATTACGATTTTATTTAAAAAAAAATTTTTGGAGTAAGGGGATGAAGTTGTACCGATACGTATCTACAGTCATCAATTTGACGTTAGGTAGTCTTCGTAAGGTGCCAAATTTCTTAGCTGGGATCGATCGCAGTCTAGCCTCACTGGAATGGCTTATTTAAAAACTGTTTTGAACTAAGTTTTGCGAAGCAGTTACATAATAGGATTTCTTTAATTGGTCAGAGAGTATATTAAGCAATTTCTGATATACCCTTCCAACAAAGAAGTTTTTCCTATATATGCGTCACTGAAATGATATTCATATTCGAAAATTATAATTAAATAAAATTGATGTTTACTTTATGATTCAGAAGCGCAAAACTAAGATTCACCTCATCTTAAAACAAATTTGGTTGTTGACTATGATCTTATTTTTATCGTAGGTTGAACCCACTAATTAGAGAAATATTTTTACTCTAGGAACCTGACATCAAATATAGCCAACAGAACTATTATATTTGTTCCTATTGTTTGATGTAGGAGTTGTTCGATTTAGTAGTTATAATTGCATAGTTAACAACATTAACATGGAAAATTATGTGAAAAGTATTAGCAAAAACTGACGTGGGTTATAATAGTTTGAACCCCATCAACATGTTTTTTTTTTAGATAAGTGTCAGTTAAAAAATATTGTATGAGAGAATAATGAAGAACAATACATAATTCAAAATTTTAAAAAATTGAAGGCATGCCTTGTTTTAAATATATGACTAAAAAATTTCTGTATCCTAATCATTACCATTACACACGATCTGTCATGCAACACTCTCCTGTTGAAAGTTTGCCGTACTTGGAGGGTTGTTTTAATTTCCACCAGGTGCAAATTTCGAACTTTATCATTTGTCAATAGAAATGCATAACTGATACTCCGAAAACGGTTGAACTGACGCTAAACTATATGAAATACACTCAAATGTTTAAATAACTCGCGTTCCACCAATAGTAAAACTATTTTACTAATGTAGTAACCTTCGTGGACGTGCCCTCAATAAATCGCCAAAGTTTCATCGCAATCGCATACGGTGCAAACAAGCCAACAAACATTCATTTTCGTATATGCTGATAAGTTCTAGTTTTCAAGATGTCTGCACTTATCTCATCTCGTTTATATCTTTGACCTAGTTCTCTTTTAAAACAAGATATAAGCATCTTCACAAGAATGATATCTAAATTAGCTAAATCGCATAATAGCGACGCAAAACTGCGATATATTGCAGCAAAATTGTTTATTTAATTTGCCGTATACGCGTCTCATTTTTTATTCTCTTTGAGTCAAGTGGACAAGTTCTTTTCGAACTCGAGTATCCCTGAGGATTTTTTTTTTGCTGGAATTAATTTTGAAATTGAAAATTCTTTGTGAACTTTAAAACGCACATTAGCTTTGAGTGATGAATACAATAGGGTAATTAGCAAATAGTGAATAGTGGAAAACAATGTCAATAGAATGCAATTTGTTGAAATACGTAATTTGATTATTTAATCCAATTTTTTGAACGATTTTACTTTAAATTTTGGACACTATAGATACAAATATTTTACCTAAAAAACCTAAAAAGTAATTTTCAATTATTAAAAGTATTTTCATTTTTCTTTACAGGAACATGTTATTATAATTACAATCACTACAATGAAGGTGATAAAATTTTAACAAATGAACCCTGTCTAAATTGTACGTGTCACAACCAAATGTTGATGTGCTATCTACGAGTATGTCCATTTACCAAGCCGATTGGACATGACTGTATTGTAGAAAAACGAGAGGATCAATGCTGTCCAATCATTACCTGTCCAGATGGTAATTAAATGATTTTTTTTAAACATTTTTGTCGTAATTATTTCATACAATTATTTTTTTTTTGCACTTAATCCAGTTCCCGTAGAGCTAATCGCTCATAACACAACCGATTCGAAAAATGAAGTTGGCTTCAGTGAGAAATTTGGTTGTTATATCGATACTAAATTTTATCCGGAAGGAGCACAAGTATGTATATCCCGAAAATATTTTTAATTTATTATTGGTTTTAAGAACATTTCATAGGTACCATCAAATCCACATAAACCATGCGAACTTTGTTATTGCATCAAAAATAGGACATCGTGCTTAATGCAAGAATGTACATTACACGTAGATGGATGCACGCCGATTTACAATCGTGGAGTCTGTTGTCCTGTGCGATATGATTGCGGTAAGTGTATAGATGATTTAGTATTAATAAAAAAAATTGAGGAATTCTACACGCTTATTTTAATTGCGATTTGAAGCAAGGACCGACTGCGCCACTTGATGTACACTCAACTAGCGCAGCCGGTACACTCAACTGGCGCAGTCGGTCATATGGTATTTTACTTGTACTTGTAATAGAAACAGTGCAAACACAAAGTGGCTTGTCCAGGATTTGAAAAAAAGACATAGCAATCACACTTACAATTCAAATTCGTAATTTAATTATATTTTACTATGATTACTTACTACTCCCATTCTATTTGCAGAACATGATTCGATTGGCGGTCCATACTTGGAAGACTCACACACCACAGTTCGGCCGACTGAAGGATTCCTTTTGACGACTCTTCCCAGTATCAAGGATAGCAGTACTTGTCTATACAACGATCAGAAGTTTGCCGATGGTGCAATGATCCCTGACACAAAACCATGCGAACATTGCTACTGTATGAAGGGAGACATTGTCTGTGCTGTACAAGATTGTGCCATACCTTTGGATAATGCCGGACAAAATTGCACTTTCTTGCCACCAACTGAGGACGAATGTTGTCCAAAGACGTATATTTGCCAGGATAATACTGAATTCAATATTCTCGACGAGACGCCTGATATATTGTCGCAAGTAAATAATTTGATCACAACTACTGCGTTACCTGACGAAGGCGAGAGTTCGCATCCAAATTTGCACGAAACCGTTTCCGAAGAAGATGTTCAACTTCAAGAACATATCGACGATGTTCCCAAATTGACCACAAGCAAAACAACTGAAGTCGATTCAAACGCGGACGGAACAACTACAGGTGCGCCCGGTGCAAATATAAAATACGCTCAAGAAAGCGAAGTCAGTGGCCTGGAAACCACAACTGAATTAGTTGGACTTGATTCGCAATCAGAAGATGGAGAAACCCACCAAACCGATAGGCCAATTATCGAAGGGTCATCCCAAGATTCTGCTGTAGATAGTACTACGGAATTTGTCCATAAAATCGAAGATACTGATGATATGGGCGATAAATTATCAACTGAAAGTGCCGTCGAAATTAGCGAAAATTCCCAAGAACAAGACACAATAACGACGACAGATAGTGCCCAAAGTGTTTATATTTTACCCAACGAAATCATTCCGATTGCCATACCTGGTGAAGGTGATTGCCTTTACGATAACATAACGTACAAAAATAATACGGACGTTCCGAAAATAACCGCATGCGATGAACACTGCATCTGTTTGAGTAGCATCATCAAATGTCGGAAAACGGAATGCGCTATCCCATTGGGTTCGAATTGTAGACCAATAGACGATGGTGACGAGTCAGATTCTTGTTGTCCAACATATAAATGCGATGGTGAGCTAGAGGAAGCCGTATCTCAAGGTGAAGAGACTGCCACACCTGGTAAAATTGAAGAACATTTCGGAACGACAGTAACGTCTATTAATACGGAAGAAGCAACAGCTTCGCCCACAAGTACTTACATTGGTGATATTTCAAATAAGAAGGATGAGGGTAACTTAGAAGAGAATCAAGAGACTGGTGAATTGCACGTAGAATCGGAATTGCCTGAACTAACAACCATTTCTTATGTGGAAGATAATGAAAATGAAGACGATGGCCAACATGGTGAAGATCACGTCCAACACGGAGAAGATCATGTTCAACAGGGAGAAGATCACAGCCAACATGGAGTAGATCATGTCCAGCATGGAGAAGATCACAGCCAACATGGAGTAGATCATGTACAGCATGGAGAAGATCATTCAGAAGACGGAAGTGGACATGAAGAGGAAATTGAAGTTGAAAGTCATACCGAATCTATTCTCACTGAAACCCATACAGAAGCTGTGAATACCGAAGAGCACAAGGTGGAGCTAGAAAGTCAAAAACCTATTGGTGATCACAATGAAGAACAAGTACATACCGATGATCATGTAAAGACAGAAGATCACAAAGAGGAAGGCGAGCAAGAGCTTGGTGAAGATCACACAGAAAAAACCGAAGAAGGAGTTATTCCAGAAGTAGTACCAATTGATGATCACACGGAACAACAAGTCCACACTCAAGATCATAAGGAACAAGACGGTGAAGATCACACAGAAACTTTCACTGAAGACAACAAACCGGGAGTAGAACAAGGAATAGAACATCCCGAAGATCACACTGAGACAATTGGAGAAGTAGAGCATAGTGAAGATCACAAAGAAGATACCGAAGATCATACTGAAACAGCTCACAAAACCGAAGACGGTGAACATATAACCGAAATTGAATCTCATACTGCTGGTACTACTGAAACTGTTGATACATTAGACACACAACACATCGATGAAGAGAAACCATCTATTGAATTAGAATCGGTAGATAAAGAATCTGATTTATCATCACAAACAGAAGTCACCACAGAATTTGCGCACAAAGTAGAAATCGAAGACAAGGACCAACCAATTGAAGGGGATCATGTCGAAGTTGAAATCGCCGACACTACTGATTCAGTTATTCCAAATGAGGAAGGTGATCTTCAACAGCACCATGTTGAAATTGCTGGTACTACCGATTCAATTATTCCAAGTAAGGATAGCGATCTTCAACAACACCAAATAGAAGAAGAAACCGATATTCACCAACATATTGTAGAAGAAGAAGCCGATATTCATCATACAGATGAAGAGAATATTCCTCATTCCGTAGAAGAGGTGGCTAAGCCTCAAGATGTTGATACCACTGAGAAAGTAATTGAAGTAGATAACAAGGACGAAATTCTTATCGAAAGCAACAAGGACAAGGAAGAAGGACACACCGAAGCTACAATTGATCTGGTCCATGAACATATTGATTCCGAACACGTGCCAGAATCTACAGAAATTCCTGCGATCATTCCACTTGAATCGGATAGTCACGTAACAACCAGTTCGCCGGTAGAAAATGTCGAGGTCACTCAATCGATCGATTTGGAAGATCAAAAGAAGGATACCCTTGATCAAGAGGATGAAGATCTTGTATTAACAGACGATAAGCATCACGAAATTATTAAACCAGCTGTGATTTTTGACGATAATACCAGTATGGTTACCGAACAGTTCCTTGGTGAACACTCTACCGAAGCCGGAACCTTGTCTACTGAAAGTGTTTTAGCTATTAAAGATCATGACCTGGATAATGCCAGTGAAGGACAAGAACTCACCACTCCTCAGCCAGATGTTGAGAAAGAGCTGACAACCGATGAACTTATGTCTGCAGTACTTGATATCTTAAAGGCAACCGAAATTAGTCCGATCGATGGACAAGTTGTTGAAAATGAAGATGTTCTTCATAGTGATGATAAGATTGATGAGAATGTTCAAGAACCAGTTCAAGAACATGGAGAACAGTCTGGTGATGGAAATGCTGTTAAGCCGATTGAAGATCATACGCATGAATCTATAGATGAACACGACGTGAAGCCGGCTGTTGTTGATGTTGAAAAGCCTGAAGATGGACATGCTGAAAAGCCTGAAGAAGGACATGTTGACAAGCCTGTAGATGGACATGTTGACAAGCCTGAAGATGGACATATGGACAAGCCTGCCCATGGTTCCATGGAGGTGCCAGTTGAAGGACATGTTGACAAACCTGCTCATGGCTCCATGGAGGTACCAGTTGAAGGACATGTTGACAAGCCTGCTCATGGTTCGATGGAGGTGCCAGTTGAAGGACATGTTGAGGACACTACTAGTGAAAATGTCGAACCACCAATTCATAGTCACGTTGACGAGCCTATTGACAGTCAAAGTCACGTTGAAGAACCTGGTCATGTTGGAGGAGTTACTGATGTTCATATTGATGAACAAGTCGTTGACAAAACTGAACCTTCATTGCTTAGCGTTGATGATATTGATTACACCACCGAAACGCAACTTAACAAGGACAAGATTGATCATCCTGCTAGCGAAGAAGATTTAATCCAACAGCATGTTGAAGAAGGTCAGCAGATCGTGCCAGAAGATATAATTATTCATGATCCAAATACCGATAAGGATCATATCTTCAATATGATTATTGACAGTCTGGAAGAGAAAACTACTGTTCAACCTTCTGTGACAGATAGCCAACAAGAAATAATCAAGGAGGAATCAGAAAGTGCTGAAAACTTACCCGATCTTCAAATGATAGTTGAACCAACGATTGCATCCAGTGATAGTAGCGTCCCAACTGAAGTTGTGACTGAAAATATTAACGTCGATGATAGAATATCCACTGTACCTGTAAAACACACTGAAATAACTGGAACAATTGAACACGAAGTTAAGGATGAAGATAAGGTAACTCCCTCTCAAGTAGACGATCATGATCATAAGCACCATAAAATTCCATTAATACACGAAACGGTTGGTCCGCGTCCTACCGAACCAAGTCCGAGTGAACCACATCATCATGAAACGGTTGAAGGTGAGCTAGTTACTCCTGCTTCGTCGGTTCCAGAGGAAGACACGGAAGTTAAATTAGAAACAGCTACCCATTCCGAAGATATTCACCACGAAACTCCTGAAAGTGATAACAAGACCCAAGAAACTCCAGAGGATTCACAAACGATTGATAAAGACCACGAAACCACCGATATCAATGTTCAAGTACCGGAAAGTCCAGAGCATGAGAAGGAAGTTATTGAAACTATCGATGCAACTGAAAAACCAGCTCTTGAAGACGATCAACAAGAAATGGTGACAGACTCCATTATTTTAGTTGAAACTGCCAGCGATAGTTTGATCATTCCAGAAGAAAATATTTCAGAGCATTCTGAAGAACCACACACAGAAGAAAATATTGCTCTAGTCGAAAAGGAAAGTGAAGCTCCACAAGGTGCTACTGAAGAAAATGTTGCTCTAGTCGAAACAGAAGAAGAAATTCCACAAAGCGTAACCGTTGCAGCTGAAGATGCCACCAAGCAAGAACTGCTTCCTGAAAGTAATATTGCTTCATCATCTGGAGACGAAACAATCAAGGGAGAACTTCCAGAGAGCAACACTGCCACATCCACAGATGAAGAAACTATTAAAGAACAACTTCCTACCGTTACGTCCATTGTTGATGAAACCCTCATCGAACAGCTACCAGAAAGTAATGCGACGTCGTCTATTGAGGAATCTATCCAGGAAGAGCTGCCTGAAAGCAATACTGCCTCATCAGCAGCGGCGGAAGAAGATAAAAAAGAAGAGCTTCCGGAAAGTAGTACCGCAACATTAGCCTTAGGCGAAGAAAGTGTGAAACCTGAACTCACAGATGGAAGTCTCAGTGAAGGTGTTCAGTCGTCAGATGATAATGAAGGTGCTTCAACAGATCATCCTATTTACGACATCTTATCGACGGAAAGCTCAATTCTTGAACCGCTGCACCCAGAGGTCCATACATCAAGTGAAGACGAGAAGCCTCACATTGAACATGGAACTTTGGATCAAACTACTACCGTCCAAACAGAAAGTGAACACTCTACGACAATTAAGGCTGATATTGCAGAACATCAGACCGAATCTAGTCTACCTGTTGAAGAAGTAACCCATAAAGCGGAAATTCCACATGAACCGATTGACGACCTGAGCCAATCAACACCGCAACTACACGAAAACCACAATAAAACCGAAGAGGACAAAATTAGTGAGACTCCTACACCTGAAGATCACGATGAAACCAGCACAGCACATAGCACGGTTCACGCAACACCAGAAACTCATCCACATCATCCAGAAACACACCACCATCATCATCCTCATCATCCAGCAAGCGAAGAACATATCAATACCGAAGAAGACCTCGGTATTCATTCAACACCAAGTCAATCGGCCAGTTCCTTCGGAATGGGCAGTTTCGAATCTCATACCGAACCAAGTCTTGGACCACTTCCAGGAGGACATTATGCATCCGGTGACGAAGAGGACTATACCGAAGAAGAAGATCCTGGCGCATTCGAACCGGGAACATGTCGTTACGGTGGAAAACTTTTCGTTTCGGCTCAACAAATTCCACGTGATGATCCATGCGATTTTTGCTTCTGTTTCCGTAGCGATATTATTTGCTTGCAACAATCTTGCCCACCACCAATATCCGGATGTCACGAAGAACCAATCCAGGGCTTCTGTTGTCCACGCTACGAATGTCCTGTTTCGATGGGTGGAGTACTTAATTTGACGACAACGACTACGACAACAACAACATTGCCACCGCATTTCATGCATCGTCCCAGCGAATTGGTGAAACGAACTGGGTGTTATATTGGCGGACAGACGTTTAAGGTTGGCGAAGCAATCCAGTCGGCCAGCGGACCATGCATACAGTGCTCGTAAGTTGAAATTTTGCTTGATTTTTTTGGATATATTGTTATTATATTTATGACCACCACCCTTCTATTGGTGAACTACTCCAAGGTTTTCTTAAAATCGAATCGGATACGAGAAATGTAGTCTTCAAACGAGTACCAGCTGTTTGTCAAAGATATTGACTGAATCCTTCCACCTCTGGAACTCCTTCTTGAAGTATCTTTCCGACAACTTTTTTTAGACGCAACAAGATATTGGATCGCTTTCCTATATTACTCTAAATGCAACTGAATAGGAGGACCGAAAATCATTTCCTTGTCAGGTCTGGACCTTAATAACTGGATGTCTTTAATTTTGCTGTGGTTAATATTAGTCGAATACAGCTTAAACCATTTTCCCATGTCGGGAGCAACACACATCGAACATAACACAGAAATAAAGAGCAGAGGCCATAATATCGACCCCTGCGGAACACTAACCACAATACAAATACGGAGGATAAACCAAGCTCTATTAGCTCTAGTCCTTCGATCAGAACATTAAAGGCACTCTTTCACCTGCCCAAAACTAGTGACTTCTTGACGAAACGTCCACCTCCCACAAAAGGCATGGATTTTTATGAAGTAAGATTCTTCTTTTTTCCTCCGTTCCCAAGAGCTACCTTTCGCCTAGCTGTATCGAGTCGCCCAGGCTCTAATTAATGACTGAACTTTTCGCCACCAAATTGCGACTCATATCTTTGCTAGGACCGAATCAATGAGTTATTCGCAGTCCTCTGCTTTTAGTATTCTCATCTAGAGGTGCTAAGGTCAGTTCCACTGCTCCTTCTTTGACTTATTCAACAAAGGTCCCGTTTTAATTTCTTTCTATTGATGTTACTCCCCCGCACCATTTTCTATTTGTTAAATCTGAGGAATATCTTATATTATATTTTCCTTCATTTTCTGGAGTGGTTTCTTTTTTCCCAGCCGTTCTTCCGTTGTTGAGCGATCTTGCTTCGTATTTGGTATAGTCCAATCCCTCATTAAACTATTCCTGAAGTGGCACTCCGATTCTGCCCAACATCCATAATCTTCAGCTCTTAAAGAGATTGGTTCTACTAGCCAACACCAGTTCTTTCTGGATCTTTCAAAGTAAAAAAAATCCATATTTTTTGGAACGTTGAGAAATCACTGCATGAATCCCAAGTTCATTCACTAGATTCCGAGTATAAGAACTCGAGAGTGAAAGATTCCATGTACTATGTACTGGTTCTGGCCACTTGTGGTTCTTGAAACTTGCGGCCTAGCCTCGTCGGCGTATACGATGATGATCGAAGCTTTCACGACCTACAGAAAAATGTTGGATTCGAACGTGGGCAAAAAAGCTTTTGAATTGAACGAAATGAAGCTGAAAGCTTACTCATATGCCCGGAACGAAGCCAGGCACCTTTTTTCGGGTTCGGACCTCGGCTTATTGCTAGTGGATATGGAAACACTTAGTTGAGCTGAACACCAAACGCAACATTTTGTTGAGCGTTTATTTAACACCAACATATTAACCTTATATTGAATCCTTGAAAGGAACTTGCATAAAAACATATGACATTAATTTTTCCACTTTAATTTCCTTTCAGATGTGGTGGTGACGGACAAATGAAATGCGAACCAAAAGTGTGTACACCGGAACCAATGCTTCGACAAATGATAGCCGTAGTTGCCTCACGTAGGAGGTGAATAATTTAAACAGAAACATACAAAAGCTAAGAAAAAAATAGAAATCAGTGGCAAATTATTTAAAATGTAAGGGTGCCAAAATCTTAAATTTATTTTCGTTCTTAAATGAAAGGAAACAAAACAAGAACCATGCTGAAAAAAATACGAATCTTCTACCTACATGTCTATATTATTAATATCAAACAAGAATATGCTTAGTAGAGAAAAAAAAACAATTCAGTGATATTGTGCTTTATACCTAGTGTAGGTGCAATAGAATACTTCAGCTCTTATTCCAATTAACACATTAGTTTAAAAACGACCGTTAAACGCACTAGTTATCACACTAATATTATGCTTCCATATATATTATTTGCCTTATTGTGAATTTTTTCCTTTCATCTTAAATCTGTCCCATTATTAATTATATTATTATATTATTTTTCATTATTATTATATCATAAAATATTCTTCTCCATTATTTCAAAATCCTATATACTATATTTCATTTCTTTTTTTTTAAAGAAAACAATTAAAAACAAAAAATATTTCGTTCACATTATTTTTCATGTGATGGTATATAACTCGTGCGTTTAATGATAACTTAGTTGATTTTACTCGATAATAATTTGTCCCAATGCTCGACTGGCTGAAATCTACAAAATAATTAATAATTGCTAATAGTTTTTCTACTTTTTTACTATAATAATAATAATAATAAAAAAACTATGTAGATGATAGAATATAAAAAAGAAAATAATAATAATAAAAAGAAAAATTTAGATTTCGGTCACTTGAGCATTAGGATGAAGAAAACATTTTATTTAAGAATTATATTTTTTTTAATAGTAATATCAACGCATATTTATATAAAAGGTAATATTACAGACTCGAAAATGGATACAATATTTTTAAAAACAATCTAAAATATAAAAAGAAAAAAAAAATAACAAAAAGTTAATTTTTGATAAAAATTCGAAAGCAAATTAAATATCGAACTCGTATAAACCTTTATATTAAGGTCTTATATTGTGTGTACGCAAGTATCTAGGTCAACCAGTAAGTTTGTAAGTGGCCTTTTATACGAATAAATGAATTTTATATAAAAAAAATAGTAATATTTGTGAGTTTTATTTACAACTATAATGACGACGGTTTAAGTGAGGTATGTGATGAGCAGACAATAGACTGCAGCTTAGAGTCCCGTGGAGCTAGCTCCTTCCGTGAAGGCCGTGCAAGCATAAGGGACGACCTACACCTAGCTTCTAGGCGAGAACACCAACCGATGATCATTATCATTGACCATTAGACTACGACTTGCTTGCAAAGGGACGTTTACTAGTGTGACCACAAGTGCTACGATGGTAGCAAAATAATACTATTGACAATATTTTGCTACTATGTTAATACATCTCTAAATTTGCTACCCAGGTAAAATTAGCCGTTATAAAACTAAAAAACTAAAAATATGATACTATAACTACCAAATGAGTTGTCCAGTTGCAAAACCAGCCATATTTGTTTCCATAAACGTGTAGCTAAATGACAAAAACTGACTACAACCGCATCATTAATATAGTGCACTTACTTGTTAGAATCTGAGCCTTTATATTTTTGAGGTACGCGGCGGTACAATAGTGTCCCCCCGTACCCCACCACGTACCCCTCTAATTTCCAAACACAAATTTGCTCACCATATCGTCAATCAAGAATTTTGTTCAAATCTGTTTTCTGATTTGAAAAGTAGACAACCGCACCTTTGATATAATACAGTTACTTGTTAGAATCTGAGCCTTTATATTTTTGAGGTACGCGGGGATTCGAAAGTGTCTCCCACTTACCCCCACGTATCCAACCACGTACCCCCCACGTACCCCTCTAATTTCCCATACACATTTTCGCTCACCATATCGACAATAAGGAATTTTTTTTAAATCTGTTTTCTGATTTGAAAAGTAGACAACCGCACCTTCGATATAATGCAGTTACTTGTTAGAATCTGAGCCTTTATATTTTTAAGGTCCGCGGGGGTACGATCGTCTCCCCCACATACCCTCCCACGTACCCCACCACATACCCCACCACGTACCCCACCACGTACTCCACCTCGAACCTCCCCCACGCACCCCTCTAATTTGCAATACATATTTTTGCCCCCACGTACACCTCCACGTACCCCCACGTACCCCACCACGTACCCCACCACGTACCCCACCACGTACACCTCCATGTACCCTTCCACGTACCTTCCCACGTACCACCCTCCCACGTACCCCCCCCCCGCGTACCTCCTCCCCCTACGTACCCCTTCACGTCCCCCCCCACGTACCCCTCTAATTTCCCATACACATTTTTGCTCACCATGTCGTCAATAAAGATTTTTTTTTAAATCTGTTTTCCGATTTGAAAAGTAGACAACCGCACCTTTGATATAATGCAGTTACTTGTTAGAATCTGGGCCTTTATATATTTAAGGTACGCGGGGGTACGATCGTCTCCCCCACATACCCTCCCACGTACCCCACCTACGTACCCCACCACGAACCCCCCCCCCCACGCACCCCTCTAATTTGCAATACATATTTTTGCCCCACGTACACCTCCACGTACCCCCACGTACCCCACCACGTACCCCACCACGTACCCCACCACGTACACCTCCATGTACCCTTCCACGTACCCCCCACGTACCCTCCCACGTACCACCCTCCCACGTACCCCCCCGCGTACCTCCTCCCCCCACGTACCCCTTCACGTCCCCCCCCCACGTACCCCTCTAATTTCCCATACACATTTTTGCTCACCATGTCGTCAATAAAGATTTTTTTTTAAATCTGTTTTCCGATTTGAAAAGTAGACAACCGCACCTTTGATATAATGCAGTTACTTGTTAGAATCTGAGCCGTTCTTGAATTATCGTGCTAACGGCCGGACGGACAGACTCACGGAAAGCAAACGGATTTGAGGTTTTTGGCCACAACTGAACACAAAATAATATAAAATATAACCTTAACCTTGGACGAAAAGGCTTGGTTCTATGCGTTATAAACTTTTAGGGCTGGATTAAGCTTATAATACTCTATATGATTTCATTTAGAGTATAAAATCGCTCAAAACCACAGACGAAATTTTCTGAGGGACATTGGACCCCACATGGAATTTGAGAATTGACTACACGTCTATATATCAATACACATAATTCTATGTGCACCATCCACCCCAGGTAAAAAACTGCTCTAAGCCTTGAGGTAGCTTCCATACGAATATCCTTGAAACAGGAAGTCAAGCTATTTGTGAAATTATTAAATTTTAGGACATCGAAAACGGTACTCTGAAAATATATTAAAGTTTTTGCCTCATGTTTCAAAAATCAAAGTAAAAATTGAAGTAATTACCTTCCGCTTCGAGAAGCCACCAAACAATAGTCCTTCTCTTTTACAAAAAAGAAGAATACTGAAGTTATACAAGATTCAAAAATTTTAAATATAGCCACTAATCTAAAGTAGTTTGCTCTAAAGTCAATAAAGCTGCTCTATAATACCAATTGCTGAAATAGGACAAGAATGTAAAAGTCTCATTTTCGTTTTATAACTTCTACTATATATCGAACGATTTATTATAAATCCATAAAATTTAAAACAATTTGTTTTTGACTTTAATATAGCCAATCCCATTTAGTATAACTGACTTCTTTATTGATAACTGTCAAGGGAGTGTTTTTAGTATTAACTTTCCGAACAAATATATGACGATTATTTAGTGGTTGAAGTGCCCGATAATTATCGACTAAAATCGATCCTTCTACTCCATTGGAAAGATGACGAAATTTCGACATCTAAAATTATTAGAAAAAAAATCGTTATATATACTTCATATGTCTAAATTTAATAGGTACGCTTTACCTGAGAAACGGAAACAGAAAGTGTGTCCGGGAACAATATCCAAGTAACAGCTTCGGCACACGGTGGTGTTGTCAACGATCCTAAGTTAAAAACACAATTATTGTAATATCGCACAAACCCTGGAAATTTTAAATTACCTTTGTACGTATAAAATCGTTCCGTATCAATATTTCCCAATAGTGATGAAAGGGAAAAAGTAGCATTCAATAGAACCGATTGATTGTAGTCCTTGATGTATGTGAGATTGCGAACTAAATTCGTTAATTCTTGACCATCATTTTCAATAAGCTGCAAAATTTATTTAAGTTGAATCCTTACACCAATAAATATATATTTATTAAAAGACCTTAACTTGTTCAAAACACACTTAATTCTCTGAATTTAATTTTTAACGTCACCCACGACATCTTATCAACTAAGAAACCCAGTTAATAACTAGTTAATTACCTGGTAAAAAAATCCCAAAACAGTTAAACCATCGGAATGGCCCAACGCTTCCGAAACATTAGCATATTTCGTATTCCGATGAATAATGTGCATTTCCATAGGAAATCGAATATCATTTAGTACGTGCTCGGATCCACGATTATTCTTATCCCCCCAATGAAAATGCAGTCCTTCGAATTCGTATTTATTCTTCAATTTACCACCGAAAATATACGGCATAAATGCACCACCATCAATTTCATCCTGCGAATATTTCGGAATGCCCAACGAAACTAAAAAAATAAATTATCTATTAATACGATATTTTTATTATTTATTTATTTCTGATGACTAACCGGAATGGCCATTATTGTGCATTAAAATTGGCCCAGGTAGTAAATTGTGATAGCCGACCATTTCCAATGCAGGCATTGAAAGTGCAATTGCCTGTTCAAAAAAGAAAAATGCAATTAGAATTATTTGCGATTGGAAAAATCCCTGTTTAATTGTAGGGCTATAAAATGTTATTACTCTGCCTGAGCTTAGCGATATCGGTGATTGGTGTTTTCCGGCACATGCTGTATTTGTTTTCGACCAAATTCGTTGTTCAGCTCGCGAATAGCCAAAACGATGACCACATAAAACTGAAAAGAAATTCAACATGTCAAATTACAAATTTTACCTGAAATTTCCGATTGATTACAATAACTTTTTTTTACAATAATTTTATTTTAATAATTACAAAGTGAAACTACCAAAATAACAAAGAAATTTCAACATTAACATTACATTTAAACTTTTTTGCCTTTTTTTCGTTAGAATAGTAGGTATTGTTACGTATCCTGGCCTACGTCTAGTTATAACAGTTAACGACGCCAGACATAGCAAAGCTATGACTTTATTCCTTTTCGGTTGGCGTCTTGACTATTTTTACGACAGCTGACATATTAGTCAGTTTTAGCAAACATAAAAAATTCAAATTTTTCTATGGAATTTAATTTAGTTTTTGATTTATTAAGTGCTAAATAAGCATCAGCTGAGCAATTTAAACGATTTAGCTAAGCTTTTTCCAAACTGTTATAATAGCAATGTTATGGTGTGACGTCAAAATAGACAGTAGGCAGTAGCAAGGTATTTGAATATGACCTAAATTGAAACTTTTATGGTAGGTATAATGGGTGAACCCGTTCGAGTGGTATATTTGTCCAACAAATTAATGTTTTTTAGGATCGTAGTTATGGTTCTCACAACCATATTGCGTAATTCTTACAACCATTTATATGATTTGCGTAATTAGAATATGTTTATCATAACTAAGCATACCAACTGAACTTATTTATTATAGTCAGTACAGTACTTACTTTCAGTTTGTCAAAATAATGTTATATGAACAATTTGATCGTATTAAAAAGTTCGATTGGGCCGCATTGCGAGCTATGTTTTCCTGGGCACAAGTTGAAAAAATGATGGATGAGATTGCTGCATTTGATGTGGACGGAAATGCGGCAAAAGTTTTCACTCAATACTGCTACATAAAAGAGTATTGCACTGCCGAAAAATTTGACGAACGGAAAGAGAAAAAATTACCATCTGCACATGGAAGTTGCACAAGTGCCTTATTTGGAATTTTCTCGTCTCATAGAATTTATTCTGTGCTTACCTAGAACGAGCGCACAAAAATGAGTCCAACTCAGCTTCATGTGAATACTCTCAAAGCGATTTTCCTTGTCAAAAACAATTTTGAATACAAATGCGTGGATTTTCATAATTTCTTAAAAACACAGCCGCAGCTATTGAGAAAGATTTCATCGCAAGAGAAGTACACTTTCAAAGAGTCACAGCGCACAGACGCTGCCTCATCCAATAATATGTCAACTGTACACAGAATGACATCGAACATTAATCCTTTCTTCACATTTCTGAAGATGTTATTTTTTCATTTCCAATAAAGATTTTTCGATTTAAGAACCATATCTCGAAATCGTATTTATTTGTACTTATTTTTAACAATTTTCATTTCAGGCAAATGTACTTATTTTTAGCTCAGAGTTGGTATGCTTAATCATAACTGAAGTTATAAGATACTGAGGTCATTTCCCAATATCTTGCTTTGTCTAGTTATAACAGTTAATGACGTCAGACGTAGCAAAGCTGTGTCTAAATTCATTTTCGGTTAATGTCTTGACTATCAGTCAATCTAAGCAGACGTAAAAAAATTTAAATTTTTCTATGGAATTTAATGAATTTTTGAAGTGTCAAATAAGCATCAGCTGCTCCATTTTGACGGTTTAGCCGAGCTTTTCTAAACTGTTATAATAGCAATGCTTTGATGTGACGTCAACATAGACGTAGACGTAGACGAAGCAAGGTAAAGGGAAACGACCTGAATGTTCAATAGAACATAACTTACGTTGGTAGAACCAAAACTATGTTTACCATACAATAAGTTTCCGTTTGTTTGATTCAATCATATCATATTTCTCGGAAACATAACTATAGTTGTAATAATCCTTGGTGAATGATTAACGCAACCTTCATTACTAATATAATGGTTGGATCAATCATAAAATTTATGTGACATGGTTGCTTGAATCATAGTTCTGAATTCAGAACCTTGGTGTATGATCCACGCAACCTTCTTTTATAATATAATGGTTAGGTCAATCATAAGATACATGTGACGCTGAAAAATAATTCACAAAGAAAACACTTTCGATCATAAATAAATGACTAGAACAAAAATTAAACACTCTCGAACAAAGCACACATGAAATTGGAAGAAGCGAACTTACACCGCTAACGACCCTTTTCGTACTGTGAGAGGTATAGTTGTGGGAATTATTTTATCAAATTATATGGTTTCACTGATCATAGAATATTGTTGTCGTGATTATAATACACAATTACATCATGTAACGAGAATGATTGGTACAACCATATTAAATTTCAGTACGGATATATAGTATGTTTAATGCAACCATATTATGTTTTTACGAATTATATGCTATGGCTCGTACCATCATAGCCATGATCATTGGAAACATGTCAGTTTTACAATAGTTAGAAGAACCTTAATATAGTCAATGCAACCTTGGAATAAACATAGTTTTTCTTTCAGTGTATGTTTAGAACAACAAGACAAGTTAGTATAACCATAACATTATAGTTATCAGAACTATCTTACATCTTGTAACATGGCTCACGCAACAATAAATTCAACAATAGTAAGGTTCTCCCAAAATATTATTACCACAGTCATATTTTTTCTTTGTGTGTAGAATTCGATCTCATTTTCGACAAAATTTAGAAGTCAAAAAATACTCTAAAATCTCTCAAATGTATGACAAATCTAGAATATTTTTATAGTTTTATCAAAATCTCGTAATTTCGTCAATTCTATTCCATATTTAACCACCAGCAGTTTTAAGACTACTAGAAAAGTAGTGTATTCAATTTTGAATAGCTTAACTTTCATACATATTTGATGAAACCGAAGATTGGGTATTGCATACCGAAGCCTTTGTTGTAAAATTCAAAGACTTCAGGTCGACTACGAAGAAATGATTACTTCAGTTATTAAGTTACTCTACAATACTTATGTCGTTTCCGAATAATACCTTGCTTCGTTTAATATAATATAATTTATCTTTTAAGTAGATGAGATAACATAAAAAAAATTTAGGGGAGGGGGGTGGTTTCATGGATTCTGTGGCCTGTACTCTATGACCGTCACTGGTAACATCAAAGTTTCCAGAAAAAACTACACCTTCTCAATATTTAATTAGAATATCGTAGAACGCCTTAAAAATGTCTCGCATGTTTTACAGGCCTCCCACATGTTCCACACACACATGCTGGAAATATATCAAGTCAACAAATGTATATAAGTGCGGCAGGACTAGTACGCGGTATCAGTTTTTCTATACCGAACGCGAGAGTACAATCAGTTTTACTAGAAAGTGGATGTATAAAGTGATATTCATTAATAACAGCGAACAAGTGTAAATGAAACAAAGGAAAAAATTGCTATTACTTTGATAATAGAATATGATTATAATAAGCGTTGATATTTTATTAATTTAATCGAATTGTGTTTTTTTTCTTAAAATCCCGGGCAACTTACACAGTACCTATGTTAAAAAAAATCCATCAAAATAGTGTATTAATCAACTTTGAAAATACATAGCTCCGTTCATTTTGATTAAATAATAATAACGTATGGCCTATTTTAAAAATTGTTCAATAACGTAATTTTTACCTTCATCTATGAATATAATGCTACGCCAATGTTAATTTTTTCATATTTGCATTGTACTGTTGAATTGCTTTTTCAATACGTCCACAAACGGCACGTTGCATATGTTCCGGATGTAGTAAACTGCCCAGAACAATCGAATGCAAATATATCGGTCAAAACTTATCAAAATCAGCTTTAAATCTCAAAAAGGGACAAAAAATCAACAAACTGCACTAAATTTTTAAAAATTATTATTAAAAGTCTGGGCGCAAATTTGTTATTTTTTAAGTACGCAGACGGTAATGCTGAGATGCGGTGAAAGGTAGTATTACTTTTTACCTGAAAATATGAAATAAAAGAGTAAAAGTTGAAGTAAAGATAGTGAATAATTCTGTTATCGATTTTAGGCCGATTATATTTGAAGCCCGTGGAAAAAACATATATTTTGACATCTCATCAGACCTAAGAGATATTGCGAAAGTTGTGAAAACGTATCTATACTTAGTGTTGAACATCGAAAAATCGTGCAATTAGTTTTTAGGTATAATTAAACAATTTAAAAAGCCTGTGGAAACAAAAGCCATTCTATTCAGAACTAAGAAATATGTCGAAATTCGTAAATTCATGTGTAACACTTTTATAGTCTCTTGGAGTTGAATTTTGTAAAATAGTGAAATTAATGTTTAGCCGACTACATAAAAAGCCCGTAGAAGTAAAAACAATTTAATATTTATTTAATTAAATTATTTTTTCCTATTTGAGTAATTACACTCTTCAGATCCTGAGTGGAGTCTGACCAAAGATTTCAAGTATCCAAGGGACGGAGATGTATTTTTTTTATCGCTGGTCAATAGTGAGATTAGAATTCTTAAGCTCACACAACGAAAAACTGAATAGCCGCCTAACCTTGTTCTTAGGCATAGGCACTCCCACCAATAAATAATAAAGCAATACCTATACCCCTCTCCCTCAATGTGATATTCTTTTAACAGATCTGATCATTAGTAATGATTAAAAATTTTTTAATATAAATCACGATAAAAAAAAATATTATGTCCCATTTCCACTATGATGGGTTCTTGTGTTAGTTGACGTCATGATGATAACTCGCATGTGTAACGCGCATAATAGCTGTTTTTCTACTACCATGACAGGACTATAGTACTATCACGTTTGACGATAGAGTTCATAGGACTTCGGCAAAATTTAGAAAAATATCATGCCTACTATCGCAGTATATACCGAACTATTGCAATTTTTTTACTTTCACGATACTTTTTATGGCTTGTCTAGTTGACCTGAGACAGCCTACTATCGCATCGCAATGCTATGGCTATGGCAGTGTAATACAACATACTAACCTATTATCGCACTCTCACGATAGTTCTGCCATTACGAAATATCACCGTCAAAATTTTGCTTTAGGGATCTAGTACTGTTTTTTGATGTTAGTGCTATTGCAATCAATATCAATATGCGCCCCGTTTACACGGTGAGAGTGTCTACGACAGTTGATGCCATGAAAGATACAGTCATGATAACTCTCATCATGTAAACTACACGGTAGATGCTTTCGAGCTATCACGATTTCCCTATCGTACTATCAAGTTTGACTAGAGATATAATAGCTCTATCGCGAAATTTACGAAACTGTAAACCGTGCAGGCCCGTGTGTACGCGGGGGGGGGGGGGGGGGGTCAACCCACTCCATTGGCCTATTTAATTGGGAAGTGAGGATCTTTTTTTTAGGTCATCACATATTATACAATCCTGCGCACGGGCCTGAAACCGTGTAAGCCAAATGCAATTTTTTCTCTTTCGCGATAACTTTTGTTAACATCGACTTGGCAAATGAATATCGAGTAGACATGAGACAGCCTACTATCGCATCGCCGTACTATCACGTTGAGTGTACAACATACTATGGCATTCTCAAACTGTCACACGATAGTACTTTAATTAGAAACTATTAGTGGGAAAATGGAGCTTAATCCATACTTTATTGTCCTATATCTTAAAAAAAAAAAATTATTTAAACATAAACCTTTTTGCCATTTATAAAATAGTATAATTTTCCTTAACGGCGTGTTTATTTAAATAAATAGTATAATCTTTATTGCCCCAATTCCTAAGATGTGTCTTGCACGACATATATTTTAATATGTACGATATCATCAATATATCACTATATAATTATATCCAGTATATTTCACTTTCATATTCGCCAATAAGAAAATATCGTCGTCAACACACACTTTGTTTGCATACGAATAATTTTCAAAATCAACATCAGTTCTATTTGTTTAAAGAAAAAAAAAAATATTCCTAAGTTAAGTATCTCAATTTGTAAATAAGGTGATAATCTGATCGCATTTGCTCACGATATACGATATGTAATATGGGCTGGAAACAGAAAAAAGATAACCAACAGTTAAATTTTTTACTTTTATATAAAATTATTATCAGGGACATTGAAAAATCATTATTCTTGTCATCAATACGGAAATTTATTTCATTAAATTTTTATTTTTTTATATCTTATAGATATGATAAAAACGTCAATCCGAGTTTTATAGCTTCTACTAATAACGTAATTCAGAAATAAATTAACTAATAAATTGAGTAATTTTTTATTTGGTTTTCCTTGTAAATATTTCATTCCATATCACGAAATTAAAAAATAAAAATTAACAATAAAAAAAAAAATCTGCCAACAGTCTGGGCGCAACTGTATTATTTTTCCGGCAGAAGTTCAGAACGCGTTCAATTCGGGGATGCGGTGTATGTTACTATGTGACTGAAAACCTAACAAAAAAATCGGGAAGCGGTTAGAAAAGGGTGTAACATATGAATTAAATAATTGGGTCATATTCCGGGATGCGGTCTAGAGGTTGAAAAAAAAAACAAAACTTAAAAATAGGTGATTATTAAACAAACCTGGGGAAGTGAAAAGATATTCGATATCTGATCAGACCTGAGGAACATGGTGGAATTCATGAAAAAGTATACAACCAGTTTACACCCTCTTAGGGGTCGAATTTCAAAAAATCTTGAAAACACATTCTAGGTATTCACATGAAGAATCCGAAGAATAAAAATGAATTCAATATTTCGAAAGACCTAGTAGATATGACGAAAATCGTGAAAATATATGTATTTTATATTAAACGATATTTTTTTTTGCCCCCCCCCCTTTGAACGCCAGTGAGTATTTGAATTTTTTTTTATCAGAATTACTTTTCTAGTTAATTTACATAACCGTACCGAGTTTCAACTTCCTAGCATAAGCCGTTCTGAAGTTAGGGAAAACACCCCCCACCACCGTACCATACTACCCCTAAAAAAAATTTATTTTTCCACCAAGCCACTACTATTGCTTTATCTAAATACCAAGTTTCAGCTTTCTATCATTATAGATTCTTAAGATATAAGCATCGGAACTTTTTCTTTCTCACCCTTCCCCACCCTCACCCTCTACACCCACATCCCCAAACTTTTTTCCCTACTAGGGTTCTATTAGGCCTACTTCTGGTAAAAATTTGAAACATCCATCTTACACTATTATTGAAATATGATTCGTATTATTTTTGAAAAATTCTAATCCCTCCCACTTCCGTGCTCCTCCACCCCCTTCAAATATTTTACTTTGAGCAATCTTTATTTATCAAGCTTTATAATAAAACCGAATTTTGTTTTTCTGGTTCAATTATTTTGTGAGATATCGTAATCTAAAGTTTTTCACCCCCCACCCCCGTACGCCACTACCCCCACCCAAAAATTTTGTTTCAATCTACTCTCCTAGTATAACTACAGATATTTGTTAAGTTTTAATTGCTTGCTATTAATGGTTTAGGAGATATGGATTTTAGAATTTATCGATCTCGGCATTTTTGCGTTTCGGACGCATTATTTCCCCCTCCACTCCCACACCCCTTCACCCATATCTGTTTTTTTTTTTGCAAATGGGTCCATTATCAAAGCTCTATAGAAATTCTAGGTTTCAGCCTCCTAACACAAGCGGTTCCTGAGACCTAGAAACCTAAATTTTTCGTCTAAAACGCTTACCCCGCCTTCCCCCTTACACCTCCTCCCCTAAAAATAATGTCAATTCAAGGGGTCCACCAAGTCTATTCTTAGAAAAAATTTTAATTTAATAGCTCCACTGGTTTGAGAGCTACGAGCCTTCAAAGATTTTGGGGCGGTCGACGTACGGCGTACAGACGGAGTAAAAATTTTTATTGCTTTTTTCGCGTCTACTAGTCATGAAACGTGGAAAAAAAAAATTTTGAGGGCAGCAAATTTTTTTTTTTTAAAAATCGTTAACAATACTGTATTATTAATAATACAGTAAAAAGCATGAACACGCTGTGTAGTGACTGCGAAGGTACACCTCTAAGATTTGAACAAAGGATACCATTCAACTCAAACGGGGAGCACAATGGACGAACAATAATGTCTAAGTGAAGGAGGATGATAGCATCACCACCCCTTACACCATACCATACCATACCCCTAAGAGGAATCTTATAAGATAACTTAATATACATACTCGTATTCACGAAATTCGACGGAATTCGTAAAAATGTATACCCCTTTACACCACCTTGGGGTTGGGTTAGAATTTGAAGAAAACTAAAACCACTTTCTATGTATTTATAAAAAGAAACTTGTGTAATTTGTGATACGTTAACGCACTTCCTTCTCAGGAATTATGGTGAGAAGGTATTTTTATAAGTAAAATAGGAGTAGTAGGTACTTTTTAATATTTCTTTATTTAAGTATATCCGAGTTGGTCGGTGGACAGTTGAGAACTAACAAACTCTTCTTGTCTACGGAAGAAAGGAAGGTAGGTTTTTGGAGGAAAGATAAAGTAGTTTATTTGGACTATAAAATAAATACCCGGAGCCGACTCAGTGGAAAGAACGAATCTGGCTGCCAGATGCTGATTCTAATCCTACTGGGGAAAGTCCAAACGATTTGTCCCTTTCGAATTTTATTGCCGCGTTCTTTATCTGGCTCTTTCTACTGAGTCATAAATGTTATGAGGGAAAATAAAGTTGTTGACGAGTGGTAGAGTGACGGATTCGTGGAAAGGAAAAAAGAGGAATTGCATGCATCTTAATGATTCCGGTACGAACAGAAACCATGTAATAAAAATAAATTCAATATTTGAGAAGACCTAATAGATATGACAAAAATCGTGAAAACATATTCCGAACGCAAATGAAATTTTTTTTTTTTTTGTCAAAATTACTTTGCTAGTTGATATACAACTATTATACTGCTGCCAATTGGGCTCAGTTTGTTCTTGAAGTTTAGCCAAAAAAACAGTCATATGAGGTAGGCACCGTCCGATGGTGCAGTAGGATCACAAAGGACCCATCTAGCGGTCCATGTGCGAGCTATCTCTGCCAATAGCTACCCACCTAACCTAACCTACATATACCTAGATGCAGAGTTTCGACTTTCTAGCATAAGACGTTCCCCATATTGAAAAAAACATCTCCACTTCCGTACCTTACTACCACTATAAAAAATTATATTTTCCCAACAAAAATAGTTATACTACCTTTTCCTAATATATTCCCATCTAAATACCAAGCTTAAGTTTTCATTGATTATAGCTTCTCGAGATATAGATTCTGAACTTTTTCCTTTTAATCCTTCCCAACCCTCACCAGGGACGTCATTTGAGGCCACAGGGGGGGGGGGCATTTGCCCCCCCTGAATTTGGTTTTTTCATATATAATACATAACAAATGGAGATTTATATATAAAAATACATACATTCATAACATCTTGTCCCCCCCCCTGGAAAAGACTGAAATGACGGCCCTGACCCTACCCTCTACACCCACTCTCTTTAATTTTTTTCCTGCTATTGAAAAGGCCTACTTCTGGTAAAAATTCTAAGCATCTATCGTACACTGTTTTTGAGATACATATAAAACGTGACTTTTTAGAAAAATACCTCAATATTTGCACCCTCGTTGAGTTCTCCTCGAATTTATTACGGGGAACTACCACTTCACTATGTTTTCATTTCCATAAGGAATGAGTTTTCATGAAATTATGAGTTGAGTTGAAATTAGTGAATGAAAACTACTTAAGAAATTAACATTAAAAAAATTTGCATGTCGTGTATTAGTTACATTTAGTTGAGATTTTTTAATTACATCATTTCGGAGAAGGGGAGGGGGGGTTGAACCCCCAACCCCCTCTCCCTTGCGTTCGCTCCTGTCAACCGGATATAGGAATCTAATGAAAGGAACTACTTCTAAGCCAAAGATGCGGTTCCTCTTATCTCCAAAATATTAGCTGTTAGTAACTACGATAGCCTCGAACACGAAAATAGATGGCTTCTTCTTCATCGAGCCGGCTTTTTAATTAAAAAGTGTTTTCCAATTTCCCCAGGACTCCTTGTCTTGATGAAGTTTCACACCATGGCAAAGTCAAAATTTATGACCTCCTTCATCCTTTTGGGATTATCATTCAATGTTACCAATCGTATTCGGACAAAAGCTGGGCATTCACACAATAAGTGTTGTACGTAGGGTAATTCGTAAGTGAACAAAAGGCGAATACGTCTAGCGAATCCAAGCGATGGCTAGTTTTGCGATTCGCAGACAACTGTCTTGCTAGGATACTACCATACCAGGAGCAGGATGATACCTTCTGTTCTAGGTATGACCATCGTACAGTAAGTAGGTCAAGAAAAACACTGCCTAAATATCAATAAACGCATTAAAGTAATCATTTCCTGGTTTTTGTAAGTAGTTACTATGAATTTTAAAATAGGGGATTTAACGAACCGACCGTACTTTAGTTAGTTTGAATGATAGGAATGATCCAGATCGCAATAAAAGATCGAATAATTGCCACCATTTTTGGATGATTTCAGTACATGCATGTGTATATATCGGGCAGAATACAGAACCTGATCGACCTTAAAAATATGATGGTGAGAAAAACCTGTGGTGAAGAGTATCCTGACAAACTTTGTAAAAACTAAAACCTGTATAATTACAACGAACTAGATCGGTGGTTTTGATCATTGGAATTTTGAAATTTGATAAATCCAACAAATTAGTAGTACCTACTATACTCACTTGAGGCGGATCTTATTATTTATTTATTATAGTAATATTTTTCAATTTTATTCTTATTTCTTCTGATTTCAAAAAAGTTATATTTTGTGGTGACAAACAAGGGAAGCAAATAAGTATGTTGTATATTGTTGATAATATTTTTTAACTGAATCAATCGAAATCATCACATCTCCCAGAAACATTTCTTTCTTATTCTCTTAGACGCAGTTCTAGAACTCTTGATTACATAATCCGGTATAAATTTGTTCTTAAAGCATTTAACTGATTTATTAAGAGCTAATTCTGATTCGTCAAAACTTTTTCGAAGTTCAACCAAAAAAAATGTTTACTAAATAAAATGAGCACAATCACTTTGTCTTACCACTTAATCTAAACAGAACACTTAGTAATAGTAAATTTAAATTAAAAATTAAGACTAAGAGCTAGTTGCATAAACCATCAATTGAAATAAAAAATCCATAAGCCGAACCACTTATCTGCAGAAATTGTTATATAAAAATCACGAGAAATTTTTTAAAACTTTTCGGCAAATAAACTTTTTCGTGGAAATTAGAAATTATTAAAAACAAATTACATAATTTTGAAAAATAAATAAAACCATAACTAAGAGTGTAATTTGAATAGAACCAAATTTTTATAAATATAAAATATTAAAACTATTATTAAAAAAAGATTATACAGAATCAAATTCTAACAAGAACTTAAAAAAAAAAAAAGCACTACCTTCACAAGTTAAAAATGTGAGAAACACGAAAAATCTTAAGCACCTCATTTTGCACGACAGAAGGAAAAGACACAACTGATCGGTCAGTACGTTTCTTAATTCCGCAACCTTATCGGTGTCGCACCTTTGTAATCAGATGACACTGTTCGAACTGATAACGATTTTTCGGTTTCTTCAGTTTAAATGAGCGTTAACCAGGTAGACAGAGGTACTCGTATTTATTGATATTAGATACCTGCGTGTGATTCTTTAAACATGGGACTTTTCATGCCTTGTGTGGACTTTACAAATTCACACATTGCAATTTTTTTTCGTATAGGAAACGATAATTGAGATAAATGTATTCTATCCAAGATGATTTATTGGAAGGATAGACATAAATAGTATTTTGTTTGCCGGATTTATGATTAGGAATACATATATAAGTACGACATGTTAATTAAAAACTAAATTTTACCAAAAATAAAATCTAGGAACTGTAATTTATGTTTTTATCATAGCTTTTTCACGGCAAATCATGGATGCATGCATTAACTTTTAATCAAAAAAAATTATATATAAGCAGCTTATTTTCCAGGCTGAGTTTAGACTTCCGATTCATAAAAGGGTATAGGATACGAATGGACTTCAAAATTTTGGAGGCAACTTGATCGGTGTGCTCATGAAAGGTAAGTTTTTTATCCAGATAGATCCCTAGGTATTTAATCTCCTTTGACCAAGTGATGGGTACGCCGAAAATAGTTAAGTTGGGGTTCGGTAAGAACCTTCGAGCTCTTCTCTTTTTGAAAAATATTGCATTGGTTTTGCTTGTATTGATCTTTATTTTCCAATCGCGAAAGAATTCGACTAGAGCTAGAAGTTGGACTTGCAGGTCATTAACTATAATTATGGTCATTAAGGTCATTAATTTTAATTATGGATCGGAGGATGCTGCATAGATAGCAGTGTCATCGGCAAATGCTGCAATTTTGCAGTCTGAGGATTGGGGTATGTCAGATGTATAGATATTGTAGAAACATGGTCTTAGACAAGAGCTCTGAGGAACGCCTGCTGGTAATGACTTACTGGAAGATAGGCAGTCTTTGATTTTGACATGAAAGGTACGACTCGAGAGGAAGGATTGAATGAGTTTAGTAAGATAAACGGGACAGTTTAGTTTTCTGAGCTTGAAAATTAAGCCATTATGCCAAACAGAGTCGAAAGCTTTCTCGAAATCAAGAACAACCATACCCACTGATTTTTCGTTGTGAGAGCTATTTTTAATATCGTTAGTGAAGCTTGTATTACACTGTATGACCACGCTGTCAAATTGCAGTAATATGCAATGCGACGAAGTAGGCGAATACAAATAAATTGGTCTGTTCTATTTGACGGGTGTAGTGTACACCTTCTACACTTTTTGCACTGGCTCTCGAGCTAGTGCAAGAAAGTGTAACAGGGAGTGGCGGGGAAGGAACAAGAACACTATTTGAGGTTGAGTTTGTGTCATTGATTTGACGTCAAAGGCTGTTTAGAAAATCGAGTGCAAGAAAGTGCAACTTACACCGGGCAAAAGGAACAAACCTAATATCACAATGAGTATTTGTATTCGCCTACTTCGCATTGAATATTACTGCAATTTGACAGAGTGGTCATACAGTGTAATACAAGCTTGACTCTGTGAAGTTGATGTATTGTTGAATGTTTCTGGCGGAATCCAAACTGAAAATTAGGTAATACCTTTTTTCAATTCCATGAACTCATTGAGCCTTATAGCCTTATACAGAAAGTATTATCGGCGAATACCAAGGTGGTTTCAGAACCGGACGATCTACTATTGACCAGATATTCTCAGTCAAACAAGTGCTAGAAAAATGCTGGGAGTATAACATTGACGTGCACCAGATCTTCGTGGACTTCAAACAGGCATACGATAGTATAGATCGTAATGTACTATATAAAATAATGCTCGACTTTGGAATCCCATCAAAACTCGTCCGATTAACAAAAATGACCATGACTGACACTGAATCCCAAGTAAGGATACAAAACGAGCTAACCCAAAGCTTCCGAACAGAATCCGGCCTGAAGCAGGGAGATGGACTCGCTCCCATGCTCTTCAACCTTGCCCTGGAATATGTCATCAGAAAGGTACCCGTTGATACCAGAAGTACCCTACTAATCAAGTCCACTCAACTAGTGGTGTACGCGGATGACGTAAACATCATGGCCAGATCTGTTCCAGACGCAAAGGAAATCTTCCACTGTCTAGACTCAGCAGCAAAGGAGGTCGGGCTAAGGGTCAATGAGAGTAAGACCAAGTTCATGACCCAAACAAGAAGAAACGCGCCAACTAGACAAAATATGACCTTGAGGGACTACAACCTGGAGAATGTGGATCATTTCTCATACTTGGGATCACACCTTGTAAGAGACGGCAACGAACGGTACGAAGTAAATCAACGGATCACACTAGCAAATAAGGCATATTTCACGGTTCTCCCGATCTTAAAATCGAAAAAAGTGCACAGGCTGAGCAAACTTCGCATATACAAGACCATAATAAGACCTGTGCTACTATATGCAAGTGAAACGTGGACTCTCACCCAAGCGTCTGAAAAATCAATAGACGCTTTTGAACGACGAATTCTTCGAAGAATTTTGGGACCAGTAAGAGAAGGCACTGAATGGCGTATTCGGTACAACAACGAGTTGTATAACATCTATGACGACCCAGCCGCATCGACTCTTATAAAATTCCGTAAGCTGCAATGGGCAGGTCATGTGGAGCGAATGGAGGACGGAAGAATTCCCAAGCGCACATTGAAAGGTACAACCCATGGCAAGCGACCGGTGGGAAAACCGCGAAAAAGATACGAGGATTCGGTTGACGCAGATTGCAAATCGCTTCTTAGATGCACAAACTGGAGGACGCGGGCGCTGAACCGAGATGACTTCAGACAATGTATCCTGCAGGCCCTGGCCCGATTTGGGCTGTCGCGCCATTGATGATGAACTCATTGAGCCGTCTCAATATAACTTTTTCCAGTATTTTGCCAAGGCTATGTAATAGACTTATAGGCCTATAGCTGGTTGGATCAGAGTTATTTTTTCCAGGTTTCAGCAATAGAATGATGGTTGCTACTTTCCATTTGGTGGGAAAATAACAATTAAACAAACAGCTATTGATAATGGCATTTAGAAGTACTAGGGCTTTTTTAGGTAAGTTTTTAAGTAGGTAGTTTGGGATGCTATCCATGCCCGAAGACTTACTATTTTTAAGTGTTTTTAGGATGGACCTTATTTCAGAAGGCATAAACAAGTTTTTCGCTTCAGTTTCTGCGGAGATAGAAGAGAAGGAATTAATGGAATCATTCACAATTGTTTCCATGTTAGACGAAAAGTTTGTGGTTAAATTATGAGATGAATAAAAGTTATCTGCAAGAGCATCAGATTTCTCTTTATCTGAATAAAGATGTTTGTTATTGTATGTTAAGTGAGGAATGTATTGTCCCTTTCTCCTTAAGATTTTGTTCAATTTCCATAACTTAGACGAATTCTTATCAAAACTTTGAAGAAGATTGTTCCAGGAGTGATTTTTCGAGAGCCACATTTCATGATTAATGAGTTGCTGCAGTCTATTCACTTCAGATTTAATGTCTTTTAGTTCGTTGCCAGATTCGCCGTAGTCGATTTCGTTCTGAGATCATTGATTTAACGGAATCCGATAGTTTACGAGAAAATACATTGGATTTTATTTTTGGAGATGATTTTCTGGCAGCCAACAAGATTTTACTTGATAGGGACTCAATCATTATATCAATGAAATCAGTGCTAGTATTTTAATATGTTTTTCGTATGAATTTATTTTCTACCTACTATTAGTTGAGCCTACTTTGGATTTTATTACGGCCACACACCTTTGACCTATAGATTCCGACCAATTTTTCTACGAGGACGATGGAATACATTCCCAGGTAGAAGTTAATAAATTGTTTAAAACCTGTATATTAATTCTAAGATTCTATTCCGGCATGCGGTCTACGGGTTGAAAAAGGAAAAAACTTAAAAATAGATGTTTATTAAACAAGCTCGTGGAAGTGAAAAGATATTCGATATCTGATCTGTAGCTCAGTTCTGTAACTTATGAGTGAGAAATTTCTTACCAAAAAGTCAAAATGAGAACGAATTAATGCAGTTTTCTCGCTGTATTCTCACCAAATGAGAAAGCACCGTGCTTGACTACGCATTTGGCAAACTTTCATTTCTCATTTGGTGAGAATACAGAGAGAAAACTGCATTAATTTGTCCTCATTTTGACTTTTTGGTGAGAAATTTCTCACTCATAAGTTACAGAACTGAGCTACTGATCTGAGAGATATGGCAGAATTCCTGAAAAAGTATACAACCACCTTACACCCTTTTAGGGGTCGAATTTATAAAAATCTTGAAAACACTTTCTAGGTATTCATATGAAGATTCCGTAGAGTAAAAATGAATTCAATATTTGGTAAGACCTAGTAGATATGACCAAAATCGTGAAAATATATGCATTCTATTTTCGCTGATCATTTTCCGAACGCCAACGGATATTCGAGTTTTTTTATCAAAATTACTTTTCTAGTTGATTTGTATATACACACCGTGTTTCTATTTTCTAGCATATGCCTTTTTACAGTTAGGGAAAATCCCCCCCCCCCCTTCATATTGTACTACTCCTATAAGAAATATTATTTTCCATCTTGCTACTACTATAGTTCTATCTAAATACCAAGTTTCAGCATTATATCATTACTATAGCCGCGTACCGCGGCTACGCTCACTACGCTCACGTTGTTCTATCGCCCCTGTTACTCCCGCCTTTCCCGTTGATCCCGTTTCTCCGGTTGATCCAATGGTCCTGTTCCTCCCGTTGCTACCGTTTCTCTCGTTGATCCATTGGTCCTGATTCTCCCGTTGCTCCTTTTTCTCCCGATGCTCCGATTTCTCCCGTTGCTTCCATTACTCCATCCTCTATCCACAATCTTCCATCCACCACCCTCCATCCTTCATCTTCCATCTCCCACCCTCTATCCGTCATCCACCTTCCTCCATCCACCATCTCCCATCCTCCATCTTCCATCTTCCATCCTTCATCTTTCATCCTCCATCCTCCAGAAACCTTCGCGGGCGTGTGCTCAATATATCAGCGAAGTTTCATCGTAATCGGATGAATAGTATAGGAAAGCGCAAGCACCCCTGTACGTCACTGCCCACACTCAAAAATTCGTTTTTAGTCTTTTCTCCTATTATAGCTACAGATATTTTGTTAGGTTTTAATTTCGAGACATTAACGGTTTAAGAAATATGGATTTCAGAATGTGCCGATCTCGGCTATTTTTCGTTTTGTGCGCATTATTTTCCCCCACTCCCACACCCCTTCACCCATACCAGCTATTTTTTTTTCAAATGGGTCCACTATCAAAGCTTTATACATATAAATTCCAAGTTTCATCCTGCTAGCATGAGCGGTTACTGAGATCTAGAATCAAAGTTGTCCGTCTAAAACGCTTCCACCACCTTCCTCCACCCCTCAAAAAGAGGTCTATCCCGTCTATTCAGAAAAAAATTCAATTTAATAGCTCATAGGGCTTGGCAACTATAACTCCTCAAACGATTTTGCGTACGGCGGACGGCGCGGCGCGCCCGGCGCACAGACAGACTGAACATTTTTTACTTTTTTGGTGTCTATTAGTCATAAAACATGTAAAAAAATTTTAAGAGTAGCAATTTTTTTTTAAATCGATAACAATACTTATTATTAAAATAATAAAGTACATAATTTCATTTCTTTACAATTTCGAATAACGGCTACAACTAAAGCACGTGTCTCTCCCGCTTTGCAGACTATCCAAGACACACTCGAATAGTTACTACATGATCAAACCCAACCGGCTCGCATTTGAAAACCGACTTAATTCACTTTGCAGCAGCTGTACACCGGATGAAAAGCGAGGTTATGTTTAATGTTAACACACTTTCCATTTACAGTCAGAACAGAAGTTGTGTCGGTCGGTCGTGCGGTGTACTTAACGTTGGCTTTGGCGCCGTAATCTTCTCGAATTAAAATTCCCCGACTATGAAAATGTGATACGCATTCTTCATCGCTCAGAACAGAACTCCTTTAATTTTGTAATGTGAATTTTGAAAAACTTCGGACACGTTATACATCACAGCGGCACAAATTGCATCACACTTTGCGCAAAGTAGCACAAATCCTTAGTGGAAAATAGATTTAGTCGGTAAGTGAAAAAAACGGTGTCAATATCTCGTGATTTCCAAGTAAAACTTCCGTCAACTATTGCAGACAAACCCCTCGCTCAAAATGCCAACAAACGAACTTCCGTCGCCTAGCGAAATGGTCCTGATCACGCCTCGCAGTGAGAGTCGACCCGGTGTTCCGGGCCAGGACCAAGACAGTAAAGTCAAAATGAAAAAACAACTGGGACTCCTAGAAGGAGTTGCCATTATCCTGGGAATCATTCTCGGTTCGGGGATTTTTATCTCGCCGAAGGGTGTCATCCGAGAGGTAGATGCTGTCGGGACATCGCTAGTTATTTGGGTTCTGTGCGGTCTACTCTCGATGATCGGTGCCCTATGCTACGCCGAACTGGGCACATGTATTCCGAAATCCGGCGGTGACTACGCCTACATCAACGAAGCATACGGGCCGCTACCAGCCTTCCTTTACCTATGGGATGCAATGATGATTTTCGTGTGAGTTAGAAGGAAACTCGTTTCAGACACGCCGCAACTAAACCGGCCAATCTAATGCAATTTTATCTTTACAGACCGTCAACTAATGCAATCATGGGCCTGACGGTAGCCAGCTACGTGCTTCAGCCGTTCTTCCCCGACGAATGTAAAATTCCGCAGTCCGCATTGCAACTTCTCGCTGCCGCTTTAATATGTAAATATCTTGGTTTTAAGTTCCTATTATATTGGACGAATAGTCTCGTCCGGCGAGTATGGAAATTTCATTCAATAGCTTTCAAATTTTATTTCTCTGTCTTACGTTCTCAACTATCGCAGGCGGTCTCACCTATCTCAACTGCTACGACGTAAAAACGACAACAAAGATGCAAAATGTAATCATGTTTACGAAGATCGCTGCACTATTGTTAATTATTGTAGTTGGGGTCGTATGGATGGCATTGGGTAAGTTAGAACAGATGGCATTTAATCGAAATGACCACCATGGCTTTATTGGTTCTTGTTGACTTTCTTGATCTTAGGTAACGTTGAGAATTTCGAACAGCCGTTTAAAGATACCGAGACGGACCCGGGAAAACTATCGGTTGCATTCTATTCGGGAATATTTTCATATGCCGGCTGGAACTATTTGAATTTTATGACGGAAGAACTAAAGGATCCGTACAAGAATTTACCACGTGCTATTTATATTTCGTTGCCGGTTGTAACGGCTATCTATGTTCTGGCCAATATGTCGTATTTGGCGGTTCTTACGCCGCAACAGATGATGGCATCGGAGGCGATTGCAGTGGTAAGTGGACTATTTTGTTTTAGATATAGATAAAATGCATGCAGCCCCTTTTTTCAGATATAGAACAAAGTGCAAGTTTTAGTGAAGCATTGAAAGGTACCGCAAAAAAACTATAAGAACTTGCAAGCATTAGAAATTCCTCAAGGTATACAATTGGCTGAGTAACATGCAAACTAAACCATACCTAAATAGTTAAAGAGCCCAACACGGATCCAATACAAGCGATACCTCTTTCTGGTTCAATGATACCGCAATTTAATTTCACAAAACCATTCAAAGTTGTCCTACCTGAGACACATACGGATCCAAAACTGATCAAGGAGTTTATGGAGTTCGCCCAAATGTTAAATTCTACATAGCACCTACTGGGTTTCATGCGGAGACTCATGGTATTAGAGTACTAGAGAAAATATCTGGTCACAGTGACTTCCCTGGAAATGAAAAGGCTGACGAGCTCGCCAGAAGGGGGTCGGAGATGAGCATAGAGCTGGCCGACGAATCGGTTCTATGTCCCATTGAGCGCGTAAAGGGAATGATTGATATTGAAGCGCTCAGACAGATGGAGGATGCCTGGGTGAATCTCTCGGGATGCCGGCCAGCAAGAATCTGCTGGCCGAAACTCGATAGAAGGAGCTCTAGCTTTCTTCTGTCTCTGATCAGGAACATTTGCAGACAACTCATAGGGGTGCTAACGGGACACTGTCCTTTTGGGAGACATGGGGAAAGACTAGGAATATCAATATGGCTGGCCTGTGTCGCTGTGGTGATGAGAATGTATAACCGACATTGGAGCATCTGCTGTGTGAATGCGAGAGTCTGGCACGCACCAAGTATCGGTACTTGGGGAAATTCTCCTTGACCAACCTATCAGAACTTGCCATGATTCTTTTATGGAGAACTACTCTCTTCATAAGGAAGAGTAATATTCGGTATCATATACGAGGGGACCACAATGGATCCGCAGTGATATCTCGTGATGGACTGTAGCACAGTGCTGCAGTCCAGCCTTCTCAACCTAACCAGCATATATATTCTCTCGGAACTCAACGTAGCAATAATTGCTCTGCAGTCAGTTCAAATTTACTCCAAACTGGCTTGGGGCTGCCACCAATGCCTGATTGAAGTTGGGAACAAGAACAGAACTAACCTCATATGGATTCTGGAGACACATCAGCTGCGAAGTTAACGAAATGTCCGAATCATTGGCGTTGGCTCGAAAGCTAGCTTCAAGGGATTGCATCCATTCTGCGGGGTACAAGCACAAACATCCGAATGAGGTAAAAATCGCAAAGTGAAATTCGTTGGGCAACAGATACTGAAAACTATTTACGCCGAAACATTCGGAAAAAAAAGTTAATAACTGAAATAAAACAGATATCAGTTCGAACCTTAGTGGAGATTCTGACTAGACATAATTACATGAAGAATCATTTCCATAGGATCTCTGAGAGTAAAATATGGAGAATTTACGATGACAAAGATGAAACACCATTTTATCTTGAATGTGAGGGACAGTCCCTTAAGTGATGTCATGTGTGATTAGATAAATCGGCCATTTCATTAACCCAGTAGGACCGAGTCATTTCGTTGAAGTTACTGATTAAAAAGAGTCGGTAATTTCCATAATTCGTTTGAATTGACACACCGACCAAAATGACTCACGAGATACTAAAAATAACATGCCGGGCGATCGGTCAGTGGTCACTAGAAAAAATATGTTCGTGTCGTACCCGACATTGATAGTCGTACAGCGTCAAGTTTCTATTCGGCTTTTCGAGTCGGTCGGTCGGTTATCGAAGCTCGCGAATAATTCCATTATAGACACTTTGGGGGAAAATGCGCCAAGAGAAAATCGAAACAACAATTTTTCTGTGTAGCTTACGAATTCAAAGAACATTCAAATTCATTCATTAACCGTGCGCTCTTTATAAATTCCAAGAATTAAATCATTATACAGTAGAACTCAAAAACTTTGAAAGGATTCTGGATAACCACGTTCGCAACAAAATTCCGCGCAATCTACTTCCGGGCGTAATGTCGGGATATTTAAGAAAAATATGAGAAAATCGATATGAAAAAATAGTAAGTTCACATTTAGGAGATTTTTCACAACATGCCTATACAAAGGGCAAGTCTGTGGATACAGCCTTACATGAGGTAGTGCTAACAATCGAAAAATCGCTCACATACAAGGAATATACTCTCGCCGCATTCCTTGATATGGAAGGCGCCTTTAATAATGTTCGTCTTTCGACTATAAAAAGCGCAGTACTAACGATGGAAGTGGAACCGAGATTTGCAATTGGCTTGACCAAATGCTACACAACAGGATCATTGAATCCGAACTGAGGCAATGTCTTATTACAAAGTCAGTCAGAGGCATTCCGCAAGGAGGAGTGATCTCGCCCTTACTTTGGCTTCTTGTAGTCAACGAAATCCTTGTTGAACTTGAGAACCTCGGAATCAAGGCATGTGCATACGCCGATGACGTGGTCATACTTGTCTCAGGAAAACATTTACTAACAATTAGTAGTTTGATGGAGACAGCACTCAACAAACTACGAGAATGGGCTGGCAACTGCGGTTTAGGGGTTAATCCCTCTAAAACTGTGCGGGTCCTCTTCACGAAGAAGTACCAAAGCCCAGTTTTTGCGTTACCAAAGATGGGAAGCGACGAGCTTCATCTTTCCGACAGCGCTAAATATCGTGGGGTTGTTCTAGACAAGAAACTCAGCTGGAAACTTAATTTGGAAGAACGCGTTAAAAAAGCGTATAACGCATTTTACGCCTGCGGAAAGTTCGGAAACAGGTGGAGTCTACAACCAAAATTAGTACATTGGATGTACACAGCCATAGTAAGACCAATCATTTGGGATAGCAGTCACTGGAAAAAAAGCTTCTTTAACTCGAGTTTTCGAGTCGGTCGGTCTTCGATGTTCGCTGGTCGGTCGGTATTCGAACGCCGGAGGCACCGTATGATTAAACTTTAGAAGGGTAACGCGCCAACGTTCGGTAGGAGGTGGGGTTTAGAGCCAAAGATCACTTACTGGATCTACACGGCTGAAGTTACGCCAATTCTTTTATACGATCTGCTAATATGGTGGCCAGTACTCGACAAAGTAACTTACAGGAATAAGTTGGAAAAGGTGCAGAGATAGGCTTGTCTTGGAATAACCGGCGCCCTTCGGAGCACCTCTTCAGAATCGCTCAACGTCGTTCTTTCTCTGACACCAATTGACCTGTTCGCAAAATACGTAGCATGCAAATGCGCCCTAAGACTCAGAGAGTCAAACCAGCTCAAAACATGTACATACGGGCACTAAATATTAGCCTACCTACAACAGGGACTACGGACTACACAGATCCTAAGCTAAGGACCCTCGTGGGTCTATGTGGGGCCTTTGGTCGCCACTGCAACCTAACCTAACGCGCCAAGAATAAAATTATTATTTTTTATATTGTCATCTTGTTCATAGGTATATGTAACAAAATTCTTTACAAACTTTTCCAGAATACACTGCCCATGAGTAGTGCAAAAAGGTCTTAATGAGAAGATCCATGAATTTTTTAAAGGTGGCTCATATTGATTTAACTTTTCGACTTCTTTTTTTTAGACGGAACTTTTTATACCCTCATGCGAGATGCTTCGCTGCATCAAAAATTTAAACAACCTCAAGTAATACAAACCGTAATTTTCTTCTCTTTTCAGACATTCGGCACAAAAACTCTAAAAGTTTGGTCGTTGATAATTCCGATAATGGTTGCAATATCGGCATTCGGCGGCTTAAGTGTTCACATCATGACATCATCGCGAATGTGTTTTGTTGGCGCCCGAAACGGTCATATGCCGTCGCTACTAGCACACATTAATATCGACAAATATACTCCGACACCGTCGCTAGTCTTCCTGGTAAGCGCATCGATCATCCAATAAATCGCCAATTGGAAGCTTCGAAACTAATACTCATTGCTTTTTTTTCTACTCTAGTGCATTTTATCATTGATAATGCTTGTTGTAAGTGATGTATACGTGCTCATTACATACAGCAGTATAGTCGAATCGTTCTTCATCATGCTATCAGTGTCGGCTGTCTTATACTTTCGATATAAGGATCCGAATATGAATCGACCGATTAAAGTAAGTAATTGTATTTTGTTTTTCGGGGTTTTATACGCCAATTTATGCTATGATTTGATTCTAGGTGCCTATTTGGATTCCGATTGTGTTCGTTATTATTTGTGCGTTTCTAATTATAATACCGTGCTATGTTGCACCGTATGAAGTCGGAATGGGAGTACTTATCACGATTGCGGGAATCCCATTCTATTATTTGGGTGTTGTTTGGCAAAACCGACCCGTTTGGTTACAAAGCATAATTGGTATAAATGAGGAGAGAAAGTCGTGTCAAGGTATTTGATTTAAATTGTTTGTTTTATTTCAGGTCGGACTACATTAGTTTGTCAGAAAATATTCATGTCAGCCAGGGAAGAAAAGGAAGACTAGAAAGGGAAATTTAATTTGCCAATATTTAGTTTTATACCACCGTGTGAAGATTTTATTTATTTATCTAGATTTTGGATATTTTATTTTCTACATGACTTAGAATCTCGGTTTTTGTTAGATGTTTTGATATTGCTTTGCTATTGGTTTTATTTAGCGATATTTATATTTGTACTTACGTGGAAACACATTACTGATAAGTCTAAAAAATATAAAGAATATGTTTTTTTTTTAAAGTATAATCCTTGTTGTATTGTTTCACTCGTTGATTTTATGGTACTAACCAAGCTAGCGAATAGTCTGGGATTGCTTGCAAGCGATTTAATGCTTCGATCTCCAGCCAATCGTTAACTAACACCTGATATGTAAAAGAAGCTGTGGACTAAACAAAGGCCTCGATTGTTCATCAGTTATGAAAACAAGACACAAACTATTTGCCTACTCTTGTAAACTCAGCCATGCGTGTGATGTCAAATATTACCCAGTCAGCGTGGGAAATATCAAAGTATTGAGTTGGAAATTTGAACTGTTAGATAGATAGAATTATGTCACGCAATTAGATCGCACAATAAGTATCAAACTACTCGATAGGTAATAGAACATATATATATACCACTTGATATTTTCATTAAGCAGGTTGCGACAAACACGGCGGCAAAACTAGTGAGGTGTGGTCTTTTTAGGGAGAGGTCCGCGGGGCACAGCTCTATTCTTAGGGAATTTCTACAAGGACAGATTGCGATCTGCACGGACTATATGATTCCAGTGATTGATTTTCAATCACCATTTACGGTCATATACCCAAGTAGGGAGGACTGGGAGAACAATAGTGTATTATGTGAGGGGGAACCCTCTGTGTATACGGATGGGTCAAAAATGGAATGTGGCGCTGGAGTCTTCTCCGAGCAGCTGAGTGCGCAAGAGTCGTTTAAGCTGCCAAATGCCTGCAGTGTATTCCAAGCTGAAATTATGGCGGTGCTCCAGGCAGCTAACATCTTGTTGATGGGTGGGATATGCGGTAGGGTATCTACATTGACAGCCAAGCGGCTTTGAAGGCACTGAAATAGGAGACTATCAAATCCCAACTAGTACAACGCTGCCGTGAAGTGCTCAAGGTGCTTTGCTGTCAGAATAGAGTACAACTTTGCTGGGTACCAGGGCATAGCGGCATACGAGGGAACGAACTGGGCGATGAGCTGAGTGGGATCGGCGTCATCCGAACTGTTGGAGGAGAGGGTTAGTCCACTGCTAAGCGGCATCAAAGCGCTTATCAGGGAGCGGGCCATTGACGCAGCGAACTCAAGGTGGGATCAGCTGACGGGATGTAGGATCTCTAGGGCATTCTGGCCAAGGCTAGACAAACATAGGTCCAGGGAAATACTAGCGTGGAATAGGGAAAGATTGCGGTTACTCATAGGAATACTGACGGGGCACTGCTTGCTAGGGAAACATGCCATGCGGATGGGGATAGCTGACTCTGACGTGTGTAGGTACTGCTTTGACCTATGTATATGCTGAGGAGGATATTACCCACATTTTGTGCGAGTGTCAGGCGGTTGCAAGAAGGCGCTTGAAGTGATTGGGCAGTCTCTTCTTCGATAGTTTGGAAGATCTTAAATTGATAGGGTATGACAAGTTGGTCGAGTTCATTAGGGATTTGGGGTGTTTTGGGGGTGATCAACTGGCAAGTTCCACGATTCTATCCGAAGGGATCGCTATGGGCCCTCTTTTGGTGCCTAGTGTGCGCTGCAGCTCAGTGTGGCGCCCCTTCCTAAAACTAAACTAATAGAACATACTTTTTTTCGTGACGATGTCCTTTCGCAAATAATCCCAATCAATCAATCCCGATATTCATCTTTTTGTTCACATAGAAAAACAAATCGAACACCTGAAACTATTATTCTTTTCATAACAAGCACTGTAAAGGTACAGCTTATGTTTCACTTTTCTTTATGTTTATCGAGGTGTATCGTTGGTGTTCTATTGAAAAAAATGGACTCCATAACACCGAACTTCCATATGATTTTCAGCAACCGCATAAAAAAAGTTGGCACTACTAGGCGTGCGAAGAAAATAAGTTACAAACAAAAAAAAAGTTGTTCATTACCGATTCGTAAGAAATCAAGCATTACCGAAATTAGGAAATATGTAATAAAATTACCAATGAATACGAACAAATAGTAGCGAAGGATGAGGGGAAAAATAAGAAAATTTATGAATTGAAAACGAAAATACCCAATACATGGAACAACAACACAAACCACAACCATTCTCTCAAGTCTTCGATATCCTTATTCATCTACTTCCTAGTCGTCCCAATTGTAACAATTCTATAACACCGTCCCTAGCTTCAAAGATGTTTAAATTGAAACACAGTCCTTGCCATTTGTATATTTGTGGGTAAGGCGTTAAATTCTCGTATTGCTTCAAAGACCGGAGGATCCTTTTTGAGTCGTTCCGTCCTACGCAAATAGCATCCGCACTTCTTATGTTATAGTTGTATATTTATTGATTCTGAATCAATTTGATGGAGTTGTTCTTGATATTAGGCTTATGTGCTGATGCATAGTTAGTTTCCGTAGCTAAAATAAAATTTCTCAGATGGTGTTAAATGAGGTAAATTATGTATGGCGTTAATGCCCTTATTCATAAGTTTCGCAATTTTTTCCAAGTTTCTTTTCGAAGTTTGGCTCATTAAAAGAAGACCATTACTTATATTGGATAGGATTAAAGCATTATATAGCAAGCTTCACTCCACTGACACCGGGAAAGAACAACAAACTCTTAACATTATATAGCAAATTCTTTATTGGGATCTGTAGGTATCCGTTTCTTTTTAATACTCCAATAATCAGGGCAATTTATTTCTCAATTTTGTTATATGAGGAGCTCAAATCCGTTTGTCAGTTTATCCCGAAACCCAGGCTACAGTCATTTTATAACGTCTCTCCAATTTATTCAGCCTACCAATGTCTTCTCCAAAGGATAGACTTAATTACTATCGGAAAAAAAATTGATGTCCACTTGGAATATCGTCGTTCATAACGTACGTGCCATGCCGTTAAATTATTCCCCACATACCACTCCAAACAAACTATCCAAAATTTCATTAATATTTTTTTGATTTATTAGTTCAATTCAAGAACGGAGATTTTGCGCAGTTAGCGTGACAACAAAAATTCTCGCAAAAAATGTTCAGATGAGTCTATAATTTTTATACTCTAGATGAAAATATAGAGTATTATAAGTTTAATCCAGCCCGAAAAGTTTGTAACGCATAGAACCGAGCCTCGGACGAAAAAAAGTTATATATTATTTTGTGTTTATTTTTGGCCAAAACCCCCAAATCCGTTTGCTGTCCGTCCGTCCGTTAGCACGATAACTCAAGAACGCGTCGACCTAGGAAGTTGAAATTTTGTCACAACTTGTAAAATGGAAAAAGTAAGGCTAAGTTCGTTAATGGGCGATATTCTTCCAATCCTTCGGGTACCTCCCATACAAGAGTCCTTGAAACACGTTTTCCCAGTTATTGCTCGAATGCTTCAAGTTAGGAACTTGAAATTTTGCAAACGTATGGTTTAAAATGATTGAATTGAATGTTCCGAATATGATGCAAATCGAATGAGTCCTTCGTGTAGCAGCCTAGAAAAGTCCTTCAAAAATGTATGCTTTTTACTGAATTCACTATAACTCCAGAACGAGTTAGAGCAGGAATTTAAAATTTTACAGGAATTAGTTTTATACCAAAACCAAGACGGAGTTCATTAATTAGCGCCATCCGTTGACTTTTTCGGGTAGCTGTCATACAAAAGTCCTTAATAAACATATTCATCAATATTGCACGATAAGTTTAGAAAGCTTTAATTTACGACTTTTTTAATTTTACAAACATTCATTTTATAATAGTCGCAGCTGAAACTATCAATATGAAAAATATCCCATGAGTCCTTCATGTAGTTGCCATACAAAAATTCTGTAAAATGTCCTAACTTACTTTATGGAACTCACTATAAATCAAAAAATCGACCACTATACAAAAGTTTCTACCTGTAAGTAAAAGGTCATGTAATAATTGCTTGTGCTCCCCTCATTCTTTTGATATATTTCCAACTAAAATATAAATCGGAGTTCAGTATTTCATCTAGAGTATCATACGATTGGCTTGCAGCCAATCGTGACTGCGTTATGTTTTTGAATAATTTTTATGAACAAAACACTTTGCTGTCATAGCGGTCTCGCTTGCAGACAATCCTATAGAACATTGTGCCGCTCTTTAAAATGTATTCCCTTAGCTTTAAATTATTGCTAAATGAATTAATTAGATTAACAACGGTTTCATGCAATGAGCTACCACAACATGTTACAGAATTAGGCCTATTCTTACGACGTTCAGTTTAACAGAAACTTTAACTGTTAGGTTTTTATATAAAACTATCGGTTAGAGATCCAGTTGGTGTTTAACTAATCAATCAAGAGCTTCAATTTTTCGAGACGAAAGTAAAGGGAACAACTAAAGGATACTTACCAAAAATATTCCTTAGTGGTACAAAAAAACAAATACGTGCTATTGAGCGAAATATAATAAAGCAGATGCGAATATTTCCCATGTCTTTATTGATAAAAATTGATCCGTTCTATTGCTACAGTTGGTTGGTTTACGTGGCAGCCCTGTCTCCTAGACAGAGCTCAATTAGCTCCAGTTACTATTTATCCGATTTCAACTTGGAACTGATCATTTCCTTAAATTGTGAAAGAATCTTGTTCTCTCTCTTTTGCCGCTCCTCCTTGCTAAACATGGCCAACGCTCGTTTCTCGTCGGCCGAATAGATTTGATTTTCCTTACGTATACGAACTGCTTCCATTCGTCGATGTCTGGGAATTGGAATTTTTAAAATTAGAATAAATAAAATAAAATAAAATAAAATAAAATTAAAATAAATAAAATAAAACATGATTCATACCTGCTTCCGCTCATAACATAGCCGACACTTTCAAATCGCTCGATTTCATCGGAGGTAAGACCGATTTCACCACGCCGTGGAATACGTTTTCCTTCCGCAATATAAGCAGCCATTGCAGCACCCTCACCCGGCAGCAGAGCATGACCGAAGTCCTTGTGTGATAGTCCGCCAGTCTGGCGAAGAGCGGGACCAACATCATCGGAACCGGCTGCATTTTTCGACGTACCGCCACCATCGTCGAAATCGAAACATTCTTTTCGTGACTTCGATGTCGACTTCTCGACCCAGACATCTTCATCATTAACCGATTCCGACGAGCTATCTTCACTGTCCGAACTCGAACTTACTTTCTTCGATTTCTTCTTCTTTCTCTTTTTGGATTTTTTCGATGACTTCTTTTTCGATTTCGACGATTTACTGCGCTTCTCCTTTTTCTTCTTTTTGCTCGCTTTCTGATTGATATCGGCTTTCTGACTCTCATCTTCGTCGGATGTTTCGGCATGCGCTGGCGATTTGGTCCAAACTGATTGTACACCCTCTGCACCAATCGCTTCTCGTTGTACGCGACGCAATTCTAGGAAATCTTCGAATTGTGTGCGTTTCGATTTGTGAAAGCTGGTGTCCTTGCGACGATGTTTGTCCTTTTCGAAGAATTTATCATGTGGCCATCGTTCGACGGGTTCTTGTTCTGGTTCGGTTGACTCCTTCTGAAATGCGGAAGAAAAAGTTAGTTAATTAAATAAACGAAAATAATAAAGAATGTTTGTGATTGGTGTCACCTATTTCTTTTTGTAAAATGTTTAAATAGATTTTTTTTATTGCTGGAGCAAACTTTACTTTCGTAATTTTGTTTTTTTAAATCACATCTCAACGCAACAACTGTACATATAAAATGGGATCTTCCAATTAATACGAGAGTTTGGCCAGATAAACTCCTAGCTGAAAATTGTAGGGAGCGAGTGTAAGGGTTGAGGGTTGAGGGTGGAGAACGGTGGAAAGGAAACAATTCAAAGGGTTTTGTAAATTGGAAACAACAGCATCACTCCAATAATTCCATAAAGGTTTTTTGCCATAACTTCAATCGTGAATAATACAAAATTTGTCAAATCGCCGGTTTAATCCCTGGGTATCGTAGAAAAATGGAATTTGTCCACCGGTTAAATATTTTTCTGGGTAACTTTAATCACTGAACCAGCGAATCACCGGATAAAAACGATAACAGGAGGTGAATAATACCAAATCAGTGGAAAAACTGGAATTACCCAGAGGTTATAAAAAAACGAAGTAAATAATATGGCCCCAAAATGTAAGACAGAAGTAAAAAAATCTGCCAATGGTCTGGGCGCAACTTTACTATTTTTCCGGCAGAAGTTCGGAACGCGTACAATTCTAAGATGCGGTGTAGGTTACTATGTGACTGTAAACCTAACAAAAAGTTCGGAAGCGGTTAGAATAGGGCCTAATATATGAATACCATGATTGGGTCATACTCCGGGATGTGGTCTAGGGGTTGAATATTAAAAATAGGTGATTATCAAACAAGTCCGTGGAAGTGAAGTGATATTCGATATCTAATCAAACCTGAGAGATATGGAAGAATTTATGAAAAAGTATATAACTTCAATACTTTACACCCCCTTAGGGATCGAATTTCAAAAAATCTTGAAAACACTTTCTGAGTATTCAAATGAAGAATCCGTAGAATAAAAATGAATTCAATATTTGAGAAGACCTAGTAGATATGATGAAAATCGTGAAAATATATATGCATTCTATTTTCACTGATAATTTTTTTTGCTCCCTTCCGAACGCCAATGGATATTCGAATTTTTTTTAAGCAAAATTACTTTTCTAGTTGATTTACATATACACACCGATTTTCAACTTTCTAGCATAAACCGTTCTATAGTTAGGAAAAACACCCATACACCCCCGTACCATACTACCCCTAAAAAAAATTATATTTTTCCAACATGCCACTACTATAGCTCTATCTAAATACCAAGTTTCAGCTTTATATCGTTATAGGTTCTCAACATTAAAAACTTTTTCCTTTTTACCCTCCCCCACCCACACCCCCCTCACCAAAACCAATTTTTTTTTCACCCATATCAAAAAAAATGTTTGCAAATGGGTTCACTATCGAAGTTCTATAGAAATTCCAAGTTTCAGCCTCCTAGCGTAAGCGGTTACTGAAATCTAGAAAACAAAATTTTTCGTCTAAAACCCTTCCCACTCCTCCCCTTCATACCCACACCCCTCTAAAAGATACCAGTCGTAGAGGTTCACCCAACCTACCCACCATAATGATAATACCTCAACGGGTTTGGGAGCTACGCGCCTTCAAACTATTTTGCGTACGGCGTACAGACGGACATTTTCTTTTTTGCTACTTTACTAGTCCTAAAACGTGAAAATACAAAATTTCAGGGTGGCAAATTTTTTTGAAATTTCAGGTCGATCACAATATTTTATTATTAAAAAATAATAAAGTAAAATGTAAAGAAAAGGTGTCGGGTCCAACCAAAAAGGGATGATATTCACAGAGTCGGTTTTCTTTCTATTAATATTTCCACTTACACTTTTATACAAATTTGTGATGTTCATTTTTCCAAGAAACCCGAAATTTGTGAACAATGTTTGATTTACCTTGAACAGATCATCGATCAAGCACAAGAAACAGTAGCTGGTGGTGACTGTGCTCGGGGCAGCATACTACCACTTTCCATGCCAAAGCTTTGGCATTGGATGATATGCAAGTGGGAAATTAAATTTTAAACATTTCGATTATCAATTCAAATTTTATATTACATATATGTGTTCTGAAATTCAACTCATATACTCAGAAATACAATTCACGTTTTCTGAATTCAAACTTACGTATTCTGAAATACAACTCACTATTCTGAAATACATTTTACCTAATCTGAAATACATGTTGAAAAGGTGTAATACCATTCAGAGAAGGAGGAGGGTCTTTTGTATTTCCTGGTGAAGAGGAATAATTCTGTTTTGCATGGGTTCACGCCCAGCCCGCATTTAGAAGCCCAATTGGAAAGAATAGAGAAAGTATTCTGCAATGTCTCGCTCAGCGTGTTGAGGTGAGACAGCGATTGCAACATCGTCTGCATAAGCAATCACTTTGCAGCCCGCCCCTTCCAGTCTCAATAGTAGTTTGTTGACCACTAAATTCCACAGAAGAGGGGAGAGCACACCACCTTGTGGTGTACCTCTGCTGACAAATCTTCGACAGGAGGACTCGCCCAGTTTTGTGTTCTCAATCCTGGATGTTAACCTCAAATTGATCAGCGCGCCAAGCGAGGACTCCACTTTCAGGATAGGAAGTGCGTCAGTGATTGCCTCTGGTCTGACGTCATTGAAATCACCCTCGATATCGAGAAAGACAACCATGATGTATTCTTTAATACTAAGAGATTTTTCAATGGAGCGCACGAGCGAAAGGCTGTTTCGACCGACCTCCCCTTCCAGTATGCGTGTTGGGATGTTGACAGCAATTGCTTGTCAATATTGTCGCGGATGTACACATCCATTAGTCTTTCTAGTGTTTTCCGAAGAAAGGATGATAGACTGATAGGTCTGAGATCCTTAGGGCAGACATGCTTTGGGTATGAAAACCACTCTAACTCCATCCATCATACAGGAATGTAGATTAGATCCAAGCAGCCTTTCAAGATAACCATCAGTCATGGCAGAATTATATCCAAGGTCTGCTGTATTTCGACAGGAATTATTCCATCCGGTCCCGCAGACTTAAATGATTTGAAGCCCTCTATCGCCCAGAGGAGCTTTGTCTCTGTTATAAGAGCGTTAGAGTTGAACGCTGCACGATCTTTTGTAATGTCTACCCACTCCGATTCAACGTGCAAGCTACCAGGGAAGTGGGTCTCCAGGAGAAGATCAGTAGTTTCCCTACTAGAGGTAGTCCAAGATCCGTCCGGTCTCCTCAGGTAGCATGGTGCGGTTGGATTTTTGGAGAGAATTTTACGGAGCCTGGATGCATCGGAAGAATCTTCTATAGCACTACAAAAGAGTCCCCAGGATTTGCGCTGCGCCTTTCTCAGTTCATATTTGTATTTACAAAGTGATCCTTTGTAGGAGTCCCAATCGCAAACGTCTTTGGTGCTCTTGACTTTGTTGAACAGTTGCCTGCAGTACTTCATAAGAAGTTCTGCGTTCCACCATGTTCCCCCCGAGTTCTGCGTTCCACTATGGCGGCTTATGTTTCCCTCTTGGCCTGCTCTCACGACAGGAGTTCGACAGAGCCTCGTTTAGGGCGCGCGTTAAGGTGGTAACCAGACCGTCGAGATCAGTTGAGCTACTCGGTTGGAGTGGCGTGGGAGTAAGCTGCTAAGAGTTTCCCTGTATTTGACCCAGTCGGTCCTCCTGTAGTTCCTAAAGGCCGGTGGGATAAGTTTGTAATCTCTCAGATTAAATTGGAGGTTACGATGATCCGAGAAGGAGTTTTCTTCAGAAACCTTTCAATTGCTGACCATGTGTGAAATGTTATCGGAAACCAGCGTGATATCTAGGACTTCTTGTCTATTCCTGGTTATAAAGGTGAGTTCTTGCTCTGTATTACATAGAAGAAGGTTAGTGCTTAAAAAGTAGTCAAAAAGCGTCTCCCCTTTTTCGTTTGCGTCGGTACTACCCAGACTGTATGATGCGCATTTACCTCACACCCCAGGATTACACCGGTATTGAGCTTACTAGCTTCAGTGATCAGATCGCTCATAATACTCGGTGGCAGTGGACCCTGATGGTCGTGGGCCAGATAGGCTGAGATCAGCCAGTGAATCTTGTTATTCAGTTCAAGGCTGACTGCGACGATATCAGGATCACTGAAACTGTGTAGCAGAAATATATTTAAACTGTTTTTTGCAAGAATGCATGCTCTTGGCTTGCCATAATTCCTTACATAGAACAGAGTATAGTTTCGAGTCTTGAGACCGGTTTCCACGTCACGCACAATCCATGGTTCCTGGATCAAGACAAGGACTTCTCCATCCCTGGCTAGACGGAGAAGTTGACTTACAAACTATCACCAAAAAAAAACAACAATTTTTCGGGAGTTTCGATGAGATCGGGTTAAGCGGTGATGAGGTAAGTACACGTTGCTGCCCGTGAAAACACGGACACACTTAGACCTAAGAAGGTCCGTTGTGTTACCACCGGATAGTTGAATCCGTTCCTACTCGTCAAACCATTTAGAGCTTGCAATGAAGCGTTGGATTCTCGTGACCTCCGTTGATTACGTCCATAGAGGTATATGTATAATGGAGATAACGTGCAGCGACTTTTTTGAAGCCGGAGGTTTTCTCGCAAAGGACCGGCGATATTCACTATGCTACTATCAGCATCTTACTCACATATATGTTAAACCCCGGTATTGAAAAAAAAAGAAACGGCGCTTTGCGATCTCCATTAGTTATATACCTCTTTGATTACGTCCAAGTGAAAACGATTAAAGGAAATTCAGCGTGGAGGCAAACGTCCAATTTAAACTACAGTGCCCTTGACAAAGTAGGTATAAAACCGAAAAACACATGCAAAAATTACAAACCTTTCGTTCCTCCTGATAATAGTCGCGTTTCCTTGCTCGCGGACTCGGCGACCGCGAATTTGTTCGCGACTTGGAACGCCTCCGATGACTTCGTTCGCTCCGGTGTCTATGTGACGACGAATACGAAGACGAGCCGTTCTTAGCACGGCTTTCACGCGGACTTCGAGACCTACTCCGACTGTATCCCATAATGAAATTTAAAATACAAACTAAAATCAATTTCCACCGCGACAATAGTTAAATTTACGTCCAAGCTCGTTCTTGTTCTCTATTCGCATAAACTGTCAAAACAATCGATTTGACGTAGGGATCACTGTTTGGTTACAGCGGTTGGGTTATTTTTTTTTAATTATTAATCCTTCAATTTTTTTTTTAATCAGATCAATTTTAAATGATCGACAGAAAGTTTAAACAGATTACAGTTTGTTTTAAACATTATATACCGCCTGTTGAAAAACTCGTTCACCATTTTCAATTTGACCAAACTTCTTTCGAACTTTTCAAACCTGCCATAAAATACCGAACGTACTCAAACCTAAAAACTGTCAACATTTGCCGACAATTGTGAATTATCAGCTGTCACACGTGGGAAAAAAAAGTCGCGCGGAGCAGGGAGATTTCAAATAAAATTCGATTGTGTGTGGGTGAATGTTTTGATAATTTTCATTGCCCGCCCGCCTGCAATTCGTGTGCTCTTACCATACTGCACGACATCGCGCTGCACTCGATCTCGATCTGTCGTCTTTTCTTATCAGTTCGCGTCGCCCGTCAGAGAACTTTTCCAATCCGAAGATAAAAATAAACATTTGAACCCGGAGGGGACTGTATTTCAGCCAGGCCAGTTCAATTTCCACCAACTTTTCGATTCGGGCACTATAAAGTCGCGAGCAGTGAACGTGTTAACACGCCAACGAAATCAATTCGTTAAACGTGTGAAAGAAATATTTTTCTTTAGTTCTTATTCGCCCGTCGTAAACAAATTCGAAAATGTCTGATAAAGTTCGCGTTTGTATCGTTGGATCCGGAAATTGGTAAGGAAAAAAAAAAAACAAAGGGAAAAATGTGTGGCGAGGAGCGTGCGTACCGAACAGTGTCCTTGTTCGTGGACCAATTTTGCAAGCAACCTTGACGCCCCGCATAAATCCCCCGCCGATTATGTAATTTTGCAAGAAGAAAAGATTGCACTCGCGTCACCGTTCGAGTGTCTTATGCACTTTATGCTAATTTTGTCGTCTTTTCACACCTTCGCAGGGGTTCGGCAATTGCAAAAATTGTTGGCGCCAATGCCGCGGCACTTGCAACGTTCGACGACCGTGTCACCATGTACGTCTACGAGGAAATGATCGACGGCAAGAAGCTCACGGAAATTATCAACACGACCCATGAGAATGTCAAGTATTTGCCGGGACACAAACTCCCGTCCAACGTTGTAAGTAGTTTTTTTTTTTTTAATTATTTTCCGTTCGACCTACACCCCGTAGCTGGCCACTCGCTCTTATATAAGCCACCAAGTTAATTACGTAAAGCGTACACATCGTTGGAAGGCCGATGCATTTTTGTGTCGGTGCACTCAAAAGATTCCGAGCGTTAAAAATACACGCGACTGCTGCAATTCGACTTCATTATTTTTTTCGCTCCAACCGAAACGATGAATGGAATTGATGAGGCGCTACAAACCTACTGGGTTCGACCTTTATAATCCCGAACTTTAGGATTATTTTATTTATTTTCGATCCACCGACAAAGACCGTGGCACATCGCGTGATTTCTGGTCAGTCCACCGTTCAGCGGCTCTTACAATCTCACTCCAGTCGCTATCACGACTTGGAACTGGTTTTTCAATGTTATCTCGCTTTCCATTTGATTCCAAACGGCAAAACGACAAGTGGGCCGTATCATATCAAGAGCGCCACTTTAATCATATCGAAAACAACTTTTTTTTTCTTAATCCATTCGACTAAACTCTTTCTTGGCAACATTTCAAAAAATTTTGGACGACCGGGCGACCTTAAATCCGTCGCTGGTGTCACGCAAAAACAATGCGAACTGATGGTAATCGACGCGACGACGGCGGTTCAATTGTCCGGCTAGACAAGTGCACGGTCTTGGTCATTATCTGTTCACTTACTTTCTGTGGATTTTAGCGTAAAACGGACAACGTGTCCGCCGGCTGATTGCTTCACAAGACCCGTGAACGTAGTGATGCGCTAATGAAGCCAAGCAATTTATTGTTGTAATTAATTGAAAAAAGCTCTGTACGATGTTTAAAATATGTTTTCTTTTCTTATCTCTAATTTTTTCGGCTAATGAATCGTCAAAAGATTGTAAACCTCTTGCGGTGCTTGGTATACGGTAAAAGTTGAAATTTTATGACAAGGTCGTACGCGAAAAAAAAACAAACTCGGAAGCATGACGAAGACGTGTTTTCATTAAAGAAAAATGGAAAGAGTTTTGAGTGATGGGTGCGTGTAACTTGGCGTGGTCAGTTGTACAAGTAGAAGAGATTATTTGTGGCTTAATTTCCGGGACAGTAGATAGCACTTTATTGAATAGAGTGGCTATAAATCGGGAATTTAGTTCAATTGGCAAATGTTCTAGGAGTTTCTTTTCGAGGACAATAGGGATTTTCTATTCTCATTTAAAAAATCTTCAGTTCATTTCTGACTCTCGATGGAAAATAGACCCATAACCATGCCGCTCTACTAGATACGATATTGGTTGACTGCCTTCACATGTCACCAGAATTTGATTGACGCGCATAGCAAATAATTTCTTAAATTTTCAAACTTGAGGACTATCCGAATGTATTCTTCAGTTCAAGACTCAATTTGCGCTGTTGCTCCATTCATTTCACAATTCCCGACTCCATTTTTCGTCTCCATGTCTTCACGTCTTGTTTGTAGATCCGAACTCAGAGCCGGTTTGAAGATCCCTTATTATGAGATGACTTGCTCGAGTTGGATAAAGGACCCACCACAAGGCAACAACACGGCGGACTATAAGGCCCGGACTACATAATCCGTTTTTTCTCCGCTCCCGAAAAAACCGATTCCGGAAAGCTTCGACTACACTTTAAACGTTCCTCTGAACCGGCCATGTCGATTGAGAAGCTACTCGAGCGACAAATTCACTGAAAAAAATTCTGGACACCCACTTATAGTCGAGCTCATGCAACTCTATATTTTCTTGAAATTCAATTCCGGATCGGTCGAAAAATTCCTGATCATCCGTTGGTATTTTTTCCGGACGCGCGGTTTTACGGAGTCATGTAGTTGACGAGCTAAAATCTCATACGTTTCTATGGGACATGGTTTTCATTCTTTCCGGGAGACGCTAACTATTTTCTTCGGAGTCGGAAAAAACGGTCCATGTAGTCCGAGCCTTACTCAAGCCTTGATTCTAATATTCGCAAGATCCTATTGATAATGAAGACAACATATTCCTCACTATTGCACAGAACGGTGTATTTCTCCATCATCCATCGAATTAGGCTGAAAACTCGTTTTTACCGGGAAGTATTGAGTGACTCATTTCGCATCTACCAGAGCTTTTATTTAAGTATGTCAATTTTTGGCCATCTTGAGGGAAGGAATGTAGTGAGCGAAGAATAGCGCTGTCGTCAATAACAGGACATCGTGTTGGGACTACTACAAACAGGAATTTTTCGTCGTTGGTCTACTGCGGAAAGTCGTTAAGTAACATTTTCAAAAAAAAAAAATACTATTTAAGGCTGGTTTACATGACGACTGCAAAAATGTTTTATTGAGCTAGCCTATTTTCAAAGGAGTAGGAAGCAACCACTGCTAAAAATGACATTCACACAAATATCGTTAATATTTTTTACTGGATACAATATCTGTTTGTTTCACTCCTGATCAGTTTCTCATTAGAGATTTTCCTTCTCCCTCACAATATCAGTGAAAATTGTTTGCGGTACCATTTAAACTCGGCCATTACTTGATGACTTTTTTTCCTGTAAAATGGTGAGGCTCATGTGGCGAGCCGCCACTGGTCAGCTTAGTTTAATCAAAACCAGTTGCATCTATTGTTCCCTTATTTTTACAACAGCTGCATTAATTTACTTATATAAGTCCTTTACTAAAATCTGGGATTCAAAGAACGAAATTTCAACCCAGTAATGGAATTCGGCCATCACTGATGACTTGTTAGTTGCCTTCACAAGTGCATTAGCGGTAATTGGACTTCATCAAATTTTTGAAGTTTCTATGGGCTAATCATGAACTGGTTGTTTTTGAACAAATAAAAAGGCAGGTTGCGCAACCTGTTATAATTATCCAATGATTTTAGACTTAGGATTTTGCGTGATTCAGCTCATTTGAATCTGCGTTTCTTTATGACAAGTGGGACCTTACCCCTTTTTTTTAAATCTATTTATAATGTGGAGTTTGGTAGAAGGCGAATGAGATGGCTGGGTAGTCTTTTTTTCGACAATAGGTCTGTTCTTCTTGCATGAAATTTCTACACTTTTTTGCACTAGATTTTCTAAACAACATTTGACGTCAAATCAATGACAGAAACTCTAACTTAAACAGTATGCTTGTTCCCCCCCCCCCCGCCACTCCCTTTTACTATTATTATTATTATATTTTTATAAAAGGCATATAAATATACACAGTTATACTTAAGCACTAGTTACAATGACCATCAGCTTTGCTGCACTGGCTCGAGATCTAGTACAGAAAAGTGTACTCAGTGTACACTAAACCTGACAAAAAGAACAGACCTATTATCGCGGATTTGAAGTGTTTAGGGTATGACAAACTGGTCAGCGGCCCACAATGTTTTGAAGGGATCAATATAGTATGCTGCCTAGAGAGCGTCGCGGCTCTTAGCTTTGTACCCCTTGCTGAACTCTACAATTTGTTTAAGGGGGTCGGTGCAAATTTCTAGCTCCCTTTTATTTCGTATGGCGAAACGCGTTCCGTTTCAGTACCTAAATCCAAGCGTCCAGTTAACTCACGACACTCAGATTTTGCACACTTATTACTTAATGTCTTTAAAATCTTAATACGTGTTCACTAAAAGGCGGGATATTTAATAAATAAGGAATGTATACAATTTTTTTTTACTGTTTTGCTTCATATTTGAAAATATTACTTCATATTTGAAAAAAGGAGATATGTTCATTTGCTCAAGAATGAAGCTGCCGAATATTACCATAAAAACATAAAAGAAAACAATCGGCCGATTTTGTGTGTGATTACTGAGAAACGTGTACCGAAAGTTGATTTTGAAAAAGTACTACTTTTCAGGAGAGCTAAATACAAAAAAGTACATGTAGTGTTATGTTCGACTTCCCTCACTTCACAGCAAAATTCGCGGCATTCCCCGTTACCCTAGGTAGGTACGGTTTTGTGCATGATGTGCAAGAATGAGTGTAGAATAATAGAATAAATCTAAATTTTTTTTTTTCATATTTTTACACCCATCTTAGTCGTTAGTAGTTTGATAAAGAGCGTAAAAACAAAAAACCTTTTTTTCTTTTCTTTACTCGATATTTTAACTATTGGATAATATGTTCCAACAATTTTAGAAGCCACCTTGAAGTATTTACGAAGGTACAGGTTCAAGATCAGGTAACCGTCGAGAAAATGTGCGGGTCGGGAATATGGCAAGATATCTTAATCCTTCGATCAAATTATAATATTTGCGAAAGCTACAAAGGGTCTGTCTAACAATGTATTGTGTTCTAGGAGTACCGAGATTAGCTGTTACAAGGCTCTACGAGCTGTGTGAATATTGTGTACGCTCGTAGTTTCAGCTGCTTTCTTATAATCTTGTTTTAGGGACTTTTTCAAACTGGCGGGAGTGATAGAAAAACATTATTTGACCTATCGACCTAAAACAAAGTTCATAGTCTAGAGTATTAGAAATTATATAAACTAAAAAAAGGAATAAAAAATTTAAACACCAAATTTAAAAATCCTTCTTTTTTATTCAACTTCGGAAATTAATGATATTTCACGATAAAATTAAATAATGTTTTCTGCCAATTAAAAAATCGCCGAAAATCATCTTTTTTTAAGCTTCTAAATCAGACTACTGCCTTACGGTATCTTTCGGTCAATAATCGGACTACGACCTACTACCTGCTGATTTTCTGGAGCATACACTTGCTTAAAAGCAGGTTAGTCTGGTAAGGAACAAACTTTTTCAAATCTATTCAGTCCAGAAGCTTCTGAAACTATAGTACCAAAATATCACTTTTTTAAAAAATTAGCCTGTTTTTTCGAGCCGTTTTTTGCGCAAATTTCAGCCTGAAAAGTTGAGAAACCGCTTAAACCATTGGTTCTTATCAGTAACTATCCGAAAATTTATCCAATTTTTTTTATTCCACAATGAGTCGGTTTGAAATTTATGTTCTTTAGGCAAGAGTTTAAAGCCTGATTATTGAGCTATGTACGTGCCCACATAGCCACAACCAGCCGGCCGCCAACAAGCACATCTCTCCTGTTCGATGAAGTAAATATTTCAAGATCAAGTACACCTACAATGTTGACTTACATCAAATGAAATGAAATCCTGTTCCCTGAAAATAAGCAGTCTACTAAATATTACGAAGTATTCCACAATTAAAATAAATTCGTTATCATGTGATATTCTGTCGGGTCGTTTATATTCATCTCTAATTGAAACTGTACCATGTTTACTTTGACTACTGCCTAAAGATGTGCGTTGCTTGCTTCCGATTTTTTTTAAATTTATCGCCTCTTTAGTTAATTATGAATTTTCTAAGGTGGCATCAACATCCCCAATGGCTTGACTTGACCTACATACTTTATTATGCAACAGTTTGCACACTTTCGAGTATATGCTAGTGCTAATTGATCATTTCACTTAAACCTCTTCATACGCACACCTTGGCTATTAGTTAAATTAAAAATTTGCAATGTAAGATTTTATTTTAAGTATCCACATGAATGTATTAATCGCAGTCATCGTAATTAATTCAAGGTTTCTGTTAATTGACCGTTCACGGTCACTGCCACACTTGGTGATTTTTGAAATCGGATACATGAGAGTGGAACGAATTAAAATTGCAACATTTGTATTTGTCGAGAAAGTGAATTTGTTCATGGTAGAACTACAATGGAAGCAACATTTTAAGAACTTGTTTTTTTTTGTTTTTTCGGCGTCAAATGACACCATCCAGAATTTTTAAAAACTTGTATTTATGTTCAGCATTATTTTATTATGCTATAAAACGATTTTATAAGAAGACAACACTCTAAAGCACTCTTAAGATCACACTTTCGACGGCTTGAAACAATTCACCGAACGAGCGAATTAAAAGCAAAACTAAACAAGCTAAAAATTCTGACTAATCAATTTCATTGCTGCTTAATGAATGAAACCTAACATATAAATGGTCAAGAAAATTTCTACGCATTAATTGTCTTGTGTATTAGCCGGTATGGCTGAGCCTATCTAAAAACTAAGTTAAAATAATGATCTGGAAATAGGTACTCCAGAAAAAGTTTTCATTTCAGATTTCTTGAATAGTATGCTACAGAGTAGTATAGTCCGCTCGTAAACAACAGATGTCGATGTTGATTTAAACAGTGAAACTGATCCAATTGCTTTTTTAAGCGAAATAATTTGTAATTCGAGGCAAAAAATACCGAGACAATTGAAAAATAGCCAAAAAAACCATCGAAAATTTCTCGAGAATAAGTAGAAAAATGTATAAGTATTCTCTATTAAGAAGTCCTGAAGAGCCACTTTGCTGAAAAATGGATACAAAGCAAAGAATGCATGTTATTGCAAAGATGGTCCTTTGAAAAGTTCTCGAAACGACATCTATGATGGGCTACTTGGACATAAGAAAGCATATTATGGCTCATATACTCTATCCACTCGCACAAAATCGGAATCGCAAAATTGCAACTAAAAGATATAAAACTGTAAGCGGTATATGCATCGAGTGCCGCTATTGACAATACAGCACTAACAAGCCTGCTTAAGGGGGTCATCCCGTGTGACTGGTTCAAATTGGCATAAATTGCATCCAAATATAGTGTAGAATAAGAGGGCGAAGTGTTTTTCGATATTCGAAGCCGTTCGGAAGTAACAAATCGGTAGACACGATATCTCGAAATCTATCGAACGAATTCCTAAGAAATTCGGTGAACTTTGGACACTTTGCAAACTAAAATAATTGTGATTCATCGAGTCCTTTTTTTGTCGAGATGAAGAAGTCGTAAAAAAACACCAAAAATTGACCATAAGAGTTCAACAGTTTCCAAAAATTAACCTTTTTTTTTACTTTATTTACTAACAAGAACATTTCAATCAATGAGACGGTAAGTCTCTACAACTTGATTGACAAAAACAAAATAATAGACAATTAACCGAACAAATATTACCTTTCAATATTTTTAGATCTGAACTAGTTTTGGAACTACGATCCAAAACTAGTTCAGACTTCACAGATTAAAATGCCGTTTGTTTTTTTTTTTATTTGAGATAAGCAGAACGCCCGCAATCGTGTTAGCCACGTATTTCAAAAATGAGTCACAATTTTGGGCTGAAAAAATTCTCAAAATGTGCGTAAATATTTCGTAAGAATTTCACAGTTGTATCTTTATTTAGTTCTCCAAAAATATTTCCAAAAAATCGTAAAAAAGGGCCTTCACATGTTATGACCCCCTTAACTAACAAAATGGTATCGAGTGTATGGACTTTATCAAAACACTGTTTCTACTGGCCTTTTCAGCAAGAGTTGTTCACCTGCCGTACTTGCAATAACTTAGTTTTCCTCTTTGATTAACAATAATCAAAATAAGGTAATTTGTCGTATTCAAATTTAAAACAGTGCTGCCAAATTGTTCTTCCTTCAACACGTAAAATCTCAAATGTTGTACATTATGCAGATCTTACCTGTTCACATCTAATTGTTTAAAGCAGAATGTGTGGATCGCTTCAAAGGACGTGGAGTTTTTTCGACACGGAATTTGAAAGATGGACAAAGGTTGAGGCTAGTGATGAACAAAAATTTTAAAATTAATTATGTAACCAATTTCCTACAATAAAATCTCAAATTTTGAAGAAAACGCTGGGATCTTATTTGTACAACCAATAAAATCTCTGCGAAGACCTTGTTCGCAGTACGTAGAACCGAACAAATATTATAACAATGAAAGCTGTTACTAGGTAGGAAAGACGAAACTAGACTTCTTTTCCATGTGACGGGAAGACTAGGCGATGCAAAATCGCCTAACCGTTGAGATAACAAGGAAACTATTTTCAAGGACGAATGGAATCTTCAGCGGACTTATCAGTGACACCCTTCATACTTAGAATATTCCAGGTTAGCTACAGAAAAGAGAAAACACCACGATATGATCCCGGAATCTAGACTTAACCATCCGGTCAAGGAAACCCTAGACAATGTAATGATAGCAACATGATTAATTTGTTTTTCCGTAGAAGTATTTCTTTGGTCTAGGCTTGCGCATTTAAGTTCACCATAGTGAGCGGTCATTTCCGATTCCCGATCCCTCGCGAACTAGTTCGTTCTTTTAGTTCACAGTTTATTACTTCAAGGAAGTTCAGTGATGAGTCGCAGTTCGAAGACAGTTCATCTAAAAAAAGGTCAGTAGATCTATTAGAAGATGACGAGCGAAAAAAAGCTCAGTAGATCAGAATTCCGAACGGCAATGAAAAACGAACTAGGAGCGGAACTAACTGGGAACTAGTTCGTTCATTTCAGTTATGGAAACGCTGTTCTAAACCAGTTTGCTCGCGAACTACACAAGCCTACTTTAGTTCGATTTATCAACCAAAAATGCAAAGATTGACATTATGTGCAGTGAGCTGAAAATAGAAATTCGTTTATCTCGAAATTTCTTCCATTCGAAAGTTTTTGGTGCTTCAAAAAAACAGACGTACAGCTAGATGCATTTTTTCGTTCAAAACTTCTTCCTCTGTGGCGAAATGGAAACATAAGTTTACGTCGACAGGATCCAAAATCTTAACATTAAGGTGAAATTTCGACCAAGCGTTGTACTATTCCATCAAAAACGTTGAAAATACCGATACAATATCACACTTTGCTTCGAAGTTGACTCTGGACTTTTGACCGACATTAATTTACTTCTGAGTTTGTAGACACACTCTTTGCTGCGTCACTTGTATATTTATCTATTTACTCGTAGTTTGCTCGAATAAATTCCTTGATAAATTACAAATTGAAAAAATTCTTTATTAAGCCTTCAGTTCAAATAATTTTCAATTATGAATGTTTATTTCTGTTCAATATAATTTATACCTTACATAATTAATCTACAACCGAAAAATTGAACTACGAACCTTTGAAAGATAACAAACATATTTACCATATTTTATATCAAAAAATAATTTCAACTTGTTCACTGATGCTGATAAAACTTGAATTATCGCACTGACTAGATTATTATTTCGTAATACAGAAAAATTGCGATAGCTAATCTTCATCATTGTTACGTAAACTAATTTGTACTGCTTTAGTGTAGAACATAAATGATACTAGCAGTAATTAAACTGCACTAGTCCACGTTTATTTATTTATTTGTTGGCATTAAGGCTTAAGGCTAACAGATTAAGAACCTTAACAAGCCTATTATTATTAATAAATTTAGTATCTATAGGTACTCTATCACATTGTAATTGAGAATATTTTCGCTTGTACAAATAATAATTCTTTTACAACGTAAATATGATTTAATTGAAGCTTATGGGTATGATTTTCGAATTTATATAGAGTCAATGTGATTCGAAAAGTAGGACAAATGGAAATAAGAACAGAGGAAGAAAATGAAATGACCGACTTGATGGCTAGGAAAGGTTCAGAAGCTGTGTTCATGGGACCATATCCATTTTGTGGGGTACCATTAAGCACAGTCAGAATGAACATCCGAATGTGACAAAAATCCCAAAGTTCCATTCACTGGGACACTCAAAGATTTTTATGCCAAAACATTCCGAAAAAGAACATCTGATTATCTGAAATTAAGCCGATATCAGGCCCGAACCCGCTGACTGGACATTGTCACATGAGGAAGCATCTCAATAGAATTGGTCTCTCTGAGACTAAAATTGGCAGAATATGCAATGACGAAGACGAAACACCGGAGTATATCCTCTGTGAATGTGAGGGTCATGGACACATCGGAATTCCTGACCATTCCTCTTCGCAAAATACTGGGCTTCATTGAAAGCGCAGGGATTGAAGAGGAATCATCATCAATGCGGGGGATGTCACAATAGGCCCAACTGTGCAGTGACAGTGTTAACCATACCAACCTCTATTTCCAATCTATCTAGGACGAATGGAACGGGCTTCCAACATTTCCCATTGAATTAGGGGCTGTAGAATTCAAACAGAATTGACCTGCTTGCTTTAACACTTGTTTGGTATTTATTTTGGATTAACACGCTTGGTACTTGGCGAGAAAAATCTTTCATAGTATACATCAATTTAAAAATTTAATTTTTCAGTAAAGATAAGGGGATGTGCTAAATAATTGTCGGTTGCCCTCCAGCTTCAGCGAAATCTCTTCCATTAAATAATACCATTCTCATCTTGATTCATTGATCTCTATATTTTGTATAACTTGTCTGATTAGTGTTTACCTTAACCACATGTTTTAATTTATGTTTGATCAAACTCTGTTTTAATTTTTCAGATTGCTGTTCCAGACATCGTCGAAGCTGCAAAAGATGCCGACATATTAATTTTCGTTGTGCCTCATCAATTTATCCGAAACTTCTGTGCCAGTTTACTGGGCAAAATTAAGCCAACGGCTACTGCTATTTCGCTAATTAAAGGTTTTGATATTGCCGAAGGTGGTGGTATCGATTTAATTTCGCACATTATTACTAGACATCTGAAGGTACTTAGCTATCTGTGGTTTTGTTTAATAAACGCAAAAAAAAAAAACAATATTTAATCTGCTCCCTAATTTAGATTCCATGCTCCGTACTGATGGGTGCAAATTTAGCCAATGAAGTAGCTGAAGAGAAATTCTGCGAAACAACAATTGGATGTCGCGATATGAAACTAGCACCGGTCCTTCGCGATATGTTGCAAGCACATCATTTCCGTGTTGTTGTTGTTGACGATGTTGATGCGGTCGAAGTATGTGGTGCTCTGAAGGTAATTGAAACTTATTTAGGTTTTTTTGTTTGTTCTTTTCATTAGGTTCTAATGTCTGTTTTATTTCCTCGGTGCAGAACATTGTTGCATGCGGTGCCGGTTTCGTTGACGGTCTGGCACTAGGTGACAACACGAAAGCAGCAGTTATTCGTTTAGGTCTAATGGAAATGATTAAATTTGTTGATATTTTCTATCCTGGTAGCAAACTATCGACTTTCTTTGAAAGTTGTGGTGTTGCTGATCTTATTACAACATGCTATGGTAAATCTTGATGCTAAACAATTGATTCTTATTGTAAATGACTGAATTGCTAATTTTCAGGTGGTCGCAACCGTAAGGTTTCGGAAGCTTTTGTTAAGACTGGAAAATCGATTAAGGAACTCGAAACCGAAATGCTCAATGGGCAAAAATTGCAGGGACCAATTACTGCCGAAGAAGTTAACTTTATGCTCAAAAATAAGGCTATGGAAGAGAGGTAGGCTTTCCCTTTCGAATTACTATCACAACGGTTTTAACAATCGATTCTTTTCAACAGATTTCCATTATTCACGGCCATTCATAAGATCTGCTCAGGTCAACTGAAACCAAAAGATCTTATCGATTGCATACGCAATCATCCCGAGCACATGTAAGTTAAATGATCATAAAACATTGTTAAAATTTTCTTGTTTTCATTTTCTTAAATTTTATGTAGATAATAATGGCAAAAAAAAGTTGTTGATAATTAGAGAGAATTTATATCGTGCCATTTTAATGTTTATTTATTATTATTTTTTAAAGTAGTGGTACTTAATTTTCTACTTTAATTCCCGTTTTAAATTTTAAATTGTTAATTTTTTCCGTATGTAGCATGTTCTTTTTTTTATTATTTGTTTTATTGACACTATACATTTCGTAAAACAAAATTAATTTTTTTTTTATGTCTTAATGCTTGATTAAACTTTATCGTCTTTATTAAGTTGTCCGCCCAATTTCGTGTGTATCATTGTCACGCGACTGGAACCAGTTGATAAAATAAGAGAAGGTTTTTGAAAATTACACAATTAATATTTGCTATTTGTCTGCCTATAAAACACAATAATATGCAAAGATCATAGTCCAAAGTAAATTCTGATACGCTGCTGGCGCAGGTAGACACTTCTCCATTGAGATCAGGAATATAGAAACCCGTATAGAGAAACTCGCCAAATTTATCAACCTACCAGGCTGCAGTAGCGTCGTGAAGGCTTGCACTGGTTGATACTCTTCTTTAGGTATTGTGTTTTTTACAGGCTGACTTCGTCAACAGTTTACGAATTAATTGTAAATTCATATCCATGGGTAATTCTCGGTGCTTACAAAAATATAATGTATTTGTCTTTGTAGTCGTGTTTTCACTTTTCGAAATTGATGAATACTGCTTCGATCATATTTTTCTGAGATAATTATTTACGTGATAAAGACCTGTATCGAAGCTGCGCAACGTTGTACAGAAAACAGAATATCAAAGGTGTGAAGAAGACTATCTGTTACATGTGTGTGACACTATGGAATTGAGGCTGAAGAATACTTCCCACGCTGTCCTGCTTGCCGCAAAAATTGTAAATAGACACATTCGTGACTTAAAGCGGAAAATTATGCAAGACACAAGAAACGGTGCCCCAGATACCGATTTAACAGCAACGACTTTTCGATATCGCACAAGATCGCAACTGACAACGGGCTTTAACATGATGGCCTGGCTCTAATGCTTTTCAATTTGACATTCGAATATGTTGTTCGGAAACTGTCCGTTGACGCCAAGGGAACACTATGATTCAAATCCACATAACTAGATGCATATGCCGACGACATAAATGTACTTGCAAGATCCCTTTAGAGTCTAAAGAAATACTTATTTGTAACCCTTGACTCGAAAGCAAGGGAAGTTGGACTACGTATTAACGAAAACAAAACCAAAATCATAACACAAACTAGGAAAAACAAGCCAATCAGACAAAACATTACAGTAGTAGACTTAAACCTAGAAAACGTAGACAACTTATCTTATCTGTAGGTATATCTCGGAGCAAACATATCAAAGGATGGAAGCGAACCCCTCGAAATTAAAAAACGAATAATGATAGCAAATCGGAACTCCCAATAATTAAAAACAAAAATGTGCACAGAAAAACAAAGCTTAAACTGTACAAATCAATAATAAGACCTGTGCTATGCTATGGCAGCGAAACGTGGACATTGACTCAGTAGTCCGAAAAATTAGTTAACGCCTTTGAAAGAAAAATCCTCAGAATAATCCTCGGACCTGTGAGGAGAGACTCGATCTGGAGAATACGATACAATTGAGAATTGTATACCATCTTTGATAATCCTGAAGTATCGATCCTCAAAAAGCTACATTGGACTGGTCACGTGGAGTACATTGGACTGTTCACGTGGAGCGGAAGACGGAAGAATCCCCAAAGGCACACTAAAGGAAAAAGTTTATGGACAAAGACTAGTTGGAAAACCACGAAAGAGCTGGGAGGACTCTATTGACGCAGACAGCAAATCAATAAGCAATAAGATGCAGAATTTGGAGGACGCGGTCACTGAACCGAGAAGGCTGGAGGCGGCACATTCAGGAGGCTAAGGTCCGCCATCGTGAGTAAGTACGAGGTAGATTTTGTACTGAAACTGTCTACGCTGTATGCACGGATGTTGCGTGCGCAATGGCCATAAGTTCCTGTGCATATAAAGCTCTCTCACGAGAATTTGGCTACTATTCGAATGAAAGAGAATTGTTTCAATATATTAAATTTTTGGTTTGACGATTCGAATCGGTCAGTGCAAAGTTGAAAGTTGATAGTCTGTCGGAGCTCCTAGTTTCAGAAGCTCAGTTACATCGTTCTATAAGTTTCATGTCAAGTTGTTAGATTTAGAATTACAACCGCAGCAAGCTGGTACCCTTTGCTGTGCATGTAAATACAATTCTGAAATTGAACTAGATTCAGAACTGGCTTTGAGTTTCAACTCCCAGCGACAGCGTACCTTAAGCGGGAAGAAAATGATCGGTTATGTTGTTCCAAGAAGGGTATATAGAATCGTAGATAATTCTTATTCAGATCAAAGATTGCCCACATGATTTCTACTACTTTGTTGTACAGACTACCGCATTCTTGCCTATTGAGTTTGATCAGTAAACTATTGCTCCGCATTGTTGGTTCTACCCATGGATATACATATAAGTAGTGGAGATGGCGAGCAGCGACTGTTTTAAAGCCGGAGGTTTCCTCGCAAAGAACCGGCGATATTCACTATGCTACTATCAGCATCTTACTCACATGTATGTTAAACTCCGGTATTGAAAAGAAAAAAAGCCCAACCTTTAAATATTTCACTGCCACCGGGCACGAAACGCTCCATACAAAAACGTTCGATTAAACTTCAAAATGCTTCAAAGGGTTTTATACAGAAACGGCGTGCTACAATCTCCGTCATTTATATCTCTATGGTTTTACCATATCTCAATGTGCGATTTTCCTACCCATAGAAAGACAACCGACTTTGATCCCGCCACAAAACCTGCCAAGAGAATAGAATCATTCCTGATACTCATGTACGATTTTTGAAGAGATGAATTAACTACTTAGGGAATGGAATGTAAAGCGGTTTGGCTATCACTGCAAAACTGAAATATACTTACCTAAAGATAAAGTGTCAGTCTCCCAGTTTATTCCAGCTCCAGACCCGACTTCAGTCTGCAAACAGATTCCCTGAGCCATAGAAAAGTACTACTCGATTCGTAAGCAAGTTTTCAAATTTTAATAACTACCTCACTAAGGCCCGGACTACATGGTCTACATGGTCTCCGATTCCGGAGAGCTTCGACTACACGTAAAACGTTCTTCTGAACCGGTCATGTCGATTCAGTAGCTACTCGAATGACAAAATCGCCCTCCACAATTTCGGGACACCCTCTTGTAGCCGAGCGCATACAACTCTGTATGTTCCTGAAATTTATTTCGAAAAATTCCTGATCAACTGTACAGAGAAACCATACGCGCCGTTTTCCAGAATCATGAAGTCGACGAGCTTTAATCTCCTACATTTCTATGGGACATGGTTTTCATTATTTCCGGAAGGCGGAGTCTATTCTCTCCGGAGTCGGAAAAGCGGTCCATGTAGTCCGGGCCTTAAGTACGAAATATAGTGAGATTTATTGCTATAAGGTCTTTTGTATGGCTTCCGTGATTTCATTCTATTTACTGCATATGCGTGCAAGACAGTGGTACAGCCTCTGTAATTAATTATAGTCAGTTAAATCACACCATGTAATCAAACCGTCGTCGTCATCATATAGGTAGAAGAAGTGGTGTGCATTTTTAGCATACATGTTGCAAAACTGCCGACTTACGTACCAGTTTTAGTACGAAGTATCTATTTAGGCCGAGATCTATTCAAACAGAATCATCTCTATCTCTCACAAAAAACCGAATTAAAAATTTAATTTCGGTGTAAGCCACAAATCACCGTTCGATACTAATCAGTTTAATCAAGCATTTAGAACACTACCTACCCAACTCTCTTTAATTTTCGGCAAACAAAAAAAAAATTCTAAATAATTTTACGATTAAGACTTAAGCCAACAAAACTTGTGTACTTATTTTTTTTTTTTTGTGTTACAAATAAATCGATACTCTCCGTTATGCACTCATAACTTGTACTTGTATAGTCATTATGACAAATACTACACCAAAACATATCATAAAAATAAAAAAAATAAATGTTATCCTGTTTCACACGTGTACATTAAATAGATCAAAAATATTTTAAATGTTACAAAAAAGATTAACTAATGCAATCAAACAGCCAACGACACTGTTTCGATGTTCGTCTTTGTCGTCCATAATTGTTCAAAATTGATTTTTTAACATTATTCGCTTTTTTCTTTCCATTCATTTAATTAATAAAAGTGCTAAATATTCGATATATTTTTGTTATTATGTATACCTACATGCAATCTACATAAAAAGTGATAATGTAACTTAGAAAATGAGAAAAAAAATCAACTTGCCGCAATAAGTTCTAGATCATTTTTTAAGATATCAGTTTGCTTATTCAGCAAAATCATCCTAAAACGAATTATAGTTACTTGTGCAATAAATTATCCGTTCAAAAACAATAAGACCTGATATAATTAAGCGTACACAAAAATAGCAATTATAGTTGCGTTTAGTGTTTTTTTTATTTTCTATTTGTTTTTTGTTTTTCAATAAAATTAAGGGTGGTAAATTGATGTAATGCATTTACTGTTAAAAAAAATAGATTCAATAAATATTCTTGTTATGTAACTAGATATTCTAAATTTTAATTGGTTATGACGAGATTTTCGTGTGTAGTTATTCAATAAAAATTTAAAAAAAAACTGTTATAACTTTAACAATGCTCTTTTCTTTGTATTGCAATCACGTCATAAACATTTCAATTCGCTCATTTACATACGTAGTTATTTCTTTTTTTTATCAAGCTTTCAAATTAAATTTTTAATTTGCTTTATTATTTCATTTATAATTTTTTTTTTTTTGTTTCTTACGTCGTTGTATCACTGCATGCCATAATAATAAATTAATCTATTGTTTTCTATCATGCTACTCATACAATTTCAGATATGAACCAAAACGGTTACTTCTTACTAACTGAATATTTTTGTTTTTACCATATTCAATGAATTATTCATTTTGTTATCATTTCTTTTTTATTTACATAGTCTTTCACGTATTTATCTTTAAAATAAAATTATTGGATAAAAGAATCGAAAGAAAAATTTCATATTTTATGTGGTTTCAAAAACTTTTTCATTTGTAGGAACTGTACACATGTTGCCAAACTCTAAGAGTCTTCGCACGTCTTGTGGATGTATTTATTTTAATTTTGTGGATTCTACTACACTAAAAACCAATAGATACATAATTCATTCCAATTATTCATTTTCTTTAACAATTCAGCATTTATTTTGAACAAAACAAAAAAAAAACTCAACGGTTGGTGCTGTGAAAAGTATAAATAAATAATAATTATCATTGTTTTTAATTAATTATAATATCGTTTAATGTGTCGCCAAAAAAAAAGAGAAAACTTAAAAAAATATTGTGAATAGCTAATCATAAATTTATTTGGAATTGTAAAAATATAAAAAAAAAATACTAAAAGAATTGGTCTAATCGTTTTACGTGTTTTAAACTTGTTTTCGTTATAAGTATCTGGTCTGATACAGAAAGTACATTCAATCATCTGCAAATATACACATCATTAGTTTTATAGTTAGTAGAGATAGTAACATCCTCCTTCCCTAGTGCTAAGAAGGTATTTGTCATTCTTGACTCCGCCATAAAAGAAGTCAGGGTTACACATCAACGAAAATTAAACAAAAATAATGACGCAAACAATTGCGGAGTATAATTTGGAGAGTGTGGACAATTTCATATATCTTGGGACTAATCAGACGGCACCGAAACGGACGAAATCAAACGACGGATCATGCTGGCAATAAAACGTGTTATTCTGTACTTCCAATAATGAAATCCAAGAAAGTGCACAGAAACAATAAGCTGCGAATATATAAAACTATTTTACGATCTGTGCTCTGGTATGCAGCGAAATGTGGACATTAACGCGAACTTCCGAAAAAGCAGTTAACACATTCGAAAGAAAGGTTGTACGAATTTCCGAATCCGTAAAAAATGAAACAGACTGGCGAATAAGATACAACCATGAGCTGTATCAACTCTTCAAGGAGCCAGAAGCTTCAACGTTCATCAAACTACGTAAACTGCAGTAGGCTGACTATGTAGAGCGGACGAAACACAGAAGAAACCCCAAACATGCTCTTAAAGGCAAAGCGAGTGGTAACAGGACAGTAGGCAAACCACGAAAGCGATGGGAAGACTCGGTTGATGAAGACAGCAAAGCAATCTTAAAAAATAGCTGCTGGAGGACGCGGTCTTTGTATCGAGACGACTGAAGGCGAAGACTTCAGGAGGCCAGGGCCCATTGATGACGATGATGAGAGATAGTAACAAAAATCACAATTAATAATTTCGCTAAACTGGAAAATGATTGAAAACGAAAAGAAAAGGTAAAAAGGGTGTGCACCAATAGGACAAATTAAAATGTAATTGGAATGAGTTGTTTTTTTTTTAAGTTCACTGTACTGTTAACCAGTGAACTGAAAACAAGCCTCTTAATATAAATTTAACTAAGTCCGCCTCTCACTCGGTTATATTTGACGAACTTGACACTGAAACCTGTTTTTACTGGAACTCTTGACTTCAGACAGAATGTAACAATTGCGAAGTATTATATAATTTAGAGAGTGTGGACAACTTCGTATACATTCTTGGGACCAATCTAGCAAAAGATGGCAATAGAACGGACAAAATCAATCGACGAATCATGCTAGCAAATAAAATGAATTATTCGGTACCTGCAATAATGAAATCCAAGAAAGTGCACAGGAATAAGCTGCGAATATATAAAACTGATATGAGACTTGTGCTCTGTTATGGCAGCGAAACGTGGGTGGACATTAACGTGAACTTCCGAAGAAGGAGTTAACGTATTCCAAGGTCTTTCGAAAAATTTTGGGACTTCTGAAGGATATAGAATCGTAGCCAGCAATCCTTCATAACTCTATTGCCTGCTATAAGATCTTTAAGCAGTGTAATGTGTACTTAACATTCAATGTTGTAAAAGTATCGTCAACTTGATGACGGTGTCTGATCGGGAATTGAAGGAAGTGAGACAACGAAGTAATTAAAAGATCGGTCAACGAAGTGCGGTCACCATTTCGATGCGAATAGATAACTGTGACTGGTATAGCAGTTCAAATAAGAACGACTCTCGAGGAAAAGTGACTTACTTACAAGTCTTTGACAAGAACTGTTTATTAACTCCCACGCTAAATGACGACAAATAATTTTCGAGAATGGGATTGGGTTCCGGACTACCAGTTCACTTAGCTGTACGCTTAAACTTCATCGATAAAATGCGAAACACTTTTAAACGATAGCTTCTTAACACATTCATATTCGTTGATTTAAAATAGAAAAACACCAGCTCCATGATTTGCCTGAAGAAAATTTAAAAAAAAAATGGGTCCATTCTTATTGAAAACGTCTTTGAAAATTTGACCTTCACTACTCTATCTTCCTCCGATATTTCGTCGATGCTGGAAGGAATCTATCATGTTCAATTACTCGGGTAGGACGAATTCGATCAATGAGACTATGGGTGCCAGAGAGTTGCACATGGAAATTTGTTAGATATATGCCCTCAAGATTGTAATGGCGCGAACTTCCTGCACGTTTCTTTCCTCCGATGGGAATTTTCATAGGGGTATCAAGGTACGAGGATGGGGGTGGTTTTTCATATTTCAGAACCGTCTTATGCTAGAAAGTTGAGACTTAGTATCTATATGTAGATATGCTACTAGAGCAATTAAAACTAAAAAAATCGGCCAACAGTCTGCGCGCAACTTTATGATTTTATGGGTTGGAGTCCGAAACGTGTTTAATACTGAGATGCGGTGTAGTATACTATGCGACTGACAACCTAAATAGTAATTAGGAGGACTTTGGAACGTTATTTTTTAGGTTGTCAGTCGCATAGTATTCTACACTGCATCTCAGCATTAAACACGTTTCGGTTTTCTACACATAAAATAATAAAGTTGCGCACAGTCCGTTGTTGCTGTTTCTATTGTTTTTCGATCCGATTTTCTATAGTAGGATTACCTTCAATCAATAAACAAAATCATTACATTGCGACAGTGTGCTGCAAGCTTTAATCATTGCCAATGGGTTACTAAAAACAATTACCATGTTGGTGTATCAGACCAGACAGACTCATTTCTCTTGCGATACGCGTAGAAAAAAGAAAGTTCTTGCTTAACCACGTAATATAGTCGCACTATTTAATTTATATGCACCATGCTGTTTTTTTTTTATTTTATAATAATAAATTGTCCATTTCTCATTGCACGATGCCGGTGAGAATATAGTTCTAAGCGCTCATGGATTCTTGATTTCTCTAAAGCTCAATTTTATGTTTTTGTTTTTTTTTAAAAAAAAAAAAACCTTTTTACTAATCAACTAAATTAATAGCAATTAGTGATTCTGCATAGCATTATACACACAGGAGCTATTAATGTCATTGCAGTAGAATCTTTAAAACAGATTGCAAAACAAAATTGGAACTATTTAATTGGAAAAGGACACGGTTTCCTCTGTACGGCACAGACAAGACCAACATATCGTCGCAATGAAAGACGTCTGCAACGTTTCTTATAACTTCTTTTAAGGCTCAGTAATGGTTACAACATACCAGTTCAGATTTTAGTGAAAACGTAGCTGAAAATGGAACACTGTTTTCTTTTCTTCAAACCAAGTTTTCGTTTTATTTTTGAAAACGTGTGCTTCTACATTGTACGCTTCCATCAATGTGCTCGGGATAGGGCAATGTTTGTCAAGCTTGTATTTGATGTCGACTAGCTAGAATATTGATGTAGCCTTTTTGGGATTTTCTGTGTCAAGATAAGGATACGAACTTTATTTGGTGTTCTTCAACTCATGGTAATTGTGGTGTTCAACTCACTAAAAACCTTAACTCATTGTATTCACCATACTAAAACAGAGTCGTTGTTAAATTGCTCATGGATATTTTTCTAACAAAATCGTGTGGACAGTGAACTAAACTAAAAACAATTCGCAATATTGTTAATCAATTATTTGTTCCAGAAATTATTCTCAGATATCATAAGAACACACTAAAAACACACTCAAACACATTATTCCCAAAACAAAAAATTGGCTGACAAACGCACATCGGATTCCATATATTACGTTATGTTTTTCCGTTCCGTATGTATTTTTATCATTATAGTTTATTTTTGTATTTTACAATTTTCTTTTATTACTCTTTACACATACTTTTTTTCCTATCGATGACAAATTTACTCGCTATTTTATTTTCTACTATACTCAAATATTATTTATCTTTTATCTAGGCAAAAATTCTAGTGCACAAATGTTCAAAACAAAAATTAGCGCAAATTTTAACATTATAAAAAAAAATCGGCCGTATCCTTCCGAGTTGGATAGACTCTATCAATCATTAAACTGCGACCCCGTTAGGTGTTTTAAAATAAAGAAAAAAAAATTGTTCTTATTGTGATAGTTTCAACGATTTTATGAATCTTAATGTACCTTGATTAGATATTTAAATAATAAAATGAAAATAATCATACGTATTTTAAAAATGTGGCCGTTTTATTTTGCTAGTTAAGATTACTTTGAATATAGAAGACTCCTTGAAAGGGGAGGGTTGAATTACAATTTTTATTAGTTGATAATCATCTCTCTCAATATCAAAAATACGATTTTCAAAACATTCGATTTGTTATCTTTCGAGCTCTCGTCAAACTAATGGTGATTTCTTTTCTGCAAAAAAATGTGACCCGTTTCTGTCCTCAATTTTTTTTCTAGCAGTTCCGCTGTTCTATTCTGAAATTTTTTTTGACCTGCTAGAAAAAGGGGTTTGAGTCCGTGGCTAAAATTGACCTGACAACTCGCATTTCTTGCCCCGAAAATTTCGGCGGTGCAACTCCTTTAACCTCAAATGTGCGTAAGAAACGATGAAAATAAGAAAAAAATATCCTACGACAACAGCGGCAAACGATTTAAAAGCATAAATTAAACTGTCCAACGGGTCATACGGTAATTAGAAATCATACGGAGTGTAGTGAAAATTTATTTAAATTTTAATAATAGCTTTTTGACCTGAAAGCGTTCTATTGTAAATTGACCTGTCGGACGGAACTGTCAAAAAAGAGGGCAGAATTGCAATAATTTTGCATCTTTACAGGTCACATTTTTTTCAGAAAAGAAATCACCATAAGGCGTGACCCAGCTATCGGTGTGTTCTTAAATTACCGTTTTTTGCACCTGGCAACACTAATGTCATTTTAACTATGACAGAAATTCAGTATCATATCTCCGCTGAACGAAATGAGTCGATTTACGCTTAAACAAAGCTGGGAAATATTAAAAATTTATTTCCAAAACGAAGACAATTGGACCGAAATTGCATGAAAATTTTGTACGAAATTCGGTTGAGAAAGTGCACCTTCAGTCAATTGGCCACCAAGGAGCTGCGATTTGACACCTTTGGTTTTTAATTTGTGGTGAGCCGTGAAGGACAAGTGTTATGCGGACAATCCACAAACAATTAACCATTTGAAGGCCAACATTGAAGCAGCCATTGCCGATAGAGCCGCAAACAATCCAAAATGTGCTTCGAAATTGAACCGACAGAATGGCCTACTGTAAGCCAAGCGATTTGAATGAAATAATTTTCCATAATTAACCGGAAGGATTGTACTTTCAAATAAAAAAAATTTGGAAAAATACTAAACGGTTTTAGTTGGGTCACGCTTTAGACAGTTTCGTGTCATCCTTAAATTTCTTACCAAAGAAAAATGCCAAAGATTATCCTGGATAAAATGGGTACAGTTTACAAAGATTTTTGGGGTTCAAGAAGCATGGTAAGGTGGTACAGATTTTCAAATAAGGCAAAACGAACGTGATCCTGGATCGGGAAACTCGGGAACATGACTCAAATTTGCACTATACGAGTCTCTAGAATATTTTCAACGCTTTAGATACATTTTCGCACTGTAAGATTTTTGCACAATTTTTATGATCAAGTTTTAAACAAAACAGATGCTGGAAACGAAATTTGGACTTCGCATTATAGCCTGAGCTTAAACAGGAATGCCATCAGAACCATTCTCTCCAAACTGCCAAAATCGAGAAGATCATGACTACAATCCAAACAACAGAATATAACCCGACAGTACCATGCCAATTTGCTGCAACAACTAAAAAAAACTGAAGGGAAAGAATTGAACCAAGGGAGAGTTACACCTGTTGACAAGAGTATCATTGTAATGGAAACCCTACGTAAATACGACTTCCAAAATATAGATTACCGACCACTCCAGATGTAGCACCAAGCAATTCTTATTAGTTCCCAGAAATAGATTTTTGACTCGTTTTGGTTCGAAAAAGTAAGAATGTTGCTTTAACTGAGATAGAAAAGATCTAGGCAGTGTTGAAAATAATATAAGGTATTTTTTTTAACTCTTTCACGTAAGACATAAAATCGAAAACAAGATATCCTCCAAAATTGCTAATGAAATCTGAAAGTTTGTCGTAAAAGTAATCAAGATACCAACAACACTTTAATTGGGATATCAAAATTTCCACCATTTATAGCTAAACGTAGACGAAGAAATATTCATCTATTGAAACAGACCCTAAAATACTAATGAAATCTCGAACCATCGGCAAAGAACTACCACCTTGATCAAAAAGTTCCCGGAATAACCACCGTGTGGCGCTTTCATTCTTCCGATTTGAGTTCTGTTTTTTTTGTTAAGTTGGTACATCTGTTAACACATTCCCTCTAAATCTTAGCGTCATAGCTTGACATTTGCAAAAGTTACGTAGCCGTAGCGATTTTTTACAATTTTAGAAATGGATTTAAATTTGCAACAACGAACTTGTATTAAATTTTGCGTAAGAAACGGATTTAATGATGCGCGAACGTTGGAAATGTTGGAAAAGTGTTTCGGCAACGATTCTCTAAAGAAAACGGTCGTTAACCAGTGGCACGAGCGGTTCAAAAGTGGTCGTGAGTCAATCAAAGATGATGAACGCAGTGGAACATCATTACAACGGTGTAGTGCATCATGAACTTTTGCCAGAAGGCCAGACAGTAAGCAAAGAGTATTATATGGGCGTTATGAGACGTTTCCGTGAAGCAATTTGCCGAAAGAGACCAGAATTGTAGGCAGAAAACTCGTGAATTTTGCACCATGATAACGCACCGTCGCACAGTGCCATCATTATTCGTAATTTTTGGACGAAAAAAGCAACAAGTACCATCCAACAGCCACCGAATTCACCTGATTCGGCTCCCTGTGACTTCTTTCTGTTCAATCGAGTTAAAAAAACCACTACGGGGAACGCGTTTTAGCAGCCGAGAGGAAGTAATGGAAAAATAGCAGGGAGCACTGATGGTCATACCGAAAACCGAATATAAAAAATGTTTCGAGGATTGGATCAGGTGCTGGCATAGGTGTGTTGCAGTCGATGGGGATTACTTTGAAGGGGACAATATAGATTTAGATAAATAAACTTGTATTTTTAATTTTCTCAATAAATTACGGAAACTTTTTTATCAAGGTGTATTGGTTTTTTCAGTGGAAGTCAATTCCACAGACAAGCTATTTTCATATTCAGATAAGGGAAAAGTGAATGAGATTCGTCGCACCAGCTTTTCCATGCATCGTTGAAGACAGGACTTGAATATAATCAGGATACCGACGAATTTAAATAAATCCTACTTCATTATTCATACTGAAGTTAAGTTAGCTGAATAAACCTGGAAATAGGGTAGATGGTTGATTGGGATTGTCTGTTGAAGTTCATCGTTTGTTGTGAAAAAGCACATTGCATCCGGTTTTGGGTCTCGCTGCAAAGGTCAATCCCTTTCGTCGATTCTTCCTTCCGTCAGGGCTAAAGTACACGGCATCAGCTTAAGAAGCAGTAAGGCTTCTATAGGCTCTACTAAACTTAGTAATCTTTATATATAAAACAAGAATGTATGTGTATGTGCCTATTTTATTTTATTTTATTCACCCGTATTGTGAATGTCGCGCTCACGTCACTTCGATGCCGATGCGAAGTGTCACGTCGATCGAAAAAAGCGATTGTATAACTCCATCGACGTGACTCAATGGCATTGCCATATTGATATGTGTGTATTAGCTGTAAATTGCGAATTTAAGGTTTTGTATGTCTTCGTTTACAACTATGACGTTATTTTTATGCAATATCAAATCCTACATTCAAATTTAAGATGCGGATAATGCTTTTTTCTAAGGTGGAAAAGCTATACATCTTGTTCGTCCCATTTTTGGCTCTCACTTCTGCTTGCATCTCGTGACGGTAGTCCCAAAGAATTTTACAGTGCCGAAAATTGGAGCCGTATTTCTTTAATGTGTGTCGATCTACACCACTTTTAATGACGATTACTTGTTGCGAATCCATCAAAATAAGGAAAGAAACATCTTTTTGTCAAATCTATACTTGCATTTTTGCATCAACGTTAATTTTCTTCAGGCGTCACGGACTCGGAATGTCATCGACGAAAAATGACGATCAAAGTGACAACGCTCGATGACAATCGACACTCACAATCGCCTTTTCATGCGCCGATATCGAATCGTCATCGAAGTGACGCGACGTGACAATCACAATACGGTCGATTATGTCGGACTACTGCCAAATGAATTTGGGAGAGCCTATGGTAGTCGCACTCGAGACTTAGAAGTCCATATGGCGTTTATACATTATACATTTTAACAATAAATCGAAAAATAATGAGTTTAAACAATAACTAATTTGGGACATGATATAGATGGGAGGTATGTTTTATATTTGTTTAAGAAGGTTAAGGTTGTTTAGGAGTTGAAATAGGGGAAGTTCTGTCAATGGAGGGACATCATGTTTAAAGAAGGAAAGAGTAGAAGGACATTGAGTTAGGATATGTAGGACAGTTAACGAAGAAGCGCAGTGCGGGCAGGAGGGAGGATCTGTTCGTAGATTTTGATCAAATTTTTAGAAAACGTGTAGAATAGTCCCGCGATAGTTCCTGTGAAGTTTGGTACCGATCGAATCAAAAACAATTGTTTGTTTGTGACATTTTTCAATCTTTTTCGCGATTTTTGAAACCTAGTGTTCTAATTGTATGTTTGTTTGTCCCGTACGCTTTCCAATACCATTTATCTGATTACGATGATATATTGAGCGGTTTATGCGTGGAAAAAATCATTTTACAATTGGTGGAACGAGAGGTTTTTCAACATTTGAGTGTATTTCATATGATTCAGCTAATTCGTTTTCGGTGTATTAGTTATTCATTCCTATTTCTAAATGGTAAAGTTGGACGATGAATGTTGGATAAGGGATGGAGGATGATGGATGGTGGATGGGGGGTGCTGGATAGAGGGTGGAGGAATGGGAGCAACGGAAGTAACGGGAGAAATGGAAGCAACGGAAGAAATGGAAGCAACGGCAGAAATAATAGCAACAGGATGAACGCAAAGAAAAAAACGGGAGAAATGGAGGTAAATGGAGAAATAGAAGCAACGGGAGAAATGGGAGTAATGGAAGAAAGTGGAGCAATGGGATCAACGGAAGCAATGGGATAAAATGGAAGCAACGGGAGTAATTATAGTATAACACCAAGCAAACGTGATCGTAGCCCCGGTACGCGGCTAGTAATAATAATAATAAGCCCTTTTCACTGTTATCCTGGACGTTCATTAAAAAGTGAAAAAGGAAATGAAATAACAAAACTTTTCAAAAACCAGTTCTAGGGGGTGTAGAAGTTGTGCCTGATGCTACGTAAATCGGTCTTGAACAATTTCACAAAATTGTAAATCAGTTTTGAAAAATTTCTCATAATAAATAAAAACGCAGCCTTGTTCTCGTACCCACTTATGAAAAAAAAACTTTAAGATGTGACTTGGCTGCAATAGCATAGAAATGGAATTGAAATTTAATTATTTGGACCCTAAAATTGTGCCAAATTATAGAATAAAGAAAGTTGAAGTAAGTACAGGATTCCGAACCTTTCCTGAGGCCATACAATGCAAATTAATACAAAATAAACACAACTAAAATGATCAACTTTGTCTTCAACATTTTTTTATTAAAATGTTACTATGTTCGAATTTCTTAATCTAATTATGGTATCCTTAGGTTCTGTACAATAGTTAACATATCGGATCACTTTCTAAATCTTAAATCGAATACAATTTTGTTTCTTTAAGAGATGGCCCCGATTCAATTTCATGTACAAAGTATCTGCTATCTATTAAAGATCCTTTCAGAAAGCCGTTATTAAAATCAACAGCTGTTATAGTTTTTCGTCCTTCAAGGCAAAGTTTCGTTACTTCTATACATGATCCATTTTTACAAAAAACCCGAAGACATTTACCGCCTCTATGAAATTCAACAAATCCAGCCTTCTTATTCTGGTCGATTTCCGAACAGTTTCTTATTTCAATTAGTTTTACAGTTTGATTTTGCCATTTCGTTGTCAGATGTTTGTAAGAGTATAAAGCTCGATACAAGTTGAATACTTGAAGTGCGCTTAGATCATTCCAAGCCACGTCGTATATTTCCGATGTGATTTTTGGGGCTGAAAAAACATTTAATAAACTTGTGATTTTATGGCTTTAAAAATTCTTTACCGTAGGTAGCTTTGCTGTTATCTTGTGACCTAGCCTCATGTAATATTTCCGGAAAACGCTTGATCGATGCGACCAGTAAATTGGCACCTTCCTCTGCCATTCTATTATACAATTCGGGTAGAAGCATATCAGGATGAATATCTACTTCTTGTTGGGCTAAGATCTTACGAATATAATTTTTTAATTTTTACAGATGTATTTTAAGTTTTCTACTTACATCGCCGATATCAAAACGCTTCGGTTCGACTTTCATTATTGTGACACCGGTTTTCCTATCACCGTTTTTCAGGGCGTAAATTATAGGAGCTGCGCCTCTCCATCGAGGTAATATGCTTGCGTGGACGTTTATAATTCCTCTTATGAAAAATAAATGAAATATTCCTGATACATAATACTATAAAGAAGTCGACTTAGCTTACAGCGAGAATGATGTGATCAGGTTTTCCGGTATAAGATGGCCGAATGATACGACCACGCCTAAATCATATCCATTGCTAGTTATGCTATTTAAAGGCCATTTGAATAAGTTTAATTTGTTGCACTCGGCATAGTTGCGAACACAGTTTTTTGGGTTTTTAAATGATGTTACAACGTCTATAGATGTAATTGAGCCATTGATTCTGGAAAAGAATAGCATAGTATAGAAAAGGTTAGTATTAAAAATATGTTGGTATTTCGCTTCTGATTTCAAAAAATAAAAGCAACTATAATATGTTTTGTTAAAAAAATCATTGATGAAACTGCTGACCGCGATGGTCGGCAGTAACAGCCAGATTGTACCCTTAGACATCTTCCGCAAACATCTTAAAAAATACCGCAAAACTTCTTAAGGGGTCTGGCCACCTTGGCTGCTTGGAAAATGGGTTTTTTTTTCTAAATTCATAAACTCTGAAGTTTAAATGATTTTTATTTAATTTTTTTGACTCAATTTAGACTATACTTTAATGAATCTCTGACATTTTTTTTATTCGAAAATATTAAAAAATGGCGGCGCTGTATATATTTCCCAGGAGGCCCTCCGCACGAGGGAGGGGAATGTGCCGTCATCGTTTTCTCCATTAATATGCATCAGAAAAGAAAAAAGAAAACGGGCTTGTTCGTAGGTAATGTAGCTAAAATATAGCGTAGCGATTTTTTTTTTCGATTTTTTTTGAAGTTTTGGTGAACCGAAGAAAACGAAAATTAGATCGGGTAACGTCGTGTCTTGTTTGAGTGAAGGATGGAAGCCTTGGTCTCTTTCTTTTTCATAGCATGACCAAAATTAAGTGCTAAAAATATTTGATTTACAACATTGATTGACTTTTCAGATGATTAAGATTAGGATTTAGTTGTCCAGTTCTTCGATGGAACTGGTGGCTGAATTTGTAGCAGAATCGGTGCAATAGCTGTTGTCCTTCTCGGCCATCAACTCTACGCTTAACCAACAAAAAAGTTACCCCAACTTTTCAAAGTGTAAAAATATGGAATGTTTCCCAATAGGTTATCTGCATTGTTCTGGATGATCGTAAAAGACAATGATAATTTGGTTGAGATCAAGGTTGCCAGATAGTTGGCTGCAGAGTGCGGAACCCGCTGAGTGAGCTTATGAAAACCCGCACGAAAACTTTTAGCTCAAATATCTATTCTGTAATTGTGTAAGTTTTCGTAAAATCTGCTTTTTTATGAATAATCTATATTATATAAAAGAGTATATGTGTATGTATGAATATATGTACATATATATATGTATGTGTGTTTGTGCGTATGTTCCCTATGAACTCTTAAACCGCTCAACCGATTTTGATAAAATTTTCGGGGAATGTGTAGAATAGTTTTAGGATAGTTCCAGTCAAATGGATAGTCCGATCGAATAACACACATTTTTTTGTTCTACATTTTTCAATTTTTTTGCGATCTCAGTATCCTGGTGCTCTAATTGTTTGTTTGTCCAGTATGCCATCCTAAACCATTCATCCGATTGCGATGAAACTTTGTTGATATGTTAAGCGCACGCCCGCTCAGGTTTCTGCGTTAACAAAATCATTTTACAATTGGAGGCTGAGAAATGGAAGCAACGGGAAAATGGAAGCAACGGAGCAACGGAAGCAAAATGAGATGTGGAAGCAACGGGAGAAATGAGAGCAACGGGAGCAACAGAAGCAACGGGAGAAATAGAACCAACGTGAGAAATGAAAGCAATGGGAGTAACGAGAACAACGGAAGCAACGGAAATGGGAACAACGGAAGTAATGGGAGAAATGGAAGCAATGTGAGTAACGGCAGCAACGGGAATAACGAATTGAGAAAACCAACTTAAGATGGGCAGATGGTACTACATGTCACACTGCGAGACAGATCTGGCCAAGGCTGAATCTAAACCGCTCTAAAAGACTAACTCTGCTCAAAAGGGCGGACAACAGTAAAACAGTCGGTGTCCTAACCGGACACTGTCTTATAGGTCGACATGCTGAAAGGTTCGGCCTCTTCTCAAACGACTTCTGCAGAAGCTGCTAGGATGAAGAGGAGGAAGAGACAGTCCTTCACTTTCTCTGTACCTGTCCAGCTCTATCAGCCAGAAGAAAAGCTCATCTTGGAGTTTACTTCTTCAACAGTCGTGGTGATCTTGCCACGATGGAGGTCGCGAGAATCCAACGCTTCATTACAAGCTCTAAATGGTTTGACGAGTAGGACCGGATTCGATGATGCTGTGGTATCACAACGGACCTTTTAGGTTTAAGTGGTCCGTGCTCTTACGGACAGCCCTGCGTACCTACCTACCTATCTACTTTTCCTAAACAGCACAGGGTGGTTATAACGATCAATTTTTCTCACATTTATTTTTTAAATTCCCCAGTCACAATAGCCCCTTAACATCTGGGTTTAACACGAGTTTGTGGTTTCGAAACGGTCTCTGACTTAATTTTTTGGAGGACAGGGCTGCCACTTAAACGAACTAACTAACCAACCAAATCACCCTTCGCGTAAAACTTGAGTTCCGTGTATCACTAATAGACTTTACAGAACGATGCAAACTTTAATCAAAGTCTCCAACAGGTCTTGAAGGATATTCTGTCCAGACATTATCTTCAACGACAACTGGCGTTGGTTTTAGAGATTCGAGAACGAAAGTGACAATATATTGGTCATGCGTTGAGAAAGTCAGAGCTAAAGGAAGGCTTGGGACAGGTCATTAAAACCCATTGGTATGAACAATTAGAAGGATTCGAGCAGTAACTCCTGGCGAAAGAATCGTGTCTTAAGGACACGATGCCTAATTGGGGGTATACAATAACTGAAGCACACTATTCTTTTTTAATTAATTAAATTGATTTAGCATAAGACAGGAACTCGGAGGATTCGTAAAAGCAAACAACTTCATGAAGGGCAGTTTTACGCCGACTGAAAGTATCACAAGTAGAAGACCGCATATTATACGATTTTATGTTTAGGAAAACCTCGTGGTTTTTCTCTAATTTGGTATTAAACATGGCAAGTGTTAAGGATACAAGCGCCCCGAACCAGGAAACGGATCGTAAGAATCTTTTGTAAATTTTTAGTACCGAGCACAAGCGAAAAAAGGATGAAAAACATTTTTCGTATTTTTGAAACACTTTATAAACTAAGCTTTGATATGTTTCCGTTTGTGGTCAATACAAATATTTGGCATTTTCAACCTATAACTACAAAAAAACACGATTTCAAATTTTTAGTTTTGTTCACCCACGAATCTTTTAATTTGCACAAATTTCTACTCACCTCTCGTCATTCAACTTCTTAAGGCTCGGCAATGAAAAGTTGTCAGTACCGAAAAAAAGGATTTTTAAACTAGTCGATTTCCACCGCACTGATATCTCACTCGTCACATAACACAATCTTCTTTTATATTTAAAACAATTTAAAAATATTTTCGTGCCAGACAAAAACATCTTCCCCACGGTTTGGTTATGTCGGCTGCGAACTGTCAAAAACAAACGTCAGTTTGCCATAAAATGAGTGCATTCAATACCGTCCATTGTTAATGGACGACAAAAATATCAACTGTTGTCACGTCACTGTCAAATCGCAGCGTATTTTCTCCCCGTGAAATTCCTAAGTAAATTTTCCTTCGTGTAATGTAGGTCCGAGTTTTTCTGTTTCGCACGTAACAATCCGGCCAAAATAAATTCAAAAATGCCAACGATGAGCGGCAACAATAGTTTCGCGGAAAACAATGTAAGTGCTTCCGAACCGACTTTGGCGTCTGAATATGCGCTTCGTGTCGCGTTGCAAACGATGAAAGAGCGCTGCATTTCACTTCAGCAGCGTCTGTCCATTGTCGAAGAAGAAAACCTAACGATAAAAGGCAAACTCTGTTCGGACGGAGGATCACCGCGTGATCTTCGCAACTATCAATCACAAAGCGGCCAACAGACCGAAGGCGAAGCACTACGCGAAAAACTGACCGAAGTAACCAAACAAAAATTTCAGCTGACCGAACATATTGCGATGGTCGCAAAAGAAAATCGTCAGCTCTGGTCGCGCCTTTCACAACTGACCAAAGATAAAGAAACGAAAGTGCCGCCGAAAAAATCGGTCGAACAGGCGAGTCCGACCAATTGCCAAAAATTAATCCGATCCGAAACTTTTACGCAACACTCACCGAACGTTTTGATTCGGCCGAGGCCGGTAAATCCGGCGGGTATGGGTGCTGTCGGGAGTAGTGGCGATGACTACAGCATGGAGGATGTTTCGTTGAAGAATTTTACTGATTATTTAGATGATAAGTATGGAGCGTGTGATAGGCAGGGAGCGATTAGGCCACGAACGCCAAGTCCTTCTACTCTGGATTTTGGCTACTTGAACGAGGACGTGTCTCGTGCAGGCGGTGATATCACACAAGACTTGAAAACGTATAGTGCTGGTATGCGCGATATGAAAGGCGAACTGGTCAAACAACAGAACGAGTTAAAGACACTGCTGGGCGCGATCAAGGCTAGGAAAGGTAAGTTCTGTTTTTTCTTCCCTGTTGGTATTTTATCCTTGTTTAACATATGCGCTGCACCCCAAGTCGTGCTCGTACTTGTTTTCAGGACATTCTTCTAAACCGTCTCTCTGAGTTTTGTGCGCTTCGGCACGAATAAGATTCCTGATATCCGGTTATTTCTCAGGTCCAAGTTGGTTGCAATACGATCATTCTTTTATTTTTAAGTTATGTGTTGTTCCTGAATCCTGGGTTAATTTGTAGCAAATGGACTTCCCACAGGACTAAAAGGTTCTGACGCAGAGGGTCCCCAAATTTTAAGGTGCCTCCAAAGAAATTTCACTGGGTCCAAAATTTTCACCGAAATTTCATTGTATTCGCAATTATTGTCTCCCTCAGTAGTGTACATATTTTGTTTGCTCTTGTAACTCAATTCCTATGTATTACGCAAGGTACCGCTAGATCAGATCTGCTCTAACTACACATAACACAATAAGTCAGTCGACCGTTTTCAACGCAACGAATAGAATCTGCAATTGTATGCGTCCTAGCGATGAACTAATCATTCACGGCGATTTTAATTTATCACTGGTAACAAGGTCCCGATCTGGAGATGAAGACTACCTTCTCCTCATGTTCTAGGCAGGATGAACAATTTCTGGACTGCATGCTTTTAACAGGCTCGTACCAGATCAACACGAAAGCTAATACCTCTGGACGATATTTGGATCTCGTTTTCTCTTCCAATGTAACCCAAACAACAGTCAATCGTTGTATATCACCGCTGTTACCGCATTCAAACCATCATGCAGCACTTGGAAGACATGTCTCTCAAGGATTGATTCGGACTACGTTTCCTATTCAAACTTAGCAACTTGGATATAGGAGTTGGTATGGTTAAACTCTGTCACTGAAGCCACAGTTGGGCCTATTGTGACGTCCATCTGGATGAACTATGATTCCTCTACAATCTCTGCGCTTTCAATGAAGCTTAGTATTTTGGTCAGGAATTCCGATGGTTCCATGAAACCTTGACCGAAGTGACGAAGTCTTTTGTGAGCTAAGCTCTCACATTGCTGTGGTGTTTGGTCTTCGTCATTGTATATTTTGCAAATTTTTATCTCAGAGAGACCAATCCTATTGAGATTCTTCCTTATGTAACAATGTCTGGTCGGAGCTTCCACTAGGGTTCGGGTCTGATATCTGCCTAATTTTAGATAATCAGATGTTCTTTCTTTCCGAATGTTTTAGCATAAAAGGCTTTGAGTGCATGTTGGCCGGTGCTAAGTCCCAGTGAATGGCACTTGACGATTTTTACCACATATGGATGTACATTCTGGCTGCGCTTAATGGTATCCCACAAAATAGATTTGGTCCCATGACGGCAGAGCTTCTGAAACTTTCATAGCTATTAAATCGGCAATTTCATTACCTGCATAGCCGCAGATCTGTCACTGTATCTTCAATTTTACCTCTAACAAAATTGTCAAGGTCGTCAGCGTAACCCTGTACCGTTACTTCGGAATTTGTTAGGTTTTGAAGAAGGTCGTCCACTACTAAAAATCAGAGGATGGATGATGGACAGCCTTTCACAGCTGTGACTGTGGAATCGGCTAGTGTCGAAGTTATTTTCCTGCGTTCTAGCATGGCCTTGATCCAACTGCAGGTTTTTGGATCAATACCACGATTTTGTGCAGCAGAGTAAATACTTTCGTAGGCAGTGTTGTCCCTTCCCCCTTCGATATCTAAGAAGCAACCCACAGCTATTTCCATGTCCTTTATCGATTTCTCGATTTTTGTGGCTGGGTTTTGTAAGGCGTGGAACTTGCAGACTTCCCTGGTTGATATGCATCTTCATTGGAGTGTAGCAACTTCTTCGGGAATTGCTTTAGTGATACTTTCACTTCTTCTAACTGTGATAATAGTTTACAGGATCATAAACAGTTGGAAAAGCTTTCTTCTATTTCATTGGAGACGAAGGATCTGTATATAGACGAAGCTACTGTTTTGAAATTTATCTCAAATATTGCAGATAGTTTTTCTGTTGGTCCAGATGGCATCCCTTCAAGCGTTATAAAGCGATGTAGCTCTTCCCTAGTATCACCCTTGTGCTATTTATTCAATTCTTCTCTTCGTTCAGGGTATTTCCTAGTTCATGGAAATATTCTACTATTAAGCCGTTTTTTAAGAAAGGTAAGAAAATGGATGTTCGAAATTATCGGCAGTCGCCAACCTTTCTTGTATTTTGAAGTTATTCGAGGCTATTGTTGATAGAGGATGGAGAGTGGATAGAGGATGGAGGAAGGTGGATAGAGGATGTTTGATGGAGGATTGTGGATGGGGTTAATAGATGGAAGATGGAGGACGGGGGATAGTGGGTGGAGGATAGTGGATGGTGGATAGAGAATGGAGGATGGAAGTTGGAGGATGAAGGATGGTGGATAGAGGATGGAAGATGGGGGATGCTGGATGGTGAATAGAGGATGGGGGATGGTGGATAGAGAATGGAAGATGGTGGTTGGAGGATGGGGATGCTGGATAGAGGATAGAGGATGTAGAATGGGGTATGGAGGATTATGGATAGAGTATGGAGTAACATGAGTAATGGATAAACGGGAGTAACAGGGGCGATGAACCAACGTGAGCGTAGCCGCGGTACGTGGCTAGTTATCTATAAATTAATTGAAGGACTACGCAAAATATAAATGTTTAACAAAATGGCGGTTTTTAAAACAAAAATTTCGATTTTCGATGAAAATACCGGCCTTAAATTATTTATAAAATGGAAAATATTTATCAGAGAGAAAAAACCTTCGATTAATCTATAAAAAATACAGTTATAAAAATTGTGTGAAAATTTGAAACTTATCGGTTTTGCCGTTTCCGAGAAATCGAGATCACCGATTTTATAAATACAGCTTTGAGAAAAACGCGTTTAAAGTTTCAAAAACTCTTTCAAACGCTCCAAGACGTCTTTACAAATGTGAGTGTAACTTCGAGAATATTTTTCGGAGGGACATGAAACTTTCTGTGAATATACTTAAATATATGTAAATTACGAAAATGGGATTTTTTTTTATTAGAAAGTTGTGACTGCGTATAACTCATTAAAGCTTTGAAGGTGGAAATCAGGTGGACTGCATATACACTGATTTCAGCAAAGTGTTCGACAAAATGAATCATTCCATTCTGACTTACAAGCTCCAATTACTGGGTTTTCTAGTCACGTTTATTAATTGGAAGACTGCGTATCTACTTTAGTCTAGTCTTTTCATCCGATATATATATAATACCTCTGGAGTAGCTCATGGGAGCCAGTTGGGTCCGTTTTTATTTATCCTGTTCATTAATGACGTGAGTTCGGTTCTCACTCACTTTAAAATTTTAATGTATGCTGACGATGCAAAGATTTTTCGTAATGTTACCAATGCGGCTGATTGTTCTGTTCTTCAGAGTGACTTGCAACGGTTCTATAACTGGTATGCACTAAATGTGTACCTTGGAATATTAGTGTGTGTATCATTCACTGGAAAGAAAACTCCAATTAAATTTGATTATAGTTTAGAAGGAAACCCATTGAATACCATAGAACTGACTAAGTATCAGGTGTATATTTCAATATCAAAGTTACTTTTAAAGACTATTTTGATTATGTTGTCGGTAAGGCTAACTCTGTTTGGGGCTTTGTGCGAACATGGTGCAAGAATTTGAATGATCCGCATGTTACAACAATGTTGTACTGCATTTTCGTCCGTTCTATTTTGGAATATGCGAGTCGGTTCAGAGAAGGTTCTTGCGATTCGCACTTAAAGGCAAGATCTACTGCATCTACCTTTTATGTGACTCTGGCAATGTTTTTGCAGTTGTGGTATTGGCACGAAATTGGCAGTCATTGTTAGACAGCACAAAAAATGTTTTCAAATAATTTTCCGATTCGAAAAAAAAATCATTAGTCTTAGTTGTTAGGTGTCCCCCAAAAGTGAAATAGCTCCGGGCCCCTTCATAGGTAAATCCGACCCTGCGACCTTATACAGTCTTTAGCATCTAAATCATGTTGTGCTAAGGTCGAGTGATAATTATTAAGTCCAAGTAAAGCTTTTTTGTAATTTTTACAACGGATTTTTTTTTAACAGGTTTTGCAACTTGCATTGTATGTAAACCGACCTATCGACGAATCGGTTTGGCAACCTTTTAACGAGAACAAAATTCCATAGTAATGAGAAATATGATCTGTCCGTGAGAGAGGTCTGATTTCAGTTTTGGTGAACAAAATTGTTCACTTATGTGTCGCCGGTACCCTTTTGAGTAGATATGTCTTGTCTTGGCGGGTATGTCATCATTGCCATCATTCAATTGGGCAGACTGATTGTGAAACATGTGAGCTTGGTGCGATGAAGTTTTTGTCGATATTTTTGAAAGTTTATTAATTCTCATCACTAGACTGTGTGCAGCTTTATATGACGTTGTTTGGCCACAGTACACCGAAACCAAACAATCGTCTAAACTCAACAGTTTAATAGGCAGGCCAGATCCCTTTCGATCGATGTGCGACTAAATTCTCGCATTGACCTCTACATATATCCACGGAGGCTTATCTAAATGCGCACATGGACCAAATTAAAAATCTCACACGACCGGTTTTCTTTCTGCATTTGGTCGTATCTTGGCAGTAAATCTGTCTGAAGTGATGCAGATTACAGGATTAATACTCTGCCAGCAGTGGTGGTAGGTTGATATAAATACCAATTGACTGTAGCTATATCGGCCGGTTGTTGCGTAATGTGCGGATGAACAACGACTAAACAATTTAGTCGGGGAGCTAAGAGTGTGCGCGGCTCGATATGATTAAACAGTTTCCCAACTCTTTAGTCTCAAGTATGCGTTAGACGTTAGTAAGGTACTGAGGAGTTTAGCTCCATCCTAGCTTGGACTGGAGACTTACGATTGAGGACAGAATTAAAAAGGCGTCTAATGTTTACTACGCTTTTAAGAAAGTGGTCCTCTGATGGCGCTACAGTCCAAATCGGACCTTGGCATCTCAAATGTGCCTCAGCCTTCTTGGTTCAGTGAACGCGTTCTCCAGTTTCGGAATCTTAGCAGTCAATAGAATCCTTCCAGTGCTTCCTTGGTTTTCTAACTAGTCTTTGTTCATCAACTCTTCCTTTTAGTGTGCGTTTGGGGATTTTTCCGTCATCCATCCGCTTCATCCGATTTCTATTAAAGGCGTTACCTAATTTTTCAGACGCTTCTGTTAACGTCCACGTTTCGCTGCGATAGCATAGCACAGGTCTTATAATTGTTTTATATAGTTTTAAGTTTTTTTTTATGCGCATTTTTTTTTTAATTATTGGGAGTACAGAATAGTACGTTTATATTTTAGATATTTTTATATATTTCATTTAGTTTGGACTGATGAATCCACATATAATTAAACCAACCCTTATCCAACTTGCTGTATATGTTTTAACTCCTGAAAATATAACAAAGATTAACTTTCTTCTCTCTATCTCCCTTTTAGTCGTTCCAGAATGTACAGAATGTCATAAACGCCAACAAAAGCCCGAAATGGCTGACAAAGGTTTAGAAACGGACGAATGCGTACGTGAAAAACAAACCAATAACTCCTCAATGCCACGAAAAGATCACAAGGAAATCGACAGTTACGATGGTAGCTCACACATTAATTTCGTAGAAGAGAAACGTTTGGCCGACGAACGGGATAAAATGTGTCCGTTTTGTGGAAAAGTTTATACGAGCGCAACAACTTTCGATGTATTCCGCGAACACGTTGAAACGCATTTTGTCGACCAAACGACCGAAATAGATCCGAACAGTATAGAAACAAATTTTGAATTTATATCGCATACGGTTGGAAATTTCTGACGAAGCAACAAAATTTTCTTTTCAAGTGAACTGTAGGATTTGTGGAGTAGTGCAAAGGCATGACGACGATGTTGTACTGGTCATGCATCGAGAATACAATTTTATACATAAAGAGCTAAGAATTTTTGTTATAATTTAAGATTTGTTCGAAATTATCAGATCACTTTATCAACTTATGCTAGTAAGTGATAGTAACGTTATTACCCAGTTCTTGGACAATATAAATATTATAAATATAACTTTAACTAATTGTTTTATTGAACAGTAGGCTGTCTTATGATTGCAGGTGACCACAGTGTCGCGTTTCCCATGGCATAAGCTCAAATTTTTGACTACTCCAGTCGCTCTCGCAACGCCTGTCAAACTGCTTTTCTGGAAAACAACGAAATTGAGCCAGCCCTTCAACAAACGTAACATGGATTCTTATTGAGACCAATCTCTTTCCTGATATGTATAACATTTATCAGTTTAAAAACAACGACCACTGACAATTCAGACTCCCCACCACTAAGCTATTTCAATAGTCGATAGAAATGAAATAAGAAACTACAAGTTGGATTTTTTTCTATTTTATTGAAACATATTCGCGTACATAAAACATAACTTAACTATAAGTTTTATATTTCTAACCATTTGCACTGTTGCTGATGTTATCATAAGCCAGCTACACCAAATCGTCAGGTTTTATCACTTTACTCGATGTGTTTTGTTGTGTCGACTTTTGCATTAGATTTTTACTGAACCACATCGGACGCGGTTTGTTCATTTCGACAACCCTCTTGCCATTAACTAGTTCGGGCTGTTTAAAATAAAATCCAAAGTTGTATTTAAATTATTCAATCAGTTTCGAGAGTTTAAAAACGTACGTGATCATTTTTTTCGCCATCATATAAAACTATAACTTCTTTTTCGATGGGATCGAGTTTTAGTTCCTCTTGAATTTTTTCCTGCATTTGTTCGGTCTCGGTTTTGATTTTATCGTAACAGTGTCCTGGAAATAAATAAATAAAATTAAATTATAAGTGCAATTATGGCGACTATTAAGGCCCGTTCCTACGATCGTCAGTTACTTTCTAACTCCAGTTAAAGTTCGGGTTAGAATTTAACAGACGGGCATTAATGTGTTGTTGAGTCGCCGCTGGCTGGTAACACCAATCTCGTTAACATTTCTGTGGATCCACTCGATCCTCGAAAAATGTCATTCGAGTATCGTGTGGATCCACAGAAAGTGCCGACAACCCTGCCACCAAAAAAACACAACAAATGGCGCCCAACGTGGGGCTAGCCACCGCTACGCTTAGTGCACAAAGCGTAGCTCATCAACACGTGCGAGTCAGAAAAATTCCGTACAAAAAAGTTGGTGAGCAAAAGGACTAAAAACTTAGTCGTTTTGCGACAGAATTTTCGCCTGAACGGCAATCAAAGTCCAAGTGTACAAGCTTTTCAGATTTTCAACAGCAGAACATTTCATCGAACCTGTATGGAGGCAATATGGAACGATCCTATTGACGAACCGTTTTGGCAACCTTTAGGCGCCAATTCGGTTCCATAGGAAAGGGAAATATTGTCTGCATACGAGATTGATGTGATGCAAGTTGGATAAACGTATTCTTTCTGATTCTTTCCACTTTTGTTTTGCAAGTACCCTTTTGAGTGCTGGGCATGCCCTGTCTTGGCGGGCGTGTCGTCAGACAATTGGGAAAAATACTTGTAAAATATTGGTGAGTTAGATGATAGGAAATTTCGTCGAAAATTTGTTAAGTACCTTATATCCTTATCCATCCTTTTAGAGTTCCCCTTTTAACGTAGAATTTTTTTTTGAAATAACGTAGAGTTTTTTTTTAATACTTAATTTTTTTATAAGTCCTTTGGACGATAAATTTTTAACGTGGATTTTTTTTTTTTTTTTGCGCTTTATTTTGATTTTTTTTTTTTTGCTATTTTTTTCCCATTTTTTTTTTTTTTGTTGAAATGTTATCGCGTTCCGAATTTTCTCAGTGGGCGAGGAAGATCAAGATCGGCTTCGCGATTTGCTGCATATGAGGGGAGGGGAAAGGTTGCGACGACGTGAGGGTTCATTTTTTTTTAATTCAATAACACATAACTATTCATACAAACATTCAAACACAAAATTCATTTCACTCGTTCATTCGTTTCGACGTACCGCATTCAGTCATTCGATTCGTAATTTTTTTTTCTTACATTCACTCATTCATTCATTTGTTTGTTGGTCATATTCGCGAAGTACACAGGAAATTTACCATTCGTTCGATAAATAGTTTGTTTTATCAGTCAACTCTATCTTTTGGTTTTCATTCGATCGCACACTCAGTCAATCGCCTTCAATCACATTATTCGACTCACTCAATACTACATTCACCAGGTCATTCACTTTAGTCATGCCACTGCCAAGGTCGCCGTTGGGGCGAAATGACGAGATATGCACGATGTGCCAACATGTCGTGGGGGGCGAGGACGAAGCGCGGACGAAATGTGGGCACACTTTCCACCTGCATTGTGTGGAGGAGTGGGTGCTGAGCCACAAAACGTGTCCCAATTGTCGCCAGGCACTGGAGCCGCAGGACTATTGGACCGTTAGGGGCGTGGAGGGCGCCACAGCGAGAACCGGAGCCGTGACACGCAGCAGAGCGAAGTCAGCGGCCGGCGGACTTTCACCAAGGCGGTTAAATCTCGATTTTCCGCTGGAAACGGTCGGCGGTGGGGTCTTTTACGCCCCTGACGGTTCAATTGGCCAAGAGCAGGGGGTGAACCAGCTTGTGCATCCAATCCCACAATCACCGGAAAGGGTAGTAGGCGAACGACCACGCTGGTCCGATATCCGTGACACAGGTATCCCAGCTACGACGAATCCAGCGCCAGGGCGTACACGTTCGCCAGTGGTACGAACTGAGCTGGGAGTAGATCAGCTGATAGAGTTGATGAGACGGGTTTTTCGGGAAGAGCAGGCGTCTCAGAGACCGGTGGGGGCCCATTATTCGGCAGCAGAGGGAGACTCGCGTGCTGGGAGGGCAGATCAGCGGACCGGAGCGGCCGCGTTGGTCAGCGATCGCGTTAGCCACGGCCCTAATCATCGTGCAAGAAATTCCTACAGCCCATTAAGGCATTGGCGTTTGCGTTTTAACGGGGATAGCCAACTTCTACGTGCAGAGGAGCTGATTTTTCGGGCCGAGACTCTCGCGATGAGCGACTTGCGCGGCAATTTAGATCTGCTGACGCAGGGCTTCCATCTGCTGCTGGATGGTAGGCCCAACAAGTGGTATTGGTTGTGGCGTCGGTCCAATAACAACTCGTCTTGGGATACTCTGAAGGTAGCATTCTTGCAGGTCTGGGGAGAGCGCAGCACGGATTGGGAGCTACGGAAGCAGATGCTTGGTAGACGACAAGCGCCACACGAGCCCTTCATGTCCTTCGAACAAGACATGACGGAGCTTCGTTCACTGCTGAACGCTCCCATGATTGAGTCCGAATTCGTGGCTCTGGTGCGCGGAAATCTGGTGGGCAGCACACAGCAACAGTTGTGCTTCCACTCTGTACACACTATGGACGAGTTACGTCGGCTTGTAGTGCAGGTGGAAGACACGCGAAAAGCCACCAGACCATCCCCTTGGAACCAGGCCAGAGTCCACGAGATACATGAGCCAATCGTGGAAGAACATCAGGATACGACTTCTTCCGTCGATTTGGCCGGACTATCGAACCCCTGGATCTGCTGGAATTGCAGGAAAGAAGGTCACGGCTATCGTGAGTGTGCGGAGCCTGCGAAAGGCATCTTCTGCTATGGATGTGGTCGGGCTGACGTTCTAAAGCCCAACTGCGTCCATTGCAAGGCGGGAAACGGCCGAAGGGACGGAAGGACAGCGGGTCCCTCCCGTCCGAACACTGCATCCCGACAGCAGTAGGAAAATCTGTTCACCACTCCAATTCCACGTCCCAATTTCAATTAGACAGCCCAAATGAAACAACTTTACCCAAATTTTCAACCCCTAACAATACCCTTCCAAATTTTAATACCCTACCTACAACATTCTCTGAACCCAATTCTCATCCTTTTAACGTAAAAGCATCCAAACCCATTTCATCGACGATCAACACTCCGCACGTCAAATTATTAACGAGACCAAGCGATAAGACGGAGCCGGCTGTTTCCCGGCCTGAAGAAGCCCTTATCGCAAAAGAACATCCAAGACGACATTCCCACCATCCTCTCAAGCCATACCACCTTCGGCTAAAGGAATATATGGAGGCTCGAGAGCGAATTTTTGCGCCTACTTCAATCGCAAGTGGTGATCAGGTATCATCACTAACGAGTGGATCCGGTCGCAGTAAATCAATCTTGCGCCTTCGTACATTCTGGAGGATGGTGCGTGAAAAAAAGAAAGCGATCCTCTCTACCATCATTACCAATCCGTTGGACATACGTCCGTACGCCATGGTATCCTTGTACGGAGTGGACGTTGAAGGACTCCTCGATAGTGGGGCGAGCATCAGTTGCCTGGGGGCAAACGCTTTACAACGTCTCCATGATGCACAGGTGAATTATCGACCGGTCTGTCAAGAGGTGAAGACCGCTGATGGTGCTGCACAGAAAGTTTTGGGCACGGTAAACACCGATATTACTTTTCGTGGTATTACCAAACCCATTACCTTGTATATAGTGCCGAGCCTGTCGCAGAAATTGTACCTAGGGGTAGATTTCTGGCGATCATTCCAACTAGCTCCCAGCATTATCAGCGCGGTCGATACTCCCGATACTGCATCGCAACTGATAGCTCCGGATGCCCACCATTTAACGCCCACAGATGTAAAGAGGTTGGAAATGGTAAAGTCCAAATTTCCATCATACGAAGTATACGGACTCGGTGTGACCAACGTCGAACAACACAGTATAGACGTTGGTGATGCAAGTCCCATCAAACAGCGACATTATCCAGTGTCTCCTGCGATCCAAAAACTTTTATATGACGAGATCGATCGCATGAGAGCACTTGGCGTTATAGAGACCAGCCAGAGTGCATGGAGCTCGCCTGTGGTTCTCGTGAGGAAGCCAGGCAAGGTCAGGTTATGTTTGGACTCGCGCAAAGTCAATAGTGTGACGAAGAAGGATGCTTATCCATTACCACACATTGATGGTATCTTAAGTCGTTTGCCGCGAGCCAATTTTATTACTAGCCTGGACCTCAAAGACGCCTTTTGGCAGATTCCTCTCGAGAACAAATCCAGGGAGTATACAGCGTTTACCATTCCTGGCCGGCCTCTATATCACTACACTCGCATGCCTTTTGGGTTATGCAACGCGCCGCAAAGGATGTGTCGTTTGATGGACAAAGTCATCCTACCCGAGCTGAAGGAGCAGGTATTCGTATATTTGGACGATCTGCTGTTAATTTCTGAGGATTTCGATTCACATCTGGTTTTATTGGCAGAAGTCGCAGAATGTTTGCGAAAGGCTGGCCTGACCATTAACGTCAACAAGAGCAAGTTTTGTCTGAAAGAGGTGAAATACCTCGGTTACATCGTTGGAGAAGGAGGCTTGAAAACTGATCCCAACAAAGTTTCAGCCATCGTCGATTACCCTTCGCCTAAGTCCGCACGTCAAGTTCGACGCTTTCTTGGTATGGCAGGCTGGTATCGACGATTCGTTCCCAACTTTGCTGCGACTGTTTCACCGATTTCAGACACTCTAAAGAAGTCCAACCAGTTTGCTTGGACTACAGAGGCACAAACTTCCTTCCTATTAGTGAAAGACTTGTTGACGAGAGCCCCCTTATTAATCAATCCTGATTTTAAGAGGTCTTTCGTAATCCAGTGCGACGCCAGTAAATCAGGGGTGGGTAGCGTTCTCTTTCAGGAAAACGACGACGGATCGGAATCTCCAGTGGCGTATATGTCACAGAAGCTCACTTCCGCTCAACGCAACTACAGCGTAACCGAACTCGAGTGTTATGCAGCTGTGTTGAGCGTGAAAAAATTTCGAGCCTATGTAGAAGGGACTGCGTTCAAAATCATTACGGATCACGCAAGTCTCAAATGGCTCATGTCGCAGAAAGACCTACAAGGACGGTTGGCAAGATGGAGTTTAAAACTCCAAGGTTACGACTTCACAATCGAGCACCGAAGAGGGAGCCTGAACGTTGTACCCGACGCTCTCTCTCGTGTATACGAAGAGGGATTAAATGCGCTGATCGACGTGGCACCGATGGTGGACATGGATTCTCCAGAATTCTCTGGCAAAGAATACAAAGAATTAGTGTCCACTGTCGATGCGAACGCCGATCGGCTTCCTGACGTATGCGTGAGAGACGGCTTCGTGTATAAGCGCACAGAGCCTCACAACGGTGACCCGATTGCCGAAGACAGGGCCTGGAAATTATGGATTCCATCGAGCCTTACGTCAACTGCGATCGCTCAGGCGCACGAGGCAGACACCACGGTCCATGGTGGTTATGCCAAAACGCTAGAGCGAGTCAGGCGATTTTTGTACTGGCCCGGAATGGCTACACAAGTACGCACCTACGTTCTGGCGTGCGACACTTGCAAAGAGACAAAGTCCCCGAACAGACCTCTACGAGCGCCTATGGGAGAACCGTTCCAGACTGATCAGCCATTCCAACATCTGTACATCGACGTACTTGGACCATATCCACGTACCAAACGGGGTAAAATCGCTATCTTGATCGTCTTGGATCACTTCACCAAGTTCCCGCTTCTACATCCTTTGGGGCGGATCACTGCTGAAGAGATCACAAACTACTTGGAGGGGCAGGTCTTCCATACGTTTGGAACACCTGAGACAATCCTCTCCGATAACGGCTCTCAATTTAGGTCGAATGTGTTTAACACCATGCTGAACAAATACGGAGTTAAACACCTGTACACCCCGAGCTACTCACCGCAAGCGAATGCTTCGGAGCGTGTCAATCAGTCCATCCTGGCCGGAATTCGAGCATTCATCACTGATGACCAAACACGATGGGATGAGAGTCTAAGCAAAATTGGATGTGCTCTTCGTAGCTCACTCCACCAAGCCACTGGATTTTCTCCTTATCAGGTTTTGTTTGGGAATCACATGATGTTGCACGGGAAGGACTACGAACTGCTGAAGCATTTGCGAGCGTTGGGAGAGTCAAATGTACAGCTTCGACCTCGAGAGGGAATTCCTATCGTGAGACAACTGGCGCAGACGAAAATAAGGGTCGCACATGAGGACAGCAGCAGGCGTTATAATCTGCGTGCTGCTAAAACACAATTTTGTGTAGGACAGGAGGTATTCCGTAGAAACTTTTCCTTGTCCACAGCCGCGCAGAATTATAATGCCAAGCTGGCGAAGAAGTTCCTCAAGTGCAGAATTCGTCGTGTGCTAGGCAACTCACGATATGAATTGGAGGATCTAGGAGGCAAACGTCTGGGGACTTACCACTCCAAGGATCTGAGGCAGTGATCCGAGGGAGTACACCGATTGCCCGGCACTCAGTCGTGCGCATGAGACCGACCAAAAGCGACGACTTTCTTTAGTCGGTTCGGCGCTGGGAAACCAACGGCGAGCCGCCTATGTTGTTGAGTCGCCGCTGGCTGGTAACACCAATCTCGTTAACATTTCTGTGGATCCACTCGATCCTCGAAAAATGTCATTCGAGTATCGTGTGGATCCACAGAAAGTGCCGACAACCCTGCCACCAAAAAAACGTAGAGGAGGAGACCGTGCAAATGGCGGACTCTAAGTGTAGCACAGATCGCAGTTCCCAATTTTTTTTAAATTCTTAACTCGGGCAAGATTATTCACCTTAGTGCTTTTCTCTTAGTAAAATCTTAACGTACGTATTGTTTTCAATCTCAATAAGTTAGTGAATAACCCAGAATCGCGCTAAATACTCGCGAAAACTCTTCGGAAAAAAAAAAACACCTCGGGGGGCGAAAATTTCTGCTCGTCTGCTAATTGCAAACGCCCAACAATTTTATTTTATTTATTTATTCTTCTTTTAATTTACAACACCTTCCCTGCGACGATTGAGTGGTCATTTTGCCGTAAAATCCGAAGAACGTGGGTGGCCAGAGCCACCGAAGAATTTGGAAGGCATCGGATTGCAAACGCTGTTGGTTCGGGTTCAAAAGCTGCAACACTTCGCGTATGAATTAAATGTGACACGAGAAGCCATCTTCATACTTGTGACAGCCATGTGAAAGATCTGGAAGATAGGAAAAGGGGTTCCAATGAACCGAATGAAAAACAAGTTTCAAAGTGAATGGAAATGTTTTGTGAATGTTTTCGCGAATCGAGCAATTAACTCAAATTTCGTCTTGAGTTAAATACACGCGTCGTGCCCGTTAATCGTCCCGGGTGTGACAAGAAACGTCGACCGTACGAAAATTCAATCTTGTCCGAATGTCGCGAAGAAGAATATCTCGTATTTTGTTGAGTCGCGCTGGCTGCGCGCGTCGAGTTGGAGGATGAGCTTTGCGATTTAGTTTTGAAAGTTCGCGGTGTCCAGAACGTCCGGAGCGTTTAAACTAGCGAGGAAAAAAAAAAAAAACAGTGAATTTAAACGCGCATTTTACCCGCCTCCCGTGGAATTGGTATTTTACCAAGCATATTGAGAATTACATCGATTGTCGTTTAATCGAGCCGCACGACGAATTTTTTTCAAGAAAAGAATGAAGGATGAAATTTGAAGAAAAGAAGGATGAAATTTGAAGAAAAGAAATAGGAAATTTGAAGTAAAGAAATAGGAAATTTGAAGAAAAGAAGGATGAAATTTGAAGAAAAGAAATAGGAAATTTGAAGTAAAGAAATAGGAAATTTGAAGAAAAGAAGGATGAAATTTGAAGAAAAGAAATAGGAAATTTGAAGAAAAGAAATAGGAAATTTGAAGTAAAGAAATAGGAAATTTGAAGAAAAGAAGGATGAAATTTGAAGAAAAGAAATAGGAAATTTGAAGTAAAGAAATAGGAAATTTGAAGAAAAGAAATAGGAAATTTGAAGTAAAGAAATAGGAAATTTGAAGAAAAGAAATAGGAAATTTGAAGAAAGGAAATAGGAAATTTGAAGAAACGAATTAGGAAATTTTAAAAGGAATTAGTAGGGAACAAGAACTGCTAGGGAAAAACAAAAAACAAAAAACGGGGGGGGGCAAGACAAACCAAAAGGCGGCCGCATTAAGGAAAATGGGGTAAGTCGTTTTTTTTTTTTTGTTTTATATAAATTTTTTTTCTTTTCATTCAAATTTGCTTATATTGTGTTGGTGATGTTTTTCTTTGTTTCCTTCCTTGATGGTTTTTTTTTTTTTTTTTTTGTTTAAAATGATGATAGGCTAAAGGCCAATTTTTTTAAGTGAACCCGAGCGTCTAGCTCCTTAGCCCCGAACCTCAATAAGGGGCCACGACGCGAAATGTTCTAGAGGACAGTCGTGGCTGAGGTAGGGTGGGCAGAGCAGGGCGCTACTTACACCTAAGCGCCCTGACAAATCGCGAAGTCGCGCAACTCCACCGCTTCTTGGTCTTTCACGACCTATTGGGAAGATAGTCCCAATTTTAATCACCCTGGAGTAAGCCGACACGAAATTTTGTTGTCTAGGCCTAGGGTTTATGGTCTGAAGTCAGAACAAGAACCACCCCACACTGCCGTAGCTAGTCCCGGCCGCCAGCAAGCGTGTCGCTTCCGTTCTACTTCAGCCACCAATTCGGACGTAGGCGGAATTGGCCCATTCTGTCCCGAACCATTCCTATCCTTCAATTATTTTGACTTTTCTAAGTCAAAATAATTCTTCCAAGGCCTCAATCACAACAGTGTAAGGCCGAGCGTGTAGCTGACTACTTCACTTCCTAGTGTTCCGTTGGTCTCGTAATGAAGTAACTCTAGCATTACTTCAAGGCCTAGGTCCGATTTGGGCTGTTGCGCCATTGATTATTAATAGATATAAAGAACGAGGCTTACAAAATTTTTACTGGACGACCAACGTAAGAAAAAGATATATGTATATGACGAGCTTAGACGATTTGCAAAAAAGACCTGCAGGCGAAAGCATGAACAATAATTACAAGATGAAGAAAAAATGGACGACAATATGAGATCAAATAAAACCCGGGACGCATACGCAATAGTAAATGACCTAAAAAGGGAGTTTAAGCACAAAACCAGTTTTTGTAAAGCCGTAGGTAGAGGGCCACATCATCAGCGACCCACGATTAAAAGGAGATGGGATTCCTACTTAAAGCATCATCTCAATACCACTCCATCAGCACCGATTACTACCGATAACATCTTAACTGAGGTTTCAACTGACGAAGAAGAACCTTCATCGACACTACCCACACTAGACGAAATCAAAGCATCCCTTGCCGCGTTTACATGAAGGATTGAATCCGGATTCAATCCTTTAAAATCGCATGTAAACGCAGATCGGATCGAAGCGAGATCGAATCGAAACCGGTTATGTCGTACATTTTAATGCCATTTCATGTTTCGATCTTTGGATTCTCCATGTAAACACGGTACCTATGTGACCAAAAACTAAACAAAGCGCCGGGAATTGACGAAATACTAGTTGAACTTCTGAAAAACGTCGGAAATTGTGTGGTGGAAATACTACACAAAATGATATGTAAAATTTAGACAGAGGACGGTTGGCGAAAAAGCATTAAATGTCCAATTTATAAAAAGGAGACAAACTCAGCTGTGAGAACTAAAGAGGAATATCATTGTTGTGTACTTCCTACAAAATACTGACAAAAATAATTGAACGTCGTCACAAGCCCTATACTAACGAAACAATTGGCGAATACCAAGATGGATTCAGAACTGGACGATCTACAACAGAACAGATATTCTCGGTGAAACAGGTATTTGAAAATTCTGGGAATATAACACAGATGTGCACCAAATCTTCGTCGATTTTAAACAAGCATATGAAAGTATCGACAGGAGAGATACTGTACCAAATCATGCTTGATTTTGGAACTCCATCAAAACTAGTCCGACTAACGAGACTCACAATGACGAACACTCAATCCCAAGTAAGAATACAAACCGATTCCAGAAACAACTGTCGAACGCAATGTGATTTAAAGCAGTGAGTTGATCTAGCCATCATTCTTTTCAACCTGGCACTAGAGTATGTCATTTGGAAAACCCCAGTTAACACCCATGCGACACCACTATTCAAGCCCACCCAACTAGTAGCATACGCTAACGATATAAACATCCTCGCAAGATTCTTCCCTAGTGCTAAGGAAGTATTTGTCATTCTTGATTCCGCCGCAAAAGAAGTCGAGTTACGCATAAACGAAAGTAAACCAAAAATAATGACGCAAACAAGAAAAACGAACGCCAATCAGACAGAATGTAATAATTGCCGAGTATAATTTGGATAGTGTGGACAACTTCATATATCTTGAGGCTAATCTAGCAAGACGGCAACGAAACGGACGAAATCAAACGACGGATCATGCCAGCAAATAAAACGTATTATTCGGTACTACCAATAATGAAATCCAAGAAAGTGCACAGGAACCATAACCTACGAATATAGAAAACTACTGTAAGAGCAGTTAATACATTCTTTCGTAAAAGCAGTTAATACATTCGAAAGAAAGATCCTCTGAAAATTTTTAGGACCCGTAAAGGATGGAACGGACTGGCGATTAAAGGCCAACATACACTATCATTCTTGCATGAATATTTGAATTTTTCATGCCATCATGCAGCCCCATACACGAGAGATTTTCGAGAAAAATTTAAATATTCATGCATGCATGACATGCAAGAATGATAGTGTATGGTGGACTTGGAGCTTCAACGTTCATTTAACTACGTAAACATCTGTGGGATGGCCCAGTAGAGCGGACGGAAGATAGAAGAATCCATAAGCGTGCTTTTAAAGGCAAAGCGAGTGGTAACAGGCCAGTAGGCAAGCCACACAAGCGATGGGAAGACTCGGTTGATAAAGACAGTAATAGATATCTTAAAAATTAGTAGCTGGAGGACACGATCTTTGGATCGAGGCGATTTATAATGATGGTGTTAATAAGAACCATACGTCTGTAATTATGAGTCTTTCTTTAAACCTTTTTTGTGGATATGAATAATTAGTTCTTAAGTTATCCTGCGTACGGACAGCAAGCTGATTTTGGATTTTTGGTTACAATTGAATTGATGTGTTTTCAGCCTTTCCCCTAACTTCTAATACTCCACATGATACATTTCCCGTTGAACTGAACGTCCTTCACAATATTGGAATTGACTTAGCTTAGGTATGAATCTCACAGTTCCACTCTTTCACGGATTTTTGGCAATAGTTCTGTTATTCCACCGGGTTCCTTCGTCCCAAAAAATGAATACTTACGACACAAAACTCCAACTTCATAGTCCTTCCCGCAGTTATTACACACCCTCAAGTTCGTCTTCACGACGAACATTTTCCAGACTTTATCGGGCCATCCGAACTTCCGTTTCAGTCGTTTCTCGACGGAGCGTCGATGTTTCGGCACTGCCCATAGAATCGACTCCTTCCAGATTTCATTCAGCGACAATTGCCTCCCTTTCGGAGCGTTCAGTGCAGCCGCCAAAGGACTTTGCTCGTACGTCGCAACACAAAATGCTTCTGGAATGGAAAAATGGTTAGAAAATTTTGAACCGCAAGAATTGGCAATTCACCTGGTGGCGGGAAATTTTTGCCGAGTAGCGCTGCACATATTTTATCTACACGCTGCAGTAGTCGCGCCGCCTGTAAACTAAGGTAGTTCGACATAATTGCAATTGAGAAAAGTTGAAGTGAAGAAAAACAGTTCCGACCGACTTCAAACTTTACTTAACCTCAATCAAAAGTTGCAACCATTCTAAGCGCCCGGCATTTGACGTTTCGAACGGCACGTTCCAGTGCTGCCCGAAATCACCCAACCCACCCACCGAACTCTGGCCAAAAATCAGCTGTTTCGAAATCACCTACATAATACATATTTTGTGTGGTTATGAAAAATTTTCTACCTGTCGCTCAGTTCCGTAAGTGACCGAAAATTTTTACTCGCGCAAAACTCCCTGGGCTTATACAGCTTCGAGCGGAAGAGTAGGGGCTGTTTTGACCGGGGACCATCATCGTTCACCACTCCAGCGCGCACCCAGCCGAACGGATACCAAAAAAAGAAGAAAAATATTGCGCTCGTCGTTACCGTTTGCCCATCGAGCGCGCGCTGCTGCTAAAAACATAAAAAGTGGTAGGGCTCCAGCGCGAAACGAACTAGCGCGACTCGTACCTGCCGTTAGCGTGTATAGTCTGCAAGAAACCGTTCAGCGAAAATTCCACAATCAATCGAAAAACGTTGGGGCCCCCGAGAGCACCTCAGTCGCGAATGAACGTTCAAAACTGCTTCAGCCATGGCGTGTATAAGTTCAAGTCGATTTTGTGCCCGTGCGCAAGAAAAACTGTGTCAGTTACTTCTAATAAGAAATAGTTCGCCGATTAAGTCGCCGCTTTACGCGCATTCGGGTGTCAGGAAGTTGTCGCAAGTTTTGGCCGTTGTCCCGTCGTGGACGACGGCTTCGGCCGCATCCTCGACGACTTCCGCCTCATCATCATCGTCTTCGTCCGTCGCGCTTTTCGCCAATTGTCTCGACTCGCGCTCTTATCATCATCGGCAGCTAAACGGATTTTCGTCGGCCAGTACATCGAACGCACGGAAATTCTCGACCAAGTCAAAGGTAAATGCAATTTTAAGAGTTTTTACTTGGGTTGGCGGGTGGAAGGGGGCCGACTTCGCGGGACTGACGGCCTATGATCCGGACGGACTTTTTCACTCGATTACATAATTGTCGATTGAAAACTTTTCCGATTGGAACGTCGTCCCGTTTTTCGTCGGCGCATTTCTTATCACTTTTCCGAGTTTATGCGAATTAATTGTTTCAAGTGCGTGCGATTCTGGAGAAAGTTTTCCCCCCCGAATCTTTTTTTATGCGTTGGATTTTTTTGAGTTTAATTTTTCGGTCGTTTCATTGAGGCGGTTGTGCGGCGGCGGTGCGGTCTGCTTTCGTTAATGAGCCCAAGCGCGCGCACTCTTTGTAAATTGCTGCGCACCGACTGCAAATCGCGAAATAAAAACGGATTTTTTTTCTTCTTCTTCAATTTTTCGCTGCCCGCTTCGCCCGTTTACCTGCTCTGCACCATAAACGGCCCGACAGCGCGCGACCAGTCCCATAAGAGTCGGTCGGGCGCTTAGGCGCGTATTTTGTTGATTTTTTCGATGGAAAGTGAATTTGATCGAAAAGAAAGTGAAACTGTTTGGCCGATCGGCGACGTCGCAATGTTTACGAAGAATGTAGGCATGGGTAATGGGTTGCATCGTGTGGAATTTCTGCATCATTTTCATATGGAAAACGACCGAATTTTGCGTTTCTTTTCGGCGATTAAATTGCAATGTGCAAACGGGTCAGCTGAGATCGCGCGAACTGTCAAAACATTGGCATAATGCACTGAGCAGGCGCATTCCAGTCGTATGCATTTGAAATTCAAGAACTCGAACCAATCAGAACCCAGAACGACCACGTGCGCTCGCACAATGTTCTCGGCAGAGAATAAAAAAGCCCTCAGCTGTCTAGGGTTGACCACACGAAACTTCAAATTCAAATTCAAATTTTCAAAAATGGCAACAATTCGTACAAAATTTTCTAGGTCATGTTGACCCAGACTCTCGAACATAACTTTTCATCGCAAAATTGTACTAATCGACCAAATTATGCCGTCATCAATTAGCACGATTCGATTTCATCAAATTCGGACGTTAATTTTACTTTCAATCGAGCAACATTTTCACCATTCAATCAAACGCATAAAACTCAATTGAAATCGAAAAAAAAAAAACAAAACCGTTGAGACCGATCCTCACCTGTCCGATCCTTCTAGCCGCGTACCGTTTGCTAGCTGGACCTGGAAAGTTGAAAACTATTTGTTCGTGAAAACAATCAACAACAGTTAGAAAAATTTCAGTAAATTCGCATTTTTATCCAAACTCGGAATCTGCTTCAATGCTGTCTTCGATTGATTATACAAATTTTAATTTTATTTTATTATTTTCATCCATTTTTTTGTTTGGTCTGCTTCTTTCTGTATTCACGACCGAACCGATCGTTCCGTTCGTTGTTTGTACTTCGTATCCCCGCGACTATTGCCGCGATTGGGAAAAAGTTTTTCAGTGAAAGTAAGTAGCCAATGTGCGAACGCGATCCGCGATCGCGCGCTCAACTCGGCATGTGGTGCCTTCTATCGACCATTTACAATTTTATACAATTTATGTTTCAATTTATATACAACAAAAAAAAAAAAAACAGACAACAACAACAAAACTAGTATGAATGCGCGATCGTAGATTTAAATATGGCATATTTGTGTGACTGTTTTCTGTTACTGATTTCGGCGGAATGTTGCTTCTATGTTGCGACTTTTATTTACGGACAAGAAATCGAGCATTGCTAAGCATATGCTAGTTACCTTACTTACTACTTGTAATGTAGAAGGTGTTTTGTCTGTCGGATTTGTTCAGTTTTTTTTTTTCTCGATGTGATTTGAATAAAACCGTTGTTTTAAGTCGAAACATCAATTGATTTACTCATAAGAAAAAAACGCAACGGATCAAGACGGTTTTCTTCTGTCTTAACCCATTTAAAAGAAAACTTTTTCTATTTCCTCTTTAAGCAACTTCCTGACCAAAATTAAGCATTAGAAAGATTTATTAGTATATCGCATATTTTGATGATAGAATCAAAACTTAGTACCTAGCAGAGAAAATTGTCTTTTTGACGGATTGGTGAAGCGTTTTCAAGCCAAAAACCAGTCATATCCTATTTTTGATCAGTTTCCGGAAACGTTTACCCCCATGAGACGAGCATAGTGCGTCCAATGGTAGCCTACTGTACTGTACTATGTTTTTACACAATATTATTAATTGAAAAACATGTTTTACTTGTAAAAATATGGTTGGGTTTATTGACTATCACGTTTTAAACTCGACTACAAGTAGATAAAGGACTCAGTCGTGTCCCAAACGTTACGCTAAGTAAATACAAGAGTATCTTTACCCGGAGTTATTTAACTGTAAATAAATAATTCAAATTCAATTCGCTTTTAATTTCGCGCTAGCGCGCACTTCACGCTATGCTGCTCGTATGTACTATATTCAATTAATTCTTGAGCTAAAATTAATTAAATCAAACGATTTCATGTACTTCATTTAGATTTTAACATTTGATATTTTTTTTAAACATTTTAATCTTTTAATACGGAAGACTTCTCAGCTATGTTTTTGCCCTAATACTAATACCTAATGTTCAGACTAGAGATGGGCAATGCAGTTCTTTTTAGTGAGTGAGTGAACTCCGACTCACTCACTGAAAGGAACTAGTTGAGTGAACTAGTTTGAATTCATTTTGGAGATCACTTCAAAGCAAAGGAACTATGTAGTTCTTTTCAAGTTCGAAGTGCATGTGAGGACCTAAAAAAAAGGTCCTCACTCACGAAGGAACTAGTTCTTTTCAAGTTCGCAGTCAACTAGTTCTTTTCAAGTTCGAAGTGAATGTGAGAACCTAAAAACAAGGGTCCTCAGTCACGAAGGAACTAGTTCTTTTCAAGTTCGCAGTGAACTAGTTCTTTTCAAGTTCGAAGTGAATGTGAGGACCTAAAAAAAGGGTCCTCACTCACGAAGGAACTAGTTCTTTTCAAGTTCGCAGTCAACTAGTTCTTTTCAAGTTCGCAGTCAACTAGTTCTTTTCAAGTTCGAAGTGAATGTGAGAACCTAAAAACAAGGGTCCTCACTCAAGGAACTAGTTCTTTTCAAGTTCGCAGTCAACTAGTTCTTTTCAAGTTCGAAGTGAATGTGAGGACCTAAAAAAAAGGGTCCTCGCTCACGAAGGAACTAGTTCTTTTCAAGTTCGCAGTCAACTAAGTCTTTTCAAGCTCGAAGTGAATGTGAGGACCTAAAAAAAGGGTCCTCACTCACGAAGGAACTAGTTCTTTTCAAGTTCGCAGTCAACTAAGTCTTTTCAAGTTCGAAGTGAATGTGAGGACCTAAGAAAAAGGGCCTCACTCACGAAGGAACTAGTTCTTTTCAAGTTCACAGTGAACTAGTTCTTTTCAAGTTCAAAATGAATGTGAGGACCTAAAAAAAAGGGCCTCACTCACGAAGGAACTAGTTCTTTTCAAGTTCGCAGTCAACTAGTTCTTTTCAAGTTCGAAGTGAATGTGAGGACCTAAAAAAAAGGGTCCTCACTCGCGAAGGAACTAGTTCTTTTCAAGTTCGCAGTGAACTAGTTCTTTTCAAGTTCGAAGTGAATGTGAGGACCTAAAAAAAGGATCCGCACTCACGAAGGAACTAGTTCTTTTCAAGTTCGCAGTCAACTAAGTCTTTTCAAGTTCGAAGTGAATGTGAGGACCTAAAAAAAAAGTCCTCACTCACGAAAGGCAGTCAATCCTTTTAAAGCTTCACATAGCAAACGAACTACTTCCTTTCCAAGGTGTGTTTCGTGGCGAAAAAAACTACAGTTCACCAAAAGGAGTGAGTTGCTTCACTCACTCACTTCAATGAACTGCTCTTTTGGAACAGTTCACTCATGAACAACCCATCTCTAGTTCAGACTACGAGATTAACGCGTTCAAATCGAGTTAAACGCGTTGAAAACACTTCCCGAACGTGTTTAAGAAAATACGTAGCTACAACGCGTTTAACCGAAAACATGAACTGCATCCCTCGCGGAAATCGAAGTAAACTTCAAAAGAAACTATTTAATGCTGTAGAAAATCAATTTTGTGCGTGTGCAACGACTGCATTAGCTAATAAATTTCCTTTTCAATACGGCTATACAAATTAATTTGTTTCAAACAATTTAGAATGCATAAATTGTCAAAACAAATAAAATCAAGCTATCATGTATCAAAGTAAAACGAGTTGTCTAGCCTGAATACTTCTTTTTTAACACGTTAAATTTACTTACTTGAACGAGTTTAAAACGCATAGTCTGCAGCCATTTGACAATTGTTTTTTAAAGCGGCCACTTTTAAGAGTTCTGCACACAAAAAGAAATTCTATCGTTTGTTGAAATATGAATAAGTATGGTATGTGGCAAAATTTTCAAAATTGGTTCTTTCATAATCTGCAAACAAAGTGGAGAAAAACTGGCAGTCACATAAGACGACTCTTTTAATACGAAGGACGTCTCAGCTAGGTTTTTTCCCTAAAGCTTGAAGTAATTACTCCAAAAATCAGCACATCTTTTGTAATTTTTGATACAAATTTTTCCCATCACCCTCAACTTTTTATCGCAAATGTTTCCTGAGTAGACTTCTGTTTTTTGACATTAAAAAAAATATTTAAAGAGTTATTATAGTGCGATTAAAATCAAAGGAGATTTTTTGATCTTCTAATTCTGTTATTAATGAATCTTTCATGGTAAGCTACCATAGAAGCAAATTTGAATAAATGTTTGTTGTTTTCCGGACAATTCTAATGACAATTAGAAAACCTTCACTGGATAGGCCGCAGTTTTTATAAGACTGTGTTGGACTAGGTCCGAGGGAGCTGTTTCGTCATCGGATGGCATAGACTCGTCAGAGGGTGAATCATGCATAATATCCGAAACACCCTTGGTGGTATTGCTTAGGAATATTCTTATAGTATAGTATAACATATATTTGAGTATGATGCTGATGTGAATATCGCCGGTCTTTTGCGAGAAGTCCTCCGGCTTCCAAACAGTCGCTGCTCGTCATCTCCACTAAATATATCTCTATGGTGGTGACTCTAAGGTTAAAATGTACCTCATTTAAATTTCAGCCAATCAGAGTCTTGTAATATTCTTGTTTTTAAGTCTTGCATAGGGCACTTTTCTTTGATAACCTCAATGAGATCTCGAAAAATAAGATTGAAGAACTGATTTTCTTTTTGATCTGCTCCGGGTGGATACGGTCATCCATTCCAGCCCCAGGTTTCTGTAAAACTCTGTATCTACTTCATCAGTCTTGAACGGTTAAGAAGTTGTGATGTCAAAACGGCGCTGATGTACTAATTGAGCCATGTGTGTTTCGTCTGACGGACCACCAAGGACACTCCCCTAGACCAAAAGTATTGACTAATCCTTTAAGGGAACACAACATTCCATATAAGCTGGCGAAGGATCTCCAGCACCTTCTCTGCAGCAGTGCTATGGATTTGGCTTTTTGGATTACAGTAGATGGATGGATTTAAAATGAAATAAACGACTATCCAGAAATGGAGCTTGGTGACACAAAACTATCTATCCAAATAACATTTCTCGACCCCTACTTACATACTGGCATATCGCATCGACACTCTGCCGCCATTTAAGCGGAATTGCTTTCCCCTTCTAGTGCAGAAACATGTAGATCTCTAGGAGAACAGTTCTGTTGAAGTATAGTATCGATTTGGAATACAGTATTACGATTTCGGTACTGTATGGATACCACATTAATGGCGAAATTTTAATAAGTTTTCTAAATGGAGTTTTCTTACAAGATTTTTTGGTATTTAACTTTTTTCTGTATTACAACAATATGATTTGTATAAATAGATCAACTTGGATTTCAACAAAGGACAGGCTCTTTTTGAAGACATCGTTCTACCACTAATGGGGTATATTTTATTAAATGTTAAATGATCGTATACGTATGTGATCGAGGTGTGCAAAAAGTAATTATTCGTTACTTAGTATTCGATACTTTAAATAATTACTAGTATCGAATACCACTTTTGATAAGTATTCGATATTGCCTCATTTCAAATACCACTCAATAGTATACCTCAAATGAAACAGACTTTATTTTACTCAGCTTGGTAAAGTATTTGAACAAGTATCGAATACCGAAGTAATTGAATACTAAGCCAGGTATTCACTATATCCGAGTTAATGTGAGTATATAGTCAAATGAATACCTCATGGCTGGAAAAGTATTTGAAGAAGTATCGGATACTAAATATTGAATACTGAAGTTGATGTATTCAGTAATTATTCTTTACCGAAAAGTAATTGAATTGCACATCACTAGTATGTGACCTTCCAATTTTTGTTGTGCTATGGAGGTCATCCCGTGTTACTGGTTGAACAATTTTTGCCACAAATTGCATCTAAATATAGTGTGGAATATGTGGACGAAGTGAGTTTGCGATATTCGAAGTCGGTCGGAAGCTACAGGTCGGTGTATTCTCTAAACTCCTTTGCTGTTTCGGATATAATGGTCAGTTTAGTCGCGTTTTACTGAAAACGGTATCTTTCTAATCTCAAAATCTATCGAACGGATTCCTTTTAAATTTGGTGAACTTATTCAGTACTCATGTAGACGCTTTGCAAACTAAAATAATTGTGATTCATCAAGCCGTTTATTTTTGTCGAGCTAAAGTAGTGGTAAAAAACACCAAAAATTGGTGGTAACAGTTGCCCAAAATAAACCTTTCAATATTTTTTGATAATCTTAGTTCCAAAACTAGTTCAGACTTCACAGATAAAAATTGATTTGATTTATTTGAGATAAGCAAAACGCTCGCAATCGTTAAACCGAAAAAAATTTTTTTTTAGTGGCTAAGTACCTCCGCAATGAGCGACAATTACGGGCTGAAAAAAATATAGTGTGCTCAAAATGTGCATAAATATGTGATGAAAATTTCACAGTTGTATCTTTATTTAGTTATCAAAAAAAGAAAATAAATCCTAAAATAGCGTAAATACCACCTTCGCAGGGAACGACCCCCTTAAGTATTAATCCATTACATATTTTATTAATTCTGAAACGGAAAGAAGATAAATATAAAAAAAGAGACAAGAAAAATTTCAACGATCTTAAAGTTTCTCTCAATTTTCTTGTATACATTTGTTTTTTTGGTCTATTAGTAACTATATCATAAAACGTACGAATTCCAAAATTTCTTCAGTCGCAGAACAAAATTGCCAAGAAACATGCACTTTTCTCAGTTTTGTTTCGGTACTGAAAAACAGAATTCGTACGGAGCAAAAAAAATACTGATGTAATTACGATTCAGTATTTATGAAATCAATTTCAATACTTGGCTAGGTTAGGTATGTGGTTATATAGGATAATTTTTGGAACTAGGTTTACTATCGGGTCCTTCATAAGCTCAAAAGATTGGATTTTCCGGATTGCATCTTCCTCATCTTCATCTCATGTTGGGTCACCGATTAGAGCATGAGGTAGCCTCTCTCTGGATCAATAGCCACGTTTAACTCTAGAAACCGATGCCTATCCCGGTCTATTCAGTCCTTACAAGGACATCGCATTGAACAGACTTCAAGACTTATGTTCTTCTCAGTTCCATCCTCATTCCCGTATTCTATTGAGTGTGATCTTGACGAATGTTCGATGTCATCTAGAATGTACTTTTATATCTCACTGTCGTCTACCAAAGAACAGATAGTTGGTTGATTAGGAACGGGCAATGATGGATTATATTGGAACTGAGTCTCAAGTGTTTGCTAAAGCTCCTAAATCTTTGTTAAAAGATACATAAAGCTATCCTAACCTTTCAAATGTATTGTCGTAGTATTCTAAGAATTAAGGGAATTAGGATACCTCTTCCCATAATTCTAGCTTAGTTACAAGTGCGCTATTCTAGCAACTCAAAAGATTTTGGGAAGTTGGATAGTGTCTGTCCAAGTTTGTATAGTCTCTGATATCATTCGAATCTTTAAGATAAAGCCCAGCTTCATGTCTCTTAAGCTATATCTTTAATAACCAGGTCAAGCGAGTTGATTTTTCACGAAGGTGCGCCTCTAATGAATTGAACTCCGACAAGACTGACAAATTGATCAACAAGTAAGTCAGTTTTAAGCAGCTAATTTTAAACTTTAAAGGCCACAATGCAAATTACACTTACTGGACCCAAAAGGCAATTAGAGTAAGTGTTTAAGATTTAGCTATTGATTTCGAGTAGCTAGCGGGCACTTTTTGTGCACGTTCTTTTGCGATATTTATAAAGAAAAACAACTAGTAATTGAAATCTCGTGAAGATCAAATATGTCTAGAAATTATTTTTGTTTTAAATGACTCTATAGTAGAAGAGTATTTTTCTTGCAACTGAGTGAATTTGCGCCATTGCTTATCACATAGTGGAGATCAAAATACCATATAGTTTGAGTCGTAGGAACGGTTGTGCAACTGGCTAGCAACAAGTATCCGGATAAAACAATCATAAAAACTGGAAGTAGCTGACTCCCTTTGGCCGCAAAAATGCATCTTTGCTTATTCTGGGGTAGATATTTCTGTCCTGAAATGCATTAACGAATTAAATACGTACTTCTGTAGCCAAAACTCGTGATACACTATTGTTCGAAACGATCATGAACCCATTGAAATCAGTTTAAAATTCCGTTTAACAAAAGTGGTTTCCCCTATTATTTATTCTGCGTGAACAGCGATTCGAGGTGAATGGGTTTGAAGAACTTTTGTGTAAATTTCCCATTTACGTCGGTATATCCATTAATGATGTTTCGGGCCTAGTCACTGGAGATGATTTTCTTTCAAAATTCGGAAATCAGCCAGTTACTCATAGTAAGATGGCCGTGAATGATCGGTCCGCTGGCAGCAAATATTTCTTGGGTCAATTAAGTAGGTATGTATATCTTGTAAATGATGCTGTGGTTACTCTTGGCTCAATTCTTGGAAATGGAGTTGACCGGACCTAGATTTGATCAAAAAGTTGAAATACATGGTAATGCCGTACTGAAGAGTTGCACATCATGAATCAAGCCTTTATATTTCCAGAACAGTTTTGCAAGAATAAAGGCTTGATTCACAATGTACCTACAACTCTCCAGTATGTCATTACCATGTATTTCAACTATTTGATCATAGTGTTGGACTGAAAAGATCTGTCCTTCTGCCAAGATCCAAACCCATCTCCTCTGAATTGATAGACCAGTACGAGAACCACTAAGCCACAGAGACGCCGCTGTCAAGAGTTTCAGTATACTGTTGATGGGTCGAGAATAGGCAGGCAAACCTTGAAATCCGCACCTACCAAATTTGTAATTCAATCACAGCTGTAATTCATCACAATTCCATCATGTTGTTAAACACCATTAAAAGAAGCGTATCAGATATTCTAGTTTATATTAATGCGGCATTTTAATCAAGCAAATTGCCATTTTTTTCCTTTCATAAATCTATCGGCAATGAAAATTTTTATACTCTCTGAAGTAAATTTATTATTTTGCAGAGCTTCACTGAATTTTTATTAGCTAATTTCCTTGAGTTTTTACACGCATATGTAATGAATAAAATCTGTATGTAATTTTAGGAAGTAAAAAAATTTAACAAAATTTTTCTATCATAGATTTCAGTTGTATCTATTTTTTAAATTACTGATTTTTTAAATCTTTACCCACAATCGTTTAGACCTTAAGGCCCCAATAATTTTTTCATTGATTTATCTTCTAGAAATGCCAATTAATTATACTATCTGTGATACTTTTCAATGAAATGCGGTCTTCTTATGTAATTCTTGTCATGAAAATCGTGTAAAATTGCTTCAGTTTGACTTCATATATTATTAACAAAATTGAAAATTTGATTTATAGAAGACCTTCTTTAAGATTTTTTCTAACACCATATTAATAAAAATGACATGTTAATTATTCAAGAAATAGGTAATATGCGTTTAAAAAACTCGAATTTACGCATTTTAAAAAATTTTCAAGGGTAGTTGTTCTAATAGCATTTTTTCCAAATACAGTTTTGATTTTTTTCTCTATGAATGACCTAGTTTACATACCAGCTAATAAAGTAGTGTATTTATATTTAGTTTTTTTGTTGCCATTAACGTGAAATATTGGTAAGAAAACAGTCATAAATCTTCAGAATCGCATTTAACGTGCACAATCTTAACAATCAAATGTACATAGGTTTTCTGTTGTGTGAACAAAATTTGGTTTTTGGTTTGTGTTCCAAAAAGTATGCACTGTACACCACGTTGCTAAATATTTGAATATTTTCCCTGCAAGTGCTGTCACAATCGTCCAATTTTATTATTATTATATATATTAATAAAAGGTATATAAATACATACAGTTATTCGTAAGCACTAGTTACAAAGACCATCAGCTTAATATCATTCAATCAAAATTGTATAAATGTGTTATATATGTATGTATTTAGGTCAAATTTTTGTTTGCCACATTATTTTATTCTACAAAAGTCAATTTTGACGGAACAAATTTTGACTACACTTTTCCTCAAATTGTTTTAGTCAAATATTTGACGGTATCGTATACAGTGTAATATTACCTTTACCAGAATACTCGGACCAGGTGAAAAGATGATTAGTAATTGCGATAATGAGTTTAATCTAAGGACAGTGATCCAATAGATCGCTGAATTATGAAACAAGATTATAATATCACATGGCAAAATTTAAATAAATGGATAAAAAGCATTCGACCTCGCCGATTCAAAACGATTATCTGTTTTTAAAAGAGGAAAAATTTTTTTTGATGAACTTGAACTGTAATTTTGTCACGTATTCGCAATAATTTCATTCCAATTTCGGTGTCGACTCCCAAGTAATCTCACTTAAAACGAAAGTACAAAGTTTTACCAGTAGTTGTTTGGGTTAACATATCCGTACCTGCATAGGTGATTTGGTGCATAGATGTATTGAATGTGGATTTTTCTTTCTTTTTTACAATCAGTAAGTACTTAGATATTAGCCTATTAAGTATTAGAGTAGATAATATTTAAGGTGTGTAAAATGAAGAGATTAGATTTTCTCAATAACGTCATCTGATTACTGATTGCTGATTTCGCTTTAAGCTTGCATTAGACTAATATGCCATTTGCTCAAATATTTAACAAATGAAAATTTGACGTTTGCATTTATAAATAAAAATGTGCAAATATTTCATCAGGTTTTTTACTTTTGTTATTATAGAATAAATGAGAATGCCTGTGTCTTATATTAAAATTCTTTAAAAATTATAAAAAAATACCGTGCAATTTTGAATTTTCACCCCTCAGTGTTAGGATGACACTGTCAAAGTGGATAAGGGTTTTAATGCGACCTTAAAATTTTTGTATTTAGTAATAGCTCTCGCTAGAGAGGGAAATCAAAGTAGAAATGAAAGTTTATATTTGCTGAAAATTCTGACAGTTTATGACGAGTTGTATGGAAGCTATTTCTTAATGTGATTCAAGAATCTATAGTTTATGTTAGATATACATATTCAGTAGTGTTTGGTGAAATAGGGGCATGTCTGTACTTTCAGTTTGTTTAGTCTAAAGAAAGCACCACTTAAAAACCATGTCTAAGTGCTAGCTATCTCTGTCAATACCCACCTAACCTACCCACCTAACCTAACCTTCTAACACCAGAACGAAAATCCCAATTGGGATCGATCACTGCCCTGGCTACAGTCATTGAGAACATGACAATTGAAAAACCTTCACTGTATGAGCCAGTTTAAAACTGTGTCGGACTAGGTCCGAAAGAGCTGTTTCGTTATTGGGTTGCATTACTGATTCATTAGAGTATCATGACAACTATCCGAAACATTTTCGTGTTTCGTAACAACATAATAAATGTTAAAATTAGTTTCTATGGAAGCTTTATCTGCATGCGACAATCCCATTCGGATCCATATTTTGTTACGTGTCCTTTTTTCTTCATAACAGTGTCACATATTTCTGTCATGGAGTCCACTAGCTTCTGACATTCTTTCAGAGGCAATTGATGCCAGGCTTTCTCTACAGCTCGCCAAGGAGCATCCGTGCTTGAAAATTTTTAAGTTTTTTTTATACCTTCCTTTGATGTAATGTTTCAATTTTGTCAGACCAACACCATAGTATTAAAAACTACCACATTGTCGCTCCTTTCCTACCGCCAGAGCCAATTAAATTCATTGTTGATTCGTCAGTCCAACAAATATTTCGCCATTTTTATACTCTAGATTAAATGTGAGAGTATTGTAAGTTTAATCCAGCCCAAAAGTTTGTAACGCATAGAACCGTGTCTCGGACGAAAAAAAGTTATATATTGAACAAAAACTTCAAATCCGCTTGATGGCCATCCGTCCGTCTGTTCGTCTGTCTGTTCCTTAGCACGATAACTCAAGAACGCCTTGACCTAATATTTTGAAATTTTGAATCTGGAGTTTTGGTCGAATTTGCAATACCATGGATACACTGCTGGTATTGATTAATCATAATCAATGGCGCAACAGCCCAAATCGGGCCTAGGCCTTGAAGTAATGCTATAGTTACTTCATTGCGAGACCAACGGAACACTAGGAGGTGAAGTGGTCAACTACACGCTCGTCCGTGATTATTACCCCGATTTTAATTCAGGTACTCATTTACAGCTGAGTGAACTGGTAGTCCGGCACCCAGTCCCATTTTCGAAAATTACTTGTCGCCAAGCAGATTCGAACCTGGTACCAGGTGCACCGAAGGCAAGTGCTCCAGCCACTAAGCCACCCAGACTACCCTGTATTGGTATTGATTGATATCATAATATTGTCAATACCAGAAGTGTATCACCCAATACTAAGCATATACGAAATAAATGAACTGTTATATATCTTTTATTGAACCTGTTTCATGATATACAAATTCGATAATTTTACCTGATATACTTTGCATTTTACTGCTAGTAGTCCCATTCCCCAATTATGTGGCGAGTAGCGGAACTAAATGTCGTCGCTTGCTTATATCAGATACTGTCAAATCATACCATATGTGCAGTGTAAGTTCGTTAACGGGAAAAATCGTGTTACTTCTTCGGGTAGCTGCCATTCAAAAAGTCCTTAAAACACATGTTCAAGAATATTGCCCGATACCTCCAGAAAGATTTAAACTACGACTTTCAAATTTTGTATGTGTTGATTTTGCAACAGTTGGAGCTAAATGTGAGATTACGAAGAAAATCTCATTAGTTCTTCCTGTACTTACTTACGATGGCGCTACAGTCCAAATCGGACCTTTGCTTCCTGCATGAGCAGCCTCAACCTTCTCGTTTCAGTGACCGCGTCCTCCAGTTGCTTTGCTGAATATAAGCATTGATTTACTTTTGTGGTTTTCCAACTGATCTTTGTCCATAAACTTTTCCCTTTAGTGTGCGTGTGGGGATTCTTCCGCTCCACGTGACCAGCCTATTGTAGCTTCTTGAATTTTATGAGGATCGATACTTCTAGATTATCGCAGATGGCATACAATTCTCTATTGTATCGTATTCTCCAGATCGAGTCTTTCCTCACAGGTCCGAGGATTCTTCTGAGGACTGTTCTTTAAAAGGCGTTAACTAATTTTTCGGAGGCTTGAGTCAATGTCCACGTTTCGCTGCCATAGCATAGCACAGGTCTTATTATCGTTTGGTATGGTTTAAGCTTTTCTTTTCTGTTCACATTTTTGTTTTTAATTATTGGAAGTACCGAATAATACGTCTTATTTGCCATCATTATTCGTCTTTTATTTTCGATGGGTTTGCTTCCATCCTTTCATATATTTATATATATACAAAGCTGTCTACGTTTTCTAGGCTGAAGTCTCCTACTGTAATGTTTTGTCTGATTGGCGTGTTTCCTAGTTTGTGTCATGATTTTTGATTTTGGATTTATTCGTTAATACGTCGTCCAACTTCTCTTGCTACCCAGTCAAGTCCTTCGAGTAGCTGCCATACAAATATCATGCCAAAATGTCTTCACTTAATTTACGGAACTCACTACAATTGAAGTAATCGTTTAGCCATGAAATCGGAATTTTTAAAAATTAGTTTTGAGTGAAAACGATATTCGATTTCGAACTGCGAGACATACCTTCAAATAATTTTTGATTTACTATTTCCTCACAGGTGATGCACGTATTTCTATATTTAGGTTCCTCTTGATTGGACGACATACCTGGATTTTTTGGCAATTTGCCTGTATTTAAATGTCAGAGTTTTCCGTGGATTTCGTTTCTTTTCTACGCGGTCTATGCATTGTGGACCATCTTCTGCAAACTACCAGTGATCTATGCTACTTTTTGTTTACTTTATTGTTTTTAATAGTTTTGCTCTGTTCAAAAGTACAGTATTATGCACATCCCATTTCTAACGAAAAAGCACATTCTTTCCTACATCTACATCGTTAAATCTTTGAATTGGCTATTACCCCTGCTATATGCTTAAAATAATTCAAAATCCCTTATCGTATAAGATTCGACCTTAAACAGATATTTAGCTTATTTCACGAAACATTCGTACCTTGTGATCAAGAATGTTGGAAATTTTTTTTTAAATTAGAAGGAAGGAATGCAGCAGGCAAAATAATAACCTTCCAGCCACCGAACGTCATGAATTCACAGATAGATGGCGTTGGTCTATTTTGGATGAATCACAAGAAAATTAAAATTTGAAACCCTATTTTACAAAACACCTCTGTATATATTGCATCAAAATCAGTTCAGTACCTCTTTAGTTGCAAATAAAGATACAAACAAACAACAACTTTTCTAAATTTCTTCGGTTACTAAAGCATGTGTTGTATAATATTTGACTAGCAGGTAAATGCAGTCAAATGCAGCTGATTAACACCCAGCATTTAAGCCGTGGCTCAAATTTGACCTAAATAATTTAAACACATTTCAAGTCACCCGACCTAGTGTGGTCGGTGCTCGTTCTTTTGTTACCTGAACTAGGATAGGATGTTTGATTTTTGCGTGTAAAGTAGACTTGTGTAGTTCGCGAACGAACTAGTAGTTCGGAAAAGCGTTCCCATAAGTGAAATGAACGAACTAGTTCGCAGTGAGTTATGCTCCTAGTTCGCTTGTATTCATGCATTGGCGTATAGTTCGAAATGAAAGGGAGGAAGTAGTTCGAAGTGAGTCTTGATCGTAGATTATTAATATTCATGCATTGTGGTATACTTGCACGCTAAGGATCTTTTTTTTATTCTTAGGTTATCACATTGAAACTGAAACGATCCGCCATGCATTGAAGGACCTTTTGTAGGTTATTAGACTGTACCAGACGATGGTATTAGTACACAGAGGACCTTTTTTTTAGGTCATCACATTTGCCTACACCATCTTTCACTGCGCTCTCGCGAACTAAAACCACGAACTAGTTCACAACGGATCAGAAGCTGCAACTGGTCCTTACATTTTCCTACGCGATCTTTCATTGAACTCCCGCGAACTTGTGAACTAAAATAATGAACTAGTTCGCGACAGATCGCGAACTGCAAATGATCGATCTAAAATGCGCAAGCCTAGTGTAAGGGCGTGATTCGTCCTAAATGTTTTTTTTTTTTAATTTTAATACATCAGTGCCATTCAAAAGAAACAGCAATTTCAATGAAGGCATGTGTGGAATGCGTTTTGACATAAAGCACTAGTGCTGGAATATGTTGATGGATTTAACATGACTCATTCCAATTTGAGGCCTATACATAAACAATTGGTGATTGCACATACTTTCGACCACGGCATAAATCAGGTTGCGATCAGGTCGTTGGGTGTAAGCAAGCTGGTCAAATTTATTATTTGTCATATTATTTGATCTTTCCGACAAAATTTGACTGAAATTTGCGTCAAATATTTGTCAGGATGCATACACTGTAATATCTTGAAAAAAAATTTGATGAAAATTCGAAAATTACAGAAAAGTGTGCGCTCGCAGATAATTTATTATGTACGTCATCATGATTTGTTTTAGTTTGAACCTTGAAAGAAATGGGTTTATTGCGATAAATATCTGTGGGTACCACTGATCGTATAATTAAAAAAAAAGTATTGTCTATTATTAATACAAATTCCAAACCTTATAAGTAACTGCATACTACATACACCCAACAAAAACTGTTTATAATTTAAATAGTATTCCGCGAGTCGAATTGCAAACACGCGCATAATGTCATCTCTATAAAACTGGGTTTGAGCCGCAACTATATGAAAGTGACGCCCTAATATGATCGTACACCCAAATATGTCATAGTGCACTATCGCACGTGAGACGTGACACGAAATATGTATAAATGTAGAGTACACACATGACTATGAATTTATTTATATTTGTTTTTTTTTACATATTTCAATGTCGATCGATTGAATAATTTTGTGTAAATACAAATTTTTGCAAAAAATGCCTATTGACATAAGGACATAATATAGTACGCCATGTAGTCCGTCACATCGTCGACAACAAAAACGTTTAGACATTCTTTTCAAATGATAAAACCATATTTGCAATTTGCATCATTCATTCGAACGGTTACAAATTGAGCTTACACTGCGGGTATAATGAAATTGATGTTTACACCATATCGGCACGGCATGTCAAACTAACACATCAATGACTTTCTCTTTCAATACGATTTTCAAAATTTTAGTTAATTGACAAATTGTAGGATCCCCCAGGCTTCAGTGTTCAATTAATCGCTATAATTGTGGATAGGTCTACATATCTTCTTTTTTGAGTCCGCGCATATCGATCGCGATGACGTCTTTAACACATTCTTTACGTAATCGATTTTTTTTTTAAAAAAATGTTTCGTTACGAATGTTTTATTTTGTGTGCTAACGACGACAACAGCTCGAAACGCTTGCCCATGAATAAAGCGTACATACTATATATGCGAAGAGATTTCACTTTAAAAACCGGAACCTAACCAGCGAAAACGGAAAAATTTTCATTCAAGAAACGTCGTTTGCTCTAGCGATCGCGATCGCATTCGCCAGGCCGCCCGCCACTGTGTTGTCGCGGGGTTTTTTTGTTGTAAAGGCCCGATCGCAGCATGATCGCAGGCTTGAAAACTTAAAATTGTTTGCCCGTTGCAGCAGAGAGCACACACATTGCATATGAGCTGTACGCGATGATCGTCACACAATGCGCCAAACACAATGATGAAGATCAGACGAAACTATCGGCACGCGGGCACAGTGTGGCCACACCATTAAGGTGTCTCCGAAAACCAACTAGGGGTTTCTTCGGTGCTGTTGATCTTATTCGAGTTTTTCGCGCACCTCGGCGATCGTTTACCTGTCCGATTCGCGTTCGATGTATACGCGAGCTTTACGATTTTTTTTTTTCAGGTATAGTAGCAAAAATCTTTATATATGCAATATATATTTTTATCGCATACTAAATACCACACACATCTATAAAGAGAGTATCGTATCTTCCATGCTAACAAATAAAACGAAAGTTTTCAATAGAGTTTATAGGTCGCGAAAGTTATTACTAATATTTCATTCTGGTTTTTTTTTCGGTATATTATTCGCCGCATATATTTTTTCGCCAGCCTTTTTTTTTCGTCTTCGAAATCAGGTAATAATTGAGCTAATTAAATAATGCACTTTTTAAGTAAGATCACAACGTAATAATCACGTTTGAAATTATGCATCAATTTTGAAATTTCGCGTTATTTTTTCCCGTCCTAGTCTTCCATTCATCGTGTAATTTTCGGTAGTATTTTACACATTATTGATCGCGATAATAATATTAAACGGCGTATAGCATTAAATTAAATTTTGTTAAAAAACTTGTTAAAAATATGGTTACGTCTTTGCGTCGAAATGTTTTTAATTGACGAGTTGCAAGTAGGTACGAACGTAACTAAAACGGGAATTCCGTAGTTTTGAGTATAACGTATATTTTGCAAACAAAAGTTTTGTATCGATCGTTGGCTATGATCTTGTGATAATGCGCAATTTCAAGATAATGTACACAGATTTTTGAAAGGCAATTACTTTTTTTCGGTTTTCGAAATTAGCTTTAGGAAATACTTTTTTAGCAAAATTAAACATTGCGAAAAAAAATAAATAAATAAATAAAAATTACTTAATTCAATCTTACGATTTAGATTGTAATCTAAATAGTTAGTCGGTATTTCGCATCAATGGCAAATTATATATGATGTGGTTTCGGTTATTGTAACGAAAATAAGTGTTGAAATCGGGTTATAAGCGCGTGGTTTGTTCACGCTCTTGCAGAGATCTCAGTGATAATAGACGAGTTTTTTTTTAGAGAGTTTAGGCAAAGACATCAAGACAGCACTATGCAGTATTTTTATACTCTAGATGAACATATGAGTATTATAAGTTTAATCCAGCCCGAAAAGTTTGTAACGCATAGAACCGAGCCTCGGACGAAAAAACGTTATATATTATTTTGTGTTTATTTTTGGCCAAAACCCCCAAATCCGTTTGCTGTCCGTCCGTCCGTCCGTCCGTTAGCACGATAACTCAAGAACGCGTTGACCTAGGAAGTTGAAATTTTGTCACAACTTGTAAAATGGAAAAAGTAAGGCTAAGTTCGTTAATGGGCGATATCCTTCCACTCCTTCGGGTACCTCCCATACAAGAGTCCTTAAAACACGTTTTCACAATTATTGCTCGAATGCTTCAAGTTAGGAACTTGAAATTTATGAATTATGATATTTATGAATCGAAAGTTCCGAATATAAAGCAAATCGAATGAGTCCTTCGTGTAGCAGCCTAGAAAAGTCCTTCAAAAATGTATGCATGTTACTGAATCGACTATAACTCCAGAACGGGTTAAAGCAGGAATTTAAAATTTTACAGGAATTAGTTTTATACCAAAAGCAAAACGGAGTTCATTAATTAGCGCCATCCGTTGACTCCTTCGGGTAGCTGTCATACAAAAGTCCTTAATAAACATGTTCACCAATATTGAACGATAACTTTAGAACACTTCAAGTTACGACTTTGAAATTTTATACACATTAATTTTATAATAGTCGCAGCTGAAACTATTAATATGAAAAATATCTCAAAAGTCTTTCATGTAGTTGCCATACAAAAATTCTGTAAAATGTCCTTTTACTTACTTTATGGAACTCACTATTAATCAAAAAATCGAGTAGCCACTATACAATAATTTCTACCTGTAAGTAAAAGGTCATGTAATAATTGCTTGTGCTCTCCTCATTCTTTTGATATATTTCCAACTAAAATATAAATCGGAGTTCAGTATTTTTATTTGGCTTGCAGCCGATCGTGACTGCGTTATGTTTCTTATCAAAATTCGACCTTTATTTCTTTATTTAATTAAATGAGGGAAGTAAATAGCAATTGCATGATTAAAAAATAGACAAAAAGTAATAAGGAGTAGGGTAGTCTGGGTGTCTTAGTGGCTAGAGCACTTGCTTTCGGTGCACCTGGTACCTTTGAACTTTGAATTCAATACGTGTTTCGGCGACAGAAATCTACAGGAAATCTGTAGGTCTATCTGACAGAATGCTGAAACGCTTGAATCCATAAGTATGGAGAGGGTCAAGTGTTTGCCCTTGACATAGGCATAGCATATGCCAGACTTTTGCACGAAGCACTTCTTTGTAAACTTAATGTATCATCGGATGAAGCTATCTTCGAGAGGTGCTATTCAGGTTGTATTAAATTGGCGTTTAATCATCTTTACTTCCAATCAACACAGGCGTCACTCTAGACTTAGCTGTATCACCGACCTTATAAATAATTTGTAACGATCTTGTGTTGTCCATCTCAATTCTATTTAACTTGATTGCAGCAGTCTTCGCTACTCTCTAAACTCATCCAGTTATTTGGTTTTGTAATCTTCGATCTTACCCTGCGTGTTCACTGGCAATTTATTTGGCAATGGCAATATTGCCACACAAAAATTGACACTGTAGACACATCAAAGACATATAGGAATATTGCTGTCAACATCCCCATGGCATTCATTGGCATACCAATTTTGAGAGCAATATTGCCAGAAAAGGCACCGTTTGACAAAAGTTATCGTGTTTGTCAACTGGTTGGAATAGGTTTTTTTTGTTTTGATTTCGACATGGCTGACTAAGTTCACTAAACAGAAAACTTAAACTTGAACTTATCAATAGTCTGTCGAAGCCATGATTGTTTGTAAAATACGCAAAGGAATATGTTAATTCAATATTTTCTTTTCAATCGTGCTCCTTTCTTTGTCTTTCAAATCTTCCTTTTTACAGGGCTTCTAAATCTTGTAGGCATATTATTTATTTTTATTTTTGCTCCAATATAATTCCAAGAATTGATTTAGTCAACAATTGTATCAGTAAAATCTAAATTTTCAATGCATATGCATTTTTTTCAAAACAAAGATAACGCATCGTCTGAGAACGTCGTATTAAATTCCTGACTTTGGGTTGGGTGCGAATGGAGCCGTAATTATCGCTTAAAAAAATTTGTAAAGAGATTTTTTCAACAATTGTGTATAAATAGATCAAATTTTTTATGAAGTCCACGTTCGCATCATTAATATTTATAAAGTGCATCAGATCGCTGAATAAATTCTAATGCACTTGGATTTTAGAATGCTTAATTTTTATGCACATTGAATTATTATTTTAAGTCGAAAACGATTCAAGAATTTTGCAGGAGTTTCGTCTTCGACGTTTTTATAATTTATTGCAACCATTGTTTGTGTTATAATTTTATTACTATTATTTTTATGTTCTGTTTTAAATTTGTAGAGTATTAAAAATCTAAATTTTTTATAGCCTTCAACAAAATAGTATACTGAAAAAAATTATACACAATATTTGTTTAAAGTCCTCCATCTAAACGAAAGATATTTGAAGAATAGGTTGAGCTGAAAAGTTGAAATTTTTTTTAAAAATATATAGATATATATAGATAATTTCAAGTTCTTAGTATGATTATGTTGCTCATAATATGCTTCTAACCTTCTACCGTCTAAACTTCACTGAATAAAATTGGAGTGCCTCGTATTCGTATCCACTTGGACGTGATTTAATTATTACTTTGTAATTAAGATCATAATAAGCAGGTCTTGATTGTTCTTGTGCATTGCTTTTTGAATTGCGAGTTTTCTTTAATGGTATTGTTGCGAGTTAGTTTTCGACGGAATTCTAATTAACAACAGTGATTCACTTAATAAAACTCAAATCGCTTTATTTAAATCACTTAATTAGTTTTACTCTTGGTAGTTCAAATGGCTGGTCAAAAATGTGTAAGTCAAGTTCCAATTTCAAAACTAATCTTAAGGGCACAATACACTATCCTTCTTGCATGCCATTATTGCATGAATATTTGAAGTAATGCTAGAGTTCATGCCGTCATGTAGCCCCATACACGAGAGATTTTCGAGAAAAATTCAAATATTCATTAAAGAATGACATGCAATAATGATAGTGTATGTTGGCCTTTATGCCCATCGATACTTTTATACAACTACTGGAAGATCTTTTGAGTAAATTCGATAGTAGGTATGGAATGAATAAAGTAGGAAATGCGTAGAAGTTTATACGCTATTCTAATTGGAAAGCTTTCAGAAAGCTATAAGTTTCGTTTACAGAAAGTTTCGACTTCACTGATAATATTATAATTGACTTAATGCCATGACAACAATCAGAAGCAGAAGCACGGGATCATAATATGATCATATCATATCATTATATTAGTATGCCTGTTTAAATGAAAGCAGCGGCAGAAGCAGCGACGAAAGCAGTGCTCGTTCTAAATTCTGCTTCTGCTTCTGCTTCAGTACTGCCAACTTAAAATCTTTCTGCTTTTTTTGTGTCGCGGCTTTTAGTGTTGACAGGACAGCAGTATCTTGTATTATGCCAAGTGTATCTTGTATTATATCATCGCCAATACCTCTTCATTTTTACTATAAAAATTTGGTTCCCGTAATAATTGTAAGGCTACACAAAACTGCATTTTCTCGTTAATTAGTGGACCTATTCATTTGTGAAATAAATGAAAATAGTTCATGTTTTTATTACAGTCTATGATTTGGAGTATTTGGAGCAAATCATTCACCGTCCACTTTTCTTTCCAATTCCCTGTTGAATATAAGGATTTTTTCTATCTATACACGTTAAGTACAACACCATACACATCTTATTCTTCCGCTGCTAAAAAGATGTTTTCGATTGTGTAAAAATACGAGAAACATTATGTTTACAAGTAAGTTCAATTTTGCACGGTAAATTAGTGTAACTTTTTTTTTTTTAATCGACTTAAGTTATTTCACAGAAGAAATGAATATGTAATAATGAAGCGAATCTGGTATTTAATGTGTATACGTGATCATTGCATATCCGTATTAGACAAGAGCTTGTTTTCAAGCGTGAAATTTCTAAACTACTCGATTGAATTATTGTGTTTTTGCCTCTTCTGATGCATAGGGAAGTAATGGTATTTTTTGTTTGGGTGTTTATATCTCACAACTGAAGGTGATTTGACCCGCGACCCTCGGATTGATAGACCCCTGGTCCTGCTTTGCACAATCCTCTGAAATAGTCTTAAAAAAAATCTGTAGATAATTTTCTGTTTGTCGTCAAGCTTGTTTCCCGATAACTTTAAATCATTTCTTCAGATTTCGATATAATTTAACATGCCTATAGGAAATAGAGTGCAAAATATGGTGTTCACATTTACGCATTGTGTTGTGAGCAATGCGTGAACACCTTGCTTGTAAATGGGCATGTAAAATTTTATTGGGACTAATTGAACTTGAACAAAATTCTAAATATTCTAATCAACCATTTTTTTTTGTTTAATTGATTTTATTTTTGTGTTTTATAATTTTTTTTGTTTATTTTTATTTGTTTTGTTTATTTTTATTTTTTTTGTTTATTTTTTATTTATTTTGTTTATATTTTTATTTTTTTTGATTATTTTTTTATTTTTGTTTATTTTTTATTTTGTTTTGTTTTGTTTATTTATTATTTTTTAATATTTTTTTTGTTTTTTTTTTTTGTTTATTTTTTTATTTATTTATTTATTTAATTTTTTTGTTATTATTTTTTTTTTTTGCTATTTTTTTTTTTATTTTTGTTTATTTTTTGCGCCTTTTTCAAGGAGTTAGCAGTTTTTCTTAAGCTTTATTCAAATGATATACCTTATAAATCGGCACCGATAGAGTTCACACGCAGCTACGTTTTAGGTATTTAAGTTGATTTCTTGTACGAAATTTGTCGGTGCGATTTGTTATTAATTATTTTACATGTTCTTACTGCGTGAACATTTGCATAGATAATGAACATCTGTAGAAACTATGTTCGTAGAGGTCGACAGTTCGGTTCGTATGTTTTCTACTGAGAAAGTTTTATATGTTCTAATGACAATATTCAGCTGAATCTACATTAGTGCCAAATTCTCCGAGTTATTTTATTTCCTGGAAAAAGTGCGTATCAAGAATTTAATTCAAATTGAGTTACATATGTTGTCATTATGTTTGCCTGACTTATTGATTACACAGGTGATATATGTATTATACATATTGTTGCGAGCTACTGGTTCGCCTGGAATTTGTAGTATAGTAAAACAATTCGATTAAAAGTAACAAATCTTCATTATATCGCACTTTTGGGAACTCAACCCGATTTCATTTACTACACGATCGCTGCTACCTATAAAAATCGCTTTACAAATACTTTCGGGTTGAACCGACCGTCATCGGCTTGCTTTTACAGAAAAAAAAAATGAAAAAAAATTTCCGTCTACAAGCTCTGTGGCGCTTGTATACATGCATGCATTGAGTCGAGAGATTTTCCGCATATTGGGCGGCGTTTTCATAGAATATTCGGAAAGTGTAAAGAACATACGAGGAAGTAAAGAGCGTTCGAGAGATTAGCTGTGCTTTCAACGATTTTCTTATTAGATATTGCATTGTTGTAGTTTTTCTTTGCAAACTTTGAATTCAGTTGTTCGGGTTGCCTGGGTATACAATATATACATGTAACAGTATTATTCAGTAGGATTTCGTGTTGGGGTTTCACTCTACTGACTCCGGAAAACAACTGACATTTAATAAAATTTGCTTCTAAGGTAGCTTTCCATGAAAAATTCCATTAAAAAAAAATTGGGAAAGGAAATAAAATTGCTGTTGACTGGATTCGATGTCGCGCCCTTAGCGTTGATTTATATATGGTATTATCTTAGCGAACAACCGCAAATTCCACCAAATTGGTTGGAATATTGGGTGATCTTCAGTGCCACCTACCTTTAGTATAAGGATGCGATGGCAAGAATTTCGCTTCATTATAATTCGCGATAATGACATTTGCTTCAAAATCGCCTATATAGAATGTTCCTAAGCAATGACACCACCCACCAGAGATTTGGTGACATTAGGTTGGAAGCGCTTAGAAAATTTCGGCTAACAAATAACTCTTCATAAATGCTTCTATAGACGGACTGGGCCTATCCGTTGACGGAAAATCAAGTGAAAATCAGTTTCAATAGATATTTTGTGTTTTCTTCCTGAAAATTGTCCTTATCTGAGTGATGACCATCACAATTGATACATACCTTAAGCTGGATGTAATATTGTTTTTTTTGGCATTTTCCCAATTTTTTATTTTAATGTAAGTATACATTAAGAATGTAATTAAATAAAGAGACTCTGATCCCCGCAAAAAACATCCCCCGATGAAATTTATATCTTAGAGTGCCCATTGAGGCCATTAAGAACGGTAGCAGCTTAGATATATGTAGACTAATTTTAGCTTAAGGATTAAGATAGAAAACCTGTTAGCATTAAGAACTTACGGCAAATAAAGCACTTTTTAAAACTAATACCTTAAGCTGGAGGTTCTTCTTTTTTCAAATCAATTTATCATGAATTACACCTTAAACCAATGGTATGTTTATTTTTAAATTGCGAAATTTCTTCAGGCCCACAAGCACTTAGAATTAATCTCGATAATTAAGCACTTCACTTACCAACAATTAAACATGGTGTTGCTCAAACAACAACTACATAAATTCCAATCGAAAACGACTTTTAACGACCCTTTAATTGTTTATCAGCATTTCCTGACCTTTATTTTCTGCACCGCTACCTCTTTAACTCGTAAAAAATAGTTTAACAGAACTGGTTTTAAACGAAAGTAAAGTTGTGTACCCATAAAGAGTTCGACCTTTGTTACAATCTCGGCAAATTATTTCGTAAATTTTCATTAATCCGTTTGCATTATTTGTTATACGCTTTTCTATTCATTCATTCATGTGTTAAAGAGCTTTTACGAAACTTTAAACTCTGTAACCTATTTGTAACGATAGGATCATTCATTTTTATTGGACTGCGTGACGATATACTAACAATTACATTGGCGAGTGGAATATAGATCACATTATAATACTAATGATTAACCACAAGGTGTTGAATCGTGTTTCATAAGACAGTTTAAGAGAGTGGCATGGCTGTAGCTGTTGAAAACAAATGTTTTAATGTAAACATATGGTAGGTATGCACAAATCTTTGAACCACCCATATAATTTATGTCTATGTGGAGTTTGATTAAATATAATTTTGGTTTATTGGTGTTTTGCTTATAATCCTCAGTGAACTCTAGTGCAACCCCTTTACACCACTTGGGGGTTGAATATCAAAAAATCGTGAATTCAAACTCTGCAGAAGGTAAAGCCAAATTGATATATCTCAACGAAGCTATGAAAACGTATGCAGCCCCTTACGCCCACTTGGGGGTTGAAAAATCCAGAAAGAAGTTTTTAGATAAATATAAAGAAAACCCGAGGAGGTAGGAACGAATTCGATGTCTTATCACTTCTGAGAGATATGACGGAATTCGTGAAAACATGTTAAGCGTTTTTATACCCTCTTCGGGGTTAAAATGGGAAAAAACATGAAAACAGTTTTTAAGCTTAAAAAAGTTAAAAGTTATTCGATATCTAATCAGACCTGAGGGATATGGCTAAATTCGTGAAAATGTTTACAACCTCTGTGGGTTGAATTTCGAAAAATCCTGAAAACACTTTCTCGTCATTTATGTGAAAAATTCGTCGAATAAGAATTAATTCCATCTTATAAGAACTAAGAGATATGACGAAATTCGTAAAAAATATTCATTCCTTTTTAATTTTTTCATATTTGAAATTTCTTCTAACTGAATTAATTTTCTAGTAGATCTACATGCACTCACCTAGCATTAGCCGTTCCATAGATGGGGAAAAACACCCACATCACATAGCGTATATTTTTTCTATACGCCACTACTAGTATAATAGCTCTATCTGTTTAAAAAGTTTTAGCTGTCTATTTTTAAGGGTTATCGCAATAACTCTTAGCCCCAAAATCGAAACCTTTTCTTTTGCACCCTCCTCCACCCTCACCCCCAACACCCAATTAATTATGCTAAACTGTTGGGTTCGTTCCTTTATTCAGCGTTTACCCAATATTCATTAACTGGAAAATATTTGCCAGCCTGTTTTCATGATGTTATGCCACATTGTCAAATATTTGACAACTTTTACAGGCAATCGAAGAGTAATTAATATTCGTCAAATATTTAATTGTTAATTTGTGTTATTTACACTTGAAAAAGCCTATTTGATCTATAAAATTTAATGTTTATTTTTAAATTTTTATGTTTATGTTTCATACTGTAAGTCAAGCTGTTTAAATATTTTTTAGAATTATTTCAGACCACATTTTTGTCCGTTTTCCCTGAATCAATTTTTTTTCGGAATAACATTTTCAGTATTTGCCGATCTGAGACTATGGCCAAGAACCTTAAGCTACCTATGTAACTTAGAGATTTACAAAAGGTTTTTGGTTATTATTTTCTTTAAATTGTTACAGCTGATTTACATCACCAGATTTCGATAAGAAGATATTGACTTCAGGAAAAGTGGTCACTATACTATGTCCTGAAGAGATTTGTTCAGAATTTCTCAATTTATCAACTGACTATAATATTTTGTCTTGACGAGATCTCGAAGAACAAGATCAGAGAACTGATCACCTTCCTGAACAGCTCCGGATGGATATGATAACCCAGTGGAGCCCCAGGTCTCTGTTAAACCATGTATCCACTTCATCAACCCTCAACGACCAGGTTAAACGAGTTGTGGTATCAAAACGGCGCTTCCTGCGCTAATTGGGCCCTTTTTTCGGCAGACGGGGCCACCACTTAAACCACCCTACCAACCATGATATTTTGTTTTTGTTTTAAGTAACAATTTCAGTATTATTCATGTCTTAGGAACTTTCAAAGAAATCTGCCAATAGTTTGGGCAAAACTTTATCATTTTTTGGTAAAAGTCCGAAATACGTTGTGTGTTTAAGATGCTCTAACATGAACGATTAAAATTGCTCAATTTGCAGCAATTCCAGACAATTTTGACGTCACGAAAACATAATTTCGTAATTGAAATTTGTCTATCTAAATTACTTTTCTAGTAGGTTTATATACACTTACCAAGTTTCAACTTTCTAGCATCAGCCGTTCTATAGATGGGGAAAAACACCCACATTCTGTAGCAAATATTTTCCTATACGCCACTACTACTATAGCTTTATGTATTTAAAAAGTTTTAGCTATCTATTGGCTTGGGTTCTCGAGATAACTCCTAGCCCCGAAATCGAAACTTTTGCTTTTGCACCCTCCTCCTTCCGCACCCCACACCCAATTAATTATGCTAAGCTGTTGGGTTCGTTCCTTTATTCAGTGTTTACCAAATACTCATTAACTGGAAAATATTTGCCAGCCTGTTTTTCATAATGTTATGCCGCTTTGCCAAATATTTGACAACTTTTACAGGCAATCGAAGAGTAATTAATATTCGTCAAATATTTAATTGTTAATTTGTGTTATTTACACTTGAAAAAGCCTATTTGATCTATAAAATTTAATGTTTATTTTTAAATTTTTATGTTTATGTTTCATACTGTAAGTCAAGCTGTTTAAATATTTTTTAGAATTATTTCAGACCACATTTTTGTCCGTTTTCCCTGAATCGATTTTTTTTCGGAATAACATTTTCAGTATTTGCCGATCTGAGACTAGGGCCAAAAACATAAAGTTACATACGTTAGAGATTTTCTATGGTTTTTGGTTATTATATTTTCTTTAAAGTTTAAAGAAGATATCGACTTCTCGAAAGGTGGTCACTATGTCCTGAAGAGATTTGTTTAGAATTTTTCAATTTATCCGCTGACTATAATATTTTATTTTTGTTTTAAGTAATAAATTTCAGTAGTACCTATACTTTTTAATAAATTTAAATAATTGAAAATTATTGTAAATTATAGGTTTTAAATGTAGCAGTAGTAGTAAAAAGGTTTTAAAAAAATCGATGAACAGTGTGGGCCTAGCTTTATTATTTTATGGGTTGAAGTCCGAAACGTGTTTAATGCGGCTGACAATCTAAAAAATATCGTGAGTTCCATAGTTCGTCGATTGTTTTTAGTTTTAATTATTCTAGTATTACATCTACATATAGATATTAAGTTTAAACCTTCTAGCATATGCCGTTTCTGAGACATGAAAAACTACCTAGAATGTTTCAATCCCAGGTTTCAATTACTTTGGTCGCATTGTTTTCCCCACAATTGTACACCCCTCAACCCTTATCAATAGTTTTTTGGAAATGGATACTTTATAATAGTACTACATAAGTTCCAACTTCCTAGCATAAGTGGTTGCTGAGATCTAGAAACAATTATTTTTTACCTAAAACGCTCCCCCTCCTCCCCCCGCTCCTGCAAAAGATACGATACTCGTAGGGGCTTACCCATTCTACCTTCCATAAGAAATTCAACTTAGTATCTCAAGTCAGCTACGCACTTTCGAACGGCTTTGCGTACGGCGTACAGACGGACATTTTTTCATTGTTTTTTGGGTCTACCAGTCTTAAAACTTTTATTAAAAATAATAAAGTAAAATGTTAGTCGAATCTAGTAATCTTCACTTCTCAATTGAAAAACATAAAGCATAAAGTCTGAGGAAAATAGAGTTCCTTGAAAAACCTTTTTCATTAGTTTAGGGGATGTGTAGTAATCGGCTGGGTAGTGTTTTCTTTGATAATTTGGAGGTCCTGGGGTCGATCGGGCATGATAAGCTAGTCAAGTTCTTTAGAGATCTTAGTTGTTTAGGGTATGTTTAGTGACCTACGAGGCTCTGAAGTGAACGCTATGGGCCGTTTGCCAAATGTGCCTCGCCCCTTCTTAAAACTAAAAATCATATTTTAGTCATGCCTTAGGAACTTTCAAAAAAATCTGCCAATAGTTTCGGTGGAACTTAATCATTTTTTGGTAGAAGTCCGAAACACATTTTATGCTTAAGGTGCTCTTACACGAACGATTAAAATTGCTCAATTGCAACAATTCCAGACAATTTTGGCGCTACGAAAACACACAGCAACAATTGACCATATGGATCAATTGTTGGTCAATTCGTCGCTAGAGTGACGATATGGAGCAATTTGTCAATGAGATCATACAGGAACAATTCAGTCTATGAACAACACGAAAGCAAACTTGACAAACAACTAATATGAAATAATATGAAACCATATTGCCGAAATATTGCCGCAACTAGCACGGTATTGCCCTGTATTGCACCATTAAACGCTCCACTAGTTTTAGCAATAGTCGTCGGGCAATCAATTGCTTGAAAAATTGCTCGTGTAAGAATTTCTTTAGCTGCGGTGTTGGTTACTGAAAATTTAAAAAATAACGTTGGAAATAGCCTCCTTAAATTATTTTTTAGGTTATTATATACAAAGTAAATAGGAGTAAACGCGAATTCAGTAAATCATTAAATCAAAAATATTTGTCAAATTTTTTTAGAAATATCTCCAAATCCTAAAATTTGTTTTTTTGGCTCCTAATCATAGCAATTTTGATATGTCATTATACCCATAGAGATATAAATGCTGGAAACCTCAAGACGCCGTTTTTGTATGAAGTATTGTGAAGCAATATTGAACGTTCTTGTATGTAGCGTTTAAAGCCAGGTGACAGTGAAATGCAAATAATAGTCTAGTACCCAAATTTTTAGCGTTTTTTGTGTTCAAGACCGGAGTTTAACATAAATGTGAGTAAGATGCTTATAGTAGCATAGTGTTTATTGCCGGTCCTTCGCGAGGAGTTGTCTGGCTTCAAAACAGTCGCTTCTCGTCATCTATAGTACATTTATCTCTATGATTATACCTAACAAAAAAGACAAAATTCGTAGAAACGTATTCAACCACTTTACACCCTCTTAGGACTAGAATATCAAAAAAATTGGAATACCGTTTTTAGGCGTTTTTATAAGGAGGCCGTAGAAGTAAAATGAATTCGTTACCTCGACAGACTTAAAAGATACCACGAAATTGATGAATATGTATTGTAGAAAAAACCTTTTTCTCAGATTATGAAAATACGTCAATTAAAATTGAAATTCAGGGTAGTAGTTTTTTTTAAATTTCATGTCGATCACAATACTTAATTATTAAGAAATAATAAAGCAACAGATACAACAGATAAAGCAACAGATAAAAAGCGAAATTCAGTAGTACCTATTCAGTCTAACAAATAAGCCTATAAATTAGGATTTATGTTGATCATTGTGAACGATTTCCGTATTTAAATGCAACACTCCCTGAACCTATGACGAAAATGTTTAACGGCCATATTAGTGGTATCGGTTCGGACACTTTTCCGAATATTTTTCCATAATTTAAACGCATACACTTGATGTACCAATGTTCGTACTATCAATCACCCTGAATATTGTAACGCAAAAACTATACAATGAATGGTATAAAAGTTAAAACAAAAAATCAATCACATGTAAAAGTTTACCGAGTGAAATTTTAATCAAATTTTTTTTTCTTTCGTCAAAATTTCTTTGAAAATAGTTTTGAAAATCAAAAAAAAAAATGTATCACCTCGTTTGAATTGAATAGCTTTAGGCATCAATTTTTTTCGCGTGAACAACTCTTTTATTTGATCGAAGTGATGTATAATCGATTAAATGTCGGAAATATCTATGACTAACTATGCGTCTAGCTATGAAGTAATAGTGAAAAGAAAGAATTTTATTGATGAAAAAAAGTTCTTTTGTCGGTATTTGATTTATAAAAAGGTCATAAGACCGTATTGTGGGCTAATTTTTTTCGGGACAATCAAGATGCTTTTTTTTTAAATAATGGCACATAAGATGTGTTATAAATTCTATTGTATTTCTCTCTATAAAACGGCCATAGTAGTTAATTTACTATTGGAAAACTTTTATTTTAATTACCCAGAATAAAACCATTATCCAGTGAAATGTGCACAAAAAAACTGCCATTATTACCGCAATTTTGAGAAAATTTTCATAACCGATGTTAAATAGATTCGCAATATTTTTACAGGTTGCATAAAATATTGCCAAACATTATTCACCAAAAAATAATGTGCGTAATGTACAATTTTGACGGTAACTTAACATCATAGTATGATGGAATCATGTCGATGATTGATGAATTGAAGATGCCGTTGTGGTTGAAATTGTGTTATAATGTTTTATTACTGAATAAAACGAATTTTATTTATTGCTAAAATAACAATAAGAAAAAAAAACGCGATTTCAATAAAAATATTTACGAAAATCATCAAGAGGAAAAACGTAGTGCCGGAGAGAAATTATTGGTAGGGAAAGAATGCCAATCCTACGGATGGTGTAAGACTTGAATGTCTTTAAGACGGTATTTAGTAATGGAATAATACTTTCTGTTTTTCGTCAGTAAAAATCGGCCTCTTTTCCTTGTGGTTTTGTACCGGTCATTAGAGGGAAATTAATTTTTGACCTTGACGCGTTCATCAATAAGAAGATCTATTTGCCAGCCCAAAGCCCGACGATTATGTTATGTAAGGTGTGTACTATAGTCACATCACATTGGAATGTTTTTATCCGTGAAATTAGCACTTTTGTAATACCTGCGATTATCGTAATCTATATTATAGTGGACAGGTATTTTTTATGCTTTTTGCTCAACATGCGGCGCTGCGCGGTATGTTTTGCTTACTATACTCTATCAAACGGTGCAATAAGATAAGTTCGGCTTTAAAATATTTACAAACTTGCATTTTCCGACTATAGATACACTATATAGTAAGTAAGTCGATTCGGTTAAAAGCCGAATTGGTTTACTTTTGGTTGGTCTCTTTGGTAAGAGACTTTATTGAAACGGCCATCTTAGCCAACCAGTTTAAGTTTAAGCGAGCGCTTAGCTTGCTTGGCAAAACCACTGTGTCTTGTAAGTGATAGTGAATTTTCTTGTTATGGCCTCGGTTTGTTTGAACTCACTGAAAGTGGGACAGATTCATCCACAGACTTATGATAAAAAAAAAAAAAAATTAAAAAAAATTGGAAGCGGTTGGTGATTTTTTTTTTTTTCGTAGGTATTATTATTTTTGTTCTGCATAATCTCACAAAAATTATTAATCCCGCACGTTTTAAAATTGTAAATGGAAAGCTTTAATCATAAATTGGTACATACCTTTATTGTGTGGATTAATTTTTGGAATATTATATCGGGATTGAAACGAATTGGCATGGATTATGTTGCTAAAAAGTCTTTGAAATTTAGACGGCAATGTCTGCTTACAGTCTTAGCGAGTCTAATCTGTAGAGTAACTGACCTATTTATTAAAATAAAATCGTATTTCATGCTCGCGGCCACTCAGGGTTTATAAGGTGCATCAAATAGTTTTTTCATATTGGGTTCATGCCCTACATTGGGCGCCAATTATTATCAACTTTTTTAAAATGGAGGGCCACAGTTTCTTGATTTCTTTTATAATACAATATACAATATTTTATATCGCATCGCATCAAAACGCTTTTTTAAATTGGGGTCCAATATCGCCCTTACCTTGGGCTCCAATTATTACCAATTGTTTACAACCTGAAATCAATACTTTTTTGATTTCTTTTTTAAACAAGACCCACTGTCGGACTAATGCAGTCGATACATTCAATATCAGTTTCATAATTTCACACCCCACGTTGGGGGCCATTTTTAACCGTATTTTTGATTTAAAACTTTTTTTCCAAGATTTAAAAACTATTATACAAAGATGTGAAATGATCGCTTTCCAATTTTGTCCACCTTGAACTTCTCGAAAATCACCGAATGGTATTGTAGAATTTCGAATGAATTTCTTATTATGTTCTGAAGAGTTTGACTACGTCGTTTAAAGACTTGAACATAAGCTAGAGTAATGCAGTAGAGTAATGCTGCGCATCAATGAACTTACCCTGTCTTTTATGTAAAACTCAATCATGTAAAATTTTACCATTTGTTACTCGACGTTTTGAGTTGTTGCGAACTTTTGACAAAATTATTAGCTGTGTTTTTTTGCTCAATTTTCCAGATCAGAGCAGGTTACAACAACAACAACATTGCAGTTTTTATAACTTTTTGATAACTTTTTTTCCATAGCTGCCCCTGTGAGCTCACTGAGGCAGCTATTCGCTTTAAATTCTCTAATCTAGTCTACTATCTAAAGTTATAAAAACGTCATAAAACCATTTTGTTTTGCATGTAATTTCCTAACTTGCTGTAATGTGGAAAAGTGCTCAAAAAATACAGCTATTATATTAGGAATGGCTTACGTTAGACAATTGAAACTCGAGATGTACCTATATATTCAAATATGTTAGAGAAGTTGTTTTAATAAAAAAGGTACTCATTTACTTGCATTGACGCACAATTTTGTACAAAATAATTTTTAGAATTTTCCGTTTTTTTAAGCCTTAATGAGTGTAACTAGTTTGTACCTGTAGTCACGAATTCCGCCATTTCTCTTAATTAACTCTGAAGGGATCTGGAATTCTGGGCGGAAAGGAAAATTGTTTTAGCATTCTAAAGATGCTTATACAACACAACTTTATGAGAATCTATTGATGCAATTGTTTTATCACACTTTTAACAAGAATGTATACAAGTAAATTTTGCCGAAAGTTGGCAAACATGTTAAAACGCAAACCATTAAACATGTCGATTTAAAAACGACAGTAACTTCTACCACTTTCAAAATAAACGGCTAATTTATGTCACCCCAAAATGACGTTCTAAAAAGAGACCTGTTCTATTTAAATGCATGAGACAAAATTTCAGAACTTTTAATGTTCATACCCGGAGGTGCGTTGTATACGTTTTCACGAATTCCGCCATATATCTATTGATGCGATATAGACTTCACTTTTTATATAAATTTGAAAGTTTATAATTATATTGAACTATAATGGCACATTCTGCAAAAGAAAAATTTATTAGTGGTATTTGAGTTTGGTGCTGACGGATGTTTTTTATGTGTCTGCTAAATACGTTTCTTTTTATTCGTTTTTTGTATGCCGAAAACCAACATTCAAAATATGTAGGTACAAACAACAAATTTTGATTTATCATTTCTTATAGTCTGTACATATGGTTTGTTTTATTTTTCTTTATTTTTTCTGTTTTTTTTTTGGTTTTTTTATAGATATGTTGTTTTCTTTATATCTTTTGGTATCATATTTTTTTTATTATTTTTTCTTTCTTTTTTCTATTTTTTTAATTTCTATTAAGTTTTTTCATTTTATGATTGATATTGCCCTTTTTTAATTTCACCAACCTTTCCGTATATTATTTTATTTCTTTATTGAGTGTAAATTCTCAATTCTATCCAATGCAAAAAAGTATAAGAAAAAAATACAATGTGGTTTTTGTTTTTAATGTAATTTTTCTATTTTACTGTATTGGAGACCGGGGACAATAGAAACATTTTCGATTCATGATTTTTTCATTACCAAGCTATCGCAATTTTCTGAGATATAAAGACAGTTATAATGAGTATATAGTCTCTACTTTATAAGTAAATTATTTCGTTGAGTTATAATGATAAATAAAAGAGATATTCGAAAAAGTATTGGAGTAGTCGAGATGTTTCATATGTCCCCGTGCCTGGGTCGGTTGAAACACATACCTGGGACAATTGAAACAGCAATTAAATTAAATGAAATTCATGTTTATTTATTATAATTACATATTACTTCTTCTTAACTTTTTTTACTTTTCGCCTCATATTCTGCTGCAATAGCATTTCTCTCAGGAGAGTCAGTATAAACTGCCGATTTTCTTATTTTTCGTTTAGCAGTCCTTTTTCTGGGAACTGCTTTGGGCATCGGTCTAACAATTTCTGGTGAAAATACAGCCGTTGAGATGCTTGGTTGTGATACCGCGTCTGCGCTGCTGACTTTCTTCTCAGGATTATAGACTGTGGGTGATGTCAGCGGTTCATTGCTGTCTCCTACTGGTACAATATCTGTGCTGTGCGATGTGTCAATATCAGGAGCTGGTCTATCAGTCACAAATGAAGGAGCGAAATCTACTTCCATAAATATGTCCCTATTGAAGGGATAAATTCCTGTGCAAGGAAAGCCCGCCACAATGTTTGTTTGTGTGAGGGCCAAGGGCAACGCACTTTTGACGATACCAGGTAAATAGTAAATAAAAAATATAGTAATAGTAAAAATAGTAAATAGTCATAGTTTTTCCTGGATTGTTTCTCATCCAGGCATCGCAATTCGAATTTACAGCCTTTTTAAAGGGACCGTAGACAGACCTATCCAGTGGCTGCAACTTATGGGAACAGTACGGAGGAAATGATAAAATAACTATGCCATTTTCTTTACAAAAATCTAAGCATTGTTTGCTTATGTTCGACTGATGGCTATCAAGGAGAAGCAAAATTTTATTTTCCAATGAAGCGTTCTTATGGTTCTGGAAATGTTTTAGGTACAGCAAGAAATCTGCTTCTTCCATCCAGCCACTTGAGTTTCCTGCTCCAATACTCCCCACTGGACCATCTAGGACGAAGTGATCTTTATACCGTAGCCGTGGGAAAATAAAAATAGGAGGAATACTGTTACCAATAGCATTTACAGCTAAAGCGATGGTAACTAACGTTCTTCTCTCCACCGACGTTCCTAAGAAAGGATTCAAACAACATTAATGCCTTAAAATTGATTTTAACCAAGTCATAATAAAAATATTAAAATGTTTATGGTGGGGACAATTAAAACATGTTGCTATATAGAATTTGCCTCAGCAGTTCCACCAGCTGTCAGGGTGTTTCGGAAAGTTGGCCAGAATACACCCTCTGAAGAGTCTTCTGCCTTCCGATGACGAAACAGCTTCTTCGGACCTAGTCCAACACAAATCTTATGATAAACTGGCCTCTCCAGTGAAAGTTCTTTCCAAATTTGTCATTGTCCTCAGGGACTACGATTAATCAACAGTCGGGGATTTCGTATTGGAGCTTCACTCCACTGACACCGGAAAAAAACAACTAACTCTTAACAATTAAAACATGTTTCAACTGTCCCCAGGTCTTCTCGTTTCAATTGTCCCCACAGAAGATTTCGATCTAAACACCCGATTGTTTTCTTAACTTCTTACCAACGTATGAATTTAAACCATTACAACTAAAGGAAACATACTAAACTAAACAAATAATAATAGTTGAATCCTGATAGTTTTTATTCTTTTTAGCACTCTTTTTCGATGATGGAAAATGTTTACTCTGATGGTGGAAAAACATATTTTTTGATATAAATACTTTCACTTTTAACTCTAATCAACGGTTTAATAATGGGTACCAGGAGCATTTAAAGAAGCTTCGTTTGACACTTTGAAGTTTAATTTAAACCAAGGATTGTGTTAATTATAGCCATTGTTTCAATTGTCCCTTGTTTCTATTGTCCCCGGTCTCCCCTACTCTTACACACCTTACACACCTGCCGTTTTGTTTTTGTTTTTACTACTTTTTCATTATTAATTTTTCAACCTTTGCATGTTGAGCATTATAAATAAATAAATACAGAGTGTCATGAGTTATAGGTAAAATATGTTCTACTAATGCTTTTTCTACGTTCGGGAGTTACAGAACTTGTAAGAAACTTTGCTTAATTTGCACTACACACTATTTTACCTTTAAATTTCGAATGACTTATCGTAAGAAACGATTTTAAACTTGAGCCGCGAACATAAACATGTTTGATAAGTGCTCAAAGATATGCTAAAATACCGTTAATACAATATCGTAATATGCATAAATCCCATTAATACAAATAAGCATTAGTAAAAATTAATGGGTTTTCCAAAAATGTAATAAGAAAAACGATTAATTAAATAATGCAATATGAGGAAACAATTTTTTTTTTCAAACTTGAGATGTGTAATTGAATTTTTTTTGCTTACCACATTATTTTGTTGTCTTTGTTGTTGTCAAGACAGCATATGGCTACTACTAGCTCTAGTAAAGTATTCAGTATTTGGAAGCTCAAATCTTTTGAAATAAACAATTTGCGGATAACACTATGTATTATGGAAAGAGAAAATCATTACCTTTAAGGGGAGCTTGTAGGGCAAAAAGATAGAAAAAACCAATTTTCATTTTTCGACTGATTATTAAAATGTATACCTTTCCTGATAACACAAGAACAACCGGACACCGGGAAGTGCCCATAAATAAGTTTTGAAATTAAAATGCACCCGCTGAATACGAGGCCCCTTCCGTACGTTACAACTACAACTTTCTTTGATAAAACTATTGATTGCCAATTTATTTTATTGTCAAATGATATTTTGCAAAAATCACGACAATTTGTCAACAAGAGTTTCTAAAAGAAATGACACACAGCTAACGTATTTTTGTACACAAATTGGTTTCTTGAAAAATCATGTTTTTTGAAGCGTTTCCCCCGTTTTCTCGGCAGCCGCTTATCAGAATTCATTAATTTTTTTTTGTGTTCTTTGTTTTGGATTAAAGAATTATTTGATAGAAGATTATCAAATTTAAATAACGCAGTACTGACCTGTAGGCCATAAGGTATGGTTCAAATGGGTTGGATTTTTGAACAATAGTTGTAAAAAAATGTGAAGCGATTTTTTTTTAAATGGTTCACATAGCCTTGCAAAAAAAATTAGAGTTATACAGGCCCGTGCGCAGGAAAGTATGATGGGGGGGTTTTATCAAGTTCCCCCGTGATGACCTAAAAAAAAAAAAAAAAAGGTCCTCACTTCCCTATGAAAATAGGCCAATGGGGGGGGGGGGGGGGGTTTGAACCCCCAACCCCCCCCCCCCCCCCCCCCCCCGTGCGCACGGGCCTCGAGTTATATGATCAGCGGTTTCATAGAAAATGGGTCTCAAAATTGGAGATTTTTGTACTCCCTACAAGCCCACCTGAAGCCTCTTAAATAAAGCACAAAATTCTTTCTTCACGATAGGCAGTTTAAAACTAAAAGGTAAAAAAGTGATAAAAGTACGATGATTGACCGATGATTGATAGAATGAACAGATCTATCATATAACATCCTGTTCATAAAACAGCCTATACACAGAAGTATCGAAAAAGTGTCGTTAAATGATCGGTTGACTGTAATTATTTTGTATGGTTATTCTTTTATTATGGCTTTGGAAATTCCACAATACAGTTGAAATAAGTTCGATGTTGAAAGACGTCTACACCCGTTTCTATTGAAACAAAATTTGAACAGAATTATAAAACAAGGATAAAAGATTCCGTCACTACTCAAACTCTTTAATTATTATTCTATTGGGCCATTAATAAAACTTAGGTTTATTAATAAAAATAAAAAACATAGAGCGACTATTTAATTTAGTTCATTTCTGTCATACTCGGATCAACAAATTACTGAAAACCTCAATCTTGAACCACAAAAACCCATCGTTTTAATAATGCTCTATTATTTATTCTTGAACAATTTTCTATTTAATGTGTGGTCTACTTATCGGAATATTAAATCTAATGATATAGTAAACAAAAGTGCTATATTTTTCAAGTGAATAAGCAAAGTGTGAAATTTTTTCAGAACTACATACATAAATTAACCATAAATTACCAATTAGCTTTATACTTCTGGTATATTTAAAATTTATGATAGGAAAATAAAATCACTTTATAATTTCGTTTACTTAAAAGGGTTTTATTTTTCATTAAGTACGTTTCGAAACTTGAATATTTATATGCAAACGTCCATTATTTTAAATATCTCTCAGTAATTTTATCGCTTCTTTCTTTTAAATCAGCATTTGTAATTTACGTCTTGCTACTTAACTTGATGCGCCCTACGTATCTCTATCTTTCTACAATTAACAAAAAAAAAAAAAAAATACTCTACGTGAAGCATGAATTTATAAACCATGCATTTTTTTCGGCTTTATTTAGAAAGCATATAAAAAAGCGAATTCGTTGTTTATTAATATGCTACATGAAGATTTGAATGAAGATGTCTTATAACTTAATTTTTGATCATTAAACTTGTGTTCAACTGTATGCCAAGCTACCAAATAAAATTAGAACAGAAAATTAATTATTGCAAAACAAACTAGTTTTGACGATTAAACTCTCTGACTGCATTCGCCAACGAAAACGGTCAAATATTTGCCTTGGTATAATACAGGCTGCAGGATAATTCTGACCATGTGTCTATGCTCTTTGCTAGTTGCAGATTTTGACTCTTGTATACCGTCAAACATTTAATGCCAAAAATTTCAAAATTTTAGACTGGGCGGAAAAAATGTCACGAAAAGTTTTGAACAAAATTTTTCCGTCAAAATATAGTTTTTCTAGCGCTAATCAAATAATGTGGCAAACTAAAATTGTATAATACGATTACACTATATTTGAGAGCATTTGCCTGGGAATAGCGTGGCATACAGAGCAATACTGGCTTACGACCGAAGCAGAAACAATTCTTGAATGCTGAGCTCTGGTAGCCAATATTTTTGACAGTACTTAAGGAAAAATATATTTTGTGCTCGATTTCTTGGCGGGCATTAAAAAGATAATCTTATCGAGCTACTCACTTCGCACTCAAGGTTTTAAATTCACTTTTTTCTGAATTTCTATAAAAAACGAGAAGTTGTAATGTCAAAAGCTAAATATTGATTATGAACCTTATTTTTGAAATCAGCAGTCCCATCCATAAAGCTATAATAAATAATTGCAATAATCTCAGATTAATCCAAGAGTTCAGACGGTAATAAATAAGCAAGAAAAAAACTGCAGCGTAATATTGATTTAAAATTACAAGTGGAAACTACTAAACCTAAACTTGAACTGAACATTAACCTATAGCCTAAATCCTTTAGTGGCTCTTCAGCAGCATCTTTATTTTATAAATAAAAGCAGGTACCCAATATTTGTGCAATTTGGTGCCTCTTCTTATCGCCATCTTGTAACTGCCTAAAAGCATTTTTCATTATGACATAATATTTTTTTCTTATTAAAAAAAAAATTGTTATTAAACATGGTCCAAAAAGCTCGATATGGCGATAGCCCACTTAAAATCACTCAAAATTGTATAATTTCATTTCGTATCTTACATTACATTTCGTAACAAAATAGCCTACCAAAAACATATTAACTTCAAGCCAATATTCTCTCATCTAATGCGTTTCGACAGGTGTCTGATCAATAATGCAAATTAGTAGTTAGTGAGTGTTGTTATGATGCATATGTGACTCTTGTTGTTATGGAAAGTAGGTCTGAAATATTTTGAGATCAAAAATTAAATGATAAGCTAGAAAATCCCAAATGAATAATGCTTGATTCGGATGAAAATTCGTCGCAACATTGCATCCTGTAGATTTTAGCTATAAGTTCGTAAGAAATACCTGTAAAATGCAACATGTGTAACATAAAATTATCTTTCAATGTATGTTTCAATATTTTCTCCATATTTTGATATAGTTGTATAACCAAATGAGAAAATTTTGACCGTTATGATCTAAGGAACATCTTTTCTCTTAAGTATGTTACCTCTATCTAAACAAGACTTAGGTTGTCATGATGAATTACATATTGGAAATCGGGCGAAATTTTACTAGTTTTTATGAATCATAAAATACCTTTAAGATGATTGTAGTATTTTTATTATGACTAATATGATAGACTTTCTTAACTCTCTTAGTGTTTTATAAGTTTAATCTAGCCCGAAAAGTTTGTAACACAAAAAACCGAGCCTCCGTCGAAAAATGTTTAGTCAGTGCCAACAATTTCAAATTTGCACATAGAATAAGTCCTTCATCTTGCAGCCTAGAAAAGTCCTTTATAATGCGTTAAAGCAATAACTAACATGAATTAGTTTAAGTCAAAAACAAGACTGAGTTCATTAATTAATAACATCCGTCAACTCCTTCGGGTAGCTGTCATACAAAAGTCCTTAAAACATGTGTTAACCAATATTGAACATAACCTCTGAACATTTTAAGTTACGAGTTTGAAATTTTGTATACTTTGATTTTGTACATATTAGTCACAACTAAAGAAATGAATGAATATTGAAAAAAAAATCGATAAGCTCTTCATGTAGTTGCCATACAAATATCCTGTAAAAATGTCCTAACTTAATTGACAGAACTCACTATTATTCAAGAAGTCGTTTAGCCACGAAGTCGAAATTTCCTCCACGGATATGTTTCAATATTTCCATAAATTTTAGGCGAAAAAATTTCAATTGTTAGTTATATATATTATTAGTTATTATATTATTTTAAAATTTATAAAAATTTAAAATTAATTTTATTTCTTTTCTTTTCAGCTCACATGTCAACGGTCACTAAAAGGCACATCATCGAAATGCGTAAGTTATTTTATTAAAGTTAATAATGTGCATAGCAATTTATTTCTGTTAGTGGAGAGAGTTATCTTTTTCACGTCCCACTAACAATGCCAATTAATTGCATTATGGGCCGGGTTATTCCTGCACTCAAAAAAAAATATGATTGTGGCAACCATATTTTGGGAGAACCTTACTATGATTGATGTTATAGTTGCCACAACTATGTTACAACATGTAACATGTTTAGCTCAAACAAAATTATGATTGTGGAAACCTTGGTGTATAATTCACGCAACCTTCTTTAATAATATAATGGTTGGGTCAATCACAAAATTTATGTGACATGGTTGCTTGAATCATAGTTCTGAATTCAGAACCTCGGTGTATGATTCACCCAACCTTCTTTAATAATATAATGGTTGGGTCAACCATAAAATGTATGTGACATGGTTGCTTGAATCATAGTTCTGATTTCAGAACCTTGGTGTATGATTCACTCAACCTTCTTTAATAATATAATGGTTTGGTCAATCATAAAATTTATGTGACATGGTTGCTTGAATCATAGTTCTGATTTCAGAACCTTGGTGTATGATTCACTCAACCTTCTTTTATAATATGATGGTAAGGTCAATCATAAGATGCATGTGACGCTGAAAAATAATTCACAAAGAAAACACTTTCGATCATAAATAAGTGACTTGAATAACAATTAAACACTCTCGAATAAAGCACACATGAAATTGGAAGAAGCGACTTACACCGCGAACGATCCTTTTCGTACTGTGAGAGGTATGGTTGTGGGAATTATTTTATCAAACTATATGGTTCCACTGATCATAGAATATTGTTGTCGTGATTATAATACACAATTACATCATGAAACGAGAATGATTGGTACAACCATATTAAATTTCAGTAGGGATATATGTTTAATGCAACCATATTATGTTTTTACGAATTATATGCTATGGCTCTTACCATCATAGCCATGATCACTGGAAACATGTCAGTTTTACAATAGTTACAAGAACCTTAATATAGTCAATGCAACCTTGAAATAAACATAATTTTTCTTTCAGTGTGAGGAAAAACTGGAAATACCCAGAGGTTATAAATAACCCGAAGTGAATAATAGGGCCCTAAATTATTCTTTTATGTGTGAGAAAACCGCTGTTCACAATTCGTAATTTGGATAGGTTGCTCTTATAAAATACGGAATGAATTAAACAATTTTTTTAAAAAAAAAAAACAATTGAAATTATTATATAATTGGTCAAATATAATTGATTTGACGGAACGTAAATGGTTGACCTAGCCACGACAAAGGAGTAACTTATAATTTATGCGCATTAGCCGAAATATTAATTTTTTAATGTAAGGTCATATTTAAGAATATTTGAACCTCTATTTGATCAAATTGAGCGTTTTACACATATGCACTTTACTGTAAATCTCAATTGTTGTATATAGAGTGCATCACTTTCCTGCTATTTTCTGCATAAAACTGCTTCCATGACGATTTTTCTACAAAATAAGTTTTTCTTGAGACATGCATCAACTGTCTTCGATGTAGTGGATGTTTTCATTTGTGCGTATACAACTTCTGTATCTAAAGGCCAACATACACTATCATTCTTGCATGAATATTTGAATTTTTCTCGAAAATTTCTCGTGTATGGGGCTGCATGATGACATGAACTCTAGCATTACTTCAAAAATAATTCTTCAATTTTTTACTTTAATGATTTGAACCGTTCTGAAGTTATCGCGAATATTCTTGAAGACGTGTTTTAAGTCCTTCAATGTCCTGATTACACTGAACAACAACCGAAAATTCGTGAAGCTAAAGAACATTTTACACCATTTGAATGCATGGAAGTAGAAATATCTAAAATTAACCCATATTCTAAAAAGTACTAGAGCTTTCCGAGTTATAGACAACTCGCGTATGAGTCATCAAAGACATTAAAACAAATATACTCCATAAAAATTAAAGTGTACAATCAATACCTATAACTCCTTTCTTATCCCCAACTAGGATTGAGATCGAAGTACAGTATTATTAACTTATTTCAGAAATAAACATCATAGATACATACTTATCTAGTGTCTACATTACATACACATACCAAGTTTTAACTTTCTAGCATAAACTATTCCAAAAAATAGAAAAAGTGCATACTTTGTTACTCCTATCTAAAGTTTTTATGCATGCGAATACTATGTTCCTATACAGAAGATAACTTTCGCCTTTCTATCCTTAACCGATTTTGAAATATATCGCAAAACTGGTATTTAATCCTTCCTGAATTTCACCTCAACCCCTAAATTAGTTGGACACTGTATGTCATGCTGTCAGATATTTGAATAAAAATATTTCACGAAAAGTTCTGTCAAAATAGAGTAAAGAAAAATTTTGTGGCAAACAAATATTTGACGATTGTACTATCTGACTGCATTTGTCAGTCAGAACAGTAAAATATTGGACATAGTGGCATACGGTGTAATATAAGCTTGGCATCGCCACCACCACTCTGCTACAGGGGCAGACCCATGGTCTAATTAAAAAATATTAAAATATTGTCTTTAAGGCGCGTTCCTACGATCGTTAGTTAAACTTTAACCAGAACTTTAACTGCAAGTTTTGTATGAAAATCTGTCTTTTAAAGTTCCAGTTTGAACGTTACGGGCGATCGTAGGAACAGGCCTAAATGACTTTACTATCATAGCTCCATACAAATGCCGGGTTCCTAAGCGGTTCCAGAGATTTAAAAAATACTATTCAATTTAAATTGCAGTGATCTTTCCCTCTAAAATAATTTCTTATTCTGCGATAAAAACTAACGTATATATGAATTTTTAAAGAGGACCCGCCAACTATTTTTACATATCTTAGCTTGCAAAGAAAATTTGCGTAGAAAGAAAGCAGTTCAATCCAGAACTCTAATCTCACGAATCAATTGCACTAGAAAAATAAAATTCAGTTCCTGTATAAAGGTTGACAAATAAAATTTGGCTAAAGTAAAAATTTTTAAGAGGCGGTGGAGCATGAAAGTGGAGGGGATAAAAAATTGTCGGTATGTACTATGTAAATCAACTAGAAAAAAATGATCAGTGATAATAGAATGCATATGTTTTCACGATTTTCGTCATATCTTTTAGGTCTGCCCAAATATTCAATTCATTTTTATTCTACGGCCTTTTCATATAAATATCAACAAAGTGTTTTCAAAATTTTTTTTAAATTCCACTCCTAAGGGGGTGCAAGCGTTGTATACTTTTTCACGAATTCTGTCATATTCCCAGGCCTGATAAAATATCGAATACCTCTTCACTTTCACGGGTTAGCGTAATAATCGCATAAATCTTGCTTTGAAGTTTTTTTTCTCTTTTCAGCCACTGAGATGGTAAATGCCATCCCATCCCTTAGTTCTGTTGATATATAAAATTGGTCATATCTATTTTTATTTTAAGAACAAAATTAACTTTCCAAGAAAAGTCATGGTCTCGAAAAAACTGATGATATAGGTATTCAGACTTTGATCGTTCCCGAACTTTGACCCGAAAAATAATAAAGTTTCGCCCAGGCCATTGGCAGATTTTACTTTATTATTTTAATAATACAGTAGGTATTTAATTTTAATTTTTGTAGATGAAGATCCACCAACTAATATTGAAAATTGATGCCGCTATTGTCTCAAAACAAGCATTGTTACATTTTGACTTAAGCCTACTTCCTATAAGCTACAGCCTGTAGTCTTTTTTGAGTAAAAGATATGGAAAATGTTTTCGCGAACACGTGTTTTAGGGACTTTTGTGTGGGATCTATCCGAAGAAAATAAACGATTTTGCCCATAAACGCACTTAGCACGTGAGTGTGTATTTTCTTCAACCCAAATCACATAGACGTTAATTTCCGAAAAAAAAAACAATTTGCCAAACTTTAAAATGTGCGTGTGGAATAAAGTTTTTTGTCTTTTATGATCCACGAAATTTCTTCTTTCTTGTTTGCAGAAATTTTTTGGCAATGCATCATTTAAGCACATAAAACAAATTTTAAGAGGGTCAAATAAATAAATTTTCCGTACGGATAAATCTTAAGCGCATTGACCAAACGAGGCCTAAAAGCTAATTAATTAGAAAACACAGCGAGGGAAAAAAATTGATGTTTATCGATTTATCGAATTCGAACGACTTAAAACTTTCTTTCCAAATACAGTTCGCCTTATTTTCATTTTTCTCACAATCGTTGCTTGAATTTGTATTTTTTTCGTCTTCTTCTTTTTTTGGCAATCCAACAAATACTATGCCAAAAAATGAAACGAAATCAACGGGAAATATTATGTCTGCGGAATGTGCCCAATTATTGCCGCAGACAACTAGATTTATTATAAGATGCCGAATTTCTTCCGTACACACGCAAAATTTCCGGAACAAAACATTTTTGTTACGTAGACTTTAAAATTACCGACATTTTGTCTGTGCAGATTATTTACGAGCCATACATCATTTGCATAAAAGTATATTATACTCAGCATAGTACACAAATTTTTCGTTATGACAATGCGTTTTAAACGAAAGCTGTGAAAATACTGAGCTGAAAAAAAAAAACGCCACAAATTCTCTTCGCATGATTTGAATTTAAAACGAAAAGAAATGCTTTGGATTGTGGTCTACGCAAGAAAGAAAAAAAAAAAAACGGAACCGAATTTGACGCATAATGTATGCCGTGCAGACCATTATAGAGTACACCTGTCCTACATTGAAAAATGTTCCAATAAGTAGCCTGAAAAGAAAAGAAAATTTTAATCAATGAAAACGTCGCAAAAAAAAAACACAATTTTAATCTGGTAACACCAACAATTCGATCTGAAAGAAGAAAACTATAGAAGTTAACGAAAATGTCAATCAAAAGGTGAAAGTGTTTCACACAAAAAAAAAAATCAGAGACCGCGCGTCTTGGCAACCTTCAACTTCTGGATTTTTACTTTCTCATGCAAAACAAGTGCAACTGACGACATACACACGATCGTTGGCATTTACGATGATAATCGTCATCGTGATCTGAAAGAAAAACAACAATAACAAAAATTTTCAGTTTCTTTAGCCCCGCTTCGGCGGCTACCTTTACCTTTACATATATTCAACTCTCAAGCAATTTCTCAGGTATGCACATCAACAGGTTTGCCCGTCGTCCACACCACATGATACCAACTCTATATACTCACTTACCTGTCGTGATCTCGCACTAATAGACTCCGGTATGGTAGATCAGTAATATGGTTTTTATGCGGTAATCGGTAACGTCAGCTTTAATTGAACAGTGCTATTGCATTGCATGGACACTACAGTGATGAGAATTAAAGTTTGGGCACTTCAAAATGAAGCCATTTTATGAATGAAATTTCGAATACGGATGTTCTTTACTGGGTGAGATCTCTTCACTGCTTCGGTCAAGATAGTTATCATTCTAAAGTCGCTAGAACTTGCTGTAACTTCTCGAGTTAAATTACAAATTCAGAATTTTATCAATGTTTATTTCTCCCAGCATAGACAGTCATTCGAATAGTTCCCATACAATTGTTCTTGAAAATGTGGAACATCTATCACTTGGATCATGCAATAGAGCAAGATGTTAACATGTCTACATTTTCAAGGCCGGGTGTAGTCCAGTGGTAGCGTACTAGGCTTGTAAACACGATGTCGTGGGTTCAATTTCCACTCTACGCATAAATTATTTATAAGAATTTTTTCAGTTGCTATTGGCTTTGAAATTATTAATATAAATAGTGAACAGTGCGGAATGTTTAATAGGGTCACTTCTAAAGGATTTAACACTGAGCAGATAAGTTCTGTTTACGTTCTTATCAGATTCACTAACACCATCAGAGATACCAGACAGTAGTTGATTTGTTATGGGCAACATTGCTGTTCTGGTAGATCACATCATAGCCAAAACAGCACTCTAAAATTATTAACACCAACTAGTACACTGCCATACCCGGCCCGATTTCTGACCTCCCATCCCTAAGCTGACTGGATTGTACACTACAGTGTATTAAAGGCCACCTAACTCCAGTTCAGTATCCTTTAAAAAAAAAATTTCTATGGGGTCATTCTACAGATATTTGACAAATGGCTGTTACATTGCCCCTTCGATCTTTATGGCTTTTGAACTATACTAAGTTTATAATACAGTAAAACTTGTCTAATACTTCGTTGTACCAGGTGAACACACGAAATTTTTCTACGGAGTGGTTTTTCTACAACGTTGCAAAACCGCGTAGTGTAGTGTAGTGGATTAACCAATCCTCCCACGAGAACACTTGCCGTTGCGCTCCGTAGCCCTTTTGTGATCAAATGTCAAGGAACTAGATTGGATTTTCTCTACGATTTTACTTGTAGCCCCTTTAATGATTCCATTTCGCTGGATAATAAAAGAAAAAAATATGTCTTAGACATAAAACGCCGAATGTAACAGTTTTTTCTAATAATATAAATACGTCTTGTGACAGTTGTCAACAAAAAATAAGAGTCCGAAATTCAATTCTTTTCACGTGAACACTCATATATCAACTGGATTTCACAATACGCTTCACTACACTACGCTACCACGTGAACGAGTTATAAGACGGACTCTGTATGAAACGGAAACCTATCATAACGGAAAAAAAAACTGGGAACGAAAATCAAGAACTTTATTAAATCAATACTGAATAAAACGGAAACCTGCTAAAACGGAACGAAAAGCTGAGTACTGCAGCATTCCGTTTTAGGCAGGTTTTTCTGTACTAATCTTTTTGATAAGGGTAGCAAGGTTTCGTAGGGGGGGTTTTTTGAATCACAGAAACGGCTTACGCTACAAAGTTGAAACTTGGTACGTAGTACGTAGTAGTAGGTATGTACTACAGGAGTAATTAAAGCAAAAATAATGGTGCGTTTAAACTCACCATTGATAGGCGAGCCTCTACCCCCATCAGGCCATTGCAAAGCGGTGCTCGTTGGCAGTATACTTTGCTGTGTTAAAACCAATTTACACTCAACATGCCCCTGCGGCGCAACTTGCCTATAAGTGCGAAAGGTGCGAAACGACAGAAATACGATGTGCTGCGAATTATGTGGTACTACAGCATGCGTCGAAGAAAAGTCGAGAGCTGATGGACTTGTGCGACTGCTCGAGCCATCTGATTGGCTTATTTTTTTGGTGGGGATAGAGGCTCGTCACAAACGTTGAGTGTAAATGTAAAATAAAAGTCAAGATATTCTTTGGCGTACAAAAGTGGAGTTCTTCAAAAGGGTTTTTTCCACAGCAATGTTCGATATTTAACATCCTGGGGATTAAAAATATTGTTGTAGTTTTCACGAATTCCGATAAATCGATAGGTTGAATGATATCAAATTAAGTTTTACTTCTGTAGGCTTTATATCCAATAAAATGATCTTAAAATTAATTGCAAGATACTGTGATATCAACCCTTATGAGAGTGTAAAATGACGCTCTATTTGTTGTTATCGTATTCTCGTTGTAAATCAGTGGATATAACAAATGTATCTTCGTTCCGTATCAAAATATGATACAAAGAATCACAACGAACTTGATCGGTCATTTGGCGGATTTTACCGTCACATCAAAAAAAAATCATACAATATGCGGTGAAGGCACTAATGACAAAAGAAAAGCCGTGACGTGTATACTCTGTATCCTTTCAATGAATGATACGCCATTATGATACGGTATGATGAAATGAAATATATGGAACTGCGTCTTTAGGGGACGAATATTTACATATCGCGGAAATAATTTCTAGGTATTTCTATCGAGAGCTCGCAGAAGTAACACTAATAAGCTAAGATAGCTTGAGAAATGGTGAAATTCGTGATATTCGTAAAAATGTATGGAATTCGTTAGAAGTCGAGTATCAGAAAATTTTGAAAGTTATTTTTAGGCGAATATTATAATATAAAAACCAGCTAGAATTGAAAAACAATTCAAAAGTTAATCATACCTAAGATATATATCGGAATTCGTGAGGACTTCAAAAAATACTTGTTTTAGTTTTTCGACTAAAAACGAATTCAATATCTTAGTAGACCTACGTCTGCGTCTGAAATGACAATTTATCTAGCAATGACAATGGCGACATTGCCATTGAGTTCAATGTCAAATCGTAATGAGTAGGCATTTGATTGCCAGGCAATTTTCATTTATTCGAAGTGTCAAGCTGTGAAGCAAAACAACTACTACTTCGAAAACTATTTATTAATTCAGTAGTTTTTTCTTTAGTTCATTTATTTTCACTCATTTTGTGATAAAACCAAAAAAGCATATAACAAGTCTACCTGTTGACAAGCGACGCTAACCTCTGTCAAACGATTCGTTTTCTGGAAATATTATCCTCAAAATTGCCATAGCAATGCTGAGAGCAATATTGCCATATGCGTTTGATACAACTAGACTGTCAATTTGTGTATGGCAATAATGCCGTTACCATTGCCATTGCCAGGTAAATTGTCATTGTAGTCGAGTAGTAGCGTAGTAGGCTTGTAAACGCGATGTCGTGGGTTCAATTCCCACTCTATGCATAAATTATTTATAAGGATTTTTTCAGTTGCTATTGGCTTTGAAATTATTAATATAAATAGTGAACAGTGCGGAATGTTTAATAAGATCACTACTAAAGGATTTAACACTGAGCAGATAAGTTCTGTTTACGTTCTTATCAGATTCACTAACACCATCAGAGATACCAGACAGTAGTTGATTTGTTATAGGCAACATTGCTGTTCTGGTAGATCTCATCAAAAGTCAAACAGCACTCAAAATTATTAACACCAACTAGTACACTGCCATACCCGGACCGATTTCTGACCTCCCATCCTTAAGCTGACTGGATTGTACACTACAGTGTATTAAAGGCTAACCACCTAAGTCGAAATCAGTATCCTTAAAAAAAAAAAAAAAATAAGAAAAAAAAAAAGACGCAGAGTAAGAGATTTGCCGGAATTCATGAAAACGGTCAATTTCTATCGGTGCTTGTAAATAAGAAATTTCGCTTTTCAAATACATAAAACAATAAGTTGTATGTGAGATATCAACAACAATTTTTTTATTTGAAAGAACATGTCATGGCTTTAAGTATGGAAAATAACGTCGTTCCCCAAAGGTAGAAGCTAAAAGCGTTTAATCGCACGCTATAAACTTTCATGGTAACTTGACATACACTACTGAACAATTGACAACAAATTTGACAAATGTTACTTTAACATCATGACCGCTATAACCTAACAAATTTCGAACGTCCCTATAGAAAGATCCTAAAAGAGCACGCATAAATAAAAAGAATTTGATATGTTGACTGACTTGAGATAATATAAAATTCGTGAAATGTATTCATAGATTTTTTTTGCCCCATCAAGGACATTACCACCCTATGCAATCGTCAAAATTTCGCTCTCTATTGTAAGCGACTCTCGCGATTGGACATGAAAAGGTTTTGATTTCCAACAACTCCCCTTACACCCCATCCCCGAATATTTTTTAAATTGTTAGTGCCTACAATTTAGTCCACCCGTACTTGAAACGAAAAAAATTTGAAATTTCCCAAAAATGTTGCTTAGATCAATTTGCCTCTTACCGACAATATGTACCTATTGTTGGTCGATATCTTTATGCACAGAAAAAAAATGTAAATAAAAATTAATAATATGGAAAATGTACTGAATTTGTAATACTGAAACATTACCTCCGTTCAGTACTGAAATTAAGAAATGTTCCGCTGGAGATTTGCATGTTTCAGTACTGACAGAGCAAATATTGTGTTGTAGGTGCACTGGAATACCGGTAGACTGCCGATAAGTAAGGCAGAAAGTGTCGTGGGTATAGAGTGATTTTCATAATAGTGAGACCAAATGTTGACCCGCTTTACATGTTAAGGGAGAACTATCATTTAGTATCACCTGAAACTGAAACTGGGCTCCTAAAAGTATTTACAAAATCTCGATATGTTAAATTTTGAATAGATGTCACTTAATTGATTCTCATTCAAAATTTGGGATATAAAAAAACTAATTTATTACATGAACAGTTTTTAAGTATGTAGAATGCACTATACAGGATGGATCATAAGTCACGAAAGAGTTTAAAAAACGAGTAACTTTTTTGATAATTTTTTCTTTAGTAATATACACATGTGGAAGATTTTTATTAACTAGGCGTGAAAAATATGATCACTTAAATGGCCTTCATTTTCCCCGTCATAAATTCAGGCTCCAACTTCATTAATTTTCTTTTCAGTGGCTAATGTCTGTGGCTGCAGTGCTCATATTTCAACGCCAATGGTGGCGCCGTTGAGCTGGCAGATTTCCCGGGGATTATTTACATATAAGCGGTATTTAAGGTTACCCAAAAAAAAAAGGTCACATGCGATCGTGATGGCTAATTTATAACCGAATTTCACAAAATTACCTGTTTACCCAAAACTTGCCTCAAAAGGTCCATCGCAACTCGGGCACAGGGCAGTGGCTTGATCTTGCTGATTGACAAAGCCATTTAAGAGACAATGGCCATCATCGCTCATCAGATTATGAAAAAAGCCATTTATGTTTCTGATAAACTCTTGAAAACGAACTGCAATTTAAGGGGTATCGATTGCAATTGCGCAATTTGAACCTTGGGGCACATACATAGGTATTTCCTTTTTTTTTAATTATGTGCCAAAGTAATGAACGAGACATCTTCAGTTATCCAGAACGTCTGCTCAACGATGTTCTTACTTCTTCTTAAACATTTGGCATGTAAACGTTCAATATTTTCCTCTGTCCAGATCAAACTCGTTCTTCCGGATCGTGGTAGGTCGCTTACGAAACCCAATTCCCGAAAGCAACATAATATTAATAATGAGATCTAAAAACAAAGTTGTAATAACATAATAAAGCTATGAATTTTCAAAACCCTTTCATGGTTTCTATTTCACCCTGTATTATCACGTTTCAACTTTCTAGCATTACAATTACATGAAGTACCAGATTCCAAATTTTTAAACATCCATCTGCATTCACCAATGCTTTTCAGATACTCTGTGTTACTTCCTTTTTACATGCACAAATTAAGAACACGCTGTTCAAAGATATACTTTCTAGATTCAGTCGTTCCATAGATATGAAATTTACAGTTTTTCGTTTGAAATAATACGAAAAATTAATATCTGATGGTTTCAACTTTTGTAATATACATATTTTATTGTTGTTACAAGCTAGATGGCAGTTATTTATAGTCCTGCCCATTAAGGCCTCAATCGGTGACGTGTACCGCAGAGATAATCGGCTTAACATGAAAGTTGGTACAAATTATCGTGGAAAGTTGAAACTTTGTACTGCTATATATCCCATTGGTAGACCAGATCTTGTGATGCTGCTTCGATTGTCTGTACTGGCTACTGAGCTATCGCGACGCTAAGAGACTACTGAATAAGCCTATAGCAATCAATAAGCGGAGAAATCACGGGTACGATAAATTTTTCGTGCTACTGTAATATTTGCATCTATGCATACTACTGCAATGAATGGGTTGGGTTTTAATTTAGCTGAAGCTTTCACATATGATGCACGTATCGGCTCTATTTTCATATAGTCATCGGATAAGATCTCAGTCAGTATGCTGGCTCTCCATAATGTGGTCTTCCATCTAACAGGCATAAACAACATACCAAGAGTTTATGAACCCTCAAGGTCGCGGAAAATAGATACCCGTTGAGGTATCGGAAACCAAGTCTTCGTTCGTGCCTATGCAGTTTTCATGTTAGATATGCGTGCATAAGGTAAATTGCATATTCGAAAAGTGCATTCTTCCGAGCAAGTGACTTTTGCTAACCGAATCGTAAGCAAATATGTAGTCAGTCGTCTTCTAGGCTAGTAAGAGCTGCGCGCGCTAACTTAACCTATGCGCGGAATCGAAACGCTCGGGCTTAACTAAAATAGTAGCTAGAGAGAACCATCAACAACAACAGCAACAATTGTCCTTGTAACCAATAGTATGGAAGTCTTAAACTAACTAAACGATGTGGTAAACGATTTTGTTGCCCAATATTTTTCACTTTACACTATACGGCGAATAGTGTGCTCATTGGGTGCAATATGTGGCTTAGATGGGTGCAAATAAAAGCAACAACCACGTTTAGTTAAAATACGAGCTCGTAACGGATTATTGAGTTTTAATCATATACCATAATATACCTACTTATGATTTTATTGACTTGAGTTCATTGTAGAAAGTTTCATTAGTATCAACAACACACAGTAGTCGTTAATCGGTCGACAATGCAAACTGCTAGTATTACTAACAATATTAATATTGACCGTGAGTTTTCCGGCTTTGGTTTTGTAACTTGTTGCATAGATTGTAATCAGAATGATTTCCTTTAATAACACTGCGCTTATCAATCAATCAGTTTTTTTCTTATTGGTTGTGACTCAACAAGACGTCTTAATCGAGATAATAGTCTCGATGCGATCTGACTAAACTTATACATTACACATATTTCATTTCCTTACTCTAGAATATAGTTTGTGTATTCTAGGCGCGATTCGAGGTCTGAATTTGGTGACAGATTGTGAATATTTTATTAATTCTATTTATGCGCATGCATTAAAAAAAACCCCGACTCTTAAAGAATTTCAATCTTTATTTATGTACACAATAAATTCTTATAGAAATATTCGCATATGTTTTATTTTTTTCCCTCCAAAATGTCTTGTGCACGTGATAATTTCTATAGAGATGTCGAAAATAGACACTTTTATAAGAAAAAAAAGAATTGAACTAAATTAGGGTGAAACTAAAAATAGTTTCAATTTGAATTAAATTTCACAAATAGGTTTTATCAAGTAAATATTGAATTGAAATTTATTTTTTTAATTTTTAATATTTCTTTTTGTTATATTCGTTCTTTTTACTATTTTTTTTTTATTTTGTTTGAATTTTTTCATAATTTTCTATTTTTTTTTTAGTTTAGCTATTTTGCTGCTATTTTATCATTATTATTTTTTCAATAATTTGTAAACTTTTGTATACTGGCTTTATTGTCCTGAAGTTTAGAGTGTTGTAGAACTAGAATAATACCCGTTTTAGTACCATTTTGAAGATATGTCATTGTTAACAATTTGTTTACCTTTCTTCTATTAATATCAATATTCGAAAGATTAATGCAACTAAAGAATTATTTTCAATTTTCAAAAGAAAATACTTGAAGCCTTTGCAAAAATTTGCCAACTGTCGGGGGCGAAACTTTATTATTTTTCGAGTGAAAGTTCGGAAAGCAGTTAGAGGGGGTGGTATGGTATGCTTGCGGCACTGCCATATTTAACACATGAATTAGGTAATATAGTAGTCTCATATGTAGGGCTGCGTTAAAAGTTGGAATGTAACATCGGTTTTTTGAAAAATTAATTTTGTCATTAGAATAAAGTAAAATATTGAAAATATCGATATTTTTCCGATTATACCATACCTTGAGGTTGAATATCACCTTGTACCCCTTGGAGTTGAATGTCCAAAAATAAATTTTAGCCGATAACATAGAGAAAGCCTTAGAAAGTAATAGTCAATTCGATATCTCATCAGATCTAAGAAATATGTTGGAATTCGTGAAACCCCCCCCCCCCCCCTCCACCCTTGGGTATTAAATATCAGAAGATCCTGAAATGAGTTTGTTGGTGTTATATAATAACTCTAGAAAAATAAAACCATCTTATATCTCATCAAACCTAGAGATGTTCCGAAAATAGTGAGGAAATAAGAAACAATGCGGAGTTTTATCACTTCTAAGAGATATGACAGGATTCGTGAAAATGTGTTCAACTGAAAACGGTTTTCGGACCTTAATATAATAAGCCCATGGGACAAAAATTTCCATATCTTACCAGAACTGCGGGCTATTGCTGAATTTTTCGAAATTCACACTACATTAGAGGTCAAATTTCAAAAAACTCTGAAAGTATTTTCTAGGCAAAAGCCGAAAACCCATAAAAGAAAAATTAATATAATATTTATTTCAAAAGACCTAAGAGATATGACGAAATTCGTTAAAATATATAGGTACATCCCATTTTCATTGACTATTTTATCCCATATCCTTATGCCAATAAATATATGACAAATTTTATAAATTTTGAATCTGTGGTAGCTCTGAAAATTTACTCATTTGTTAATTTTTTTTTTTTTTTTTCAAATTATAGCGAACAAATCCAAAATATTTCTTTTTCTAATTTTTTTTTTTTTTTGATGAATGTTTTCATAGTACATTTCGAATTGAAAATACAAGGTTTTCAGGTGAATACTGTTAAATTTATTTTATGTGACGTTTCGAACTCGACTGAGTCCTTTATCATTGATAATTGATAAAGTATAGAGTCCGAAATATCACATAAAATAAATTTAACAGCATTCACCGGAAAACCTTGTATTTTCATTTCTTTTTCTGTTCTTTAAATTATTATCTACGACACCCTCAAGAATTTCGAGACTGAAGTACAAAACTTCCTTGGCTAGTTCTTATCAAAAGTTTGAGTGTGGCAGATAAAAATCCTTACCTGGAAAAAACCAGTTTGAAAACTGTTCAAAAATGGAATTGTTTTGCTCAGCCTGTTGACTCAAAGAAATAATTAATTATAAAAATTATACTTACTTCCTTACCTACTTATTTATTGTATTTATTTTATAAGATATATACAGTTCAAAAAATGTTTGTAAAGATGAGACGGGAAAAAAATGTATTGTCTTTACAACCATAATAATAATAATCAATGGCGCATCAGCCCAAATCGGGCCTAGGCCTTGAAGTAATGCTAGAGTTACTTCATTACGGAACACTAGGAGGTGAAGTGGTCAGCTACACGCTCGTCCGTGATTATTACCCCGATCTTAACTCGGTACTCATTTACAGCTGAGTGAACTGGTAGTCCGGCACCCAATCCCATTCTCGAAAATAATTTGTCGCCAAGCAGATTCGAACTTGGTACCAGGTGCTCCGAAGGCAACTGCTCTAGCCACTAAGCCACCCAGCCTACTATTTACAACCATACTGTAGCTTTTCTATTTGTTGACAAATCATGTTATTAATTATAGTGACTCTTCATTTAGGAAAATTATAGTATATATAAATTTAGTTTCAGTTATATAAATATTTATTAAAAATTTTCAATATTTATTAAAAACCGAAACCCGAAAAATTTTCATACATGTAGGTATCTATATAAAAAATAAAAAAAAAGTAAATATATATTAAAAAAAAAATTAAAAACTATTAAGTAAATTATTAGAATACGAAATTGTTCACTGTTAAGAACAAAAGTGAAAATATTAAAATTAATGCAAAACAGCCAGTGCATTATGGATTGCATTATTTGTTGATATCTAGAGCAAATGATTTATGCCGTAACAATCAATTTTTATCCAATTGTATTGTCGTTTGATAGCATTAGAAATCAAAAACGGATATGCATTTCCGTTAAGAAATTCAAATTAAAATGCTCGTAATAATTCCTACTGCCTTCGTATTCCACGATGGCTATTAAGTTCTTGTTCATAATTTCAAGGATGATTTTTCGCATAAAAAGATTTTATTACTGGAGCGCACTTTTGTGCAATTTCGTAAAAGCGTACAAAGACGCGAGTACCTTGAATTAGTGTAGCAATATCTCTTTGAAGATAACGACCAGTTTTTTTTTCGTCTGCCAGCAAACATATGCCAGCATATAAATCTAAAGAAAAGAATGTAAAATCCCGAAACGATGATGACAACAATTTTAATATGCACAACGATAATCCACTTATTTGCGGATACTCTTCGCGTAAAATATTTAACGAGTTAGGCATGAAGGTCGTCGCACATTTTTCTATAGCTGAAAAGCCCAATTTTCCAGTGGATTACTTCAATAAAAAAAACATTCTTTCTGTCTATTATTGCATAGAAAAAAAATTAAATTACCTATGGTTAGTTTAGTTTTTTTTTACGGCCAAGGCAGGTGAAAATTGTCAACATTTAACCGAGGAGTTTTCAAGTTCTTCGGTAGTTTATTTAATTTTTGGTCGGCAGAATTCATTTAACATAACAATAAAATCGGATGAAATTACGTGATTTAAAACGAATAATTACTTTTGATTCTGCAGGATATGTCAGAAATTTATCATTGTTTGTTTTTTTTGCAATCTAAAAAAAATGCAAATCACAAATAACAACAAATATAGTAAATGAAGGAGGAATTTTTGCCATAGTCATTTGACTATCAAAACCCCAAATTACATACTGGGGACACAAGGTAGTATATTTTAAATAAGACTAAAGTTTTTAGGAAGAAGATCCATTTGACTAACTTCAATTGTCTTTCCCATATTAGTGTGTTTTACTATCCGTGAAATATAGTTTCTCCTCCATCCATTTTCGTCTATAAGTCCCAAAAAAAAGTAAATATTGGGTACTTCAACCAATGAATTTGAATTTTACAGTTATTATGAAGAAAATTATTATATATTAATTCCGTGTGTAGTTTGCATACAAAAGTCCTTCAAAAATTATATTCACCTCACGGAAGCTACAAATAATTCAAAAAAATTCCAGTGAGTAAAAGGTAAGGTCAAATTCGTTTGTTGCCCTTATACAAAAGCTCTTAAATAATATGGTTGCACTTATTGCACAATTAACGAAATGCCCGTATGAATTTAAAATTATCCAGCTTTTCATTTTTTTCACCATTTTTTGGTACAGAAACAAAAATAGATAAAAGTAAAGTAAAGTAGAATTTGTGCTGTCATATGTATACTTAAACTCGCGAACGCAGAACAAAAACATATACAAGTAAAGTACTTATGCCTTCGATTGCTACCATAAGAATAAAAAAATCTTGTGGCTTATACTTTAACTCGCGATTAATCAAGAACGTATTGAACTATGAAGCTTAATATTTATATTATTAAGTTAAGATAACAAGAAGAAATTAGGTGAGAATAAGGTTGACATAATTTCTCTTTTCCTTATTGCTGCCATACAAAAGTCCTTAAAAAATGTGATAATTAAGCGATTACGAAGGAACGTATAAGACTATGGCCCGTTCCTACAATCGTCAGTTACGTTCTAACTGGAACTTTAACTGACATATTTTCATACAAAACTTGCAGTTTAAGTTCCGCTTAGAATTTAACGGACTATCGTAGGAACGGGAGTTAGATTTTTTTATTCCACTATTTTGAAAGTACTTGAATCAAAACAGGTGAAATCAAAGTACTTATTCATGTAGCAAACATACAAATATCATTAATGAAGACGTGCTTACGTTTTCCACAAATTAGTGATAACTGCAGAAAGTTTTGAGCTAATTAGCTGTCATTAAACTGCACCCCCAAAACCAGTTCTTATCCCCAACTAAGTATTTTACTTTATTATTCGAATTAATAAAAGAAATAAAAAAAAAATCCACCCTGAAATTTTGAATTTTTACGTTATAGAACTGGTATACCCCAAAAATGCAAAAAAAATATCTGTCTGTCCGCCGTACGCGAACGCGAACCAACTATACCTGGAAAAGAAAATTTCGTTTGTATTTAGTGGTGTGAAATAGAGTTTGCCGAATATACATTTCTTAGAGAGGGGAGGGGGTGGTTCGTCAGTGGATCATGAAAGTGACGGATAAAATTTTTTCTAAAAAATGAAGTTTTATTTCTTAGGAACTGTTTAAAAAAGGATCTTGAAATTCATGCCAAAATTAAGTTGACCCCTTGTAGAATAAATTTTGTGGGGGGGCTTGATGGGTGAGAATGGAGGAGAAAATATCTCTGATTTTTATATCTCGATTATAGGTTGAAAGCTGAAACTTAAAGCTTATGTAAGTAGAAGTATACTTAGTGGTGGGAACGATTTATGCTAGAAACTTGAAACTTTATGGGTATATATAGGTAGATGAACTTGAACCAAGAGCGTGAAAAGTGAAAATGGAGTGTATAAATTTTCACGAATTTCGTAACAGCCCTTAGGTCTTCAAGAATATTGATTTATTTTTTTTTCTGCGGATTTTTCAGATAAATACCTAAAAAGCGATTTCGAATTTTTTTAGTTTCAACTTCTACGAGGGTTTAAAGCGGTTGTATACGTTTACATAAATTTTTCAAAATTTCTGTGGTATTCATGCGATATCAAATTAGTTTAATCTTCTCCAAAGCTTTTTCTAAAATCGTCTTAAAATTTATTTCAAAATTTTTCGAAATTCAACCTCCAAGGGTATGTAATGGGATTTTATACGTTTTCACAAATTTCTTCATACCTATCTGTGAGATCTGATGAACAAGCAAATTGACTTTTACTTCAGTAGTGTTTTTGTGTAATCTAAAAAACTAATTTTACTTTATTATTTCAATAATACAGTATTGTAATCGATTGAAAAAAAAATTTACTATCCTCAAAACTTTTTTTTACGTTTCATGACTAGTATAGATACAAAAAAAGCATACAACATTTTCAGTCCGTCTGTCCGCCGTACGCCGTACGTGAAGGAGTGGGTTGCCAAGATTGAGACATTCTAAGATCCATATCTCCCAAACGGCTAATGTTATAAAGTTAAAACTTAAGAATCATCTCTGGATACATTAGGAGAATAGATCGGGGACATTTTTTTTTGTGGTGGCAATGGCGTGCGGGGTGTAGACTTAAAAAGTTTAGACTACGATATCTATAAAATAAAATTGAGTTTCTATATAAAGGTTGACAAATAAAGTTTGGTGAAAGTAAAATTTTTTAAGGTGGCGGTGGAGCATGCTGGTGGAGGGGAATGCACGCCTCATATCTCAAGAACAATATAAGATAGATGTTTAAAATTTTAACAAGAAGCAGAAAAGGGAATTTTAAGGGTGTAGAGGGTGACAGTGGAGGAGGTGGAAAAGAAAAAAGTTCTTGTTTTGTATCTCAAGTTAAAAAAGCTGAAATATTGATATTTAGATAGAGCTACAGTAATGGTATTTTGGAAAAATATAATTTTTTATAGGGGTAGTTTTTCCTAACTATAGAACGGCTAATGCAACAAAGTTGAAACTCGGTATGTACATACATATATATAAATCAACTAGAAAAGTAATTAAAATAAAGAAAATTTTTAAAAATTCATTAGTGTTTGAAAGGGTGTCAAAAAAAAAATAATGAGTGAAAATGGAATGCACGTATTTTCACAATTTTCGTCAAATTTATTAGGTCTTCCCAAATATTGAATTATTCTACGGCCTTTTCATATAAATACCTAGAAAGTGTTTTCATGATTTTTTGAAATTTAACCCCTGTTGGAAATCCATCAACCAAACGTACACAACGTAAACAAACTACGAAAAGTCAAATATCAATATTAACTTGTCAAGTAAAATCGAATCATAGATGTCACTCTCACACTAAATTGATTTTTGTTCATTTACCGGATTTTTCACTTTGGATTATTTCCCCTGAATTTTACCGGAATTTCACTTTGATTTTTTTTTGTAGTCAATTTTGTACTGAATTCGTCGATCGCACTTGACCCAGAGAACTGAATCGTTAACCTATTTGTGTTTTGAACTTGAAATATTTTGAGCTTTTTATTAGCGTGAAATAGTGGATTTTGCAAATAGAGTATCTAATATTAAAGATTTTATAAAATATAGAAGTGAAGTGTTTTGTTTTTGATTTCGAACAGTGGAGTTCGAAAAATATATAGAGAAACGTATTGAACAACCCCTAAGGGAGTGCAAGGGATTCTATACTTTTTCACGAATTCTGCTAAATCCCCCAGACCTAATAAGATATCGAATACCTCTTTACTTTCACGGGCTTGTGTAATAATCACATAAAACTCGTTTTTAAGTTTTTTTTCCTTTTTCAGCCCATATGAGGGTAAAAAGGGTTGAACACGTTTTCACGAATTTCGTCATTTATCTTATAAGTGATAAGAAATTGAATTGATTTTTCATTGGGTTTAAGAAGATTGCATATATTTTCACAGATTCCTCTATATTGCTTAGGTGATGATATATCGAATTCATTTTTACTTCCTAAGGCGTCAAAATCCTAAGGGGTCTAATGCTATGTTCAGACTATGCGTTTTAAACACATTTAAGTAGGCAAAATTAACGTCTCAAAAAAGTAGTGTTCCCACTACGCAACTGGTTTTATTTTGATACCTGACAGCTTGACGTAATTTTTTCTGACAAGTAGATATTGTGTTTCATTACCAAATTTATGGTTTCTAAGTTGTTTAAAACAAATGTGTTTGCATAGCAGTAATAAAAAGTGAATTTATTAGCTAATGCAGTCGTTGCACAAGCACAAAATTGAATTTCTATCGCATTACAAAGTTTCTTCCAAAGTTTACTTTGATTTCCGCGAGAGTCGCAGTGCATGTTTTCGGTTAAACACGTCGTAGCTTCGTGTTTTCATAAACGCCTTCGGGAAGTGTTTTCAGCGCATTTAACTCGATTTAAACGCGTCAATCTCGTAGTCTGTACATGGCATATGTATTTCAAAGCTTCGAAATATTTCTTAGGATTGATGGGATATTAGATTGCTTTTCACTTCCACATCCTTTTTATATAATCGCTTACAAGCCCCATTTACAATCTTTCGATATTCAACTTCCAAGGATTAGCATATGTTTCCCCTTAGTTCTGATGAGATATGAAATTGGTTATTTCTATTTTAAGAACAAAATTAAGTTTCTATTAACTTTCCTAGAAAAGTCATAATCTCCAAACAGCTGATGTTATACTCCGACTTTGATCGCTCTCGAACTTTGACTCGAAAAATAATAAAGTTTCACCCAGACCATTGTCAGATTTTTTCTTAAATTGTAATCTAGAAACTAATGTCAAAATTTTGTCATGTTCAATCCAAAGGAAGCAAAGGGGTTGTAACGTTTTAACGAAGCTATAACAAATTTTGGGACGTCTACACAGACTTTTTATATGTGATAAAGGCTAAAAATCTATTGTTATCGATATATTTACTTATTTATTGAAACTTGAAAGAACTACTGATGAATGTTCCAATTCCTAGACTTTTTTCCCAATCATCTGTGCTGAGTTGTGTTCATCTATTGCTTCAGCAAATTCATAATCAAAATTTACATAATATTCTTCAAGTTACCAAATCTTTGGTTAGCAATGTCTAAAGAATTTCGCAAACAAATATTTAATCTATGTATTTTCTATAAGATAGTACTAAAAATGGAGCAGAAAGTGAATGAATTTACTTTTTCGGATGCTAATTGAAAAAACTAAGTCACCAGTAACACATCTCTATTTTGCGCAAATATAGTTAACGTTGTCGTTATTATCAATGAGCAAAAAATTTCATAATTTTGACCATAACATTCAAATTTTGACCAACCGTTAAATTAAGTGTGTCAAAATTTTGACCGATTATATATGAAATTTGATGGACAAACAAATTGCAAATAAACTATAAGTCGGGCCGAAATTTGAAATAGCATAGATACTCAATTGAAATCGATTAATTAAACTAATTGAATTTACTATTGTTTCTTTTCAGAATTGTATTCAGCCATGCACAAATACCTTCCAGCCATGCATAAGAACTTACAGTTCCGTTCATACACAACAGCCAGCTGGACCAGTACGAGAGATACAAGTCGATCCCTACCTATTACTGGAAGATGATCTTAAATATGTCTATGATGACATTCGAAAGGTAAACACTATTCGTATTTGCTCTCGATAAACTAATATATTCTTCTTTTGCATTTAAAAAAAAAACATTTTTTCGGACACTATTACGTAAGAATGGTTACTTGCCGTAATAGTTTTTAAGATAAACCTTCACGTGTCGGTGCGGTTTCGTATACTGGCTCATTGCGAACACCCAAAAACCATTCATAAAACTCGACGATATTTGCTCAAATAATTTTCAAAATTTGAGGCCAACGACGCTCTTGGTCCAATGTTTGTAGAATTCAAATAATTACATTATCTATGTACTCGCTCGGGGACATGTTATGTATGTATGTCCCAAAATATCTATTTTTTTTTAAATCAAAGTTATATTTTTATGATATGTCGATTTTGGGCAGATTTTGACGGAATAGAACCGATTTTTGTTTCGTTCACATGAAGCATACTTTTCAGCGATAATGTACTTATAGCTGGTTTGGCAAAGTGTTTAAACTATTTGAAGAATATATTTGCATTGTTCGTTTTTTTTCTTCTATTTATTTAACGAAAAACTGAACCTTTATTTGAAAAAAAAAAAAATTGTTAGCTTTTATTTGTTCAAAAAGCAAAAGTTTTTCGAGTTTATCGTAAAAATCTTTTAGTTGCCAAGGCTATTTTGAGTTCTCAATTGTATTGTAACAAAAAAATTTAATATAATTTTGTTTTATACTTCCTGAAATTTTCCGTTTCAGTTACTTCTACAAGCTTCAAGCCAAATGGAATTAAAAACAATATCTTCATATTATTTTGATGGACAAGGAAAAGCGCTTAGGCCTATGGTTGTTATGTTAATGGCTAGAGCTGTGAATTATCACATGAATAAAGAATCTAGGTAAGTTATTTATTTTCTACTTTTTACATAATCATTAATTTGAATTAAATTTGTTCCGGAGTGATCCGTAACAGGCAATCCTGGACATCGAATATTTTCAACTAAATTATTTTTCAATCAAAATATTAAAGTTGATGTACTGCTGCCACTGTCAAAATCTTTTGCTTTACTAATTAGTTTTTTTTAAGTTAGTACAGATTACACTCTGTGCCATGCTCTCAAATATTTGACAGTATAATTTGACAGACTAAATTTGACAGACTCTATCCAATACAAGACACAACCAAAAACTTAACTGAATTTGCCAGCGAGAATGGTAAATTTAGCAGCATTACATACAGTGTAATACTGCCTTAAGTTAGACCGCCTTGTAAGCATTTTCGTTGCATTCAAATATAACCTAAAAATAATAAATTTGCGCCCAGTTTTGATATATATTATATATATATAACACCATTAATGGAATGCAAACAAACAGTAATTTTTGACTTAAGGACTCCTCAATCTCCTAGACCTGAAATTTAAAAAAAGGTTTACTCTGAAATTTTGTTTTTTTTTACGTCTTAGCAGTAGTAGTCCGCCGTATACGCCGTGTGTGTCATAATTCAAAAAACCCAAAAGACAGTATGTGTTTCAAATTTTGACAATAATAGGGAAGGCAAAAAATTAAGAATTTGGAATTTTATGATGCCTTCTAATTTCACTTTGAATACAATAAGCTGACAATAAATTTATAACACGTGTGGACAGATAACTTTGGAGAAAAGAAAATTAGTTTTTGGCGAAGGAAGCTTTTAATTTTGATTTTGAGATTTATAATGCACCTCGACTTAACCTTATTCCGCACTATACTATTTACAAACTTCTTGGATTTTTATCTCACCTTATGTACCTTACAATCAGAATGTTCCCAGTTAATTTTTTGAAAAAAAAATTTTTTTTTTGTTTCTGTATATAATCCTTTTCTTATTTCTGTATTTAATTTTTTTTATTTTTGTATTTAAGTTTTTTATTTCTGTATATAATTTTTCTTTATTTCTGAATTAAATTTTTTTTTTATTTCTGTATTTAATTTTTGTTATTTTTTATTTCTGTATTTAATTCTTGTTATTTTTTTTTTGAATTTTTGTTATCATTTACTTTTGTATTTTTCTTTTTATTACTATAACTAATTAGCTGGTATGTAAACTAGGTCATCCATAAAGAAAAAATTCAAAACTGTAATTGGAAAAATGCTATTAGAACAACAACCTTTAAACATTTGTTAAAATGCGTAAATTCGAGTTTTTTAAACGCATATTACCTATTTATTGAATAATTAACATGCCACTTTTATTAATATAATGCTAGAAAAAATCTTAAAGAAGGTCTTCCATAGACCAAATTTTAAAAAAATTTCATTTTGTTAATAATAGGTATATAAAGTCAAACTGAAGCAATTTTTCACGATTTTCATGGCAAGAATTACATAAGAAGACCGCATTTCATTGAAAAGTATCACAGATAGTATAATTGATTGGTATCTCTAGATGATAAATCAATGAAAAAATTATTGATTTTTAATAGTTATGCCTTTCAAATAATTTGAAAACCCTTACATTATTTTTTTCTGTAAAATCAAAATTAGTTCACTGATAGACAGCGAACGATGCAGGCGTATTGTCAAATAACACGAACGAAAAACGATTTCAATCGATTAAAATCCTCTCAAGAAAGAAAAATCAAACTGGGATAAAAAAATGGTCGAACCAGACTCATGGTGCCTTAAGCCATACAAGGTATATGTTTAGATTCAACGTTTTGTTAATTCCATGTAGCCTGGGGTAAAATCGCTGATTGCATTCCACCCTAATAACGGATGCAACGTAACACCTCATAAAAACTGCACGCCAAGTCTAGAATACTGAGATAACGAATTAACATACCACGGTTCTCGCTAATCAGCGAATTTGCTTCAGGCTGCATGGAGCAAAAAAGGCAAACTGTATCGGACATCGGATACTAACGCTAAGCACGGGAACCAAGCATATTTCAATGCACATAAGTGCAAGTGAGATGTGCTTGGTGTCCTATTTCTTAATTGGTCTTGTGAGGTCGAGAAAATCTTGACTCCCACGATCAGGTGGAGTCAGCATTTTCTCGATGCACAAGACATTATCGCACCTACGTAGCAACTTAGGAAAAAATATTTATTACGGTCTGTCGGTTTTTTCCCTTGATCGGAGCCGGTCGAATCCAATTAGAATTGCCTTCAGCCCCTTTTTGTGTTACTCTTGCCGTTGTCTAAATTCAAGTTTAATAAAGGTCAGAAACAATTGTGTGAAGTGTGTGATTGTAACCGAAAATCAAGAGAAATAAAAGGGTTTATAACATTCTAAAAAGGTTCCGTTGTGTTCATAACAAAGTTAAGGATTACAGTAAACCCGTGGCAAGAAAAACGCTTCTTGTACACAATAAATTAACATTTGGTGACCCCGACGTGATTTTGTTTCGGTGTTTGTGTTGTGAAACATCCAAGTATGGACAACTTCGCGGACTTAGCTAAGGAGCAGGCGACCATCGGCAAGAACCTGGAACCGCTGCTGTCCAACTACAAGAAGGATGGCTCAGCTCGGAAGACCGTGGAGTATTTAAGGACAAGGAAGTCAAGGCTCGAAGAACTATGGACCCAGTTTTCGACCAATCATCAAGAAATGCAGCTCTTCGAGGACGATCAACCAGATCATCCTTACTTCCAGAAGAACTACTTCCTCAACGTACAGGAGGAATACCAGCAGGTCATAAGTGATATTACTCGGCGGCTTGAGGGCTTCGCTGGCTCAATGCAAACCACCTTCAGCGGTTGTGAGGAGGCAGGGCATTCACAAGCTAAATCATCATTGGCTTCGCAACAACAGCTGGAAGACAACGAGCGGACACAGAAGCACTCGATGAAGAATGCAGAACATTCTCAACAATCATCATTGGCTTCGCAACAACGGCTGGAAGACAACGAGCAGACACAGAAGCACTCGATGAAGAATGCAGAACATCCTCAACAACTAGAGCTGCAGAGACGAGTACGGGTGCAGCACCATCTCATTGAAGCACTGAGGAGATTGATGGATGGTGTCGCAACAAATAGTGGACTTCTGACAAGGCAGTATTCCATGGTAAAAACAAAAACCATCAGCGAATATTGGGCCAAGATCCAGCTCATCACCCAGGAGATCTGGGATATGCCGGATATCTATGATCACATGGCGTTCGACGAGGCCAATTACTACGCGCTTGAGGATCGAGTGCAAAACACATTGATAACACTTGCAGGCGACACAGCTGATATTCAACCCATTCGCATGGCCGATAAAGCGATCTCCTTGCCAAAGATCACCATCCCAGTGTTCGACGGAGATTACCTCAAATGGCAGCAGTTTCACGATCTTTTTGAGCAGACGGTGCACAGACAACCCATTGGGAACGCACAAAAAATGTTTTACCTGAAGACGAACCTAACTGGCAGCGCTGAGAGACTCATTCGTCATCTTCCAGTGTCGGATGCGACATATGTTACAGCTTGGGATACTCTTAGGAGTCGATACCAAAATAAGCGCATCCTCGTTAATACACTACTGGAGAAGCTCATAACGCAGTCCGCCACCAGCAATGAATCAGCAGAGCTCATTAAGGGACTGCATGACACAACAAGAGAATGCATGCGAGGCCTTCAAAATCTCGGACTCGATGTGCAATCGTGGGATCCAGTTATTCTACACATCGTACTCAAAAAGATCGATAGGCACACTCACGGGTTATACGAACAATCTTTGGACAACCCGAGGGAGCTTCCTTCGTTAGAAGACTTCCTGAATTTTCTGGAGATGCGCTTTCAATCATTAGAAGTGCTAGGCGACAAGCAACCAGGAAGCAAATATAAGAAGACGACGTCACTCATAACCAACTCGGTGAGCCAAACATGCAGGATGTGCAAGCAGAATCATCAGATCTTTGGCTGCCCACAGTTCTTGGGACTATCTCCAGCGGACAGATTCCAGCAAATACATACTCTCAGGCTTTGCCGAAATTGCCTGAAGGACGGCCATCACGCTCAGCAATGCACAGCCAGATGCTGTCTAAAGTGTTCTGAGAAACATAACACGCTGCTTCATCGTGACACAATCAGTAACGAAAATCATCTGAGACAGTCAAGTGTCAACCCAATACCAAGCCAAGGGAGCCTCCAATGCTCTCTTCAAGAAAATGTACCATCGTCTTGTGAACCACCACAACAGTCAGGCCAGTCAGGCACATCATTAACCACTCAAGCGGCCAAGAAACCTGGAACTCATCAAGTGTTACTTGGCACCGCATTAGTATCAGTTGTCGGTCATGATGGTCGGCAGCACAATTGCAGAGCAGTCCTGGACTCCGCATCGCAGTTGAACTTCATAACAGACCGGCTGCTTAAGAAATTGAAGATCTCTAGCAGCAACCACAAGGCCACCATCTCAGGCATTGGGCAATCCAGTCTGGCCACATCGAGAAGGGCAAACATCCGAGTGAACTCCCTACACACGGGATTCACAACCACACTGGAAGCCGTAATCATTCCGGAAATCTGTGGCCAGCAGCCACCATTATTCATCGACATATCTGACTGGATAATTCCCTCAAACATCAAACTTGCGGATCCTAACTTCAACACACCGCAGAAGATCGACCTATTGATTGGAGCGGAATTCTTCTACGATCTTATGTCAATTGGGCAGGTCAAGATCGGCAGCGGATTGCCATCGATGCAGAACACGTTGCTTGGCTGGATAATCTCAGGGCAGGCACCCACAACCTCCTCGAACACAACATTTTGTGGAATCAGCAGTGCAGAACTAAACGACCAGCTAGAGAAGTTCTGGGCACAGGAGGAACGGCTACCAGGTTCAAGTACATCAAGAACCGAACCAAACTTCGTCACAACAATCACTCGACAAGCAAATGGGAGATTCATGGCCGAAGTTCCCCTACGTGAGGATCCTAGCGCTTTGGGAGAATCACGAAACACGGCGATTAGGCGATTTCTCGCACTAGAAAGGAAATTGGCCAAGGACGTTACGCTGAAGAACGAGTACTCCAGGTTCATAAAGGAATACCTCATGCTGAACCACATGGAAGAAATAAACGCACCAGAAATTCCAAAAATTCACTATTTCTTGCCGCATCATTGCGTGTTGAAGCCCACCAGCAGCACAACAAAGCTTCGCGTTGTATTTGACGCATCGGCGAAGACGACGTCAAACAAATCTCTGAACGACATCATGCATACAGGACCTACGATTCAGGATGATTTGTTTTCTGTGTGCTTGCGATTCAGAACACACAAGTACGTTTTCACCGCCGACATAACGAAAATGTACAGGCAGATTGACGTCACACCTCCCGCCAGAAATCTCCAACTGATCGTCTGGAGAGACCACCCTGATGAACAACTGCGCTACTATCGATTGCGAACCATAACGTACGGCACTACTGCGGCTTCCTACCTCTCTACAAAATGCCTTCAACTACTAGCAGAAGCCGGCCAATCAACCTACCCGCTAGGAGCTCAAGCAATAAATGATTTTTATGTCGATGACGTAATGACCGGAGACAACGACCTGGGAACGGCCTTACAGATACAACGGCAGATGATAGCCCTACTCAAATCAGCTAAACTTCACCTGCGTAAGTGGTGCGCGAATCATACGGCGCTACTAAATGAAATACCGAAGGAAGACGTGGAATTGCAACTAGACATTGCCGATGAACCAACAGGTCAGATTAAGACACTAGGTCTCACCTGGCATCCCAAACTCGATGTCTTTGCGGTGACTACATCATGGAAGGAGCCACGACAAATCACCAAACGTACGATTCTTAGCGACATCGCCCATTTGTTTGACCCACTGGGTTTCGTTAATCCGGTCATCACCGCCGCGAAGATATTCATGCAGCAACTATGGTGTCTAAAGCTGGACTGGGACGAAGCAATACCGGCAGAGTTACACACGCGTTGGGTAAGGTTCCGGCAAGAGTTGAACAAGCTAAACACCATTCGGGTTCGAAGGTACCTGGACACGAAGAATGCAATTATCAGCCTCCACGCGTTCTCAGACGCAAGCGAACGAGCCTACGGAGCAGTGATATATGTATGCAGCACAACCAAGGAGGGAGAGACCACGACAAACTTGCTTTGCTCCAAGTCGAGAGTAGCACCGGTTCGAGCCATAACCTTGCCAAGATTAGAGCTATGCGCCGCCAATCTAATGGTGCATCTGGTCAGCAAGGTAAAATCCATATTGAAGTTGGACATAGCCGAAACCCACTATTGGACAGACTCTCAGATAGTACTCGGCTGGATTCAGTCACTATCAACCACCTATCGCACGTTTGTAGCCAACCGGATTGCTGCAATTCAGGATTTGACCAATCCCAGTGAATGGAGGCACATTAGCTCAAAAATAAATCCGGCAGATCTAGTTTCCCGAGGATGCCACCCAGATGAACTTATAGGGTCCGCTCTCTGATTCAATGGTCCACCATTTCTATCGAAGGAAAAAATCGACTGGCCTTGTGTGCTCGCAGAGAAACCAACAACCCTCCCCGAAGGCAAAATTATGAAGACAGCATTACTGAGTTTCGAACGCAATGATCACTTTAGTGAGAGGATCAACCATCGAAATTCCTTCGAACAACTGAAGAGAATCATCGCTTACGTCATCAGAGCAGCTGACGCATTTCAAGGCAAGCGGAATAAATCTTTATCTGCCTTGCTTACGATGGCAGAGCTGGAGGACGCTCTCAACATAATAGTCAGACAGATGCAGCGCCAAGAATTTGCTAAGGAACTCACCAGCTTGCACAATGGAGCGACTGTCGACAGGCGAAGCAAGTTACACAACCTCGCACCATATCTAGATACGTACGGCATCATACGAGTTGGTGGCAGATTACAAGAGTCAACATTGTCAGAGGACGCCAAGCACCCCATGCTACTGCCGAATTCTCACTCATTCACGAAACTTCTCATGGCTGACCTTCATAAACTGAATCTTCATGCAGGTCCTCTGGCGCTCCACGCACTTGCTCGTCAAAGATTTTGGATCCTGCGCGGCAGATCAGTGGCAACATCGACTGTACACAATTGTGTGCGATGCGCTAGGTTTAAACCTCAGTTATTTGCACAGATGATGGGAAACCTACCCTCAGCACGAGTTCAGCCATCTAGGCCGTTCATCAACGTTGGAATTGATTTTTGCGGACCGATCTACACACACTATCGCATCCGAGGAAAAAGACCAACCAAAACATATATCTGCGTATTCTGCTGCTTCGCTACGAAAGCATGTCACTTGGAGGTTGTGACAGATTTAACTACGGATGGGTTCATAGGCGCCCTGAAGCGTTTCGTGGCCAGACGAGGCTGCTGCGAAAATATCTATTGTGACAACGCCACGAACTTCGTAGGTGCACGAAACCAGTTAGAAGAACTTGAACGGCTGCTTCACCAGCAACAATCGCAAGATGTCATCACTAAAGCCAGCAGCCGAAGAGGAATACAATTCCATTTCATTCCACCCCGTAGTCCACACTTTGGTGGACTATGGGAGGCTGCTGTCAAATCAGCTAAACATCTCCTCCACAGAAGTATGGCATCAGCGTCACTAACTTACGAGGAACTATGTACCGTCGCAACTGAGGCCGAGGCCGTACTTAATTCGCGTCCAATAGCACCCATGTCCAATGATCCAAACGATCTCACAGCACTGACGCCTGGCCACTTTCTAATCGGAGCACCACTCACAGAAGTCGCCGATCGAACCCCCACGTTGACTAATCCAAACCTCGCTACCAGATGGAAGCTCGTAGAATACATTCGAAACGAATTCTGGCGCCGTTGGTCCCTTGAGTATCTCAATGAGCTACAGCAGAGATCAAAATGGAGGACCGGATCTAAAAGCATTCAGCCAGACATGCTGGTGCTAATCAAGGATAATAACGTCTGTCCGCTCAAATGGCAACTGGGCAGAATTGATAACGTCATCCCTGGGAAGGACAACATGATAAGAGTAGCGGACGTAAGGACGCCAGGAGGCCTATTTCGTCGAGCAATACATAATCTGTGCCCAGTACCAATGGAAGAAGAGGGGATGGATCCGGGGGAGTCAACAGCCTCGAGAACTAATGATAGTATGCAGAAGGGAGGCACAAAAATACCGAGCACGAAACACCCCAACAAAGGGAAGTGTCTTCCAATCAACGCGAGCTGGACCCAATCTAGCGAAGAAAATTCAAACACTCAAGCCGGTCCCAGCAAACGACGTCGCCATACCACTCTACTCGTCATGGTTATAATTGGACTGCTCATCATTCCTGTACTTGGACAGAGCAACCCAATAGATGTCAACCCATTCGAGCACCATTCTGGAGTCTATTTCGAAAATATGGGACAAGTGGGACTGGTCAGCAGCGAGTGGAATATCGTTGTATTTTACGACATGAAATACTACTGGCAGGAACTCTTCGGAATCAGAGAGGGAATAGCACAAATGGAGCGAGTTTGCAGCACGGTGAGCACAAGGGGGCAAATGTGTACTCAGATTCAACTACACTTTCAAAAGCAGCTAGAACAAATCGAAGAGATGAACGCAGTTCTTCATGAACGAACGGGAGGATCTGACCATCTCGCAAAACAAAAACGATCTCCCTTGGACCTTGTCGGAACTGTCGCAAATAAACTTTTTGGCGTCCTGGACAACGATTACGCTAATTTCATAGAAGCAGAAATAGAAAATCTAAGGCGAAACGATCATGCGCTGCACAACCTGATCAAAAATCAAACCTCTATAATTGAAGCGACGGTAAATATATTCAAAAAGGACGAGATACACATTCAAAGGCAATACCGCCAAATATCGAACCAATTAAAAGAAATGGAGCACGATCTGACTTCCACCAACCAGCAGCAGGCATTCCTGACACTTTGCGTACAAACCATATTGGCATTGCAGCAGTACGAACAAACTCAGAAGGCAGTGTGGGATGTCCTAACCGATCTACATCATGGAGCAATCAATCCATTACTAATCACTCCAAGACAGCTGAACAACCAACTGGCGCTGATTCAAAAAGCCTTACCATCCACCATGATCGTCCCACCCACGGTAGCTACAGAAGACCTCTCAATCTTCAAAATAATGACGATCCGAGCTAGGATGATGAAATCTAGCGTAATATTTCGAATAAACCTGCCACTCATTCATGCCGATCATTTTCAACTATACCATCTGACAACGGTTCCCTTCATCGATGGTGACCATTATTCACTAATACAGCCTTCCACGGAATTGTTGATCACAAACCTGCCTAGAACTGAATACTACCCCCTAACGCAGCGTGAGCTCGACAAGTGCACCCACCTAAGTGATGAATTCTTCCTGTGTGTCCAGAATCACCCACTGTACAACAAAAATTCACATGTCAGCAGCTGCGAAATGGCTCTACTCGATCACCAGCCCGCACCAGAAGCCTGTCAAGTCTTAAATAGTAACTCATCAAGGATCTGGGTGCAGCTCCATCATCCCAACAAATGGATTTACGCTTTAAAAGAAAAAAACACCTTCGATGTCATATGTGGCTCCATTATTAACACAGTCACGCTAAGTGGAGAAGGAGTCATTACGATAAAATCCGGCTGTGAATTGAAGCAGGCTACGATGACCATACGCGGACGAGACCATCATCAGACCAATATCAACGGTTCATTCACACCAATATTAGGATTAAAGCAATCGATCAACACCGGTGAATTCAGGGATCACAAAACGGCGCCTCCAGAGATTCTATTAAGGTCATCAAACAAGGAATGGGACGAAATAGCTAACCAGCTAAAAACCTTGCAGCACAAATCCTTGCCAACTGACGAACTCGATCATCATCATGTTCATCACTATGTTTTAGGATATGTTTTGACGAGTGTGTTGTTAACGACCCTTATGTGGGTAGTAGGTCGAAAAATAAGGACACGCTTCCCCTCGAGAAGATACACCACCTCCACTCAACCAACACCTGCCCCAAGAAGGATAGAAGTGATGAACCCACCAGAATCATTTTCCTTTGAACTCGGACAGTTCAAGGAGGGGGAGGATGTTTAGATTCAACGTTTTGTTAATTCCATGTAGCCTGGGGTAAAATCGCTGATTGCATTCCACCCTAATAACGGATGCAACGTAACACCTCATAAAAACTGCACGCCAAGTCTAGAATACTGAGATAACGAATTAACATACCACGGTTCTCGCTAATCAGCGAATTTGCTTCAGGCTGCATGGAGCAAAAAAGGCAAACTGTATCGGACATCGGATACTAACGCTAAGCACGGGAACCAAGCATATTTCAATGCACATAAGTGCAAGTGAGATGTGCTTGGTGTCCTATTTCTTAATTGGTCTTGTGAGGTCGAGAAAATCTTGACTCCCACGATCAGGTGGAGTCAGCATTTTCTCGATGCACAAGACATTATCGCACCTACGTAGCAACTTAGGAAAAAATATTTATTACGGTCTGTCGGTTTTTTCCCTTGATCGGAGCCGGTCGAATCCAATTAGAATTGCCTTCAGCCCCTTTTTGTGTTACTCTTGCCGTTGTCTAAATTCAAGTTTAATAAAGGTCAGAAACAATTGTGTGAAGTGTGTGATTGTAACCGAAAATCAAGAGAAATAAAAGGGTTTATAACATTCTAAAAAGGTTCCGTTGTGTTCATAGCAAAGTTAAGGATTACAGTAAACCCGTGGCAAGAAAAACGCTTCTTGTACACAATAAATTAACAGTATATATGCACTGTATGTCAAATCTTCTATTGCTATCAAATGCTGTGTGATAGTGTAAACGAAAACTTATTGTTTTGAACAATATTTTGTCTGCTCTACACAAGATCTATTTTGTCAAAAAAAGATTTGGCTGAACTTTTCATCAAATTTATTTTAGTCAAATATTTGACAGCATGTCATACAATTTAATAAAAGCTACAAACTCTTCACCCCAAAATATAACAGGAGACGAAAATTAATTTTGAACCAATACAAAAATGTTAAATGTTTCATCGTGCCAGTGTCGCAAACAAGCCTTGTGTAGTTCGCGAACCAATTAGTTCAGAAGAGCGTTCACATAACTGAAATGAACGAACTAGTTCGCAGTCAGTCCCGTTCATAGTTTGTTTATCATTGCCTTTCAGAACTCTGACCTACTGACAGTTTATTTTTATTTTCTTTGGTCAACATCTTGTTCTAGATCTAGTGACCTTTTTTTTGGTTATCATCTTCAACCAAATCTACTGTCTTCGAACTGCGACTACTCATCACTGAATTCTCTTGAAGTAATGAACTATGAAATAAAAGAACGAACTAGTTCACGTGGGATTGGGAATCTGTAATTATCGCTTACTATTTGGTGAACTAAAATGCGCAAGCCTATTGCAAACCCATATTAATAATTTGCAATATTGTAGTGGAGCTCAGCCATATCATTATGTTCCTTAGCTTATTTGTAGACTTCATTGCGTAAATCTTACAAATTTATCGGAAATTTCCATAAATGCTAAATGATTTCAATTAAGAAAATAAACATTTTATAGACCGTCAAACGAACGTAAATTTTTCAGAAGAGGTACATGATGTGAAAAAGCGATTCCCGTTTCTATCTTAGTCAAATGATATTTACGAGTCTTAGAGTCTACAGTTCTTTCTAAGCGACATTCTTAGGAATATTCTGTTTGCATTCGTTCTGATGACATATTACATACATATCATACCGGTGAATTCCCTGAAATAGTAATATCGTTAAGCAAAACAAATAACAGCAAATCAAATAGCCGATAACTATGCATTTATATTGAATGACAATGATATTTTTAAAAATTTTAAGATGCAAAAATTCATTAAGACATGTTTGGAATGCGCTCTGTCTAAAGATACTACTGCAAATATTAAGTAATAGTCCCTGGATTTATTTAGGAAATAGTTTGATGAACTTAATACGACCCAGTCCAATTTTATGCCTCTATCGGTGTAAACAGTTATCTATTGGACCAACTTTACATAGGTTACGATAGAGGTCAGGTCGATGGGTGTAAACTAGCTCAATGTCTGTTTGTAAACTCATATAAAGTAAAGTGATCAAAATATGCCAGCCGGTAGGTAGCTCAATTATAGAGTTTAGTATTTTGAATCCAAAATTCAGATCTTAAATCTCCAGGTCGACAATATAAAATTATAAAAATAGAAATTGGGGACACGATTAAGTTTGTATTAAGTTTCATTTCCATTTACCATAATAAGAGTACTAAAAATTTATTTTTTTCCAATTTTAGTTTCGGTTTTCAGTACTTTAACAATACTGAAATCGAGTACCTAAGAGGAATTCATTCCGAGTAAAATACTGAACTGATATGCAATATCGATTACAGGAATTACAATTTTATAGAATTGCAGTACTGCATCGGCATTGAGATGCAGGACATGGTTCCTCACTGAGTCCCGCATGAATCACTTTGTAATGAACTTATCAGTAACTAAAATGGTCTGATAATCTTCTACATGTACTTCTACATGCACGAACTGAGTAGAGGATGAACTTTGTTGCAGATTCATATAAGTTCCCATATATTATACGGCGATCAATACTGACGAATATATGAAAGCCTTGCATTAAATATAACATAGCAGAAATATCTACCGTTTGATTATAAATAATTTGACATCATAATGAAATTTCCGTATTACAGGCTCAACACACTTTGTTTCATACGCATTCAATAACATTGTAAGTGAATAACGGACATTTAAGTGTTACTTTATATCATCCAAACAATAGGCGTCCAGTCCTTTTCATACAAACTGCAACTTTAGTAATAATAATAAGTCACGCACCTAATTGATATCGCCATTATGTAGGTGCCAATCATAGAGAAATGTACGAAGTGGGCTTCACTTTAAAGTATTATCTACGCTTTATAGTGTACGGTATTTCCTTATTAATCATGTTCGATATTGCAATTGATAAACACCAACCTACTCATTCAATGGAAATTATCTCTATAAAGAAATTTCTGTTGTATAATGTTTATGGTCGGAAGTTAGTATTTCTTTAATTAGTAGCGTGAATTGAATTAACAAATAAACACAGATTACACAAATGTTATAATTTGCCCTCTCTCTAACTTAAAGTTAATTAGTTTAAATAATTAATGAACGATTAATGAACTTTAAAAAAAAAACACTTTTTGTCGCCTAAATCGTCTAAGAATATTTGAAGTCAATTGGGCAAATCACAGATAAGCCGTAAACAAAACCCTTTGAGCAAAAACTCATATTAACAAGATTCATTCAACAAGATTTCCACGCGACCACTTCATAATGTTATGCACCAATTCATAATGTTACGCACTAAGGTTTCACCTTACTAGCGTAAACCCCCTATCTTATGTCGAGAGGGGAGGACTTTGAATCCCGTCCCGCGTGATAGAGATTAGCCACTTCTGGCTACATTACTGGGTCTATTTGGAAGGTATTTTTAATATTTCACATTAAAAACTAAAGGTTTAAGGTTATCTCAAGATGTCGTCAATAGAAACAAAATTCAGTTTTATTTTAAAACAAAAAATCGACTTATAACTGACTGATAACTAGGCTTGCGCATTGTAGTTAACCTTAGTGACCGCGAACGAACTAGTTTCTTAGTCTTCGCGAACTAGTTCGTTGTTGTAGTTCATCGTTCACCAAAAAAAAGGAACTAAACTAGTTCGTTTGAAGTTGGGATTGAATGTGAGGACCTAAAAAAAGGTCGCCAGGCCGGAAGGAACTAGTTCCTTTCAAGTTTGAATTGAATGTGAGGACCTAAAAAGGTCGCCAGGCCGGAAGGAACTACTTCCTTTCAAGTTCGGATCGAATGTAAGGTCCGTCCCCAGCCCTACTAGTTCCTTTCAAGTTCGGATCACCTACAAAAACCAACTACTTACAAACAAACGAACTAGGACCGGAAGTCACTGGGAACTAGTTCGTTCATTTCACTTCTGGGAGCGATCTTCCGAACTAGTTCGTTCACGAACTACACAAGCCTACTGATACCGTAGGTATATAAACAGTATAGCTGATATGAACAAAAAATTTTAAACTTTTGCTTGTTTTCTTACATTAATTTCTATATCCTTTGTAGTTGTCTACCTGGCCAACCTCAACCAGTAACGTTATTAATGAGCTCCTACCTTGTCGTGTATTTACCATATGCTATTATAGTTTTATAGTTGCCTGGGTGGCTTAGTGGGTATAGCACTTGCCTTCGGTTCACCTGTTCACTCAGCTGTAAATGAGTACCTGAGTTGAAATCGGGGTAAAAATCACGGACGAGCGTGTGGCTGACCACTTCACCTTCTAGTATTCCGCTGGGCTCAAAATGAAGTAACTCAAGCATTACTTCAAGACCTGGGCCCGAATTGGGCTGTTGCGCCATTGATTATTATTTTTATTATTAATTATTAGAGTTTTATGAAGAAATGATGTTCAAAACAATGAAGTGGTTTTCAAGTTCATAGCTAACTATCTTATAATTTCGACCAGCGCCTCCTTAGAACCATGATTGTTCTATCAACACACTACTTTAGTTCCGCCGCGGTTCAAATTTTCATCATTAACTTAGTCATATTTTCAACACTAACCGTTCGTGAGATACATATGGCCACTTCTGTACACCAATGAATGATGCAATTTTTATTGCACCCAACTTCGTTCGACACTGTCTCAACTATGTTTTCTTCGTAAAATATAACAATGACACTATTTTTAAAACTTTTGTTCAAATAAACAAAATTTTTGCTCAATTACTCAATTCATTTTGAATTTTCGGTAATTTTTTTCGATAAAATTCAACCGAAAATAGTCTAAATTTTCTTTAATAAAAACGAAATTAACCTTCAGCTTTTGTAATTTAAATTAACAAAAACTCCACTGGGTATTTTCTCTCTACTGCGCTGGATAATTAATTTAATATCACACCTACGTACATACATATATCAAATTTCAAATTATTTTACCACCATTAGATCTGTACTTTTTTCATTGACCCTCACATTGGGCTCGGTTTGAACTAATAAAGGTTAGAGAAAAAAGGTGATATCGAATTCAAGTTCAATTACAATAATACGATGACAGTGACACCTAACTATAGGCTATTATTTTGATGAAGGTTTCACATTGTTTGTTCGGAGAAAATATCATTCGAAATTCACATGCAGGTAGACGCCAGTTTTATTACCTGGGACCTAGGTGAATTTATATGAAATGGTATAAAGAAAGATTTCATTTATGTAATGTACCTACAATGAATGTGAAATAGTTTGTACTATATCTTGTAAACTGTGTACATGAAAATTAAAATTCGACATGGCTATTTCATTTCCTTTGCATACATCGATTTGCCAATCCAAGTCTTTGCGTAATTTTGCCACGAAATAGATACATTACTATCAAAAATTGGATGAAATGTAAAGGCTTTTATATTAAAAGTTGTTATCTTACACCAAAAATGTCGATGTTTATTAGTCATACCTTTATAGGACATTCAGGCGATCGTTTCGCTATCTTGGGTTCGGACATGATTGAAATGTCAGAAAATAGCCAAAGTCAATGTTCTCTCAAATGAGTGGCTTCTATAATATTTTAAACTATGTACCTTTAATATTCCTATACTTTTTAATGACCCCTAATCTATTCGTATTTCGGATATTGCACTTTTAATCGTTAAAAGAAGAAGCCAGATAGCCTCACTAGGAGGGACCGCGACGTATATCACCCATTCATCATCATCAATGGCGCGACAGCCCAAATCGGGCCAGGGCCTGCAGGATACATTGTCTGAAGTCATCTCGGTTCAGCGCCCGCGTCCTCCAGTTTGTGCATTTAAAAAGCGATTTGCAATCTGCGTCAACTGAGACCTCGTATCTTTTTCGCGGTTTTCCCACCGGTCGCTTACCATGAGCTCTACCTTTCAATGTTCTTCCGTCATCCATTCGCTCCACATGACCTGCCCATTGCAGCTTACAGAATTTTATAAGAGTCGATGCGGCTGGGTCGTCATAGATGTTATACAACTCGTTGTTGTACCGAATACGCCATTCAGTGCCTTCTCTTACTAGTCCTAAAATTCTTCAAAGAATTCGACGTTCAAAAGCGTCTATTGATTTTTCAGACGCTTGAGTGAGAGTCCACGTTTCACTTGCATATAGTAGCACAGGTCTTATTATGGTTTTGTATATGCGAAGTTTGCTCAGCCTGTGCACTTTTTTCGATTTTAAGATCGGGAACCGTGAAATATGCCCTACTTTCTAATGTGATCCATTGATTTACTTCGTCCCGTTCGTTGCCGTCTCTTACAAGGTGTAATCCCAAGTATGAGAAATGATCCACATTCTCCAGGTTGTAGTCCCCCATGGTCATATTTTGTCTAGTTGGCGCGTTTCTTCTTGTTTGGGTCATGAACATGGTCTTACTCTCATTGACCCTTAGCCCGACATCCTTTGCTGCTGAGTCTAGACAGTGGAAGACTTCTTTCGCGTCTGGAACAGATCTTGCCATGATGTTCACGTCATCCGCGTACACTACTAGTTGAGCGGACTTGATTAGTAGGGTACTTCTGGTATCAACGGGTACCTTTCTGATGACATCTTCCAGGGCGAGGTTGAAGAGCATGGGAGCGAGTCCATCCTCCTGCTTCAGGCCGGATTCTGTTCGGAAGCTCTGGGTAAGCTCGTTTTGTGTCCTTACTTGGGATTCAGTATCAGTCATGGTCATTTTTGTTAATCGGACGAGTTTTGATGGGACTCCAAAGTCGAGCATTATTTTATATAGTAGTAGTATCACCCATTAAGGGTGAGAAATTTCCATTTATTGTTCTCAAAAATTATTAACATATAAAACTGAATAATAAAGATTAAGACAGTTTAATACAACTAGAAGGATCATCACTTTCATATGAGACAAATTCGTAATCACATGGTCTAGCCGATTTTTTTTAGATGCATACCTCTATAAGGAGATTGACTTCAACACCGATCCGGCAAATTGAGTAAAGTTTCGAATGGTAGAAGTTTGTAAAATCTTCGATATCACAGAAGTATAACTAACAAACAAAGTCATAGGGGTGATACTAAGAATGACTAAACTGGGTAACACCAAACCTAGAATCTGGCTTATGCATCTAGACATCGAATTTTTCAAATATGGTAACCAAGCATACTGTTTGAGTTTGAGTTTCTGTCATAGATTAGACGTCAAATGTTGTTAAGAATAGTTAGTGTAAAAAAGTGCAGAAATTTTATGCAAAAAGAACAGACCTATTGTGTTCCTTAACTTGCACGAGAAACGTCACATCTCTAACTGGCGGATTAATCAACAAAAAAATAATAGTAAGAGAGAAGCAAGAAAAGAGACATAAATAAGAGACCTCACCTATTTTTACCTGGTAGCGCTGAATAAATTAGAAGAACTAATTTGGAGATCCAAAGTATTATTCTATAGAATATGATACAGTTTATCTGACAAAAATACTTACCTGAAATTTGAAAGAATGGATTGTACTATTTCAATAGAAGTTTTATTGATTTCTTAAATGTGTTATTACTCCATTTTTGAGCTGTGTCACTTTTCTTGCCGGGGTATGTACCTAGTCATATCATAAATACTGACACAACTGTAAACTCAACGGTATTTCTTAACTACCGTAACGCACCAAAATATAAATATGTTATTTTTGACAGTTGGTATGTGTGTTGTTTATATGCCAAAAAAATTTAGTTTTGGTTCGTGATTCATCATGGAGTGGACGGATAAAGAAAATCGTATCGTTGTCGTAGGGCTATACAAGTGTGGAATAAAAAAAGGTGACATTTTGCGAACGCTCCGACCGCTTAACCCTTCACGAAGTTTTGTGTATCGTGCCATCAAATTGTTCATAGAGACCGGTAACGTAAATGACCGCCAGCGATCCGGCCGTTCGTACGCTGCAGGCCGTCAAAGCAGTGCATGAACGATTTCGACGAAACCCTCTCCGCAAACAAAAAATCTTGGCTCAAGAGATGAACATCAAACCGATATCTATTAGTCTCATCACAAAAAAGGACTTGAGGCTCGGGGCTTACAAACGGCGAACCGGACAATTGCTCAATCTGAAGTTGAAAGGAAATAGGAAGACAAAATCAAAAGTGCTACTCGCCCAGCACGCTGGTGGGAATTTCAAAAAAATTCTGTTTACCGACGAGAAAATTTTTACCCCGCAGGAAAAGTGCAACAAACAGAATGATAGAGTGTATGCTCGCTCTTCCAAGGAAGCGTCCGAAGTAGTGTCACAAGTTCAAAAAGGGCACCACCCGGCCTCAGTGATGGTTTGGTGGGGGTGTCCTACGATGGCGTCACCAAGCTTAATTTTTGCGAAAAAGGTACAAAAACTGCGGCCAGAAACTGCCAATCAGATATTTTAGAACGTGTTGTAAAGCCTCTCAACGAGTCCTTATTTAAAAACCAGCATTGGGTGTTCCAGCAGGACTGCACCCGTTCATAAGGCCAAAACCACCCAGGCCTGGTTGAAAAACAATTTACCCACGTTTATTAACACTGAAGAATGGCCATCCGCCAGCCCAGACCTTAATCCTTTAGATTACAAGCTATGGTCCGTTTTGGAGGGTATGGTCTGCCACAAACGTCACCCCAATATTGAGTCCTTGAAAAAGGACATAGAGGATGCAGTGGCCCATTTTTCCCTATCTGAGGTACGTGCTTTGATTGATGACTGGCCAAGGCGACTTCGTGCTTGTGTGAAGGCCAATGGCGGCCATTTTGAATAAATGTATTTTTTTTTATTTGTTACCGTTATTTGAATAAACTGACAAAAAATTATGAAAATATCTGAAGCCGTTATTTTTCAATTTCCAAAAAACCGTGTGTCAGTATTTATGATATGACTAGGTATATATTTTTGGGTATCTTATGACACTTCTTTCAATGGTCAATGTATGTCGTCAGCTTACGAGCTTTTGAAGCTAACCACATGTAATTAGGAGCATTTCATTGCTTTAGTAATTCTTTTTATTTTATAAGGTGAAATTAAAAAGAAATTGTGTCTAGCAAAATATTCCGTATGCAACCACCTATTATAAATCTGTACTAAGATAGAAAACCACGAGTACAGAAGTCTTACAGTTTTGATGAACTCCGAATTTTTTACTGTAATTTAACCAGTAAGTACCTAGTTTTAGAACACTTTATCATATTTTTTTTTAGTTCCTGAATCTTGATACGAACTGTCATGGCCAAAGTAAAAAATTCTGATTTTTATTACTCGATAACTACTAAGGATAGGAACCTAAGAATATTGGCTGTTTAGAACCCCCTTTCAGGGATCCTAAAAAATCAGTGGTAGTAGCGAAAGCAAGGTATGGGGATGGTGGTTTTTCTGTATCTCAGGAAGGGATTATGTTAGAAACCTTGTAACTACTTAGTATGTTAGCAACAAAAAGTACAAATTCGCATTGAGGGAGGAAAAAAAATTGTGGATGAAAAACATTTTTTTTTTACATTTTCACGAATTTTGTCATATCTTGTAGGTATGTAGAGGTGTCGAATTAATTTTACTTCGGTATGCTCTTTGCGTGTAGAACTTTTTTTCAATCTTTTTATATATTATTCCACTAAGGAGTAAAAAAAGGTTATGTACATTTTCACGAATTCCGACATATTTCTTAGGTCTGTTAGGATATCAATTTCGTATTGGCTTGTATGGATTTCATATGTAATTATCTAAAAATTAATTTCAAGATTCGGCGATATTTAACCCCTAAGGAGGTTGTATAAAATGATTAAATGATTGAGTGCGTTTTTATGAATTCTGACATATCTCTTAGGTCGGATGTGAAATCAAATTGTCTTTAACTTTAACGGGCTTTCTATATAATGGCCTAAAAGTCCGTTTCAGAAATTATTGATATTCAATTCCTAAAGGGTTATCTCGATAGCTTTTTTTTATTGATATTTAAAAAACTAAATAACTGAACAAAAAATCTGCAAAGTCACATAGTAACCTACACCGTATCTCAGCATAAAACTCGTTCTACACTTTCATCCACCAAATAATAAAGTTGCTCTCAGACTATTGATTGGGATATCTTTTCCTTCATCGTTGAATTTACTTAAGAAAAAAAAAAATTATTTATAAATAAAAATTCTAGTATTATTTTAGATTCTTCGGTCACATCCGTTTTAGGAAAACTAATTAAAATAAGAATATTTTTACAGAGTTCACCTTCTGATAATCTTTTGTACTTTCTTGACTACAAACTAAATTTTGACCTTACTCTAATACCAATAACAGACTTTCTAACAAATATAATGAACACTGATAAGGGTCTAAAATTAATTAAAACATCCGTAAACTTCTCATTTGGCAATAATCACTATAGTCCGGGAGGTAGCGTATCATTAGAGTAAGTCATTTCATACCGACTGAAAATCAAATCAATAATAGTTTTCTCCTAATAGATAACAGATCTGATCGTCAGCTGTTCCAGTAGTGGTGGAGCTAAGGGGTGAAAGCATGTGAAAGTGGTAAAAAAATTTGAATTTTAAAGTCATTTCATACCACTCCAAAATTTTGGGGATGATTGTTTAGATCATTTTTAACCTAAAAATAATCGTCAGCTGCATGCAAGACGGGGGAATATACGTCAGTCGCCTACATGAACATGCTAAAAATTTTGAATTTTAAAGTCATTTCATACTTAATGAACTTTATGCAGATGAATTTTCATACTTTCCAAAGAATAAAGAAAACCGTCAGCTGTTATAGCATGTTATAGCGGGGGTAATACCGACAGTCAGGGTCATAAACATGGTACGTGCTCAGTGCATATGAGCATTGTATAGTCTTTTTCACGAATTAAATGACGATCTTTACACCCGCAATCATCCTGCTGACGTCGATTGTTATTTTTCTTAACAATTAAAGTACTGTACATTTCAATTTCAATAAGAATTATATTAATTTAATATAAGTTATACCACTTTATGCTGTAAATAATGAGTTTTCAATGGATTTTTCATGCTAATGAAGGTCAAACTATTGTATATAGAAGAATATGAATTTTTAAAAAACGATGATTAAACCGTTGGAATGATAAATATTTTCGTTTTCATTTTATTAATAAATTTTAATAATGTAGAAGAAGGCTTATCTCTACCAACACAAAAATTATTGAACGATTTCTTTGTTAAACTCTTCTGTAGTATCTGATTCGTAGTCATCAGTTTCCTCGGAACTATCCTCGGAGCTATCTATGATGACATTTCGTTCAAATTTCTCTGCATCATCTTCTTCATTATCACTTTCAACGTTTTCTGTAAAAAAAAAAACATATAAATTTTGCAAGGTAGTATCAATAAAATTAAATAAGTTTAAAAGTACCTTCAGGACTTTCATCGATGATCGTCACGCCAGTGATTGTCGGTGGGACTTGATCACCGTCAAACCACTTGAAAGTGTATTTATTATTGTCCTCCCTCCATCCATAGTCTAAGGGTGATAATTCCGATGGAACTGACTGATGAGCATGATACCAAAGGTGTGCTATATATGATGAGCGTAGTATATGTTGATATAACTCCGATTGACATGGAGGAAATATTGCTCCGTCAATTGTATTTCTCAGCATAAACGTGTCCTTTTTTCATTCATTTTATAAGTTTTGGTAAATGTTGCTACCCGTGCTGTATTGACGTTGTCGATTGACTTAAAACTGTACATCTTTCTTTGAAGTTCAATAAAATTACAGTCATTTATATTTGATGAGTTTTTAAATGCTTCAATGTATGATTCCGATTTCCTTAAAATATCGAACGGTTTTTTCTTTCCTCTTTCTTCTATAGAAAGTGGAATTGAAGTCGCATCCTGTAAATGCATAGAATCCTGGCAATGATGCACATAACGTAGCTCCAAGTGCGTGATATAATTGAGTGACATTGATGTAACGTTGAGCATTACCACTTCCAAGTAACATATGAATTTTTAAGTTGCTCCGAATATGGTTCATATTTCCTAACAGTATTATTAAAATATCTGTATCTGAACATCTTATCGTTACGTTAGCGTCACTATCTATTTGACAAACGTGAAATACAATTATTGTATCGGCTTCTTTATGAGCTGCACAATTAAAATTCTGTTCTACGCTTTTAACAATTTTTTCATTATGTTTTCGATATTCGTATCATATGTCATGATTAATATATATTGTTATTTCTCCTATGAATGGAGCAATGTAAGTATTTGCCCAATCATTACAAATAAATTCAATTAAGGCCTCCTCAAAATGTATATTTTTCAATTCGTTCGCAAAGTTGGTCGGTCATAATTGATGGGAACTATGTATACAATAATTTTGACCCTCTCTTCTGCCTGCCTCTCAAGAAGTGTTCATGATCTTTTATTGAAGGAGTAAAATACCGGTTAAATGCGATGATAGCTGTGCGTGCATTTGAGGAAGTAACTATCGAAATTAATTTTTTTGAAATATAATAATATTTTCAACAATGCTGAGTGATCCGTCTTAAAAAACGTTCCATCCAGGTGACACATCGCTAATGGTACTGGTGTCAATGGGTAAGTCAGTACTGCGTTAATGTTTAATGTTTTTTTTTAAAGACAACAATAATAATTGAACGAATAAATCACGTTGCATTCGTACTTCAACAAATTTACCAGAATTAGCCAATTTCTTCTTACAGCATTTGCAAAGTCAATACGTTTCCTCCGGTAATTGTTTTTTCAAATATTTGAGGATAGTTGCGAGGAAACTGATGAATACGAAACAGATACTACAGAAGAGTTTAACAAAGAAATCGTTCAATAATTTCTGTGTTAGTAGAGATAAACCTTCTTCTACATTATTAGAATTTATTAATAAAATAAAAACGAAAATATTTAGCATTCCAACGGTTTTAATTATCGTTTTTTATGAAAACGTATTCTTCTATATAATTCAAAACGGACACGACCTTCATTAGCATGAAAAATCTATTGAAAATTTATAATTTACAGCATAAAGGTTCCCACACACTGACGCGATTTATTCGCTGACGCTGCGATTTTTTTGCAGCGGTACATTCGCCTTCATTTATTTACATTGTAACTAATGAGAATGACCGCTCTGCTGCAAAATAATCGCAAATAACCGCAGCGTCAGCGAATAAATCGCGTCAGTGTGTGGGAACCTTAAAGTGGTATACCTTATATTAAATTAATATAATTCTTATTGAAATTGAAATGTACAGTACTTTAATTGTTGAGAAAAATAACAATCGACGTCAGCAGGATGATTGCGGGTGTAAAGATCGTCATTTAATTCGTGAAAAAGACTATACAATGCTCATATGCACTGAGCACGTACCATGTTTATGATAATATAATATAATATAACAGCTGACGGTTTTCTTTATTCTTTGGAAAGTATGAAAATTTATCTGCATAAAGTTCATTAAGTATGAAATGACTTTAAAATTCAAAATTTTTAGCATGTTCATGTAGGCGACTGACGTATATATTCCCCCGTGTTCCATGCAGCTGACGATTACTTTTAGGTTGAAAATGATCTAAACAATCATCCCCAAAATTTTGGAGCGGTATGAAATGACTTTAAAGTTCAAAATTTTAAACCACTTTCACATGCTGTCACCTTAGATTCCACCACGGGTGCGGCGACTGACGCTCATTTTGCTGATTATTGAATATTATTCAACTGTTATAAATGAAATTTATTCGGTATAAAATTCCTTGAAAAAACGATACGCTGCCTCCCGTACTATTAGTTTCCATACAACGAAATTAACCGGCCTATTATGGAAATTATTAGAGTATATAAATTTTAGTGACGTGCGAGCAATTGATAATTTTTTACCGGATACATATTTACTCGAAATTGCAAAAACACTAGTATAATTTTGTTGATGGCATTTTAGTGTTGAAACTTGTAGAAACAAGGCAATTAAAAATTGCAAAATTTTACTAACATCGCATGTTTTGTGACAAGAAATTTTATGCTACGATTTTCTAAGTTTTTTTTTTAAGTATTAATTGTACTCGATATCGAAATTTTTATTTGAACGTAAAAGTTTGTAAGCCATAGAAGGAAGGGTTGGACGAAACAAATGCATTAGTTGGTCGATGGTGCTGTGGTGTTTGTCTGTTTGTACGCACTGTAACTAGAGAAAAAAGTTAGATCAGGAAGTTCTTAAACAACATGGTCATTCCACTATTAGGCATTCTTTAAACCATTTCATGTTCTTTAAACTACTCGGTCATTCCCAAAGCTTAAACAACATAAAATTTGTATAGCGCTTCTTCTATTGTGTTAATGAACAGAGAATGTATTCCTTCGATGACGGGTGCATTACTAAAAAATGTATTTCCATTGTCTGTCAATTGTTTGTTAGCTATTGCGTCTTGGGTAAAGATGGTTGGAAACTGGAATAAGAATTTCTCGCTTTGAATGAAGTATAGATTGAAATTTGAAAAAAAAAAAAAACACAATACCAGACAACTACGAACTTGATTATCATAAGTATATGTCAGGCAGGTGGGGGTTTTGGGGGTTCAAATCCCCCCCCCCCCCCCCCGAAATGATGTAATTACAAGCGTATAACTAAATGTAGCTCATACTCGACGCGTAAATTTGTCTGAACCACACCGCCCCCCCTCCCCCGAAATAATTTTTTGTCTAGACAGTCTTACAAATATGCTTCAATTTTATTTTAGTTGTAAAATCAAAAATTAATGCTTCGGGGACAGACAGCTTATCGCTCAATCGTATGCGCCTGCGTAGACGAAAAATATGGATATTGTTAACATTTATGTTGATTGTCCTTCTAAAAGCTGCCTTCAAATGCCATTTATTCCTTGTTTATCAGACAATTTAAGAGTTTTAGTTCACCAACGAAAGAACTAGATTTCGACCCCTCGCTAACTTGTTCGTTCTTTTAGATCACTAGTTCGCCGGAGTTAAGGGATGAGTGATGATTCTTCTGGTAGAATGTGATGAGCAAAAAAAAAAATTGTCGTTGAATTGAACGACTTGTAGTCGTCATTGTAGTACAATGTAATGGGCAAAAAAAAACTTATAGTCGTAATTCTAGTAAAATGTGATGAGCAAAAAAAAAGTCGTACTCGTCTGTCTATAAGAGTATATTGTAGCACTGAGTTACGAACGGCAATGAAATAATAGAAACGAACTAGGAACGGGACCGATTGCGAACTAGTTCGTTAATTTCAGTTCTGTGAATGCTCTTTTCATCTAGTTCGTTCGCAAACTACACAAGCCTACTCTGTATAGTCAAGTAGACTCAACATCTCTTTGATCTCCTCACTCTGATTTTTTTACATTGTTATTACTTTTATATTTTTTAGTAATAAAGTACAGTGGATACCGATTATTGTAATCCCGGATAATTTTATAATCCGGATTTGGTTATCAAAACAGTTGGGTCCCATTCTCCACAAACGTTCGTTTTTCGTTCATTTTTCGTTCGGCTATTGTTATAAACCGGTTAATGTTATTGTTTTTGCCTGGTCCCAAAGTGATTACAATAATCGGTCCCTACTGTATTTATATCTGTTTGTTGGCTGGATTCGATGTCGTTGCGTTTACATTGAAATATTGAATGATCTTCAATGACACCTACCCTTAGTATAAGGATGCAATGGCAAAAATTTCATTCCGGTATAATTCTCGATAATGAAATTTATTTCAACATGTCTATATAGAATATTCCTAAGCAATACTATCAGATGTCAGGGTATTTCGAACAGTAGGCATGATACATCCTCTAAAGAATCTATGCCATCCGATGACGAAATAGCTCCTTCGGACCTAGTCCAACACAGTCTTATAAACTGGCCTATCCAGTGAATATTTTCGAATTGTCATGTCCTCAAGGATAGCGATTAATCAATAGTCGAGGATTATGTGTTGGGGTTTCACTCCGCTGACGCCGGAAAACAACTAACATTTAATCATATTTATATCTAGTTCAGTTTATGTTTCTTAATTAAAATTGGGTTTATATTGAATAGGAGTATTTAACATTTCTTTGATATTCCCGTTTTGTTTTCATAAATAAAGTGAAATCTGATACATGAGTGATCCATTAAAGTTATAGTTTATCTTGAAAAGCAACTGTTATGTCAACTGAAGAAAGACATTACTAGACTAGTGTCAAAGGGTTTTAAGCAATTGAGTATAACAAAGGTGAAAACTTTTGCTGGAAAAACCCGACGAAATTGAAGTTTTACCAGAGAGTGTATCATGGAAGCTTCCGAAACGACCTTATCATCATCATCAATGGCGCGACAGCCCAAGTCGGGCCAGGGCCTGCGGCATACATTGTCTTATAAGCTTCTATCTTTTTTTCGTTTTATATAAAATAATTATGGAATTTATTTTTACCAATTATAAACCCATGAAATATTTTATTTTTGTATATAATATTATTACTAATAATTGTTTTTTTTTATATATATATTTTAGGAACCTTTTGGAAAAACAACGGCAAGTTGCAATATTTGCCGAAATGGTGCATTCGGCTAGTTTAGTTCATGACGATGTTATCGACCAATCAGATTTTCGGCGAGGGAAGCCCAGCGTTAATGTGCTTTGGAATCATAAAAAGGTATAAATAAAAACAAAATATTTTTGTTCTTCAGTTTAAAATTTAATACTGTATTATTTATCGCTAATTTCGTATAAACGAAAGAGGGTTAGATTCATGTCATTCCAATAATAATTACTTTTGCACCGCTACTTATTTTTAAAATTGGTAAAGAGTTGACTTAATAACAACCAGTTTGTTTTTAATAAGTTCACAACATTTACTTTTAATAGTCGACAGTTTATTCGGTTTTTTTAGTTTTTAATCACGACATGCTATCGGTTTTTATTCATAAAACTGCAATTTTATTACGTAGTCACAAAAAATATATCTTATTTAAAATAGTGCCAACATAATTTATGTGTAGATAGTTTTGACTTTGATATTGGATTGGGTGCACTTGATAATGATTTCGTATATATGTATATTTTTTTTTTTGGTTAATTGAGGAAAATAAATTTAATTAGTTGGAGATGTGTTTGGTAGGTCTATTAAAATTGAATACCCACTTTTATGGAAACCGACTTCAATTAAGTCTTCTGGTTTCGGGTCAAGGTAGTGGCGTTTAGTGATCATTTAATTAGCATTATTATAGATATGACGAAAACTGTAACTCTAGTGGCAAAGTAAAGAAACGAATAGTAGCCGTTTGGAAACATCGTCTCTATTGTTTAGCAATATTATCAGAAGCTCTCAACATAACTGTTGAAATTATTTTATCGACTATTTATTTATTAGTATACTGTTTGTAATAAAAAGTTAATTAGTAAATGTTTCGCCAAATTATCTAGTGATAAAAAAGTTAAACGATTATTACCCAAATATGAATGTGGGATGGCAAGGACAAAAGCGCTTTTTTGGTCTTAAATTCAGTACTTACATTAACAAATAACGTATATGTATCTAGTTTTGTAAATTATATGTGGCAAACATTGGTCATTTAGCGAGTCTTGGATAAACAATCGTTTGAAACTATAATAAAACTTTCACGTTTTAAACAAAAGAGTCGAAATTATACCCGTAAGAAAATATATGGTTGAATGAAGTGCGTTCAAAGTTTTTGTTGAAAACAAAACGGATGCCTAAATTTTTCTGTACGAAATATGGGGGGTTCAGTACATCAAATTGTTGGTTCAACTTGTCATCAAGCCTGTAGGTCGAGTTGATACGTTTAAGTAGCAGCCCTGCCCTCCAGACAGAACTCAATTAGCTCAGAGGCCGTTTTGACACCTCAGACTCGTGTTAAGTTCGGATGTTAGGGGGTTATTGTGACTGGGGAATTTAAAAGATGCATGTGATAAATATTGATCCCTCCACCCTGTGCTGTTTAGGAAAAGTAATAACTCCCCGATTTTCGTCCTTGAAATCTCCATCAGATCCCCGTAGAAGGGTTTGCCTAGTGCTCGCTCTCGGGCTCTAGCTAAAGCCGGACGACATTCGCAAAGGAAATGAACGAGCTACTAGGCCTCATTAGTATCCTGGCACCTGCGACAGTGTACTTTAAAGAGAATGCCCAATTTGGCTTCATGACTTCAATCGCCATGATTCTGGAGATTTCTGTCCGGGTCTTGTATAGAAGTTCGTCTGACTTGGCTCGCTCTCGGGTTCTAGCTAAACCTGGACAGGAACGAGTGACTCTCGCTCATTAGTATCCTGGCAGCTGCTGCAGTGTACATTAAACGGAATGTCCCATTTGGCTACATGATCCCTAATTTGCCTGATCGCCCTGATTCTGGAGATGTCTGCACGCCCGGGTCTTGTATAGAAATTCGTCTGACTTGGCTCGGTTGTAAGATGGCCACATCCTCCTAGTTAGGCTTTTCGATCTGGAGTTAGCCACTGCTCGGAAGTGGGGGAGTATGTCCCACTTGACAACTCCTAAAGGAATGTGGACTAGTTCCGCAAGGGAGCCGCTGGTTGGATACTCAATCACGTATTACAATTTTGCATCCGAAAATCATGTACTGGCTTATGTTACAATACAGCATTTCGACCTGCGGTATTTAAGATATAATATTGTATTTAAAATAATAATATTGACCAAGAATGTTCAAGTAGAACCAGTAATTTTAACAGTCGTGTTTAACAAGGGTCACTTTATCGCATATTGAATTTTTAACTGTTACAAGTTTTTACTTAACACCAGCAAAATGGTAAAACGTAAGTCATGCGCATGTATGCAGCTTTGTAAGTGATAATATGGCACACGCAAAAATTAAATTAAAACGGAATTTACTGAAAAAAATCACCGCGGCTACGCTCACGTTGTTCCATCGCCCCTGTTACTCCCGTTTATCCTTCGGTCCTGCTTCTCCCGTTGATACATTACTCCCGTTTCGGGTACACTCCCTCAGCTCATGGAATTGGAGACATTAATGCCATATTTCAATTTTCTCCATCCCTCATCCACCATCCTCCATCCTCCATTCTCTATCAACCATCCCTAGTCCAACTTTACCATTTAGCAATAGGAATGCGAAATTAATACACCGGAAACGAACAAACTGCCGCTAAATCATATGAAAAACACTTAAATGTTAAAATTACTCGCGAACCACCAATTTCGGGAATATATAATTATGTTCTCGACCTGTCCGGTAGTCTCGAGAATGTCCATGCAACATTTAGGAGGGAACGGTTCACAGGTGTAGATTTTAATCGAACTCGACCAAAAAACTGACTTATTTTTATATATTAAATAAAAATTTTCAATCTTTGCTACAACTACATTATCGATACTGGAAGGTTATTAGATTGCCTAAAGAGACTGCGTGTTGAATTTTGATTATCAGTTTAGAAAATGTATCTAATAATTTACATGAGTGAGGTTTTATAGCCACAATACTCTTCTCCTGTAATTCTACGGATATTGAAAATTAACTCACTCTGTACAACCTTCTCTAAATATAACAAGGAACCATCTCGAAACCAAATAGTTCCTTCTTTATTATTAAGATGTCAAAGTCAAAGTGGAAACGTAATAATGAAAATCTTTGCTAAATTGTATGAATTCCATCCAAGCATAAAAATCATCTAAAAAAACATTTCGTTTAGATGCTGGTACACGATCAATTTTTCAAGGAATTAATTGCCCGACGAATATTGCTAAAACTAGTGGAGCAATTAATGGAGCAATACCAGGCAATATCATGCTAGTTGCGACAACATTTCGGCAATTTGGCAATGTTTTCACTGATTGCTAGTATTGCTCGCCCTTAGTTGGTGTATGGACAATTGCTTCCTAGCAATTGTCCTTGTCCTTGTCCTTGTATTTGACACTCTTCTGTTTCAGTGCACGCCTCTGTTTATACCTATAATAGCTATCCTATTATGTGGAATACTTAACTTAGTAGCGATATGCTCCTGATAGAGTCATGAATCCTACTAAGACGTCCTGTACCAAGAAGAACAGACTAAGTTTCAATGTTGGAGCTGGTGTTAGATTAGACTATCAGGCCTATTCAGGAACAAAGTCTCATATCAAAAAAGTCTCAATTAATTCAATAAATGTATATCTACCTAATGTTGCCTTTTGATTAACTAGGGCTTGTTAACACAGCCTTTTCTTTCAGGTCAGGGAAAAAGTTTACTATTACCTATTATATCTATTGCCCATGACTCAGTATTCTCCGACTATCTTAAATGTTCTTTTCTAACAACTAAAAAAAATGATTGCCTAAATCAAAACCAAACGAACCTCACTTAAAATTATCAGCAAACAAACTCAAAAGTAAAAGTAAAATTAAATAATGTTGTCAAAAACTTGAAATGCGATTGGCACTGAGTACAAAATGATATCCATTGAAGGGTCCTCTATTTCGGGCTATGTATTTTTCTTCTTCATAGTTTTTTTTGCGAGTAAATACACTTGAATAATTATTTTTAATTATTGCATAATTTTCATCATTTTTTTTGGCGTTTAATAAAAATGATCAAAACGCCAAAAAAAAAAATGAAAAATTCAAAACATACAAGAGGAAGAAATTTCGAAATCAAAATTTATTTATGTCCATTTTAGCGGTGGTTGGGAGAGAACAGCGTTAATGACCTTGCCTTATATGTCACCTAACTACAAGATGTTTAATTAACAGATTACAACATTTCAACGTTTAAGCTTTTCAAATTTTTGTTGTTTTTGCGGTCATTCTTTGAAAGTGAAAATTACACCTTTATGATGAGTTAGGAGTTAATGGCAGTGGGTACCTAGTTTAAGGTCAAGATTTTTTCGTTAATTTTATGCATTTTTTTTTTTAATTTGTGATTAGGAAATATCAGAGTTCATAACGCGCCTAGTTCAACCAAATTTTTTGCACACCTTTAATTTTAACATGTATACGAATTTAAATATAAAAATGTTGTTTTTTAAATATTTTATTAAACAACATAAATCTACGGTATCCGGTATTGTTTGAAATTGTTTAATGTTGCCGAATTTTTATTTGACAAAAGGTTTTTTTTTCGGCTGTGTAATTGAATGGCTTTTGTGGATATTTGATTAATACAAATAATGTAAAAGCAAATAATAAAAGTTTAACCATGAAATCTTACTAGAGGAATGTAACAAACTTATAATTATGTAAGAGATAACTATGATCTAAGTGTCAAATGATCGAAAATTTTAATGCCTCGCTTTACTGGGTTACTGACGGTTGTTTACCTTATTAACGGAGTTTATCTTACCCTTAAATCGAAATGAATTCGAATGACATCTTGATTACACGCCTTTAATTTTGTAGTGGGCTCCGCCAGAATTGACACGCATTTGTCAATGTAAACTGCAAGAAGAACTAGTAGATATCCCTATTCATTTTATTACGTAGTGCTAATAGAAAATAATGTTTGTTAAAATCCAATTCCTTGCAGAATGTGAAAATAATTCTTGGTGAATCTTACCTTCCAGGTTACTCGTTTTTAAATTTGTTTGGGATCAGTATAAGAAATTAACAAACTTTCTTGCGACTTTTGTTTGGCAGCTACATGGAGAGCACATTCGATTCGTTGCTTATATTCTGTGATCTGCATAAATTTCAAAAAAATTGTACGGTCCAAATTTCAACAAATTCAAAATTCGTAAATTGAAACCAACGTTCAAGAATACGTGTTTTATGGACATTTGTTTGGCAGCTAACCGAAGAATTATAATGAACTTAAAATGGCTTCGGTTGATTTTCTAATATTTGTATTCATCGGCGTACCGAGTGGGCGGGCGAGAGGTAGTCAAAGGCGTACTTAAAGGTGCAAGAAGGATCTTAAAAACAGTTATATCTTCAAAACTAGTAACCACAATTTGACATGTTTTAGCTAATAATAGTAATATTAATAATAATAATAACGGAGTAACGAGATAGGTAAAACTTTCACCAGCGCAAACTGTAAAGTGTATTAGAAACTCGGATAATAATAATAATAATCAATGGCGCAACAAACCAAATCCAAATCGGGCCTAGGCCTTGAAGTAATGCTAGAGTTAATTCATTACGAGACCAACGGAACACTAGAAGATGAAATGGTCAGCCACACGCTTGTCCGTGATTATTATCCCGATTTTAGCTCAGGTACTCATTTACAGCTGAATGAACTGGTAGTACGGCACCTAATCCCATTCTCGAAAATTATTGGCTTGTTTTTTACTGAATCGAACTATGTGTGTGAAAAAAACCCTCGAAAGCCTAGATTAGACATTCTTCAATCTGGTGTCGGCTTTCTTGAATTGGAATATTGAAACACAACTTTAACGGACTAAAACTACATGAATACAATTGTCGTTATACTGCGGAAAGTCATTAAGGCTCCATCTGCACGTTAAATGCGATTTTGATGATTTATGACTGTTTTCTTGGCAATATTTCACGTTAATGGTAACAGTAAAACAAAATAAAATTACACCACTTTATTAGCTGGTATGTAAACTAGGTCGTCCATAGAGAAAAAATTCAAAACTGTATTAGGAAAAAATGCTATTAGAACAACAACCCTTAAAAAAAATTTAAAATGCGTAAATTCGAGTTTTTAAAACGCATATTACCCATTTCTTAAATAATTAACGTGTTATTTTCATTAATATAATGCTGGAAAAAATCTTAGAGAAGGTCCTCCATAGATCAAATTTTAAAAAATTTTCATTTTTGTTAATAATAAGTGAAGTCAAACAGAAGCAATTTTTCACGATTTTCATGGCAAGAATTACATAAGACCGCATTTCATTGAAAAGTATCATAGATAGTGTAATTAATTGGTATATCTAGAAGATAAATCAATGAAAAAATTATTGATTTTTAATAGTTTCAAATAATTTGAAAACCTATAACACTATTTTTTTCTGTAAAACCAAAATTAGTTCGCTGATAGACAGCGAACGATACAGACGTATTGAAAACGATTTCAATCGATTAAAAACCTCTCATGAAAGAAAAATCAAAATGGGATAAAAAAAAAATGTTGTACAGGATTCATGTGGTCTTAAGTGACATTTTCAAAACAAAAAATCATTAGTAACTCGATGAATTTTTCCTCTGTAAAATGGTGCGGCTAATAGGGTGAACAAAATGTATGTGTATGTGTCTATGGAGAGAGAGCGAAAAAATGTCCCCTCTTATATCTCAAGAACCCATAATTTTGTTGTAGGGTACAAGAATAGGTGGTGTTTTTTCTATCTATGCTTATGCTTAGAAAGTTTAAATTTGGTGGGTGTATGTAGATCTACTAGTTAAGCAATTGAGTTAAAAAAAAATTAAATATCCATTACCGTATGAGTGGGTATAAAGAAATGATAAAAAAAATAGAATGCATATATTTTTACGAATTTTGCCCTATATCTTAGGTTTTCTTAAATATTAAATTAATGTTTATTCTACAGATTCCTAACATAAATGCCTAGAAAATATTTTCAAAATTTTTGATATTCAACTCCTAAGGGGGTGTAATGAGGATGTATATATTTTCACGAATTCTGCTTTATCCCTTAGGTCTGATTGAATATCTTTTCACCTGCGTAATAATCACCTAAAATTTGTTATTAAGTTTTTTCATTTTCAACCCCTAAGAAGGTATAAGTCATAAAAATTGAAATTTAATTGGTTTTTACTTTCTCGCGGTATCCTCATATGTACATTAACTCCTCATATATTAACTCCTTTCAGTATTTTTGAATATATAACCTCCAAGTGGGTGTTAGGATGTTGCATATGTTTTCCCAAATTCCTACATATTGTTGTTATTAGATTTTTCGTGGTAAGCTCCCAAAGAAGCTATTATGATTAGGAGTTAGTTATTCTTTCCGACGTCAGTGGAGTGAAACTTCAACACGGAGTCCCCGACTGTGGACTAACCGCTATCCCTGAGGATATGACAAATTTGGAAAGAAACTTCACTGGAGAAGCCAGTTCATCATAAGATTGTGTTGGACTAGGTACGAAGGAGCTGTTTTGTCATCGGAGGGCATAGACTCTTCAGAAGGTGTATTCTTGCCTACTAACCGAAACACCTTGACAGCAGGTAGGATCGCTGAGGTAAATTCTATATAGCCACATCCCACACGCAATTTATTACCGAGAAAAATTTAATGGTCAAGAAAGGCGTCCTCTACCTTAGGCTAAAGGCGTGTATTTTGAGAAGCTTTTTTCTCTTGATTTCGGCTATTCTCTGGTTGTAACCCTGGATATGGTCAGCGCTTCATGGCTGTGAAATTTACAATGGTTGTAACCTTGGATCTGATCTACGAAGAAACAAATCCCGTCCGCCGCAACTTATTTTTTAACCAATATTTGTTGTTATTAGATTTTTCGTGGTAAGCTACCAAAGAAGCTATTATGATTAGGAGTTAGTTAGGCCTATTCAGAATCAGAGTCTCATATCAAAAAAGTCTCAATTAATTCAAGATTCATATAAAATTGAGACTCTCGACCTACTTTCTGACTTGTGACTCGGTCCTGAATAGGCCTGATTGAATCGCTTTTCACTTCCACTTTTTATATAATCTCATACAAGCACATTTTTAATTTTTTGGATATTCAACCCCCAAGAGTTTGCACATGTTTTCACAATTTTGCCATCCATTAGATGAGATGAGATATGAAATTTAACGATTTTTCGAATTTCAAAAGCCAAGGGAGTGTGAAGTGTTTGCTTACGTTTTTATAAATTTTTAAAATTCCTATAGTGTCTGATGAGATACCAAATTGCTTCTTATGAAATCAGCTAAAAACTCAAAAAATTAATTTAAAAATATAAGGGAGATAATAATTTTTTTTTCACGGAAACCACCCCGTACCCCCGAAATATTTTTCTGGCTACGGCCTTGACCCTTGTGGTCGTGAGGACGAAACTATCTTGGAATATGAAAACCTAGGAGCTAGAAATGGTAGGAGGTTCACTTGAAGGCGATATATGCATTAAACCGATTAAAAGACGTTAATTTTTCTTGTCCGTAATCCTTTTTGTCATCTTCAAGCTCACCCAATCCCTACAGCTATAAGTAAGTATTTGAAACTTAAGCAACTGTTCCGTCACTGGCACAAGATGACGCTTCATGGGGTTGTTCAATAGGTACATAACAATCTTGTATTTTAATACAAACGCATCCTTAAATTTTTTTGCTGGTCTGTCAACGTCAAACGCAGTCAAGGTTTACATTTTTATAATGACTAAGTTCACGAACGAGCAACGTTTAGAAATTATCTCAATTATTCTGTGTTTTATTTAAATACAAAATTGTTATGTCTCTGTTGAATAACCCTTTACAAGGCTTCTTCACTAGTGAGAATCAAGTCAAAATAACCCAGTGTGGTTGCATGTACTGCACATTCGTTACTTTCTGACCGTACGCCAATATAAATTATGTTTTCACTAGTGTTATCAGTAGTTCGGTAAGGTGTTACATATTCAGTTAAATCTCTGATTTGCGTTTGTGGCAATCGTGTCTTCGAGTTTTTTTTCTTCCGATCCGTTTATTGTCTATTTCTTTAATCTTTCGTCACAGGAACTTTTGCTCGAGTCACTTAAATAGGTTATCAAACGGGCTTTGATATCAATTTTTACGTGCAGCGGAAAGTGGGGAAAAGCCCGTAAGGTTTGTACCGAGGTTCTGTAAAATGGGTAATAGTTATAAAATCCTTTTAACGCAAAATCCATAGCTAAGGATGTTGGCTTTGTCATATATTCGTGAAATTAAATTATTGCTGCTGATAAAAAGGATATCTACTCCTTTTTATACACAATTCAAAGTGCCCACTCTGCCCCACTACTGGGGTAAATTGAGCCCTTCCAAGGGGTATATTATAATGTCGTCCAAAACATAATTGAAAAAATATAGCAATTCGCAATTAAAACAAACAAAATAATTTTAATAAATTCAGGCGAAATTAAGTGTGTTGAGAGCGTACTGTGCTTTGAAGAGTAGCCCTAATAACAGCAAAATATTTACTGGCTTTCTTTAAGTCAATTTTTTTCAGCTATCTGTTGCATTTTTCATCGCAACTTCAGTGTTCAGTCCACGATTGTTGCAAGTTCTAGCCATGCTAAAATTATCATTTTTCATTATCAAATAAAATGATATTGGTATGGGATAAACTGCGCCTGGGACTCACTTTTCCCCGAATGGACATTAAACAGCAAGTGCCTGCTAAAATTTATATATTTTTTAAAAAATCACCAAAACTTACTTTTCAAGTTTCATAATTCGTACGCCGATCTCGAGAATACTATTCCAAATAATACTCACTCGATAACAATTTTTTTTAATGCAATTATTACCATAAACACGATTTTGGCACTGTCTAATGTAAATAACATTAGACAGTGCCAAAATCGTAATATGTATGTGAAAAATTAAATTAAAATAATTAAAGTGGATTTAGTTAATAGTGCATTGTGGTCAATTTATGAAGGTTTATCGTATAATTTATTTTTCTAAGAGATGGCGCTATTACATCCTAAAAATTTTAAAGGGGCTTTACCTTGCTAGACCACTTTGCCACACTATCCCTTGCACATGAAAAATCGGTAAACTAAGTTGCAACCGATATGTCGTGTGAATTGCTGCAGCTAACACGAATTTTTTAATATCTTAAGAACAATTAATAACAATTTAAGAATAATGATTCCTCTAAAAATGAAAAAAATAAATTAAACCCCATCTATTTCATTTTAGGTGACAATGGCAGGCGATTATATCTTGGCTATTGCATCCATAATTATTGCAGGACTAAAAAATGATGATGTAACAGTTATACTTTGCAAAGTAAGAGCATTTTAGTTATCTTCAAAATTGAGTAATAGCTTTATTCATTACTTTTTGATTCGTTCTAGATATTAACAGATTTAGTACAAGGAGAATTCATGCAGCTGGGCTCAAAGGAAACCGAAAATGAAAGATTCGCACACTATCTTACGAAAACCTATAGGAAAACAGCGTCCTTAATTGCTAATACACTAAAAGCGGTAGGTTTTGTATTTTATTTTTTAATTTTGAGTTTTGATCAAAACTGTAAAAATCATATACCAAATTTCATTCTATTTTACAGTCTGCAGTATTGGCTGGTGCCGAAGAACCACTATCAGATTTGGCTTTCCAATACGGTCGTAATATCGGACTAGCTTTTCAATTGGTCGATGATCTTTTAGATTTTGTTTCATCCGCCGAAGCGATGGGCAAACCAACAGCGGCCGATTTAAAATTAGGATTAGCAACTGCACCGGTACTTTTTGCATGCGAAAAGGTAAAAATTGATCAGTTTTTTCTTCTCAGTGAACTCAATATGCCTTTCGGCTTGGCGTGCCTTTTCTTTTTCAGTTCCCCGAATTGAATCCAATGATTATGCGACGTTTCCAGGAGCCTGGTGATGTCGAGCGAGCTTTTGAACTAGTACATAAATCCCAAGGATTGGAACAGACACGGTTCTTAGCTCGAAAACATTGCATCGAAGCAATTCGATTGGCACAAGAAATGGCAGATTCACCTTACCAAAAAGCACTCTGTGTAGTCAGCGATTTAGTCATCAATCGAATGAAATAATAATAAATAGAGAAATTGTTATTATTTTTATTATTATTTTTTTTTTAATATTAATTATGTCGTTAACATAGATACCTTCTTTATAATTTAAAGTAACGGGAAATTAGGGATCTACTTGTAATGAGAATTTTAATTTTCTTGTTTTTTTGTGTTTTTAAAGTGTGTATCAACTTGTTTGAATTTCGCATGAATGAAATGAATAATTTTTATGAACGATTGTCTTCCAATTTACTTTCTTCTTATTACGTTTTTGTTATTATTATATTTTTATTTCTCTTTTTTCCTTTGTATCCTTTATATTTTATTTGTTATCTTATTTTCCCCTACACAAAGATCACAGAATCTTTGTTATTCAAAAGGAGCCCAAAACGCTACACAGATAAAAGTTGTGTGTATGTTTTAACCTTTTCATTAAAATGGTACATTTCTTTACAAAACTGGCAAACGGATTAATTCAAAATTAAATCAATTAAATTGGAAAAATGTATTTATATGTATAAAAGATAATGAAGTGGTATAAAACAGTTGTTTTTATTGCTAAAATATAAATAAAATTGTAAATAAAAAAAAGGAAGATAAAAACGAAATACATAATGAAATATTGTAAATAATTTTGTAAGGTTTAAAAAACAGAATAATGATTAAATAAAAGACCATTCTAATTTATATATATTACAGAGAAGCAAGCTTAAGATAATATTTTGATTTGTACAAAACCATAAGGTTAGTTAGTTGTTGTTTGCGGACATTGGTTTTATTAAATTCGTTATTTATTTTTTTCCATTGTAAGTCGTAGACTTGAACATATGTAATATAATTCGGACTAACTTTATTTATCCAGAATTTTTGGAAAGAACCATTCTATTTACATGTACTTAAAAGAAAAAAACTTTTCACGTGCGGAATTAAAAGTAAAAGCGAATAAAAAAAAAACAGTAATGATCACTTGTGCTAAGAAAAGAACGATTTTTTATTTCGACTACGTTAATTAAATTTATTTAGAGAATACAAATAATTTCAGTAGTAGCCGCGAATTATTTTGTTTCAGTAGTTGTTTCTTTTTTCCGTGTCATATATTTGTAATATGTGGAATTACGAGAATAAAGAACTCTTTGTTGCCGCTATATTTGAATTATTCATCATTTGGGAAGATTGCATCTCGGTCCTTCTAAAATCATTGATTGACGGAAATAGTGCTCAGATGGCAGGCAAACTTAAACTCATTTTTAACGACGTAAAAGTCAATGACAGTGGACAGAATATAAGATCAAGTGTATCAGTCCCATTCTTTGTTATCATTCATTATCTAAAAACCGATTTTCTAAAAAAAAAAATATATATTTTCCAAAACCGTATCTACCAAAGAATGAAAATTTTGTATGACCACGTTTCATTGATAACCACGTCTCATTGTCTAATAAAGAGTATGAAAAGTATAAAAAAGGGTCACATGCGTTGATAATACAAACCGTATTCGAAACAGTATTTCTTCTAATGTTACAACCTTTCGCAAATATACGTATATCCCTAGATGCGAGAACGTTCTACCGTCAGTTATGTTTTTAAGCAATGAATTTGTTTTCTATCCTCAAAGCTCTATCTTAAATTTGTTTCTTCTGTGTTTTCACAATATTCCCACTAAACGTCCTCCTCTCACTACTCATATGTAATTTAGCCAATATTTTGCCAACGCATTGAACGCTTTTGACCCAAATATGGAACCTAATTATATTTCTCCCATATTTTTACTGTCATGCCGGGCGTTTTTTACATATGCAGGTCATTACATATGACAGAGCGACTAATATTTGTATTCAAACTACCTCTCTTTGATCTGACCTATTTCCGGAGTAATGGAAATCAAGCTTTTAGGGCTCTGTACATAAACCGGCTGATAAAAAAATGTCGAAAATTTCAGTCCAATATGTATTTAATCTTGAATTTCGAAGATGTTTGACGAAATAGTAACGAATAAGCTTACTCCTGTTTTTAGTAATGTAATCTCTCCTCAGCAGCATGGCTTTAGTAAAGGTGAATCCATCTTAGCAAACTTCCTACCTTACGTTGAGGTATTCACGATCATCAATTATACTCGTTTGACAAAAAAATTTGATAAAGTCGATTACGACTTGTTACTTGCAAAGCTCAAATCGTATGATATCTTCGGCAATCTTTTAGAATAGTTACGCGGTTACCTGTGCCATCACTCCGGCATTAACAATACAAAAATTGCAAAATCAACTCCTTTCCATATAGATTTCGGCTTAGAAGAATGGACTGTAGCGTTGTGTGTGTACTTCTAGACTCTTCGTTAAGCTTTATTCCGCAATGTTATAGAGAAAATTGTAATATATATTTAAAATTTTCTCGAGTTTGGAGCACTATTGGACGATCAAAAGATATATTATATATTATTATATCTTGCAAGGTTTTAATATGAAAAAAAATAACTGCTAATATCCAATACGTTTCGAAGGCTACTTCAAAACGTTTCGTTATGTCGATAAGACCTTCAAACTGAAGTAAATAAAATACGGTTAAAATAAGGTTCTAAAAACTTATTTGAATTCAAAAATTCTTGCGTAACAGTGCGTGCGCGCATGTATACACAACATATCTTAATAGCGACATTAATGTATTTTTATGTAGTGAAAAGGATCTTGCCCCCCAGATTAAACCGAAATGACGTTCCTGGTCGATTATATTGAGTCGAAAAGCCTCATTTTCTCCAATTTTAGTGCCGGTATTTGCATCATCCTGTATTACATCCACAGTCTTAACCACGGCTACGTTTCGCTTTTTGAGACATTTTGATATATTCTTCCATTGATTCTTATAAGATACACCTTTGAAGATTATCACAGGTACTGATGGAATAAATTTTACAAATCTTGCGGAATCAAGGCAACACTTCGTATAAATAAGGAAATTAATATCGGATTTGTTCTATGGTCTTATCTGTTACATAACAGAAAGTCGGATAAGTAACACAAACCATTAATGAATGAATCGTTAGAAATAAATAGGGGGTCAAATTAATAGCAGGGGTCACTTTACTACTTTCTTCTCTATTTACCTATATTATGCAAAATCTTGTAAATCACCTTTGATTTTTCGAAAACAAAATATACAATTTTGAGCAGCAAAACGTAGCAAGTGCGCAGGAAGCCCGATCTTTCAGCACCGCCACTGAGTAGGTCTTCTTATGAGGGCTTAACAGTCCAGTTGCTAGAATTCCTAAAGAGTACACATTACACATAATTCAAAGACATTAGTTAACAAACAATATTTTTAAGTACCTACTATAGTTCTGGACAGGCATCAAATAGTTAAAGCATGTGAATACTGAGATTTATATGTAAAATGCGCAAAACTGTTTCCACGATTTAAAAACATTTGAGGACATATAATTCATTAAGTCACATTTTGTTGTCTTGTTTTTTTGGACCTTATTTCTATTTTAAAACAAATCTTATCTTCATGTAATTCTGGATTTTCGTTCTTATGGGAATTTCAGTATTAAAAAAATCTGTCAACAGTCTGGACCCAACGTCTTTATTTTATGGGTTGAAGTCCGAAACGTGTTTAATGCTGAGATGCGGTGCAGAGTACTGTGCGACTGACAACATAAAAAATGACGTTCTAAATAGCCTCCTGGCTATACGTTTGGTTGTCAGTCGCATAGCCACCGACACCGCATCACGTTTCAGACTTCAACCCTTAAAATAATAAAGTTGCGTCCAGCTTGTTGGCCTATTTTTTTTTTAATTATTATAGTAGAACATCTACATATAAATAATAAGTTTCAACTTTCTAGCATAAGCCTTTTATGAGATATGCAAAACCACCCGTACCTTGACTTTTTCTCTGTGTCGTCTCTAGTAGCTCTATACAGTTTTACATTTTTAGCTTTCTATCATTTGTGGCTTGCGAGAAATTAAGATCATAATTTTTTCATTTCCACCCCCGCCCACCATCACTTCATACACCCACACCTTTAACATTTTTTTCCGCTAGAGGTCTATCGATCCTAACGCCTGTAAAAATTTCAAGGTCATATCTGATACGGTTTATGAGATAAGCAAATAAATTGTTTGGAAAATGGCTGCGTCACCAATCCGCACTTCACCCTCCCCCTCATAAATTTTACATTTAGTAGACTCCACTGGTTATTTTACATACAGGAACTAAATTTAATCTTCTTGGCACAATTGTGTCGCAAGATGTTGTAATTCAAAGTTGTCCACCCACCCCCCCCCCTTAACCACACACCTTACCACCACCCTTAAAAATGTTAACCCATTTCCAAGCTCCTAGTATCCCTAAGTTTCAGTCATCTGACATCCATCGTTCAGGAGATATGGATTTTAAAATGTTTCAATCCCTGCTTTCAAGCGTTTTATCCGTATTTTTCCTCCCACTCGTACACCCCTCAACCCCTATCGACCATTTTAGCGATTGCTGAGATCTATCGAAGAAGCCAAAATTTTTCACCTAAAACACTCCCTCCTCATCCCCCGTACATCTCAACCTTTCCAAAAGATACCACTCGCAGGTGTTCACCCATTTTACTTATCATGAAAATTCCAACTAAATATCTCAAGGGGTTTGTGAACTACGCACCTTCAAACGGTTTTGCGGACGGCGTCTACGGCGGACAGACGGACTTTTTTCTTTTTTGAAAATACAAAATTTCAGGCTAGCAAATTTTTTGGAAATTTAATATTCTCGAGTCCACTCGATCAAGTTTCGTGTACGAGCGTTCAAACAGTTTTATCGGCGTGCAGACGGACTTAATTTATTTTTTTTATTTTTTAGTGTGGGAATTTTTTTTTTAAACCGGTCTCAAAATTAGAATGATGTTTTAGAGTCCGGTTCTCATGTACGAGCCCTTCTGCAGATGGTGCTCCAATTTTGTTTTTTTGATCCACTTTTCTTTTGCTGGAGCAGCTGCCTTTACAATTTTTATTTCAAATTTGCTTAGCCATTTTCAAAGTTATATTGGAACAAATAAGAACACAGACAAACAGAAATTCCTCAACAGTTTTATTTATAAGAATTGAATTAAGCTAGAATAAATTATATACATATTATGAAAACCTAGGTACACTAGAATCATGTTATTAATACGATTTTTTGATAGAATTTTAAAGGATTAACAAGTTCGCGCAGAAATAACTTCTTTTCCGCTTGCAAATCCTACAAGCGGACAAAATTTTTCTAATGTTCGCTTTATTTACAAAAAAATTAACATAGTGCACTACCGACACAGATAGACAGCCAAAGCCACTGTTTCTAAAGTTTTAATAATTAAAAGAAAAAAGAAAAAAATAGTCCTTTTCGAAAAATGTCCAAATAGTACAGAATTTGCTTTACTCAGTTCGAAACTCCATAAAGCAAATCGTCCAAATTTAATTTCGTTTTGATGTTACGGGGCGCTCCGTGACCCGGTCGTCCCCAAAATTCCTCGAAAGTTTTAAAGTGCTTATTGCACAGATCCATCTCTTGTTCTTTGGTTAGTTTAAGACGGCGAAATTTCTGAGACATTTGCCGTTTCAAATCGTTCAAATATTCGACATCGTAGGCGGTCGTCAATCTGCACAATTCAACATAGTAGATGATTTTGGGTTTTGCGGACCAGTCGGACCGCGATTACCGAATATGCAAAGTGAATTTCTTTAAACAACTACCGTACCTATTACAATCCGTGCGCTTCGTAACGTCCGTGCTGGAAAGGCTGACGGGACGATGCATGCCGCGACGTCGAGCCAAAAGCGGTACCAATTCAACTCCTTCGTTGGCGACCAGGCACGAATTGTTCGGCTTTCGGCTGCCTCCTCCAGTTCGTTTGAAGGTGACTGGCTTGTCTTTTTTATTGGTGGTGGCAACTTTACTGGGCGAGCTGCTCTTATTGCGTATTGCTGCCGTTGGACCTGCATCCTTAGAAGCGCTTTCTTTAGCAGGATGTCGTTTTACTGGCGAACGAATCGGTTCGGAATCGGATGTTGTTCCTGCTGCACATTTGCACGAACATAGTGGGCAGCATTGACGCACTGGTTCCTTTTGTGGTTTTGATTTTTTCGCCACAGGCTTCTCGCTCGGTGTCGTTTGGGGATTCTCCTGGTCCAGTTCTTTGAGTAGCTCCTTGTTGGTCCATCCCTTCGGGAGTAAAGAGAAAAAGCCAAAAAACATTATTTTCTATGCAAAACGGAAGACAAGTCCTACCAAAGACCGCATAAACGAGCTACCAACGCTTTTTGGGTTGCGCCATGGAGCTCCGCCTGGTCCAGCCTTGCCCCAAGGATTATTATCCTTAATGTTTTTATAATTTAAACAGAACCAATTATTATTTGCAATTTGTTGAGCTAATGAATTTACCTCGACCGATGGTTTCTTCTTCTCCTTGATTTTCGGCTTTTCCGTGACTGTGATCTTCTCCAAGTGCATTTTTGGCTTCATTGGTAGCACCGGCTTGTACCGAAGTTCGATATCGACGTGTCCTTTATTTCGAAAAGTCATGGACGGATGGTCCTTGAGCGTTATGTACAATCGGTCGGCTGCACTTCGAATTTGAGGTCCTCCACTTACGAGATTTATGTGGCACGGTGGTAAGTGAGAGCCTCGTGCACCCTGCGAAAAGATATTCGAAACTAATGCAGACCACCAACTTAAAGGATCTTAACGGACTTACGTATTTCGGTGTCGGATGTAGTCCTTCCGCTGTAATATTGCGCATGCGGACATCTAGATTTGGAGCTCCTCCGCCTGGTCTTCCCCAGGGACAGTGGCTAACGACCATTTCATGATACTGCAACATAAATCGGGATAAAAGTTTCATGAAAAGTTAAACTAGAACTGGGGAATTCCCTAAGTTAAAACTGTGCCATGATTATGATTGTCAATCAACACCAAACAATCGGGGGACGAAGTTTGGAAAAGTATTTAAAATACTTGAGGAAAGTTTCGTTTGCTTGCAGTTAGGTACGTGTTTTGCAATTTCTTAATATGTTTTATACAAAGTATTAATTTTAATTGTTGTTTCTAGCTCGTTACAGCCAAAAAGAATGGGAGTTAGAACATTCATTGCTGCAAAGTTATCGATGTAGATTAGATACCATTGCTGAATTACGGTTAAACATGAACCATAAAAGCAGTGTCCTTCTAAACTTCCTAGTCAAAATTTGTGGACATATTCAAAAATCTCGTCCTTCTATAAGAGAAATACCATTTCCGAAGAAATTTACAATACTAGGTATCGTAGTTCTAGCAGTAAGTGGGCTTCCTTACCAATCCAAAGGCCAAGGCATTATGTGCATTCCAGGTCATGGTCTTATCATTCGTTGGTGTTTTGGAAGGGTGTCTAAATTTTTATTTTTGTTTAGTACTACCAGCTGCCAAAATTGTTAGCTAAATGAGGCACTATTGTCCCACTGCGAAACATCACTCTTTTTCTGGGTAAAAGCACCAGTGGCGTACCTAAACCTCGGTCAATGACAAATTCCGAATATGAGCAAAACATTGTGGAGTGGACATCCGGAACGGAAAAAAAGGGTAATGGTGAAATTGGTCAATTCCAGTCGAATTGGTAGCTCTACCGCGAAATCTGGAGCGTTGTGCTTTGCGATCACCAATGAACCCCAAAAGAAAGATGGAGTAGTTGAAGATGATGTATGTAGGTATACATCTATATAATATTTCCCAACCCACAAGCACAACTGAACTACCGAACCATAGTGAACGGCTGTTTAGAGCAGAAAACCCTCACACCAGCACAACTGAACTTCCGGTGACTGGTGAACGACTGGTTAGAGAAGAGAATAGAGTAAGTGAACAGTTCAATTTAAGGAGTAATGACTAGTAACTACTGAGCGGCGAGAAGAGAAGATATGAAAAGAACAGTTCAATTGAACTTACTCTAAAGTGAATCACTAGTTATGAAGTACTTCACTGTATTGAACAGAGGAAAAGCTAGAAGTAATGTAGGCTGGAGTAAGGCTTTTACTTTTGGTACCGTAAAAATCGCCAGCTTTGTAACAGGCTCTCAACATTGCGACACAGGTTTTGGGCACACAGAGCACTCTAGTCGCTCTGGTGATTAATCTTAACGTCCGAAATAAACCCGGTAAGGTACATTAATAGTAAAAATAAATAGAATAACAAGAAAATTTCCAAAATTTTGAAGATTACTTTGGAATTTTGATATTGAAATAATTTTGTACATAACATAAAACATAACATAAAAATTAAAAGCAGAAATATTCAAAATCAAATTTTTATCTCAACTCGCATAATATTTTTACATTCCCACCGGTGTCGAAATTTCTATTTTCAGTACTGGAAAATAATCCAAATTCCCGAATTAATTTTTTTTGTCTTTTTATGTTGAGCAATGTTTCTTTGTTAGTTTTTATATTAGACTTAACACTTATACCAAATCGGCTTGTGTAGTTCGTGAACGAACTAGTTCGGAAGAGCGTTCCCATAAGTGAAATGAACAAACTAGTTCGCAGTGAATTCGGGTCTTGGTTCGCTTGTAGGAAGAAGTTCGTCATCATATTTGCGTAGACCATGTATCCTGCACTGCCGCGAAGTGGGAACTGAAGGGTTCGCGTGGGAAGTGGACCTTTTTCCCTCACGAAGTGCAAACATAAAAAAAGGAACTGGTTCGTTCGCAAGGGAAGTGAGAACCTCTTTTTAGAGGTCATCACATTTCGCTAAACCATTTATTATTATCATTTCTTTCTCGCGAACTGCGAACAACAACAACGAACTAGTTCGCGAGGGCTCGGGACCTAGTTCATTCCCGATCACTAAGGTGAATGCGCTAGCCTAACACCAAACTAATTACGCGAAAAAAAATTAAATTTGGTTGTGTAGGTATATAAGTGGAACAGAAAATCAGGGCCCAATTTGGGCTGTCGCGCCATTGATGATGATAAGTCAAGTATGCTAAATGTAAAAATGAGCGGTCGGTCGTGGAGCTTGGAAGGTGGGATAAATAGCAGTTTTTCAAGAAAATCAATTTTTATACTCAAGAAACGTTTCAGAAATAATGCTCTTGTTATTTTTGAAGGAGTTATGCTCAGTAGCCTTTAGCAGGAAAAAAAATGTTTTTGGGGGTGCAAAAAGTTAGGATTTTATATATTGAAAACTGCTAAGGAAGAAAAGACTATACTTCACAGGATAATTTCTGTTGTATGTCTTCATTAACTTTCAAAATAAATTAAAAGATCTTTGAGCCTTTGGTCCTGTGAAGTATAGTCCCGTCCGTGTCGCAAAGACATTTTTTGACAGTGGTGGCAAAGTATGAGGACACGCGTGTTGTATGTGTCTGAGGAACGGATTGTACTAGAAAGGGGAAACTTGATATTGCATCAGACTGTTGCCAGATTTTTTTTTTATCAGTACAGTATCGAGTTTAAACATGGAAAGAAGAATACTAAGTACTTAGTACTAGAATTTAATACTAGGTCAGAACTAAATGATTCTTGAAATTCGAAACGTTTTAGAGATGATGATGTTATAATGAAGTAGTTGCTTAAATAAATCTATTAAAAAGAATTCAATGCATATACGTAATAATGCCGGTCTTATCGAATGTTATTTTTATGTAATTTAAAAAAGATACAAAATTATCCTCTTCTCAAAAACTATTATCTGAACTATCAAGAACTTGGTAACATTTTTTGTACTTTATTTAATCTACGGATATATAAAAAATTAAAAAGTATTTAGTTAGTACTGTATCAGCAGTAGTAAGAATTAAGACTCATTCAAGTTATTCTTTCTGTAAAATGCATAGTGCACGATGCTGAATAGCATATAGAGTGTAAGTTGTTACTTTCTGATGTAGGTATTCACCCGTATTGCGAATGTCGCGGTCACGTCACTTCGATGCCGATTCAAAGTGTCACGTCAATCGAAAAAAGCGATAGTGTAACTCCATCGACGTGACTCAATGGCATTGCCATATTGATATGAATGTATCAGCTGTTAATTGTGAATTTAAGCTCATGTATGCCTTCGTTTACAACTATGACGTTATTTTTGTGCAATATCAAAGGCTACATTCAAATTTAAATGCGGATAATGCTTTTTTTCTAAAGTGGAAAGCAATACATCTTGTTCGGCCCATTTGTGGCTCTCACTTCTGCTTGCATCTCGTGACGGTTATCCCAAAGAATTGTACCGAAAATTGGAGCCATATTTTTTTAATGTGTGTCGATCTACACCGCTTTTAGTGACGATTACTTGTTGCAAATCCATCAAAATAAGGGAAGAAATATCTTTTTGTCAAATCTATACTTGCATTTTTGCATCGACGTTAATTTTCTTCAGGCGTCACGGACTCGGAATGTCATCGAACAAGAATAAGAGAATAAGAATTTCACTACAGATTAAGTACCGATATTCGTTATTAAATAAGTCCGTTTCTAATAAAATAATTCAGTTAGTTCCCAAAGTGTTCAGTTCAAGCTCTGCATGTTTCAGTATACTGGTTGGGGAGAGATTTTCGCTTGAATTCCGGTGGAATAATGAGTAACATTCAGTTGCTACATTTTTTCGGTTTTCGCATAGAACTATCTAAGCTAGTCCTTCTAAATCACATAAAATTTAAAATTTTACTTTATATTGTAATAAGCATTTTCAAGTTTCAAATGTGTAAATTTGTTGTGTACTACATCTTCACGAGTTCAGCCATGTCCCTCAGCTCTGATAACTTGTGATATAATCGACTAAATACCGATTTTATGACTTTTTCCTTTTCAACCCTTAAGAGGAAATACACGGAAACCGTCTTCACGGATTCCGTCGAAATTGAAATGATATCGAATTGGTCTTAGCTTCCTCGTGCTTTTTTATATTTTTCTAATAACTGCTGTCAAGATAATTGAATATTCAACCCCCAACTTGGGTGGATATCCAAGTAGATGTAATGGGTTTGCAAACGTTTTGTCAATTCGTCATATCTGTAAGTCTGTTAGTCATGAATTTCTAGTGTTAAAATTATATCGCAATTCGAGTCGTCAATACGGGGTTTTTTATATGTTTAATTGGCTTAAAATCGATGTCTTAGATATTTTTACTTCTAATCTGAGGACAAAATTCTGTTTCCAAATCTCGAAATAACTGATTTTAAACTTCAACTGCCAGGACGGAGTGGGGTCTCGTATACATTCCATTGCGAGCCAATTTTAAACCCTTTCCAAACTTTGATCAAAAAAATAATAAAGTTTCGCCCAGACTGTCTTTTTTTTACTTGTAATTTGTTAAATCCAATTAGAACTTGAAATTTCAAGCTCACAAAATTACTCAACATTTGGTGTAAAATTAACTAACTATATATTTATATATAAATTGAAAATTACTTTTTCGTGTAATTTTATTATCTATTTGAATTTTACGACGAAAAACATGTAATACTCGTATATGAAACCACGGAGATGGATGCTTCTTCGTTCGATTTTCTTTTCTACTGGAATGAAAATGATACGTCTTCAATGATGCAGTGGCTATGCGCACCAAACTAGAATTGATCGCGGGATCGATTCCTATCTACAGCCAAGGCTAATTATTCACTTTTCTTAGAGTGTAAATTCTACAGAATATCCATTGAATTTTTTGCTTTCGAAGTTGCAATTTACTGATTGGAAATTGAAATTTATTGACCTAAAATTGAAAATTACACTCAAATTGACTATTACATCCCAATGTAAGTTTACTTGAAAAGATGTAGCATATTTGCCTACTATCCAAAAGATGTAAAATTCAATGCAATTTTTTCCTGTGTAGTTAGCAACTTGTTCAGATATTTCAAATTTTCTTAAAGACAGACCGAAATTTGACCCGACCCAATCTGACTGCGACTCCTGACCTGGAGTCATTAAATTGGAAAATAAAGTTTGCGACATCGATAGAAAGAAGGCACCCACGTAACAACAAAAATTTGCCAAGCTTTCTTCTAGTCGACTCCCAATTTCTAACTTCTATTTTTGGCTATCAAGTCTATTTTTGTTGTTTACAAAAACGAAAGTTTTCAGTTCGGAGCGACAGAAGGAAGGTACTAGCCTGCTTACTATCAACCAGCATACGACATTTTACGTTATTCTGTCGGGAAAATTCAGGGATTTCTTACCGTGGCCTAATTTACTATTTGTTTGGGTAAGGAGTTGTCACGAAGCACTACGTCCTTACGTCTTTATACGATCGGGTTAAAAATAAGTTTTCCATTAAAAATCTTCGACGTTTCCAATCAAACAGACGACGGAATAAGCTAGTATGCAAATACCTTGCACATCACGTGCACGAAATAATAGCAAAAGTATTCTTTATGCTAATCGTCGTTAATATTTTCAACATTTGGGTTAACTCGAAACGTATACAAATAAGTTTTATGCTTTTCCCATTGGCTTGTTTACACCGGGCTCCAATCGTATTATCGTAATGATTAGTTTGTATCTATAAATAATATTGGCATATAGAAAATTGTTGCTGATTAAGTTACTGTGATAGCACTCGAAATCTCGGAAGGGAAAGTGAACATTAAGACAAGGTCTGTGCTTTTTGTTCCTATAAGAAAACGAAAGATCTGACGAACCGGTTTGCCATTTTAAGTAATACCTTCCTTCCAAGTTTTAAAAAAAAAAAAGTTTTTATTTTATTTTTAAATTTACAATAATACTCTTCTTCGTTTTGGGAAATTGGACAGTTATGGTTATTTAAAATGTTGTAAAAACACAGCCCAGCCAGAGATTTAACGACAATGGTTTCTCCTTGTGATAATTAAGTCGGACGATAAAGACGCTGGCATAGGTAACGTTGTAAATTGGCCATCTGAATGTCGTACCTATTCAAATCTTGGCGCGCTTTTTCACTTTCCTCACAGTCGCATTCATTCATATTTAAATATTATAAATCAAATATTTCATTGCACAGAAAATATTTGTACAGTAGAAACGAAGCGCGGTATTTTTTTTATTGATCAGCATGTCGTTATAAATTTATTGTTATTTAATTCTCTGGGCTACCAACGAAAACCATTAATAATTTATATAACTTTTCTAAATCTGTTGAATTAAACACTACGAAAACTGCATCACAAATGTCCTCCCAAACATCTTTCAATTCCAATTGAATTAGCATTACTATAAATAGATAAAATCATTATTTCCTGACTACCTGAAGCCGGCAGTAATAGAAATATTTGTATGTATATTTTCCATTACAAAACCACCCACATTTTTTCAAGCATTTTATTGCCTTTACCATCGTTTCCGTCGTTCATTGTTCACAATTTTTTTAGTTCCCAAAGTGTTCAGTTCAAGCTCTGCATGTTTCAGTATACTGGTTGGGGAGAGATTTTCGCTTGAATTCCGGTGGAATAATGAGTAACATTCAGTTGCTACATTTTTTCGGTTTTCGCATAGAACTATCTAAGCTAGTCCTTCTAAATCACATAAAATTTAAAATTTTACTTTATATTGTAATAAGCATTTTCAAGTTTCAAATGTGTAAATTTGTTGTGTACTACATCTTCACGAGTTCAGCCATGTCCCTCAGCTCTGATAACTTGTGATATAATCGACTAAATACCGATTTTATGACTTTTTCCTTTTCAACCCTTAAGAGGAAATACACGGAAACCGTCTTCACGGATTCCGTCGAAATTGAAATGATATCGAATTGGTCTTAGCTTCCTCGTGCTTTTTTATATTTTTCTAATAACTGCTGTCAAGATAATTGAATATTCAACCCCCAACTTGGGTGGATATCCAAGTAGATGTAATGGGTTTGCAAACGTTTTGTCAATTCGTCATATCTGTAAGTCTGTTAGTCATGAATTTCTAGTGTTAAAATTATATCGCAATTCGAGTCGTCAATACGGGGTTTTTTATATGTTTAATTGGCTTAAAATCGATGTCTTAGATATTTTTACTTCTAATCTGAGGACAAAATTCTGTTTCCAAATCTCGAAATAACTGATTTTAAACTTCAACTGCCAGGACGGAGTGGGGTCTCGTATACATTCCATTGCGAGCCAATTTTAAACCCTTTCCAAACTTTGATCAAAAAAATAATAAAGTTTCGCCCAGACTGTCTTTTTTTTACTTGTAATTTGTTAAATCCAATTAGAACTTGAAATTTCAAGCTCACAAAATTACTCAACATTTGGTGTAAAATTAACTAACTATATATTTATATATAAATTGAAAATTACTTTTTCGTGTAATTTTATTATCTATTTGAATTTTACGACGAAAAACATGTAATACTCGTATATGAAACCACGGAGATGGATGCTTCTTCGTTCGATTTTCTTTTCTACTGGAATGAAAATGATACGTCTTCAATGATGCAGTGGCTATGCGCACCAAACTAGAATTGATCGCGGGATCGATTCCTATCTACAGCCAAGGCTAATTATTCACTTTTCTTAGAGTGTAAATTCTACAGAATATCCATTGAATTTTTTGCTTTCGAAGTTGCAATTTACTGATTGGAAATTGAAATTTATTGACCTAAAATTGAAAATTACACTCAAATTGACTATTACATCCCAATGTAAGTTTACTTGAAAAGATGTAGCATATTTGCCTACTATCCAAAAGATGTAAAATTCAATGCAATTTTTTCCTGTGTAGTTAGCAACTTGTTCAGATATTTCAAATTTTCTTAAAGACAGACCGAAATTTGACCCGACCCAATCTGACTGCGACTCCTGACCTGGAGTCATTAAATTGGAAAATAAAGTTTGCGACATCGATAGAAAGAAGGCACCCACGTAACAACAAAAATTTGCCAAGCTTTCTTCTAGTCGACTCCCAATTTCTAACTTCTATTTTTGGCTATCAAGTCTATTTTTGTTGTTTACAAAAACGAAAGTTTTCAGTTCGGAGCGACAGAAGGAAGGTACTAGCCTGCTTACTATCAACCAGCATACGACATTTTACGTTATTCTGTCGGGAAAATTCAGGGATTTCTTACCGTGGCCTAATTTACTATTTGTTTGGGTAAGGAGTTGTCACGAAGCACTACGTCCTTACGTCTTTATACGATCGGGTTAAAAATAAGTTTTCCATTAAAAATCTTCGACGTTTCCAATCAAACAGACGACGGAATAAGCTAGTATGCAAATACCTTGCACATCACGTGCACGAAATAATAGCAAAAGTATTCTTTATGCTAATCGTCGTTAATATTTTCAACATTTGGGTTAACTCGAAACGTATACAAATAAGTTTTATGCTTTTCCCATTGGCTTGTTTACACCGGGCTCCAATCGTATTATCGTAATGATTAGTTTGTATCTATAAATAATATTGGCATATAGAAAATTGTTGCTGATTAAGTTACTGTGATAGCACTCGAAATCTCGGAAGGGAAAGTGAACATTAAGACAAGGTCTGTGCTTTTTGTTCCTATAAGAAAACGAAAGATCTGACGAACCGGTTTGCCATTTTAAGTAATACCTTCCTTCCAAGTTTTAAAAAAAAAAAAGTTTTTATTTTATTTTTAAATTTACAATAATACTCTTCTTCGTTTTGGGAAATTGGACAGTTATGGTTATTTAAAATGTTGTAAAAACACAGCCCAGCCAGAGATTTAACGACAATGGTTTCTCCTTGTGATAATTAAGTCGGACGATAAAGACGCTGGCATAGGTAACGTTGTAAATTGGCCATCTGAATGTCGTACCTATTCAAATCTTGGCGCGCTTTTTCACTTTCCTCACAGTCGCATTCATTCATATTTAAATATTATAAATCAAATATTTCATTGCACAGAAAATATTTGTACAGTAGAAACGAAGCGCGGTATTTTTTTTATTGATCAGCATGTCGTTATAAATTTATTGTTATTTAATTCTCTGGGCTACCAACGAAAACCATTAATAATTTATATAACTTTTCTAAATCTGTTGAATTAAACACTACGAAAACTGCATCACAAATGTCCTCCCAAACATCTTTCAATTCCAATTGAATTAGCATTACTATAAATAGATAAAATCATTATTTCCTGACTACCTGAAGCCGGCAGTAATAGAAATATTTGTATGTATATTTTCCATTACAAAACCACCCACATTTTTTCAAGCATTTTATTGCCTTTACCATCGTTTCCGTCGTTCATTGTTCACAATTTTTTTCAGAAAAACAGCTTAAAGTATTAACAACAACTAGTTTTATTTTGTTTTTTTACGTCAAGTATATTAATACCGAATATCGGATATATTGCTATCCAGCAAATTGATAGCATCATAAATGAATCACTGACGATTCATATAGATATATTTTCATAGATGAATTCCCTTATGATTCCTAGGTGCATCGTTGGGCGTTCTGTTTTGTTACTTGACGCTGAATCATGTGAAACCCATCATAAGTGAATCATCTTGGTCGTAGATAAAGCAGCTCAATCTACCGCAAATATATTATAATTTCTCTAAAGCATATGAAACTCTAAAAAATTCAGAAATTAACTTTTTGGTGATTATATATTAAGCCTTAGGAAGTGGAAATCAATATGATATCATCAGATATGTACATAGGAATTTTTGGAAATTTATGCAACCTCTTTACACAACCTTGGAGGTTGGATATCAGAATACTCTGTCCAAATTGATATCTTACTATGCCTGCGAGATATGGCGGAAATTTTGGGAACGTATGTAACCTCCTGGTTGTTTAATATCCAAAAATCAAGAAATAGGTTTTTAGATAAATATATATAAAAATCTTTCCTAAGATATATGACAAAATTCGTGAAAATGTATACAATCTCTTCACACGTTAGGGGTTGAGTTTCAAAAGTCCTGAAAACACTTTTTAGGCAGCTTTATTAAAAATCCTAGGAATAGAAATTAATTCAATAGTTTAAAAGACCCAAGAGATATGAAGAAATTCGTGAAAATTTGTGTAACTTGGGGATTGAATATCAGAAATCCTTAAATTGGTTTGTAGACTGTTAAATAAAACTCAGTAGAGGTAAAAACCAATCTGATATGTCATCAAAATTAGGGATACGGCTAAAATTGTGAAAACGTATGCAACTTCATTACACATGATTATGTATAAATCCATAAATGTGTTTTTAGACGATTTTAAGAAAAGCCGGATGAAGTAATTAGATATATAATATTATGTCTCCTAAGAAATATGACGGAATGCGTGAAAACGTGGATAACCCTTTTATAACCTCTTAGGGACAGCAAAAAATAAAAAAATTTAAAACAGTTTTGAATAGAATATCTCAAAAACACGTGGAAGGAAAGGTTATCCAATATCTAAGCAGACCTGAGAGATATGGTTGAAGTCATGAACATAATTATATAAAATTCCTTTACACTCCCTTAGAGGTCGAATTTTACAAAATCCTGAAAAAGCTTTCTCAGTATTTCTTTGAAAAAACCGTTGAACGAATTTATGTATTTATTAGATGTGGCATCCATCATAAATGATGGAGCCCATCGTAAATTCGGCCAAGCCCGAAGGGCACATGGATCATCGCATTACAAACGTATTACAGTATTATTAGTAGTTTAATTTCTGAAGACATAACCTTTAACCTTACTTAGCCTCAACACATACAACACACCACTAAAATTTCGTTTCATAAATTTTGGCTTATAGATCTCAGCAGCCACTTATGCTAGAAAGCTGAAACTTGGAATTTACTGATAGATAGAGACCCATTTGCAAAAAAAAATGACGATAGAATGAAGGGGTGAAGGAGTGGGAGGGGAATAATAATGCGTCCAAAACCCAAAAAAGCCGAGATTGCGATATTCTAAAACTCATATCTCCTGAGATATTGAGATAAGAATTTTTCTAAAAATACACTCATATATCAAGAACAGTGTAAGATAGGTAGATGCTTAGTATTTTACCAAAAGTAGGCCTTATATATCCATAGCAGAAACATTTTGGGGGTGAGGGTGTAGAGGATTAGAGTAAGGGAAGTTGAAAAGTTATAGTTAAAGTTTCTGATTTTTATTTCTCGAGAACCTATAATGATAGAAAACTGAAATATTGATATTAAGTAGTTAACAGAAGTAGCAAGCTGAAAAAATATAATTGTTTATAGGGCTAGCATGGTACCAGAGCGGGGGATGCTTTTCCTAACTATAGAACGGCTTATGCTACAAAGTTGAAACTCGGTACGTATATGTAAATAAACTAGGAAAGTAATTTAGATAAAAAAACATGTTCAAATGTCCATTTGTGTTTGAGAGGAGGTCGAAAAGAATGATCAGTGAAAATGTAAAAAGTCAAAATCTCGACACAACTGAAGATGTACTATACTCCGACTTTCACCGCTCCCGAAAAAAAATAAAGTTTCGCCCAGACCATAGTTTTTTTTTAAATGTTCTGATACCAGCTTTTTGGGTCTCTCATTTTCGCCTCACTCCCACAGTCCTTCACTCATTTCAAAAAAAAATTCCTCAAATGGCTACACTATCAAAGTTCAACATAAATTTCAAGGTTCACCCTCCAAGCATCAGCGGTTGCTGAGATCTAGAAATCAAAAGTTTTCTTCTAGAATGCTTCCCGATTTCACACCCCATCTCTACAAAACTGGACACTTAAAGGCGTCCAAACAATCTACCCATGGAAAATACTGCAACTTAATAGCTCAAACTTTGGGACCTACGAGCCTTCAAACGAGTTGGTGTACGGCGTACAAACGGACTGGATTTTTTTTGGTACTAAGGTGTTTACACTCCAAAAACGTAAAGAGCAAGGCAAAGGCAATTTTTTAAATCGATCACAATACCGTATTTTTGAAATAAGAAAGTAAAATGATTCAATTTATTTTCACAGTGAATACAGTACCTATTCACTTTGGCGAACATTGAACGATTCGTTTCTAAATCATCTTAAAGATTCACATCTAAATGTTAATTAGAGAATTTTTTTGAGTCTCAGGTGAATTAGATATCTATGATTTACATGAATTATTATTAAATTCATATCAAATAGAAGTTTTTGCTCTTCGTTTGCACTTTCTGAAAAGAAGACATGCAGTAATCTGTACTTAAATGCTCCAAGCGTTTGTTTTCGCAACATTCTTTTCTTCTTCACCTTTGGTAAACGTTCATCAAAATATTTGCTGGGAGGTGTAAGGTTGAGAGGTTTCAAGTATATCCATCGAAAGGCATATATAAACAACTTTAATGCGTAAACAATATATGTAAGTATGTAATTAAGTCTTTGACTAAAGGAAATTTGAACTTTTTATGAACTTTAGGGAATCAGGTTTTAATTTTTAATTGATTTATTGAAAGTATGTTTATAGTCCATTTCTAACGTTTCGTTTATTACTTCTTTAACCATGGAAGGTATAATAGTTTTTTGTATTTGGAAGGAATAGATAAATTTAATGTATTTTCTTTGTTGTTTTTGAAAAATAATATGAACGCCACTCCAGTGATTGGAGCCTCCTTAGAATTCTACCCACGGGCTTAAAATTTTAAATTATATTACTGACAAGAGGAACTCTATTTTAATAATGGATTGAATCGTGATGTTTGATCTTTTTATTATTTTAAATACAAGATTACCTCTTTCTTATCTCGTTCTCTACGAGCAATTTCCTCGGCCTTCTTACGTTGCCACAATCGTGTACTCTCCTCCGCATTTCTACGCTCGACGAGCCTTTTCTTTTCCTCGCACCAAAGCAATGGATGATCATACTGATCGAAACAAAACGTTCCCATGCTATTTTTTACATTTTATTTAGCACTTAACTTTATTTTATATACATGATTGCAGCCTGTTAAAAATGCAGTTTTTTCCGAGAGCATTCGAAACTTGAGTAAGTAAGTCGTACAGTTCAGCACTAAAGAAATAATTTTGCACAACAGTTGAAAGGACGAATGTTCGTATCTCGAACTCAACAGAACGTTGTTAGGCCAGAAACTAACAACAGAAAAACTCAGTTTCGCAATTTTAGCTGCAAACGTGCTCAATTTGGAGCTTTGATAAATAGCTGGGTATTGGTCGGTACCAAGCACGGGAATTCGCACACGAATGAATTCGCTATTTGCGTTACTTCCTTGTTCCTAGAATAGACCCATTACGGGGACGTAGAGACATCAATCCCGTTCGTGTTGGCCTGGATTCTTCAACCCCTTAAGCTGGGCTCCTTCGGATATGGACTACCCTTAGCTGGATTCACCTGAAGCTCGAACAAACAAGTTCTAGTCCAATAGAACGGCAAGGAAATTTAGAACAAAGATAAACCACCCGAAGGATTTGTTCTAAAGGTTAATCCCAGTAAACTTAAACGTTTGGTCGAAGCAGGAAAAACCGGGAGATAGTCAACAGGAAAAAGTTGCGTATGTTTTACTACGTTTTTGTTTGGATGCGTAGCGTGAGCAACTGATATGCAGGATAATGAAGTCCTTGTGTATTTTCCATTGCCTTATTTGCGTATTTGGCAAACAGTTGCAACTTGTTCAACTTTTTCCTCGAACTGTGAAGCTTTTCAATTAATGGCTTAGGCCTGTATTGATTTCTCATTGTAGGTAATGGCAAGGTTACGTTACTCAGAAAGTTTCAATATTAACAGAACGATTAGGTTCAATGCGAAAAACGGATCATTGTAAAGTTCTATAATCTATCAGCAATTTATAATGCTGTTTTAGATTTATAGGCCTTGGTTGGATTGGATTACCCTTCATAAAATCCTTACAGTAATACTTCTCTAAATTGAACAATAGAATTCCAAGAAAAATTATCCGATTTACGGAAAATTCGAATAAACGAATAATATTTTGATTGTCCTCATGGACAGCGATAAATCAACAGTCCACTGACAACGGAAAACAACTAAGATTTAATCACAATAGCTTCTACGGTCGCTTACCATGAAAACATCAATTAATAAAAATATTGATATGAAATAAGTTTGCTGTTGACGGGATTCGTTCCCACGCTCTTAACGTTAATCGTGACATATCTAGGCTTACAACCAAATACAACCATAAAATTCCACCAACCGGTTGAAACATTAGGCGAGCTTTCAAATGCCATCTCCCTTTAGTATAAGGTTAAGATGGCAAGAATTTGCTAGTTTAAAATTCGTGGATTATAACCTGGATTCCGATATCGCTATATAGAATTATCCTAAGCAATTCCATTAGCTGTCAGGGTGTTTCGGATAGTAGGTTAGAATACACTCTCTGAAGAGTCTATGCCTTTCGATAATGAAACAGCTCATTTGGACCTGGTCCAACACTTTCTTATAAAAGCTGGCCTCTCCAGTGAAGTTTTTCCAAATTGTCATGTCCTCAAGGACAGCGATTAATCAACAGTCGGGGATTTCGTGTTGAAGTTTCACTTCACTGACACCGGAAAACAACTTTAACATTTAATCATAATAGCTTCTATGGTAGCTTACCATGAAAACATCAATTAATAATAATGAATATAGGTATTTTTATAAAATATTTTTTTATTTTAATTTCTTTCCAAGGTTTATATCCCCTTTTTCTTATCTTAAATATGTTTCAACCGTTATATAAATCTTAATTAATCTTTACTTGTGAAGACAAACTCTATGAAATCTCTAACATGGAAAACTAGTTTAAGCTTAGTATGAAAAATCTATTTTTGCAATATCTAAATTAAGATTTTTTTCATTATAGGACCAATGGTGATGAATAAAATTCGTGTCATAAACAAATTCAACGTGTAGATTTTCGATTTAGAGAAACTTTACTGGATTTGCAAATATCGTAAATAATAATCGTAACAAGAAGGAGTTATACCGACCCATTAAAAGGGGGTGGAAAACGATACCAACAAGGACAATAGCAAGATTAATGGAATTGAAGCCTTGAAGATGTGCGGAAGTTACTAAAAATTAGAGGTACAATAGGAAGTACTAACCAAAACTCAACCAAACAAACCACAATTTCACTGTAATCTTGTATGTAGTTGGAAATGTTTTGTTATCACAGAATTAAACTATCATCATGAATTTCTTTCAGTTTTTTGTTTGTATTTGAGCGAATAAATTTTTTTGTTAATCTTTTTACTAAAAATTAATTCCGTATGATATCAAAACAGCGTACCGTGTTATATCGAAACCGTGTGAAGCAAAACCTAGAAGTATTACAAATTACAAGAATTCGTTCCGTGTTACATCAAAAGCATGTTATAAAATTTAAACTCATAATATAAAAAATATATAAAATATAATATCTATATATAGTAAATATATAAAAAAAAAATTTATTTCAAATATTTTTAATGATTTAACAGTATATTTATATAAGCAAAAACAAACATAATTTCAATATTTATGTATTATATGTATCAATATTTATATGTTATACGAAGGTAGGACGCAATTTCAGTACCGTGTTATATCGAAATTGTGTTCTAAGAGTATCGTATTATACGAGAGTTGAATGTACGGATTTTGGAATGTTTCGTTCCCTGCTTTCAGGTCGATCACAATACTTTATTATTAATAATAATATAACATAATAATAATAATAAAATGTAAAAATGGAACTTCATATCTCAAAAGGTTCATGACTTACGAGTAAGTGTTGCAACAGTGAAATGCCTCCTAATTAGCAGTTAATTCAAGTGAAGGGTAGACTGAAGTACCCTAGTATCAATTTGCTACTCATATTATTTTTGACCTCTTCTCTAACTTCGACTCTGACCTACTGAGCTACTCTGAATATGTGTTGTTCATATCTCAAATAGTTTTTTTAATTTTGCTATATCATTAGAAGCGTTTGAAGAAGGTTACCAAGTCGATGTTGGTTATACCGATTTTAACAAAATCTTTGATAAGGTTCATCACGACCTGCTCTTAGAAAAAATACATGCTCACATTTTCTTTTCGCCAATGGATTTCAGCACACTTGCTTACTAGAAAACAGTTTGGTTAAAGTGACGACTTTAAATTTATCGTGACATAAGGAGTACCTGAGGGTAGTCACCTGGGTCCATTATTATTTTTTCTTTATGTTAAAGACTTGCTATCTGTTACCATGTCGACTAAATGTTTGATGCTCGAAAAATTTAGTCAATAACTGATTTTCATAGTACTTAATGTGTCATTGATTAACCTACTTATGATGCCAATGTAACTCAAGCTAGCTAAGTTGTGGAAATGCATATAATTTCATAGATAACAATAATCTCACTTAATTGCAGAATTGATGATATTATTTTAATCGACGTCTTCTCACAAGTTAATTATGTTGTATTACAGGCGGACCCCATGTTGGGATTCGTTAAACGAAACTCGAATATTTCTTTTGGATCCGTGTTCTTCGAAATTTATTTTCACTTCTCTTGTCGGACCTATCTTACTTTATTATTTCAAAAAAAGGACATCGCTGAAACAATGTTTACAAGACCTAGTACACTACCACTGGACGAAAAGCGAAAACTCGACTCAAACTAACAGTTAACAATTTAATATGCAATAAAGTGACCCTCGTAATGGAAAACTGTATGTTCGGAAAGCGTTTAATACTAGACGGTGCAGCATATTATTGGACAGACGAATTCAGGACTTACCAGGAGACACTTGAAGCGTTACTTTTTTTTTAAGCTAAAGTAGTAAGTAATTCAGGTCAATTCTTGAAAATTTCGTCTAATCTTTTAATTATTTTCATTTAACTTTCATTTCGGATTTATTATAACTATTTCTGTTTAGGAATTATTTGGTAAATAAAAAAAATTTGCTTTATTCCCAATAAATTATTAAAATCTTTGGTTTTCTTACTTTGAATAAAAAGAAGATATACGTACCTACAGTCAATGGGTATATACGAGTTGCTCATTCTAATTAAAAAATTGGCTCAGTTAAGAAATTTATTTAATATGAGACGTGCAGACAATTTCGTGAGTAAGAGCTTTATGAAGAATGATGGAACATTGAAGAACATCACAAGGTAAGCACTTCGATTGAAGCTGGGATATTAAATTAACTGGACCATGGAACTGAACAGATGCGATATTTCTAGGCAATGTTATGTTGCAATCCGATCGCCTTTAACCTGCTGCAATTGGCCAATCATCAGCTTAGTTACATAGCAAATATATTCAAAAACATGGCAAAGTACCGACAGATCATGGATAGAAATGCCAACCAGAAACTATCCAGGCGGTTCGAGCCCATAGTAGTCCAGGCCCTGAACATATAAATTTAATATGATCAAACATTCAGTGTAGAACTAGAGGGGACAAAATGCACTTGTAACACCAACCTGAGCGCTCTAGTACTAGTACTCGTAGTAGAAGACAAAAATCACGATTTCAATTTGCAATACTCACGAAATTCACAGGTAATAACTTAATCTTGGAAGCCTTCTGCCGTTATAGATTTGAAATTTGCATAAGATCAAATGCACCTCAATTAGATTTAAATTATCGAAACCATCAATTTGATCTGGAACCGTCATTATTTTCATCTCATAAATAATTGCTGTAATTAAGAACCAGAATACTTTGTTGTCTCTTTTGTCCTGCTCAGTACTCGACCACCAAAGAACATATTCATTTAATCATTAGTCGATTTTTCAAATATGTAATTGTTTTGAGGTTGTAGAGGTTAGTCGGCTTTCGATGATAATTAGTAGTGTAATAACGTCTAGTTGCTGCCACTTCCTATCGAAGATGCCACATCTTTAACTTTCTGAACTATGATGTTACAATGGCCTTTGGGATCGAGAAAAGATTAAAACACCGATCATATATTGTTGTTTCCTATAATAGTTTTAAAGAATAAATGAATTTGATGTTGGAACTAAAGCAACACTACTTCTTTAGTTTTATTGTTTGGTTCATATGCGCCCATATAATTTTTCTAGGAAAGAGCAGAGCCATGGATTAGAAGATGAAGGCACGTGATGAATATTTAAAGGAACTACGATTAACATAGGTAGCTAATCTTAGGCAGTAACCACCTTAACCAAATAGCTATTAATTATCTAAATATTATCCGATAATATCGCATGAAACTAGAAAAGCCTTATTCTTATGAAATAAATTGCATACACATATAAATTTTAATTTTGTAGTGTTTTTTTAGCATCTTTATTCATTTTAGAGACAGACACCTGCGTAACTATATAAACTTTTGTCTATTTCTTCGAAAAATGATCTTATCTGTGCTAGCGCTTATAGGTTAAATCAGGGAGAGACTCTGCACAATATTATTTATTATTTGCTTCTAAAAGTCACAATAGTTATAAAACGTCAGGCATTATAACAACTGGAATATTATGTTTCATTCGGTTATTTGGAAAGGCTAGAAAAAATTGTGGTTAGTAAAATATATACTTTTATTTATATTCAAATTTAAATTTACGAATATTAATCATTATCAAATCAGTAGTAATAATTACCGAATTATTTAATAATATTGGATTTGATGCCTAACGATGCCTAATTAAACTAAAAATATGCCAACAGTCTGGGCGCAACTTTATTATTTTTCCGGCAGAAGTTCGGAACGCGTTCAATTCTGTCATGCGGTGTAGGTTCCTACTGTGACTACTTACTGTGACTGAAAGCCTAACAAAAAGTTCGGGAAGCGGTTAGAATAGGGTCGCGCAAGAAAACTTACGCCACTGCCACAAAAAAAATATGAATGACATAATTAGGTCATATTCTGGGATGCGGTCTAGGGGTTGAAAAAGGAAAAAAATTCGAAAATAGGTGATTACTAAACAAGTCAGTGGAAGTAAAAAGATATTCGATGTCTAATTAGACCTGAGAGACATGGCAGAATTCATGAAAAAGTATATAATCACTTTACACCCCCTCAGGGGTCAGTCGAACTTCAAAAAATCTTTAAAACACTTTCTAGGTATTCATATGAAGAATCTGTAGAATAAAAATGAATTCATTATTTTGGAAGACCTAGTAGATATGACGAAAATCGTGAAATATATGCATTCAATTTTCACAGATAATTTTTTTGCCCCCCTTTCGAACGCCGATGGACATTGGATTTTTTTTTTCATTAGCATTCTTTCTCTAGTTGATTTGCATATACACACCGAGTTTCAACTTTTTAGCATAAGCCTTTCTATAGTTGGGGAAAAAAAAACCCCACTCCCATACCATAATACTCTTATACTAAATTATTTTTTTCCAATATGCCACTACCATAGCTCTATGAAAATACTGAATTTTGACTTTATGTCGTTATGGGTTCTCGAGACAAAAAAATCAGAACCCTTTCCTTTTCAACCTCCCCCACTCTCACCCTCAACATCTACACCCACATCCTCAAAGTTTTTGTTTCTACTAGGGGTTTACGTAGGGCTACGTAGAGCTACGTAGGGCTACGTTTGATAAAAAAATTAAGAATTTATCTTACACTGTTCTTGAGATATGAGACGTGAATTTTTAGAAAATTCTTATCCCCTCCACTTTGATGCTCCACCGCCCTCTTCAAAAATTTTACTTTCTGCAGACTCCATTTATCGACCTTTACTCACAAAACAAATTTTGTTTTTCTTGTGCAATTGGTTCGTGAGATATCCTAATCTAAATTTTTTCACCCCCACACTCCCGCACGACCCTGCCCTACTCAAAAATTTGATTCCAATCAATTCTCCTAGTGTACCTACAGATACCCATTAAGTTTCCATTTTGTGGTAACAGTTTAGAAGATATGAATTCTAGAATGTACCGATCTCGCCTTTTTTGCGTTTTGGACGCATTATTTTTCCCCTTCGCTCACACCCCTTCACCCATATCGGTAATTTTTTTGCAAATAAGTCCACTATCAAAGTTCTATAGAAATTCAAAATTTCAGCTTCCTAGCTTTAGGGGTTGCTGAGATCTAGAAACCAAAATTTTCGGGCTAAAACGCTTCCCCCACCTCCCTCTAACACCCCCACCTCCCTCTAACACCCCCACCTCCCTCTAACACCCCCACCTCCCTCTAACACCCTCACCCTTCAAAATCTGGTCACTTCAAGGTGCCAACCCAATCTATTCATAATTTTTTTTTTATTTAATAGCTAAAAGGTTTTGGGAGCTATAGAAGCCTTCAAACGATTTTGCGTACACCAGTAGACGTACGGCGGACAGACGGACTGACATTTTTTATTGCTTTTTCCGTATCTACTAGTCATGAAACGTGTAAATAAAAATTTTTTTTTTTTTAAAAATCGGTAACAATTTTGTACTATTAAAATAATAAAGTGAAACAGTTTAAGTATTTTTTGGGTGTACGGTATTGTTTGGTTTTCACGAATTACATAAAACATAAAAACTGTTTACATTGCTCTTGTTGCTCTTGTTTCTCCCGATGCTCCTGTTACTCCCGTTGCTCCCATTTCTCCCGTTGCTCCCATTTCTCCCGTTGCTTCTGTTACTCCATTCTTTATCAACAATCTTCTATCCAACACCCTTCATCCTTCATCCTCCATCTCCCATCGTCTATCCGCCATTCACCATCCTCCATCCACCATCCTCCATCCACCATCCTCCTTCCACCATCAACCATTCTCTATCCACCATCCTCTATCTTCTATTTTCCATCCTCCATCATTTATCCACCATCCTCCATCTTACATCCTCCATCCTCTATCCACCATCCTCCAATCTTCATCCATCCATACTTCATCCATTATCTATCCATCATCTACCATCCTATATCTACCATCCACCATCCTCTTTCCACCATCCTCTTATCAACCATCCTCCATCCTCCAACTTTTTGAGCTACAATAGGAGCAGTTTTGAAGATCTAGTTTTGAGATAATCGCGTTTAAAGTTTCAATACAAGAAAACTATTAGTTTTAGTGACTTACCGAATCATCGATTCCAGACGCATATAAGATACCTTCAACTTCTAACTCACTCACACCGTCACTTGTATTCCCCTCGCAAATATCTGTTAATCCATTCCCTTGATAATATCCTTTCTTATAACATTTTTGAGCTATATTACCTCGCGTTCCTTTAGGATAGTTTGGCAAAAATGTTTTATTCTAATCTTATATAATATTTCAACAAATGGTTGAAAAATCGTACATTTTGAGTACGATGAAGGGTTCTCATCGTACGTATACGATGAAAATCGTACGCTTGGTAGCACTGGACTCGGGGTAGGTTACTATACGGCCTACAACCTAAAGAATAACGTTTCAAATAGCCAAAATGTATTACTGGTGTTGCATGCAAGTAACGAAAACCCCATAAGATACGTCGATATAAGTACCTGTCCTACTATTTTAAATAGCCATATGATAACATGAAGATATTCCGAAGCTAAGAGCGAGCAATCGATTTGGAATTTAAAAAAAACTTATTAAATGCAAATTTATATTAAGTATTAGTAACAGAATGATAGAATTTCGTAAATTTCATTCAAAACATATAATACTTTACGACAGCATTAAATTATTGCCGTTGGATATTATGTTGCCTTGACGTAACCAATGCACTGATTTTAATTAATCTAAAAGTGCATGATGTTCGTTCGGTCTTTTATGTAAGTCTATTTCTTATATGAATGACATTATTAATGATTTAAGGCACTGCAATCATTTCATTTCCATAATCGACCTGCATTAAAGCGTTCATTGACACAACACTGATTTCAACTTTTATGACGATCGTCGAATTGTTTATCGATTTTAAGTATCTTAATTTGTAAACAATTTCATAAATATGGATACGTGTATGAAAGAGTATCGCGTAATGCAACTTCTTTATAGCATCCGTATTTATACATTAGCTTTCTTATTGCCGCACTAAGCAAAATTGAAGAAGTCGATGAGTACAAGTTGTTGTGGTATTTTTTTTTCAACCTTCTTTCGTTCGCGCGATATCTTCAGGCCCTCATTTCGCATTCATTTTTGCTTTCTACAAATCCGACGCTTTTGTATGTTCCGTATGTCACCGAACTTTTTCAAATTCGCATAGATTTCCGAATGCGAAACACTTGCCCAAAATATGTGAAAAAAAAAATCGGGGTCAACTGCCGTTTAAAAATGCTAGATTAATATCCGTCGTCTACACCTACCTACTAAGACGACGAAGAGGTTTTGAAATAACTAAAACATTAGACGACATCATCCATATGTAGATCAGATCTTGCATCAGATTTAAATAGCTTGACATTATGTCTAATGCTATTTCCTATACTTATTGGTCGAGTTCATCTGCATAAATTGCTGTAATCATGAATATTAGCTCTGTTTATATTTCAGTTTTTTCACCTGAAGTTCACCTTCTACACTCTTCCTGTTATCACGATGCCGTGGTGTGATTTTAGCTCGACACCTGTCCGGTATAATTTCAAACTTAAGTATAGCACGCGCCAGCAATTTGTCCTCAAATATATTTACAAAGCCAGAAAAAAAGAAATTCAGTTCAAATATTTAGTTTAAAAAAAAATCAAATTTCGAATTTCGCAATTATTAAAAATCCATAAATCATAAAAGCCAAAAGTGTTGAGAGTTCATTGAAAAGATTAATTTTTTAAGTAGCCACCAACATTTCACACATTTGTTATCGTTTTTCTTTTTCCATCCCAAAATCTTAAGTGTGTACATACTTTCAAACGGCTAAGGAAAAAAATTCCATGATTCCGGTTGATATTGAATTTAACATTTCTATTTGCAATTAACACAATTTCTTCAGTGATTTTTAAATTGTTCGGTGGTGAGTTTTGTTTATTTAAAAAGCAATTAAGCAATTTCAGTTTCCCTTTAATTTATTTTCAACTGGTTTCTATTTCGTCCCACCGCTTAATGATGAACCACATTAAAACTAGCAGTTTGTAATTGTTGCTCTCTTAATCTGCAATAGAAATGCTAAGCGATGTATGGACTAATTCGAAACATATGTTGCGGAATTTGAATTTCCCGCCACCAACCTTGGTGATAAATAATCTTAGTATAATCTGAAAATTCCACTAACCTTCATTCTGTTTACTGCGTAGTATCGATTTTATTCACAGACTTAATGTTGCCGGTATTTTTCGACAAATTCAACTAGTAAAATTTATCAAGAAATTCCAAAAAAATCGATTCGATTAATTCTAAAAAAGAAGACTACTAAAAGGCTGAACAGGTCTAAGTCGGCTTTTATAGTGTAGTAGGAGTTCAGTGCGAGTTATGCTTGACTGGGTAGATCAATTTTATAGTTTCTGATTGAAATGTCCGATAGAGACAAGAATATTACGTAATGTTGAAAGCATTTTCAATAAATTTCAAACATTATATCAAAAACTCTACAATAAATAATCTGTACACCTCCTTGAACTTTATAATAATAAAAAAAAAAATCCGAAATCAAATTCTATTGATCTCCTGAACATCTTTAAACAAATCTGCCAACAGTCAGTCTGTTCGCAACTTTATTATTTTTCCGGTAGAAGTTTGGAATGCGTTCAATTCTGAGATGCAGTGTAAGTTACTATGTGACTGAAAACCTTACAAAAAGTTCGGGAAGCGGTTAGAATACCGACGCTCTAGAATACTTACGTCGCTGCCACAAACAACATATGAATTCCATAATTGGGTCATATTCCGGGATGTAGCCCAGGGGATCAAAAGGGAAAAAAAATTAAAATAGGTAATTATTAAACAAGCCCGAGGAAGTGAAAAGATATTTGATATCTGATCAGACCTGAGAGATATGGAAGAATTCATGAACAAGTATACCCCCTTTAGGGCCGAATTTTAAAAAATCTTTAAAACGCTTTCTAGGTAATCATATAAAGAATCCGTAGCATAAAAATGAATTCAATATTTGCGAAGACCAAGTAGATATGATGAAAATCGTGAAAATATATGCATTCTATTTTCACTGATAATTTTATTTGCTCTCTTCTGAACGCCAACGAATATTCAAAACTTTTTTCATCAAAATTCCTTCTATAGATGATACGTATACAAACCAAGTTTCAAATTTCTAGCATAAACCGTTCTATAGTTAGGAAAAACAGCCACGATCCCCGTACCTAACTACTACTAAGCAAAATGGTACCTAACTACTGCTATACAAAATGGTACAACATACCACTACTATAGCTCTATCTAAATACTAAGTCTAAGCTTTATGTCGTTATAGGTTCTCGGGATATAAAAATCAGAATTTTTTCCTTTTCACCCTCCCCCACTCCCATCCTTTATACCCACACTCTCAATATTTTTGTTTCTGCTAGGGGTTTATTAGCCTTACGTTTGGTAAAAATTCTAAAAATTTATATAGCATTGTTCTTGAGATATGAGACCTCAATTTTTAGAAAAATCCACCATAATCCTCCATTTTCATGCTCCTCCTTAAAAAATTTTACTTTCAACAGACTTTATTTGTCAACGTTTATACAAAAACTGAATTTTATTTATCTAGTGCAATTGATAATTGAGATATCATAATCTAAAGTTGTTCAACCCCAACTCTCATACACCACTGCCTCTACTCTAAAATTTGATTTCGATTTATTCTCCTAGTGTACCTACAGATACTCATTAAGTTTCTATTTTGTGACATTAACTGTTTAGGAGATACATTTGGATCTTAGAACGTATCGATCTCGGCTTTTTTGCGTTTTGGACGCATTATTTTTCCGCCTACTCTCACATCCCTTCACCCATATCGGTACGTTTTTTGCAAATGAGTCCACTATCAGAGTTCTATACAAATTTCAGCTTCCAAGCATTAGCGGTTGCTGAAATCTAAAAACCAAAATTTTCGGCCTAAGATGCTTCCCCCTCCTCCCCCCTAGCACCCACACCTATCAAAATATAGTCACTTCGACTACCCATTCTATTCATAAAAAGAATTTTAATTCAATAGCTTAAAGGGTTTGGGAGCTAGGAGACTTCAAACGATTTTGCGTACACCGGTAGACGTACGGCGCGACGTACGGCGGACAGACGGACTGAAATTTTTTATTGCTTTTTCGTATCTACTAGTCATAAAACGTATTAAAAAAAATTTCAGGGTAGCAAATTTTTTTTTTTTTTTTTTAAATCGATCGCAATACTGTATTATTAAAATAATAAAGTAAAACTCTACAATAAATAATCTGTACACCTCCTTGAACTTTATAATAATAAAAAAAAATCCGAAATCAAATTCTACTGTTCTCCTCAACATCTTTTAAAAATTATAGTCTCGTTCACAAGTACAACTTAGCAATAAATAATTCACTCTAACACGTGACCCGAAGTCATGAAAACGAAAGACTTAAGCCAGAAACTCGAAATGCAATTTCTACAAGATATGCCCTTAGGCGACGGAACTCTCTAGGCAAACGTATGTGCTACATTCGATGGCATAATGGATTTAATGTTAATCATCACTTATTATTATGACGGTGAGTCATTAAGACAATGCCCGAAAATTTTGACAAGTGACCCTCGACTGGAATGGCGAAGAAAAAAAAGCATCGAAAATAAACTCAAGTATTAGGAAATTGTGCAACTGTATCTGGAAGGCATAAAAAGTCGTAGCCAAATATCAATATGGTTCACGATGCAATCAGAAGTCAATTGAAATTAATATGTTAGAAGTCGATTTTATTATTCAAATAAATTGCCATAACGTTTTTAAGGTCGGCTGAGTGTTATAGAGAGAGAAACGTAAAAAAAAATGTTGTGACTAATTAATGTTGAAAATGTCATGGAGTCAAAAAAAAGAAAAGAGTATTATAAGAACTGACATATTTTTATCATTAGATCACGTTTTCGGGGCCGATTGAAGGACTTAGCACCTGAGGGATATGACTAGTAAAACCCAAGTACATAGAGAGCCCTACGTTGGGCGCAAAGTACTCCTGCGCGACTTACGTATTTCTCTTAGTTAAGCCCGAATATCACTCGCATGGCACTCGCATGACACTTGATGCTTATTCAAAAATAATTGTCTTATGTCGTGCTCGTAGTAAGGTAGGCAGAGTCTGCGTGGAGTGTTATTTTTCCATTAATGGCCTAATAACACTTTTCAGCTTATCTGTCTCAATTCACGGCTACTTATTTTTGTGATAGTGTTTTTGATATATATTTTATTTATTTGTTTTACATTTTCACTCGTCAAATTTTTAATTGTTTATTATAATTTTTCAGAAAGAAATTCAAAGCGAAAAAATGACAAAAACTTTCTTTTATCAATGAGTTTGGCGGATCCGAGTTACAGAGATTTTTGCGTGTATTCGTCTTAAATGCATTTTAATAAAGTAATGATATGCAAAAAATACAAAAATTTGTCAAGGCATGTGTGGATGCTTACTAATATAAGATTCGATTGCAGATATTTAGTAGGGGAGAATGGGGCAAAGTGGACTATCAAGGTAAAGTGGGCCCCATTAATATTTTTAGTCTACAATAGCGCCATCTGTTAGCAAAATAAATTATACGATAAAGCTTCATCAAATTAACACAATGCACTATAAATGAAATTCACTTTAATTACAGTCCCATGTATTTTTCTCATATTACGGTTTTAATCGCTGTCTGATGGAAATAACAGTGTTTAATAGTTGTATTAAAAAAAATTGCTAGCGAGTAAGAATTGTTTCGAACAGTATCCTTGAGATCGGCGTACGAATTGTGAAACTTGAAAAGTAAGCTTTAATGATTATTTAAAAAAATCTGCCAACAGTCTGGGCGCAACTTTTTTATTTTTCCGGCAGAAGTTCGGAACGCGTTCAATTCTGAGATGCGGTGTAGGTCTCTATGTGACAGAAAATGTAACAAAAAGTTCGGGAAGTGGTTAGAATACATAATTGGGTCATATTCCGGGTCTAGAAGTTGAAAAAGGAAAAAACTTGAAAATAGGTGATTATTAAACGAGCCCGTGGAAGTGAAAAGAACTGATCAGACCTGAGAGATATGGAAGAATTCATGAACAAGTATATACAATCACGTTACCCTTAGGGGTCGAATTTAAAAAAATCTTGAAATCACTTTCTAGTTATTCATATGAAGAATCCATAGCATAAAAATGAATTCAATATTTGCGAAGACCTAGTAGATATGACGAAAATCGTGAAAATATATGCATTCTATTTTCACTGACGATTTTGTTTGCCCTCTTCCGAACGCCAATGGATATTCGATTTTTTTTTTTCCAAAATTACTTTTCTAGTTGGTTTACATATACACACTGAATTTAAACTTTCTGGCGTAAGCCGTTCTATAGAAAAACATTCCCACCCCGTACCATACCATCCCTAAAAAAAATTATTTTTTTCCAATATGCCACTAAGCTCTATCTAAATACCAAGTTTCAGCTTTATATCATTAGGGGAAAGTGGGGCAGATTCGCACGATTTTTCCTTTTTTGCTGAAAAGTAAAAAACTAACAGCTCTTTCAAACTAACTAGTATGCAGTTCCATAGACACAATATTAGGCTTCTAAAATAATGTAGGTTAAAGTTGATACGATGTACCATATTTGTGTAATGGCAGATTTTGTAGAGGAACTGAAAATGTACGAATGTACCCCATATGGAGGGTACATTCGTACATAGTGTGGGTCACATACATATAATGGAGAACATCCGTACATGAGCAAAATAAAGAACAAATTTACTAGCAATTATCATTTATTATAATTATTTTATAATTTATTATAATATAATTTGAAGAGTTAAATTTTGAACACTTCCTTCTTTTTGGTTTTGCTGCTGGTCCCCTTTCGCTTGTAATTTCGTATCATAGTTCTGAAATAATATAATTATTCAAAATAAATGTCGATTAGAATGCATGTGTTTACAGAGATTTCAATAAAAATGACAAAAACCCCTAATGACTGCTTTGGGGCCCCTTTCGTACTGTACGAATGTACCCGACAACTGTATGTACGAATGTTCCCCAAAGCGACCAAGAATGGTTTTTGTTATTTTTATTGAAATCTGTTAACAACATCGCATAACTAGTACACACACAGTAAAATAACACATCACCTTATGAAAAAACAGAACTACTATAAACTTTCAGCAAAAATTCAATACCGTTAACCGAAGTTGAAGTCACATGAAAAAAATACTTCTGTACTGAAAAAACATACAACGACTTGTCCAAGCAAAGTTAACAATCGCACTGCTGCCTCAATTCACGTGCTAACTGCGTGCAAAAGCACGAGTCTTCCATGCAAGCACGAACATGTCAACGTGTATAGTTTCCTTATTACAGCCACAGTACGAATGTGCCCCACGTACGAATGTACCCTACCTTCCCCTATAGATTCTTAAAATTAAACCAAATCGTAACTTTTCCTATTCACCCTCACCTTTTATACCCACCCCCTTTCCCTGCAGGGTTCTATTGGGCCTAGTTCTGGTAAACAATTTGAGCATCTATCTTTCACTGTTCTTGAGATATGAAACGTGATTTTTTGAAAAACCAAAATTTTTCGCCCAAAACGCTCTCCTCTCCTCCTCCTCACACCCCCTTTCTAAAACATAGCAGAGGTTCACCCAATCTACCCACCATAAAAATTTCATGGTAATACCTCAACGGGTTTGGGAGCTGCACGCCTTCAAACGATTTTGCGTACGGCTGACGGCGTACAGATAGACATTTTTTTGTGGGGCTTACTAGTCCTAAAACGGGGAAATACAAAATTTTAGGATAGTAAATTTTTTTTAAATTTCAGGTCGATCACAATATCTTATTATTAAAAAATAATAAAGTAAATAAATAAATATTAGCAAATGTTTGCTATTTAGTGTTCATTCGGGGCAGAGTGAACTCCGGGCACATTTTACCCCATACCAATACAATTTTATTCCATAATTAAAAATAATAATTTAAGCATGGTTAGAACATATAACAAAAAACCAATGCAACAATCGTTGACTGAAGTTGGAAGGAAGTTAAGAATTAACGACTATATAGAGTCACTATAGAGGCAGCCCAGAAAAATAAAATCTTTGAAAGGAGTGGCAAGGTACGAGAAACGGCTTATGCTAGAAAACTGAAACTTAGTACGTATATGTAGATACACTACATGACTTATTAAGGTATTAGAAAAAGGTCACATTTTCAGTAGCATACAAAGCTGATGTAAAAAATGTTCTTGGCATTTTTCATTATTTTAACGAATATTGTTATGTATTTCAGCTAGATTTATCAAATAAATTTGATTTGAACTGACTCTTTGTAGAAATGCATATCTCTTTGTTGAACGGCCTATCATCGTTTTTTGATATCCAACCCCTAAAGAGGTGTAAAGTGCTTGTGTACATTTTCAAGAATTGCAATATATTTCTTAGCTCTTATTGGATATCGAATCCACTTTCAACATAATTCGGGAAAACCAATTTTCCGATAATAAACTCTCAATGTTGTTTCTTTCTTTCTTGTTTGCGCTCCTAGTATGCCTGCAGACAGGCCAGTGCGCACGGGGAGGTTTTGGGGGTATGGTGGGAGCTTCATAATATATTATGAAACTCTCCCCTTCATGCGCACGGGCCTGCCTGCAAACAATGATTAAATTTCAAATTTGTGGCATAAGCCATTCAGGATTTACGGAATTAAGAATGTCCCGATTTCACCTTTTGGACGTTTTAGACGGATTTTTTCTCATTTGGGAGAAGGAAATATTTTTGAATTTTAAAAATACTTTATTATTAAAAATTTAAAAAAAAGTTGCAACTTAGTGTATATCCGTAATCAATGACCAAATGCTAGTGCTAAGGCACTAGATGAAGTAGTTTAAGTCGGGGTGTCTCTGTAAAATAATAAAAAACATTAAGATTTGCTTATTCTCTCATAGATAATTTTGTTGTAACATTGAATTCTCCTTGTCGTCTACTTATAATATAAATGTAATGTAAGTAATACAAATTTCTGCACAATGACCTAAATTTCTGATAGTCAAGGTGACATTTCTTGGTCATGACTATTGTTAAAATCATCCGTCAACAACTTCATTCATCATCAGGAACCAATTTTGGGAAGGATACTTAATTTGGCGCGATAGACAAAACCGGATTTTTATTTTTCACCGACACATCCAAATTTGAATAGTTAACTTAATTATAAAGAAAAAATTTTAACGTCGAATTAATCATAATTTTTGGGCTTTTGTTCAAAAAGTTTTTTCTCTGAATAAGATTAAAGCGATGGAGAGGATTAATATGATTTTTCTAATTTCTATTGGACATTTTGGTGATAAATGTGGGCAAAAATTTGAATACTAGTTTCTTTTATAAAAGTAACTCTACAAAGAAATGGAGCGAAATCGATGACGTTGATTCTGTCAGCCTATAGATTTCTTTGCGAATGGAGTTTATTGATCTTGTCTTTATGTAGTCGAGAAGTTTGTTTTCTCAAGATGGAGCAATTTATGTTGAACGCGCAGAAAGAACAAATGGCGTAGTTGAACTGAAAACACCGGAAATTTATGGCCATAATTAGCTTTCGATCCAATTTTAGATCTTTCTGGCATGGAACATTACACAATATGTACATGAATAATGCCATTTGCCATCGTTAGACCTAAAAAGAACCTTGGTGACAAATCTGCATTGAAATTTGTGCTCATTGATGCCATGAAATTTAGTTAAAGTTTGATCCATCAAAAAAGAGACTCCACCGACAGGTTCCAGAGTTCAGAAGAATGCTAGTGGCGGCAAGTGGAATAATTCGTTTTCATAGTTGAAAAATAGATAGATCATTTTGATGGAGGCTTCAATAACCTGGTACATATCTATTGGGGAGAATAACAAGGTTCGAGGTATCTGGGATATCAAGAAACAAGGCACGTGATGAGCTGACAAAACCAAGCGGTTAAAATGCCTATTGCTTACGCCAAGGGTTCTCGACAAGACGGTAATTGAGCCAACCAATTGTAGATGGTTCAACCAAACGACGTGTGAAACCCCTAGGCAGCAATAGACGAAAAAACACCCTAAAAGATATTGGGTGAGGGCAGGAGATGGTGAAAGTAAAAAATTCAAACTTTTATTTTACGTAAAAGGTAAAAAGTTTTCTAAACTTTGAGATAAGAATTTTTCGTGAAAAAGGACTTGTTTGCATTTTCACGAATTTTGTTATATCTTTTAGGTCTAAAATAATTAATTGTACATCTGTGTACTCTTTGCATAAAATCTTAGAAAAAAATATCAAGTTTTTTCGATATTCACCAATAAAAGGCGACGTACTGTAGTTGTGTACATTTTCACGAATTCCGACATATTTCCTAGTTTTAAGAAGATATCATTCCAATGAGGGGTAATTTTGTTGTTTAAATTTGAATGAAGTTCTACAAATCTTGTAGGTCTAATAAGATATGTATTAAACTTACTTTTAAACTACAATCGCATAACAATTAGGTTCAAGATCTTGCGCTATTCACTATCTAAGGTGGTGTAATTAAAGTCGTTGTATACGTTTTCACAAATTCACATTCACATTTCTCTTAGTTCTGTTGAACTACCGATTCTTTTTTACTCAAACGGGCTTTGCATATAATCGCCTATGAATCGGTTTCAGGATGTTTTGATTTTTAACTCCTTAAGGATTATTAGATCTCGATAGTTTATTCCCTTTCATGGAAAAAGAAAAAATATCCACGATTTAAAATAACCAAGTGAATGAATATATTGGAAGTTAATTGTGTAGGGTACCTGCATCCGATGGTTTTGACTTTGACTAAAACATGAACAGTACACACCAGGAATGTAATATTGGTAATGAAACGGAGATTCTTCAAGATACAAAGGAAAGGATGGTATGTGTGGTTAAGTCCCATATGTTTTAATTCACTCATATGAAGAATTCGCACTCCAACTATCAAACTAACCTCCATAAGGCCTTATCGAAGCTATTCTTGTACCTCGATCAAGCTTCGATAAGCTCTTGCCAAACTTATTTGGCGCACATTTTCCAATATTTCAACAGCATCAGCCAATCACCAACAGTTGGTATTAGTTTGGAAGTATAGAAGCAAAAAAAAAAAAAAAATAATAATTTGTTCTTCCAACTATGAATATATTTTCCTGTATATTATTATTTTTCGAATCTCGCATTCCACACACGATCCCGTCACACATTAGTCCGCTACCTCCATAAGACACTTGGTATTTATTTCCGCAAGGGCTTGCAGAGGTTATTACCGAAGCTATGGCTTCTGAAAGTTCAGCCTCCGCTCGCAAGTCTTACGGAATCTTAAACGAAGTTAAAAGGTCACAACCTGCACTCCAGAGTCTTACCGAAGCCTTATCGAAGTTATTGCCCCCGGAAAATCAAAGTGCGAAGTTTGTTTTGCTAGTTCAGACCACACCAGGGACGTAATTTTATATTTTTCCAAGGAGGGGGGGCAAGATGTTCGGTATGCATGACGTCCCTGGACCACACTCTGTTCTAAAAAATCCTGCACATATTAAAAGAATCCATCACATGGTATTTGGGGCGATCATCTTTTACAGCCTGAAGATTACTTGGATTCCTGGTCACAGTGACTTCACTGGAAATGAAAAGTCAGACGAGTTCGCCAGAAGGAGGTCATAGCATAGCTGGCATAGAGCTGACCGACGAATCGGTTCTATGTCCCATTGGGCGTATAAAAGGAATGATTGATATTGAACCGCTTTGACAGATGGAGGGGGCCTGGGTGAATCTCTCGGGATGCCGGTAAGCAAAAATCTGCTGGCGATAGAAGGAACCTTAGCTTTATTGTGTCTCTGAGCAGGATCATTTGCTGACAACTCATGGGGGGTCCTAACGGAACACTGTCCCCTTGGAAGACACGAGGAAATACTAGGAATACCAATGACTGACCTGTGTCGCTGTGGTGATGAGAATGGTGAACCAACTCTGGAGCATCTGGTGTGTGAATGCGATAGCCTGGCACGGTACTTAGGGAAATTCTCCTTGACCAACCTATCAGAACTTGTGATGATTTCTTTATGAAGAACTACTCTCTTCATAAGGAAGAACAGTATTTGGAATTAGTAGGGTTGAGCCCGGTTTTTATACGAGGGGACCGCACGTCCACCCTTCTCAACCTAACCTAACCTAACACTAATTTCAGCTTCACAATTTTCCACACTGGTGGCTGCAGGTGAAATTATACAATAATTCACATGTGTTTCTAATTGCCGAAAAAGATATACTACATACATATGTGATATTTTTTCCATTTAATTGGATGGAATTTGCACACGAATCTACAACAATATTACAGAAAGTCTTTTCAGTTCAATCAATCCGCATGTTTTTGAAGAATGTGGACGAGTTCACCGCCTATTTTGAAACACTATTTCGGTTTAGTAAAGTACACCTTTCGACTTCTCATATAACAATCAAATATTATTCAATACAATAATTATAAGTTCAAGAACTGTGTATGAAAATATTTTCGAATGCAAAGGTACCTTATTACTATCATCGGCTAGAGATAGTAAGATACCTAATCCAAATGGCGTGGCATGGCGTTAACTTATTCAAAACATAACAATAGCCGTCATTATTATTATTTCGAAAACACTTCACAACACAAAACCAAGTCCCAAATCGGAACACAACACACTTTAAGACCACATATTTTCAAATTATAATAAGAAAGAAATTATAATAAAGTGTGAAAATAAACGTTTAGCGCCTCGGGGGCTCAAAACCGAATCAACTCATAAAATGTTAAGTAAACGAACAATGAAAAAACTCAGATAATGAATGAAACATAATCCGCGTTTGAAAGATCATAAATAATTTCTCTAGTTAAATTTTAGAAAAATGGTCAGTACCTGCCCTGCACTGAAAAGCCCGAACAAAAAAGGAGAAGAAGCAGCGTTATGCTGCGTTAAACCCAAATCAATTTTTATTAAATAATAAATAATACTAGGCCTTGACAAACCTGAATTAGAAATTGTTTAAAGTCTACAAAAGTTAAAGACAGCATTTTTGATTTTATATCCGTAGTGTAAACGGACAGACCATACCCACTATCATCGACTATGGTCTAAGAAAGCGAACAAGCTGTCGCATGAGTATCACATATGAGAAATCAATGAAGAGTTCAATAAGCCTGATCTAAAGAAAAGGTGACGATAATTACTCAATGTGAATTTTATAATAAAACAGCATGTGTGTGATTCGCCTTTTCTCCGATGACCTCACCTGTTGTATACACTTACCACTTTTCCCGATCAGCAAGTTTTCAACTGTATGCCATCTCTCATCAATAGCCATAGTCTGCAAGTTATAAGGTGTTGGTTCGGTTCGATCAAACCAGTAGAGTACACCGGCACTATAACACGACGATACTAACATATGAGTACCTATTTGCTGCATGGATCATCTTTTGCTACCTATAGAGAAGACGCGATATGTAGTATCTGATGAATACCTTTAGCAATTTCACTTTTCATTAAAAACCGGAGGCGTGTTCGGCGATATTTTCTCAACAAACGAAAGAAAGCCAAGTCATGCCTAACTCTGGGTGATCAACAGCCCGATCGCGGTGATCTACCTGAGCTCAAGATGAAGATGATCATCGTCGTACAAGATTTCTCGAATTCTTTTATGAATTAGTTAGTACCTGTTGTTAACGTTTTAATTTTTTTTATCGGTTTGGGTTTTTTTTTGAGTAAATTATTTTTAAAAAATAATCGCACCGATGAATTTCTTTTGAAGACGATCTTTACGATCGCAGGTCTTTTTTGAATTTCGATCAAAAGTAAAATGCTTGGCTAAATTACGGATGATATTCAATGAAACTTAATAGGATGCAATGCGGAATCGTTAACGAGTTACTTTTAAAAAATCGTTAAAAAAAACACTGTTCCTTTTTAAATTGTTTTGCGCAACGAGCGAGAAGGTGTGCGCAATTATACGACATATTTGCACGCGCCGATTATAACTAGATAAGTGAAATTTAGTAACCAGGATATTGTGACAATCCCTCGACGAGCCCGTGTTTTAATTTATTGTTCAAATTAAATTTATGTTCATCATTAAATATGCATTATTTAATATTGCACACATAGTAAGTACTTTCAGCAAAGATGATCTACATACATAAATAAAGCCTTGGACTGAGGCTTTAGCGTAAAGTAGAGCTTAAAAAATATAATTGACGCTAATGCGATTTCTCAACCTCATTTTTTCCACGATCTGGCCTATAGGAAAGTGATGAGCAAATTTTGATTCTTATAAAATATATTTGGCAATTTTTTTTCCTTCTTCGCATTTTACCCACCGAGATTTTCACATGATTTCAAAAAATTAGAAGTAGTTGATGTATCTAATGATTGTGCAATGATCGGCTCTGACCTATGTCAGAAAAAAAGTGAACTTCATTGAATAATTTCGCTTTAGCAACAATGCAAGTCGCTGTGGGATTATTATTATTATTTTTTTCTTTCCTTCGTTGGGTGTTAATCTAACATCATTAATCATCGGTGGGAATAAAATTTAAGATCGTAGATTAATCGGTAGAGCAGTGTAAGACCACAACATTGACATCGCGGTATCGATTGATGAAATTATGTAGATATGAGGTTTTTAGGTAATTGATATGAACATGGAAAAAGTTTGAGGTCCGAAGATAGTTGATTAAAAAAAATTTGGAAATTGATTTAATTTGGAACTTTTTGCTTTTTCTTGTTATTATTATTTTTTATAGTTTGACACCAATTGGAATTAGCACAGTAGGGTAACTCCAACTTTCTTATGGGAGGCCAAACAAGGATTTGAAAACCTGACAGTATTGTGATTGGCCCAAAATCTAAAAAAATACTTTATTATTAAAATAATAAAGTAAAACATCGGCCAAAGGCGCAACTTTATTATTTTATATATAAAAATTCGAAACGTGTTTAATGCTAGAGCTGCAGTGTAGAGTACTATTCGACTGAAAACCTAAAAAATAACTTCCAAATAGCCTCCTGGATGTTCCTTAGGTTTTCAGTCCCATTGCCACCTACACCGCGTCTCAGCATTAAACACGTTTCGCACTTCTACCCATAAAATAATAAAATTGCGCCCAGACGGTTGGGCAATTTTTTTTCCTGTTTTAATTACTCTAGTAGCACATCTACATATACATAGATACTAAGCTTCAACTTTCTAGCATAAGCCGTTTCTGAGATATGAAATACCACCCCCACCCACAACCTTTTCAACTAGCAAGCTAACTTCCATAAGGTCTTATCGAAGTTATTTTCGTACCTCGATAAAGCTTTGATAAGGTCTTACCTGAACCAATCTATTATTTTTTGTTTGAAAAATGAGAATTGGACCTTGCACATTCGAAACACGGTTCTGTCACACGTTAGTATGCTACGCTACACACTCAGCCAATCTGAAACATTGTGGTATTAGGGTTAAAGCCGAATTGCTTGGTCTTAAACATCGAGCGAACCTCGCTTTGCAAACCTTCACTCGCAAGTCTTACGGAAGCTTTATCAACTTCAAGAGTTCAAAAACCTCCATAAGACTGTTGCTGTTTACTTCCATAAGGTGTTATAGAAGTTATTACAGTTCAACCTCCGCTCGCAAGTCTTACAGATGCTTTATCTAAAATAAAAGTTCACAACTTGCGCTCAAGAGTCTTACCGAAGTTATAGCCTCCGGAAAATTGAAATTCGAAGTTTGTTTGCTAGTTGGGTTGCTATCAACAATTTATTTTTCTGGAATGTTTCTAAAGCAGCTCTATACGGTTTTCAAATTTCAGCATTCTATCCTTTGCGGCTTTAAAATTTTAGTAAAAGCAGAATTTTTTCACTTCCGCCCCCTCCCACTCAATCGACTGAACTGAAAAATGGTTGTCACCCATCTTCCGCGCTTCCCCTCTCTCCGCCAACATTTTATATTCAGTAGAATCTACTGGTAATTCTAAATATAGTAGCCAAATTTGATCTTCCTGGCACAATTGAGTCGGAAGATATTGTAATTCAAAGGGCTGGTAGATCTCAGGAACCCCTTTTGCTAGGAAGCTGAACTTGTGTAGTACCATAATAATGGACTCATTTGCCAAAAAATTGTCGATATAGGTTGAGGGGTGTGCGAGTGGGGCGGAAAACAATGCTTTCAAAATGCTTGAAAGCTGGGATTGAAGCATTTTAAAATTCAAATCTCCTTAACGATTAATATCAGATGGCTGAAACTTTGTAGTGATCTTAACAGATCTGTCCTCCTGCCTATTTATCTGCCTATGTTTCCGTTACTCTGGCCATCTATCCGCGTATCCGTCTGTCTTCTTTATGACGATGTAGACTTGCAGGAGGCCAAGGTCCGATTTGGGCTGTAGCGCCATCGTGAGTAAGTAAGTTAGTAGACTTGCAATGCTTGCAAAGTATTATATCTTCTTGGCTCAGTAGAAAAACTGCGACTTAAAAGCACCAACTTTTAACTTTTTATCATTAGTGGTTTTTCAAATATACACAATTTTCCAAAATCATTCAGCAGTCTGGAAGTTCAGTACGCTTAAAGTAAAGATGATTTTTAAAAAAAAAAAAAAAAATCTGCTCTTAAGTCTGTCTGCGCGGTTGCTGTCAACATCCCAATGGGATGCGTACTGGAAGAGAAGGTCATTTTGATCGAAACGGCCTTACACTCGCTTCTGTGCACTATTGAAAAATCTCTTAGGATTGAAGAATAAACCATACTTGCTTTTCTCGATATCGAGTTAGTTTTCAACATCGTCAGACCAGAAGCAATCACAGAGGCACTTTTTAGCCTGAAAATGGAATTCTCGCTTGGCGCGTTGATCAATTTGATGCTAACATCTAGGATTGTCAACAAAAAGCTAGGCGAGTCCTTCTCTCGAAGGTTTGTCAGCAAAGGTACATATCAAGGTGGCGTGCTCTCCACTCTTCTTCAGAATTTAGTGGTCAACAAATTTCTATTAAGACTGGAAGGGGTGGGTTACAGAGTGATTGCTTATGTAGATGATGTTGCAATTGCTGTCACCGGAAGCACCTATCCTCAACACGCTGAGTGAGATGTTGCAGAATGCTCTCAATCTCTGTCTTTCTAAATTGGCAGCTGAATGCTGGGGGGGTTATCCCCAAAAAAAACCCCGTTCCTACGCCAGTGTGTCACACTACACTACTACAAGACAGATCTGCCCGAAGCTGGATCCAAAATGGACTGATAGGCTAACTGTGATCAAAAGTACGAACATCATTTTTCATAAAATCACTTCTGATATACTAGATAAGATCTTGGAGGCACGCCTCATTATTACAAAATATTTTTCAGGAAGGTGATGTGATGAGAGAGCTCATGAGGAGGGAGGAAACCAAAAAACTCTGATCCTTATATCTCGATAACCGCTATTAATAGAAACTTGAAATTCAAGTAGAGTTATAGCGTGCATGTTCTAATAACACAATTTTGATAGGGTTAGTATGTTACGAGGGTAGCAAATGCCGATTCAGAAAAGTTGAAACTTCGTGGAAGTATGGAAACTTACTAGAAAAGTAATTTAAATACCTACATAAAAATTATTTATGCCGGAGTGGCAAAAACATCCTCAGTAAAAATGTGGTGTATATATTTTCACTTATTTCGGCGTTTTTTAAGTTTTAGAATTTTTAGATGTTTAGCCCATTAGGTATGTAATGTAATGTAATGTAATGTATATAATGTATGTACTGTTGAAAGCTTTAGCCCAAAGTCATAATTAGTGTTTTAAGTATGTCTGATATTCTGTCACTCCTCGACATTAGCCGATTCCTGAACTCTATCCCAAAAAAATATTAAATTAAACTAGTTGTAGCTAACTGTTTCACTCCTTGTATTCTTCATCATATGTGTTGTGTCTGTAACCTGAAATTCATTTACATATGTGGGTGTACTACACTGAATATACTGGTTTCATACCAAGCAAAGCTCAGAAAGAAGATTCGTCTGATTGTCGGATCTTACCAAAACGAAGGCAACAGGAGGTCTAATAGCACAGGTGTGAAAACGTATAAAAATATTCTAATTTTTGGAATTATTATCGAAAAATAGTCACCTACTCTTTGCTGAAACCGCCTTTTCTACAAACGTGAAGCGGTAATATTTTAAAAAAAAATGTTCTATGTAAATAATCCAGGTTTCGTTTTAAATTAACATTAAAGATCTAATGTAAACATGCTGATAAACAGATTTTACCATGAAAAATCCAAAAAAAAAATCCAACTGATTAATTTTGTTGTGATGATAAAAACTGACGGAGCATCTTGATTTGAAAATGTAACCCGACCACAAGGTAGTTATTTCCGCATGTTTTCAAAGAAAGTGATCACTTGCCATAAGGTTACCTGTGCGCTTAACTCACTAGCTACTGCTCCGATAGCTGCAGCAATGTTTTGTCAATGATATGACACCACCATTTGTTAGAGCCTAACGAGCCGTGCCTCTGGATTTAGACGCTCATGTAGGAATACATATGTAAGATGGTAACGACCATAGCCCACATTTATCGCTCTTGCCATAAACCATCATAACAATAACAGCTTCGTTCCAACTGGCTTTTTCTTAAATCTTTCTTTAAATCAAATGCAATACCTAGTCTTAGATAATAGCCCATCCAAAGAAAGGTAATAGTATGGAACTTGCTTCGGAAATTTTTGAACACACCGTAATCAGGTGTGTGCCTTAAGACTAATGAACGCTCTTAATGAAAACAACATGTAATCATAAAATGTCGAACCGTGTAACCTATGTAAGTTGCAGCTATCAATTACCAACATAGTGTTATGGTAACAGTGAACATTAATCAACTTTAAAGCTACTTTAAGATGTATCTAATTAACTTAAAAAAAAATGGTTTAACCAATTAGAAACTAGATGCTTGAGTTCTTAAAGTCGTGTTCAGATCATTTACCTTTTAGAGGAAGCTGACACCTACAAGAAATAAAGCAAATATATTAGGAATGCAGTTTATACAAAATGTTTTAAATTTTCAAAAATCCAACGACTTAATTCAGGAAACCCACCACATATCTTTAACACATATGCAAATTGTTGAAAATTATGCAAAAAATTAAATGAAACAAACATCTTAAAGTAAAATTATGCTCAGTGGTGGAGATTATCAGATTTTGTTTTTGCTCCAATTTGTTTAAGGTAGATATACATTTATGCGAAAACCCAGTTTAAGTAGTGGTCAGCAAAAATATGCAAATTTTAAATTTTTGTGAAGAACAACAAAATCAAGACTAGCAAATATAATACATTAAACATTACCACCCATGGATGCTTCTTCCGGAAAGTTATTAAAAGACATTTTTAATTTTGCGGTATAGAAAATCGTTTTTTTTTAATATTTGAAATTATCAAAATTTATAAGAACTTGTTACCCGTTCTTATAAACCCACTAAAAATGTATGAACTTAACATTTCAAATCGTTTATGACCTACGAGCCTTCAAAGGCGTTTAATAATAATAATCAATGGCGCAACCTTGAAGTAATGCAAGAGTTATTTCATTGCGAGACCAACGAAACACTAGGAGGTGAAGTGGTCAGCCAAACGCTCGTCCGTGATTATTACCCCGATCTTAGCTCTGGTACTCATTTACAGCTGAGTGAACTGGTAGTCCGTCACCCAATCCCATTTTCAATAATTACTTACGCCAAGCAGATTCGAACCTGGTACCAGGTGCACCAACATCAAGTACTCTAGCCACTAAGCCACCCAGACTACAAACTTCAAAGGCGTTTACGCCGTCCAAAATTTAAGGATGGCAAATTTGATTGCAATTTGAGGTTGATAGCAATATTTTATTAATAGAATAAAGAGTAGTAACAGCTGATATTTAAATCTGAGTAAAGAGAAATGGACTCTAAATTAACTTGCATATGCTCGTCTTCAGCTAAAAAGGCCTTGAAAAAAACGCCCCCATTGTAGCAAATAAAATTAGTCTGGATCAGGGGAAACGTGCTTAAAGAATATAATATTAATAAATTTAAATAGATTTGTTTCTTACTCCTTTATAAATTTTAATTGAGATAAACAGGATCTGCTGTGATCAATTGAAAAACAAAATACATTCTATCTATAAAACTGGTCTTCATGTTTGAAGACAATCTGCTTTTTGGTTTAGTTACCGGGGGAACTGACCGAAAAATGGCATCAATGACGCTTGGGAATTCTTTAAAAAAATTCTCTGAGACAAAAACTCCAAGATTTCGAAGAATTTTATTGAAAAGAATGCCTTTTATAATTCCAAATTCAGTTTAATAAATTCAAAAGTTTCGCGTGTGGATGTCGATTTTAATATATCTGCCAATAGGTAGTCTTGGGGAAACTTTATTGTTTTCGGGTCCATGTTCGGGAAACGGTTAAAATGGAACTAAATACTTAAAACAAGATATCAGTTAAAAGGCCAGAGAAATGCCAAAATTACAGGATTTTTTTTTTTGGATATAAAAAAAAATACATATATGGAAAAAACGCCCCAACGTTTTCCGATTTTGAAAAAACATCCTGAGCACCCTATTTAAAAAAAACAACACTTTTTTCACTCTTTTTTTGGCTTAAAAACTCAAATAAAAAAAATGTAATAATAAAAAAAAAATCGATGTTGGACCCCCCCCCCCCCCCCCCCAAATTGAGTTTACTTTCTTTTAAGCTATTGTTAATTAAAATCGGTTCGTTCGTTGGAGCTGTAGAACGTACCGCTCTCCGGTTTCGAGAAAACCGCGTTTAAAATTTGACGTTACAAAAAATCGTATTGAATATCGGCCGACCGTTCCACAAATCGGTCTGTAACTCGTGAAATACATTCGATATGGAAATATCCTTTTGTCCACGTATTATCAATATGTTAAGGATGAACCTTAAAATAAATCTTTTTTTTTCGTCGAGAACTGATCCTTGCCTTAAGGCACCGTTGAATATAAGATATGAATTATGTAGTTTGGTCATACTCTGGGATGTGGTCAAAGTTGGAGTATATCATCCGTTGTTTTGGGATTAGAAGACTAATTTTGATTCCAGAATTAAATATATGAAATAGAAATTTTTAGCCGATTAAACATATAAAAAGCGCGTGTATATTACTCGAATTTTGGAACAATATTTACACTAAGAGCCCATGAAAGGAAGAGCCAATTTGCTGCCTCATCAGACTTAAAAGAAGATATGACGAATTGTTAAAATGGGGTCGGAGTTGAATATTGAGAAAATTGTGAAATAGGTACCATGCTACAAAATAATATTAAGACCTGTGCTATACTATGGCACCGAAACGTGGACATTGACTCAGGCGTCCGAAAAGTTAGTAAACGCCTTTGAATGAAAACTCCTCAGAAGAATCCTCGGACCTGTGAGGAAAGACTCGATCTGGATAATACGATACAATTGAGAATTTTATGCCATCTTCTATAATCCAGAACTTTCTATCCACATAAAATTCAAAAAGCTACAATGGGCTGCTCATGTGGAGCGGGTGGATGATGGAAGAATACCCAAGGGCGGTTACTGGACCGAGGAGGCTGGAGGCGGCACACTCAGGAGGCCAAGGTCCGATTTAGACTGAAGCGCCATCGTAACTAAGTATACACAAAATGTGATCAGTGAAGAGATGCATGTATTTTCACGAATTCATATCGTCATATCGTCATATCTTTTAGGTCTCCCGAAATTTTTATTAAATTCAATTTTACGGATCCCTTAGATAAATGCCTGGAATATGTTTTCAGTTTTTTTTTTGAATTTCAATACCTACGGATATTTTAAAGGATTGTATAGGTTTTCACGAATTCAGCCATATCTTTTCAGTCCACTGCTTTCGTTTAGAATTTTTTCCGACATATCTATCTAAATAAATTGTAAATCAATGCTAAATACACAAATCCTTTCTTCAGAGAATTGATCACAATACTATTCCATATTAGGAACACTGTAGTATTCCATATTATGAACATTTTGTTTTCACTATAAACGCAAATTCTACTTAAGCAACGTATTTTCACCATAAACCTATTTTACACTTTGAAACTGGAGTCTATAATCAATGAATTTTGATAATAATTAATTTTAAATTTGCTTTCGTATAAGGTAGATATTATTTCGAACTTTGATTCACTTGTTCACAGTTTTAACATCCCGCGATTTCACGTTTATATTTTTTATGAATCCTTTATTATGTGATTTCAAATATGAGTGAAGCTATTGCTGTTTAATTACATTCTTTATTATTATTTGATCTAACAATAGATGTCTTGCTTGTAGTTTGGCAGAACGCATGCTATTCCATATTAAGGCCCTATTCCATATTAGCCACAGTTACTCTAATCTAAAGTTTTCCCCATCCCCACCCTATACGCCACTGCCCCAACACAAAAATTTACTCTCCTAGTATAACTACAGATATTTGTTTTAATTGCATGCTTTTAGAATGTGTCGATCTCGGTTTTTTTGCGTTTCGGACGCATTTTTTGTGACTAGAATGCCACAAGTCTCGATGAATTTGGCGGCGACTTGGGAACTGATACTATGTTGGGATTTGTTTCTATATGAAAAGAATTTTGGGACGACTTACGTTTTTGTGTTACTTAAACTGCATAAATGTGAAGTGCTACTGACAAGGCATGAACACTTAACATTTCCATAAAAAATGGTAACGAACACATTTCTGTGACGTCGACGTGATAAAAATGTGACTGTAGTAACAACTGGACACAAAATTCCTGTTGGGAAGAAATTTCTTTGGCACCGTCATAAATATTTGCATGAAACTCCTCGCGAATTCCTCACACAGTAGAACTGGTAACACCACAAAAAGGCAAGCGAAAAGACATCAAGAAGAAGACACATGGAAGCAATTTGAAAGTTGCATCTATGAGCGTTCATTTCAATCCATATTAAGTCCCCTATGGCGTCATAAAAATAAATTAAGAGTTAACACAGTAGGAAAGGAATTCCATTCTTAACAATCTTTAGAATTGAATATAGGAGATTAGACAAAGGCTAACATTTTTGAATCGGGTAGTGGATTGTAGGGGTTGTGGTAAAGACATTTGGATTAGAATATCATCCCAACCAATTATATACTAGGAAAATAAAATTTGATTAGCTAATGGGAGCAGTTCAATTAATACTCCATAAATTTGTAGAAAGCATAATAATAATACATTTTTGATTTTTACCAATTACTTCCCCTTGTTGAATTATCACGCCACTCCACTGGTTAGAGAGAGGTTGCAATTGTTTGAATAATTTCTGCCATCCCTTCTTTATTACTTTTACTAATGGTCTAAAAACCAATTTACCGATTTTTCGCAATTCAGCCCCAACAGGGTGTAAAGGGGTGCATCCATTTTAACATTTTCACACATATTAACATAGGTAACACGTTAACGTTGATCTTAAATTATCCATTCGGCTTATGGCTACTTGGGTAGCAATATCTAACTTTGTTGCCGGCGAGCTGAGCCGTGCCAGTAAGGAGAAAAGTAGCACAACCGATGTCAGTATTTTAAAAAATAGGAAATAAGCGTAACCAACGCGGCAACTTCTTTCAAATTCCGCGGATTCACTTCCAAACAAATTGATTCGAAACGAAAATCCGACTTCAAAGCCCTGATTCAAACTATTCGTACAATTTCTTAAGCCGAGGCCAACGCATTTCCTGCAAGATGTTCGAAGTTTCCCACAAAAAAACGCTTCATATCACGCGAGAAAAACACTAAGATCAAGCGGACATGTCTAACATTTTACCTTAATGCAAATTTCGTACTTCAGCTTTGTTTACCTTTAAGTTTTCTTATAATATTCGTCACGTAATTCGAAATACATACATAAATTATTAGTTAAGTCCCGTTCGAAATCTTAAAGACATTTTTCATTTTTTTTTTTTCAAAATTATTGTCAAAGCAAATTGTCTCGGCGGAACGCTAAGCTAATCGTAAGCGGCAAGGTTTCACGTTTCAAAAACAAAAAAAAAACATTCGAAAAGATTTTAAGCAATCAGTTACCTGAGTTTTTCAGCTTCCAAGCTCGGACCGGGCGCAGCATCTTCCAATTCATCTTCGTGCGGAACAATATTCAGTTTGTCTTCATCTCTCGAGCGAAGAGTTCGCGCTTGGTCAGACGTCGAGCTAAGCCTGAGTGGAATACGTTTTTAAGACGTTCGTGTGGAAATTTTCAAAGGGAAAACCGGTGGGAAAGTGTTTCGTGCGTTCCGGAAAAGCAAGAAGTGCATTTAAAAAAAAAACCCTACGGAAATAAATTAAAAAAACAAACATTAATCAGAATTTTAATTCGTTTAATTAATAGTGTGATTTTATTGTTTGAAAATTGTTCAAAATGAATTGGGTAAGTTAACGACCCTATGCTAAAGCCTAAATTTAATCGAAGACAATTTGTTTAAATTTTTTTCGGTTGGAATTTCATTCGTTTAAAGATAGTGCTTAGTTCCGGAAAACGATGTCTTAAAATATTCCTATGAAAGTTTTTTTTTCCAATTTGAATAAATATCTTTGTGATCTTTGAGTGCAACAAAATTTAAATCACTGCTCACCACCCATCAGCTATTTGTTCCGCGGTGTCATTCATATCGTGATGAGTTTTTTCCCATAATTTAAAAGGAAAATTAAGTACACTTTAAGTGCTCGTCTTAATATTCAAGTAATTGTTTTGTGGCTGTCTGAGAATCTACTTCAGTTAATTTTCTATGGTGTACTTGCGTGAAATGTATAATAAGTACATATGCCTACATAATTGTATTATCGGATTTCATATTTCCCAATGGTCATGCGAGACCAATGTAAATTTTCTTGTGGGTTTTACTAGATCACCCTTAAATCAGGCTATCTAAAATGCTTTCACATTCAATTAGAAAAGCGAGAGAAATCTTCGAAAAAATGGAATCGAAAAATTTCTTAAAAATATGTAGAAAAAGGCAATAAATTAAAATATTACAATATACCTAAATAAAAAAAAATTAATTAAACGAATTTCACTAAAAACATTCTAAGAATATGAGAACTCGCATTCTTCAGGAATACAAAATCCTTCAATGCAATCTTATCAAATATGTTGTTAGGCGTTCCGTCAGCTTAATACACCTTCTTATATGTTCATTGTATCACACACCTAATACTCACGCATATTGCACAAATCACACTTGCAATTCCCCAAATTTTCATATCTCAAGGGAGTAGATACTCCAATGCTATACGATTTGTTTTCCCGATCTGCAGAGTCTTCCGTGTTTTAAACGTAACAGTCTCATATGAACAACGTATGCACATATCGCTCCGAATTAATAAGGACAACTATTAAATAAACCTACCGCAGTATTCTTCTATAGATGATGCAGTGACGTAGTACGAATTTTCGTTTGTTCCGATAAACCGAATATATCAAAAGTGCGATATTGAAGTCCTTTTTCTAAACATTGAAAACGCCCAACTTTCATTTTTACTAAAATGAGTCAAATATCAATTTCGGTTTAGAGCTCACGCTTTAAGCTCGATGCATCTTGTTCTTAGAGGATTTCGAGTATTAATTTTTTAATGACATTTGTATGTTAGCTTCTTGAGTAGGTACCTTATAATTTTTCTACACTATCTTTATATTTTTAAATAGTAAAAAATTATACTTTACACTTTACGGGTTCGTACAAAACGTAAGACCATACATGTGCTTTAAGGACTATTGCAAAGAAAAATATAACCAATGGCGCAACAGCCCAAATTGGGACTAGGTCTCGAAGGCATTGCTCAATTCATCATACTTTTACCTTAAACTATGACCCGGTTTTTGTTGCATTTACGAAAAGAAGGTGTAAGAATAAGTTATCTAGGCCTACTCTTTTTGAAGAATCCATAGAGTATGCTAGTGAGATAAAATCCCTGGGAATAATCCTGGATGAAAAAGCTCAGTTGGAATGTTCATTTCGATAAAGTTCTTGAAAAGGGTCTGAAACTCTCTCTGGAACTGCACAACCTCTCTCAAGACCTTTACAACGTAGCACCTCTACACTTAGAAATAAAAGGAAGCTAATCAGATTGCAAAAGGAAGCGAATCAGATTACAAAACAGCTTGAAAAACATTTTCCGCGAAACTCAACAAGGACCTCATTTTAGCGATAGCTCTTTCTGATTCAATAGTAACGAAATTCAGTTTTACAAAGCCATTTAAAGTTGTCCTATCTGAAAGGGAGGATTGAGCCACAAAGAAACCCACTCCAAAACCAGGATCTATAATCTGGTATACAAAAGGATCTGAAACAGATCAACTTGTAGGAGCAGGAGTTTATGGTGTTCGCTCAAATGTTAAATTCTACTGTAGCATGCACATACTTTTAGTTAGTTTTTGGAAGAGGCACCACACTCAGTCGCGCCCTTAGCATGCACATAACATCCACTGTTTTTCAGGCGAAGACTCATCCTATTGAACTATGCATTAGAGAAAGTATCAGATGGGGCTACACCAACAAATATATATTTTCTCGGACAACAAGGCAGTAATAATGGCCCTTCAGCCAGTTCAAATTTACTCCAAACTTGCTTAGAACTATCTCCAATTCCTAATTGAACTCGGAAACAAGAACAAAGTTAACCTCATTTGGATTCATCTATGAAGGTAACACCCAACTTAAGGGCTAGAAAAGATTTAGAAGCAGACTTCATAGAACCATATCCATTCTGTGGGATTAAGCATTAAGCACAACCAGAACGAACATCCGAATGTGGCAAAAATCGGAAAGTACCCTTCACTGGGACTTGGCACCGGGCAACAGGCACTGAAAGCTTTTTATGCCAAAGCTTTCGAAAAAAAAGAACATCAGATTATCTAAAACTAAGCAAATATCAGACCCGAATACTAGTGGGAGCTCTGACTGGACATCTTCACATGAGGATGCATCTCAATAGGGTTGGTCTCTCTGAGAATAAAACTTGCAGAATTTTCTATGACGTAGACAAAACAACAGAGCACATCCTCTATGAATTTGAGGGCTTATCTCACACAAGATTTCGGTCAGGGTTTCATGGAACCCATTCCTCTTCATAAAATACTAAGCTTCATTGAAAGCGCAGGTATTGTTGAGGAATCGGCGGCCAATACCTCAAAATTCAACCTAATGTATTATGTTTGGGACGCCTGCTGTAAATACTTCATAGGCAACCTGACCTTAATGTTGTTTTTTTTACCTATCAATACATCAGTGATATGCAAAAGATACAAAAATTTGTCAAGGCATGTGTGGAATGCGTTCTGCATTTACCGATGAAATACTTTAATGCACTAAAAGCTAATTTAAGGCCTCTCTCGGTGTAAACAGTTGACGATTGGATCTACTTCAGGTCGTGATATAGGTCAAGCTTCGATCAAGTCGTTGGGTAAACTAGCTCAATTACAAAATATTTTTTTTTCTTCATACCTATACTGAAACAACATTCACGGATTACTTACAATCTCACTAAAAAATTAAAATAGAAAGTAAAAATTAATTCCTATGTACCTACAGTTAAGAATGTTGTTTTACTGGAACTAATACATATCGAGTTTTTAATTGTAATTCTATTGTCAGTAAGATCAACTTTTCACATATAGAAATTTAAAATACGAGATATGTTTGTATGAATCTTGAGAGAAGACCATTGTATAACTTGTCTATTCTGTGTACAGTCACATATCACAATTTTCGGCGGAGAGTCACAATTTGTAACTTTTCATATTCTATCATAACTCACAATTTTTACATTTAAAAAAACATCACAAAATTGTACTAGCGAAATGATGACAACGGCGAGCCAGTCAAAAATTTTTAACGTTTCGTTAAGTTTCAGTACCTAATTTTGAAAAAAATAGAACGTTTGTTTAGTATGCTACTTTCATTACTATGGAAAAAGCTGAATAAAAGAAACTTAAGGAATGATGACTCGTCTACATTTTGTGAAATTTAAGGAAGTTAAGAATAGCCACAATCCGAAAGTGATCCGCTATCATTAACATACATTGAGAGTTACTTCCAGACTACGTTTTCGATGTTTACTAAGTTTTTGAACTTTGCAGTATACACCTACAACTGCAAAGACCGAATTGATTAGTGAACACTGGCAGGACATCATAATTTTCACATGTCTCCAACTATGTGAAGAAGAAAAATGCGAAAAAACGTAGTGATCATAATTCCAAATTCGTACTAGGTTAGGTTAAGTTAAGGTGGAAGCCATCCAAACCATGAGTCGACTCACTTCGGTTAGTCCATTGTGACACTACATCCGTGACATCTTAATACAAAAAAATGCATACTAAGTAGGATATTTTCTTTGAATACTTAAATGAACTTTCGGACGAAGAAAAATTTTTGTTCCTGTGAACTTCGTTGTTCTTGGATGAGATTGCAGCTTCATATGACAATTTTTTCTACTTATTCTAACATTTGGCTGATTTCAAAATTTCTACAAATATCTGGTGCACGCTTATGTTTTATTTCCAGAATTGTTGAAATAACTACAGAATAAGTATATTGATAATCTTAAGTACTTCATACTACATATATCACCGAAAAAAGGAGATTAACTAACATCAACGACACTCTTTTTACTTTATCTGAATTATTAGTAAAGAACATGTAAATTTGTAACACGTAAATTACTGTCTACGATTTTAAGTTATTAAAAAAGCACTTAAAATCCGTTTCCGAGAAAATACCTCCTAACAATTTTTGTAAGAGGTGTTAATTTTATTTTTCTTAAAGGTTTTAATAATTTTTTAGATTTTCTAGCTAAATCACTTAGATCTGCAAAAAAGTTAATATTAAAGTACGATGCCTTTATGAAGACCTTAATATAAGGGCCAGCCAAAAAAAAAATTTATTTTAAATTTTCAGTTAATGCGATACATACAACTTTAGTATTTAAATAACTAGTACAAAACCAATGTGTGACCAGTAAAAATAAATATTAACCCACGAAACCAATTGCCATTTCAAAAAATATGCTATATTTTACATCTATAAATTAGTATGTCAAATTTCTTGATCAAACAGTCATGCCACATGCTATGACTGAATAATCAGTCATCTAATTCATGGCTAAGACACTTTACAAATAGATGCTAATATATGTTAATTATACTTATTATAAATTGTAGAGTTTCGGTAAAACAATCACTCAAAGATATTACCGTTTTCGAGATATGCCCTTTTTATGAATTATTTTTCAATTAACGCTAATTATATCAATTACCTCCGAACCGTTATCGATTTTCATATTATTCACTGTCCGGCCCGTTCCTACGATGTTCAGGTGCGTTCTAACTCGGATTTTAACTGAGAGAATTTCATACAAAAATTCCGGTTAAAGTTTAACTGACGAATGAATAATAATGGCCCTTAGACCTAGAAGAAGGTATTGGTTATTGTTTCTTTGAAAAGAAAAATTCCATTTAGTTTTAACTAGTTTTTCTGGAAAGTATTAAATAGGCGTAGTTACCTTTAGTTTGAAAATAACTTTATTGTGCTACTTAAACAACTTCAAAAGATATCTATATCAACTTAAAAAAGATTCGTCACTTAAGTAATTGTTTTTTTAAACTAAGATTAAGACCATTTTTTTCTAAATTTTAAGTTTGTTTTTCCTGTTCCTGTTGTTTCAGTAAAAGTATTGAACTCTAACAAGATAGGTAGATTTTCTCTTCTGATGTATATGAATAAGAAACCACAACTTTAAGGCTCGTTCCTACGATCACGATCGTCAGAAACGTTCAAACTGGAACTTTAACTGACAGATGTTCATACGAAACTTACAGTCAAAGTTGTGGTTACATTTTAACTGAAGGTCGAAGGTCGAAAAACGGCCCTAAAACGTTTATAGACTAAACATTTAACAATAATAACAGCAACGCAGCTATACACAGCGAGAAGTGTTCATTAAAAAAGAAATGAATCTTCAAAAAATAAGTACCTACTATGCAGGTATTGCAAAATTTCTTTTATACGGTACTAAATTTCGGTACTGGTGCAATATTGATTTTAAATAAGTTCTCAAATTGTTTTGCTGGAGCAATTCTAATTTCAATATTTGCAGAGAGAGGAGTCGTGCTTCAATACAGCTGCATTACCAAAGTAATTAGAAAGAAGGGTATGAGAATAATATGAGTTTGGAACGTTTTGCTGGTCCTGTTTTATACTTCTTAGGGTCGGTTTCACGGTCGAAGTTTAAACCAAAAATGTGGTTTAAACTTAGGAACTTGTTCGTTTGATCTTAACGAAATGATTAAGTTCCTAAGTTTAAGATCAAACGAACAAGTTCCTAAGTTTAAACGAAATTGTTGATTTAAACTTCAACTGTGAAACCGGTCCTTAGGTGCACGTTAATATAAAAGAGCAATCTTTAATTATGAAATGGTTTAGATTGATTAATGGTGAATAAGACGTCACAAGAGCTCAATTCAGGTTTGAGTGACGAGGTAACCAAACCAACTCCAAATACGAAAATCTAATCTAATGTTTTTTCTTTTGACCCCTTGAAATAGCATTGTCAAAATTTTTGACAAAAATTTTAGAGGCCCATGTTTTAATGGCTAAAACAAATTTTTTTTGCTAGCATTTTTAGCTCGAAAGTTATTGGAAAAATATTGAACTTGAAAATTATGTCTTAAAAACAATATGAAAATGGGCATATATTTCTATCGGTATTTTATTGAGCTCCTAAATTTATTACAATGCACTGAACGCTTCTTCATTGAAACTTTTAGGTATTAATAATTAACCCAGTGAGGTAACAATGGCTGAGTTTTAAAGACATCGTAAGGATTTAATTTATTAAGTAAACCAATGTTTTGAAACGTACTCTTGGCACTACTAGAGTAGTAGTTGCAGTAAATCAATTCAAATGTGTATTCATAAGACTTCTAAATGGAGGACAATGGAAGATATTACGATCCCAATTGACTAATCTGCTACTGGAGTGTACTGGAAATAGGAACCGAGGATTCTTAAGTTTAGGTCTTCTTAATGTTGAACCTCCTATTGCTAGACTTCTTAAAGAAAGTAGACTTTTGATCTTTTCTTGAATTTGTCGATATAAAAACAAGCGCAGCAAAGGCTTAGTAAATTGAGTCCTATTGTTTATTTTCGATGCTTGCAATTATAGAGCAGGCCAAACATTAAAGAAATATCTCTTACAAAATTAAAAAAAAATTACTTTGAAAATTTAGGTCAAATTAAACTGGTGTAGACTAAACCTACAAAAGATAGATTTTGTTATACCCTAGATGAAATCTGAGAGTATTAAAAGTTTAATCTAGCCCAAAAGTTTGTAGCCCATAGAACGGAGCCTCAGACGAAAAACATAACATTTTTAAACCGCTTTAATTTGTGCAATTTCCTCAAATCCAAATCTGTGAAAAGAAATAAACCCGATTATCAATTTTGCAATAATTATGTGATTGATCAAGTAAACCCCCCAAGTTCAAGATTGTTACTATGAAATTCAAATTTCAAGGCGATAACGAATTTGTTCGACCGTATCAACTAAAAATTCTTATTTATTATAAACTTAAATGTTAATTATATACATTCTACTCCACGAGATTAAAGAACTTGTTTTATTTTTTAAATATCGGTAATAATAAATAATTTTAACCGGTCAATGAAATTTTGAATGGTTTACTATTTAATAGAAACTGGCATAAGAGTTTTTGATAATCGACCGAATTGAATACTACACAATGTTTATTTTGAACCGGTTACGGTATAACTAATTCGAAGCATTCATACATTCCGGTTTATAAATAGGAATTGCAAAAAAAAACTGAATTTATTCTTTTGGATACGGAAGAAGTATTTCACATATTTTAAGTCATATCAATTTATCTGTTTGAATTAATGGGTGATTGAAAAATGGGGGAAAAATAAAAGAGAACCAAAAAACTGAATTTTATTATTAACTTTAAATCAACGCCCACAGTGCCGTGATCAATGTGAGTCATGAAATTTATAATGAAAACGTTATCAAACTTTATATAAAAAACAATAACATTATGTGACTGGTTTCGAAAAGGATGTACTTTCACATGCCAGCAACACTACCGTGTAAAATCGGAAAAAATATGAATTTTGATAACATATCTCCACTATAAATGAATTTCAGATATTATTGGCGAAAATTATTACAAAGATAACCGGCCAACTAAATGGGCAATTCACTAATTTCCAATTAAACTTAAATTGGCAATTAGAAAGTTGCCTACACATGTTCCACCTGCTGATGATCTAAACGAGTCTTGGAATAGACTGAGAAAACAATAATATGTTTGAAACTGACGTCTCACGATGAGTTGTAGTTCATTTTTCGGCACTTTTTTCCTAATGCGCAATTCATTTAATAGATTCGTGGTTATACAACGTGCAAAGCTTAGCAGGGCATTATCGATTTTAAAAGGGCGCTCTCTGTCAAAGGTAGTAGCTCTTCCTATGGTGGGACTTTAGTTTTGAACTCGTGTATGATTCGAATGTAGAGATGGGTCGTTCAGTAGTGAACTGTTCCAAAAGAACACTTCACTGAAGTGAGTGAGTGACGTGACTCACTCCTTTTGGTGAACTGCAATTCCATTGGATACGTTGACCTCTTCTATGTTTAGGTCAGTACATGTACTGACGAAAAGAGGGAATGAACAGTTCTGGAACTAGTTCAGTGAACTCGTTCTTTCAAGTAGTGACTCGCAGTGAAGTACTTCACTGAACTGCTTTGCCCATCTCTATTCGAAAATACACACATAGGTCAAAGAAGCTGCATAAAAACAGACTTTCTCCTAAACAAGGAACTCTTTTTGCTTTGAAAGCGCTGCCGTCATTGGAGTATGGGTTACTTTTAAAATTCCGCTAACATTTGAAGGTGCAAAGTGATAAGAAAAGTGATCATGGCAAAATAGAATAACTCGTATTGTTGAAAAAGTTTTGAATGTTAGGGTGAATATTCGAATCCGTAAATAAAAATCAAATTGATATTGACCTATAATATTGAGAAAAGCTAACTTGACATTCTCATATTCAATCAATCAATCCAATCAGAATTAAAAGATAATAATTAATTAATTTGAATACAGGTAGTGTTTGTTTTTACAGCTGCCGTCCATAAATGACTGTAAGCTGTTGCATGTCGATGCTTATATCAAAATTTATTAGTGATTAATAGATAGCGCCTTCATTAAACATTGCAAAATTATCTTAATAATAATCTCGTTTCGACCGCGATATTATTCACATGCATGTTTGTTTCATAATCAATCATTTATAGTCTTCATTATAATAATTATAGCGTTGTGTATTTGAGGCATTGAATTCGATTATGTCGGACGTTTGAAAGACAGATAAAAGGTCATGATATAGTAAACAAAATATAACACTAGTTTAATTATTGCTGGAAATAACAATTATTATTTTATTTATATAAAAATACTTTATAGAAAGTTTTATTATTTATCTTACTTGAGTAGTGCATTAAGTAACTTAAATGGACTTTACTGGCTGGTGCCATAGTAGAGGTGTTAATCTTAAAAGAGGGAAGTGTCCTAAAATATTATTAAACTGTTTAAATTTAAAAGTCTATTGCATTAAGACTCCATGAGTCCGTTCCGACATTTTTTTATGCCATTTTGATTTTTCTTTCTTGAGAGGATTTTAATCGATTGAAATCGTTCACTATCTATCAACGAACTAATTTGGAATATACAGAAAAAAGTGTAGTCTTATAGGTTTTCAAATTATTTGAAACGCATAACTAGTAGAAATTAATAATTTTTTCCTTGATTTAACTTCTACAAATATTAATTAATTATACTATCTGTGATACTTTTCAATGAAATGCGGTCTTCTTATGTAGTTCTTGCCATTAAAATCGTGAAAAATTGCTTCTGTTTGACTTCATATATTATTAACAAGAATGAACATTTTTTAAAATTTGATCTATGGATTACCTTCTTCAGGATTTTTTCAACCATTATATTAATGAAAATGACATGTCAATTGTTCAAGAAATAGGTAATATGCGTTTAAAAAACTCGGATTTACGCATTTAAAAAAAATGCTCAAGGGTTGTTGTTCTAATAGAAATCTTTTTATATACAGTTTTGAATTTTTTCTCTATGGACGACCTAGTTTACATACCAGCTAATAAAGTGGTGTAATTTTATTTTGTTTTTTTTGTTGCTATTAACGTGAAAAATTGGCATGAAAACAGTCATAAATCAACAAAATCGCATTTAACATGCACATAGGGCCTTAAGAAAAAGAATACATTATATTATAAAAATCCCGATTCACTACGGCCTAAGTGCGCCCATTGTCATTGAGCCTGATTCCAACTCAATTTGAGCAAAGCGGAAGTTCGTTTCTTGGAGTGACTTTTCAAGAGTAGTTTGGACTGTCAACTGCATCCCACCGTCCCTGTCCAAGGAGGTCAGCTTGGATGTTAATCGAGTCCAATAGTCATTCTTTTGCCGCAATTGCTGGCATTCCACAGAAAGGCTCTGGTTCTGTGAATTTTAAGTCAGCTCCTTTCTGTGCTAGCTTGTCCGCAGACTCGATGCCTACAATATCAATATGTCCAGGAAGCAGGAACCCATACCAGTATTTGAGTTCGCAAGTTTCTTAAGCTCCTTAAAGCAATCCCACACTATGTAAGTGGGATCTGAAGCAAAATGTTTGTAGATCAAGTAATGCTGCTCTGCTGTCAGAGAGAATGTAGATCTTGTTGGAGCCATCCGTATACCAGATAAGTGTCAGGCATTTGTGTTTCCAGCCCTTTCGTGGTGGGAACACTACTTTCAATGGTATTTCAAAGTTATATCTCGGTATGATATTATCCGATATCGAAATACCGAGAATAGGGTCGCTCTTAATCTCTCTCACAAGGTCTGTGTGGGCTATTTTCGTTGCTTTCTTATCTTCAGAAGTTAGAAGTCGGTACGTCATGAGCCTGGCCTTTTGTACATACAGGTGTAAAGGTGAAAGACTTAGAATCACCTCAAGCAGTAGGAGTGGTTCGCACAGCCCCAAAGATAGTTGTACACGCCAAACTTTGCAGTTTGCTTATCTGAGCCTGTGCTGCTATCAATAATATTGTGCGCCAGCATACAGATAACGCAAAGTGATCACTGGTCTGACTATTAGCTGTGTTTTTTATTTCCGGTTAACCATAAAGCTCGAAAAATTGCATGGCAAAACAACAATAGTGCGGTTGCCGTAACCTCACTGTTGTTGTTTTGCCGTGCAATTTTTTCGAGCTTTATGGTTAACCGGGAATAAAAAACACAGCTATTGTCGCATAGCTCCAAGTTTTACCGAAAAAGCCTTTTGCAATTCCAAAGAGAGATCCTAACTTTCTCAGTTATCCGTTTAATGTGCTCATTCCAGTTCATCTTAGTATTTAAGGTTACCTCTCGATATTTGACCTCACTAGAAAAGTCGATTGTTTCTATTCGTAAAAGCAACAATAGTCGTCGTTTTTGGGTTGACGCTTAACCCAGTTTACGTGCACCAGAGTGCTACCATGTCTAGTCCCGAAAACAGTAAAACCACACGGTAAAAAAGAAACTATTGGATCTTACATCTTTTAGATAGCAGGCAAGTAATTTTACATTGGAATGTAATAGTCAATTTTAATGTAATTTTCAATTTTCGGTCAGTAAATTTCAATTTGCAATCAGTAAATTTCAACTTCGAAAGCATCAAATTCATTGAATATTCTCTTGTATTTACACTCTAAAAAAGTGTAAAATAAGCACTCTTGAAGACTTCGATTCCTACTTCTGATATTATTTCTTCTAATGTTTTTTCTCACTTAGAGTAAGTTCTTAGTAAAACCCTTGGTTGTAAGTTGTAATCGAATCCGAAATTAATTCTAGTTTTGCCACCGATTTCAGTAAAAAACAAAGTCGAATGAAGCGTTCAACTTTGTGATTGCATATACTTACATGATTCTCGTAGTAAAATTCAAATATAATTGATAAGTAGAGCTACATGAAAAAAAACGTAATTTTCAACTCATATATAAATATAGTTATTTTATTTTGCGTAATTTTGTGAGATTTTTCATGTAAATTGTACGGTTCATTTGAAAACTACATGACAAATTTACTAATACACCATTAGTTTCGAGTAAAAGTACTTGAAATGAGTAAAAGTACTTGAAATGAGTACTTTTACTTCAAAAAATAAACTTACTGTAAATTTTAAGTAAAAATGGGATTAAAATTAAATTTTTTTTGAAAACCGTGCAGATGATAAGATAATTTTTCTTCTCTGAAGCAGCAGAAATTTAAATATTCTGATGTCAACAAATTGCATGATTCATCTCTTTTGATATTGTCATGAGCTTCCTGAAATCCGAAGTTGCATCATGCGGGACTTATGCCGCACTAAAATCCGGCTACTGTGAATTGGAAAATGAATTATATTTTTGACCGACAGATTTCAAAAATTTGTATAAAAGAAGAAATATTTTTTTTGAGTTTGTTTGCGGTCAAGCTTACATAAGCGGCGAGCTGAACACATTAGTTCTTAATATCCCAACCAGAATTCGGATTTTTTATATGAAAAACAGGATTTCATCAGATTTATTTATTTTTAGAAAATTTTTATAAAAGTAGATAACATTGATCAATTCTGCTCTATACCTACTTATCTAGTTTCTCTTGGCTGCTTTAAAAAAAAACGAGTTTTAAGATGCAATTCAAGTCAGTAATTTAAAAAAAAAAAACGTAGGGAATAGCCTGCAGACATCCTTTCAAATTTTTCATAAATCCATGGACTTTCCTCTCTGGTGAGGTATTGGTGAAGCTTCAATTTAAAATATCCGTGAAGGTAACATTCTTTACAAACTTCATAAAAGGCGGGTTTTTCACCTTTAATTAATTAATTGGATTAATTGGATGTATTTTAGCGATCCGGTTCAAATTAAACCCCTTCTACAGTGCAAAAAATATCGGGAACATCTGTTGAGTGCCGCTGGAATTTCGTTTCCGGTGCTTACGGGTGCTTCGATACCTAATAAAGTACCGAACGCACTTGTAAGCACTGGAACGAACAAAAAGAAGCCGGCTTGGAACGAAAGTCCCGCTGCGCGAGAGATGCCGGCTGGAGTGCGCGACGAGGGGGTTTTGTGAATTGAAACGCGCGCGGTTCGTATTCGGTTGCCGATTCGATGTTTCTACTGTCGACTGGTTTCTTTGCGGTTTTTTCAATTTTTGTTGGACGAAAAAAAGAATAAATCTTGCAATTTTCGTACACGTCCCGGTGAGCGAGCAACGTTCTTCGCGACACGGTGTACATTTCATTGGTTTTTGGTAGTTTGCAAACAATTGGGTTTTGCGGTTCTTTTGCTGCATTTTTTTGTTCTGCGGTGTCTTGTGTGTGCCGATGTTGAATATCACCCAGTGTGCAGTGCGTGTAGAGAGAAATTGTGTCAGATTTTCCAAAGGAATGATCTTTCGGTGCAGTGGTTAAGAACCCGTGCCCCGCGGTGCATTTTTAATTTTTCTGGAAAAAAAATAGAAGTTTGACGGTGATGGCAGGGAGGTGAAGAGTTGGTGTTAAAGGAAAAATTTTGCTTACGGGGTCCAAGAATGGGAATGTGAAATGTTAAGTCGTTTTTTTTTCGGAAACAAATATTCGGTTATAATAAACAAGCATAACGCGTTGAGTGATTGCGATTCGGAGCAGGAGGAGGAATCGAAAAAGAAGCGCTGGATTGAGGAATTGTGAATCGTTTTGAATTTTTCTGTGTCGGAGAAATTTGATGTCGCGGTCAAACGATTTATACGTGAATTTTGTATGTTGAAAATGCGTCGCTTTGAAACGAAATAATTTACAAATAATATACAACAAGAATGAAATAGACTACATTAATTTACAAATAATATACAACAAGAATGAAATAGAATACATTAAATTTACAAATAATATACAACAAGAATGAAATAGAATACATTAAATTTACAAATAATATACAACAAGAATGAAATAGAATACATTAAATTTACAAATAATATACAACAAGAATGAAATAGGAAATATTCAGGAATTTGAAATAGGAAATATTGAGGAATTTGAAATAGGAAATATTGAGGAATTTGAAATAATATGAAATATTGAGGAATTTGAAATATTAGTGAACAGGAATTGTTAGGATAGGAAAAAAAAAAATAAATTAGGAGCTCAGGTACTAGGAGATAGAAAAGGGCCAAGTAAAAACAAAAAGGCGGCCGCATTAAAGGAAAATGGGGTGAGTCGTATTTTTTATAATTTTTTATTTATTTGGCTTACATTGTTTTGGTGATGTTTTTTCAGTTTCCTTTTCGTGATGGTTTTTTTTTGTTTTGTTTTTTTTGGTAAAATGCTGATAGGCTAAAGGCCATTTTTTAAATGAACCCGAGCGTCTAGCTCCTTCGCCCCGAACCTCAATAAGGGGCCACGACGCGAAATGTTCTAGAGGACAGTTGTGGCTGAGGTAGGGTGGGCAGAGCAGGGCGCTATTAACACCAGAGCGCCCTGACCAAATCGCGGAGCCGCGCCATCCAACCGCTTCTTGGTCTTTCACGACCAATTGGGAAAATAATCCCAATTTTTTTTGTATTCCCTTGGATAAGTCGGCGCTGATAATTTTTGTTGTATAGGCCAAGGGTTTAATGGTCTGAGTTGGAGCAAGTACCCCCCACACTGCCGTAGCTAGTCCCGGCCGCCAGCAAGAGCGTCGCACCAGCGAAAACTCAGCCACCAATTCGGACGTAGGTGGAATTGGCCCTTCTGTCCCGAACCTTCCTTTTCCTTTCAATTATTTTGACTTTTTTAAGTCAAAATAATTCTTCCAAGGCCTCAAACACAACACATCCATCATTCTAATCTTCTCCCCGCATTATACATCGGTGCTGCATCGGTATTCCTGTGAAACTATTTTCCACTCCCTGTATACATGATAATCCACAAACGAGAATTTGTAGTACAGTCTAAGTTCATATAAACTTAATTCATTCAGTATCGGATCAGTTTCACAAATTTAGTACTACATGGATACCGTTTTAATGGAGAAATTTTATAACAATAATAAAATGTTTTTATAGTGGTTATTGTTATGTACAGAAAAAAAACACTCGCAATGAAACGTACGAGTGTTTTTTTTTTATGAAACTTACGAGTGTTTTTTTTCTGTACATACAAATTGTAAACGAATAAATATATATCTGTCTTAACAAATATGCGTACTACTTAATTACTTAATAAACCTACCAGGTTTTAATATAATAGAAAGGTACGCATCATGTTGTAAAGACTACTCTTTTACCGAGACTTTAAAAGTGATGGTTCGATCACGAACGATTCGGTCGAAATGACCGGGTCAGTACTATCTAATATGACTGAATTAACTCGAGTCTCATGAAATAGAACAAGTCCTTCAATCGGTCAATATAAAAATATATTCTATTGACTTCTCGCATATTGTAAGCGGATGTTGAGAGCCGCACTACGGTCATAGTTCTGATAGTACTGCCAATTCAAACGAATCATGATCGAAGTGTCCAATATGACTGAAATGACCGAAGTTTTTAATTTGCCACTTTAACAAAATGACTCGGTCATACTGAGTTGGCCGGTTTATCCCATCACTACTTTCTAGCGCAGTAAATGTTATTATGAAATTTTTAATCCATTTGAGGTTTAAATTTTTAGCTGCAATACCTTGGTATTGATACAGTGTTGAAAGACAACCAATTTTTAAGAACTCAAAATTGGAAAGAAAATACTATGATATAGGCCCAGATTTGAAATTTTAACTCAATTTTCTTGTAGATATTGTTTTAAGAACTATAATATGTGGAGCTAGACGAACTTGTGTGTAAGAACTTCACCTAGCGTTGGTCCTATCACCCATAGTCTGTATAGAAAAATGATATTTGATGCGGTAAGAGTACTTCAGGTGAGTGAAGTTAATGCCCAATACTCCAAGATGTATGATCATGTAACAACTGAAGACTATCATACCCATTGCATAATATTCGAATGAATACTTTTGTTTCAACGTCACGAATTCCAATACCCATTCAGACCACGTACACTACTGTTTTTACAACAATGCTTCGGCACTTAAAAACAATATTGGCTCAGTAAACTCTGATCCAATTAGGTTTTAGTATTGATAAGGTATTGAAAATAGTTACTGACCCAACTATGATGACATTTGCTCTCTTATAAAACTTTATTTTTTTAAATTTTCAGCATTGTAAGGTCAGTTCCTAAAAATGGGGTCCTTGGCATTTTGTTCGTTTTTTTGTGGTAAGAAACCCTAAACGACATTGATTTGAAAGTAAGATTCGAATATCTAAACCTTTTCAATTATATCAATCAATATTAACACTTCAATGGCAAAAAATAGCAGGGATTGATAAACAGCATGCGTTCCTTATTTTTATTCATTAAAATCCGAAAAGCAAATTTTCTTATGATCTTGGCACTTATTGGAATTAAAAGTTTATTTACTTAAAATTCAATTTTCATTTCACTACGGTGTTCATTATTTGCATTGTTTTCGAACAATTAACGATTATTTTTATGCTTGGAGCAATGCCCAAGCAATTTTCTTCATATTTGTTGTATAAAAAGAAGATTTGCTTCATTAGAGTGCGAATAATTTTACAGAAGGGCGAATTTCTAAATAATTTTCACACTTTTGATAAGTGTAGTGTATGTACATATACTTCAAGGAAAGAATTTCGAATTGAAGGTTGATTTAAAATAATTGTTCGGTACAAGACGCGTGTCGTGCATGAATTGTGAAAGCAATCGCATGTGAAATGCTTCGATTGGTTTTGCTATTCCAACTCTTTTGCAATATATTATTGAACAATTCATGCGGAAAATACCGACTTAACCTGGCACATAATCACTTCCATTGCAGGGCTATCCTATTGAAGGAACAGTAGCATTTCGGGCCATTTTAATGAGTTCTGTCTTTTCTTTGTTTGTATTCTAGATACAAATGAAATTTAGTTTCCTGACAGTTTTCTATATTTCCGGGATTCCACAGTCACGAATTTCACTATAAATGGGGTTTCATATGTTTGTCACATCGTGACATGGGTAACCCGAATATCTCCATGATTTTCGTGCTTAAGCTTTTTTATAAGTTTTTTTTTAAATTCGGTCTTAAATGTGTTATCTCTTTATGTCTTCAGATGTGACCTCAGATTGGGTACGGAGAAATGACCTATGCAGTCGTTCGTTGAGTGAACAAGCACTGATATTTGGTACTGAAAACCAGTAGGTACAAAAACCGATAGCTTTCACAGAAATCATCTATTCCATGAACAGTTCAACAGAGGGTCCAGTTAATTAAATTTATAAACAAATACATATCTTACATGAATAAAAAAAAAATTAACTAAGGTTCTTCTCGCTTAGAAAGTAGTAGTAGTCATTCCTAACTTTTTGGTAAAGGTTGGTTGCGTAGGCAGGTAGGTACAAACCATCGCAGAGTGCCTGTCTTGTTAATAATAATAATAATACTAATAATAATAATTGTAGGTCATAGTGGTCGACGATATTCTACAGCCTTAAGGCTTATCTTTGAACGGCATCAATGGCCTCGTATACACCGGTATTAACTTAGTCCGTATTAAGAATAAAGTCGTATTAAGAAGCGGTGTAAACGTCCGGTATTAAGTTAGTCGAGTTCCGCATGTGGACTAGAACTAGACTAAATTAAATCGATCACAGTTGAAATGGCAATACCAAGCTTCCATGTTCACAGATGGCACCCTTCAATTTGTAGCAGGTATTTGCACCGAAAATGGGACTGGGTGTCGGACTACCAGTTCACTCAGCTGTAAATGAGTACCTGAGTTAAGATCGGGGTAATAGTCACGGACGAGCGTGTGGCTGACCACTTCATCTCCTAGTGTTCCGTTGGTCTCGCAATGAAGTAACTCTAGCATTACTTCAAGGCCTAGACCCGATTTGGGCTGTTGCGCCATTGATTATTATTTGCACCCAATAGTCAGAGAAATCAATATATTTTTATTAATATATTTTTTTTACGGAAATTTAAGTCTATGTGCAATAAACATCATGTTAAAAATCATTGAAACAGCCTGGGTATTTCAGTGCATTTTCCATAGAATTTCATCGATACATGCAATGAAGGGAAACTACGCGTATCCGAGACATTTACCTGCATGTCAACTTCACATATGATGTATAAAGCAAGTGGATTAACTTAGTATGCTCAGGCGGTATAAACGGCAATCGTACTAACTTAATACCGAGAACACTTTAAACCGTATTAACGATTGTGGTATATACGAGGCCATTGTGGTTGCCTTCGAAGATTATTTCGTCTTCTTGGTAAGGGGTAAGTTTCTGGACACCTTGAGCGATTTACCAGTTAAGCTCAAATCCTTGAGTAAGTGGGGTGGTATCTGTGGCCTTAACATTAATGCGGATGAATCCGAGCAAAAACACATAGAAGTTAGACACCCACATCTGGAGATACTATCACGCTCTCACTTAGGGTGAAGTACTTAGAAATCTCTTTTCATTGTAGGTTGAACTGAAAACTCACGATTGAGGACAGGATCAAGGAGACATCGAATGCTTAATAAGCTGGTCACAAAATAGGAGGGAAACCTCTGGAGTCTAAGCCTAAACACCAATGGTAATTAGTTGTGGGGTCTGGGGAAGTAGCATAGGCTGGATCTCGGGACCAAAAGGATTACCATGAGTAGAATTCAAAAAACTTGGATTACTGGTGCTTTACGTACCATAATCCCATTTGATTCAGCGGTAAAATTTGAACTGCTTTACGTCTACTTCAAGCTACTTGGTAATGCAGAAAAGGCAGTGTGTGGAGGTGTTCATAGGTGAAAGTAAATCCATCGAGAATCTGCTTTCTTGATCTGGCCACTGTATCACAATCACACATAATGTGTGATTGATTTCAGATGTGGTTTCACAGAATCGATATTCATCTAGAGATACTTTTCCGAGGAAGGGGATTAAGGAAATTATGTCCTGAAAAATATCCAATTATAACCCGTGCGTATACCAACTTACGGAAAGGAGTTCCGACGCTCTCCTATTTGGGAAAGTCAGAAAGTGAGTTCCAATTATCTTCCTTTTTAAGACTTACCCACTTTAAAAAGCAATCCTTAACACGTTGAATGCCATGGGGGTCACCAGTGACCGGCACAGAAATTTTGACCCTTTAAATAGCATTGTCAAAATTTTTGACAAAAAGTGTGGCACGCAAAGTTTTAATGAAGCCTTCACCTACTCCACAGAATGGTTTCGTGCCAATTATGGATGAGTTGGCTCTCCGCTTAGCTAGCTTGTCAGCCGATTCGTTACGCGGAATAATCTCATGTCCTGGAACCCACATCAGTGTGAGACTGTTATGATGTGCCAGCTCTATAAGAAGAGTTAGACAGTCCCACATAAGCCTAGAGCGGAAACAATAAGATTTCAGCGCTAGCAGTGCTGCTTGGCTGTCAGATAAGATAATAACTGTAGCGCCTTTTGGTTTATTCAGCAGAAGTTTACCTGTGCACATCTCTATGGCGTGAATCTCAGCTTGAGTGTCTGCTTCTCCCATTGCAATCCATATTTTACAATTGGGTCCAGATATGGCCGCTCTAGTTCCACTAAAGGTTTTAGAGCCGTACATATACCAGACTGAAGCACCTTCCCAAATCTAGTAGACCACATTGCCATAATACACGATCTCCCAGAGTCACCATATAAGGTTTCTCAAAATCATAACATGTCCTTCTGATTAAATTTCTGTAGAATTTTAAGGTGACCTACAAGGTCTCCTGTTCTGAATTTGTTGTACTATAATAATCAATGGCGCAACAGCCCAAATCGGGCCTAGGTCTTAGAGTAATGCTAGAGTTACTTCATTACGAGACCAACGGAACATTAGGAGGTAAAGTGGTCAGCTACACGCTCGTCCGTGACTATTACCCCGATCTTAACTCAGGTACTCATTTGCAGCTGAGCTCTAACCACTAAACCACCCAGAATTTATTGTACTGCTGTAGCCTTATGCCCTCTCTCAGAGCCTCCTTTTCTCTAGGTGAAACGGGCTAAGTCTGTCATGGCTTCCATTGCCACAGTGGAACATGATTTAAGTCCCGCAGTAATGCTAAGAACAGCACGCCTCTGAAATTTTTGCAGGGCCTTCTGTGCTGTGATTTGTTCAACCTTTGGCCATCACACCATACCGGCATATGTGATCATTGGTGTTATAATAGAGTTGCAGGTCCAGTATACCATATTTGGACTGAGACCCCAAGTGATACCACATAGCCATAAAAAACAAAGTTACTCGTGAGAAGCTGTTTTTAAGATGTAAGTTCCAATTCAGCCACTTGTTCAAGAATTCCTAAGTATTTGACATCGGAAGAGAATTAAATTGTAGTTTGTTTTACAATCGAGAGTTTTTAAGTTTACCTTCCGTCTTCTAGTGAATACGCACGTAACTAAATCCAGATTTGCAGACGGTATGCCTGAATATATTCTAGAAAATCTGTTGTATCCGTGGTCACAGTGACTTCCCTGGAAATAAAAAAGGAGACAAGGTTGTCAGAAGGAATCGGAGATTAACATAGAGTTGGCTGATGAATCAGTTCTATCTCACAGTAACCGTGTAAACGGGATGATCGACATAGAAGCGCTCTTACCATCTGGGGTGGCTTGGCAAACTCTCGGGCTACCGGCACGCAAGAATGAGGAACTCTACCCTCATATTGTCTGTTGGTTGGAACGCATGAAGACAACTTACGGAGGTCTTAAATGAGCATTGTTTTCTTGGGAGACATGAAGAAAGACTGGGACTACACATGTATTGCTGTGGTGACGACAATGGAAAACCGACACCGGTACATCTAGTGCATGAATGTACTTGGGAAAATTGATCGATATATTAGAACTTGCGGAAATACCTTTGTGGAAAAGTATACTTACTTCATGAGGAAGAGCAATGTTTGGAACCAATGAGTCCGGTTCATACGAGCGGACCATTAACCGGAATGGATCCATAGTGATATCTCAACCTAACCTACTAAAGAAGTAATTCTGGGCTTATGATCTTGAACTTGAACAACGTTCACCCAGCCGCTCGACTATCACAGTTCCATCTAGCCCAGAAGGTCGTCAAACCAATTTGTATTCCAGTCTCCAATTCCAACGATGGCGGAATTGACCCCTTGTTTCCTTATTCTCAAAAGATCGTCCGGAAATTGATTTTTCGAAGTTAAAATAACCTTTGCTTGATTTTCGTTCACAAGCCCACACATACATAATATAGTATAGTATGTATGTCATAAAACCGCAGCGGTAATTTGGAAATAAATAGGAAGACTTACATTTGTCTGAAGTGATTTCTTATATGTTCTTCTGCAATGAGCAGAGGTACTAGACGTTAGAGACGAATTATGTATTGAACCACCGTCTCAGTTGTTGACTTTTGTCTAGTTCTCTTAAATTTGTTGTGAAAATTGTGTGTTTTCCTCCTACATGACCTCTTCGACCTATTGATTTTGATCACACTATACCGAATGCCGCCTTTGATCACATTCGATCCAATGATCTTTCGGTACAATTTCCTGTCTGTTTCATAGAAACTCTTACGTAACATTCGCATAATAACCTAGTGCCCGTAATAAACTTAATCTCGCATTACACCCCGTTATCATAATCTGAATAAAGTCCGATCTATAGATCACCTCTGGATCATGTTAACCTGATTCATGACCTGCCGCTCGCTGCAAGTATGTAATGCATCATAATGACATGTTGGCATGCCGTACCGGTCGGGATAATCAGCCCACTACTGATGCTGCTTTTATGGACCTTAATAAAACATTACACGAAAGTCATGCCGAAAAGAAAAGTGAAAAGTGTCTTCCAGCATATCGCGGCATACCGTATACACATTACCTGCACAGAGTGGAGCTACAAAGTGCACAAAGGTCACACAGTTTGCAGCGTTTTAAAACCAGTAACTATAAGTCGGTAATGCCTGGAAATATTTTCCAATTTTTTTTTTATGGGTTTTTTGTTGGTGTTTTGCTTATGATCAGCATTTATTTATTATTGGTGAAAGTTTTTTCTGATGCTATTAACCATAACGAGATTTTACAATGTACTCGCATAGTTGTGGCGCACATGAAGCTGCTTTTTTCCCACGAAAGTTGAAAATTCTTTTGTTGGGCGGTTTTTAACTGATTTTTCATTATAAGGATTTTATGGTATTAGCAGTGCAAGTCGTTTAGGCAGCATTGTTTGCGTTTTGTTGTAGTATCTGACAATTAATACAAATGTAAGTCAATCGTGGTAATTGCTTGAAGATCATCAACAGTTCAAGCTTAATCTTCCACATTCAACAATATGATCACTTGTTACCCAATAGGACCACAGGCATAATTTTTTTCTTTCAAATATTCGATTTCATGGTTGTAATTGCAATAATAAAGAATTGTTGTTAGTGGCAATGCGAAAAGTATTGCAGATTGGAAATCTTTTTTTGATTCCTACTAATTGCGATGCCTTACAAAGTAGTGGAGACCGGAGCATAGTGGGAAAAAAAGATTTGAATTAACAACCACCTGTAAGAGCAAGATTGCATTCGACATGGAGGAATGCTGCAAAATAGATGGTAAAGCAGATCATAAGGTTTGTATCCTGGGAGGAGGAACCAAAAGAGAAAATTTATATATGTTAGTGAAATGAATGTCAGGATTAATGACTACATAGAAAGTAGGAACATTAACCTAGAAGCGGGAATGAACTGCAGAAAAAGCTGGGTGAGATTTCGTTAAAAGTACGTTCCTAAAAAACACTTTTTTCGAGTACTGCCAGAGTTTGAAGTAGAGCTAAAAAAACCCATCCTATAAATTTTCAAAGTAAATTAAAGTAAAACCACAAGTCAGCGATTCTCCAGGAGATAGTAATATTGTATAATGCAAAAGGAAAAAGATAAAAAAAATGGTTATAAAAACACGTAAATCTTTGAAAACTCGAATTCATTTTAACAATATTCACTGTGGTGTTTTTTTTAAATTAATTAAATAATTTAATAATTTTCAGTATTTCATATCCAGTACCTAAAAATGTGAAGCGGAGAGAACATTGAAGAGAACCAGCATCGCATTTAAATACATACAAACCTTGAACTTTTAAGTTCCAACCACAGATCATTAAGTAATTTTTTTTTTTTTTTTAAAAGAAGATTTAAAAAAAATTAAATGGGTTCAGCTTTTGACATCATCAAATAGTTAATCATCTGAACTGACATCATCAAATACCATTCATCAAATTGCAATAGATTGAACTAAACTACTTATACTATGTTGTAATAAACAACTAAAAAGTGCAATAAAAATACAGTGCTCCCTAGAGGGCAAAGATTCGTATACTATACGTCGAAATCAGTTCGAATAGAAGTTGTATAACTCTTTGAAAACGTGTACTTTGTACGAGCAGTTTACATGGAATATTTACGGTGATTCTACGTATAATATTATCGATGTTTATGCGTAAAATTTGTACGTTCTTTCTACGTAGAGTAATTGCATAACGTCAGGCCTGCATTTCGCACAGGACTAAAAGGATCTGTAGCAAAGAGCTCCCAAATTTTAAGGGGCTCCAAATTTTTACCGAAATTTCGCAGTTTTTGTATCACTCATTGGTATAGGTACCTACACAATTTTTTTCCCTCTTGTAATGTGTGACAATGTGACTTTTGAATTAAAAAAATATGAGTCTGGCAAAGTTTTTGTGTGGTACAAATACAAACATTTTTTTCAAATATTTTGCCGATTAGGAAAGGAATCTATTTCTTCCGTTGCTTCCATTTCTCCCGTTGCTTCCATCTCTCCCATTGCTCCCATTTCTCCCGTTGCTGCTATTTCTCCCGTTGCTCCCGGTGGTTCCATTTCTCCCATTACTTCCATTACTCCCATTACTCCATCCACCATCTTCTATCCATTATCTATCATAATTACTCCCGTTGCTCCCATTCCTTCTGTTACTCCTGTTGCTTCCATTTCTCCCGTTGCTCCCATTTCTCGCGTTGCTGCCCTTTGCTTCCATTTCTCCCGTTACTTCCGTTCCTCCCGTTACTACATCCTCTATCCACCATGCTCCATCTTCTATCCATCATCCACCATCCCTCATCATCCATTCTCCATCTTCCTTCCTCCATCCACTATCCATCATCCATTGTCCATAACTTTACTATTTAGTAATAGGAATGAATAACTACTACACCAAAAACGAACGAACTAACGCTAAATCATATGAAATACACTCAAATGTTGGAATAACTCATGTACCACCAATTGTAAAATGATTTTGTTGACGCAGAAACCTTGGCGGGCGTGTGCTCAATATATCAGCGAAGTTTTATTGTAATCGGATGAATGGTATAGTAAAGCACAGACAAACCATTAGAGCACCAGGTACTAAAATCGTGAAAAAATTTGAAAAATGTTAAAAAAAACTTTTGTTTTTGAACCATCCCGAGACTACTCTACAATTTCCCTGAAAATTTCATCAAAATCGGTTAAGCGTCTTAGGAGTCTATAGGGATCATACATACATACATACATACAGACATCCTCTTTTATATATATGTATATATATAGATAACAATAAAAGAAATCATGACATAATAAAAAAAAAAAAATATTTTTAAAAGCCATAAAAAAGAAAAATCAACAATTCAATGATTCCAGTGATTCGTTGTTAAATTTACTATTTTTTTTATCTTTTCAACATTTTTGTTTGACTCACGGTTAGGCGTTGTTGCTTTGCGAATTTAAGTTTCTAGTAACAAATTGTGAAATAAATGCAAACATTTATGCAAAGAACTTTTGTATGTAAGCTACTTAATGTAATCGGGGAAATTTCCCATGCAAACATATGAATTCACAACTTCAATCAGAAACAACAACTCAATAATCATATAAGTTGTACTGAGACATAAGATTTTCAATCATATTTTTAAGGGAGTTATTCTAAAAAGATTTTCGATTCTCATTCTCTAATGTGAAAATGTTGAAAAGCAATTACATACATATTAGCAAACTGATTAGAATTTTTGGATTTTTTCATTTACTGAAGTGGCTAGTTGTTTTTTGACAGATTTTGTATGGAAGTATTCGAACTAGACTGACCATCCAAATTGAAAACCTCCCATCCAAGCCAAATCTACCTCGAGTTACGTACCGAAATAATTACATATAGTATATACTTTCTTGGTGGGCTTCCAAATCCTTATTGCCCCGGGCCTCATTAACTCTTAAGTACGGTCCAATATTTAAAAACACTTTATGAACAATAAAAATACAATTAATATACAAAATTGACGCTGTTTGCGGATGATACTTTAATAAAACTTAAGTGCAAGAAGTGCAACTTAAAGTGTTCAGTTATTAATGGTCGATTTACCCAGACCAAACATCAATAAACTAAATACTTAAAAAACTAAGTGTATTTTATGCTAATAAAATGCTGAAGACCACACTGGAATAAAAATTAACGTTTATGCTATTAAAAATGTAACTGAAATTAAATGTTTAAATATTTATTAGTAATAATTGACACCAATTTACAAGCAGAAAGTATTTTTTTATGTGATTCCATGTGATAGACATAGTAACATCATACGGTTTTTATTTTTCGATGAAGAACACTACAAGTTTTCTCCGACTGAAAAAGACACTGTTTGGGTAGTTCCCAAGTGATACTAGGTAATTGAGTACAACGACTGAAAAATATGAAGCTTTGAGAGAAATTGAATCGAATATTTATTATGTGAGTGAAGATGTTTAAAATAAAATGCATAATTGCAAAAATTAAAAATAAGTTGCGAAAAGAGTGTCAAGTAAATATTCATATTTTTGACTAAAACAAAGCGGTATTACGTAAGGAGCATGTGATAAGTATGTGCTTATTATTGGAATAAATATATTTATTATACGATAGTGTGTCCAAATCTGAGAAACAACAAACCTAGGTAATTTGGTCCTTCTGGCATTAAATTCAGTGCGGTGACCAGTAGATTTGGCTCAGAACATATGTACAACTTCTTTTTAAAGGCACACATAATTTTCATATAAGTTCGTCCTTTTTGTGTTTACAGATTGAAAGTTCATATAACGAATAATTAGTCTTATTCTGCGAATTTGAAGGGTTTTATACTACGTTGCTTTTCTAATAGCTGCAGTTGAAGGAATTCGAAAAAGCTAATTTGAGTCCTTCTTCGTGTAGCTGCCATACGAAAATCCTGTAAGAATGTCTTTACTCAATTTAGAGAACTCACTATCTTTTAGTTTCGATTAGTAACCAAAAGAGAGTCCTTAAAATTGGATTAAATGTTCATGTTTGAGAGATCCATGAATCTATCATGTGGACAATAGCAGCGGTGCTAGATTTGAAGATTTTTCTTTAATTTGAAGATTTTTAGTGTTTGCTAGAAAGTTGAAACTCGGTACGTATGTATATGTAAATCAACTAGAAAAGTAATTATGATAAAAAAAAATTCGATTATTCATTGGCGTTCGGAAGGGGGGGGCAAAAAAATTATCAGTTAAAATAAAATGCATATATTTTCACGATTTTCGTCATATTTACTAGATCTTTCCAAATATTGAATTCTTTTTTATTCTTCGGTCTCTTCATATGACTACCTAGAAAGTGTTTTCAACATTTTTTGAAATTCGACCCCTAAGAAGGTGTAAAGTGGTTGTATACTTTTTCATAAATTCCACCATATCTCTCAGGTCTGATCAGATATCGAATATCTTTTCACTTCCACGAGCTTCTTAATTAATCAGCTATTTTTAAGTTTTTTTCTTTTTCAACCTCTAGACCTAATTCATATGTTACACTCTATTCTAACCGCTTCCCAAACTTTCTGTTAGTTTTTCTGTCACATAGTAACATACACCGCATCCCCGAATTAAACACGTTCCGAACTTCTGCCTGAAAAATAATAAAGTTACGCCCAGACTGTTGGCAGATTTTTTTTTTTAAGAATAGACTGGGTTGGTGTGCGGGTGGCGAGCAGGGTGTTTGGTCTTCTGTGGCGCAGTGGTTACGCGCACCAATCCGAAAACATTCAACACCGGGTTCGATTCCTACATACAGCCATGGGTTTTATTAAGTGAGTAAGTGAGAAATAATATCTGAAGTAGGAAAATAGTATCTTAGAAGAGTCCTCTACCTCCTCCTAGGCAACAAAAAAGAATTCAGTGTAGGATTTAACTAACAAAAATAACAAATTTTTTTGGGATATTACTAGTATGGTAAGAGTCAGACCTAAGTGTCAGGCCTGATTTTTCATACTGGTTGGGGGTGCATATCGTGAAAAAAATCATAGAACAGTCAGGTTCAAATCAGCTGTGATTTATACAGTAATCGTAAAATATGGCACAGGTATTACTACTAATACCAGATTGTGATAATTTGCTTATTGATTTTGTATGAGAAAATATGACTGCTATAATAATATAGATACTAATGCATATATGTATCAATAAGGTGTGATTCATGAAGGACTCGCAAGCTTTGACGTAGGCATGATTAGTATGGTGAGAGTCTGACCAAAATGTCAGACCTGATATTTCATACTGGTTGGGGGGGGGGCATATCGTTAATGAAATTATGGAACGGTCAGGTATAAATCATAGCTGTGATTGCATTATAAATAATACCTGATTCAGATCTGAATCATGCCTATTTTTCCTACAGGGATGACAACCAAAAAAAAAAAGAAAAGGTCAGTACAGTTCAGTGAAGTAGGCTGAGAACTACAAGATGACGACAAAAAAAACGGTCAGCACATTTAAAAGATAATCACCCGTATTGCGAATGTCGCGGTCACGTCACTTCGATGCCGATTCAAAGTGTCACGTCAATCGAAAAAAGCGATTGTGTAACTCCATCGAAGTGACTCAATGGCATTGCCAAAATTGATATCTATCTATCAGCTGTAAATTGTGAATTTAAGTTCTTTTTCTGACGTTATTTTTCTGCCATATCAAATGCTACATTCAAATTTAAGATGCGGATAATGCTTTTTTCTAAAGTATAAAAGCTATTCATCTTGTTCGGCCCATTTTTGGCTTTCACTTCTGCTTGCATCTCGTGACGGTAGTCCGAAAGAACTTTACAGTGCCGAAAATTGGAGCCATATTTCTTTAATGTGTGTCGATCTACACCGCTTTTAATGACGATTACTTGTTGCGAATCCATCAAAATAAGGAAAGAACAATCTTTTTGTCAAATCTATACTTGCATTTTTGCATCAACGTTAATTTTCTTCAGGCGTCACGGACTCGGAATGTCATCGACGAAAAATGACGATCAAAGTGACAACGGTCGATTACAATCGACATTCACAATCGCCTTTTCATGCGTCGATATCGAATCGGCATCGAAGTGACGCGACGTGACAATCACAATACGGTCGAATAAAAGCAAAAAGAACGTTCAAGGACGTATGAATATTTTTACCACCTCCCTTAAACCACTTTACGGGTCGAAAAAACATTAATATTTTCCCAATACTTTAATTTTTTGTTCCAATTTATTCTCCTTGTATATCTACAGACTACATAAGTTTCAATTTCGGGCTATTTGCCGTTCAAAAGAAGTGGGCTTACTATGTATCGATCTTGGTTTTCGAGCGTTTCAGACTTCTTGAACTTCCACTCCCAAAAAAGTGTGGTCCACCCAATCTACATACCAAATAAAATTGAACTTTAAATCTCGACGCATCTATGAGTTCCGAGCTTTAAAATGCGCCTATGTACTGCGGACGAAGTATTCGCCTGACGGAAAAAAAACTTCAAAACAAAGTAATCTGTACGTAATTTATTTTTGTTAAAAAATTCAGTAACCACTTGTTTAGTTCACATTTCCACAAAAGTTTAGTTGTGTTATTTACCATATTTCGCTTCAAGCACATTGTAACAAAAAAGGAAACACGTATAAATTCATTTAGAAAATAATTATTCTTACGTTTCATAAGAATAATTATTTTCTAAAAGAAATTATACATGTTTCTTTTTTTGTTTTACATTAACTTTAACGTTTACGCCTACTAGACTTGCGTCTTTGACTAGGAGACTTCCGTCTTTGACTAGAAGACTTGCGTCTTCGACTTCGAGATCTTTTTCGACTGCCCGATCGACTGCGCGATCGACGTCGGCGAGTAGTTCGCTCCTCCGGATCGTCATCACTTGCGCCATCATTTATTTCGAGTCCGTATTTAGCGCCACGTTTCACCAGAAACCCATACTCAACGCCTTTATCCAAAACTTTCTTTACTGGTTCCTTAATTTCGCCCGGTTGTACCTAGAAATCGTTTGAATCAATAAATTTCACTTCAGATTCAGATTAGAAATATGTAGCCATATCAGATACAAAACCGAATTAAATAAGAATAAATTAGAACAACTTACTTCTTGCGTTTCAGCGACAAACTTTACAATATTCGCTATTGTCGCTGGCTCATTTAGTTCTCGGAGAGCTTGCATAACAATCTCTCCGTTTTTCTGCCGAATCGATTTGGTGTCGTACTCGTTTGCCATGTTATAAATATATTTTATATGTAATCAATTTTGGAAAAAAAAATATACGAAAATTTTATAGAATTTGTTTCGACCTAGAAAATAAACGTTTCGTCTTAGCTACTGAACATTCACGAAAATGACAAAAAATTCTCAACGCCAATTACGATGAGTATAAAATCTACGCAATCTAATCGAGTTATTTTCCAGTATTTTACTTACAAGTGTCACACGCTCATTTTGAAAATTTTCATATATATGAGTTGTCTATTTTGAAAGTGGAATAAAGTCCACTGGACAAAAAACAAGTTTAATTTTTAATTATTGTCAATTTTAATATAGTCAATACCATAAAAATATGGACTTATGTTCACTTTTGCTTTCATTTCTTAAATATATTATTTTTGAAATTGCTATAAGTCCGTTTGGACCTAAAAAAAACGTTTATTTTCTTCGACTATTTTAATAATTATTATTGCATAATAAAGTTTAACAGGTTTGTAGTGTTAATACATCACTCGAATTATGTATAATAAAGTGTACCAATATTCTTAAATTATTTCAAACGTAAAACTTTAAATATTTAAATGTATGAAAAAATGGACTGATACCACTTTCAAATACAACGGCTCATATGTTATAGAATTCGAAAATCGAAGGGACACATATTTTTTTATCGGCATTCGCGAGTATTTAAAGGGTGAAATACCCCCCCCCCCCCAAAGTTGGCCGAAATATCGACCGTACATTCGATTTTCGTGGAAACACTTGATTGATTTCAATGATACTTGGTAAGAATATACATATATCGTGTCAGCACGATTAAAAAAATAAATAGTCTGACAAGAGTGCACCCCCATTAAGATGTAATCCACCCTTAATTTTTGTACAATTATTCGTTTAGAAAACAAGTGGACGTTAATGCTTACATAAAAATAATATTTACCTGTTTTTTTTTTCAAATTTTCTTATAATATATTTTATTTAAGGGGGTTGCTCACTTGGAAACGAAAAAAAAAAACAATTTTTTTATTATTTTATTATTTTTCTACATTAAATTCTTCGCAAAATACAACAAACCGGAAATTTTTCAGATAAGTATAAATGCCCAAACATTTTCTTCAAAGTGTATACTTTTTCACGAATTCTGCCATATCCCCTAGGTCTAATTAGATACCGAATATCTTTTCACTTTCACGGGCTTGCTTAATAATCGCCTACAACTCGTTCATAATTTTTTTTTTTCAGTTCCTAAGAGGATAGAAAAGGGTTAAGCAAGTTTTTACGAATTCCGTAATTTCTTGTACATAGAAGTGATAAGAAATTGAATTGACTTTTATTTTCTTGTATTGTCCTCGTATGTATCTCATATGGGATTGCATATCTGATGATATTGAATTCATTTGTACTTCCTTAGGTTTCCTATATAAGTGGCAAAAAGTTAATATCAGTATTTTTAGATATTTATGCTTTTCAAAGTTTCGACATATTTATATTTATTCTACACCGCATCTTCCCATTAAACGAGTCGGGACTTCTACCCAAAAAAAAAAAAATAAAGTTACACCCAGACTGTTGATGTTTTTTTTGTTAGTTCGAAATGAGCAAGTTTTCTGTATCGTTATAACAAAACAAGTGCAGTATATACATGGAAGAATGGTGCACGTTTTCACCATCCATTATCCGAAAACATCTCAAAGTACCCAAAGTTTGCTAAGAAAGCTATTAAAGAACCCAGGGATCAAACAATATTTTAAAAGAGGTACCAAGATAAAATGTTATTTAATATCTTATTATTTAATGTTCATTTTAAATTTATATCAAAATAATTCGACATCCATGAAAATAACCCGACAAGACGCTTAAATGAAAAACTCAAATTGTTTTGCTCACGCAAAAATTTTATTAAAATTTTTCGAAGTTCAAAGTCAAATTCAAAGTCAAGTTCAAAATAAAGATTGCTAAGATTGTTGATCTCACGCCCAAATATAAAGGTAAAACGGAAAAGGTGTGTTCAGATCTCTTGAAATTTATTATGTCTTTTAAATGCCTGGTCTCCTTCAATGACCTGTATCTCGATTTTTTGTACTTGTTAACATACCAAATGAAATTAAAATATTAGCCGAGGATCACACGCGATAAGATACCAAAGCTATTGATTTTTTATCTGACCTTTAGAGGTTGGGCAGGTAACTTTATATTACCACTATATGATCTTGATAGCTCCGTTTCGATACCATAACTCACTTGATCCGAATCTTATGGATTGTTGAACTGAAATTTTTGCAAATCAATTATCCTGGAGAAATCTATAATACCTTACGTCTTGCTTCTAGTTTTAGTTTCAGCTTTAGGAAGGGGCACCACCCTGAGCCGCAGCGCACACTAGAGATATATACTGGAGATGACAAGCAGCGACTGAGTTGAAGGCGGACTTCGTCGCATTCAGTTGCACGAAAAACAACAACAAATTGACATTAGGTTCCTGTTTTGTCTCACTCACTCACACGCTAAAACAAGAACAATTTGATATAACGAACCTGTTTTGTCTCAGTTTTCAGTTCACGTAAGTTAGACTACTGTCGCATTCCTGAACTATCACGTGTATACAGCAGACTATCGGACAGTCAAACTATCGTTCTGTATTCTCACGATAGTATTATCACTAAAAACTATCACCGTTCCCACTTCACCAGGACCGTGCGCAGGATTGTATGAAGGGGGGGGGGGGGGGGGGTTGCAAGTTCCCACCATACTGAATGTGATGACCAGAAAGAAAAAGGTCCTCACTTCCTAATGAAAATAGGCCCTCCCCCCGATTGCACGGACCTGCACCTCACAATTCATATATGGCAGCTATTTTCTTATATGCTAAATCTAAGCTCTTAAGCCTATTACTGTGCTCCGAGCGAAACGAAACGAACTGTCAAAGTTCATATAAAAAAAATGAAATTTTCGTTGACATTTCACCGACGAAATATTTCGTTCGTTTTGCAGTACTGTGTTCGTGGACGGAATGGACATTTGCCGTAGTCACTAATAGATGGCGCTCGTGGCGATTTCGTTTCGTTTTTAATGGTACGGGAGGCTTTTTGGCAAGCGAAATATTTGACAACTCAAAATTTTCAATAGTTCGCTGTCAATTCAGTGAGTTTGTGCTCGGGAAATTTTGTGTGAGCAATATTTTGTTGTGTTATGTGCCGGAATAGTAATTACTTGACAATATTTTAATATTTTCAAATTTCGCGCGCTTTTTTATCAACGACACCTAGCAGCGAAGTGTGTAGAATATTTCACTCCACTTCGAAGGTGACTTTTTCGTTCGTGTTCGTTTCGCTGAACACAGTACTAAGCTTTAGAATGAAATAAACTTGTTTGAGATTGAGCCATTTGATTTCCCCAAAAAAAAAATGTCTTGTCATGGAAAAGAGTCAAACATTTTTTAGTCCGTCGAGACGGATTTGAACAGAAAATTTATAATAAATCTGAACAGCAAATGGTTAAGTCATAGTTGGTTTGAAAAAGTTAGCTTTTATTCATTTTAATTTGTAAAATTTTTCGATTAGGTGGAATCTAAATGGGGTAGTACCCCTTCTTGTCCCCCTAATCCTTGGTTTTAGTAGTAATAATTCGTGTTCTGATGTTTAAGAGGAATTATCCTGAAATAAAATAAAATGAATGGAAGTAAAACCAAAAATATACTCTGACATACCATACGTTATCATCATAAAATATTGGCACAGTGGGAGTATTAAGTTAACATATTGGAGGTAATTCAAGAAAAAATAAAGAAGAAAAAAAACGTCTCAGCAACCAGACTAAGTAGAAACTTTGAATTAATAAAAAATCATGTTAAATTTAAAAGCTACAGTAAAAAGTTAAACACGTTATCCAAACTAGTTTGAGCTATACCAGCCCAAGACCTTTAACTAGATTTTAAAAATTTTAGTTTGTCCCAGATGTAACCAGTTCCCCATTTTTATTCAAGACTCCTTATGGAAAAAAAATACACAGTATCGAGACAAATGCTCGCCGAACTCTTGTAGACAAATCTACGAATATCGCGATAAAAAAAATTCCCTAGAATCAGCTTCATCTGTCGGATACTAGTTTTAAGTTCTTAATAAGTTATGCATTGTTTTATCAAAATTTGACTTTCAATTCAATTTATACTTGAAATATTCAGTACGTTTAATTTTTTCAAGTAAAAGTACTCATTTCAAGCACTTTTACATGGAATTAAAAGTAAAAGTAAATTATTCATGTACTTTTCAACTGAACCGTACAATTTACTTGAAAATTGATGCAACATTTAGTGTAAAATAACCTATATTTATATATGAATTGAAAATTCGGTTACGCGTGCCAAGCCTACGCAGTAAAACCAGAAAACCAGCCAAGTGTTTTATCAAGAGTAAGTATGCAAGAAATAATATAAGAAGCAGAAATATTATAAGTATATCTTAAAGAGTGTTAATTATACACTTTTTTTAAGAGTTTGAGTTCAAGAGAATATCCAGTGAACTTTCTGCGTTTGAAGTTGAAATTTACTGACCGAAAATTTAAAATTAAATTCAAATCGACTATTGCATCCCAATGTAAATTTACTTGAAAAGGTGAGACATATTTGCCTACTAACCAAAAAATTTAAAGTTCAATGAATTTTTACTGTGTAGATAATGGGCGATGTTCATATCAATTGAGTATTAATTAATATCGCTTTCATATAAATAAGCTTATTCATATCACTCAAAATAATATTTTGAAACTGGTTTTGTTTATTAAAACCAAAAAACAAATGAAATCGCTAACACACAATCACAAATGAAAGTTTGGTTCCATTAGAACTGTCATCTTTTACATACATACAACCATCTTTTACAGTGAAATGCTAATAGTAGCGTAATATTTAAAGGTTGGGCTTTTTTTCTTCTCAATACCAAAGTTTAACATATATGTGAGTCACTGTCAGTCACTGCTCGCCATTTCCACTCCATATATCTCCATGGGGTGCACTCACTCACAAACATGAATTTTAATCTGCTGTAATAGCGTCGCATCGCTTCACACGCGCGCGTCGCTTTCACTATATAATTCCTTGTTAAAGTCGCAGTATTCCATCAGAAGTATTTCTTATTGCGACGTAACTGCCGTGTTTTTATATTAAATAATTTCCAATTTGAGTTCAACAATTACATTTTTTTTTTATTTGTTGAAGAATATTTTTTTCCAGCTTGCAAATTTAATTGAACCATTGGCAAAACTGTACTACAAAATATATTAAGCAATTCCGAACTTAATTCAAGATGGTTTTTTTTTGGAAAGCTTTCAAAATTTATCTATCTTTCTAAATTGAGTTACTGGGTAATTAATGACAAATATCATTATCGGATCGAATAAAACTAATTTTGTGTGCTGTCAAGATTTTTTTTTAACGTGTTTTGTAAGACCTGGTCTTTACACTAAGGTTACACAGGTCGATTAGTTTCACCTACCAACTTGGTAACATACGGTCAACATACCTATGCCGTTTATTAAACATTACGAACCCTACAAGGTTAACGATTTTCTTTTCTATCAATTAGGAAAATATTGCTTTTTCATAATTTCATCAAATTAAACAACTTAGATGAAAAAACTTTTAATTGTATTTTCAATTACGTAGAAAGTGAAGTTTTCCATTGACTGTAATTGTTAATAACTATTACTTTGCAGTAAGTGTACGCAAAATGAAGTAGATTTTAACTTATCATAAATTATAATTTTACAATTTTCATTTAAGTACTCTTGGCCGCGTAATACCAGTAATCGATTTTCGTAATAATTTTCAATTTATTATAATTACAGTGAATTAAACAAAAAAAAATCAATTTTGTAAAGGTCATGAAGAAAAACATCCGGACTCTTGAATTTGTTTTGTTTCTGCGGAGGTATTATGAAATTATTAAACTCTACATGTCCGTCTAAGTGGTAACTTTTCTCAAGGAGATATTTAATTTAAATTTTGTCATGTCCTAAGATTAATGAAGAGTGGCAACGTTAAAAAGGCTTTTTTCTCTAAGAAGATGTTCCCGATATAAGCGACGAGTAGGTTTAATGCAAATGAGGGCATTATACGAGTACGAGTAGCACTCGAGCTGAAGTGAAAGCTGAATTGCGAAACAGATAAAAATTTAAATAAATTCCCTTGTGCATCATCTGCTTTAGCAATTAAAGAAGAAACGCTAATGTTCGATTTTTAAAACAATACTCATCCGATTTCGAATCTTCTAAGTACTTAATTTTCGCATTAGTTTCCTCGACTTGTTCTTTTTTCGCGAACAGAAAGTCACTGAATTTTAAGTACACGATATTCAGGTAACTTTGTTGTGGACAAATTAGTCGACAGCAAGTGGACAAACGTAAGCACTTGCTGCTATTCATGTCATAAGTCACGACATTCTCAGAAGTAGTACCTATTAGATGACTTAAGATAGTAAAAAAAGAAAAGAAATTTGAAGCAAAAAAAAAGGAAGATGAATAGGATTTTTTACGATATTCATTCCAAATTGGTTCACAAACGTTGGTTCCGGCATTGAGCGTCTTTTTGAGAAAACTGAAGAGGTGTTACGCCTTACTGAGATACACCTTATACCTCACTTAATCAATCGTCAACGAGACGCATTTCCGGTACAGTTTTGTGTTCATAGAAATTGTTCCATGGTGGCTATATGCAAGAAAATTGGTTCATGTTAAAAATTTTGTATTTATTAAGGGACATTAAGAGAACGAATCAGTTCAGACGACAGAAAAAAATACGTTGGTTGGTTTTGACACCCTACTAGCAAACTACCTCCCATTAGGCCTTACCTTACCTTCCATAAGGTCTTCCGCAAACTACCTAACTAAGGCCCTATGGAAGATAAGGTAGGCCTTATGGAAGGTAGTTTGCTAGTAGAGCAGTACTCTAATTATGATTCAAGATTTAGAGATTGAACCAAATGTTGTACACTTTTAATAAACTAATTACAATAATAACAAAAGGGTGGAACCAATTTAACCCACATGTACCCTCACTCACGTACATATTGTTATTCCTTTGAAGAAACGACGGCTATAATCGCATTCGCATTCAGAAAAACCAACAACAACTCCTCAGTTTCCCATGAGAAATAAAGCCTCCACCAATTTCCAACTGGAATCTAGAGAAAACTCTGCTCACTTCTCGAACTTTCCTCTCTCGCATGTTCTTCATACTTCCCAAAAATTCTACACACACAAGTGAATGTGCTGGAAATCTTTTGACACACGCAGTATATAACGCCGCAGAGCTTGTAAATGGGATTAGTTTTTCTACTACGAGGGCTAGGTGACGGTCAGTTCCACGCGAAGTGTATGTAAAATGATTTTTTATTGGTAACAGCAATCAAGTATAGTAAATGGGTTCATGAAGCGTTGTCAATTATGTGATATTTAAATGCAATTAACAAATCAACAAGGTCTTGTTATCACTAATGATTTGATATCGAACTGTGTTTAACTTGAAATCCAGACAAACCCCTATGGTATGTACGGTATGGTATATGGGGTGGTCATACTGCTTGGCGAAGTAGCACCAGCGTCGACCAGTGATAGCCAACGCATACAAAAGGACTGTCCATATGTTGGTGCTTGTACGCATTTGCTTTGGTTGGGCCAACATGTATTTGAGGCATTCTCTTATCGATATCACCGAGGTCATCGAGGAAATAAGCGCCGAGGTTTCGTCTTATCGTTCCCGATATAGGGACGGACAAAATGGAAGATTGACTCCTACACTTCTGGATCACCGCAGCTACGACAGAGATCATTTGCATCGGCGCCCAGTCGTCTAGCGTGTCTACCAATCAGATAGTGCCCTGGGAGCACTCCGATTAGTGTGCTAGCATCCTTTCTGCTCAGGCTCAGGATAAACTTGCTTTTCTCTTGATCATAGAGGCCAAAGAGTTCTTGATATTGAGCATGTAGCTAGGTTTGACCATCTATTGCCTGCCATCTGCAAGCATAGTGAGTCGATAGACTGATTTATGGATCCGATGGGAATAGCAATGTGCTCGTCCATCACTAGTAAACTTAGGTTGGAGCCTGTTTGATTGAGTTCATCAGCTTGCTCATTCCCTGGATTCCACAGTGGTCTGGCACCCAGCAGAGGGTAATTTTGAGCCGTGTGCCGATAGTGTTAAGAATACTACGACATTGTCTAACTAGTTTAGATAGACAAACTCCTAGCTCGTAACAGAATAACTTTGATTTTTTTCCCTTCTGTTGAAACTTTTATTTTAAACTACTCCACTGTGTCATGCTATCATCCCTCCCAACTTTATTACTTTTTGGAAACGTCGGATTACTGGGATCCCAAGATTTCTAAATTATTATTCACTTCCCTGGGCTTTTGACCGGGCTTATCCCAGCCAGCTTAGAAGATATTTGTTAAATCTGTAGTTGATTTCAGATTTATCCCTAATGCTATGTACAGACTATGAGATTGACGCGTTTAAATTGTGTTAAATGCGCTGAAAACACTTGCCGAAGGCGATTACGAAAACACGTAGCTACGACGTGTTGAACCGAAAACATGCACTGCGACACTCGCGGAAATCGAAGTAAACTTTGAAAGAAACTTTGAAAAAAACTTTGTAATGCGATAAAAATTCAATTTTGTGCTTGTGCAACGACTGCATTAGCTAATAAATTCACTTTTTATTACTGCTATGCAAACACATTTGTGTTAAACAATTTACACACCATAAATTTGATAATGAAACACAGCTGAATATCTACTTGTCAGAAAAACTTACGTCAACCTGTCAGGTATCAAAATAAACCCAGTTGCCTAGTGTGAACACTACTTTTCTGAGACGTTAAATTTGCCTTCTTAAATGTGTTTAAAACGCATAGTCTGAACATAGCATAAGAATGTTAAATCAACTGCTTCCTTTCTGGATTAAGTTCATATAACATTACTTGCGCACCATCTGTTGCGTGGTTTACCATCTCCATACTAGCAATCAGAACCCTCTGTCGCTGTGAGATATGAAAACAGATGATTTCAAAATGTCTCGAAAAGCCAAAATCTCAAAAAACCTTCTATTTTAAGTGAAAATAACTTTAACCTTAAACAAACATTTTTATTATCATTATTAATAATAAAATAAGGCGAATAGATCAGAAATGGCCTTGATAGATATAAAATTTTATAATAAATAAAAATAATCCAGTTTTGAGCAGGTTTTTATTTTATTAGAACTAAATGCCGTAGCACTTAATAAAAATGTTCCAGCACATTATAAATATTATTCTGGCTTATATTTTCCGAATTTATCGCTTTAATCAGTTTTGAAAGTCATAAGGAAGCACACGAATTTGAAATTATACTTATTCTTAAATCCAAACAAAGTTTGTTTTATTTGTTATAAATAAGAATTGAATCATTTGGATATTTTTGTGCAGTTTTGCATCAAGGCAAGCAGATCTCCTTGTGGTTCGAAAGATAACATATGGTAAATATCAAGTTGATTGAGTAGGATGCAATTTAGGTGTGAACTCATATCTAAGGAATCTGGATAAAATAGAACATTGTTCACACTCTTGACTTTTAAGAGAGCAAACTAATTAGCAATAGTAGCTAACCGTTTTAGGACTATATCAGCTAATGGGCCTACTCTTCTACACCGAGAGGTTTACCGATAAACGCCATTGACCAAATGTACGCACTATCGGATGTACTAGAACCAGAATGATGTCGCCTTTTAGGATCTGCACAGTCACGTGACTTAATTTTAATCCAAGCTATTGATTTCATCGATAATATAATAACTTCGGATTACCTGCTTTGTCATATATTAACTATTTCTGAAATTTTATTTAGATAGTAGCAACCTTTAAAATCTGATTTTTTGCCTTGAAGAATTCAAGTCATAGGACCACCAGCATAACAAATTCTGAGTACTGATTTTTCGATTGAAGTAATATTTAGTAAATATAAACTCTATTTTATGAACTGAAGTCATGCTTTTGCGAAACAATATTAATATTAAGTAGCGATTCATTAGTTCCTGAACTAATATTGTACTTAGTTTTGATAAAACATTTCAGTTGTACTAAAACTGTATCAGCACTAAGGTTTCCACTATCACAATGGAGGACCCATTGGCGGTCTATGTGTCTGGGTACTCTATGCAGCCACCCACCTAACCTAACCTAATCTAACCTAACCTAACCTAACCTAACTTAACCTAACCTAATCTAAAGTTCCCAGATTGGGCTATTTCCGGCGATTTGGGCTATTTAATTGTTCAATTTGCGGGTTAAAATTTCAATTTTCAATTTTGGGGTATTCGACCATCGCAAATTATTTTGTTAATTTACAACAGATACGATTTACGAAGAAAAAATCAAAATAGAAAAAACTTAATTTCAGTCGTCTATTATGTTAAATTTGCTAGTGTTAACGGCTCAAATACAAAGTTTGCAAGCTACGTATTATCACAAACCCTCACATTACACACGATATCTATCTGGTATTTGCAAACTAAAATTAATTTAGAATTGGTTCACGATTTGTGAACTTTCAACAATTGATCTACTTTTATAGATAATAGATTTTCCAATTTTGATCACTGCCCTAGAGTTAATTTATATTTTGCATAATTTATTAATAATAATGTTTGATGGATTGGTAAGCAACAGACACGTCTTGCAAAAATTGTAGTCTCTCCATGGTTATTGTTACATGTGTACTCTGTCAACCCGAACAACTCATATATTATTATTGTTAAAGTTTCCTTTTAAAAAAACCGTGCAATATTGCAGAGAGCTCTACGTACTTCATGCATGTTCTAAACACTTCTCGCATGTAATGCTGATTTTCCATCAAACGGACAAAACAAAAACTCGTGTCGGAAAAAACATTTCTTTGAGATTTTTCATTGTAGACCAATTTTTTTCGACACGTGTTTTTGTTTTGTCCGTTTGGTGGAAAACCGGCATTATAAATACTTCGTCCGCGTTGCACACAAACAACCGAATATGCTGGAAATTTCTCGACTGAACACATGCAGTTTATACACGTCGTAAAGCCGAGGGATTAGATAGTGAAGCAATGGTTTGAGTGAAAGTGTATTTTCAAAGTGATTAACGATAAAAGCGATCAACTAGTAAATGAAATCGAATTTTGTTCTGCTTGTCACTGAAGTACCTAACGCTCTTGGTGGTCATGGGAAGGAAATTGAATTTCATACCTAAATGTATATGTTTAGACAAAATAATAACAAAAAAATTCGTTGAAATCTCAAACCATTTTTGTTTTATTTAAAAAAAAAGTTGGAGCGTTCTTATTGAAAGACCCTGTATATGGATTTCAGCTAAGTTTATACGTCGCAAATATTAAAATTGGTTTCGATATCGCTATAAAGAATACACCAGCTGTAAGGGTGTTTTGGATAGTAGGCATGATACACCCTCTGACGAGTTAATGCCATCCGATGACGAAACAGCAACTTCGGACCTAGTCCAACACAATCTTATAAACTGGCCTATCCAGCGAAGGTTTTCAACTATCTTGTCCTCAAGGACAGCGATAAATCTATTATAGTATATGGACGAAAGAAACTCCACTGGCGCCGGAAAACAAAAAAAAATTTTTACTGATAATACTGTTCGGAAAAAATTTGTCTCTGTAGTTCGGAACGAATACCTATCTAGAATCGAAATTTTAACATTTACGGCATATTCAGTACTGCAAATTCAAAACCACCAGTACTGACGACCTTCTTTATGATGTTGAAATTATAACAAATGTAAGATAAAGGCTCCAATGCAGTTGTACCAGTTCAGAACACGTTAATATTCCTTCCCAATTAAGAAGTTAAAATAAATAACTGATGTTTAGTAGCATTGTTTGGTAACATTATTATTTTCAGGAAATCTATTAAAGTACGAGTGTAATATTCTGATTTAACTATGGATTCTAAAGAATGGCCGAACTGTGTGAAGCACGTGTATTAACATTTCTCTAAAATAATAAGCTTCAGAGCAGAACAGTTTTGTTGCATTGATACGACAACTTAATCTGCTTTCTTGTTGTGTTGTCTAGTGACTATTTACTCACTTTCAACTGTTACAGTAATTTATAATACCAAAAAAAAAAATACAAAAATCGTTTAATGTAACTATGTAGATATTTTATTTTATTATTATTATATTATTATGAACTAGATTAAATTTTAATATTCTCGGTATTTTTGTTTAAAATTAGAATGAGTCTTATCCCGTTTCTTGACAAATTCTTGAAATCAGTACTGTACCTGTACCCACTACATAAGTATTGAAGGTAAACATTGACCCATTACGAGTATCTACTGAATTGACACAGAATCGCTGGATAGTCTTCGGGTTTGAGTGTTTCCTTCATACTGGTGCGGTTTTGAGTATAAATACTGGTAGGAGTAATATAAAACAATATATGTATTTGTGAACATATGTACACTGCTATATGAGCCGTTTATTTTGAAAGTGGAATAAGTCCATTACGTTTTTAAATCGACATGCTTAACGGTTTACGTTTTAACAATGTCACAATGTCACAAAAAATATTTTTATCAAAATGGACTTATTCCACTTTCAAATACAACGGCTCATATATAAACCAATATTAAAAGAATTACCACTATTGAAAACCACTTTATAAAGCACTTAAAACCCCGATTTTTCTTTATTTGTTATCTGCCAGAAAGTTTAATTAGTACTGGATCCTGATATCGTTTATAGCCACTCACTAAGAACTCAAAATGAACTTCAATAAATTAATATAGTAGGTAGGTACATATACAGTACTGAATCTGTAATACTGAAGTAGTTCTTATTTTCAGTACTGGACATACATACATATTAAATTTACCTGAATTTAGTTAGTACTAGAAATGTTCCGTTGGAGATATGCATGTTTCAGTACTACGAAGGAAATACTGCCAGAGTACGGGTAGAGTACCTACCGATGCGCTATACGGGCACCCTTTGTCTTACACGGGTTAGTCAAGATCAGTATGGGAATGGATAAGTAATGGTAGGCTCAAAGATTAAGGCTTAGAAAATTCTTCAGGAGATTATACGGAGAAATTATGATAGATTATAATTAGTTTGTTCAATGATTTAGAACTTATAACTTATATTAAGAAAAATTAATTTTAACAAAATTTAGTATAAAATTAACTGTTTTGTTTCTTTTAATTTCAGCTACCAACTCTCTGCACAATTCTCCTGATATCTTTCGTATCAGCCGAAGAAAAGTCATCGGAAACTAACGAAATAATCCCAACGGAATCCGTTCAAGATAACCCGACACACCTTAGACGTATTGTAGTACCGGTTGATTCAGTCGATAATCTTGAGGTGCCACCGGACGACGATCAGCCCGTAACCACTACCGAAAGTGCAACCACCAAGGATGAGATTCTCGAAGAGAGTACCGTCCGTGACAAAATGTCCGTGCACTTTTACTCGGCCAATGTCGATTCTGAAGCGAACAAAAGTAGCGACAATGAACTCTTGCAGTATTTACTCGAAAAAGTTGGCAATCCGGCGAATAATGAAAGTCAAGTAATCATTCAGTACACACCGACGAAGAAGCCAAGAAAAGCCGAAAGTGCCGATAGTGAAACGAAATCCTCTGATGAAACTCCGATAGTATCTACTAGTGAAGATGCAACTGAATCCAAGTCGAAATCGAAATCGAAAACTAAGGACACCGAAGAAACAGCAGTTCCTAAGCCCGACGAACCCACAACAACGAAGAAGCCGGCACCGACTCACAACGAAGATGGCGAAAATATCGAAGTCGTCGACAAAGAAGATATTAGAATTTTCGAAGCGCCGTTGGTAAGTGCATTTACAGTCCACCAAGATGGCGTCGGTGTACCAAAAAAAGTCGTACCCTTGATTCCGCCGATTGTACCAACCCCAATCCCGGTTATCGCATTATCGTCCATCAACTACCCACCACTATCCCAATCCGAAATTAGTAGCCAGCAGACACCAGCTGTAGTACCAACTGAAGCAGCGCTTATTCAAAACCGCGCTTCGTCCTTCCAACTACCACTGCCTTCATTTCTACGACCCGAAGCACTTCAACGACACCAAGAAGAGCAACGTTTGGCGTTCCAATCACAGAATACCATACCGACACTGAATCAACAGTTACTTCCTCCCGTTTCGGATGTTCACCAACCCCTCAACAACTATCCCATTCAACAATCCGAACAACTCATATCCAGCTTTCCCAGCATTGTCCCACAAGCAACAATTCAAAACACCCAACAGATCAACATCAATCAACTTTTGTTGGATCGACAGAAGCTCCTCGAGGAACAGATTCTTGCCCTGCAGAGTCAAGCACGTCAACAACAGCAGCAAATCCTTATTCAGCAACAACTGCTCCAGGAGAATCGGCGCAAACGATATGAGAGTCATAGCGCCCAGGCAAACCAGCTTATTTCGAATTTCAATATCAACAAAAGCAACAAGCTATCAAACGAAATACCGAATGTAACATTTAAGCCACTACTCGAAATTGTTCCGAGCGTGACCCAAGCGCCACGCTATGAGATTTCCAGTCAACAACACTTACCTGTTCGCGAACCAGTCAATTTCCTGTCGAATTCGGTTCCATTGGTTCAACAACAGCCAAAAGCAACCGGAATTCAAATTCAAGCCTCAAATCAATTCAGTTACATTCAACCACAACACCAACAAACTTTCAATACACCATTGGAACTTTCACCAATTCAACAACTACCACAACGTCACTTCCAAGTATTCAAATCAGCAGAGCTACAACAACAGCAGCAGCAACAACAACAACAGCAGCAACAACAGCAACAACAATTACTTCAACAACATCAACATTTACTTCATCAACAACAGCTAGTTCTTCAACAACAGCAGCAACAGTTTCAACAGCCCCGTACAAGAATTTTCCGTCACGAACTACAAACCGGAAATTTCGGCACAAACAACATTCTAGCTTCCGGACAGCAAAAGTACATCCAGCAACCGTTCATAGCGCAGACTCCAACCACTGACTCCCAACTTCAGTCGCTTCTCTACCGATCAGGTATATCCAGTACAAAATCAAATGACGAATTGAATATAATAACTAAAGTTTTAGCTTTGAATCACGGCCTTAACCCACACACACAACAGAACTTGCAAGTCCCCTGGCCATTCGGATCCTTCTAAACGAGCACAAACATAACCGTAACTCTTCTGAGCACACACTGAACTGATTTGATGCCTCAACAAAAACTCTCTCTCACTCTTTCGCCTGTATTTAAACAGAATAGACGCATTCCTAGTAGAGCGTCGTATTCGAATTATTCGAAATTCGAAACAACGATTCGCTCTTCATTACGATACACAGAACAAATCATAACGGTGTTAATCTCATCACAGTCGATACCAGCACCTATTTTTGCACCAGCACAGGACATGCAAAAACCCAAGGCTTCGCACAAATCGAAGAGAAACGTGTTCTAGCGGTTTTCTTCAAATCAACAACCGTTCCATATAGCACTGTATACTTATCCTTCATCTTGCTTTCAAATCAAACTTTCATCCTGCGTCATTCCCTGAAAAAAAGCCATCTTACAACGGCGAAAAGCTTAAGGCCTTCTTAAAGTGGTTTTAGTCTGAGATGAAAATTTATCCAATCCGGAAACCAAATTGCTTTAAAAATACCCGATTGTAAGATGACTAATTTTTTAAGAATATCCATTTATTTTAAATTTTGCATTTATTAAAAAAATATAATTAATAATAATTAAATTCCATAAAGAAAGGGAGTAGTTTAAGAAAAAAAAACAATAAATACGTTTGTATCTAAGAAATTTTCTTGAGTTATGTAAATTGTCCGAGCACTGGAACATCTGAAAATTTTAAATTTATCTCATCAAAAATCAACACATTTATCACATCATTTCAAACATTAGCAAACCTTATGCAAATTCACACAATTAAAAGCAATCACAGCTAATAATTTAAAAATGACATGGCACATTTGTGCGGCGTATTCGATTAGGTAAAAGCTTTGTAACATGATCGGGATCTTAACGCTTTTAACGTAAACTAAATTAAAATTTAATTTGCATAAATTAAAAACATCTTGCAGATAAATTTTTGCACAATGAAAAAGATCTACGATCAAAAAAGAAATCATCAATAAAAACGGTTAATATAATAAAATGTTATAAACATAACAAAGCGAAGTTAATAAAAACCATAAATTGACTGAATTAAATTAAATCTCTTTCACATTTCATAAAATGTTAATAATCCGGCCTTAATAATTTCTATAATTCCAATATCTAGTCAGGCAATTTACAATACTCAAGAACGCTAGTTTATGTATTTTATAAATAATATAATTTTTATTTTTAGACGTTTAAGGACAAATATTTATTGAATTTCGAAATAAAATAAAATGAAAAAATATTCTTTCGTAAATTAAATTTTACTTTATTATTTTAATAATACAGTATTGTTATTTATTATGGAATTAAATGGTGCAGTGAAGGAGGTGTTTTGACAAAATAATAAGGTAGGTGCGAATTAGGCTTGTGTAGTCCGCGAAAGAACTAGTTCGGAAGAACGTTCCCATAAGTCAAGTGAACGAACTAGTTCGCAGTGTGTTCCGCTCCTAGTTCGTTGGTATTCATGCATTGGCGTATAGTACCTAGTGAATGAAGGAAGTAGTTCGTAGTGAATCCCGTTCGTAGTTGGTTTGTATTCATGGATTGCCGTATATTTCCAAACAGAGTACCTTTTTTAGGTCACATTTCCCTACACCATCTTTCACTGCACTCTCGCAAACTACTGAACTAAACGAACTAGTTCACGACGAATCGGGAACCGCAATTGGAATGTACATTTTCCTACACGATATCTTTCACTGAACTCCCCCGAACTAGTGAACTAAAAGAACGAACTAGTTCGCGACGGATCGCGAACTGGCGACGTATCGCGAACTGCAAATGATCGCTCACTATAGTCAGCTCCCTCAAATGCGTAATCCTAGTGCTCATTATTATTTTTATAAGGAGCAAGAAGATAGTAAGAGTAAAGAGATGCGCTGATATTAAGGAAATGAAACAGACTTCTTTTTATAGGTAAGTAGATAAGTCCTTTCAGCGCTTCCACACACAAATGGTATGTATATTTTTCTTGAACTAAACCATCGATTAGTTTATAAACGCTTTTTATGCAAGAACCCAAAGACAAGTTGCACTATTCTGTGAAATTAAACCCCTCTATATTTTCGCCCAGTACCGCATCATTTTTAACTTAATTTTCATTCTGCTTAATTTTTATTTAGCTGGTTATCTCATTTTACTTTATTATTTACTCATTTTACTTTATTATTTACAATACTACAGTATTGTTATCGATTTTAAAAAAAAAAATTGCTACCCTCAAAATTTTTTTCCCACATATCGTGACTAGTAGACGCGAAAAAAGCAATAAACATTTTCAGTCCGTCTGTTCGCCGTACGCCTTACGTCGACCGCCACAAATCGTTTGAAGGCTCGTAGCTCTCAAACCAGTAGAGCTGTTAAATTGATCTTTTTTCCTGAATAGATATGGTAGACCCCTTGAAGTGAAAAAGTGGAGATCGACACATTCTAAAATCCATATCTCCTAAACCGTTGATGTTACGAAATGAAAACTTAACAAATATCTGTTGTTATACTAGGAGACAAGATTGAAATTGAAAAAAAATTGTGTGTGGGGGTATAGGCGTACGGGGTGGGGGGCTAACAACTGTAGATTACGATATCTCTTAAACCAATTGCACCAGAAAAACAAAATTTGGTTTGAATATAAAGCTTGATAAACAAATATTGACCAAAGCAAAATTTTTCAAGGGGGTAGAGGAGCATAGATGTGGAGGGGATAAGAATTTTTCAAATATAACACGTTTCATATCTCAATAACAGTGTAAGATAGATGCTTCAAATTGTTACCACAAGTAGGCTCAATAGAACCCTAGTAAGGAAAAGCTGTGAGGGTGTGGGTGTAGAGTGAGGGTGGGGAAGGGTGTGAAGGGAAAAGTTCCGATGTTTATATCTTAAGAACCTATAATGATATGAAGCTGAAACTTGGTATTTAGATAGAGCTATAGTAGTGGCATGGTGAAAAAATATAATTTTTTTAGGGGAAGTATGGCAAGGGGGTGGTGGGTGTTTTTCCTAACTTTAGAACGGCTTATGCTAGAAAGTTGAAACACAGTGTGTATATGTAAATCAACTAGAAAAGTAATTCTGATAAGAAAAATCCAATAACCAATAATTGGCGTTACGAAGGGGGGCCAAAAAATTATCAGTAAAAATAAAATGCACATATTTTCACGATTTTCGTATTTATTAAGTCTTTCCAAATATTGAATTGAATATTTATTCTGCGGATTCTTCATATGAATACCTAGAATGTGTTTTCAAGATTTTTTGAAATTCGACCCCTAAGAGGGTGTAAAGTGGTTGTATACTTTTTCATGAATTCCACCATTTCTCTCAAGTCTGGTCAGATATCAAATAGTGATGTACAAAACGATTATTTTGGAGTAACGAATAATTACTGAATACTTTCAATTTAGTATTCGTTACTAGTATTCGTTACTTTATTGAGTAATTCGTGTGAGCAAAAAAGAAAAAAAAGAAAAGGAGATCCACTCAGAATGTTTGGGATTGCAGTACCAACCCTAATGTCGGAAGCTAAAAAAAAAAAAGGTCATCCACTCAGGCGAGGAAATTTTTGGAATTTGAGTACCAAACACAATGTGAGAAGCTAAAAAAAAAAGGGAATTTTTGGGATTTGAGTACCAAACACAATGTGAGAAGCTAAAAAAAAAGGGAATTTTTGGGATTTGAGTACCAAACACAATGTCAGAAGCTAAAAAAAAAAAAAGGTCATCCGCTCAGAAGCGGGATTTTTTTTTAAGTGGGGTTAGTAACGAATACTTTTGTAAAGTAGTATTTGGTACTCGGTATTCGTTTCAAGTAACGAATACTTAATAACGAATAATTACTTTTTGCACACCACTAATATCGAATATCTTTTTACTTCTACGGTCTTGTTTAATAATCACCTATTTTTAAGTTTTTTTCTTTCTCAACCTCTAGACCGCATCCCGCAATATGACCCAATTGTATAGTTCATATGTTACACCATATTCTAACCGCTTCCCGAATTTTTTGTTAGGTTTTCATTCAGTCACAAAGTAACATACACCGCAACCCCGAATTGAACACGTTCCGAACTTCTGCCGGAAAAACAATAAAGTTGCACCAATACTGTTGGCAGATTTTTTCAAATTAAATGGAAAGATTTTTGAGCCCATTATTCTGAACAAATGCTGAAAACTTGAAATTTCATAAATTAAGAGAGAAAGCGCAGAAATAAAATCAAATCAATTTTTCTGGTTCGGCAGCCACCACTGCCAGATTTTTGACTCAATTTTAGCAACTTAATTTTCCCCTTGTAAAGTCAATTATACGAAAACTTTTTTTTTCAGCTCGAGAAAATAATCAATTTTAACATTTTTCCATTAGCTGAAATAGTCAATTTTAACAAAATTTTTTGATAATAGTCACAGGCCTATTCAGGACCGAGTCACAAGTCCGGGACGTTGGGTTATTGCCGAATTACACTTGTGTGTATGTAGAACATCCCAGAAGGAAATGGGAGCACCCCATGGTTAATCCCGGACTACTCCTAAGGGAGGTTTGGAGACCTCGTTTTCTCCTCCATTTGACCTCCTTTTTGCAAGAGCATGTCCGCTTAAATTAGATCTCCAATATACCTCCAAAGAAAGAATTCAAAAATACTTGTAAGGGAGCTTAAAACGAGATCTCTAATGGGACTAATTCTGCAGTAAAACTCAAAAATGGTCTTCATATAGTCCCATTTTCATCCATTCGAAGCAAAAACATAACGCAGTCACGATCGGCTGCAAGCCAATCGTATGATACTCTAGATGAAATACTGAATTCCGATTTATATTTTAGTTGGAAATATATCAAAAGAATGAGGAGAGCACAAGCAATTATTACATGACCTTTTACTTACAGGTTGAAATTATTGTATAGTGGCTACTCGATTTTTTGATTTCTAGTGAGTTCCATAAAGTAAGTTAGGACATTTTACAGAATTTTTGTATGGCAACTACATGAAAGACTTATGGGATATTTTTCATATTAATAGTTTCAGCTCCGACTATTATAAAATTAATGTGGATAAAATTTCAAAGTCGTAACTTAAAGTGTTCCAAAGTTATCGTTCAATATTGGTGAACATGTTTATTAAGGACTTTTGTATGACAGCTACTCGAAGGAGTCAACAGATGGCGCTAATTAATGAACTCCGTTTTGGTTTTGGTATAAAACTAATTCCTGTAAAATTTTAAATTCCTGCTTTAATTCGTTCTGGAGTTATAGTGGATTCAGTAACATTCATACATTTTTGAAGGACTTTTCTAGGCTGCTACACGAAGGACTTATTCGATTTGCATCATACTCTCAACTTTCGATTCAAACATTGTAAACCTTAAGTATGCAAAATTTCAAGTTCCTAACTTGAAGCATTCGAGCAATAATTGTGAAAACGTGTTTCAAGGACTCTTGTATGGGAGGTACCCGAAGGAGTGGAAGGATATCGCCCATTAACGAACTTAGCCTTACTTTTTCCATTTTACAAGTTGTGACAAAATTTCAACTTCCTAGATCAACGCGTTCTTGAGTTATCGTGCTAACGGACGGACGAACGGACGGACAGCAAACGGATTTGGGGGTTTTGGCCAAAAATAAACACAAAATAATATATAACTTTTCTTCGTCCGAGGCTCGGTTCTAGGCGATACAAACTTTTCGGGCTGGATTAAACTTATACTACTCTATATGTTCATCTAGAGTATAAAAATACGGTAATACGGTGACGGTTTTCTGCATAATTTTGTTATTAATCTCCTTTTTTCCTCCATTGTGAGGGATGGTAGATACCTCGTTATTTGCTCCCTCACGGAGTTCTCCTCAAATTTCCTAGTGGGATAGTTAGAGCCCAATACTCTATTCTAATTGGATAGAAGAAGCTTGAAGTTTCCTTTAGAAAGTTCGATGTTATTAACACTTTGCGTGGTACACTTTTTGTCAAAAATTTTGACAATGCTATTTAAACAACATCAACATTTCTATGCTGGTCACCGGTGATCCCCACGGCATTCAACGTGTTAATAAGTGGTCCTGGTTGCCAGCTTATGTATATAACAATATTTTTTTAATGTTTTCTCCACGCTATTTCAATTCAAAATAAAATAAAAAGCCAGTTTTTAATTAGATATTTTATCTATATGAAACAATAGACAATTTGTTTTATTCTTTTAAATTTTCTTAAAATTATTAATGATTTTTTGTTGTTGTAACAAAACAAAAATGAAAAAATATTAATATTGCACAATGGTTGTATCATTTAACAATAATTCTTAATAGAAAAAATGAACTTTACATCAGACAAGAAATAATAAAATAATTAAAATTAAAATAACAAGCACTCAACAAAAACGAGCGCTGCCAAGAAAATTCTTATGTCTACCATAAAATTAAACTAATAATAAAATAATATATTTTCTATAAATATTCAATAATTAAATTCTAGAAAATAATTTATAATTAAAGATTAATAAAAAAAAACTAAATAATTTTAAGGCACATTTAACTTTCTTTATGTTTTTTGTTTTACTATTTCTTCGTATTAACTTGGACTTGAGTTGTAATAAAAAATTATAATTTGTTTTCAGCTTAAACTTCAACGCCATACGTTCGATCGATTACGTAATCGAATCGATCCGCACTTGAATCATCATCTGTTAACGTTGACGTCGAAACTGACGTTGAAGTTGACGCAGTTGTTGCGATCGTTGGCGACGATAAACTATCGCTATCAACAATTTCTATTGATTCTATTTCTTTTTGTTCGTTGCCTTCTACCGGACTTGTCTCGTTATCATCATTTTCGTCACATACTTCTTCTTCGTCGTCTTCCTCTTCTTCGTCTTCTTCTTCGTGATCACATAATTCGTAAATTGATCCCCCTTCTGGTACGGACAGTTCGGCTGGCAGTTCAGGTACTGATAGGCCTTTACGGGTAAAAAATGCCATTTTTTCTCTGGAAAATTGAAAAAAGAAAGAAAAATTGATGAAATTTTATATGGTATGTAATTTATTTGTAATTTTAGATCCCTGATTTTACGTCCAACTGACGTGACCCAAACTAAAATGCCGGAAAAACTAGAGATTTTAAAAGCAGTGCTTTCTAAATTTTAAGCTTGGGCGCACTGCCGTGATGGAAAAATCTGCCAACAATTCAGGTACAATTTTATTATTTTTTGAACAAACTATGAATAACCTGTTGTTGAAGTGGGAGTACAGCATAGAGACGTTGTCGCATTCACCTGCACGTAAAACAAGAACCATTAACATAATGACCCTATTTTGTTTCATTCACTCACACGCTAAAACAACAACAATTTGATATGATGACCCTGTTTTGTCTCACTTTTCACTGTGTTTTTGGCTTCTAAGAGCTTTATACAAAACCAGTGGCTGGTCGTCTCCAGTAGCTCTATGGAGTGCAGTAGGATTTATTACATTATTTCGATCCTCAGTTCACTACAAGCAACAAAAAAGATGATGTACTGTGGAGAGCGGTAAAACCGCACAGAATTCTCATGCAACTCTATCATTGGTCGATGACGGATACACCACAATTCATGTATAAATCCATTTCGCCGATTACGGTAAACTTCATATATAACTCAAGCCTACTCTACTCGTGGATAATTGGTAAGGTCTAGTTCATGAATACCTGGAGGCAATGATATTGAGTCTGCGGAAAAAGGAGCTGATTATAAATTCACTGAACCAGTCTCCTATCGTGGAATGCCAACAGCTGCGGCAAAAGAAAGACTGTTGGATTGGATTAACATCCAAACTGACCTCCACTGGATATGAACGGAAGGCAATCCAACCTGCATTGGGAATGTTACTTCAAGAAACGAACCAACGATTAGCTCAATATGAGCCAGAATCTCTGCGGTTGACCGTGATAATTACAGGCTAATGCAAGTTAGAAAACCATCTGCAGGTGATTGGACTGATTTCAGAATATAATTGCAGATTTTGTAAAGGTGAAGATAAAACTACAGAGTACGTACTTCGGCTTAGACTTGTTGGACATTACTTCCAAACATCATTGAACCTCATGTCGAACTCACCCAAGAGAATATACAAATTTATTGATAGAATCGTCCTGAATGAGCTAGAGATAAAGGAGGTTAATCACAATAGGCCCACTTAGGTCGCAGTGAATCGGGTCTTAGACAGTACTCTAACATCTTTGAAATGTAACAGCCTATTGATATAGCGAAATTTGTGAAAACACATTCAACTCTTAAGGCCGGTATGTATGGAATTTACTCAATAAGTTTTCCCAGTTGATTCCAAACAAAGGTTTTTATACGAATTTTGACCATATTTTTGATTTTAAGATTTGAAGACGACCGTGATTTTAAGGGAGAGTAAAAACTACTCGTTGATCTATGGATACTGATACATGTAGACCGGGCAGCAGCGAAACTCGATCGGTTTCGAATATTGGCAACAAAACAACCGAGTTGCAAAGTCACCCAATCAAAAGCCTTGTTGAATTATATAAGGGGAGGAACAAATCAAAGGATAACACCTTCTAATCGAATATTCTCGTATGTACCAGAACCGCGTAGAAGACCAAAATCGAAAGTCTTAAAGCTTTCGAGGACGGTACGCACAGATCACGGAACGAACATTCAAGTACAGTATAGACTATAGTCAACTAGTATATTAGGTAAAAGCAGGCGAAGCTTTTAGCAAGGAACATAGTAATTTTTATTAAGTCGGCTGTGACCGCCAGCGTGTTGTATACGGCCGTGTTGGTAGAAAGCGAAAATGATGGAGTAAAGCGATATATAAGCGTGCGGTACTGCTATATAGTGCGAAAAGAATAATAGTGCGACAAATAAATTATCACTGATTTGATTTTAAACGAATTGTGTTTTACTTGAAATCCCAGCGAACCCCTAGCTTGTAACAATACCTATGGGTGCACGCATGTTTGCACTACAAATCTAAACACTAATCCACATGCGTTTATATTTAATATCATTTGATAAAAACTGAAAAGACATCCCTGTTATATGGAAAAATAGTTTTTTAAGCTTTTTGTATAATCAGCCTGTAGAAATTTGATATCTTATCAAAGCTAAGGAATTTGAAGGAAGTTTTTAAAACATATTCAACGTCTTTTTAATATCAATACCGATCCGTTTTTTTAACCCACGTCAATACAAATCTGATTTTTCACCGAGGGCACAACCTTTCTACTATAGACGTTCAAGTTTAACATTAAGGGTGTATTGTTAGAAATTGGAGTATTAATCCCTTTACAAACGTGTGGCCACAGAAAAGTTGATTTGTTTAGATGCTTTCTCCAACGACGATGGTTAGGTTTGGACACGAACAAGTGTTATTTATGCCTATCAGCCATAAAACTGAATTCGGTGCGTAGCCATGCATTAAGCCAAAAACAGAGTTTTAACACAATAAACCCGCATGGAAATGAAAAAGTCTTTTTGATGAATTTCAAGCGTAGATATCCGGAGCTCAATCGATTTTTTTTAGGATAACCAATTGAACTACGTAGGTTGCTACTCAAGTTTTGAGATATGGCAAAACGTCGACTGTTTTTTCGGAGTAACTGGACATGTCGCCACCGTTCTATTAGAGCAATGTAGAACGGTGAATTCTACAGCATTTGTTTGCCACAAATTTTCGGAAAAATCAGGGAAATCAATCGCCAAAGACGAATCATTCTCCTCCACGCTTAACACATTAGCTCAAACAAAAACATATTTGATCATTCAAAACATCGAATTGATGGGTCATTCGCCGTACAGATCTGATTTGGTCCCAAATGATTTCTTTTTATTCCCGCAGATCAAAAATAAATTTCAAGGTCATCATTTTTCGATGTCTGAAGAAACGGTTGATGCGTTCAAATCACGTGTTTTGGTGGTATACCTCAATCGGAGCCTAAAAACTGTTAATGTAACAATTTATGACTTATTTAGTTGTTTCTTAAATGGGGAATAGGATTAAGGAGCTTATTTAACTGAGTGTGTTCTTCTAAAAAAATTGAAATAGAACTAGCATTAAAATGCTCATTTTATATACAGAGAACGATGGAAAAGAGTAGTATATCATGTCATTTAAATCAGAATGTCCATACGTTTCAAAGCTCAGCTCCCTAACCGCAAGATGCCAAGACCAAGAATGTTTTCTCTCCTCCCTCAATTATTTCATTCATTGGTTTAATCCTTCTTAATTCAACAAACCTAATCCGCTCGTAATACAAATTTGTTTTTGTCCTATTCCGTGTGGAAGAAAGCATTGAAGTTGCAGCCAATAGACGTCCGACAATCGGTCATCTGAACACTGGTTGCACCTGCTACAGTAGTTGGCCATTAAATTCTTTAGTAGTATAGTAAGCCTGATTTGATCCACTCCCTCATATCAAATGAAAGAAATATCACATGAGTGAAATATTTAAGAAGTAATTAAAATGCAAAAAGCGCATCCCCTAAACTACCACTCCTAACACTCTACCAAGCTTATACTGGTGAAAGAATACTAAAAAACCGAATCCTGAAAAATTAAAATAGACAATTCAAGAAAATACTCACTTGAAGGAAACCAAATCTGGTGCGCCTTTTGTTATTTTGGTTTTTCGCAGCTTGTAAATTTCCTTTGATGTCTTGTGTAGAAGTTTTTGCAATTGTTTCTCCTCGGGAGAATTCGCAGGATCTACGCGCTCAACCAATCGTTGAAAGTCTTCATTCTCTATAGCCCATGTGGCAATCTTACTATCTTTATTGTCTCTGGCTTGTTCAAGCCTGCGTTTACAAAAAAAAAAATAATAGAGGAGTAAGTTTTGAAGGTAATGGACTACAAAATTAAATACACTTACGTTTCTTTAAGATTCTTAAGTTTTTGAATTTCGTCATTCAGAGTATCTAATTTGCTGTGTTGTGCTTGCAAGTCCAGTTCTAAATCTAAACTAGTCCTTGGAATATGTGTATGATGCATTTCTACAATAAAAATAAAATGGAAGAGTTAGGCATAAAATCGGCTTAGTTATAGTTTGCATATTCTTACTTGTGGAGGATTTCGGAGCCTTCGTATGAAACCGAAGCGATCGCCTTTCGACAGCACCGCGTTGAAAATGATGCGGCGTTACACCGAAATGCATGGCAGAATCCGAATCGCTACGATTCAATCGACAAATGTAACGCGATTTACTAACTGCTGCACTCGGTGAAAAGGTTTGCGATCGCTTAACAGGTCGCTCGTCGGCTATACTCGCCATGGAACCGAGGGTACCGCTGGCACCGGCTACTTTCGATGTAGACGCAATCGCTGCAGCATTTTCGAGAAAACGTGCTCGCGATTTTTCCGGAGGGAAAGCACATTCGGTATTTGTTTCCTTGTCAACATACTCGTTCGCCACTTTGTTCATGTATGTGTCCAACATTTTATTTGTTAGATTAACTGTAGGATACGATTTTACGATAAGAACTATGTTAAATGGTTTTTTAATTTCCAGTTTGGACTTACCATGATCTTCGGACGATTCGCACAGTTCCAGATCCACTGGCTTATCGTCATCGTTGTCGTCATCGTCCTCGTTCAAATGCATTTGATCTTGGAATGCATCCTCAATTTTTGCTTGCATATCGACTTGAGGTCCTTGATTCCGGGTCAATGTCGACGTTTGTGACGAAATAATTGTCGACTCGTCCGATGACTCTTCTTTGCACACACCCGACACTTCCAAATTATCGAAACTCGGCATAAATCTCGAACTCAAGATATTGTACCATTTCAGTGTGGTATCTTCGGGATTGAATTCGGCCAAACTAATTTGAACAGTGCCCTGTGAAGGAATAAAAAGAAATATGTGAAAAACACGAAAAACTTAGGACAAACTGCCCAGTACTTACCACAATTTCTTCTCGTTGTCCAAGAACGCTTACAACAGTCACTTGCAGGATTTTACTTAAGATTTTATTTAATGAAATTGGCACGGCAAAACTTTCTCCGAAAACCGGTCGATGGAATTCCGAAACGTTTTTCGTTCGTATCGACTGCAAGGAGTATGGCAGGAGTGCAGCACGAAGGTATCTAAAATGAAAAGTAAATATTCAGTCAAAAACGATTCGTTACATTCGTCCAAAAACTCTTACACTTCGGAATTCTCGCTCAAATTCAATGCTGTTAAATTACACGCCTGCTTAATGATCACGGTCAACGCGCATTCATTCTTCAGATATTTCAGGCCGATTTGAACCTGAGCCAGCTCTTTTTGCGATAAATGCGCTCGAGACGCTTCAAACACGCCCGAATCACCCGCTACCGATTCATTGCTAACGGCAGCCGAAACTGATCGAGTGTTCGAGGCGGACGACGATCGGCTCAGGATATTTTGTGGCAGATCCAATAATGATGGCTTCTCGTAGATCGGCGATAGCGGGGCAGTTAGATTGAGCGGCTGTTTCATTTCCAACTCGTGCAATCGTTCCTCCAGTCGCATACAATCCAAAACGGTCGAATCGAGTTCATGATGATGAACGGGAGTATTGAAATTGTTCGCGTTCGCATATGTCGGTTCGTCCTTCACTTGAATACTGTCCGCATACTTCATCGGCGATGCGGGTGGCGTTTCCATCGAGAGACTACTTCGCGGCGATAGGGAAATTTCTGATGGATGTGAGACTCTTTGGGATCGTCGTTGCAAATCGATGATATCGATATGAGGATCGACTGTTAGTAGATCGCCGTAAATATCAGTGAAGCTGAGCGCACTCTTACTGCTCGCTGTCGAAAGCGAACCAAGACTTGAACCGCTACTGATCGAGAACGTGCTACCGGACGAGAACGATTTCAATCGTTCTTCGAGCAATTTTGTCGATTTCAGGGCTTCTTGGAGTTTATCGAGGAGAATTTGCTTCTCTTCGTGAAGTCGTAGACGATTCGCAATACACTGATTTGTAGCCTCGTAGGCATTATTTAAATCGTCCTCGAGCTTTTTACACGACTGCTGTATGCAGAGAACTTCTTCGGGTGATTTCGATTTTGACGGAATACATCGGAGTTCCTTGAGCAGTTTTTCTTTTTCCTGAATTAGTAGAAGGCGATCTTTGTCTGATTCCAATTGACCTGGTTCAATCTGATGAGAAATTAAAAAAAATGAACAACCGATTAGAAATATCAAAAAGAAAAGGAATAAAAACATACTATAATTAATAGCCAATTATGTGGCGTTATTCTCTGGCTGAAATACTGAGTTCCTATTTAATTGTAAAAGGGGAACTGAGAGTGTGGCTTCTATAAGTAAGCGGTGTAATATTTTCTGGTTTCTACTCACTATCATCTTCAAGACTATCAACAGGATTATTAAGTACAAACAAAATGTCCTCAATGCAAATTAGAACTAATTGTGTGACGCCAAAATCGATTTGGAAAAGGTAGAGGGTCCCAAATGACTCATTGAACAATAGAAAAAAGCTCTATTTACATCTAAGAAAGAAAGGAGTAAAGCCTTAAGATCGAAAGGCCTCAAGTTCATTAGAAGATTCTTTCGTCAAATTTTTAAATACACGAATTCCAGCTTTCCATGTTCAGTACATCAAAAGGTTACTTGTAAAACTAGTTCTTATCCATCATCCTGACTATATTTCTAACAGCTAAGAGACTACAATAAGCTGTTCGCTTTACTTCCTTTCAAACAGTTTTAACTTTACTACAGAAGGACTTTTGAACAGGAGGATGTTCAGGGAATGAACGACTGCCAAAATGTCATTGTTTCTCATAAAAAAAGACTGAACAGTATCTGGTGCCAGTATCATGCAGAGAGGCTAATATAAGTCAGTTAAATTTCGTATTTTCAGCTTCTGCAAGATCCTGGAAAGAATAATATTTCAGGCACAAAGTGGCGGAACAAATTTTTTTGTTACGAGATCGACTGCGCTCAGGTCACCATCGCGAGGAGGAAGAAAGCCGATTCCGATTGCAGGGACTATTTATTTTGTGGCTATTAAAAGTAGTAATATCTACTAGGGATATTAAAATTTTCACCAGTCAGACAGTCAATCGGCAATAAAATCCTTGGAATCGGCCTTGACAACATCAAAGGTCGACGTAGAATGTCGATCATCATCTCTTAATGAGAACAGTTCAATATTCTTCTTTGCTGGGTACCAGGACACATGAATATTCCAGAGAACTGTACGGCTGGCGAACTCGCTCGGTGCGTTACTACTACTAGTATGCCGGAACACCTGAATCTGGGTGTGCCTCTCTCTACATGTAAACGGCTACTGTGATTGGACGATTCAGTTGAGAAAACCAACTTAAGATGGGCGGACGGCATTACATGTCACTGACAGACAGATCTGACCAAAACTGGATCTAAACAGCTCCAAAAGGCTGACTTTGCTTTGAAGGGCGAATATCCGCACCACAGTCGGTGTCCTGACCGGACACTGTCTTATAGGCCGGCATGCTAAAAGAATCGAACGCTTCTCAAAGGACTTCTGTAGAAGCTGCCTATATGAGGAAGAGGAGGAGACAGTGCTTCATCTTATCTGTACCTATCCGGCTCTGTCCGTTTAAAGGAAAGCTCATCTCGGAGCTTACTTCTTCACCAGTCTCAGTGATCTGGCCGGAACGGAGGCCGCGAGAATCCAACGCTTTATTACAAGCTCTAAATGGTTTGAGGAGTAGGACCGGTTTCGATGATGCTGTGGTAACACAACGGATCTTTCTAGGCCTAAGGGCCGTTATTACGACCTTCAGTTAAAATTTAACCGGATCTTTGACTGTAAGTTTCGTATGAACATCTGTCAGTTAAAGTTCCAGTTAGAATGTTACTGACGATCATAGGAACGGGCCTTAGTGTGTCCGTGTTCTCATGGGCAACCACGCGTACCTTCCAACCTAGAGGAGTAGGACATTTTTTTTATTTTCAATACTGAGCCAGGATCTAATGAGAAGTCAAGGTATGAAAAAGTTTTAGATTTCAAGGAAGTTTACCTCCAGTTTTAAGGACTTGATACGTCAATGCATATAGGTTTTATAAAGACATTTCTTTTTTATATGCTCCTCGAAAAAAAATGTGTCCTGGTTTTCACTGATCGTTTTCATGTAGTTGTAAGAATGTGAAAATTAACGTTAGCAAGGTTTTGAATTACCAAATTTACGCGCTGTCATTTAACAGATACTCGAAAGAGAGAGGGATGAAATAATCACAAATTTAAAAGCGTTTGAGTGGAATTATTGCAAACATTCGCTTAATATCTCTTATACATATTAATTCTTGTACATTTGAACTAAAGTTCTAGCTTGAAGTTTCTCCTTTCAGGCGGAGACTCATGCTTTTGAACTATGCATGGGAGAAAATGTCAGACGAGGCTACAAAAACCAACAAATATATATTCTCTCGGACAGCAAGGCGATCAAATTTACTCCAAACTTGTTTGGAATTGCCTCCATGCCTGATTAAACTTGGAAATAAGAACAGAATTGCCCTCATTTGGATTCCGGGACATAGTGGCTATGAAGGTAACGAAATGGCCGACTCAATGACTAGGAAAGGTTCAGATGCTGACTTCATGGGACCATACTTACTCTGTGGGATAAGCACAGCTAGAATGAACATCCGAATGTGGCTAAAATTGCAAAGTGCCATTCATTGGGTCTTGGCACCGGACAACAGGCACTCAAAGCTTTTTATGCCAAAGCATTCGGGAAAAAGAACATATAACTATCTAAAATTAAGCAGATCCGAACCCTAGTGGGAGCTCTGACTGGGCATTGGCACATGAGGAAGCATCTCAATAGGATTGGTTTTGGACTTCGTCACTTCTGTCAAGGTTTCATGGAACCATCGGAATTCCAGAACATTCCTCTTCGCAAAATACTAAGCTTCATTGAAAGCATAGGGATTGAAGGGAACATAGTCAATCCGGAGGAAAGTCACAATAGCCCTGTGACTTCAGTGACAGAGGTTAACCATACCAACCCCTATTTTCAATCTATCTAGATTTCTGTTGAACCTGCTTCTATGAGGAGGAGGATCAAGTTTTCAATATTCAGCGTACCTTTCCTAGTACTTTCCTCTGGAAAGAAAGCTCATGTAAGAACCATCTGTGACATGACCGATACAGACGTTAGGAGAAGCCAATGCTTTGAGAAACTCCAAGAATGGACCTAATGCTAACTGAAGATTAACATTTTATTGGGAAGTTTCGATATTCGCAATTTGCTAGAATTTAGAAACAACTCCAAGAAGAGCAGTAAAGAGTTTTCAAAGAGAGTAGACCAAATGAGTCGAATACCTTGTTGCAGCATCAGTTTATTAACTTCGAGATTCTATAAAATAGAATAAACTGCACGCATTTTGAAAAGGTGTCAGATTGGAGAAATACTAGGAAATATAAGAGCATATTGCGATGACATTGTCTAATAAATCGGAGATGACCCACTCGTCTTAGACCAACAGGAGCTGTGATGATGACACCACATTTTTCTTCAAGCAACCGTCCAAACGTATCATATTACAAGATCTAGGAACTGAATTCAACTAAGAAGATTCTACAGATTTCATCTAGAGTATAATTATTAGAAATGTAATAAAAGATTTGTTTATAAAACAAATCGCAAAAATGCCAATTGTATTTACCTTTTCGACATGATCAACCAGCTGCTGTTGTAATTGCTTGATACGCTTACGCCATTCGCTATATTGCAATTTTGTTTTGGCCATTTCGGCAAATCTAGCACCGCTATTCAAATTGTCGGAACAAAGATCTGTTTGTGACGCAACACAAACGCGATCGTTAACAAGACCGTATGCTGACGTCAGCTCAACATTATCTTCGCAAAATTGTTGACGTGTCAGTTCGTTTTTAATTTGAACTAAGCTTCGCATTAGCTCTTCGCGAACTTTTTCGCCCGATACTAACGATTTTTGGACCTTGATCATTTCTTCGCGGATCGCTTGAACCTCGGAAATATCGTAACAGCCATTTTCATGAGCACTTAGTTTTTGTTCGACACTGAAAAGTATTTGAAAAAACAACCGTTTAGTACTGGATTTGAATTCAATAGCAGAGTTGGATGGGCTACATACTTGTAAAGCGTTTCTACTCCTCGTTCTGTGTACGTAATATCTGAAGTAATGTGTACAAGTTCCTGTTTCAGTCGTCTTACTCGTTCCTTGGCTAAAACTAGATCGGCTCGTAACAAGTCAGGATCGTGCCTTGTATTGATCGAACTGGACGATGAGTATACTAAAAGGGAGAAGAAACCAAAATGAATTTGGAAAGTCTTCTTCAATGAAGAGAACAGGATACTTACAACTACTTCTACTAGCCGCTAATGTGTTGAGATGATTGTATTCGTCCTGTGCCAGAAGGAGTCTCTGTTGCTTCACATCGAAGATCTCCCTCTTTGCTTCCAGAACGTCATGTGCGGCCGTAAGATATTCCCGAAGCATCGCTTCCTGGACACTTTTCCATTCTTGTCGAGGATCCTCGAGCTGTGTGGTTTCTACGAAATCAATAAATTTATTAAATCACCATTTCAATAATGTAAATTTCATTTTAACTTACGACTAATGTGATTGATGTAATAGCGTCCAATGTGGGTATCGTATGCTTCTTCCCAGCCCAGTGGCAATTCATCACCGATGCAGTCTGCAAATGTCTGTGGCTTCGTATACCTGTAAAGCAACAGAATACAAAATTTTTATTACATTTTAATTTAATTTAAAAAAAAAAACACGTTTAATAGTCTGCGATAGTACGCTTTATATCAAATATGCAGAGAAGTCTTCTCCTTTCTAAAAACCCAGGAAAAAACAGCAAAACGTGGAGCTCGACTTTATCGAGTGAATGGAAATCATCGAAATTAATTTCAAATTTATTTGATGCTGATTTGAATAATTTAGACCTGCTCAAAATATACATACATTTTTTTTTTTTTTGGTAATCTTTGCTTTGAATCAAGAAAAACTCAACTGAACTAAATTTTGATCAAAAGATGTCATGGCAAATTTCAAATTCAAATTAAAAACAAAACTTGGTATGATCTTAAAAACAGCAATAAAAATTGCAATAAACATCCCGTAAAGTGATTACAATTATTGTTTGGTGTTGAATTTACGGCAACCATGCTGTTTTCGTATTCCGAACATATCGCGCTGCACAAAATTTATTGCAGAAAATATTCAAAAATTAAAAAAAAAAAAAAATGTAGAAGGTAAAATCCAAACAGAATCCTTGGTCTTGATATTGTGTCGATATTTTACGTAATTTTGCATAAATAGATCGACAGTTTATGCATTTAAAATATGGACATTTAATACCGCTTATCGGAGTCTAATCAATGATTCCGAGATTTCGAAATAACGCAAACATTAACGAACTTTCCGAATGTATAATACTTCGCTGCAGTGAGTACGTAACTGAAGTGATTAACTATGACTGTTAGATAAGGACTTCCCAGTCCGCTATAGGATTGTGTATTTCGTGAACGAACTAGTTCGGAAGAGCGGTCCCCATAAGTGAAATTAACGAACTAGTTCGCAGTGAATTCCGGTCCTAGTACGTTTGTAGGAAGAAGTTCGTCATCACATTTGCGTATACCATGTATCATTCCACTCTCGCGAACTGGGCACCAGTTCAGTTCACGAGGGAAGTGAGAATTTTTTTTTATGTTCATCACATTTACGTACACCAGAGAGGACCTTTTTCTTAAGTCATCACATTCAGTCTCGCGAATTGCGACCTTAAAAAAAGGAACTACTTCGTTCGCTAGGACCTTTTTTTTAGGTTATCACATTTCCCTGCACCATTTACCATTTGTTTTTCGCGAACTGAGAGCTACAAGAACGAACTAGTTCGCGAGGGCTCGGGAACTAGTTCGTTCACGAACATTGAGGTGAACTACAATGCGCAAGCCTAGTACGCTAGCATCCCGTTCCGAATAAAATCTTCTAGTATCTAATAGTATCGGTCGATTAGCCAAATTGGTTGGACATAGGAATAAGGTTGATGCTAATACAAAGGGGTTCCAAAGTGCTTCTCGAACTTGGAACAACCAACCTTTGCCAAAAACCTGTTCTCCGTTTCAAGGAAACCACCCTGGAGTGCCAATATGAATTTGGCGCAGTGTGCCTAAGTCATTCTAAAGAGACAAGAACAAAACGGAGTCTAACTCGATATCTAAATCTGCGAAACTGAAGATAAAGATGTATTCAAAGTTTCTTCATTTTCTCTCCTTGTGTTTGGCAAGACTCGGAACCGCAAAGACCTCCTAAAAATATTGAAGCCTTTTCTGGGTTGTTGTTGTTGTTTACTGTGGGGAAGACATGTCGAAAGCACCGCATCTTGAACATTCAGGCCACCATGGACCATTTTACTCGAATCCTTCAGTCTCTACCGGACCTTTTTTGTTTACATCACGAATTTCAAAAGCTCAGGTAGAGAGCGAGAACGAAGTTCCTCCATCCTCATAACATCAACGCCGTATACGTGCATTCTTGCAAAAGAGTTAGCTGGACACTCGAGAAGAAAATGTTTCGTTTTGTCGTCGTTCTCGTCGCAAGCAGTGCACATAGGGTCGTCAATGATTTTCAATCTGACTATGTGTAGGCCACACGAGTTATGGCCTGTGAGGACACCAATCATACTACCACATTCATTTCTGTTCAATTTGAGAAAAAAAGCAGCGCTTCATCCACTTGGTCCCTCAACAAGGTTTCTGGTCTGCCAGATTTCCGGAAGAAGCCTTCATCTCTCAAGGTGTGGTTTACTCAACCAACCAGCCACGGCAGCCCTAACAGCGGCAACAGGCACACCGAAAATTGGCTCCGGTCCAACCATGGCTGACTTGGATCTGGGACGGTTTTTTGGTAAGCAAGGCAAGCAAGCCTTACTACGCCTTCTGCATCCGGTTAATCACTTGCTTCACACGACTGCAAATGGCCACTTTGAACAACTTTTGACGATTCAGATACATATGAATACTTAATACCAAGAATTTACGCATCAGCATATTTATAATTTTTTCGTATAGAGTATATTGTGCACAACAAAACACCTCTCGATTATTTCCAAAAAACCTGCTCCGATTACAAAAGATTTCCTCAATAAATTCAATAAAATAAAACCAGACTTGTGGTATCTTCCTCTGGCAGTAAATATCATAAATAAATTAAAAAATTTTAAGTACTTAATAGTAAATTTATGTATCGTAAAAAGCAGGTTAAGATTAATTCATAACAGGGTTAATGGCGCTACAGACGGCACCGTACAGAAACCGATATAAGAGTATAATTTTTTGTAGATACATATGTATGTAGGTGTGCAAAACTGTTGGGCCATATCAAATTTTCCTGTTGTCAAATCTTTGACTAAAAATATTTGACGAAGAGATCAGTCAAATTTTTTCTGTACAATAAACATTTGACGATTACACTATGTGACCGAATTTTCCAGCAGAATAATAATATATTTCTCATAGTGGCATACAAGCTTCAGTTTCTGTGGGACCCCTACTGGAGCACAAACCGAAAAGATTCTATGGTAGCTACCCTGAATGGTGCTGAAGGGATCCAACAAGAATCGCGTGAGAGCACTGGAGTACATAGCATGTTACAGGTGCACGAATTTGACACAAATTTGACGGCCAAACTTAAGCAGTTAATACTTACTTGGGCGTTCTTATGCAAGTATCACGTGATGTGTTAAAAAAGCGTACGAAAGGTAGAATGGTAGAAGTGTCTCAAATCACTAAAACCGTTTGGGCCGCAGCGCCAAAACCAAGTTTTCCACGGAATGATAGAATTCTCATTTCAGTGCCAGATTTACAAAAGACTGAAGAAGACGGAAGAAGTTAATCCTGCGGCGTCAAAATGAGCCTAAACTTTTGAAAAGGTGAATAAATTTGATTGAAAATGCTAGTTCAATTTTTGAGTTTTAACATTAAAAAATAATTTTTTTAATTTTAACGGAATAAAACCCTACATTTTGACAAGGTTTTTGAAATCACCCAAAACGACCCAAACGGGATCAAAATTCTTTTCTACAAATGTCAAGGAATACATTTTTAATGTAATTTGACGGTTTTATGTTTTCTTGAATTTCTTTTGAATTTTTTTGAACATTAAAGAATTGATTAGTATTGTCTAGTTTATTGTCTAGGCTTAAAATAATTCAAAATGATTTCAGATCGAAAATCAAAATACTGTGCTACTAGTCGAAACGAAAAAATTCGCTACATACAGTCAAAAAAATCAAATCGAGAATACTACAATATAAACATAACGCAGTCACGATCGGCTGCAAGCCAATCGTATGATACTCTAGATGAAATACTGAACTCCGATTTATATTTTAGTTGGAAATATATCAAAAGAATGAGGTGAGCACAAGCAATTATTACATGACCTTTTACTTGCAGGTAGAAATTATTGTATAGTGGCTACTCGATTTTTTGATTAATAGTGAGTTCCATAAAGTAAGTTAGGACATTTTACAGAATTTTTGTATGGCAACTACATGAAAGACTTATGAGATATTTTTCATATTGATAGTTTCAGCTGCGACTATTATAAAATTAATGTGTATAAAATTTAAAAGTCGTAACTTAAAGTGTTCTAAAGTTATCGTTCAATATTGGTGAACATGTTCATTAAGGACATTTGTATGGCAGCTACCCGAAGGAATTAACGGATGGCTCTAATTAATGAACCCCGTCTTGGTTTTGGTATAAAACTAATTCCTGTAAAATTTTAACTTCCTGCTTTTATTCGTTCTGGAGTTATAGTGGATTCAGTAACACGCATGCATTTTTGAAGGACTTTTCTAGGCTGCTACACGAAGGACTCATTCGATTTGCATCATATTCGGAACTTTCAATTCAAACAGTGTAAACCTTAAGTATGCAAAATTTCAAGTTCCTAACTTGAAGCATTGGAGCAATAATTGTGAAAACGTGTTTTAAGGACTCTTGTATGGGAGGTACCCGAAGGAGTGGAAGGATAACGCCCATTAACGAACTTAGCCTTACTTTTTCCATTTTACAAGTTGTGACAAAATTTCAACTTCCTAGGTCAACGCGTTCTTAAGTTATCGTGCTAACGGACGGACGGACGGACAGACGGACGGACGGACAGCAAACGGATTTGGGGGTTTTGGCCAAAAATAAACAGAAAATAATATAAAACTTTTTTTCGTCCGAGGCTCGGTTCTATGCGTTACAAACTTTTCGGGCTGGATTGAACTTATAATACTCTATACGATTTCATCTAGAGTATAAAAGTGTATTTGATTAGCATAACAATAAAATTCCACAAAAAAAAAAAAAAATTAACAAAATTCAAAATCAATAAACGATTGAAATTAAACTGAATGAAAATTTTGTCAGCTACTTTAACTATTTGATTTAATTTTATTTTTCTAAAGCCAAATCCAAAATGCGATCTATTTTACTAAACACAAGCCATTCAACGTAAAAAAAAACGCCATACCCAAACACAATCCAAAAAAAATCTAATTTGAATATTCTTCATAATCACAAAAGCCAAAATTACATATTATCTTTTATTAGATTTTTGGAAACTCTTTAAGATCTATAAAAAAAAAATACCCAACCAAAATCTCCAAAAATATATACTCTAGTCGAAAATAAGACTATAAAATGTAAAGAAAGTTTTAAAATGGAGTAGGTAGGTAAACTCCTCTTCTTTGATGGGTTTTCGTATGTGTGTTTCCAAAATTATGAAATTCATCTAATTTAAGACACTGCAACATTGGCAAAAAAAAAAGAGTTTTATTCTATTTTTAATGAACCACTGCTTAAACCGCATTTATGAATATTATATGGACAAAATAATTTGCATATGAAAAATATAAACTATGTATTATGGAAATTTATAAAAAGTCCAATGAAAAATTTATAAAAATAAAGAAGAACGGAAAAAAAATTCCATTAAACAGCCAAAGGCTTAAATAAAATTTATGAGAATATTGTTTCTTTGTCCAGTTTTCTTTATTTGATAATTGTTTCGTGTGTGTGGATCGCCCAAAAAAAAAATAAACCAAATTTTGATTAGTTCCTTTAATGATGCAATTGAAACTAAGTATAATAATAAAAATTTATTTAATGTAGGTATGTTAATATGAAAATAATTGATTGCACAAAACAAAGCATTTATTGCTCATCACATGCAAGCCGAACTTAGTCACTGAAACCAATTTTCATTGTTGTTATAACGACCGCAATACTAACATCTGAAAGCCTCAATTCGATTTCAGGGAATATACAGAATGTCTGTTTACTAGAGTAAAATCGATAAACTTCGATTCGCGATAAATTTATTAATAAATTAAGTATTTCCTTTTTCGTAAAATTATTCCAGCGGTATTTTTTAAATGTGATTTCGACAAGAGCTGGTATTACACTGTTTGCCATTATGTCAAATATTTGACGATTTTTTCTGGCATATAGTGCACAATCGTTAAATTTTTGTTTGCCACATTATTTTAACAGAGAAAATTTGATTGAACCGTTCGTCAAATTTTTTTTGTCAAATATTTGACAGCATGACATACAGTGTAATACTAGCTTTAGTATTGTGTCGAAACGGAACTTTTTGTCATGGTTCCATTAGGGCTTCAAGACACTAAGGTCGTGGGTTCAAATCCCACCTTGGGTCTCCATCGTCTAAGTGAAAAAAAACATATTTGAAACAGTAACACTACCCCCCTCCCCTTCATAAAAGCCCCGAGAAGAGATCATAAGGGAATGAATGAGATTAGCCATAAATATTTCCAAGAATATCTTAAAAATTGTCCGTTTTATACTCAGATTTTGACAATATTCAAAACTCATTCGCCGAAGTTAGCACTAAGCAAGAATTACAATTCAGATTCAATACTCTTCACACTCCTTGAAAATATGTTCTGAACCCTTTCTGGCCTCCTGCTGATCGACACTTAGACCAAAAAAGAGCCTTATTGAATCACCCTGTTTCTTCATTAAGAAAGCTGGTGTTCATGCTCTTTCCCCAAGCTGACTGGTTCCCGATTGTGAACTCATCTTTCATCAAAGTTAAGCTTACATCAGGTTTCTTCATCAATACAAGCCAGTAAAATAGGCTAACACAAGACGGTCAGGCCTGACATAGTGTCTCATGTCCAGGCAGCTCTGTCCGATCCTTAATGCGAGCAGGACAAAGCTTATCCTACTCGGAGATAAGAATACTCTTCGTATCCTAATTGGTATACTGACGGGCTATATCCTGATCGGCCAGCACGCCAGAAGACTGCGTTTTGCTGACGTTACAGATCTGTGCCGCAGCTGTAGTGAACCCGATGCCGAGGAAAGTATTTTCCACATGCTTTGCGAATGCCCGGGTCTGGCTTGGAGGCACGAAAGTACTTTAGGTACGCGTTTCGCCATAGAGTTGGGCGAATTCGCAAACATTTAGCTGGACAAGCTACTGCAGTTTGTCAGGCTGATGGGGTGGTTTACCTAAGATGTTGTCTTGGACAGTCATTAGCACCCAATGGTAGAGCCAGTTGAGTTTAAGCAACACCCGGGCTTGTGGGGACTCTTCCTCCTCTTTGCATTGGCCACATATGGAAGAACTAAAAATTTTCATCTTCCATAGATCCTCGTTCAGCCAACAGTGGCCTGTTGCAACAGGTTGACTCCCTCGTTCAAGTTCAAAGAGAAATCTGGTTTCCCTAGAATCTGCCCCCGTTAAAAACATTTTTTATAGTCTGCAGTGGTCCTGATTGTTCAACGACCTGCCATTCCATTCCGAAAAATAGAACCATATTGTAAAAGGAGAAAAGTTGTAACTTTCAAACTTCATCGAAGTAAGCTTGAATAACTATACAAGTTTAACTCATTTGTTCTGGCTACTTCAAAACCGGCTCGACGGACTAACGAATGTTCAATTAGGGGGTAGGCATCTTCAATGTTCTATAAACATTTATTAGATGACTTCATCATATTCGTAATTTAACCCCTTCTTTTAAGCGCTGATGCACTTCTCCACTGGTGCCAACTGAATAAAATTACAACTTCTAAAGTATGGAATAGCAGACTAAAGGTCCAAACAGAACACGGACTTCGACTTCGACCGCGCAGTCCCTGCCTTTTAGAATACACAGGTGAGGCACACAACATTGACTTCGCCTGCGACTTCGGTAAAGTAGGCAAATGACCTACGACCGCCGTAAGGTTGGCAAATGACCTGCGACCGCCACAAGGTTTGTAAAATCGAAGTCGAAGTCCGTGTTCTGTTTAGTACTTGAAAGTACAACTCTCAACATCTCGCACACATCAACGTTTCAAGAGCCAAAATCAGTTATTAATGGGCCATCATAGCCTTCACTCAGTTCCGGTGATTTTATTTCCTTTATTTAAAAAATAACACTAAAACATTTTGCAAGAAAATACAAAAATAAAAACCTTGAAAAATTGACAAAATTGACAAAATAAGTGAAAAATAATAATAATAAAAAAAATATTAAAAAAACAGTACTAGTAAAAAAAAAACAATTAGTAAAATAAAAAACAAAATTAATAAAATAAAATTATTATAAAAAGACATAGATAGTGAAAAAAGGTAAAAGAAAAATTAAAAAAAAAACAAAAGAAAAATATATAAAAGAAAAAAAAAATAATAATAGTAAAAAGCGATAAAAAATAATAATAAAAAAAAAGATATAAAAAATAATAATAAAAACAGATATAAAAAATAATACTAAAAAAGATATAACAAATAATATTAAAACAAGTGATAAAAAATGTTAAAAAATAAGAAAACAGGATTACATTCATCGGTACAATAAAAAAAATGTTAATGAAAATAATTTAAACTGTTATGCAAAATTACGTAACAGTTTATCACCGTATATTAGTTGAGTGGTCTGGTCTTCCTCTCTCCTACATAATGAAAACAGAATTTTTCGTCAACGAGTTGACAGCATGGTATGCACTGGCAAAAATGTTTCAAAAACCAGCACAGATCTCGATGAGGATGAGCTTCAGAGCGATAAAAGTAACTCTTTAACGAAAATGACTGAAAAAATCTTTTCACCCCACATTGGGCGCCATTTAGCCATATCTTGGTTCACAGATTAAAAGTAAAACAACAAATTAAAAACATGGTTGTAATAATAGTTTATAGTAGCTGTGCTAAGTCTTCAGAGAACTTGATTAGCCCCATGTTGGGCGCCCTTTTAACATGCCTACTTCGTCCCATACTTTTAAAGATATTTTGAAATCGACTACACCGATGAACTTTATTAACAGTTTCGGTAACAAAATACGATTGTCCAAAAATACCGATGTCTTATTTTTGAATCCAGTTTATTTGGTTTCATAGAAATGTAGCAAATGCGAACAGAGTGGAACCAAAAGAACAAAATTAATTAAACAAAACTGAAGGTAATGGCATTTAAATAGAAGTTCAGATTTCGGTATTTTTTATAAATACACACCAAACTATTCGGTGGGTTTCATCTAACGATTGATTGCTATCGGAAGACAGGGCCAATCCACCCATGTGCCATGTATCGATGTAATAATTACCTGCATTCCACGCTAATGACGCCATGATTTACACAAGCTACATGAAATATCCACAATGGACTCATATACATAAAACTTTATAGTTCTATTTTAAGTTTGCGTACATGTTGATGTTATACGCATTCCACTCACATATGCTACCTACTATACCAGCTTACAAATCGACGAAAAAAAAAAATCTGTTTTTTTTTTTTTAATTATAAAGAAATTCGATACCGGGGCTTTTATTTATATTGAAAATTAGTCTCGGGACAGCGTCAGTTAAGTTGCCAATTATTGCGCACGTTTGTGAGAAATAACGTTGGAATGTTGTCCGTTTAGCACCCAGCAGCAATAGCAGGTTTTCGCTGGGTTTACACATTGTTTGGTTTTTACTGAATTCCAATGGTTTCATAAGTTTGAATTAAAGCTGTAGAATAATAAAAAAAAAAAAAGATTGGGAGATATTAAAAAAAGAATTATGAAAGAAATATGTACGCAAGCCCCCGAAGCTGAAGCATAGCAATAGAATTAATTTTTATCATAGCATTTATAGTAGCTTGGCTACGGCTGGCTAGATGGCGCGAGTTGCCAGCTTTTTTTATTTTGTAGTAAAAAGAGAGGAGAAATATGTCACAGCCGGCGCTTTTTCAACTGTTCCTTCACCTCTTGGCGCGGATTCAGTCGTCGATTTATTTTGTTTGTTTGGCATTAACACGAACATTCGACCTTCGCATACCAGAACACGAGTGGTCCAACGACTTGCAAGAGATCTCATATCTTGGCTATGTCGAATGGCGTTGTTTTATCTCTTTCTCTCGCCCAACATTTCGTTTCATTCCTCAAGCTATGTATACATTCAATTACTTGTTATGCTCTTGGCATGATCTTATTATCAAATGACTTTGTACTATTCCACACCGAAGTCAATAAGAAAAAAAAATTGCACAAGGAATGCGAATTTCAAAAATCTACCTTAAACTGTAAAGACAGCATTTTGACGGCATCATCAACATCATCTTATGCTTCTGGCGCTTAAGTTTCGAGATTTGTTTAACGTAAGTTCCAGCAACAACAACACTGTTTTCTTCTTATGCCATACCATCGCCATCTACCTGCAAGTTGCCATTAATGTTATCAGTAGCTGAGGAATGTGCGCTTGTCCGCCGACTTGCTTATGGCTTAGAGGAGTTCGACTTGCCTTGCCTTTTACTCAAGCTTCGAGTCGATCTTAGACCCAGCTATGCGCGCATATTTCTTCAAGTTTTCAGTGAATTTCGTTTTATTTTTCTCGCTTGCTTCGATTTGGTCTTCATTCCAAAGGTGAAATTGAAGTTGGGAAATAATACCGAGTGGAAAAAAAAAATCACCAACAGCATTTTGATTTTCTGTCGTAAGTTTGGCAATACTGAATCTGATTTAAATCGAATATATCAATTAATTTTTTGATTTAAATTGAAGAAAAGAAGTTACAGGCTTGTTCAAATCATTTCACACCGTTAGATGTCGCAAACCTTGCCAAAGAAGTCCAGTAGGTCGCACCGCAATTGCTTCGTTTGGTTCAATACAATATTAAGAATATCCCATACAAGAGATGGAAAATGAAAAAGTAAGAAGCAATGATAGAAGGACTTCCACACTTCATTCATTCATTCATTCTTTTTGATTAAAATGGATCAGCACACAACAACCCCATCTATGCCTTGGCATCGAGGGGTTTTTGTTGTCTTTACATAGGTGCAAAATAAGCCAACTACATATGTTATGCTACTCACGGCGACCTTAAATTCTGCACTTAAACATCTGATGACATTCAACTCCTTAACCTGCGTCTACATGGACAATTTATTTGGTAATGGCAATGGCAGCGGCATTATTGCCATACACATATTGACAGTGAAGACGCACCAAACCCAATATTGCTCTCAGCATTGCCATGGCAATTTTGAAGAAGTTAGCGTCGCTTGCCATGAGGTATGTAGACTTATGTTTTTTTTGGTTTGGTCGCAAAATTAGTGAAAATAAGTGGACTAAAGAAAAATTTGTTCTATTCTCCATCTCTACTAGAGATGACAAGCCGCGATTGAGTTGAATGCGGACGCCGTACCATACACTTGCACGCAAAACAACAACATGTTGATATAATAACCCTGTTTTGTCTCACTCAGTCACACGCTCAAAACAATAACAATAACCCTGTTTTGTCTCACTTCTCTGGCTTCAAAGAGCTTTATACAAAACCGGTGGCTTGTCGTCTCCAGTAGCTCTTTGGTCCGCTCCAACAATGGACAAAAAAACTTGTGAATGTTGGTAGTTAGCATAGACACATTTTTCCCTACTTTTTGGGGCAGCTAGCATGGACACATTTCATCTGGTTCTGCCTTTATTTAAATTCATTAAGCAGAGCAGAAAGCAGCACTGTCGTCGTTGCTAACTGCTTTAATTGTGTCACGGCCCTTTTCTTTTAAGAATCACCGCGCTAGGCACCAAAAGGGTACATAGCGATCCCTTCAGAGCCTCGCATGTCACTAAAAATTCCCTAAACAACCCACATCCCTAAACAACTGCTGGACTAGCTTGTCATGCCCTATCGACTTCAGGTCCTCCAAATTGTCAAAGAAATGACTGCTCAACCACCTCAAGCACACAAAATGTGGGTGATGTCCTCCTCTGTCACGGCTCTTCCTTAAAGTTAAATATGTAAGTGCGATAAAATCCTTCCTGCCATGAATCGTTCAAACTTAACAACTATATCATGTGTCCTTTGCTTCCTTAGATTTAAGCTCCTGTTACAATTCAGGTTCATCTACGTCTGGTTCTAATTAAACATTGGTTTGTGTCTTTGATGAACTTGACTAGTTATACGAAAGCCAACGAAGTCAACAAGGGAGTAGACTTCAACCTTTTTTTTGTTGATAAAAAACAAAACCAAATTAAAATTATTCTGTTGTAAAATGAATAATTTTTTTCCAGCAATTTTGATAAAGAATTGCATTCTTAAACTCTCACTTTGACTTCTGAATCATGCAATAAGATGACTTTTTGAACGGATTAGATCAGCTTTTCTGAAAAGTCTACGTGACACCGACATCTTATTTGCGTAACAGGTTCCTAGGAACGATTAAAACTCGGAAATATGCACAAAGTTCCATAGGTCAAACTAATCCAAAAAAATTTCTAACAAAAACCAATAACACATTTTTTAGTTCAATCAATTAAATTTCGAACATAAATTACTGCAGTATTGTTTTATGAATAACCTGATTGAGTTTTGCAAAAACTTCCGTAATAATTGAACGTCGGACTATCAGAGCTTTAATATCAAATATTCATTAGATATGATATTTTGACAACGATAAGGCAATTATTTATTATCTACTCTCAATACAAGTGGATTAATGTACATAAGAGATTAGTATGAGGTGATTTTTTTTTATTGTGTTGGAATTAATATCGCAATAAAGAGGTTTAATGAAAATAATTGGGAGTTCGGAAAATCTGACATAATTAAAATTAATTATTTTATATGCGACTACCCGCGTACTGCGGCTACGCTCACATTGATATATCGCCCCTGTTACTCCCGTCTCTCCCATTGAGCGGAGACGCTACTCACGCCAATGCTAATTACAAATTAAACTGTTTATAATAAATAATTTAAAAAAAAAAATCGGACATGTTAACCTGTCAGTAGGACTCGAACCTGCGCTCCCAGAGGGAATCATATGACTTGTAGTCTGAAGCCCTATCTGCTCGGCCACAAATGCCTGTTGTAACCCTAAGCTTAACATAGGTCAGGTTCAACTGGATTAACTTATTAAAGTTATATTTATTTTATTTATAACAAATATAGGAACCAAATTTCGGGAATATAATTATGTTAATAACCTGTCCGGTAGTCTCGAGAATGTACATGCAAAAATTGGGAGGGGACGGTTCACAGGTGTAGATTTCCATTCCAAACATCCAAAAAACTGTTGTATTTTTATATATTAAATTTAGCGAAGAAAGTTCAAAGTCAGAATTATAAGCACACATGCTCCATACGTTAACATTTTTTGCCGTCTCTAAGCTTCTAGCTGGAAAATGTACAGAATTTCAAAAGGTCCACTCTTAACTTTTTTATTCCGAGAACAAAAATCCCCAAATTTACTTTATATGTAACTATTCAATTTTAATATGTTTCTATGAAAATGATATTATTTATTTCAAATATTTAAGATTTTTTTTTCTATTTATGGTTTTTTTTTTTATTTACTTTATTTTTGTTTATATTTCATTTTATTTATAGTTTAAGAGTACAAGATTTAAGAAATTGGAAAAAAAAGAAGTTTGTAAAATTAAAATTTGGTTTTAAGAAACAATTTTTCTCCATTATTTTAATATTAATTGTTTTTAATAAAAAAAAATGTCAACAAAATTTTGAAATTAGCTTGAGTTTATCGGCTGGTTATGGATTAAAACCACGGATCAAAAACAGAGGCTAGAGATGACATGCAACGATTGAGTTGAAGGCGGACGTCGTCGCATTCACCCTGTTTTGTCTCACTCACGCACACGCTAAAAAAATAATAACAACCCTGTGTTGTCTCTTCTGTGTTTTTGGCTTCAAAGCGCTTTAAATAAACCGGTGGCTTGTCGTCTCGAGTCGCTCTAGGGGTTAGGGTAACAAAGGCTGGACAAAGAGCATTATTATCAAATAGGCAAGTCTTGAGCAATCAGCCTGTACAATACGCAGTTGATTGATAGTGAACGCGGTAACTCAGTTAGAACTCAACTTTGATAGAAAGCGATAATTTGATTTCGATCAACAAAAACGGATATATCGTTAAACAAAAAGGCTAATTTTCCCTCAAGTATCATTAAGCGTTTTGACCTTACATTTATATTGTTACATGCTACCCTGGAAATCCGCGGATCTCGATCAATTTCTAGTGAGAAGAACAACAAAGCGGATAAAAGCATCCAATACACAAAAAGAAACGCGTGGAAAAATCTGCAATTCGGCAAAGTTTGATAACGTTCGCGAAGAATCACTTTTCCTTTTTCGGATTGTTATTAACATTTCCCAAACATTCTACACACACCACCGACTATTCGAGAAAGCTCTTGACTCCGTACATGCAGTATATAAGCACGGCCAAGTTTGCAGCCATTGACAGTTTCTACTACGTTAAAGCGAAAGAATTTGCAAAGCGATTTGGGTTGGTAAAAGCAATCGTGCAGTGATCGAGTAGTATATAAAACCGGGCAGCGTTTATTGTGTGACTATTATTATTGTAATCATTGTTAGATCAATTAATTTTAAACGCATTGTGATTCACTTGAAATCCCCTTTGATTTACATCCCCACAACTTCCCAGTTTGGCCGTCGCTTGACCATTGACTCGTGCCGACCGCCGTGACTCAGGCAGTAGGATGGCCATATTTTTCTATATATCACGCAGTTGGTCAGTCTACTCCATCTGGAGTTTATTTGGCGCTTAACAGTCCCTAGTGTGCTTTGAACGGATTCGACGAGAGAGTCCTGAAGAGCAGAGCAGAGCCTAGCTAATTCGCTCGTAACTCTCTATTTCACAGTGACCTGTGACCCAAAGTAGAGTTAGTTTGACCTGACTTCCTAAATAAGCTAGCTCTTCTCGGCACTGTTCGACTAGTTTAGACGTCCCTAGTTGGACCAGAACAGATCACACGAGAGCACTAAAAAGCAGAACCTTGTCTAGCTAATTCGCTCGTAACTCTCTATCTCGCTGTGACCTGGTACCCAAACCAGAGTTACTTTGACCTGACTTCCTAAATAGGCTACCTCCTCTCGACACTGTTCGACGAGCTTAGAGAAGGTAGTAGCAAAAGCTAAGGCCTTGATTGAAGCTTGACTGTCAATGAGGATTACAACATTACGCTTTGACGTGAGTTCTTGCTTCAAAGTTCGCGACAGGCCTCCCGGATCCCCAGTATCTCCACCTGGAAAACGCTGGCATAGTCCAGTAGATGGTAAAACTCCGACTCCGCAGTTAATCTTGGATCCGTCGGTGTATATGACTGTGTCCAATGCATGTATGACCATTCTTCTACTCCACCCTGATTGGAAAACCCACAGCGAAAATCCTTCTACTGCTACTTCTGAGTACCTGATACATCTTGTATCTGATACAATTCTCTCTCTCAGAACTCTGTTAATTCCAAAGTTGGTACCAAACATCTTATGAATTGTGTTTGTAAAAGCAAGATTTATGTTTTTCCAGTTCCAATTCCAAATTACTCTTTTGTTCGAATAGTTGACACACAAAACACATGATTCTAATGTGTACATCTTTTTTGTATCAGATACTCTAAAGTATCAGTAACAAGCCATACTAAGCCGATTAATCAAGTGCAACTTGTTTTAATTAGTGAGTTTTTATTTGAATTCATGGAGAACCTCTACCTCACGACAATATTTATTCCATGGGAATTAGGTGGCCTCTAAACACAGGACATGGGTTCAACTATAAAAGAGCAATATAAATTTAAAAAAAAAATAACATTGATTGTAATTTATTTATATTTATTGCTGGGAATAAGTGCATTTATGGAAGTTGTTTTTACTCTTCCGAAATTACAATAAAAGTGGTGAAGCAACTGAGAGGAACTGTCGAGAGTACTACTTTTAGTTACTCTCACGTGGACGTGGTGGTGCTTCTAGAGGTTGGGATGTAAAAGACAAGGCATCTGATTAATACGCACCTACATTATGATTTACATAACTCTAAGCTGACATTTTATCCGAATGGTTTAAAAATTTGTATCTCACCTTTCCTCTTATGATAATGGCCCCTACGAACAAAAAAGACAGATCTCACAAGGTTCGTTACTTTTCCCCGAAATTACCTTAAGTGTGCATACGACAGCGACTTGGTTACCTGATAAGACGTTCATTTTCCAGATTGTGTAAGACGGTAGTCATAAAATTAAGAGAGACGCCGAGATAACGATAAACAGGATGACATTTTAATTTTTTTTTCTTTTTCTTTCAATTCAAGTTGTTTTATTTGAAAGCGTTTTTTGTTGGTTTTTTTCTGAATATGTACAAAAAAAAAACCGAGAAAAAATGTGTAAGAAAAATCTCTCATTTACATGAAAGACAATCAGTTTGTGGGCAGAACGCGAGAAGGTTATTAACCGCAATTTTCCCACCGTAGACCCATTGTGTTGGGCCCTTTATAACGTCGCATCGTGTGTGTACTACACGACGACGTTTCATTGTCGACGCGGCCCCGACCCGGCCCGGCCCGGTCCGTCCATATGCCGCTATTTCAGATTTTCTATTAACAAAAAATTCTTCGCATTCACTCGCTGCTTATTTGATGTCGCTGTCGTCGACCGCGCGTCCGTTTATAGTAGAATCGTGGCGCGCCGTGTAAGCATAGCGCGGCGATTTTTTTTTTTTCATTCTTTCTCATTTTTTTTCAGATATGAAGAAAGAAAAAAAGTCTGAAGGAGGAAGAGATAGAAATTATGCCAACAACAACAACAAAGTGCTTTTGAGCAGCACATTTTTGTGGGCGCAGTATTTTACAATTTTTTTGCCATTTGTTCTTCTCGGTTTTTTTTCCTCTGTCATCATTTAGACACTTTAGTTTGCGATACGTTCGCGTATATATGCAATAAAAATTCCGGGAAAATTTCATTTCCAAAGTTGATAGGACATTTATTTTTGTGAGGTTTGTAATAAATTTTATTTGAGTTTTTGACGAAATGACAGTTCAAGATATTTTTGAAGGCTTTTATTCTAGTTGATGATCTAATGGCGGCGAGAGGAACAACTGGAAGACTATTGATTGACAAACGAAAGGAGTCGGAGAAACGATTAAAACCTTGGAGATTACATTACAGCAAGAGGGTGTAAACGAGTTTTTATACCAATAACGTCGTCATATACGAGGTCCAAAAGATCACACAGAAGAAATTGGGGAAGGAAAACCCCTCAACACTATGAGTGGGATATTGCAGAATGCTCTCTATTCTCTCTAAATGGGCAACTTAATGCAGATTGTGCGTAAACCCACGCAAAACAGAATTAATTCTCTTCACCATGAAATACACCTGCACCTTGATCCTCCTTCTCTGGATGGTACTAGTCTAGTTTTCACCGATAGTGCAAAATATTTTGGCCTTTTTTTTGGACAAAAAGCTACACCAGAAATCTAACATCCAGGACGAGTAAGGAAAGCAACAGTTGCGCTTTATTCGTACAAAAAGGTGATTGGCGAAAAATCGAGTACCTACATATATATGTAGTTAGTTTTAGTACGGGTATGCAACCCCAAAAAGTTAATTGGCTCTAAGTTTCCGCGAATGACCCCCAAAAAAGCGGCCAACCGGCCCACCGTAGAGAAGGTACACAGATCAGTATGCATTCGCGGAGCTCTGAGAACCAGACCCTCTGCAACATTAGACATGCTAGTTAAGCAACCAGCCCTAGACAGTTTTGACAGCCAGTGCAGCCAGTGCAGCCATTCGACTTATGTAGAGCCTCTACACTTTGGACTAGCATACCATATGTGCAAGTGAGTCGACAATTTCGAATCACTTCAAAGATATTCCCGGAAACACCCTGCCCAGTTTTGATTTTGATAAAAATTTACTTACTAACTAACTCGTCTAGAATATAGGAAAAAGATTCGATGGGAAGAGTCGAATCGCTCCAAAATTGAATGCGGGGTAGGTGGAGGTGATTTCTCTGACATCATTAACATTAGCAATTCTTTCCACTTTCGAGATCACTGTAGCGTGGCTGAGCTTATGACAAGGTGTAATGATCGAAGTTTAAGGATATTAGCATTTTCACAGACAGCCGAGCCCATAAAATCCTTGGCATTGGCCAAGAGAACATCAAAGATCGCCGTGGAATATCGATCATCTCCTAAGGAGATGGCAGACTGGTTCAAAATTTCATCCGTGCTGGGTATCAAGACGCAGAGATATTGACAAACTTGCTGGGCATGATACTACCCTTCAAATTATACCGAAAGATCGGGATCTGGGTGAACAAAGATCATCAAAGATCGCCTCTTTCTAGATGTAAACTGGATTGGACTTGAGTTCACCTGAGGGAGAAAACTAACTCAAGTAAGGCAGAGGGTATTACGTGTCACACTCCGAGAGAGAGTAGGCCAAAACTGGATCTGAAACTTTCTAAGAGGCCGTTTTAGCTCAAAAGGGCAAGTATCAGCACAATAATCGGTGCCCTAACCGGACATTCTTTTCCAGGCTGAAAGACTCAGCCAATTTTCAAATGACTTCTGTAGAAGCTCCCTGGATCAGGAGCAGAAGGAGGAGACAGTTCTTCAACATCTTCTCTGTATCTGTACAGCTCTATGCAGTAGGTGAAGCGTACTTCTTCAACAGGCTTAGTATAACCTTCCAGTAACGAAGGTTGAGAGAATCCAACTATTCACTACAAGATCACAGACAGCAATGATAGCTTTGGCTGAATGTGGATTCTAGAAGATCCTGTAGCCCAGACCTAGCACCCAGTGACTACTACCTGTTCCCCAACCATAAGCGGAAACTCATAGGACGTCATTTTGAGAGAGAGGAACCGCTCAAAGATGCTTTAAGAAGTATTTATGACAGAGCCACTAAGGGAATTTCACTTAGGAGTGAGGGATATTGATTATATTGCGAATGGAAGTTTTCGGAAGTTGAAACATACTAAATTATACGTCCTATGCTTGGAGAAGTATTCGAATATTGTCTTTTCTGCAACTTGGCAAAGTCATGAGCTCACGAAGGATTTCAGACCCATTAGTCTAACAGAAGGGGCTTTCAACAAAATCCCCAACGAAGTTAGCAGAGGAATACTTTAGCGCTTAGATAGTACCCATGCTAAGAACTAGCAGTATCCACTTAAACCTAGGAAACACCACATTTAACCAATCACGTGTATTGCGGACCACAACAGGGTGATGTAATTTTACCTCTACTTTTGCTATCGGTCAGGAATAAAGTCATAGTAAGACTAGACAGGGAAGAGGTCAGAGAATCGGGTAGGCTGACAATCTATCAATTTTAGTCTCAGGATTATTTCCTTTCGTGATCTGATCATTGAAGAAGCTCTGACTAATGTAAGGAAATGGGTTGCTGGTTGTGGCCTTAGTGTAAACCCAGATCAAACTGAACTTATGCCCTATATCAAAAAAACCCCGAATTTAACCTCTCAACCTAACGGAAAACATCTACTGCTCTCCACCAGAGCAAAGTATATAGTTATTGTCGATACAAAGCTGAGCTGGAAACACAACATAGAAAACTGGATGGAGCAAGCCTACCTTACTCTCTAAGCCTCCGAAAGAACCTTTGTCAAGGAGTAGAGACTGAAACCAAGGATTCACATCCATTCTCAACTGATATCGAGATAAGGAGGACATCTTTAAGATAACAGTTTTTTTCATGATCGAGAGTCGCTTAAACTTACTTGGGGATCATGACTGCGGAAAAGTTTGGCGAAAAGAAAATATAAAGATGCAGAAGGAGAATATTTTTCCAAATGTGAAACATAGAGGGGGTAACGTATCGGTTTTGGGGCTGATGAGTGCAGCTGGGCTAGTACATATGCATGTCATTGAATGCCTAACGTATTGTAAGCCAACCTGGACCAATTAGTTGAGTGCCTTGTGGTCGGTACAACCTCGAATCTTTCAACAAGACAACTAAAATCCGCAGTGGAATTTTTTTGGGATTGCACTACTAGAATGTTGCGAATGCGTTATGTTGCTGTTTTTAGCTTTTGGGACTTTCTTCTCTCACGCCAATGTCTCAATTGTATGTTAAACTTTATACCGTTAAACTCCCAAACTTTGTGACAGGCTCCCAACATTGTAACACTTTTGTTTTGGGCACACCGAGCCCTCTAAGCACTCTGGTGATTAAGTAATCTTAATGTTTATTTCGGAACTTTTTCGGACCTTAAGATTAATCACCAGACCGGCTAGAGTGCTCTGTGTGCCCCACTGATATATTTAAATGGATACCCCATCGGCTCATTTCCCTATACGATTTGACAGATTGAAATAGCCGATGAAATCGTACCCTCTCGCTCCTTCTTAAAATTTGAAATTCAGTTGTCAGTTCTGACAATTCGAAATATCAGTTCTGACAATTCAAATTCAAAATCGAAATATTGACATTTCAAAAACGTCGGCTATGTGCGATAGCAAATTGAGGTCTCCATAGTATACATCTCAGTGGTGTGCCCAAAACAAAACTGTCACATTGTTGGGAGCCTGTCACAAAGTTAGGGAGTTTTACGATATCTCTTTATTTAGATTTTCTTTCCTAGAATAACCAGACAGTTTTTTAGAAAGTTATTTTTTAGGTCGTCAATCGAATACATAGTAAACTACACCGCATCTTAGCATTAAACGCGTTCCGGACTTCTACACAAAAAATAATAAAGTTGCACCCAGACTGTTGATAGATTTTTTTTTCATTACGAAAACCAAACTTGCCATTCACTTGCAGCATATCAAATCAAAATTATAAGTGAATACATCACCGTTTTCTTGAGTTATCACGCGACCAGTGAATAGGATAAGCAAATTATTTAAAGACATTTGTATGGAAGGCGCTCAAAACAGCAGAAAAAGGTGTTAGAAAAACTTATTCCGAAGTTTATTGTGAAACACGTTTAAACAACAAATAATTTTTCACAATTTTGGTAATTCACTTTGTCGCAAACCTTTGGTATTTGGTAAGGTGCATCATGAATAGCTTTCGTTCGCCAACTGGATGAATTCGCAAAACCAAGTTGATAATGGACTCGCGACCAAAATCTTCTTTTTTCGATGAGGCTCATTTGCATCTCAGTGGCTACGTCAACAAGCAGAATTGCGGAATATGAAGTGACAAAAATTCAAGGGCACTCTTTAAAAGCCAATGCATTCACAAAAAGTAAATGTGCGGTGCGCTAGTGGAGTGATTGATGAGATAAGAAAACAATATTGGTCTAATGGAGGAGCAATTAAGCCGTGATGTCATTAAAAATTTTGACAAACAGGTCGAGGTGTGCCGTAGGAACCGTGACAAGCATTTGAGTGATATTCTTTTCCATACTTAATTGCCATGGACCAAATAATATTTTTTAATAAAAATTTCATTAACTTCATCATCCACTGGTTTTTAATTTTGATTTAACTTCGGAACGAGTTATTGTAGCTCCCTCGAGAGAAAAATTAGATTAGTATCTTCACGGGTTCCCTCTCTATAAATTTTATCTGGATTATTAAAACATGTTGCAATCGTTCGATGGAATAAAAAAATAAATTCAATATAAGTTTTAATGTTCGTAGAATTTTGTTAGCTAGCTACCAAAATTCCTGGACTAATGCCGTCAGACATACGCAAATATTAATTTTATTTAATGAAAATATCCCATAACTTTTTTTCTTTTCGTTCAAATTCCATCGAATTGGTAGGTAAATTAATTTATTAATAGCGCATTGAGTTGGGGATAAGCTATGCAATATAGCGCGCAAAGAATATAAACACCCGTCATGAAATACTGTACACATATTTGCGCAGAATGTCCTTCATCGTCGTACCTGTACAATAAAGTTTACTTGAATATATCTTCATAGGTATATACAATTATTTTTTTCTTCTTTAATTTGTTTACAAGAAAAAACGAAAGACGATAAAATTCAAATTCTTCGGAATGATGGATTCGTTCATTTCCATGAAGAAAACGAAAAAAAAAATACGGAAAATTGTTATCAGACCTCTATAAAAGATCATGCAAACAAACTTGAAGAGATATGTTTGCTAAAAATCAGCTAAGGTAAACAGTGAAGGCAACGAAAGTCTTGGTACCTCGCTACAGGTATGCGAGCTATTAAAAAAGCTCGTTCATATATCAGAAATATATGACATGTTTTTTAATGACGCAAAAGTAATTTTTTTTTTTGCTTCTGCCAAACTTATCTTGTTCGCATTCCGCAGCCTATTATCATATGTGTATAATATTCAAGTATAAATGGTGATAGGTCTGTGCCTGCAGATAACATGTGAAATTCCGTTAAAAATGAATTCCTAACTGACACACAAACTTCGCACGATTAAATTAATAAAAAATTTAAAACAGATAGCTAAGCATTTTTTTTTTTTTTTTTGCGCTTTGGGGTCTCATTTCGAAATGTGCTGATTTCAATCAATATCACGAAAATAATCCATAAAATTTGACATTTTTTCCCCCGTCATATTTGTCACATTTCATTTGAATTTCTTTGGGTAAATATTGAAAGCTATAATCTGTGTTCAGTTATCTAGACTAAATTCAATATTGTCTGTCTGTTTGGCGAAAATATTTCCGAGAATTTCAAATGCTTAAGACTTTTGTTTTTCTTTTTGTAAACTTATAATAGAAATTTTTGTTTAGTTAAATAGCGAATTATTATGTTTACAAACAGATTTGAGTCGGCAAAAGATAATTTTATCTACGGTAGGTTACAAATTAAAAAAAAAAACACAGTTTTGATGAAGTTCTGAGCAATGAATTTGTTTATGAAGTTTTTATGTATGACATACAAATCGGATAACAAATCTGGACGGAATATTTTTGATCAAAGTCAGGGTCGTAGTTAAAGTTGTGACCACACTTCGAAACACTAATTACACCAATTTGATAGTATCTTAAATGGCCCTACTTCATAAAAAATATATTTGTTATCAAAAATATTCCTCTAGCATCATTTCGTATCTATGAACCAAATTTCAACTTTTTAGCGTCAGCCATTAGAGTGTGAGCGTAGTCTCAAAAGTACATGACATTGGTTAGGTCTCAACAGTCTCCTTACAGGTAAATACTTTTATCACAGTGATGTTGAATAGCTTCGATACCCTCTTTGTAGTGAGAACTGTCCAGCTACTCAAAATAGCCGTCTAATGCAGACTCCACCTTTTCTCTGTTGGAAAATCTTTCACCACCGAGCCATTTTTTTAAGTTTGGAAAGATAGAATAATCCTAGTTGACTAAATCTGGCGAACAGGATGTGTGAGGAAGCAAACCGAACTTTAGTTCATTGAGGTTCGCGTAATAGTCGCCACTAATTGTTTTTTCTGTTTACAGATAATCATTGAAAATTATTCCATGCGCATCTCAAAAAACTGAAGCTATAACCTTGCAAACAGATGGGACGGCCTTCGCTTTCTTTAACGCAAATTCTCCCCTGTTAGTCCAATGTTTTGACTGTTCCTTTGTCTCAGGTGTAAAGTGATTGGCCCATGTTTCACCCATGGTTATGAATCGCAAAAACTCGCCTTTATTACTGTGAAACATCGCCAAATACTCGATTGAAACATCCAGACATTCCTTTTTTAGATTCATTGTAAGCGAAAGCGGCAGCCATCTTCCGCACGCACACTTTCAATAGACGGTCATCCCATACAATTTTGTGGATTTTCTTCATCATTTCTGGCGTGGTCATTTCATTTGGTCGACGACTGCGTTGTTCCTCATGTAAAGTCTGCCACCCAAGATTTTATTGTTGTAAGCGAAGGAGCAGAGTAGAATCTAGTTAGACCTTTCAAATAATAGTATTGTAGATATCACATACGAATAAACATTTTTTCCATCCTTGAAAATTCACTGAGATTGTTCGCTATTGATGGCTGCCAAATATAGACTGACTAACCCCACTATACCTGTTCCCAAGCTCGGTTGAGAAAGGATGCGCAAACATGGATTAAGCCTGAATGCCCAGTAACAGTGCGGGCGGAAGTGGGCAAAAAGTATGACATAGTTGGAATCAAAACATAGCTGGGAGAACTTCAAAATGTAATAGTCAGCTGAAAACGCCCACCCTTTTCCTACCTGGGTGTAATAAATAAGTAGGACTGACCTTCCAAGTCGGGGGTTGGGCGAGGCGTCGAAAACACATCACTGGACAAAAGAACTCTGTCCAGAACCTGTCAGGAGACCAGGGTCCGATTTGGCATGTCGCGCCATTAATGATGATGAAATAAAGACTGAACAATGTAGCGTTCAAATTTCAAGCCTTATAGAAATTGCACTTTCTACCATAGTATTTTTTTTTTCAAACAAAACCCGCCATCTATACGTCAGGTCGGGTACTTCTGAGACTGCCCCCGTATAATTTCCTGACCAGTTTTTCGACCTGACTCTTTCGCCTAAACAACGTTCAATAAAATTTCGCTTGCAGTAAAATTTTTTGAATTATAGTGTGTTCTCATCATAGATACATATATCTTGATACAGGAGATGACAAGCAGCGATTGAGTTGAAGGTGGACGTCGTCGCATTCAATTTCCCACAAAACAGCAACAATTGACATAACGATCCAGTTTTGTCTCACTTCTCACCGTGTTTTTGGCTTCAAAGCGCTTTGAGCAAAAGGACCTTCGTATGGAGCTTACAATAAGTTTTTCCCTTCTCCTCAAATACATTTACATACTTGAATCTGTAACACTAAAGTAGGCCAAATTACAAATTCGATGCCTGGTCTGAAGTATAGGTATAATGACATTATTGGGCAATAGCAAGTAGTGAGAACATTTAGGTGAAGAGTAGTAAAAACTTATCGTTATCCTTGAGTGAACATCAAATTTCAACCTCCTAGATCGACCCGTTCTTGAGTTACCGTATGTTGGATCAAGCGAACTTATGATTTTTACGCAAGCTAAACTAGACAATTTGCCATCTAGCACGCAGAAAGCCAAGAGCAGATCTTGTGTAATTAAGATGACCCGAGGTCAAACAGCGAAGAAGGGCGTTTGAAAATTTCGCAATCTAACAGAAAAGGTACTCTGACTTTCGACATATGAATACCTGGTATGTACAGAGATCCGCTAAATTGCAGTTAATTGAGAGGAGGAGATAGGCTGGTTCAAACCGAGTGTACCGAGTGATTTGCATAAAAATTTAAAACATTCATTGAGTACCGCGAGTTGTTATTAAATATCTGCTTAAGAAGCTAATGCCTAATAACCACATTGGATGAATCTGCACTTTCGTATTCCATGGTTGAGAAGAAAAAAAAGTTGGAGAAAGTGTGAACTGTCGAGGATGGCGCGCGTAGTAAACGGCCATCAACGGTAGTGACAACTGAAAACCTGATAGTGTGAAGTCCATGATATACTTTTGGCAGTTTTGTCGAGTGAAGGTTTGTGAGATAGCTGAGGTCATTTGGATCTCAAATTAACGGGTGGATTACATTTTCAAGTACGGTTCCATAGCTGAAGATTCTTCGAAGATCCGCAACAGAATTGAGCCTCACATCTGATTCTCAAATCTTATTCATGAAAATTTCCTTCACGTCGTCCATGAAGGTAGATCTTCACTTCCCGCATAAAGGGCACCATACACTATCATTTTTGCATGTCATGCATGCACGAAGCTTTGAATTTTTCTCGAAAATCTCTCGTGTATGGGGCTGCATGATGGCATTTCATGCCGACCGTCTGCGGCATGATGAAAATCAAAAAATTTTGATTTTTGTGGGCGGAGCCAACGCGCATGACGAAATGCATGATGGTCTATGGTGATCGTCATTCCATCTTTACATTTTTCGAATGCGGATGACGGTTCATTGAAGGCGATTTGATTCTGGTGTCGTATCCTGACGGTAAAGAAATATATTTTTACCAGGTGCGTTGCGTGAATTTTCATAGGGCTAGCGCACTGATATGATCGCTAAATTACGCACAATTTTTAGAATTGTTCCTGGCAATTAAGCAATCGAAATTTAAATTTTGAATGAAACATATGTACATAGGTACGTTTTTATGGTTACAGAATGCTTTGATTTTTATGATCGTATTTTTGCACTAGCGCTACGAAGGTTTACTTGTCATAAAACCTCGCCATGTCAGTACCTAGTCAGGTACGGGTAGATTGTATGAGACAAAAAATCCTTTGATGTCCGGCTTATAGTATTTGTTGTGTCCTTACTTTTTATTCCTCAAATTCGTTTTATTACCCATATCCTTGTATTATTCAAAATAAATATTAAATATAATATTTAAACTTTAACCCGATTTAGAACAAATCTCTTTATCAGCAGGCTACAAAGATATAAGGACAGTCGTAAAATTCGGCTCATTGAAGGTAGAAAAGTATTTTCCTTGATTTTTGTTCCGTACCCTAACGGAAAACAAATATCTCGTTGCCATGTGCGTTGCGTGAATCTTCATAGGGCTAAATTACTCACAATTTCTGGTTTTCTTCTAGGAATTTAGTAATCGAGTCTTGTTTCTGAATAAAATTTGCGATTTTATAGAATTCTTTGAATTTCAAGATCGTGTTATTGCACTAGAACTACGAAGTTTCGCACCTTGGTTTTCACTTGCCATAAAACCCCGCCATGTCGGCACCTAGTCAGGTACGGGTGGATCGACGCAGACAAAAAATCGGCCAACCGTTTGGGCGCAACTTTATTATTTTTTCGGTAGAAGTTCGGGACGCGTTGCGTGTTTTGAATCGATGTAGGTTACTTTGCAATTGACAACCTAAAAAATACCGTTCATTAAAGCTTCCTGGTTTAGAAATATACAGGAATTCGTGAATATGTACAGAACCGCATTATATCCCGTTAGGGGCTATATATCGAAAAATTTAGAAGAATATTTTTAGGAGCATATATGTACATATGTAGAACCCGCAAAAGTAAAATAGCTCGATATATCTAAAAGTTTTAAAGATGTTCGTGAAAATACATACATTTTTCTTACTCAATCTCTGAACATAAACAAAATCTAAGCTTTTTTAGGTTTAATTACTCTAGTATTGCATCTACATACATATGTGTTCAACTTACTGGCATAAACTGCTTCTGAGATATAAACCACCCCTCACCGCCGTATCGTGCTACCCCTATTGAACTCTATAATAATACTAAATTGTTAGCCTTCTATTCATTACGGTTTTCGGGAAATAAAAATCAGAATATTTTCCTTTATTAACCATATTATTTTTGCAAATGAGTCCACTATCATAGTACTTTCTTATGATCTAGAAACCAAAATTTTTCGCCAAAAACCGTCCCCTCTCCCCCCTTTCATACACAACTCCAAAAGATACCAGTCGTTGGGATTCATCCAATCTACCAACCATAAAAATTTCATGTCAATATCTCAACGGGTTTGGAAGCTACGCACTTTCAAACGATTTTGCGTACCAAAATTTTATCGAGTAGGAGTGCACGAGCCACTATTCGTCGACCATTTCACTTCGAGTTTTGAAGCGAGACTGGTTGGCATGAACGTGTATGGCAAATCAAAATTCAATCATGACATGCATTCATGACATGCATAAATGATAGTGTATGGTGCCCTTTAAGGAATATAACGTACAAAAGGATCATATACAAAATTAAACCCACTTCAGGGCTTGGCTTTAAGGCTGAGACTGACCACATAAGGCAAGGATTACGTGTGCAAGACCATACCGGTCAGTCTTGTTTCGCTACCCTAACTTGTTAACAATGATGTTGTTGGTTTAATCATTGTAGAGTCTGCTTCTGTTTAATAACAGGATCAATAAAACAAACTTCTAAACATAAGATAAGATAAGGAAATTCTCTGTCGAGAACGATTCTTTCAAAGCTATGATGAAAAACAGGCCAAGCATGTGCCTATTCTTCATCACAGCTTATTGACTCTGAATCTGAATAGCCCAGAACAAAACGATCTTCTTCCATGAATCTCTCTTCAGTTCCAGTGCTACTTAACACAACTCAACAGTGCTTCTCAATGCGAGCCAGGGCGATAGCTTCTCCCACCAGAATTTTTTTTACTTCTTGAATTTTCTTTCCCGTGAGGACGAGCCAGAATTCAATCCAAAACTCTGGATGACCGATGGCCTTAGTCTGTCCAAGGATCGTCGTTGAAAATAACTTCTTCGTCTGAATATCCTCAAGATGACTTTGGTCTGTACAACAACAAGGCTTTGACCCAAAATTTGAACACTCTATCAACCTTAAACAATTTTTTAATTTACCTACTTCCAAAAAAATAACATTGAAAAATTTTCGGCATGAACATTTGTTTTATGTGTATCTTATCTTCGTTCTTTTCTTTTGAACATTTGAGTCTTAAGTCGTTCGTTGTAGATTCTTTTCACTGTTTATGACCTTCCCATTGTAGTTTTCTTATCTTGGCAAAGAGTTGAGATAAGTAGATCACCAAAAATACCATACAACTCTCTAAAGGCGCCTGCAATCGTTAACGAATCTAGTGATACTTCATCATCAGTGGCAGTCCCAGGTCCAAAGGTCGTGGGTTAGAATCCTACTCAAAATATACCCAGTTTGTCTTACATTTTAAGATATCCATACCATGAACCATTTTTTCATGCTGTGGTTAGCGATGTGCTAACAATCTTATCCCGGAAAAAGACCAATATGAGTAGCTTCTAAAGATCGGACTAAAGAATGTAATGACGCAAATTTGATCAGATCTGGTCAAGGCTCAATCTGAGAAAAAAATCTTTATTATTAGTTGAGTAGAGCCTACTGCATCTCGAACAACGACCTAAGAGGTCTTTTCTTTCTCCTAGCTACTCCCTAGGCCATATCTATTCCCTTAAGAATGGAGATGATTTTACTCAGGGGAGTCTTCGACAGGTCACCCTGCAAAACCTTTACTGGATCGTTAGATTTTTCGCGACGGATAGTCAGTCGTACGTTTTGCCTTGATAGCTTGGTGTTGTTAGTCGATGAGACGGAATATATGATGCGACAGAAACAAACATAATTTTTCGGACCTGTGAAGGAAGGAACAGACTGGCAAATAAGATACAATCTTGAGTTCATCAAATTACGCAAACTGCAGTGGCTGGTCATGTATGTATAGCGTAGATAGAAGACTCCCCAAACGTGCTCTCAAAGACAAAGCGAGTGATAGCAGTCCAGTGGGATAACCTCGCAAACCATGGGAAGACTCGGTTGATGAAGATAGCAAAGCCATCTTAAAAATTAGCAGCTGGAGGACGCAATTTTAGGATCAAGGCGATTGGAGGCGGTGATTTAGGAGGACAAGGCCTGATTTAAGCTGTCTCGCCATTGATGACAATGAGAATAGATTGATTGGCTCTCCACCGTTACTTGTTTGTTATTTGCCAGGCCCTGGGCTAAGAATCACGCACAATCATAGATTCATTCATTGACAAATTCTACTAACGTTTAAAGCATTAGAAAGAAATCCGTTAGTGCAGCGCATAGAAAGTTTAAAATCTACCAATTTTTTACAACAACATTTGATCACACACGTTGTTCAAATGTCTTCCTCTTCATCAACTCTCCGAAATTATCAATGCAGCCGGATCTCAGGACGCGTGATTTCCGGCTGACAAATCGTCGATTTATCGTTTTATCAAGAACAAACTGAAGCGCTTAGATCACACAACGTGAATCAGATTAAAATTTCCAGTCAGGAAAGATTTAAACTGTTTTTTTCGAGCGTCAATCATTTCCTGGTCGTCGAATCGAAGAAAATAGAACGATACTGTGAAAGTCAAAAAGATCAACCTTAGAACTTTTTTCGCATCCACTCCGATATCGGATATCGGACTCAAGAGTTGACTAAAGTGATAAGGTCATTCAGAATTACAACAAGAAAAACCTGTCGCAAACTATCGATTATAATGACCCTACGAAATCAAATCCAATTAGAAATGATAAAGACAAGTTTGTGTCGTCTACTTAGTCGAGTCGATTTCCATAGCTTAACGAACGCGGTAACTTCATACCGCCTAATTGGATTAGCGAAAAAGAGTTCATCAGGTTTTAGCTACCGCATTATGACCACATATTAAGCCAAGTAGCTTGTAGTTTTCCTGTTCAACCTAAACAAATTTTACTAAGACATTGTTTTTCTTTCTATGAATTTTTTCGCTGATACACCTACAAAACTCGACTAATCCGTACGAATGAGCTAACGCTTCAAAAATTCGTCCGCTAAGCTTTTCGACTTTCGAGGCGGTTGAGCGGTTGCCCTTCATCGTTTCATTTAGACCGGACTGATAACGATTATGTGGCACAGTGCGACGACTTTGAATCTATCAAGTAAAAATAAAATTCCTATGCCACGATTAGTCCGGGGGAAATGGCGGCAATATAGAAATCAAGTGAATTGTTAAAGGGTCCTTATATTCTCTGATGAACAGCAGAACGAAGACAACGAAGGGCATTAAGAAGATCTTCATGTGGGGACTGGCAGGTGTCGTAAGTTTCATTCCTATCTAGTCATAACCTGATCACCCACATATGAGAAAACAGTGCGTCAGCAAGAGTAGCCCCATTTGTCATACAGGAAGAAATAAAGGCGCCAAGAGTTCTGTGATATTGGCTGACTAGTAAAAGATTTAAGATAGTGATATAGTAAGTCAACTACTGACTCATATCACTCTTATTGCTCATATGGTGAAGTAAGCTTCCCAGACTTATGGCCTAGATGAAGCAGCCTGATTCAGGTAAGTGTCTCTCGTATTAAATGGAGATACAAGCATGTTATGAAATTTGTCAAGTCTAATGGGCAATGTACTGGTGAAAACCGAGCCTAACTAATGGTGAAGTTTCTTTCCTTCAGTGAAGGATTTTCATTTACTGTTTTTGTATAACTTCCGATGAGGGTAACAGACACATAACACTCCTTTTGTTATTCGACTTTCCTTAGGTCTGTAGAAACACTTCACTTAAGGACCAAACATTCAGCCAGTCGTTCATCATCGATATCCAAAAGTCATTGCCGTATTCGAGGCGCTGTTCCTGTTTTCAGTATGGTGGGATCACACATGGATAGATAAGAGTTTAGCATCTGATTCCTCATGGGTTCAGATTTAATTCTGATCAAGAATCGGTCGAAATTTAAAGTTCGAACAAATCTAGAGTTCGAACAGAGAAGGTTCTCGCTTCAGCTTTAATCCAAGAAGAGTAAATATAAGTTTTATCAGAAAACCTAGATGAATGAAAAGTATTCTGATAAATTTATTGGTCATTGAAATTATTAGCAGCGAGTTCTCCAGAACAGAGACTAATAGAATTCTCCGGTAAACTATTCCTGATTAACATGAGAACGATTCAACCGGGAACAATTTATGGGCAAACTATTAAAAAGCCGTTAAAAATATAATCGTCCGAATCCTAAAGGTATAGGCGCGTCTTCACTGGATGCAATCACTTTCTCCAGAAAGACATACCTAAAGACTTTCTGATCAAGGATTTGGCAATAGGCGAAGAAGCTATTAAAACTCAATAGCGTGGCTGTGCTCCGAAAGAACACTCCAATAAAAGAACGACAATGAAGCCCTAATTGGAGCCAGGTCGATCCCAAAGGTGACACCATAGACGAAGAAGGCAGGGTATCATCTTCGTTGGCGAGAATAGAGGCAGATGTACAGAAATCGGTGTGAAATGAAGTTCAGAATGAAAACACTGCTCTCCTCATTGCATTAAAAATCTGACAAATCCAAGGAATTGGTTTGAAGATATTCATTGGAGAAAACAAAAATGTGAAGCTTTTGTAGTCGATTCAAGGCTATGAAATTATTGTCCAATATTCAGGTTATACTTGTCAGGGAACAGATCGGCTGGCAATGCGTTACTGATGCTCCGGTAATAAAAAGCTGTCTAAATTTCACTCTTCTCCACGAAAAGGACTTAACAATATACTCGTGTGCGCGTAAAGCTTGGATTGTGTTGCGGGGGCGACTATGAGTGAAGGTACAAGATCTTTTAGTTAGTAGTTTTAGTATTACTACATTTATCATCGAAATATCGATAGTATGTAAATACAGAGTACTCCGACATTTCGGCGATTCTCCAGGCAGTCTATAAAAGCCGAAACGGGTTCGCCTGCAATTAGAAGGAACTCATGGTTTTGAACACGATTGAGCAAGGTTAAATGGAATTTTGGAGCCCAGCCCCGACATGCGAATTGTACTCGATATATGTCTTGATTGTAGCTAAGCCATCAGTTAAATAATGATCCATGGAATACCAAGGCGTTTAAAAGCATCTATTGGTCTAGGTAATCTTAATAGTAGTGGATAGTTTCAAGTTTGATCACACAAGGTTGACTAGATTTTCAGTTCGAAATTAACAGGAAAGCCATGTTGTCTCAGGACAAATGTCATACAATGAGTTTTTTCTGTGTTCAGTTTTAGGCAGATGAAATTTAACCAGTCCTTAATAATTGACAAACTAAAAGTGGCTCATCAATGTTCCCAAGCTCAAAAAATTATTTTGCATTAATAATTTGTTAATATGAGCCGTTTATTTTGAAAGTGGGGCAAGTCCATTTTTTTTCTTGACTCCAACAGACTACAGATAGAAAGATCTTAGTAAGTTTTATCTATTATTATCATTATCTCAATTTTTTTTAAAAAATGGGCACACTTTCAAAATAAACGGCTCATATAGAGTGGGAAGAGTAATAGTCCACAGTACATTGGGGAACTCCATATTCAAATGACATTTCAGTACTGTTTGAACCATTTATTTTAACGAGCTGCATTCTTTCGCTTAAGGAACTTTATAACCACTTTGTCCATTCAGAGGACAGACCGGCGTTTTGACATTTTCTAATAATACTATGATGAGGTATAGAGTGAAACGCTTTGGCTAAATCTAAGGAACACTGCGCATGGCTTATTTACTTTGTCCAGTGCCTCGAATATGTTGCTGCTATCGCATTTTGGGTTACTTTCGTCCCGCTCTAAATCCAAATTGGTTTTCAGTCAATACATTGTTGTCTTCAAGATATATAATTACTCACATTATAATTGAGTCAATACGAAAACAAATTTTTAAGATCAAAATTTTAGCTGTAGAGAATAGTAAATACTAAACTGTCAATTTAACTTATTTCTGCTATTATTTTGTATTCATTTTTCAATAGATAATGACATTTTAATATTTAGTTGGATAACCCTTTCTTTCCAGCACAGCTTGAAATGTTTCTTTCATTAAACCCACAAGCGTTGGAGTAGCTGAACGTGCGATATTTGCCCATCCTTCTTGTAGGACTTTTTTAAACTCAAGTTTACTTGTAATTGGATGTTTTCTTACTTTTCTGTCCAGTTTCTTCCATAGATTTTCTATGGGGTTAAGGTCTGGAGATTGTGGATGAGTTTTGATCATCTTCGGACAGTTATATAAAAGCCATTCACGAACAATATGGGCTGAATGTTTTGGGTCATTGTCTTGGAAAAATTTATATGTTTTCAGAATGCCCAATTGCAGAACTCCTCAAATTAGCTTTCAATAAATGTAGATAAACATTTTTATCTACAATGCCATCAAGGAATACTAAGTTCCCGACTCCGGATGACGACATACATCCCAAAACCATTACCGAACCTCCGCCGTGCTTAACAGTAAGATCAATATTTTCTTTATTCAGTTCTGTATTGGGTTTTCGCCATGGTGATGGTGCGACCATCTGATCGAAAGACATTAAATTTACTTTCATCTGCAAAAATAGCGTAATTCCAGAAGTCCATGTTGCTATTTAAATACAATTTGGCTAACTCTTTCCTTGTCTTTTTCATTGGTGCCGCTTATCAATGATTTTTTCCGTGCTACTCGTCCCTCATACCCATTTAATCTCAAACAGCGGCGAAAAGTTTCTAGATTCACGTCTTTCTTCACACTCTCATATAGAGCAGTTGTTATTTTCGGGCCCCAAGTTTGAGGATTATCCTTGATTTTCCGAACAATCCAACGTCGATCATGGTCTGTTACTACATCACAATAGGCCCAAGTGTGGCTTCAGTGACAAGAGGTTAACCACACCAACCCCTATTTCCAATCTAATCTAATGGTCTGTTAATTTACTTGGTCGCCCAGGATTTGGCTTAGATTCAATCCGATCTTCATTTGAATCGGCGAATAATATTCCCGACAGTGTTCGGATTTCCCATTGGCATGATGGAAAACTACTAACTGGCGCTGATCGAATGCAGTGTTCCTGTTTTTTCGTCCCATTAGCTTTGTTGTTATTGTTCATCGCCGTTATACAGATCGTCATAAACATCATCGGTATCCGGAAAAATCGTCTGTTCGTTACATATTGTGCAAAGAGTGATTGTATGACTTCCAAAAATGTATTTATCACAATTAAAGCAAGTAGTTTTAGTTTTACGATCACTGCGACCACTGCATACTTGACACCGACTACGCTTTTCAATTTAAATTTTTTTTGTGCAGGCTCATATAATATGAGCTGATTTCCTAATGGTCCAGATTGATCATAAGCAGATCTTCTGGTGGCAAATTTTTGTATACTCAATTGAGATTACCGCTCAAGTTATTCAAACGGCCTAGTTTTTGAAACCGAAATATAATCGCAGCAACAATACAACTAAAATATAAATCACAAACACTAACGTGGGAGCAATCGATCCAGGCACTTTTTCCAACCGATAATCTTAACACTTCGGCTACCGAACCCGTACTTAAATTGCATTTAACCTAAAGGATACTAAACAATCAGTGATTGGCGTTAGAGTGAAGTTGTTTGATTTTCAGTTATGTTTTTCATGCATTCCTTTGTTTTGGGTCGAATGGACCCAAACAATAGTAATCCAGGGTTAGTTTACATATATTAAACCCGCAAGTTCTTGACACAAGTTTGTTTCCCTGTAAAATTCCGAGGTACTAATAAAAGTCTGCCTCGACCATAACTTCGATAATTCTTTTAAGGTCATCTTATCGCACCCGAGCGTTCTACTTATAAAATACGGACATTCCAGCCGGGAACAATTGAACGCACCTGTCTCTCGGGTCCAACCACGTTGTCTCCTTGTTGTTGTGATCGATGTAGTATATTTTGCCGTCGAAATCTGTTGCAATATCCCAACCGGCTGGCAACGGAAAGTCTCCATTTTTGTGTCGCTTTGGCATTTTCCTAGCGCAATTTTCCTCGATTGCCCGATTGTCGTTTTTTTTCTTTCGATTTATCCGCAAGGCGTGCGGGCGAACGGACGGTAAAACCAAAGTAAAAAACGTCTCGGAATCTTTTTACCTATTTACAGTTTTTTGTTTCGTTTTTTGTTGTTATATTTTCTCATTAAAACGCGGAAAAAATTCCTCAATTCGAAATTTTTGTCCCGTTCCGTACCGCGCGCGCATACAGTGCACGGCAGCTGCGGCACCAAATTGAACGGCAATGATAAAATTCCACAAAATCAAACGGACACCAGTAACAATTTCCGCGTGTACAGATACACGATGCGTGTGTAGTTGTGACGAAATTCCTTTCGGCAACAACAAAACTACACGCGGTGCGCGCAACAACGAGAAGGAGAAGAATTTATTTTGACGTTGTGTTGCTTTTTTTTTTCTTCCACGCTCTAGGTTTTTCGTTCGCGCTCGTTGTTCGAAGCGAGATAGAAGCTAACCGTTTTTCTTTTTTTTTTATGCTTCTTGTAAACACTCGCGAGTAAAAAAACGGACGGAAAGAGAGGCGAACAGAAAAAAAAACACTGGAAAATCAAAAATTTTTTCCTTAAAATTTCACTTAAAAAAAATAAAAGAACTACGAGCTGATCTCCCCCGGGTGGAATTTCGGTGCAAGGACTCGGTCGAACGGGGCACACGCACAAACACCTTCACTTTTCTTGCCTTTCTTTTTTTTTTCTTTTCTTTCGAGTTTTACAAGAACACGACGCGTTCGCGGGTTAGCATTTTTCTTATTTTATTTCTTTTTTGGCAAATCCCTGGGCCAATTTCGTTTATCTTTGCGACATTTCTTTTTGCGAGCACGGAACTACCGGAGCAGGACACATTATTTTGCGGGCGGTCGGCGGAGAGTGAGAGCGCGCGCGCGCGTTATGACATTCACTCGGGTGTATCGTATGTGAGTGACGTCGACGACGGACGATAGTGCGGGGCAGCCACACAAGGTTTAGCAGCAACAGTCGGGACGGGATGTCGGTCGGCCGTTTTCCACCGAAGAACTGTCGCGGCGGCGGCGGCGATTTGGTAAAAAAGCAGCGACGTCGTCGGCGGCCACTAATCCACTTGCAGGCGCGCAGTTTCCTCAATACAGTGACAGGACGCGGTCATTGTTACAGTGTCGGACACGCGATTAACGGGGCGGATAGTGCATACATGCTCCGAGCGGGGAATGAGGCCTCACTCATACCAGAAAAAAGCGGACGACGGCCATCTTGAATTCCTGAGCTAGAGATTTTTTTTTTTCGTTGTCCGCTGCTAGTGTGTTGCGCGATGAAAGAATGCGGCGTTGCCAGGCCGCGTTGCACATTCCAATCAAACGTTGTATTGTTTTTTTTTTCTCTTGTTTTCAGTGTTTTTTTTTTTTTTTCCTTATTAATCGGATTTTTTTCGCACTCGGTCTCTTTCACTTGCACACCGATCGAACGGACAGCTTCTGTTGCCGTCGCACTCGTACGGGACAGTTCTGCTGTTTGTTGGACAGCAACGTTGTTGTTGTTGTTTTTTTCAATGGCGCGCGAGAAGTTGAAATCGCGGTTGACTAGTTCCGATGGAATTTTAATTATTTCGGGGGCCGCAGAATGCGGGGGACAAAAACAGAGCCAGCGATCGAGAAAGAAAAAAAAAAAGAATTGGAATTTACTTTTTTTTTCTTTTTTGCTATTCAGCTTCACAGTTTTTATGATTTTTTAATGAATCCACCGATCGAGGGGAGCGTTTTTAGCGTGGCCTGAATTTCGTCGAGCTTTTAGAGGATTTTCACGCCCGGAATTCGGACGAGGATCGTGCACTTTGGGTACCTTGTTTTTCGATTAATACGGAATGCGGATTACGGCGAAGGCTACACAATCGAAAATTCCTTGAGAGATTGCGGCACAGAACTCAACATTCCACAGCGCGCACACGCAATTCACTTCACTCGCGCACGTAACGTACGAATCTAAACGTTCCGAATTAAACGCTGCACAGGTTGTGAAAATCGTTTAATTCACCGATGATTAGTTTTTCCGTGAAAATGTTTAGCTAAATTTTCGTTTTCACTTCGTTTGGGGAATACCAATTTTTTCTCCCCCGGACAATACTTTTTCGCTTTTATACGGACCCGAAAAGGAAAAGAATTTCAATAGCTGTCGATCGACCGCTCGATTCGCAGTGACAGCGGTAAATGCGGAGGAATGCCGTGTTTTCGTCGGGGCGATTTCAATGGAAAATCGGTGGCTTGTCAAATGTGCAATGTGTGGCGCTGTTTGTGGTATGCGAATTGCGAATGAAATGGAATTGGGTGGGGCGGTCGAGTAAAAGGGATGGCAATGAGACGAAAGTGGATTACAAAATTTTAGTGAGGGGATGGAGTTTTGTTTATTGGCGTAGGTCGGAAAACTTTTATACAAGTGTTGAGCGAACGCAGTGGCTGCTAAACTGTCGATGGATACGGATTCGGTCTGTAAGGTGCACGCACGCACACACAATGTGTTGCATCTGGCATGTGACTTGAAGATTGAAGTCAACCTGGACATAACTTCCAACTATTCAGTTGTAACATTCTATGAATTTATAGTTAAAATAAATCAGAAAATAGTAAAAAATGTGCCTAAATTACAGAACTACAAAAGTTAACAAATTGTTCGTTTGCTAGTCTTTTTCTTCAAACGCGGTGTATAGTTCTTTAGTTAGTTATAGTGCGTTCAAATAATTAATTTGTAATTGATATATTGTATGTACATATTAAAATAAAATTATAGTAAAGAAATAGTAACCTCTATATAGTGACCACCGAAAGGACTGTGCAAATGTGGTCACTTTATTCGATTGGTCTGATTATAAAAATAATTTAACAAATAAAATCCGCTTCTGATTTACACTGGGACCGTAAAAAATGGCAACTTTAGGCAAGTGGTCAAGATAGGAAGGTGGTCACTTCTTCAGATTCTACTGTATTTATTTTCCTGACTGATAGAGAGAACTAGGCTTACAAAAGTTTTACTGAACGAGCCAAAAAAGATAGATATGATGAGATTAGGCGATTTATAAAAAGGACCTGCAAGCCGAAGCAAAGGATATACATACTATAATGACAAAATAGAAAAAATTGACGACAATAAGAGACAAAATAAATAAACCCGGGACGCATACGCATAGTTAAACTCGCAGCATAGCTTGGCGGACTCCGACATTTCATAGTTCGCTAAAAACTCCCACCCGTTTTCTACCGGGGTGTAATAAATAAGTTGGACTGGCCCTCCAAGTCGGGGATTGGACGAGGCTCCGATAACGCATTACCGGAGAAAAAAGACCACTGTCCAGAAGCCTGAAGAACAGCGTTGGAAAGGATTGACTAAATGACAACGACCCCGCAAACATAAAATGGACTACCCTTTTAGGTCTTGGAATGTTGGATCGCTATATCTTCCTCGAAGAAGTGGCTAAACAAAACATAAGCATAACTGCCCTTCAACAAACGAAATGGCTAGATAAGGAAACCATGACATGGACATAAGATCACACAATCTTTACAAGTGGAAAACTGTCAGGGAGCAGCAGGTCACGAGTTTCAAACCAATAAGCTAAAGATTGTGTGCAATTTGGCTAATCAACGTCCACGCACCAACAGAATAAATAAAATTAAAGACGACTTTTATACCACTTGAGTTATCGTACAAACGGACGGACGGACAGCAAACGAATTAGGGGGTTTTGGCCCCAAAGGCTCGGTTCTATGCGTTAGAAACTTTTCGGACTGGATTAAAGTTATAGTACTCTACATACAAGATTTCATCTTGAGTATAATAAGCAGCTGGAGGTCTTTGGAAGCGAAGACTTCAAGAGGCCAGGGCCAACTTGGGCTGTAGGCGGCCAGGATGGGCTGAAAATGTACTCTAGATAAAATACTGTAATCCAATTCATCAGTGTTCAATTTCGATAGGTTTACCGAAAGTTATATTTTCCTTTTCCAAGGACTTTCAGATTGGAAACGAAGGAAGGACTCACTCGATTTCTAGCATTATTATCCTTTTACCGGAAAACATTTAAAAATTAATACATACAACATTTCATATTCATAGCTTGAAGCGTTGAAAAGCTATCGGAAAATATTCTCGTCTCAAGGACTTTTTGCATGGAAGCTACCCAATATCAATGATCACAAATTTGTGATCAATGATCACAAATTTGTGATCTTGTGATGGCCAAAGGTTGAACAAACCACAGCGCACAAGGCACTGCAAAAAATTCAGAGGCGTGTTTTTAGCATTACTGGGCAAGGGAAGCCATGACAGACTTGGCCCCATTACACTTAGAGATAAAGTAGGAGGCTCTGAAAGATTTGCCTACCTTGCGGCAGTCGCAGGCCATTTGCATACCTTGTCACAGTCGCAGGCGAAGTCAGTGTTGTGAGCATCACCATATAATCCTGTGTATTCTAAAAGACATGGACGGGTTATAATAAGATATTTTTCAGGACATTATTTCCTTAATTATCACCTTAAGATCATCGGTAAGGTATGACTACATACATGTCGATTCTGTGATACCACATCTGAAACCACGGAACACATTCTGTGTAATTGTGATGCAGTTGCCAGATCACGAAGACAAATTCTCGGTGGATTTACTATCACCCTGTCGAAGACTCCCCTGAGTAAAATCATCTTCTTTCTCAAAGGAATAGATGTGGCCTACGGAGTGGTTAAGAGCTAGGAACAAAAGAACTCTCAAGTCGTGGTTCGAGAAACAGTGACGCTTCTATATAGACCAAACAAATAAATAAATAAAATAATGGGAGATACCCAAAGGAGTGGAAAGACTTCCCTGACTAGTAAACTCGGACTATTTATTTTTATAGGATTTTTGTATGGCAGCTACACGAAGGACTACTAGCACTTTATAATCATGCATTTAGCTCAAACTATTGAAAAATCAGAACGTACAAAACTTCAAAGATGAATAAACTGTTCGGAAGGTATCAGCTTAAATTCTTGAACACATATTTTAGGTACACCGACTCCTTGTGACCAATATTCGATGATTATGCCATTGACGACATGAGGTTCCAGCAAGATGGCTGCGACGTGCCACTTAGCCAACAATGGAATTATTGCAGCAAAAATTCCGCGGGCCCATAATCTCAAGAAAACACGAAATCAGTTGGCCACCTAGATCGTACTATTAGACTCCGTTGGACTTCTTTCTTTGGGGTCATCTGAAAAAAACAGGGCTTATGGCAAAAAACCCAAAACCATTTAATAACTAAAGTGCGAGATTGCAAGACATATTGGTCTAATTGCCGTGATATCATCAAAAATTTTGACAAACCGGTCGATGAGCATTTGAGTGAAATTCTTTTCAATACTTAATTGCCATGGCCCAAATAATATTTTTTCATCAACTCCATCAACCACTTCTTTTTAATTTTGATTTAACTTCGGAACGAGTTGTAACACCCTTATAATGGGTTCCATAAATTTGGTGAGGATATTTTAACAGGATTTTTGTATGTCAGCTACTAGAACAAGTCATATGAACTTTTTGATGTTCATATCTTTTGATGTTCATATCTTTAGCTGCGACTATAAGTAAACTAAAGTATACAAAATAATAAAGCCGAGATCAAAGATTTCAAGATTCTAGATCAAGGCGTTCTTGAGATATCCTGCTTACGAACTGTAAGCGGATTTTCGTTTGTGGCCACAGATGAATAGTATATGTATATTCCACAGATCGCTACCCCCACCTTTCCCTTAACACTCCAGCCCTTCAAAAGGTGTCCACTTAAGAAGCGATAATACGAGACATGACGTCTCGTCTTCAGCAAAACCTATTTACGTCCCAGTTAAAAGATCTTGTAGTTATCTGTAAAGACTAAAAGAGTGCTTTTAGGACAAAAAAATTCAAACCCAACCTCAAGCCAAAGTTTGAGAAGTTCTGAATTTATTGTATTAAATCGTATAACGTACGCCGATAGATAGGCAGAATTAACTGGTATACGAAAAATTGTTTTGCTTCCGAAAATGGAAGTTTTCCTTTATGGACTTATTCTATGTTTGAACCATTTCACTACGAGCTCTGAAACGTGAGAGACTTTAGCGAATATAAAACTGTATTTAAAAAAAAAGAATTTGTTTCAATGGCCGTTGTTTTTTTTAGTTTACTCTTTCAAAAAATGCCTTAATTTCATATTTTTTATTTTTTATTTCATTAACTGTATAATTTTCCGGAAAACATTTTAGGTATTTAGGTAATGATGTCGTCAAGTTCTAGAAAACTTTTTGATTGTTTGTAGGGTGGTTACTAGGGAGGTATTCGAGAGCTAAAACTTTTAAGGGCAGGTAATGGCGTGGGTGTATAAAACTTTGGACTACAACATCTTTCGAATGAAAGATAAGAAGATAAAATTTGATTTGAGTTTACTGATTTTGAAGTGAAGAAGTCTCTCGAAGCATACATAGGTATGTACCTATGTTGGAAAATTAAAGTAAGCGCTCTTGAAGTTGCGACCACCGACTCAGAATCTCGTTAGTAATTTTAAATAATTTCTAAACGTTGTCTGTTCGTGAACTTCACCATGATAAAAATGTAACCCTTGACTGGGTTTCGACAGCTCAAAAATTAAACCGCTTCTCAGGATTGATCGGGTTCCAGACATCTACCCAAAACAAATTTAAGTTGCATCCAGACTCTTGTCGTTTTTTTTATTTACTTTTTTTTAATTTAAAAAAAAACATGGGGGAAAAATATCCACATTGCCCTTATTAAATCCAAATAGCCTTCCGGATTAGGCGCGAATGCAAGGGGGGTTTTGGGGGTTCAAGTACCCCCCCCCCCCCCCCCCCCCCTGAACGCTAATGAAAATCTGAGCTTTTTGCTTTAATCACTCTACAAGTGCATCTAGATACAGTAGAATCCGCTTATTACGACTTCGTTTATAACGACCAACCGTTTTTAGCGACGTAAATGCAAGTTGAAGTTTGGTTTCATACAGGCGTACTATGAAAGCATATCCGTATAGTACGACTCCGGTTTAAGCGACCAACCGCTTTTAGCGACCTAATTTTACGATAAACCGTCCGGTTAGAACAACGCGCATTGTTTTGTTTACAGCCAAATGGCGCAGGTCGCAGTCGTTTATCATTTCAAGCGTGCTTTGACAGTTGCACTAGTATATAAAGAAGAGTAGCATCCCCTAGAGAAAATTTCTAACACAAGAAAAATTTTGGCGTCACTGTATGGAATCTTCTGAACGTGTTTGTACTTTCGGTTGCGATTTCTTGCAGGGATTATTGTTTCTCTGATATGTAATACATATACAGTGGCGGACAACTAATTAGCACACATAAAAAAATACAAAATATCATTACATCAAACTAAAAGCCAAAAAATAAAAACAATTCTATTTAACAAATTTGAAGAAAAGATATTATGAGATAACAAAAAAAAAATGAGAAATGTACGCGACAGCTATTTAGCACACCCGTTTTGTAACACAATTAAGTAGCTTTATAAAAGAAATAATTTTAATAGCATGATGCAAATCCTTTAAAGTTGATGACCGCTTTACACCTGCGAGGCATGGATTCTATCAGTGACCGAATTTGGCTGATTAGTATCGCATTCCATTCCTCCTGAGCCATTTGGTGCAATTCGTTTAAATTTTGAATTTTTCGCTTCTTCAAGGATATTTTCAACTCATTCCAAAGATGCTCTATAGGATTTAAGTCGGGAGAGCATGATGGCCAGTCCAATGTGGTTATATTATTGTCTTGCAACCATTTTTTTTTGTATATTTGCTAAAAAATGTCATGGTTCCATACGCGGAGTGGAACATGCCTTTGATATGGAAGTTCCAACAGGACAACGATCCAAAACACACCAGCAAATGACTCTGAAGTGTGTAGGTACTGCTTTGACCTATGTATATGCTGAGGAGGATTTTACCCACATTTTGTGCGAGTGTCAGGCGGTTGCAAGAAGGCGCTTGAAGTGGTTGGGCAGTCTCTTCTTCGATAGTTTGGAAGATCTTAAATTGATAGGGTATGGCCAAGGTATGGTCAAGTTCATTAGGGATTTGGGATGTTTTGGGGGTGATTAACTGGCTAGTTCCACGATTCCATCCAAAGAGATCGCTATGGGCCCTCTTTTGGTGCCTAGTGTGCGCTGCAGCTCAGTGTGACGCCCCTTCCTAAAACTACTAACTTGATGTAATGATATTTTTATGGAAGATATTTTATTTAGATAAAGTGTACAAATTGTTGAAATAATGAATACATATTTTTTTTTCATGTGTGCTAGTTAGTTGTCCACCACTGTACCTATGTACATATGTAAAATGATTAATTATCATTTTGCTAATTTTAATGTGTATTTGTTTTATTTTCATAGAAATTAATCTACACTATGTATATTATTTAAAGAGAATTATAGTAATATATATTCATAATAAAAAACAAGCTAAAATTATCAAGTCGTTTAATGCGTCGTCCAGTTAGTACGACCATATATCGCCGGTCCCTTGAGGGTCGTTATATCCGGATTCTACTGTATATGGATGTACTAAGTTTCAACTTTCTAACATAAGCCGTTTCTGACATAATACTGCCGTTTCTGAGATACTACTACTACGCCACACCCCTATGCCACCCGGGCGGGAGCACGGTAAACACACAGGCATGGCGAAATATTTAGCGTAAGAGCGTGCACAAATGGAACAATCAACTCGATGATCTGACCCAGTCAGATGAAATATGCACCGAAGAAAACGAGGGCATTTGTGCACGAATTTACGCTACAAATTTCGCCATGCCTTTGTGTTTACCGTGCTCCCGCTCGTGATCCATTCGTCGTACGAAAAAATTGTTTAGAGAAATGCAAAATACGGCTAAAAATCGACAAAACAATATATTCAAAATTTCGGGCACACGCATATCAAATTTTGGTCTAAAACTGTGATTCCCTATTCTACTCCATCATTGGAACCTAACTACGTCAAAACATTTTGCCGTCCATTTAATTCCGATATGAATTTCGAAATTTACTGGACTATGTGACTCGGTCGTGAATAGGCCTGATATTGTAATAGTAAAGCAAAAAACCATTCTCAAAGGATATAACGTCGACCTTAGAATGGTCATCGTCTCTTTAAATAATCCCCAAAAGGCTTAGCATTATTCATTGACAGAGAGTCCTATGAGGATGATACGAATGCAGCGAGCTACTCACTTATTAGTTTTCTCACAATCTTCCGTTGCAGTGAGATTTTCTCGTAATCGGATTCGAGTTTGGAACCTATTATATTTTCTTCTTGCGAAAGTCCTTAACAACTGAGGGAGTAAGCTATTCCGAGTATTCTATCCTAGTGGAAATTTGGTAAGGTATATTTCGATGTATTGTGTATTGTTGTATAGAATTGAATAGAACAGGTTCTTAGTAGTTTCCAGGTAAAGGGCACAGTATGCTGAAATCAAGTATGTACCTACTAACCTAGTACATATTTCATTCTGCTGGCTACAAAAAAATTTGTTCGTACCAAAATTTTCAGGTGTGAATTGGAAACGTAAGATGATGTGCTTCTCGTCAAAATGGCTCAGCTGATGTTCATTGGACACTTCATTAATCAAATATTAAATTAAACTCAAACTCAAACAATATTTATTTATAATAATTCAAAATGCATTAACAGAACAATAATGTTTAAGAGATTAGACTTATCATCTTAACAGCTAAGTTGTAAAATTTATAGCAGTTAGGCAATGAGAATATTAAATTAAATTCTATTGAGAAATTTGAATTTTTTTTTTTTACGATGGCTAAGATTGACATTGTCATCTGTCGTATGTTTTCGCGATTTTCGTGATAGGTATCATTTTTATTCTACGGCTTCTTTATATAAATACCTTCAAAGCGTTTTCAGAATTTTTTGTAGTCCTGCCCCTAAGGAGGTGCAAGGGGGTTTAATACTTTTTCACGAATTCTGTCATATTCCCTGGGCCTGATTAGACATCGAATATCTCTTCACTTTCACGTCGTTGCGTAATATTCGCCTTTTTAGGGGTTTTTTTTCCTTTTCAGCCCTTATGAGGGTATAAAAGGGTTGAACACGTTTCTACGAAATTCGTAATTTCTTTTAGACGTTATAAAAAATTGAATTGGTTTTTACTTTCTCGTGCTGTCTTCATATTTATTTATTAACTCCTTTCAAGATTTTGGGATATTCAACCTCCAAGTGGTTTAAGAAGGTTGCATATGTTTCATAGATCTGTACATATTGCTTAGGTCTGATGATATATCGATTTTTTTTTTAATTCCTAAGGTTTGCTATATAAGTGCCAAAAAGTCAATTTCAGGATTTGTAGATATTCAATCCTAAGGGGTGTAAGGGGGTTGTTTGTATGCATTTGAAAGCTTCGACATATTTCTCAGGATTGATGAGATATTAGATTGGTCTTAACTTCCATAAACTTTTTATACAATAGAATCGCCTACAAACCCATTTCACAATTTTTCGATATTCAACTTTCAAGGGTTTGCATATGTTTTCACAATTTTTGCCATCGCTTAGTTCTGATGAGTAATGAAATTGGTTATTTTCATTTTAAATATTTTTATTTTAAGAAGAAAATTAACTTCCCAAGAAAAGCCATAATTTCGAAACAACTGATGATATACTACGACTTTGACCGTTCCCGAACTTTGACCTGAAAAATAATAAAGTTTTTTCCCACTATTGGCAGATTTTACTTTATTATTTTAATAATAAAGTATTGTTATCGACTTTAAAAAAAAAAAAATTTGCTACCCTGAAATTTTTTTTTATACAAAAATTTGCTACCCTGAAATTTTTTTATATACGTTTTATGACTAATAAACGCCAAAAAAGCAATAAAAATTTTCAGTCCGTCTGTGCTACGTACGCCTTACGCAAACTCGTTTGAGGAATTATAGTTCCCAAACCTTATGAGCTATTAAATTGATTTTTTTTTCTGAATAGACATGGTAGACTTCTTGAAGTGAGAATTTTTTCAGGGGTGAGGGTGTGAGGGGGAAGGTGGGGGAAGCGTTTTAGACGAAAAATTTTGGTTTCTGGATCTCAGGAACCGCTAATGGTAGGAGGCTGAACCTTAAAATTTCTATAGAGCTTTGATAGTGGACCCATTTGAAAAAAAATTGCTGATATGGGTGAAGGGGTGTGGGAGTGGAGGGGGAAATAATGCGTCCGAAACGCAAAAATGCCGATATCGACACATTCTAAAATCCATATCTCTTAAACCGTTAACGGCAAGCAATTAAAACTTAACAAATATCTGTAGTTATACTAGGAGAGTAGATTGAAACAAAATTTTTTGGTGGCGGTGGTGGCGTGCGGGGGTGGGGGTTGAAATACTAAAGGTTACGATATCTCACAAACCAATTGCACCAGAAAATCAAAATTCTGTTTGGGTATAAAGCTTGATAAATAAAGATGGCTCAAAGTAAAATCATTGAAGGGGGCGGGGGAGCATAGAAGTGGGGGGGATAAGAATTTTTCAAAAATATCACTTTTCATATCTCAATAACAGTGTAAGATAGATGGTTCAAATTTGAACTAGAACTAGGCCCAATAAAACCCTAGTAGGGGAAAAAAAAATTGGGGGTGGGGGTGTAGAGGGTGAGGATGGGGAAGGGTGAGAAGGAAAAAGTTCCGATGCTTCTATCTAACTAACTTGTAATGATATAAACCTTAAACTTCGTATTTAGATAGAACTATGTTAGTGGCATAGTGGAAAAATAATTTTTTTTTTAGGGGTAGCATGGTGCGAGGGAGGGTGGTGTTTTTCCTAACTTTTGAACGGCTTATGCTAGAAAGTTGAAACTCGGTACATATATGTAAATCAACTAGAAAAGTAATTCCAAAAAAAAAAATTTCAATATTCATTCTGGTTTAGAAGGGGGGGGGGCAGAAAAAAATTTCAGTAAATATAAAATGCATATATTTTCACGATTTTCGTCATATCTACTAGGTCTTTCGAAATATTGAATTCATTTTTGTTCTACGGATTCTTCATATGAATACCTAGAATGTGTTTTCAAGATTTCTTGAAATTCGACCTCTAAGGGGGTGTAAAGTGGTTGTATACTTTTTCATAAATTCCACCATATCTCGCAGGTCTGATCAGATATCGAATACCTTTTCACTTCCACGGGCTTGTTTAATAATCACCTATTTTTAAGTTTTTTTCTTTTCCAACCACTAGACCGCATCCCGGAATATGACCCAATTATATAATTCATATATTACACTCTATTCTAACCGTTTCCCGAATTTTTTGTTAGGTTTTCAGTCACATAGTAACATACACCGCATCCCCGAATTAAACACGTTGCGAACTTCTGCCGGAAAAATAATTAAGTTGCGCCCAGACTGTTGGCAGATTTTTTTATATTCAACCACCACGAATTACGCTCTATCTATTAGATGCGATGGGGTATTGAACGAGCTCTTTATCCAAACATTGAGGACATGGTTGAAAGTTCAAACAATTGATCATTTTCAGCAAGTTAGGAAAGTGGACAGCGTAACAAATAAATATGTCCCTAAGCTCTCAATGGCCTCGTATATACCGCAATCGTTAATACCTATTAAACTGTTCTCTGTATTAAGTTAATACGATTGCCGTTTGTACCGCCTGAGCGTACTAAGTTAATCCACTTTATTTTAAACGTCATATGTGAAGTCGACATGCAGGTGAAATTTCACATGTTGAACAGATATTCCAATTGAGTTTTGCAGAATTACAATCGTATTGGTTAATACCTTGGATAAACTGTATGATTTCCAACGACTATTGGGGTGCAAATAGCTGCTACAAATTGAAATAAACGCAGGTCGCCATCAGTAAAAATATTAAAATTGGTGAAGCTTAGTGTTGCCATAATGCCATTTCAACTGTGCTCGGTTTAGTTTAGTCTAGTTCTAACTGGACTAACTTAATTCTACACGTTTACTATGTTAATACCGGTGTATACGAGGCCAATGATAGATAGCAATCTTAGTTTCAAATCCATTAAACGACTTATAGTAGAAAGTTGAACCTAAGTGTGTAATGATTACAATAATTTTTTTTTTTGGAAGAGGTGGCTTTTGTTTCACTACACAGCTAAAGATGAGTCTTAACGAGTCTTTTCTCCCAAAAGTAATACAATCAGGTGACGCCCAATTTCTCAGATATCAGGCCCTATTTTGTCCAATTTGACCCGACTAGTTCAATTGAAAATTTCATCACTTAGGTGGGAGTGTACCCAAAATTTCATAGAATTTATAATGGAAAAAGCCTGGGTCTATTGATCCCTCTGCTACGATTAAGTCTAATGCAATGTGTGCATTATGAAATTTTTTTCCTCGATTAAAAAAACTTCAAAATTCAAACTCTAGAATTTTCGAAGATAAGAAAACTGAGTCGCTTTCATCTTAAATTTTTTTTTGTTCATACATTTTCTTGTGGTGCTATCAGCTTGTGGGCACATTGGTCACCTCTAATCGGATCCGATCAGCTTGGCTAGTTTCACTTATGATTTTTATACATTTAATTGGACTGACTTCTGATTATTGTCATTATTATTCTATAAAAGCCTCTAAAAAAAAGAAAAACAATCTGAGTGCTAGTGTCCAAAGTTCAATTATTTGTCTGTCTGATTTCTGGTTTAATAGAGTCACCCTTTCGAGTATTAAAACACTTTTTTTTTTGTTTTGTTTATGACAAATAAAATATTTGGAACGCAAAAAAGAAGCGACTAGAGACCCACGATCATGATGAAATTTAGACTGTAAAAAATGGAATCTTATCACCGGCTTCGGACTTAAGGTCAATCGGGAGAAAATCCGGTGATAAGGTCTCAAGTCGAGGGAACATTTTATGGGATGTGATGTGATGAGATCGTGTCGCGGAGCCACCTAAAATTTCTGATCAACGTCCAACGTATTTTTAGTCTGTGGTGATCGTTCTTTAATCGATGGTCGTGAATTGTAAAAAGTTTAGTTGGACTTAATTTAGTGGTGAATTGAAAAAAAGAAGAAACTTATATAATTTTGTTGAGTGGCAAAGAGTTGGAATTACATTTTGGACGGTTTGATATCTGTTAAAAATGGGTAAGAAATTTAAATTAAATATTTAAATCCTTTTATTTTATCGTGACTCCAATATTTTCGTTTTCCTTATTTTTTTTTTATTCAATTGTGGCTCATTTTATCCAATTAATTTTAATTTATGTCTATTTAACCATGCCTCTTTTGATTTTCTTACTCGTGAGTATTGAACTTTTAACTTGATTGAAAATATTATCTACTAATGTTTTTCATTTGTTCTGATAGTACTCAAATTCATTATTCACAAAACTGTTATTATTTTTTAATGAGCTTCTTTTAAAGCAAACAATTTTAATAAGAAAATTAAATAATATTATAAAAATTTAAAAAAAAAAATATTTTAACTTTTTAATTTCCTTCTCGTTAAATACATACATAAAAAAAATAAATTGCTGCTGGAGTCAAATATTTCGCTGATTTGGGTGTATCCAGCGATTGGAATTAGCATTCAAGTGAACAACCAAAATTGGTTAAAATATTAGGTCGGTGTGTGTATGTAATAATAACTCACTGTGGCTGAGTTTGGCTTATTATAATTCGTGGAAATGAATTTCAATTCATGGCCGGAAGCACCACTAGCTACATGGGAGTTAAAATATACCATCTGCTATATTCAATTCGCGAATGAAAGAGCTCCCTCGGAACTAGTCTGACATAGTTTTCAACCTCGCCTCTGCAGTGATGGTTTTGCAACTGGTATGTCCTTTCAATAGGTATAATAACGGCATTGATCTAGGAGTAGTACTCCCACGTAAAACATTTTTGATCAATTTAGTGAGGTCAAAAATTTAAGAAATGTCGAAAGTGCTAGCATACCATACACGAGACTTAAATAGCTTGTAAGATTTAAAATTCTTAAGTCACAAACTTATAAACTGTTACGCTCAGATTTATACCGCCCAATGGAAAAAAATTCTTTAGCTAATAAGGTTGTAAAGAATTTGATTTCTGATCTCCTGTCGATGTATTTCGAATTTAAATGATACATGTAACAAATTTTGATCAATAAAGTATGTATGTATAACATTTACATTTTTCATTATAGTCATATGCCCGCCGCAAATGACGTCCCTGAAAGAAAGTTTATAAAGTACTGGAATCAAGACATTCTGGTTTTCTCAGGATGAGTTTTCCAGAACCTCATCTGCTGGAAGCATAAACTTGTTTCAACTTTTTAAAAATACATTTTCTGTAGGGCATTTGCTTAAACAATTTTGTCTAAGCTCCGTGGTAACCACCAAATTTTATTTTATGTTAAAAGGTGGAGACGTGGCGTTTCATAAAACTTATAAAATATCTCAGGAAAAACAATTGATGGCGTTATTAGCGTACATTAGCGCAAAATAAAAAATATTGCACTATATTGCACGAATAGCGTATGGTATAAACTTGAAACTTTGCACGTTTACATATACATATGTATGTAGGCTAAGTAGGGGAATATTTTCAATTCAAAATTTTTATATGGAGTGTTCCATTCTAACGTTTTTTGTCCTTATTTGACTTACACTTCGGCCAGCTACCAGGAATTTCAGTATGTTATTATTATACTATGGGTATGCATCTTCTCCGAGTTTTAATCCAATATGCCTTTGAACAACCGCTACTTCGATAAGAAAACTGATAAAGAATCTTTGCATTAGCACTATTTTCATTTTAATGTTCCCTTCTAAGAAGTTCTGAATTTGAACTTTTCCAAAAATAAATCTACACCTAAGATCCAAGGTTCAAATTTCTAATGATATATTCCGACTCATCCTGATCACAGTAGGTCATAACAACATAGTCCGTAAGCGAAACATTCTTTCATCAATCGATAATGCTTTGGTTATCTCCTAAGTTTTTTTATGATTTTAGAAGGTTATCATAAAATATGTTCACCATCAAATATTTTTTTAATTCTTTAAAAAGTATATTAATAACCGGATTTCATCTAAAGTATTAAAAGAAATGACTAACTTGATCAATGTACAATAACTTATAATTTCAACAAACAATAATAATTGAGATTTTTTTCTTCTGTCTGGAAATTTCCAATCTTTTTACATCTTGGTTTTCATATGTATATTGCGTATTTAGCAAATATTACTTTATTATTTTTTAATAATGAAGTATTTGTTCCGGTTTTCGATGGAAAATATAGTATTGATTTTAAAAATGCTCTAGGCTTATAACCCACTGATGAAACAATATCTGTTTCATGTAACTTAACTGCAAAATTAGTTCGTTTACCTAATTATTTTTGTAGATATTTTGAAAATCTATTTTGTCATCGATCGAGCTGAATAAATTTTTTTTTTGCTATATCTCTAGCTTAAATACTTTCGAAGTTATTCCACTATAATCGTTACTGAACAGTTCTTTTCTTTTAATGAAGTGGAACTATTTTTTTAGACTAGTTCAATTTTATTTATCGTTTTAAGGACTTATATAATCCTGAACGCCCTGAAAATCGAGTAAATTTGAAAAATTATTATGAAGGTTATATGGTGAAAAAATAATTTAATTGTTGAGTTCACATTTGTTATTATATATTCAACTGTAGAAAGAAAAATTTTTTTTTTTGTTTTTTAATATTAACATTGTTTTTTTCTGGTATAAGTGGACTACTTATGAAAACCATGGCAGCTGCTGGTCGGCATCATAGCTTCACTAAAAATAATTCAATTTGCAAAAATAAAAAAGAAACTTGTAAAATAATGTAGTAGTTATAGTCTATCGGAGGGAATTTTTATTTTTTTCAAAAATAAATAAGTTACAGTATTTCAAACTTTAATAATCATTATTTTTTAAGAAAAAATTGTGTTTAATAATTTATATAAAAAGTTCCAAGAAAAAAATTAAAAAAAGCTCTCGATAGACTATAGATAAAACAGTTATCAAAACTTAAAAAAAAATTTAAAAATATTGAAAACTGACTGAGTTATCGTGCCGACCATGTCTAAAAACATAGTTTCGAGAAAAATGCGTTTAAAGTTTTTGATAACGATAACTTACATTACTCCCATTCCAGCTTCGTACTGTACGGTTTCTTCCTCTTTTATCTTTGTGTTTTTCACAGATGGTTCTATAAATGACCTTGTTTTCTATGATACTCGGCTTTTGCGAAAAAATATATGTTGAACGCTGCTGTTGAGAGTGGCGCGGCAAATAGCCAGGAAGCCGCTTTAAACCGATGTATGGTCACATTTAGTGCTATAACTTTGTAATGGAATGGAATTTTCTAGATTCAAGATTTGTTTATAATTCTTGAAAGTATAAGACGTAAAAATTTGTAAAAAAAAAAATCTATTTTCACGGTGATATGAGCCCCTAAGTGATGTAATTTTTCGATCTAGCTCTAGCTTGAATACTTTGAACTATTTTCGACTCAACTTTATTGAAAAAAGGAATTGTCCGCTAATGAACATGGTTTAGATTAAAGGTCATTAAGTATGAAAGTATTTAAACTGAAGCTTGATCGATTCATAACCATCGTACATTACATCACTCGACTTTCGAATTTTACGTCTCTAGCAACACCCTCTTCCCATCTACGAGGTTAGAAGGATATGTAAAATATTAGGACATCTTCTCAGAAAATTATTGGGAGTACGATCAGCTGGTAGTGTAGAGATCTTCATATTAATATCCTCTTCTTCGAATCAGATATTAAATAATCATGATTCATTTATATTCATATAGATTTAATAACGAAACTCTTTTTATTCACAATATTTAATGCAAGTTAATCGTTATCAATTAACTGTTATCACTTTTACATATAATTACAATTCTTAAATCAAAAAATTAAACTGATAATATTTTTTTAATAATTGGAGTTGATAAAAATTAATTCAGTAATTTATGTTATCGTTTTTACAGATTGACTCCTAAATTTCAACTGAGAAAAATCGAATTTTTTATTTTATATCAAATTACAGTCGACTTTGATTTGATAAAAATTTGTCTACCCAGTCGAACACAAAATTGACAGTGGCGATGAAAATACCCCACGCCACTACAGTAGCATTTGCTTATTTTACTTCTTACTTGTCTAACATAATTTTGTTTTGGACAATTTTCATTCAATTGTCTATTAACACGTTGAATGCCATGGGGGTCACCGGTGACCGGCACAGAAATTTTAACCCTAAATGACATTATGAAAATTTTTGACAAAAAGTTTGGCACGCAAAGTTTTAAGTTACTACTTTGTGCTAGTTAAAAAAATAATAGGAATAATATAATAGATAGGAAAGAACTTCATTACTTATTAAAAAAAAATAGATTTATTAAATTAATGATATTGTTTTAGTTAAATGTAAATAACTTTTAAAGTTGTTAAGCTACCACGATAATTTAAACTTCAAATTAAAGGTGACAAACAAGACTTTATAATACGTTAAAATAATTTATCTTTTGTATTGGTATTAAAACCAAAAATCCAGAACCTTAAGTCGAATTACTCTCAATATAAATGGAGTTTTTAGACAAGTATTATATATTAATTTTATTATATTCATTTTTCATGTAAGAGTAGCCAAATTGAATATTTTTGAGAAAAACATACAACAAAATAGTGTTTTTAGAAAAATCTAAAAAAAGTTTCATACATTTTCTACCTCAGAAGCTTTAATAATAAATATTTATGTTTTTATATATTAACACTCTAAATATAATTCCACTCTTACTAACATACAAAGTTCAACGAAAACTAGGAAAATTGTCTCTACTACTAGCTAGCTACTCCAGAATTGTTTTAATTAATTAAAATACTTGTTCATATTTTTCAGTTAACAAACAGATTAAACGCCAAAATTCCGGACTTCCGCGAATGGAAGCCGTAGCTCGATTCGGCAGTATTCCAATTATCGAGACTGGTTTTAAAACTGCAGAAGACGTTTACGGGCGTATCAAAACCAGCAATCGACTCTTCAATTGGTATTTCGATACAGCGGAAGCGACTGTTTTGGCAGCGGTTGAATCAGTGCTGCCAGCGATACGTTTATTCGAGACTCCATTGCGTCGAATCGATCAGATCATGTGCAAAAGTTTGGATATTATGGAACAGCGAGTTCCATCCGTTTATTTGCCACCACAAATGGTAAGTTAATTTCTTTAGAGGCTGAGAGATGTTATTCTAGAACCAATACTTCAAAAACATTGCCGGGAAGCACGTCTTCGAACCTCTTTAACACAGATTCCTACCATTTTTTGGACTAAATTTTTAAGACACTTATATATTATAATAAACAATAATTGCGGAATATCATCAAAATATGTAAAGGATACTACATCATTTCAGATGTACTGGAATACGAAGGAATACATGTCCGATCGTATTGTCAAGCCGGTCTTGAAACGTGCCGATTCCGTAAAGCAATTAGGTTCGGCTGTCCTGGACCTACCAATAACGAACTTCGCAGCAGATCGTATAGATGTCGCGATAACAGTTGCCGATAAATACGTTGATCGTTATTTGCCAGTAGAAGGTTCAACCGATCAAATCGATGGTGAGTTGACATTTTTTTATTATAATTTTTTTGTTGAAAATTGTTGGTCAAGTTTAAGATTATTAAATTAAATGACGTTTGGGTGAAGAGGTTATCAAATTTAATGCGTATTTTTAGCAGCTTGGAGAGATTAGAGTGGATTTTTATTTGAGTTTTCAATAATTTTGCAAGTGTTTGTTTTATTGATAATGTATCTAGTGTTTACATGAAAGTATGTAGGTATAATTGACCTGGAGTCAATAATTGTGTAATTCACGTTTCAATCAGCGTTTAGAGCTGTAAAGAACGAGGTCACTTGAGAACTTCGTGTTAGATAGAATGATCTCGGTTGGCAATTAGCATATTGGCATCGTTAAATATTGAGATCTGAAGAGCGATAAACCTTGTCATTGTGTTTCTTAAACTAGTATTACACTGTGTGCCACGTCGTCAAATATTTGACTATTTTACTTTAGGGATTTTGACATAAAAACTCCTGTTGTGTCACAAAAATTATATATTCTTACCTTTTTCTTATTGTTCCAAAATCTGCTGCCAACTCTGTTTCCAGGTCTGATCTCGAATAATTGCTACTACGTCCCCGATGAATCATTGTTGTCGAATGTCATTTCATTAATAGCAAAAGCTTTATCACTCCTCTTGGATCCAAAAACTGTTAAGTAATGTAAGAATTCAATATTGAAAGGAAAACTTAATCAATGTTTAATCTATGATTTTAAAAATGAGTGGCGCCCATAAAAATTTAAGCAGGAAGCAGCTTAATTAGGAAAACCTTTCGCACAAGTTTTAAAATGAATGTACACAAATCTAGTTTCCCTCGAATAGTTTAAAAGATTACTATAGATAGATATATACTTTTTTCAAATTCCTTTAGTAAGAACCTAAAATAATTTCGGCCAAATTATATTCGTAACATTTTGTATTTTTCATAACAAGTAGATATTAAAATATTTTTTAAATCCAGTAAATTAACGATGAGTTTAATTTCGACCAATAGATAGTTTAAAACAATAAAATGTTGAAGAATATAATATCAAATGAGTTAAAAGTTAAATCTGTAGTTGAGGTCCGCAGTTGATTATTGTAACGTTAGGATGATAAATTTGCTGCTCGTTATAAGCACGAGCATACGCAAAAAGATACATTTTGTATGTTTTGAGACAAGCGTTTCCTGCATATTTGGTGGTGTGTGCGAAACTTGCAGGAAGTGTGTATAATATGCGAGAAATGTATAGAATTTACTACGCAATTCCAATTTGTAGGTTGTAGTTTTTTTTTTTTTGTAAACTTCAATAACATTGAGGTGGTTCGGATCGCCAGGGTATGCATTTAACGGAATCGTTTTTACATAGTAACTATTATTGAGGAATATAGCAGGATTAGGTGAATATGTTCTTAATAAATTTAAATATTTTTAAGTTTGAGATATGAACCGCAGCAAACATATTTCATTTTCTGTAAACATGTAAGAAAACTTAATGCAGACATAATTTTCAGCGGACAATCACACAGACGTCGGTACATTATTTTATAGGGAGGGGCAAAGCTAACGCTTAATGGATGAAGTAAAATGGTTATCCAAATACTTTCCGACGAAAACGTACAACATCAGAAAAACCTTATTAGAATAACATCAATTTTGTAAGCTGAGAAAATATAATTTGATAGAGCTTTTCTATTGTTACTTTAAATACTATGGTTACTTGCAATACTATGGTTACTTTCAATACTATAGTAATATCGGTTTTGAGCCAAAATTTCACGAATCCTAACCAAGTGGGCAGTTGTAATAACTTTGAGCTGTTCTGAGTACCGAAAAAGTAACAGGTTACTTTCTTGTAGCAGCAAAATTAATCTGAATGCCAGCTCTGTGGCGCTTATATGTATACTGCATGTGTTTAGTCAAGAGATTTCCCGCATAATTAGTGGAGTACGTGTGTTACTCGTAGATACTACTATTCGATGTGAGAAATTTCAATACACTTCTTCGTTATTCCCTGTGCTGGAAGGTATTTGAAGATTGTTGTCTTGTCTCTAGAAACTGATGCCATTCATAATTGATTTGTGCGGGTTACCAGAGTACGGATGTAATAATTTTATGGAAAGGTAGTAGAATTGAAAGTTGGAGTGGGGAATATTTATAAAAAAAAGTATTTAATATTCATCCTTAGAATGAAATAAAGAAGGAGTAATTTCATATAAATTTCTATGTTCAGAAAATTCAGGGTAAAAAAGATTCACTTAATTTTTAGGCTGGCTCTTTTTGAATACTAAGAACGCCAACGTTACGTTAAAAAGCAAACTTAGTCCAGTTATTTAGTTTTCGGCTTTTTCAACATTTAAGTGAGTTTTGACTAAAAAAGTAGGTATACGTGAAATGATATGCTTTATTACAGAAACAATGCTACAGGATTAATGCTCCATCTTCCATGATAATTTCTACATACCTACTATTAAAAAAATACTTCCTCTTGCATTTTCTTTCACATCCATGGAATGCTTCCGTAAGCTATACTGGTAATAGAGTGTTAAGAATGAAGAGCAGCAAAATCTTGAACTGGTAATGGAAAAGTAATGCTTCTTTCGATTTGAATTAGTGTCTCTGTAATATATTGATCTAGCCTAAAATTTACACCCGATAAGGGCAGAGCAAAGTATCTGCTTCTGTATTTCAAGGACCGTTTATGCTGCAAATTTGAAACTTTGTTGGTTCCTAATATAAAATGAAATTTTATATATGCAGCTTTTGTTTGAGAAATGGAATTTACTTTGAAAATACGTCCCTGATTGTGAGTTGGGGATTATCTTATATTTAAGAAAATTAAAAATGAAGGTTCTTAACCACGTCAAAACTTTTAATGAATACTTTATTCTGGGCCTACAACTTTTTCGATTTCTTTATATATATTTGGCTGATTTCAAGTTCTTGGTATAAACACTATAAGAAACATCTTCAATTTCCAGGTACTCCTGAACAAGACGACAAAGAAAAGGGTGCAATGAAAGCCATTCATCATGGCCAGCGATTTTCACGTAAACTAAAAAGACGATTAACAGCACGAACAATTTTGGAAGCGCGTGCATTAAAAAAGCAAAGCAAAGAAGCGATTCATGTTCTAATCTATGCTGCCGAATTGGTAATAATATTTAATTTCGAATTTAAAACCCAATTTATATTTAAATTCTCGTCTAGATTGCGACTGACCCCAAGCTGGCCCTTCAAAAAGCCCGTGAACTATGGTCATATTTGAGCAAAGATGAACCCGAAAATCAAGAAAGACCACAAACCCTCGAACAATTGATTGTCCTTTTGACCCGAGAGTCAGCGCGACGCGTTGTACATTTGGTTAACTATACATCGACCGCAGCTGCAAAAATACCAACGTAAAAAATTTTAATCAATTTCCATAGAAACATATACTTAAGAATTTTTCACCTTTTCGATTAAAGTTCAATTCATCACTCCACAAACGAACTGGTTCATCAATTTATCTACGTGGCAGACTCTTTAATAAAAGTAAGTAGAATTCAATGAGATCAAAACGAATATAAGTAGGTTAGAGTCAAGGAATTATCGTTATCAATACGAATAAAATTTAATTTCTCAATTTGACAACATTTTAATTCAAGTTGATGCCATCCCGCCGAAATAATATTTCTAAAATGTTATCTCAAAGCGTTTTATACTGGTAAAGAATACAGGGGCACTGAAGGTGATATACAAATTATTATAATGTTAAAAATGTCACTTATGTAAACAGAAACAACTTTAAAATTGTATTTTATATATAAAAAAATAATAACATTTAATAAAAAATGTAATGTAACTCGTTGGTTTAGATATGACAAATACGAAAGAAGCTTTTATATTTCATTAAATAAAACAAGTTTAACTTGACCCTACAGCCTGAGCACAAATTTAAAATTGGTGTAATAAATTATTACTAATTTAAAGTTATCTTTTAATTTGCGGTATCAGAGCTGATCATTCATTTCACGTACTTTTCGACTGGAGAAGACGCAGTTACACTACTTTCTAGTGGAATACCTGTAAAAATGTTTGTAATTCTTAATTGGTAAACTGTGGAAGTTTATCAAAGGAAAAGTATCTTTTTACTAATTCATCTGAAGTTAGTTTGTTTTTATGAATTGACGAGTTTGATTATTATTTCTTCGGTAATTAATGTTACCATTCCTGACAACCAGTATTGTAATAATCACGTGTTTTTCATCATCATCGTCATCAATGGCGCGTCAGCCCAAATCAGGCCCTGGCCTCCTGAATAACGTATTTTTATTAATACTTATTTTACATATTTAAGTAGTTCTTCATTTAGACAACCAAGTAGGGCTGGTTTTTTAGTTGAGAATTTTTCTAGCCTATCTCTGGTATTATACAAACTGTAATTTTTTTTATTTATCGCTGAAAATTGTACTGAATCAATATTTTAAAATTATTTATCATAGGTAGCTCACTTGGAAAAGGTTAAAATTCGGACAACTGAAGAAGCAAGGGAAATTTACGGACGACTAAATAAAATTTATGGCGAAGTTCAGGCATACACCAATAACGCTCTAGTAAAGAAAAATTAATTTTTTTTTTTTAATATAAAATTAAAATCAATTGAATATGATTTTTCTTTGTCAGGAACAATTGGCAGTTTTCCTTTCGGGTCGTATCGAAGCCGAAAAAATCACAACGACCAATTCACGACGAAGAATTAATGCCCGGACCCATAACAATCCAATGCAGAACAATTTAAATGGCGTTTACTGAAGATTAGAGTTGTTCTTTGCGATAATTTTCTATTGCTTTATTCTGGAAATTTACATTTGCCTGTACATCTGACGCACGAACTCTATTCATTTTTCATATATATATTTTTTTTTTATAACAAACAGAAAAGGACAACTAACTATACGATTTATTTTGTGCGAAATGTAATTTGTTGTTACAATAAAAAAAACTATACGTAAATACTACGTTATTTTAAAATTTTGCTATTATTATACTTCGATAAGTCAAAGCTAGTGTAATTCTAGATGAAATATACATCTTATTAACAGTTCAAGTATATTTAAAGTTGAGATGCTCCGTAAAGTTACCACCAATTAATTTTCAATCCAATTTTTTTTTTTTGTAAATTTTCTGTGTATTAATTTTTTCAAGTAAAAGTACAAATTTCAATCACTTTTACACGAAATTACTGGCATTAGTAAATTATCCATGTACTTTTCAACTGAACTAGTAGAACTAGTAGAATTTTCATGAATAGGTCTTCAAAATTATGCACCATTACGTGTAAAATTAACTATATTTATATATGAGTTGAAAATGACGTTCTTTTTCGAGTAACTTTACTTAGCTATTTGAATTTTGCGAAAAACAGGTAATATATGAAACCACGAGGTTGGACGCCTCGATCGATTTTATTTTTTACTGAAAAGAAAATGAAACGCCTTTGGTGATGTCAAAACTTCGCAATAAAAACCAGAATTGATCGCGGGTTTGATTCCTATCTACAGCCAAGGTGTTTTATTAAGAGTTAGAAAGTAAGAGATAATATTAGAAGTAGAAATAAGTTTATCTTATAGAGTGCTAATCAATCCTTTTTTTAGAGTATATATTCAAGAGAATATGCAATGAATCTACTGCTTTTAAAGTTGAAATTTACTGATTGCATATTAATATAATATATATATAAATATAAATTTACTTGAAAAGGTGTGGCATATTTGCCTACTATACAAACGATGTGAAATCCAACGGATTACACCCCCTTAGGAGTCGAATTTCAAAAAATCTTGAAAATTTTTCTAGTTATTTAGATGAAGAATCCGTAGAATAAAAAAGAATTCAATATTTGAGAAGACCTTGTAGATATGAAGAAAATCGTAAAAATATATGCATGCTATTTTCATTGGTAATTTTTTGCTCCCCTTCGGAACGTCAATGGATATTAAATTTATTTTTTTTTAATCAAAATGACCTTTCTGGTTGACATATTCACACCGAATTTCAACGTTCTAGCATAAGCCGTTCTATAATTAGCAAAAACAACCCCATCCCCGTACAACACTACCCTTAGGTTAGGTTAGGTTGCAGTGGCGGCCAAAGGCCTCACATAGACCCACGAGGGTCTATAGTGATACCACACAAAAACAGGAGACCCAAAGTACTTATGGAAGGTGCGCTAGAGTTTCGATCTGTGTTGAGAGCTCCTCGTTCAATTCGAAGGTCCCTGTGACCATAGCAAAGTTGAGCAAACTCTGCATGCTGTTAAGAGAGTCTTCTTTGAGGATTGCGAAGGTTGGTGCACCCAAAGCTTGCACCCTTCTCCTAGTGAGAGCTGGGCAGTTGCACAGGAGGTGTTCTAGCGTTTCCCGTTCCCCGGGAAGTTTGCAGTTTCTGCAGATATCGTTTGTAATCAGCCCCAATCTATACGCATGTGCCCCTATCAAACAATGGCCGGTAATTATGCCGACTAAAGTTGGGCATTGCGCCCTTGGTAGCGCTAACAAGAGTTTAGTTCTTTCTTTATTGAGAGTGCTCCACATTTGTTTCGTGGTTCTGGAGGTTGATGAAGCCCGCCACAGGCTTACCATCTTTTTTTCTAGGGAGTTGTAACAAATGACGTTAAGAGGCGGTGGTACTGAAACCGTGGTTTCTTGTTCAAGGTTAGCTCCTTTTTTGGCAAGATAATCCGCGAGCTCATTTCCTAAAATACCACTGTGCCCTGGAAACCAACAGAGTCCACTTTCCTATTTGAGCACAGTTCCTGTAAAGCGCGTCGACAGTTAAGTACTGCCTTGAATTTACTATACGAGTAGCTCAATCTAAATACCAAGTTGCAGCTTTAAATCGTTATAGGTTCTTGAGATATAAAACATCGGAACTTTTTTCCTTTTCGCTCTCCCCCACCCTAACCCTCTACACCCTCATCCCCAAATTTTTTTTCCTGGTTGGGATCTACTAGGTCTACTTCTGATAAAAAATTTAAACCATCTGTCTTACACTGTTCTTGAGATGTGAAAAATTCTTTTCCCCTCAACTTCCATGCGCCACAGTCCCCTTAAACAATTTTACTTTCAGCAAACTTTATTCATCAAACCATACATAAACCGAATTTTATTTTTCTAGTGCAATTTGGTTTTGTGTATCGTAATCTTAAGTTTTTCACCCCCACCCCCGTACGCCACTATCCGTACTCAAAGTTTTGCTCCCGATCTATTCTCTTCTCCTAGGACTAGTTACTTAAAATTGAACTTAATAGCTTAAAGACTTTGAGAACTATAAGCTTTCAATCGTTTTGCATACGGCGGACGGCGTACGGCGCACGCACAGACGGACTGAAATTTTTTTTTTACTTTTTTGTGTCTACTCATAGTAGTCATGACATAATTTCAAGGTAGCAAATTTTTTTTAAAAAAATAAAAATATTTTCTTATTAAAATAATAAAGTAAAACTTATTTGTTTGATACTCACAGTTCATTATAGCTTTTAAATACACAAATAAATTATAATGATAAGATTGGATCAGAGTTTTGCGGAAAACGATTTCCTACTTAGTTTCACGTTATAAAGGAAAAAAGAATTACTTAGTTTCCTAAATGTGCATGAAACTAAGATTACTTCGAAAGCGCATCTGGTAGAGTAATAGGTGTGTACCTTCGTATTAAAGCTGTGTCGTCAACTACTTCATTGCGACTTGGCTACGTTCTCGACTGCAACCCACAAACGAAATTGCTTTCAACCGATTGGGCACAATTGCCCATTCCAATTTTAATCGTTTCCCTGCATCAGAAAGAAATAAAGTTGTTGATAAGCAATAAAAACATTACATAATATAAATAATATATATATAAAATAAAAATTATGAAATCACCTTTTATGCTATTATATAGAAAGCTCTTAAAAGTATGTATAAAAAACAATTCCATATATGGTCAGACGACCCAAGAGATATCTCAAAATTCGTAGAAACGTAAGAAATCATTTTACATGTGGCACAATCCGGAAATCAAATTTTAGGCGAAAATTCATGTTTTGTAGGATGGTTATCCCTTTTTTTCAAGCTCCAACCCCTCCCGTAACAATATTAAATACAGCGTACTGCACTTACATATAACCAAACTAAACTTTACCTTTCTCGTGCAATTGATTTGAAAGGTATTGTAGTCTAACGTTTTTATTCCAATATGTCACAAGACGAAAGAGATATGACAAAATTCGTAAAAGTTTATACAGCCCATTGTTACTGTGTTTTATATTACTGTGTTTTATAAATATATAATAATATGAGTTTCAGTTCCCACGCTTCTAGCATAAGTGGTTCTTGGTATCGAGAAACCAAAATTGGTCGTCGAAAAAGCTCCGCCATCTCCCGTCTCACACCCCACTTCTCAAAAGGTGGCCACTTAAAGGGATCCACACTGTCTATCCATAAAAAAATCGTCTTAATAGTTGAAAGGGTTTGGGAGCCTTCAAATGAAATGGCGGACTGATTTTTTTTCCCTTTTTTGGTGTCTGGTAATGTCTAGATATAGCAGTGTAACCAATATGAAAAGCGTGAAAAATTATCCAATGTTCACCATTCGGTTTATTCTTAACATTTCCTCAACGTTCCACACACTGAATATTCGTGAAAGCTCTCGACTCAACACATGCAGTTTATAGCAAGCACGGAAAATTTGCAGCCAAAGACAGCTTTTGCTGTGGTGAAGGAAGACGACTATCAGTTTCTAAACGAAGGTATTTGTAAAGGGATTTGGATTGGTAGCACCTATCGAGCAGTGATCAAGTTGTATACAAAATCGGGTATCGTTATGAGTAGGTACTGCGATTATCAGTGCGATTATTGAATGCGAATAATTAAACGAATTTTGTTTTTAGCTGAAATCCCGACATTATTACTTACTTACTTACGATGGTGCTACAGTCCAAATCGGACCTTGGCCTCCTGAATCCCGACATTATTCTTAATTTTATTTTGTTTTATTCACTTACCAATATTTCTTATTTTCTACAATACGTTTTAATTTAAACACTTATTGGTTTATTATTTTTTATTTTATTTATTTACTAATGCAACAGCGTCATAAATAAATTCTTGTTGTTGTTCACTTTTTTCAACTTAAAATCTTAGTTTTACAATGTCTTTTTTCTAAAAAAATACAATAAAATGAATTAAAATATCTCAAATCAAAATAGTAAAACATTCAGGTCTAAAAATAATTTGATCAACAGAACTTATAATGCAGCCTTTAAGCATACTTTTAATTATATACAAAACATTGAAGTTCTTTCTTAGAGATAATAAACTAAAAAGCAATAATAATACAGTAAGACAATACGAAATAAAAATTTAACTAATCAACTGAAATTTATAAACAGTCGACTAATTTCTGTTTTCAAAATATAAAATCACATTTTTTGTTGTTGTAATAGCTAGGTCATAAAATTAAGGTAAAACAAAAATGCATAAACATAAAACGTTATTATGCACTATGTGCTATTTTTCCTTCCATCTATCTTTGAAAATTTCTTCTCAGGATCAGTATTTGTTGTTCCTCGCGTATTTCCCGGTCAGCCTTTTCCATTTCTCTCGTTCATAGTGTCCAGTTCGATATCGGATCCAATTTCTGAATTCGATAGAGCCGAATCCATGGATGTTATTGTAATGTTCACTTTCTTGTCGCTCTCATTATTTAGCAGGGGCTCTTTTACAATTGAATTTTCGGTATTTTCGAGTGGTGGTTTTTCCGGGGTTGCGGCTGTTTGTGCTACGAAATTGTTACTATTAACATCCTCAATTGCTGTACGTAACTGTAATAAGGATAAATTGGTATTCATTTTAAGTAATAATATTGAACAATAAATAATAATAATATGTAATAATTAAAATCCCCTATAAAAGACAATTAAGGGTAGAACCCTTTTTCGCGTTTATTTTCTATGAATTGGATGGGAGGTCCGTATATGGTAAAACCTTTTAGAAAATACAATGCTCTACGAGGCCTTGGGGTAAACCATAGAGATATATATAGTGGAGATGACCAGCAGTGGTTGAGTTGAAGGCGGACGTCGTCGCATTTACTTGCACGCAAAACAACAACAATTTGACATAAGGCTCCTGTTTTGTCTCACTCACTCGCACGCTAAGACAACAACAATTTGATATAACGACCATGTTTTGTCTCAACTCTCATCGTGTTTTTGGTTTCAAAGCGCTTTATACAGAACCGGTGGTTTGTCGTCTCCACTAGCTCTATGGGGTAAACCCAAACCATGGGGTAATAGGACTAGTGAGTTAGTTGGAACAGTCTATCGTGACCAATATTTTGTTGTTGTGCCAATAGCAGTGGAAATTGAAACATCGACTTTAGGCTACATTACATCGATCGGATTAAGGCATACATACATCACATACAATACGCTATTAAATCTCCGAATTCTTTTCGGAACAATTGAACATAAATTCGACTCCGCTTTCCGAGACGGGTGCATACCTGCATACCAATATAACATGCATGCGAGCAAAATATGATTGTAGTGATTTTAAAATGATTTTTTTTACACGGATAATCTTGCGGAAAACTACTGAATCACCAATTACGCTTATTACCGAGATATAATTTAAGTGTGAGATACATATGTAGGTTTATTCTGCCCCAGAGTTATAAAGTACAATGGAGGTGGAGAGTCACAACTAGACTAATTGTGATTTTCGGTATTTCGAATAAGTATGAAAAAAATTATTGAACACAATTAAAGTGAAATCATTTTAGTCATAGGAGGCTGTGATCTATAATAGGCATAAAGCTACTGGAGATGAGAAGCCACCGGTTTTGTGTAAAGCGCGTTGACGCCAGAGAAATGAGACAAAACAGGATCGTTACATCAAATTGTTGTTGCTTAGCGTGTTTCAAGAGCGGGACACAATATAAATGTGAGTGAGAAACAATAGGTTCGTTATGTCAATTGTGGTTGTTTTGCGTGTAAGTGAATGCGGCGACGTCTGCCTTCTACTCCAGTATTTATCTATCTCTATGATCATTCATAAGTCACGATTTCAGAATACGGTCGTAAAAATATGCACAAGGGACAAGGCATGTTAATTCGTCCACCCTAAGAAAAAATATGGTTATGGCAATCACATTTTGCGAGAACCTTACTCTGATAAGGGTTATAGTTGCTATAGTATACTAACTGAATTTTTGTTTGTAGGTCTATAGTAAAAATTTTACAATGTTTTTGGCTGAAACGAAAATTAGGGCTATGGCATAGGTGTTTGATTAATGTAATTAAAATTAATGATTAATGTATTTTTTATAGTAACGTATTTACGTATTCGTAACTTGTATATATCATAGAAATCCTGTAACATGGTTACTAGGAATATACTTAAGCTTTAGGAAACATGTTAGAGTTTATACATACACAATTAGAGTTGGGGAAAATTAACATCCAAATGTGTCAGAAATCGCAAAGTCCCATTCTCACTGGGACTCACTAAGCCACTCAAAGCTTTTTATAATTAAAAAAAAAAGTAAAAAGATAGATTAACTATTTAGCAGCATTGAATTCGCTGAACATTCTTAAATTGATCATGTCAATCAGATTAATTCTATAATTAAATATGTTAAGTAATTCTCACCTCTTTGAGAGCAACCACACCAACGACGCGGCCAATTTTCGTCACATAAGCATGATTTATGCCAACCATAGAAAAGAGGGAATGAACCTTTAAGATCGAAGTTCTCTCGACAAGCTGGAACGGCGCCGGATCGATATGAATATTGGCAATATCAAGATCAATTGATTTGCTCATTTCTTCCATTTCCCAGGCCTTTTGATCCTCGGGCGACATGTCGATCACACGTTCGCGTGGCTAAAAACAAGACAGATTATGAAAGCGTTCACGTTGGTTGACCAGGTGAAAAACTGTCGTTCTTACCAATTGAACTTTCTTTAGAACACTTGGAGTATGCGGAACTGAATCGCTGATATGCAAGCTGGGCGAACTGACCGATCCGATTTCGGGATCGGGTGTAACATCTTGTAGCGTTGCCGATTTTTTGAAGATCGCCTCAAAGGCTGTTCGAAGACGATGTTCGGCACCTGTGATTGTTGTGTATGGCGTCATGACGGGACTATTCGGTGACATGGGCGTGAAACCTTTCAGCGTAAACGAATTGGTTTTCTTCAGGATCGACTTTTTCGGTTGTGTTCCGAAAATTGGATAATTTTGTCCTTCTTGGCGTTTTTTCGCTTGGGCCGGTAGCATTTCGTCGTTGGCGAATTGTCGCAGTGCTAAAATATCGGGCGCAGGAAGCACTTCGAAACGAGACGGTCGGCGAATTCGTTCGCCATCCTCGTTTTGTAGACGTTCGTTTTCTTCGCGAGCTCTATGAAAAGAACAGATTTTTTTCAGAAATTAATATTTAGTTTATAATTTAAGAGCTTATAATTTAAGAGTTACATTTTTAACTACAGTCACTTTTATACGTTAGCAGCATATCAATAAAAGGCACTAGATTTTAGATATTCATTATTTTCTGTAAAGGATTGTGAAGAGTACCTACCTATTACCGTATCGAAGAATGATGTTGAAAGTTTTGACGTAATTTGTGGTAAGTTTGTTAATGTATCAAATGCATATACAGATTCCATACAAAAGTCCTAAAAAATGGTGGTTGAAATAATTGCACGATAATATGGAAGGGACTCAAGATTGAAATCATTTTCTATAGAATAGTAAAAAGGCGGTTTCATAATTTCTTGATATTCAACCCTCAAAGGGTTACGTCGATATTTTATCTCCAGAATTCGGAAAAGCATACTATGCGACTAATAACCTAAAGAATAATCAGGAGGCTATTTGAAAAGGTATTTTTTTTAGATTGAATCTTAAATTGAAACCTATTCCGGACTTATACCCAAAAATAATATAGTTGTGGCAAGACTTGGCATATTATTTGATAATCGACATAAAGGGACGTAACAGTGCATAGATCATAGATCTGATAAGAAGCTGAATCCATTTTTACTTCCCGGGTTTTCTACATAATCGCCTAAAATTTTATTTCAGGATTTTTGGTTATTCAATCTCCAAGGTGGTAGAGGATTTTCATATGTTTTCACAAATTTCACCATATCTTTTAGACTTAGTTTTAGAATTGGTTTTCTCTTTTACGCACTTTTACTGTTATCGCCTGAAAACTAATTTCTCGATTTTCAAAATTTAATTCCCCAGATTATATAATTGACTTATATACATTTTCATGAATTCCGACATATCTTTTAGGCCTGGTGCGATATCAAGTTGCTTTTGTTTTTACGGGCATCATATACAATCGCCTAAAAGGGGACTTGATGTAAAGTGTTCGCAAAAAAAATTGTGTTATGAAGTGGATGTAAATATTTTTATTTTAGAATTATGAGATATGAAATCAGTTTTCCATTTCATGGGCTTTACTTGAAAACGCCTTGAAATCGGATTCGGACAATTTTGATTATTAACGACTAACGCGGCTTAGAAAGGTTGAATATATTTTCACGAATTCCGCCTTATGTCTTAGGACTGATGAGATCCAGACGCGAACGCACTGGATTTAAACCCCCCGAAATGAAGTAATTAAAAAATCACAACTAAATGTAAGTAAAACGCGATTGTCCAATTTTGTATACGTTGCTTTGTCAAACGTTGCAGTTAAATGCATGAATATCAAAGTTTACACGAATGCTTTGAGTAGTTGCAACACGAAAATCTTGTAAAAAGGTCTTCACTTAAATTATGGAACTAACTATTTCTCAAGAAATCGTTCAGCCATAAATTCAGTTGTATTAAAATATATTAAAAGCCATTTTTTTTTACAAAGGTCATCACTTGTTACAATATCAGGGTTTTATTAAAAAAACTAAACAAGGGTTAAGTGGCCACCTTTTGAGTGAGGAGAGGTGAGGCAAGTGTGTTAGAGGTAACATTTTGGTTTCTAGCACCCGCTTACGCTAAAAGGCTGAAACTTGGTATTTTTATAGAGCTTAATACGTCCAACTACTGATGGAAGAAGAATTTTTTTTATAAACAAATTCGATAATTCTCAGCTTCTTATATAATAGTTTGTTTTTAAATTCAAAATAAATGAAGGGATCCCTACCTTTCTTGTGCTTCCTTCTGCCATTTCTGAGCAATTTCAAGACGTTTCTCTCGTCCGACTTGTTTCTCGATCATTTTGATCAGCTCGTATCGCTGCACCGATCCCAGCAAGATCATATTTTCGGGACAATCCACTAAAGGTAAACTACGCAAAGGCTTATTTGCTTTCAAGATTTCTTTTAATTTCTGATAGCTGATTCCTTGCCAAATGTATTTTACGTCACGCACCATAAAGTCTTCCACATAAATACTGTACATTCCTGGAAAATAAAAATTCACGTAATTCGAAGGATTTTATTGCTAATTTTTTAAACAATTTGAACTTATAAACTTACCCGAACTCGATGGCAAAAGATCCGGTAAATATGGTAACTTCTTAATTAAAATAATGCTATCGTACATAGAGGGTTGCAATAATGCAGCAATGGCATTTGCAATCAGAACGGCTATCATGACCGGTACGACGTGGGTAATTTGTCCGGTCATTTCGAAAATGATTACAGCCACAGAAACGGTGTGTGTTACAGCACCTGAAAATGCAGCAGCTCCAACAACCGCATATCCGCCGGGTAGAATTGGTGATAGTCGACCACCGTATCGCACGCCACTGGGAAACCACAAATGCATCCCTTCGCCGATTAAACGACCCAATCCGGCACCGATTTTGAAAACCGGAATGAAAATGCCAGACGGAACCGGAATTGTGGATGCCACGATAGAAAAGAAGAACTGAAAAATTTAAAGTGAATTTTATTGTTTAAACAAATAAAATTTTGTTTCTTTACGGTGAACATAATGTAACAGGTCAAATTGATAAAAACATCGGTATATGCCGTCGTCCAGTGAGCAACAATAGCATTTTGTTCGACGGTCAGATCTTCATGCGACCACGTGAAATTGGTGAAGAGCTCGATAACTTGCTCATGCGTGCTAAGCTCTCCAGCTATAAATTGTCCAGTTCCTGGCGGGAATGAAATGGTGGAAACCAAAAGAGCCAGGATTCCCGGATACAGGAAGCGACTAAAAACGTAACGAATTTGTTTTATTAAAATCCTCACTCTTTGCAATTGAACACTTACTTCTTTTGTAGAAATTTATTCATCTTCTTATTCGATCTCATAAATAAAACGTACTTCCGATGCACCCAGACGTACAAAGCGCCACCCAACCCACAAACAACCCTGAAAAGATATGATTTTGAAATAAAAAAAAATGGCGCCCAAATTAGTGCTATTCGAAACACATTGGTATGAAATCGCACCAGCTTTGTTGAAGTTTGGCAAAATCAATCAACTCTAATACTCACCCCATTAGTGCAAAAACGAACAATTCCTGCGGATCGAACGGAAAGTCAGCAGTAAAATGTGTCAAGAAGAACGCACGCACTGTGTCGGTATTTTGAAACCAAACTGCCAAAAGTCGAAATATAGTTGCACCACAAACTGCAGCAAAAAATCCTCGCCAATAGTTTCGTACAGCAAAATATGTTGTGGTTACTTCTATGCTGAAGAGGACACCGCCAACGGGGGCTGCAAAACAAGCCCCAACCCCTACAGCACAAGCGGCAGCCAACATTTCCGAATTGCGCGATTCATTTTCGTAGATCCCTTGGAATGATGTGACCAATTTACTGAGTAATTGCGCGACAATACTGGCGATATGAACAAATGGACCCTGGAAGACAATAGCATTCGATTAGAATTGAAATACTTTCTGATTTGATAAACGTCTTGATCGAGAATTCTTCCTCGCAAAGCTATCAACTTTTGTTAGAGTTTTAGGCCTAGTACTAACTAGAAGCGAAACGAAATTTCCCATACAAATTTTTCGTTTTGAATGGGATTTGACAGAAAATTTCGCTTCACAAATAACCTATCATACATTGGTAAAAGAATACTATAAGCAAAAATGGAGTTCATCAACTCCTTTAATACTTAATGAGGATATGCAGGATGTGAAGAACTAATAGAAAATGGTTTCTGGATTTAAAGCAAAGTATCAGTTCATGACGATAAAAAAAATAATTTTTTCTTATTAGTAATTTTCATACTTAACATATTAAGAATACGTGAACAAAAGGATATTTCGATATCGGATGTATGAGTATTTCACGAGTTACAGACCGATTTGTGGAACGGTCGATCGATATTCAATACGATTTTTTTATAACGTCAAACTTTCAACGCGTTTTTCTCGAAAACCAATTTTCCGCAGCGTGGTACGTTCTACAGCTTCAACAAAAGAACCGATTTTAATGAATAAAAGCTTAAAAGAAAGTAAACTACCCAACGTCGAGTTTTTTTTATTGCTGATTTTTTTATTTGAGTTTTAAAGCCAAGAAAAAAGTGAAAAAAGTGTTTTTTTTCAAATAGCTGCCATTTTAGTCTCAGGGCATTTTTTCAAAATCGGAAAACGATGGGAAAAAACTCACTTGTACCACTATAAAACCCGCCAATAGTTTTTTTTCCATATATATTTATTTTATATCAAAAAAAAAATCCTCAAATTGAGACATTTTCCGGGATTTTTAACTGATACCAGGCCTTAAAAGAACTATGTAACAACTATTGTAAGGATTAAGACCTAAGACACCATCTCATTCCTTTTTTTTTTTTTTTTTTGAGAATTAATATCAACTAAATCTATGGTTTTCCTTTTTCTTGCTTAAATTTCTTTTCTAATACATCTACATTTACATGTCAAGTTACAACTTTCTAGTATAAGCCGTTCCTGAGATACAAAAACATAATTTAAAAAATATAATTTTTCTAGGTTGTTCCTGTAGTAGATCTATACAGACGTCAACTCATACCTTCTATCTTTAGCGGTTCTCTAAAAAGTAGAATTTTTTGCTAACAACCCTCACTCGTTTGTCCTCCTCACACTCCAACAATTTTTGGCTTGACCTAACTCTTGTAAAAATATCAAGATCATATCTGAAACGGTTCTTGAGATATAAAATCGAAAATTTTGTATACTCCTTTACAAACACCCTGGAAAATTTTACATTCAGCATACTCCACTCATATACAGAATTAAGATTTTGTCTTTCTACTACAGTCAAAAGATTTTCACCCCTTTATCCTTCACACCGCTTCACTGCTTTAAAATTTGGTTTCTAATAAACGCTCCTAATAGCATTTAAATGTCGTACTTTTCACTATACATATATCGATTTTAGAATGAAGGTTTTGAGCGTTCCGAACGCATAGTTTTTTTCCCATATTTTCAATCATGTCGGCCATTTATTTGCAGAACGCACTACTACAGTGGCGTGGTTATAAGTATCATGCTTTCTACAAATTTATTGCGTATTAATTGAATCGCTCCGATTGGCTAATCACATTTTATTTTTCCGGTATAATTGGTTCGAAAGATATTCTAATCCAAATGTCTTTACCCCCACCCCTACAGCCTACCCGATTCAAAAATGTTATTCTTTGTCTAATCTCCTATTATCCCTTACGACAACTACAGAGTTCCCATCTTCTGATATTTCAGTAGATGTATCTTAAAATGTTTCAATTCCAGTTTTCAAGCGTTTCGTACACATTGCTTCATTCCGACCCCATCATTCCTTCTCGCCAATTTTTGCAAAGGGTCCACTATCATAGTTCTAAATAATTTCCAAGATTCAGCCTCCAAACATAAGTGGTTCCGATGATCTTAAAACCAAATTAAATATAACTAATTAACCATTTACCACTCATACCCATAACATCAATTCAATTCCAAATTTTGTTCAGAATTCAATTCCTATCCTACTCAGTATCAAAACTCGCTTCCTTTGCTGAAAAGATCTCTGTTGCAGCCAAGAAAGTTTTCTACTACCCGTGGAAGCAAGTTCTTCATTGCTTCCAACCTCCCGTGTTCGAAAATTTGTTGTCATGACGCCACTGAATGAAATGAACACACAAAGATGCAACCTTCAAATTGCTTCCATGTTTCTCTTCTTGATTTCGTTTCGCTTGCCTATTTCGTGGTGTTACTAATTCGTCTGTGTGAGATATTCGCGAGGAGTTTAGCGCGAACATTTATCTAGACTGTGTTTTTTTCACGATCTTTGCGATTTCTTACTTTTTTTCTACGCGATTTAAAAAAAACGCATTTTTGATATTTTTCATTTAATTAATCTTAATTTAATTTTTTAGGGTATCTACTTACTTCTTTACCCAATGGCATTCCACTGCCAAGTGTTGCGGTCAGACCAATTACTTTAGCAACGAGAGTCTTAAAGGTGAGATATTCCTTAAGTGCAACGCCTCGTAAAATGGTTTTCATTTCGGGAATACCAGAGCCTATAAACAAAATGAAAAAAAAGAACAATTAAAATTATTAAATGTTAGTAAGTATAGTTTATTCTCTGAGTGAACTTTCACCGAAGATAATATTTTACTAGGACTTTTTTTTTAATACTATATGCCTTATAGTGAAGACTACTCTACTCGTGCACTCCGACTGGACGAAGACGTTACTTGCCTTGTACAAAAACGATTTCATGCCATTAAGATGAGCAAGATGAATTGTTATTGAATGTTCTTACATATATTATATTTGAATTACTTGGCTTTCACGAATACTAACCAATACTTTGGGGAGCAACTAAATGTACGAATCCTGCTGAAAATAGTATCAGACAAACAGGTAAGGATACCCATGCTAAATACTGTGCCACTGGTTGAATTGTCAGATCTCTGTATAGCCAAACTCGTGCTAGAAAGAAAAATATGTAAAAATTACTTTTGCACAATTTCAGTTATAACATTTTAAACCTACCACTTGTACAAATCGATATACCCTTATCCATTATGTAGGACAGTAGGGCCATGATGATGCCCAGAAGGGCCAAAAACACCCAATCCTCGCCCAATCGGGCAAATGTTCGCTTCCAAATCCATGACAGAATTTTTAAAAGGCGACTTTTTCTTTTATCGAATAGTTCCTGAAAATATTTCCACGCCCTGCTATTTTATACTTGGGTACTTTCCGATAATTTATGAAATTTGTTTTTAAATTTTAATCAAGTAAGATTATTACAAATAAAAATAGTAACAACGCTTGTATGTATATTCTCGACTAAAATTAATTTAAATCTATCAATACACAAAAAATGAAATTAGCCAAAAATATTAAAAAAAAAAATCGCTGATTTTGTTATGCTGATTGCATACTCTGTACTTTAGTTAGTCAGCGGTCTTAGGCCCCCTCCTGGTTAATAGCAATTTTACTGATCAGCACCACAATAAATTAAAATCAAATTTGGATTAACTAAGAATAACACGAAAAAACGCTATTTTGATGCATTTTCTATTTAATCTTTGGATCCGCAAACCGATGATCTGAGAATTAAGTAAGTTCTTAAGTAATCTTAAGCTAATTGCACAATCTTTTCGCATAGTACATATACGCAATATTTCATATTGGATACGTTTTTCCCCCATTCAAAGTTTCAGTTTAGATGTCCAGTTTTAAATGTTAAGGTCAAGCCCATTGCAACTTTAAGAGCCGGACCAGTTTTAAATGGATTTATAATTTTACGTGGGATCTTGGAATTTACAACACGATTGTGCAGTTAGATATATGCGAAATATGTGGGAATAAATGATGTTCTGGTTAAATATCCGGTAGTTTGCCTAGAAATTCCGAGATAGTAACTGGTTCTAATTGAAGTGTAAGAAATTAACTGAACATGACTTAAGCGAGTGTGTAATTTTAAATAAGAAGCATATAACATCGTTCCAAAATTTTAAGAACAAGACCCAAATAGCTTTGAGGGACATCCATCTTCAACTCTTTTAGAGATTCGAAGAAAAGGGTTATAGTATGTATATGAAAATTTTAAATTAATTATGAAGATGTTCTTGTGAATTGAGCATTTTTCAAAAATAACCTGATGATTCCAGGAGTTTAAACAGCAATGAAGAGTACCCAAAACAAATATTCTATTGTTTTACGCAAAGAAGCACTTGATGCATGCAAGGAGACAATTAACAACATGCTGCGAAAAAAAACCAGATCTCCACAGAATGATTTCTAGGATTTTTACTCAATCTTAATTTAATATATTTAAAGTCTATGTCAATTTAGTTAATTTTATTTTCATACCTTATTTCTAGCTTTATCCTCCTGTTTTCTCCTTCTTTCGAGAATTTTGAGCTTTCTGGCTTCATCTTTGGCGTATTCTCCTAGATCTTTTGTATAACGACCATACATCTAAAAAAAAATATAAAAATAATTAAATTCGATAATTCCAGGTAGATTCATAAGACTGCTAATTATATTTAATATTTCTTATATATATAATAACAATTCATAAATATATCAATCTAAAATTATTATTTCTTTAAATCATGCATTGTGCAATCAAATTATTTTTAATTTAATTACCTTTGATATCCATAAGCCTTCTAATTGTACAAATCAGGGCCATTAAAAATATTTGCTTGATTCGCACCTTCTATATTTAATTATTGTTTATTGTCCTATATGATGGTTACTTGTAATTTGTGATATATATTTTTTTAAGTTACACATTTTTTATAATTCTTTACATTAAATGGAATTAAAAATAAAACTGCACTATTTATACTCCAGATGAAATCATATAGAGTAGGTATTATAAGTTTAATCCAGCCCAAAAGCTTGTATCGCATAGAACCAAGACTCGAACGAGAAAAAGTTTTATATACCTATATATTTTTTGTTTGTTTATTTGTGGCCAAAAACCTCAAATCCGCTTGACGTCCGTCCGTTCGCTCGTCTGTCCGTCTGTCTGTTGAAGCATATTGGTCGATAACTTCAGAAAGGCTTACGCTACGTCTTTGAAATTTTGTATATGTTATTTGACCAATAGTTTATGAAGAAAATCTTATTAGTCCTTCGCGTAGCTGCCATACAATTATCCTGTCAAAATGTCTTTACTTAATTTACAGAACTCACTATAATTCAAGTAATCTTTTAGCTGCGAATTCAGAATTTTAGTTTTGAGTGAAAACGAAGTTCGAGCCTACTAGTCAGAGAAATCCTTTGACTCCTTCTGGTACCTTCCATACAAAAAATCCTTAAGACACGTGTTCAACAATATTTTCCGATAACTTTTGAACTCTTCAAGCTTCGAATTTGAAATATTGTACACGTAATAGTTTTTGAATGGTGCCAAGGAAAAGAATAAATATGGAAGTAATCGAGTGAGTTCTTCCTCCACCTCATATGAAAGTCCTTTAAAAAGGATATTTTTTTTCGATCACTCACTCCGTTTAAAATATGAAATTAAACGCTTAGTATTGTCTTTAGTTTTCAGTAGTAATTTAATGGGACTCCTTTGCAGGACATACAACATACCCAGACGTAATTCTACTTCATCCCCGACTAACTTTTCACTTTCAAGAGCTTCTTTAATAGTCGCCTGAAACCTGTTTTCAACATTATGCGAGCAATTATTCAAGTAATTGATTTCCCAACAGTTATTGCCAAACTAGTGGAAACTAGAGGATACATGGTAGTATCATCCATTGGACACGTGACAAAAAAACTTGGCCAAACTTTTTGTTTTTATCAGATCATTTCATTAGAGGTATCGATCCTTTTTTGGTCGGTCGTCATCTTGTACTGACGAAGATCTCCGGAACTACTTCGCTGAACTCTACTGATCTTTTTTTGTACTCATGTTCTACATCAACTACCGAAACTATGGAACGAAGAGTTCCGAAATTACTTCACTGAACTCGTTCCTTAAAGTAAGTGACTCGGAGTGGAGTACTTCACTGAAAGGAACCGTTTTGCCTATCTCTATAATAAAGATTTGATTAACTTGAAATATTTTTTTTTTTTCATTTTAATTTAAAAATTTATTTTTATGTATTTCCCGACCCCAAATGTTGCAATTTTAATCTTGTTTTATCAGTAAGAAAAATATAAGTTTTAATAATCAGTCGAAACCAAAAAATTGATTCTTTTTTTTCCTTAATAAAAGTATAAAAGCTTAGAAATCGATTTGACGAATTCCGTCATACCTCTTAGGGGTGGCATGGCTTGGAATTGATTTTTACTGCCTAGGGCTTTCTTTTTATTTATCTAAGAATCTTTTTTCCGGATTTTTGGATATTTAACTAAAGTAGGTGTAAGGGTGTTCCATGAGTTTTACATTTTTCGCCATATTTATTTATTTTAATGGAGTTACGTTAAGTCTTTGTTTTATGAAAAGAAGCCAACAACGTTAGGAGCTCAGAGACAATATGATATGTGTGGAAGAGTGATACGACATTGACTCCAATTAATCGATCGCTGCAAACGTGCTCGCGGTAGTTACATGAACGATATCAAATTTCATACTTAAATTTAACATGTATACTACACCTGGAATAAATTTCAGCCCGATAACTTTATTATTTTGTGTTTTATTTAAATTTATAGTTGTTATGTCCAAATTGAATAACCCTTTATATGTGCTTTACAAATTAAGTATAGGTACTCCACAAGAACTTATATACACCTGACATGTTTTATATTTTTCTCGTAAATATTGTGGTCCAATAATTTTTAACCAACTTCACACATTACCTTCTCTCATTAAAATTGTATTTCTATGAGAGGCGCTCCCAGTACACCTCCAAGCAATCATTAAATTTCAAAATTGTGGCATGCATCGTTCAGGCGATATGGATTTTAGAATGTCCACATCCCAGCCTTTGAGTATTTTGGACACATTATTTTCCCTCACTTACACACCCCTCCAGTTCAAAATTTTTATCTTTAGTTTTGCAAATGGATCTACTATCATAGCAGCTCTCCAAAAATCTCAAAATTCAAATTCTTGCATAAGCTGGTCCTGAGATATAAAAATCAAACTTTTCCCCCTCCCTGAGTCACAATTTGAATATATTCACACAATCAATTTTTGACAATTTGAAGAAACTCACACAATTAATTTTTAACAAGACATTCCACAATCAAAGTCCACCCCCCCCCCCCCCAAGAAAAATTTTTATTTCACATTTGAACGGTTTAAGCTACAAATCCACAAATGCATTTGCGTTCGGCGTACAACTTAGGTATACGGTGGACAGACAGACATTTTATTTACTTTTTCTTTTTTTTTAAGGATACTGAACTGGACTTAGGTAGTTAGCCTTTAATACACTTTAGAGGGTACAAACCAGTCAGCTTAGGGATGGGAGGTCAGAAATCGGGCCGGGTATGGCAGTGTACTAGTTGGTGCTAATCATTTTTGAGTGCTGTTAGACTATGATGTGATCTACCAGAACAGCAATGTTGCCTTGCTATAGTCAACTACTGTTTGGTATCTCTGATGGTGTTAGCGAATCTGATAAGAATGTTAACAGAACTCATCTGCTCAGTGTTAAAACCTTTAGTAGTGATCCTATTACACATTCCGCACTGTTCACTATTTATATTAATAATTTCAAAGCCAATAGCAACTGAAAAATTCTTATAAATAATTTATGCGTAGAGTGGAAATTGAACCCACGACATCGCGTTTACAAGCCTAGTACGCTACCACTGGACTACACCCGGCCTCCTTTAGGGTTCTATTGGCCCTAAACCGTGAAAATACAAAATTTCAAGGTAGAATTTATTTTTTTAATGTCATGTCGGTCAAAATAGTCTAATAGATAAAAACAAATCTTTCTATTAATTAGAATCAATCTTCTTGAGTCAAGAAAACGAATGGAATAACACTATCTAAAAACAAATGGAAAACTACCAGCCAAACTATCTCTATGTAGGCGGGGAAATACGTTTAAGATTTATTATATTAATATTATGAACCAGAGATTGTATTTTTCGGGTTAACAAACTATTAACAAATTTTAGTGTTTTTTTTTTTATTTTTATAAATTAAAATTCGAACCGTGTCATCATAGTAACAAAAATTTGAATGTTCCTAAAAACTGTCGAACTGCGATTGATTTATTAAGACCTCAGAGTTTTAAAATTCCCAATCTAATTATATTTGACAAACTATTGTAGACACATCAAATTCTTGTAACATAATAAACAATTAGTGATGGTCCTAATTCGAGTAGTTTTCTAGCGAATATTTATGTCAACTTTACCGACGCGCACGTTTTACGTTTCAGACTGTGTATTATTATTATACTTTAGATATTTAAGTTTATTTTTAGAAATACAATGGAATAATACACACAGGTATATGAGTATTTTGCGCGATCATTTCCACAATTTTCGAATATTTTCCACTTGCCAAAACAGTCGCATTTATAACGCGCAATGCTCTAAATAATTATTTGTAAAATACATAAACAAAACATTAATAATATTCGTGTAGTTCATTAACAACAACAGCGACATATTCGAACAGCAAAACATTTTCGAAGCAACAAGAAAAATGGTTAACGAAAATGCATAAAATACTGGTCAATTTGCCAAAATTTTCGTATTCTTATAATTCGAATGTTGAATAAAAACGTACGACATCTTTTTTTTTTCTTTCGTGGCATTTTCAATTGGAGAATTATTTGAAAAAGTGCCAGAAAAGGATTACTCATAGTTTAAAAGATAGTTTCAATAGTCTAAAGAAAATCAGGGCTTTCGCGGGGCAAGAAAAACTTACTTGATGAAAAGCCTCAACATCTGCTTGAATTTGACTCCGATTTTCCTTGTAGAGACTATCCAAGGATATTTGACGTCGGACCTCCTTTTGCACTTTTTCCTTGGCATACTTTGCCCTATGCACATAAATCGAGTCCTTCTTGATCAGTAGCAATTCCGGTTCGAACGCATACTCCCGAATGTGTTCGTGCTCATCGACTAGAGGCATTCAAAATGGATTTTCCACCCGAAAATCGAGAAAATTATTTTTTAAATTAGAAATTTTCCTTTCGTTTAACTTTCGCCGAATTAACTTTTCTTTTTAGCTTTTACCGGATTTTTTAGAAACTAGCCCGGCTCCGTTTGGACTCTTTTTGCTCAGTACTTGCCGTCGTGGGCGCTAACATTGAAAATTTTTCCGCGAAAACCGTACTTCTCACTATTTTTTGCTTTCAACATTTTCGATTCGGTTGTGAAAGAATCTTTGCTTCGGGAACTCATCACATTATTGAGCGGCGACACTATTTTTCTTTTCGTTTGATAATTTGATCGAATAATCGGGACGCGGATTGATTTAAGAAAAAGGATATCGATCGCGCGATCTTATGCCATCCTTGCGAACTTTCTCAACGCGGCTGTGAAGAAAATTTCCAATGGTGAAAAGTTTAAAAGTGTTGAAGGTTCACTCGAATCGAAAGATTTCTATTCTTTGCAAATTTTCTAATCGAACTGCGGCCGTTTAGTTGTCGGGAAATTTTATTCTTGGCGGTCAAGCACCGCCGGCCGCCGACGTTTTAAAATATGAAAATCTACCTCAAGCACAAGTGTATCTTTAATTTTATTTTATTTTTACTTTTTTATTTATATTTTTAGCTATTGGCCTTTCATAAACGACGACGTACGAGTTGAACATGAACTTAACATACTTTAAAAACAGTTGTTTGATGTGCGACAAGGAAAATTAAACTCTGGGCTAGAAAGATGATAGGAACATCTCGTTTTCCTAGCAACTACATATCTGTAATACACTTTGTTTATATTTATGAAATGTGATTACTGAAATGAGTCAGTCACATGATTGAATAAGTTATCGCTAAAAAAGCGTCGATCTGCTGATCGTAGCTTAAGAACTGTGTACTACACTTGTGTATTATTTATAACATTTTGTTTGCAATTATAGTCCAAGTACCCTATAAATTGTCTCATATAAATCGGATTTCGACACACTTTTGAACAGTGCCGGATTAGTGGTTTTATGTAGCCCGAGAAAGATAAACAATTTTTTTTAAAAATACATTGGACTTCGGTCACACTGTTCTCCAAACATTTCTTGCAGTTGCGGCTGTAACACTTTTTATATTTACCTAATTAATTGTGTATGACCACAGACTATATTACTTCCTGAAGACTGCATTGTCTACTACTATAAGTGAAAAAGCTTCATCCATCTACATTCAACTTGACGAGATAAGTTTCAACCATTAAATAGTATCCAACGTACGAAACCGAAAAATTGTGAACAATAGCATAGCACGTGTTGGTTTCTTCAATACATAAGACATTGATATTTCATATATTCAAATAACGTTATATTTTTCAACTAATGTGATATTTTTTTAAATTTCGATGCAATTGTTCTTCAAACCATGGAAAACTTTATTGAAGTTTCAAACCATCGTTTGTACGACAAACGTTGGTCAATTAATTTTTGAAAGTATGGAGGCCTGTCTTGGAATGTTTATATCAAAAAACTTCAGTTTTCGCTAAATTAGTCTTAATACTTAAGTCAATACTGTAGTTGAAATACTGAACTCTGATTTATGTTGTAGTTGGGAATAAAGTTGTAAGTAGTGTCCATGCAGTTTGTCCTTTTTAAAAACTTTTATAACAACCAATATTCGAAAGAAAAGGTCAATTTGAACAATATATTTTTTTTCCATTAGTTCCTCAAGTACAAACATTTTCAAACGAATCGGAGATGTAGTAAGGTCACAAAGTCATTTTTGGCGACGATTCTTGATGGAATGAAACATGTAGTCTGGCAATCCGAACAACGCATTTGTCATTGATAATAAAGTTTTCAGAGAAAAACTACATCTTTGCAATATTGTAGAGAGCTCTATACACTTCACGCATGTTCTAGACACTAGAATTGTATTTTATTTGAAAACCGGGTGAAACTATTTATCAAGTATAACTTAACCTTTAATTTGCAACATGTTTTCAAATAAGATTTTTATAATGGTGATAAATACGGACCTATGAGTCACACTATGGTTATTACACATTTCAGTGCTCTTAAGAATTCTGGAGCACAATACGTCTTTATAATCGGAACAGTGTTCAACACGTTTAAGTTCGGAAATTAACAAATTATTTTTCAAATTGTCCATTTTGGTCCGAAATCAACGAAACAATCGCTAAAAGGATCAGTGCCTGTATAATTTTGGTGTTTGTTGGCAGAACTTCCGTTTGTTGTTTATATATTTAATTATTTAGCATTTAATTTGATTTCGTAGATAATATAAAAAAATAATTTTTGGATTGTAATAAGTAGAAATATATTCAAAAAGGATGAGGAACAGTAGAAATATTTTATATATGACCAGAACTTCTCGTAATTGTTAATAAGTATATTAGTGCTATATTGTAGGATTTTCTGATGTGGTGAGTTAGCCTATTACTATTTAAATCGTTCTTTTTGAGGTTAGATCACTATCAAAACTGCATGACTATTGAACCTGTGTAAATAAATTTAAACTGTAATTTTCAATTTGGCGGAAAATAATAATTGGGAAGTTAGCATATCATTTTTACTAAAATTGGAAATTGATTTCTGAATCTAATTTATAATTGAAATTTTCAGTATATTTATAATAATTTTTTCAAGTACAAGTACGCATTTCAATAACTTATACATGAAATTACTAATATTAGTTAATTATTCATGTCCTTTTCCACAGAACCTCACAAAATTTCGCAACATTCTGTGTAAAATAATCTAGATTTAGATATGAATTGAAAATTACGTTCTTTTTCGTGTAATTTTACTTATCTACTTGAATTTTAAAACGAAAAACTTGTAATATGTAAAATCACGAAGTATGTAGGAACGAATTCGTGAGAATACTGACAGGGCACTACTTGCAAGGGCAGCATGCTATGCGTACGGGGATCGCTTACTCTGACCTGTGTAAGGTTTGCCTTGACCTGTATGCCGAGTAGCTACAGCACTTGCCTTCGGTGACACCTGGTACCTGTTTCGAGTCTGCTTGGCAACAAGTAATTTTCGAAAATGGGATTGGGTGCCGGACTACCAGTTCACTCAGCTGCAAATGAGTACCTGAATTAAAATCGGGGTAATAATCACGGACAGTGTGTAGCTGACCACTTCACGTCCTAGTATTCCGTTTGTCTCGTAATGAAGTAACTCTAGCATTACTTCAAGGCCTATGCCCAATTTAGGATATTGCGCTCTTGATTATTATTATTATGGGCCGAGAGGACATCACCTAGATTTTGGGTGAGTGTCAGGCGGTTGCAAGGAGGTGACTGGGGAGGTTGGGTCGATAGGGCATGATAAGCTAGTGAAGTATTTAGGAATCAGGGTTGTTTAGGGTATGTTTGGCGACCTACGAGTCTCTGAAGGGATCGCTATGATCACATTTGGTGCCTAGTGTTCGCAATGGCTCAGCGTTTCGCCCCTTTTTAAAACTAAAACTAAAGAATGCTAATTATGGTATATACTATTTTAGAGTATAAGTTACAGGGAGTATCCTGTGAATTTGCTGCTTCAGAAGTTATAATTTATTACTGATTACATATTGAAATTTACTGATCGAAAATTGAAAATTACATTCAAATTTAAAATTACATTCAAATTTAAAATTACATTCATTTACATTCAATCGACTATTACATCCCAATATAAATTTACTTGGAAAGGTACGGCATATCTTCCTACTATTCAAAAGATGTTAAATTCAATGAATTTGTTTTTACTCGGAATCGGAACAGCCGAAGTAAAAATAATTCCAATAATTTGATATACAGGCCTATTTAGGACTGAGTCACAAGTCACAAAGTAGGTCGAGAGTCACAATTTTGTATGAATTTTGAATTAATTGTGACTTTTTTGAGTTGTGACTGTGGTCCTGAATAGGTCTGATTGTAGCAAATTTCCCAACGAAATTTCGCCTACTGTGTTTTTATTACGAAATAATAATAACAAGCAATATGTAATTAATTATTTCGTATAATCGGCAACACTCGTGTAGTTTTGATAAAATCAAGTTTTTCAAACAAATTAATTTATAAATTTAATCAAAATTGAACAACCCAGCTTGAAGTATATAGGAGCTCTTTTAATTTAATTTTTATATGGCGCCCAACGTGTTTTTGACGAAAGAAAATATTTAGAATTGAAGCAAACCAGAAGAAAAAAAAACAGAAGGCTTGAGAAAAACTAAAAAGACATTCATCTGCCTACGATGAAACCTTAAATTTTCAAAAAGTGAAAAGTTTTCAAAAACTTAAAATCGGAAGAAATTAATAACTATTTGTTTTGAATTTTTTCAACTGTTTACATTGAATATAGGGTTGAATTTACTGTACGTAGTTACCAAACAAATTTCAACTTTTTGACATAAGTCACTACTGAGATTGAAAAATTGCAAGTTCTCTTGCTACAGCTGAAATAACTCATGAATTTAACTGATTTTCTCTTTACTGATTATTAAGTCAGAAAATAGAGGTCCAAGCGTTGAAGTCATATCGTTCCTACAACAGAGAAATAAATTATTTTTATGATAACTTATAACCCATGAACTGCAAATGTGCCAAAGTCGTGAAAACAATATTAGAATTAAAATTACACTTAAAACAGCAACTGACTCCGGTTGGGTCTAAAGTTGTGGGAGAAGGCAAACTTTGTGGGGCCATAAGTACAATGTGTACTTCAGTCCGGCACTGTACTCAGTTGGTGTCTAGCAATGCACGCTTTCAACATTGCATAGATCATGCTAATTATAATTTGTTTTTGTTAAAGGTAATTTTAGCTTATTCTTGTTCAGAATAGGTAAACCACTTTAACGCCAACAATTTATTGTGTTTATTTTTATTGAGTTCTATTTTGATTTTATTTATAGGTAAACATACGCAATATTTGGCTTTGACCTCAATCCCTGTTGAATGGCAGTTTAGGGAGCTAGGAATTTGTTGGTACTTACAAATTTACATCACGCACAAGAACACTGCACTCGAAGTCCTTTTTCAATGCTTCACAAGAATAAGACTATTTAGACCACTTTCACCGCCAGAACTGAGTTCTGCTCTCAAATTATTCGGAAAAACTAATCTCGGTTTCAAACAAGAGTCAAGGGTAGCTACAAGTAGACAGCACAAGTATTTTTTTGCGAATATGTAGACGAATCGTGTTGGAGTACTTACAAGAAAGTTTTAAGTAGCGCCGAATTTGTGACGCCGGTTGGTTCAGCCTTAGCAAATCTTGGCACAGCTGAATATCTACTAAATAATCGCACAATCATTAAACAATATACATACAGTAGTTTTTTTTACAGAGATTGGCGAAAGTGCTTCAGTAACGTGGAAAGATTAAATAGAATTAGTTAATATAAATTATAACGTACACATTTGAATATGGATTAAAGGCTAATGAAGGTACAGGTTACTATCGTTCAACTCTGTTCCGTTGAATTTTGGATACTTAATTTTTACTAGCATTTTTTGCGTATTTTCTAAGGTAGAGTGAGAAAAAGAAAGAAATTCGCTAAGTCTGGAAAGTTGAATCCTGCTACTTATTTAATGCCATTCCTTTGGCTTTTATTTCTAACTCTTAATGACTCTATGGGGCAAATGGAACAGGGTGATTGATGTTGTGATCGATCGCTACCTAAAATAATAAATTAAATTGATCATGTCGATGGCCAACGAACGTCCTGCTATATTAAGCTGATAAGCTCTCGATCGAGCATGCGAAAAATTTTAAGCAGTTTTGTCCACCCGTCTTTCTAGACATAGAAGGAAGGGTCTTTCAACAACCTCCACACCGAAGCCGAATTAGTAGTAGAGTAAAGCTTTAGCGATTGGTCATGAATAAAGTCATAGTAAGACTGGATAGGGAAGAGGTCAGAGTGATCTCGTATGCGAATGACAGAGTTATTTCACGATCAGTGAGATTATGGAAGAAGCTCTGGATCAGGTGAGCACTTAGGCTGCTGGCTGTGTCTTATTGTAAATCCAGATAAGACTGAGCTGATGCTTTTTATCAGAAAAAACAAAATACCAGACCTTAACCCCACCCACTCAACGTCCAACCGCTACAACTTTCCACTAGAGCAAAGTATCTAGGTGTTATCCTCAATATAAAGCTGACCTGTAAAGATAACACAGGCATCCGGGCGAAGAATGCCCTCATTACTCTATACCTATGCCTGCAAAAGAATCTTCGGCAAGAAGTAGGGACTCAATCCAAGGATGGTTTTGTGGTTCTACACTGTCGCTGAATTGGTGGCCAGCTTTGAGTAAAGACTATGACATAACTAAACTCAAAAGAGATTTAAACGTACTACTGCACTTCCTACCAATTGATCTTTATATAAAAACACTACATCAAATAATGCTGACTTAAAGAATTTTGATGCTAGACTGCTAAGCAATATGGTTATTGTAACGTCTTGGGCAATTCATCAAAGGAGTTGGTTACGTCACACAAAAGGTTTCTCTATTGGTTTCCTAACCAGAGTGGATTGGAAAAATCAAAAAACCTAACTTCGACACAATAATATTAACCGACGGAGAAGTCTTACCGCTAAGCGAACCATGCCATTGTCTTTGATGAATGTTTTCACAGTACATTTCGAATTGAAAATACAAGGTTTTCCGGTGTTAAATTTACTTATAAATTTCCCCGTCAATTCTCTTGGTAATGAGTTTACAGGATTAATCGCAATCATTGGATACGAAGCACAAGTACCAATTATATGCTCTGTACTGGCTCTGGTCCAACCAAGGCTGACTCCGATCCAGCTTTTGCTAATGCATCCGCTATTTCATTGCCATTTATACCTTGGTGACCCGGAACCCATATGAGCGTTAAGTCATTGAATCTGCCAACAGAGTTCAACCGCTCCTTACACTCACGTACCATCTTTGAAAAGACGATTGGACTATCTAAAGATTGTAGAGCGGCCTGACTGTCGCTGCAAATGCAGATCATCCTGCCTCTCCATCTTCTCTCTATAATCCATTCTACTGCCTTAAGGATCGCATATACTTCAGCCTGAAATACCGAAGAATGTTTTCCTAGGGCGAAAGAGTACCTGAGATCTTCAGTCTGCAGGTACATTCCAGCTCCAGACCCTTGTTCAGTCATTGAGCCGTCCGTATAGAATATATCAGTGAATCCGCTTGGCAGAGCGGACTGGTTTACCTACTCCTCCCTGCTCGGGATCTCTACCTGATATCTCCTTTTGAGCATACATGTCGAAGTCATAGCATCCGAAGCCATATCGAAGATGGGGTTCTCAGACAACCTTCGGGCCATTTCTCCATGACCCTTGCAATACCCTTTTCTCCCCAGGCCCAGTCTCATCAGTCTGTGGGTAGCTCTCATTGCTTCTGCCTGAACAATAATATCAAGCGGTGGCAAATTGAGCAGCGCATCGAGTGCCACACCCGGTGTGATACGCGAGGCTCCTGTAACACCGATGCAGACGGTCCTCTGTAGTTTAGCGAGACTAGCTCGGATGTATGCACATTCGGACTTAGTCCACCAAACCACTGATGCATAGATTAGGACGGGTCTTATAATGGCTGTATATAGCCAATATACCATTGAAGGCCTAAGACCCCATGTTCGCCCAAAAGCTCTCCGGCACTGCCAGAAAGTTACTAGCGCACGGTTCACCTTTGTATCAACATGTTCCCTCCAGAGAAGCTTGCTATCCAGGATTACTCCAAGATATTTAACTTTCTCCGAGAGCTGAATGGTTTCTCCCTTCAGCATTGGTAGCACTAGACCTCTAGTTCTTCTTTTCCTAGTAAACAAAACTAGAGCGGTCTTCTAGGACTAACAGAAAGTCCGTGTCGTCGATATTGGTTAATCACAATACTTAACCCTATATATGTTTAGCTATAACAAAAGATGTGATTCTTTCACTAAATCCGATACAAATAAATTTATTTCAAGAAACCTAATTCTATGGACTCCTAGTTCCAAATTCATGCAACATGCATTTTTTTCGCAAAAAGTTCAAGCTTACTAGAGTGTCAAGATGGTCAAATGGGTCATCTTCGTCCGACGAATCCGAATCTCGTCCAAGTTCTGAAGTGCTGGGCGGAGGGCATGGATAAAATACTTGAGGTTTAATACGTCGCGATTTCCTGGATCGATGTATTTCTTCGTCCATTGAAGTATTGCTTGGCCGTCGTTCTCGTAATTGCCTAAATATTTTCATAGTAATTTCCAAAAAAAAATCAAATTCAATTCAAAAAATAATCAGACCTGAAAAACTTTTCGAAATCTGCCCACTCCGAATCCACCAGTTCGACATTTTCCTCGCCAAACTCTTCATCGTGAATGATCTTCTCCAGTACTTTGCGATCAAGATTTCTATCGCGTCCACGATTACGTTCCATTTTTTAAATTTTCTGGGTTAATTCACAATCTACATGGGCATTTTTTTTGTTTAAATGAAACGCGCTAAAATTCAATTCATACAATCGTCAAACGCCAATCTGTCTAGAGTGCTAATATGGCGCGAAGTTTGAAGATTTGAATTAAGTGCATCAGTCGCTAAGAAATGAATAGGCATCTTTAATTTTCATAATGCTTCGTTCTTATTTTTGATAGAAGTAGTGTGAAAATAGAATAAAAACCATTTCCTCTAGAATCTTATGACTGACTTGGAAGATTATCAATTTCGAGAAGGACGGCTAATTGTTTCGGTAGCACGAGGTACCGTGTTCTCGCGGTCTTCGCAAACCGCCAATACCGGCTGCGTCAATTACTATACAAAATGTACACTCTCGTCTATACTGCTTTAAGAACAATAAGCTTGTTAGCACAATTGAAAATTGGATAATTGGCGATGAAAAGATGGTGACCCATCACATGTCCGCCACTCGAAAGGAACGTACTTAAACATTTCAATTTAAAAGTATCAACGTGAAAATGTGTGATGGTTCTGGTTTAAATCAAAGACTTAAGAAAGTACAATCGAGTCGATATCATTCAGAGCAATTTATTCTTGCAATTGCATACAGGATGTACCCACCAAGCTGATAATCGAAGATAACATTCCTGATCGCTCGGAATGCGAATGATCGGTGATTGATCAGTGATTCATCAACGGTTTTGCGATAAATCGTAACTTAGTAATGAATAGGTATTGAGTGAAAGCTACCTGACCAATCCCAATAGAAACGAAAGTTTCAAATATTACGATCACAAAAGTACTTTGGACAAAGGATTCTCTCCGAACAGTAAGCAAATGCAAGCTGAACGATAAAAGTAAAAACCATATTAAATTAAAATTAATTTGATCATTACTGACTTCCGTTTCGAATTTATTTCAACGGAGAACCAAAGAGTTGAGTAGATGCCAGTATCGCAAATTTTATTTAACACATTTTCCGGAAGTGATCTTCAAACGTAAGGGGAATAATTATGTTTATGCTTAATGAACTGAGCACGTTAGTTTGTTTCAATGCACAAAGTTCTGTCCATCAAAAAATTCAATATCACATTTAACCGGCGCAGCCGGTAATCAAAACTAGGAAACAACACAAACTAGGCAATAACTTTTAGAAACTATCGGCACAAATTTACGAAGTTCGCGTAGAATCTCTAAAAGTCATACTGAAATTTTTCGAATACAAACAACAACGATCTTGGAAGAACTGATCTTGGTCAGGAATCTTTCGAAAGAACGATCTCTTCCTTCATACACGATCACATTAGTTCCACTTTGATTACTTCTTGTTAAGAAATGAGCCAAGTACTTTTCATTGTGGAGACATTTTTCACTGACGACGTGATGCATTCGTTCTGATTAATCTTAAGCTGTTGTACGGCTATACGATCGTGACTGACAAAGACGACATGGCTTTAATCAAATAATCATATGGACCAGTCTGGATTTAAGTACGATTAGGAAACATCTTACAAAACTTGGACTAAGGTACAGAGAGATTTTGTAATCAAAATGAGATGAAGATCGTTTAGTGTCCAGGTATTACGAAAATGTGTTTGGAATAATTAAAGTTATGTTCTAATTGGAATGAATTGTTCGGATGGAGTGATTTAGTGGAGATAATTCCTAGAGAACCTTTCAAACGTTTTGCGTACGGCGGACGGCGTGGCGAACAGACGGACTGAAAATTTTTTTTTGCATTTTTGGTGTTTATTAGTCATAAAACGTGTAAAAAAAAATTTCAGGGTAGCAGATTTTTTTTTTTCCAAAAAACCGATAACAATATTTTATTATTAAAATAATAAAGTAATATAATAATTCTAGAAAAGAAGTATAAAAAGGAAAGTAAAAAACATAACGCAGTCACGATCGGCTGCAAGCCAATCGTATGATACTCTAGATGAAATACTAAACTCCGATTTATATTTAAGTTGGGAATATATCAAAAGAATGAGGAGAGCACAAGCAATTATTACATGACCATTTACTTACAGGTAGAAATTATTGTATAGTGGCTACTCGATTTTTTTTGATTAATAGTAAGTTCCATAAAGTAAGTAAAAGGACATTTTACAGAATTTTTGTATGGCAACTACATGAAAGACTTATGAGATATTTTTCATATTAATAGTTTTAGCTGCGACTACTATAAAATTAATGTGTATAAAATTTCAAAGTCGTAACTTAAAACGTTCTAAGGTTATCGTTTAATATTGGTGAACATGTTTATTAAGGACTTTTGTATGACAGCTACCCGAAGGAGTCAACGGATGGAGCTAGTTAATGAACTTCGTTTTAGTTTTGGTATAAAACTAATTCCTGTAAAATTTTAAATTCCTGCTTTAACCCGATCTGGAGTTATAGAGGATTCAGTAACAAGCATACATTTTTGAAGGACTTTTCTTGGCTGCTACACGAAGGACTCACTCGTTTTATTTTATATTCGGAACTTTCGATTCAAACATTGTAAACCTTAAGTATGCAAAATTTCAAGTTCCTAACTTGAAGCATTCGAGCAATAATTGTGAAAACGTGTTTTAAGGACTCTTGTATGGGAGGTACCCGAAGGAGTTGAAGGATATCGCCCATTAACGAACTTAGCCTTACTTTTTCCATTTTACAAGTTGTGACAAAATTTCAACTTCCTAGGTCAACGCGTTCTTGAGTTATCGTGCTAACGGACGGACGGACGGACGGACGGACAGCAAACGGATTTGGGGGTTTTGGCCAAAAATAATCACAAAATAATATATAACTTTTTTTCGTCCGAGGCTCGGTTCTATGCATTACAAACTTTTCGGGCTGGATTAAACTTATAATACTCTATATGTTCATCTAGAGTATAAAAAGGAAAAAGAAAGGCAAGTAAGAATAAGAAATCAATTACATTAAATGAAAGAAGGAATCAAAGGGTTGTTAGAGTGTGCACATTTAGCTTTAAACTTAAGCTCTTGGCTTGGCTATCAGGCGCTACTTTAACTGGAGGTATGTATATTGGCTAGTTGGTGCAAACGCAAAGTACTGGTTGAGAAATGCCAGGGCTTGTCCAGTTAAAAGTGAGTGGAATCACAATCTAAAATTCAACCTAAACGATTTGTCGAAATTCGTGAAAACTTAAACAATACACTCCCGATGGTGTTTAACATCGAAAAATGCTAAAATCGGGTTTATCTCGATTATATTTTAGAAGTGAAAGTAAATTCGATATTCCATTAGATCTAAGAAATCGAAATTCCTTTAAACTGGAATTCATAATTAATAATTCGACGTGCCCACAAGGTATGAAAAATCCGGGAAATGTGGAGAAATCCTTTCCACGGTCATATTTATTAATTCACCTTAGTACGACATTGAAAATCTTAACTCTATGTAACATCTTCATATATTCGTAATAAGTTTCATTTTTTTCTAGCATAAACTGGTTCTGAGATACAAAAAAACCGTAACTTGCCACTTCTATCAAAAATTCAAAGAATATGTTTTCTGAGATGCCCTCATAGTGGATCTATTTAATTGTAAATTTTTAGCGTTTTGAGAAATAAAAACAGATTTTTTTCTTTCCAGTCCCTCCCACTATCACTCCCTGGCTAGAGGTCTATTGGGTCTAACTCCTGTAAAATGTTTAAGATCATATCTGGTACGGTTCTTGAGATATAAAATTTTTATTGTTTCAAAAAAATTACTATTCGCCCTCTTCATATCCACACTCCACAATTTTACATTCTGTTGACTCGGACTCTTTTTGGGGTTTACTAGTCCTAAAATAAGAAAATATAAAATTTCTGAGTTGCATATATTCTTAAAAACTCTTCTTAATTCATAATTCTTTATTGTACTACCCTTAGGCCCGTTCCTACGATCGTCAGTAAGGTTCTTACTGAAACTTTAACTGACAGATGCTCATACGAAACTTACAGTCAAAGTTCTGGTTAAATTTTAACTGAAGGTCGTAATAACAAAACAAAACAAGCTTAAGCTATACCTCAAATAATGGAGATCAGACAGTCGTCTCTATGGCCAAGATTCTTAAAAATTCATAACATAAATTGAAACTGTTAATGTACATTTTTAAAATCAACTGTCTTCTTATTTGCAAACACTCCTCTATACTGCTTGATTTAACCAAGCCACCTTTTTTCTAAAACTTTAATGTTTCGTACATGACTAAACAAAATCAATATTTTGTTAAAGTATAATATCACGAGATGTCGATATTATTTTAAAAATCATCATCCTGAAAATAATATCTACATACTTAAGAAATATAAGAAATAGTAAAGGATCTAAGTAAGAGCCTTGAAGAACGTCTGAAATGTCTGCCGATTTAGAAAATAATCAGGTTACCAGAGTAGAAAACTTCCATTCATGAGATAATGGGATCAATATTTACTTTACCAAAATGTTTAGTCATCCACGCAGTTAGAAACGATTAAACATTTTGTAGCAATGTACGTAAAAGGCATACAAATTGTCTAAGCAAATTTCCACTTAAAGGTTGGTTTGGGTTAGAATGCCTTGTACGATTTTGCCCCGGAAACTAACTTGTAATAGGAACAATGAAAATCGTCGAGGTTCTCGGTCTTCCAGCTAGTACAAACTTCTTGAGACCATTCACCACACTTAGTGCATTGCATCCAGCATTCCTCCAACATACTTTTACCATAATCTTCATGATAGTAAATATTTACAAGCAAATATTATGACCATGGTTCTGCTTTACTTGCGAGTTTAATTTTTTCAGTTGGTTCATCTAAATTAAGTCTAGGCCGATTCTTAGACTTATTTAGAGAAATTTTCTGTAGTTCTTCATTGTACGCAGATGAAGTGATCATTGCTGTTTTACTGTATTATTTATAATATTACTGTATTATTTATAATACAGTATTGTTATCGATTTTTAAAAAAAAAAATTTGCTGCCCTCAAAATTTTTTTTTCCACGTTTCATGACTAGTAGACGCGAAAAAAGCAATAAAAATTTTCACTCCGTCTGTACGCCGTACGCCGTACGTCGACCGCCAAAAAATCTTTGAAGGCTCGTAGCTCTCAAACCAGTGGAGCTATTAAATTAAAATTTTTTCTAAGAATAGACTTGGTGGACCCCTTGAATTGACATTATTTTCAGGGGAGGATGTGTAAGGGGGAAGGTGGGGTAAGCGTTTTAGACGAAAAATTTAGGTTTCTAGATCTCAGGAACCGCTTGTGCTAGGAGGCTGAAACTTAGAATTTCTAAAGAGCTTTGATAATGGACCCATTTGCAAAAAAAAAAACAGATATGGGTGAAGGGGTGTGGGAGTGGAGGGGTAAATAATGCGTCCGAAACGCAAAAATGCCGAGATCGACAAATTCTAAAATCCATATCTCCTAAACCATTAATAGAAAGCAATTAAAACTTAACAAATATCTGTAGTTATACTAGGAGAGTAGATTGAAACAAAATTTTTGGGTGGGGGTAGTAGCGTACGGGGGTGGGGGGCGAAAATCTTTAGATTATGATATCTTACAAACTAATGGCACCAGAACAAAATTCGATTTGGATATAAAGCTTGATAAATAAAGATTGCTCAAAGTAAAATATTTGAAGGGGGCGGAGGAGCACGGAAGTGGGAGGGATTAGAATTTTTCAAAAATAACACGATTCATATCTCAATAACAGTGTAAGATGGATGTTTAAAATTTCTACCAGAAGTAGGCCTAATAGAACCCTAGTAGGGAAAAAAAGTTTGGGGGTGTGGGTGTAGAGGGTGAGGGTGGGGAAGAGTGAGAAAGAAAAAGTTGCGATGCTTATATCTTAAGAATCTATAATGATAGGAAGCTGAAACTTGGTATTTAGATAAAGCTATAGTAGTGGCATGGTGGAAAAATACATTTTTTTTAGGGGTAGTATGGTACGGTGGTGGGGAGTGTTTTCCCTAACTTCAGAACGGCTTATGCTAGGAAGTTGAAACTCAGTACGTATATGTAAATCAACTAGAAAAGTAATTCTGATAAAAAAAAATTAAATGTTCATTGGCGTTCAGAAGGGGGGGGCAAAAAAAAATATCGGTTAATATAAAATCCATATATTTTCACGATTTTCGTCATATCTACTAGGTCTTTTGAAATATTGAATTCATTTTTATTCTACGGATTTTTCATGTGAATACCTAGAATGTGTTTTCAAGATTTTTTGAAATTTGACCCCTAAGAGGGTGTAAACTGGTTGTATACTTTTTCATGAATTCCACCATGTTTCTCAGGTCTGATCAGATATCGAATATCTTTTTACTTCCCCAGGTTTGTTTAATAATCACATATTTTTAAGTTTTATCATTTTCAACCTCTAGACCGCATCCCGGAATATGACCCAATTATATAATTCATATGTTACACCATATTCTAACCGCTTCCCGAACTTTTTGTTAAGTTTTCACTCACATAGTAACATACACCGCATCCCCGAATTGAACACGTTCCAAACTTGTGCCGGAAAAATAATAAAGTTGCGCCCAGGCTGTTGGCAGATTTTCAGACTTATTTCGAGAAATTTTCTGTAGTTCTTCATTGTACGCAGATGAAGTGATTATTGCTGTTTTTGCTCAAGTCAAGTAAATAATTCGTCGAGAAAGTTAAACCGAAGCTATGGAGGTTGATGATATCGGGTCAACATGCGATGGTAGGTAATCGAAATGATCCTGCGTTAAAGTTTCTCTCTCAGCAGAGGTTGATAGCGTCTAGTAATCTCCACGATTTGAGTCTGATGTAACTCTCACCTAACTCAATGTCCATCGTTTCAGCTGCAGCAAAATAAGAAAACCAGTTAACCAATCTTCGCCTGCTAATTTTTTAGTCTTATTAAAATCATGAATAACTTTATTAGATACATCAAATTGAAATTCTAAACGACGAAGGTTTTTATGCGTTAAACCAAATAAGCGCCTTTCCATACTCAAAACATGGTCAACTAAGCCTTGTTCCTGAATAGCAAAAAATATCGGCTTAAGGTGGCCTAAACCTTTCGCAAAATCTCAATTTTTTCTAAATTTGTTGACGCGATCTTGCAATGTAAACTTTGGTACTCCATAGGTTTCTGAAGGTGTTAAGTAACCCATAGTTACTTCAAATACACCCAGGATTGCATTTCTCATTTTTTCTGGGCACCACTCTTGCCAGGATGTTGTCCTTTTGTAGTTACACATCAAGTTTGATACTGCAAATAATAATAATAGTTTTTACAATAAGGGTCAAAACCGTATATGGTACGATATTACCCCGTACGGTTTGTCCCTGAAACGTGAGACAAACTTTTTGATGCAAAACTGCAGCTGGATATAAAGTTTACCAACAAGACTTATGTAAATATATTTACATTTTGCACATGCTTTTAATTATTAAACATTTCACTCACGTATTATTTATCCAATCTTCACAAATCACATATATATAACAATATAACATTAGAACACCAAAAAACAAAAAATATGCAATAAATTGTTTGCACGCAGTCGAACCGCAAAGTATTTTTGCTGAAATATAGATCGGAATGGCGACCATACAGAGGCGACAAATGATAGATCATTTTTGAAATATGGAATGAAATACATATACTATACGACTTTACCCCGGTATACGGTTTTGGACGGGTCTCCCCTACTCGTAGTTTTTTCATTAAAAAGATTTTATGGTTAAAGGACAAGGTTGCTGGAGCGAATTGATTGGAAGCAAGTATCCTAGATGCAAGGCCGCGATTCCAATAACTTTGCGATTGTAACAATTTTTGCAAGCTGTTGTGCTTAAGTGATACAAGGTGTATCAAATACCGAATCATGCCTTGGGTTTTTCGAAGGTATCTCAAATTTTCATGGTTTTCTCTAGAAGGTTCTCTACGAAGCTTCTTTTTCGGGGAGAGGTTTTTATCCTACCTTCCAAATACCGGTTAGGAAGTCAGACAAAAAATTATTCAAAAAATTTGATAGTGTTAAAAAGCAATAAAAATTGTGAAAAAAACAAGGCATAGCGTTGGGCTATAATAGGAATGTGATGAATGTGTGGGATGATAGATCAGTATGTTAACACAACTTTGTTCTGAGGTCCTGAAGACCTTCTAAAAAAGTCACACAAATCACAGAACAATGTATCTTCAAATTGTTTTCTCATAAAAGGGTGTGTTCTTCTTCGCCCTTATGAATTGCAGAGCAGGATAGTGTCATGTGGATCCAACCAGTAAGGTTTAGCTTTGCAAGGATTAAGAAATAAAATAGTGAAACAGAAGACCGCTTCCAATAACTTTTACGATTATATCAGCCTAGAACTTGTTTACTACCTTGCACTTTAAGTCACCTTGTTTTTATATCAAAAATTTATATTGTTTGATTAAGAGTATTGCTTACAGAATGAGCAATATACTTAAACCAGGTATGCTTAAAGAACATACTAACGAATAAGTTTTCTTCTTTTAGTTCAAAATTTTCCGGCTATTTCACAACATTCCTCCAAATCTGAAATCATCCTTCAGTACTTTTACTTGTCAGCTTTGTAATTTTTGAAAAATTTTAATTAGGTACACTACATCTTGTTTTCAAACATATTACACTGTTGCTTCCAATCCAATGCGTACATAAAAACTCACTTCTTTAAAAAAAAAACAATTTCGAAAAAGATAGTCCTTATATCGAAAAAAACTTGGTTTTTACCTCAAAACTGAAATATCTTCCGTTCGCATATAAAAGCGGATGCGGTCTTCGTGTTCGCTGCTTGTATAACGTTTGAAGTTTTGGCATTTAAAAAACTAAAAGTATCGAACTCACAACCGATATTTGATCGGGACTTAAATTGCAAAATAAGATTTTCAAATTTTGAAATTTTCTTGTAATTGCACAGACTGCGATCAAATTAACTATGAGATACGAATATTTGATACGAGCCGGTACCTGTACCAAAAATTTTTATTAATCGCCCTGATTCACAGAGCCAGATACTTATACTTATTAAAAATGCCGACCAACAACGAATTTTATTTACTGGTCAAACAAAAACTTTTCATTTGCATCGCTATAATGTAAATTTTAATTAGAATATTACCAAAGTTGCGTAGTATCCAAGTGATTTTGCGAGTACAACCATTACACGCCATGTTGATTTTTCATCCCCGATATGTTTTTTTTTTCATAGAATTTATAGAATCAACAATGATAATGATTAATTATACCACTCAACAACAAGGGATTAAAATGTAGATGATATTCTCGATTGCATCTTCTTCAAGATTAGATCTTCCAATTTTTACAACTTACCGATTGTGTAAATTTGTTATTGGCGATAGCCAGAATTTTTTTCTAATGTGTTGTATGCTTCGATATGCAAACAAATTTAATTCATTGAACTCTAAATACAATAGCTATGAGAGAAAATTTAAACTTTTTCGATCAAATTTCGAAATGCGGAGAAAAATTACCCATCTTAAAAATTGCACACCTTAAAAATCTATTCTCAAGATTGGCTGTTGTCTTAAAACATAATTAGAAATCCCTTCACTCTGTTCTTGGGAAATACAATATGATATAAAACTGCTTATTCATGCTAAATTAGCATTAGCTTTAGTCGTTTGTGAAATACAAAAAAAGAATGCTTTGCTTGGCTTACCATTCTTTCCACTCTCGATATTTATACTACAAGATAGCCCAAAAACACTCAGTCGATGTTTTGCTAAATCCTTAAAATGAAACGACATAATTTCATAACTTCTTTTAATTTTTATTTGGCCCTTAAAGTTTTTTTCCATAACTTTTCGACGATGATATTGATCAAGTAGGCGCCACCATTGTTGATGACCATTTAGACTCTTTTTACCACATTTTTTTGTTTTGTTTTGGAGAGAGCTTCGGGTGATAAGTTATCATACTCTTCTAGAATATTCTTGTTGGAAGCTTCCAGAACCTGTGGCTTGCGCTGATAGACACGTGACTTCAAAAAAACCCCAAAGAAAGAAGTCTAAATCGGTCAAATCGGGTGATCTTGCCAGCGGGTGCAAATCGCCAAAACGAGACATGAAGCGACCCGGAAACGCATCTTTCAAAATGTCTATTGTCGCATGAGATGTGAGTGCGGTTGCATCTTCTAGTTGGAACCACATGTACTCCACTCCCATTTCATCAATTTGCGACAATAAAAAATCGTTGATCATGGTTCTGTATTAGAGATGTGCAAAAAGTAATTATTAGTTATTTAGTATTCGTTACAATAAACAATAACTAGTATCGAATACCACTTTCAGAAGTATTCGATATTGCTTCATTTCAAATACCACTTTAGTACATTTGAAAACAAACACATCACCAATCAAACATATTTTATTCAGCTTGGTAAAGTATTTGAAGAAGTATCCAATACCAAAGTAATTGAATACGGTATAGTATTCAATTGCTTTGGTAATCGATACTTCTTCAGTACAATACTATACCGTATTCATTTACTTTAATATACGATACTTCTTCAGTGGTTTAACGGGATTGAAATGGTGAAGACTCTATAGGGAAATGAATACCTCATGGTTGGTAAAGTATTTGAAGAAGTATCAAATATCAAATACTGAAGTTGATGTATTCAGTAATTATTCGTTACTGAAAAATTATTGAATTGCACATTACTATTCTGTATCGCTCAGCAGTCATAGTAATCGCGATACCTGTGGCGTTCTCGAAAAAATTAGGCCCAATTACACTTCCGGTGTAAATGGCGCACTATGTAGTGACTTTGAGTAGATGTAATGGCTTTTCGTGAGTGATACGTTGGATTCCCAGTGCCCCAGAAACGTAAATTTTCTGTATTTACGTATCCATTTAGATGGAAAGGGGTGAGCGCAAATATTCACGAGTATTCCGAGATCTTGAAGAGTGTAGCTTGTTCACGTGTATTCTGAATCTGTTTACTTCATAAATATCAAAACAAAACTGACAGTTGGCGCCATGTGCAAAAGTCAAGTACTAAACAGAACACGAACTTCGTCTTCGATTTATCCTACCTTGCGGCAGTCGCAGGCGAATTCGGTGTTGTGGGGATCACCATATATGCTGTGTATTCTAAAAGACAAGGACTGCGCGGTCGAAGTCGGAGGCAGTGTTCTGTTTGGGCCTTTATAACATCTTCTAATAGGGTGATTCATTTTGTGCCACCCAGTATCATTGAACTGACCAGAAATACAAAAATTGCAGGTCCGATTCTGCAGGGATATAGAGTATTATCGAGAGGATAAGCGGTAATGATTAAGCCGGGTGTAGTTCAATAGTGTACTAGGTCTTAAAAACCTTCCGTCGGCGATGCCGTGGGTTCAATTCCCACTCTACGCATAGTTTCTTTATAAGAATTGTTTAGCTACTAAGGCTTTGAAATATTAATATAAATAGTGAACAGTGAGGAATGTTTAATAGGATCACTACTAATGTATTTAACACTGAGCAGATGATGTGATTAAATTCTTATCAGATTCACAAATACTATCAAAGCTTAGAAAGTAGGTAGTTGATTTGCTATAGGCAACATGCTGTTTTGGTAGATCGAATCATAGGCAAACAGCACAAAAATTTTTATAAAAACGTACTAGTACACTGCCATACTCGGCCCGATTTCCTACCCAATCCCAAAGCTAACTGGACTGTACACTACTGAGTATTTAAGGCTAACCACCTATGTCCATTTCGGCATCCATAAAAAAAATTAAGCCGTCCAGCTCTATAAACAAGTTATTTTCTCTTTAGATGCAAAGATGCGGTAACATTTTTTGGGGTTTGTAACCTTTAAATCTGGGATATAAAATTTAATGGTAGGAGTCAGTACTGAAATTTCAGGACGATCACTAAAACTATTTATTAACTTTTTATACATTTCAGTTTCATTAAAATAAAATAATAAGTTAAGATGGAGATGGCTGGCAAATTTTCCCAATGTATTATAGTCTGCGGTTTTCATTATTGATAAGATTATTGAAAAATAAATCTATTTATTTTAGAGCTGCAATCAGTCAACATTTTTAAAATTATCCAACGAACTTTAATAGTACCTAATAAAAAAATTGCAATACAGTACAGAGTACATCATAATGATGATCGATACTAATCGACAGACAGGTGACTATACCTGCTATTCATTACCCTATAAAACGATCAATCACCAGGTATTTTAATATGAACTTCGGTTTTTTTAAGCGGTTCAAATGATTGAACACCAATAAATGTGACATGATTTAAAAACAATTATTTTATAATAGTTTCATTTTTGTTATACAGATAGCTATGAGAAGTGGAGTCTCACTATTTTCCTCGTACGCTAAAAATTAAGGGTAAAAATCTATAGAAGCAAAAACTCTTCTTATTGAATATACAATTTTATTTGTCGGTAATATATGTACTTGAGATAATTTTTTATAAGATATTTTGAAAATTGTGTTTTAAAAACACATTGACATATGAGCTTTAAATTCATATTGCAAGTAAGTGGCAGTATGAGGCGAAGCACGAACAGATAACACTTTATGTTACTTTTATCTCTAAAACAGGGGATGATTGAAAATTGAAACTTGATAAATATATATGGTAGAGCTGTGGCATGATTTAAAAAAATATATAAAAAAAGCTTATACTATACGAAGTGCAATTATACTGCGTACGATGGTGAATGCCGTATGTTTGTCTGTGGAACAGTTTGTGACACAAAGTTGACTTGGTAGGTATATTTTGAGAAGTATTTTGATCTGAAAAGTGTTGAGCTCATGATGAAAGGGGATCTACGCTGCAAGCAGATGTCTGCGTATTTTGGACCAGTTTTGATTTTTAGATATCAACAACCTCTTATGCTATGACTGAAATTTAAAATGTGTATAGTCAAAGTAGTCAAGAATGGCCGATAGTGGATAAGGAGTGTGAGATTGGGTGAAAAATTCTTCTGAAATGCTCCAAAGCTGGAATCGAACCATTCAAACACAAGATTCTACTAAATGAGCTATGTTAGATGGTTGAAATTTTTTAATTGTAGATAAGGACTAACATTAAGTAGGGATCTATGGATTACAATATATTTCGAACCAATTATGGTAGAAAGTTATAATTTATTTGGTGTATATAGGTTTATAAGGGAAGTTTAGTAAATATAAACTTTTGAGCCAAGAAGGTGAAGCACGGAAGTGGAGATAGCAATTTAAAAAATGAAAAATTTGTGTATCTCAAACCTACTAGAAATTAAACTTTGACAAAGATAGGGAAGAGTGAAAAAAAATCTAATTTTTATTATTTATACAATATTTCTCAAGATCTGCAAAGGATAGAAAGCTAAAAAATACTGGCGTAGGTTTTCGCGAATTCCAACATATTTATTATGTCAAATGAGATATCGAACTCGACTTGTAAGTGGTGTAAGGTGTAAGAGGGTTTTGTAAGTGTTCACCAATACTGACAAATTATTTAGGCTTTATTATAAGTCGCAATCTCTTTTACTTCAACAGGATATACAACCACTTAGAGTGTGATAAATGATTTTGTATGATTTATGTATTCCGATATATCTCTTAGGTCTGTCTCATGAGATATCGAATTGTTTTTACTTTTACGCAGTGTCTATATCTCTGGACGCAGGGAATACCTAGGTAAGTTGAAAAATAGTAAAATGGGATAAGTGTCCTGTGGTCATTTCCCAAAACTTATAGGCACTGCAAAGAAGTTATTGATATACGTTTTTGATCACATTGATGTTAACAAAATTAATTTTTTCGCAAAAAATGGATTTTAGTAAAAAAAAACTCCTTCTCACAAAACAATAAAGTTGTGTCCAGACTGTTGGCAGGAAACGAAGATTTTATGAACTGGAACTATTACCTGAATTTTTTGCAACTAATCTCTTTAAATCCTATAATCTCGCTTGTTGAAGTCCTTCTTGATGTTCACAGCCACGGGTAGTAGATTGCTCCAGAAGTATCGATATTTTCTGAAGTGCTGTGTCAGTGTTGCTAACATAGTTCACAAATCAAGTTGCAAAAACACTGAATAGTTGAAAACATGATATATACCCACATAGTATATTGATTTCTCGAAAGGCTTTAACAGAGTCGATCATCGCTTTCTTTTGTCAAACCTCCAAGGCTGCGGTATCACTGATTCTCTCTGGGGTGGTTTGCATCCTACTTTGTCGAACGCAGTTCTCGTGTCGTTCTAAATGCATGTTCGTTTACTGTATTTCCTCAGCTCCCTGAAGTTCCTCAGGCAGGCCTGTGCGAACGGGGGTGGGGCCATTGGTCCATTTTCATTGGGAAGTGAGGACCTTTTCTTTTTTAGGTCCTCACATTCAGTATGGCGGGAACTTGATATTTTATTATGAAACCCCCCCTTCATGCGCACGAGCTTTTCTACTTCTCTTCATAATCATTGTTAATGACTTACCTCTACCTTCACTACGCTGATGCCCTCACAATGTATGGCGTATATTTCGATACACTGCTGTCGAGGTCATCTTTCACAGGATTGATCAAGACCATGGGCGCCCACAGGGGGGGGGGGCAAGAAGGGGCATTTGCCCCCCCTGAATTCACAGGGAGGGCAAGAAGGGGCACTTGCCCCCCCCCCCCCCTGGATTTGACCATCGCTAAAAGTTGAGAAAAATCATACTTTATATACCAAACTATGTTGCAACATGCGAAAGCTCCGAAAATCCTCTAATTCTCTCTCTGTTTCCTGAGTAACATTTAGTTTTAGTTGTTTGTATATACCATGTAGTTTAAGGTTAATTTTAAGGTTAAGCTTAAGTTATTTATACGGTTTTTTAACTCCTTTTTCCGTAAATGAATTAATACCAGAAGAAAACGATTAAAAACAAATATAAATTCAATTATTACACATAAATTATTAAGGATGTAAAGATTTCGAATTAGTCTCACCACCGAACCATTAAAACTAGCTTAAGTTAAAAAAAAAAAAAATGTATATATTGAAGGAATAAATACAGTTACAGTTATTGTACACATCTTTCATGCCTCGACTTTAGTTCTCAGTAATGACACTAAAATGAATATCAAATCAAGCTATAGACTTAGATAATTACTTTTACGGAATTGACCAAGGACGCGTACTGAAGAAGAATCAGATGAGGCACCACAACACAGCAGACTGCAGTTTATTTCCAAATCGAACGACCAAGCGTGTGTTTTACACGATTTTTCGTTACTTTTTTGTAACGTTTTGAACTAATGAAAAAAAGAATTGAAATACAATTTTTTTGTTTCTATCTAATTTTTTTGTTAGTTTTTGCGAAAATGGTATCCGAGTCCTCTTTAAAAATTCATATCTCTGGTAATTTCTATCCTGGAATAATAAAATAGGGCTTATTTTAAAGGGTGAGGTTGTCGCAAAACTATCCTTGACATTTTTTTTTTCAATGATTACGATTTTGTCATTTATCCTTAAATACCTATCTCACAATACGTTTTTTTTTTTTTAATTTTTTTATATTTTGTGGGTTATACTGTTTTCCAAAACATATCAAAAAATTAACTTGGTATCTCAATAGTTAAAAAAATCGAAGAGAATTCTCAATTAATTTTATAGAAAAAGCATAATTTAATCTAGAATCGCCAAAAGTGTGACCTTATCATCGCCGATTCTTTTGAAATTTTGTGTACTCGAAGAATTAGTAAAAAAAAATATAATTTCAATTTTTGGTTTCAATCTCATTATTTTTTGTTATTTACAGTATGTTAAAAACTTTTCCAAAACGATATCCGAATCCTCTTTGAAAATTCATATCTCTGGTAATTTTTGTCCTTGAATAATAAAGTAGGGCTTATTTTAAAGATTGTTATTGTTTTTGTTAGTTAAAAAATGAGATAGAATCAAATCCTTGAATTTTAATTAATTTTTCACTTGTTCTTCAATTACAAAATTTTTCAAAAGAATCAGAAATAATAAGGTCACAACTTTGGCGATTCTTGATGGAATGCCCCATAATAAGGTGAAAACAATATGATCCCTTCTTCAGATGACCCTTTTTTTGCTAAGTGCTGTCGATGTAGCTAAATTCACACAGAACTTTATCAAACGAAATAGCCAAATTAAAAAAAACTGACACCCCCAACAGTAAGGTCTGGATCTGCCACTGTTTTCAAGTATATTTTACTTTATTATTTTAACAATAAAGTAATGTTATCGATTTAAAAATCTGCCAATAGTCTGGGCGAAACTTTATTATTTTTCGGGTTAAAGTTCGGGAGCGATCAAAATCGGAGTATGTATATCTGCAGTTGTTTCGAGATTATGACTTTTCTTGGAAAATTAATTTTGTTCTAAAAATAAAAGTAGTTAAAATAGAAACAACCAATTTCATATCTCATCAGAACTAAAGGATGGCAACAATTGTGAAACCCTAGGAAGTTGAATATCGAAAAATTGTGTAATGAGTTTGTAGGCGATTATATAGAAAGTCTGTGGAAGTGAAAAGTGATCAAATATCTCATCAATCCTAAGAAGTCGAAGTCAAAGCTTTAAAAAGCATACATGAAATTGGCTTTTTGGCGCTTATATGGTATAGGAAACCATAGGAATTAAATAGGAATTCGATATATCACCAGATTTAAGCAATCTGTAAGAATCTGTGAAAATATATGCAACCTACTTACACCCACTTGGAAGTGGAATATCCAAAAATCCTCAAAACAGTTAATAGATAAATATAAAGACAGCACGAGAAAGTAAAAACCAATCCAATCTCTTCAATTACGGAATTCGTGAAAACGTGTTCAACCCTTTTATACCCTCTCAGGGTTAAAAAAGGCAAAAACTTAAAAACTATGATAGTTTTAAGCGATTATTACGCAACCCCATGAAAGTGGAGATATATTCGATATCATATCAGGGCTGATGGATATGGCAGATATCATGAAAAAGTAAACCTCCTTGCTCCCCCTTAGAGGTAGAATTTAAGAAAATCATGAAAACACTTTCTACATATTTACGAGTGTGTATATGAAAAAGCCGTAGAATAAAAGTTAATTCATTATTTGGAAAGACCTTATATGTAGATATGAGGTGTACGTCATCGTATGTGACGCCTAGTGTGCAAAACTTTAAAGCGTTTTTCTGAAACTTGTCATTTTTGAAGTCGGTGTGCACTGTAACTCAAAATCTAATGCACCGATTCTTTTGAAATATTTTACACTATTTCTACACATAAATCAGCAGGTAACGCCGTCGAGTTTTTTTTCTTTTCTCTCATTATTTTTAATTTTACAATAAAAAATTTGCCGAATTTTTTAGCGAAAATCGGGTTTTTGACTTCAAAAAGCTACCAAAAATGAAAAAAAACGATAAAAAAAAATCGATAAAAAAAAATTCGACCGCGTTACCTCGAGAAACATCTTATCTAAGAAACGCATTTTGATTTTTTTGTTTCGGATGATCCAGTCTCAAGTTGTAGTGCACACCGCAAAACAATTTTTTTTGGGCGCCTGCGGGGATTTGCTGCCAACGGCTTATTTATAAATATTTTGAAATGATTTTTTTTTTGATTATAGTTCAGATGTTGTACTAATATATAAAAATGAAATGAAATAAACCAGCATTACGTTTGTATTGAAAAAAAATTCTTGAAAATATGCCTTTTTTTGACCTAATAAACCAGACTCCTCCTTTAAGCGTTCCGAAGTTATCTGCTAGTACTTTTGAACGCATGTTTTAAGGCCTATGTATGGACCCGAAAGAGTAGAACGATTGTGTCCGTTAACGAACTTACGTTCACATTTCAACCATAATTTCAGATTCTAAATGGAGTGGGTGGTTATATTATAAACTTTTTGCCTTGCCCCCCTGGAAGAAGTTCTATGGGCGCCCTTGATCAAGACTACTCTTTTGATCATTGAAAACTTAGTTGTACATGATATGGAGAGTGGTTGCCACCTGCTTCACAAGCACCGAAAACTCTTTTATTTCAGTTGGAATGTTGAAAGTAGACATGAGTCGTTCACGAGTGAACTGTTCCAAAAGAACCGCTCATTGAAGTGAGTGAGTGAAGTAATTCACTCCTTCGGTGAACCGCAGTTCCATTGGACTCGTGACAAAAAACTTTACGACTTTGTTTGATGTGCTGACCTTATTTTTGCACATCATCTTCTAAATCATTTTTATCAATGGGACAAAACCAAGGAACGATGGAATGAAGAGTTCCGGAACTGCTTCACTGAACTCGTTCCTTAAAGTGAGTGATTTGGAGTGAAGTACTTCACTGAAAGGAACTGCTTTGCTCATCTCTAGTTGAAAGTGTTTTTATATGAAAGACGGTGGAACTTATGTATGTCATACCATCCGCGTCCACAAAATCCCTGTGGTCCTTACGGGTCAGTACTAAAGGGTGGAACAGACAGTTGTCTATGCCATCGTACCGGCTCAGCAAGGCCAAGCGTTTGCATGTGACTTTCTTACGTAGTCCCGCGAAAATAACTCCACGTTATGTAACTACTAATTGCGCTATCTGTACCAAATTACAACAGTTGGCAACGCACGGCAAACGTTACCACTATTTATTTAGAATCCAAATTTATCGCGCCTATAGAATAGTAAATACGAATTCAACAGAGCCGCTAACGACGATTAATTTAAAATTAATTCAGGTGTGTCGTCGTTCGGCATAAGCACACTTAAAGAAATGAAGCAGGGCAGGGCATCTTCGGAAAGCCCCTGGCTATGACTCAAGTCACATGACCACACGAGGCCAACGAAGCCGCAGTTCCGATCTCACAGAATCACGTGAATGGAACGGGCATTTCAAGTTACAATAACAAAAAAAACCGGATAATTCTGAAATCGCTTTTAATAAAATTGTGATTTTGCATTTCCCACGCATCACCTGAATTCCGCGAGGAAAGTCGCGTTCTATTGACCTCAAACGGAACGTACCGTGGTGGAAGCAATAGTTTTTCCACGTATGACTACCTTTTGCAAATCGATGCCGAGGATGTGGCATTGTAGCCAGTGAGATACAAATCTTAAAAGTACAGTGAAATTGTCAAGGTCATTGTAATTATCATAGAGATGATAACGTCAAATTGAGTATGACAATTAATTCGATACTGGAAATAGCCGACAAATAACCAAATATGTATATTGATTTAATGTCGAAAAGAGAGCGTTTGTATAAGGATTTATTCCGATTCGAAAACAATATTTGTCGGTGTTATTAAGACGTCGGATTGTAGATACACCTTTCAAGATGAAATGGATCATGGCGACACGCTTAATTTAGCCCGATGAATTTAATTTATCGATAGCGTCAACATTTCTGTAAATTTAAATTTAAATTATTAAGTGTTAATTGAGATTCTGTTCGAACAAACTGGCAGGTCGGTAGCGCACTCTCATAAACAAAAAGGTAGTCTTTGTGCCAAAGATAATCTGACCTGGATACAGAGCCTAATACCATGTTTCCACTACACCTTAATCTCGCGATTAAGAGAACTAGATTAAGCACGCAGGGACGTCATTTGTGGGGTGGGGGTGACAGGGAGGGCATTTGCCACATTTGTTATATATAATATATATATGAAAATACCAAATCCCCCCTCCCTCCACAAATGACGTCCCTGAGCGCTTAATCTAGTTCTCCTAATCGCGAGATTAAGGTGTAGTGGAAACATGGTATAAGTGCCAATTGTCTTAGGGCCGGTTTCACAGTCAAAGCTTAAACCAAAAATTTGGTTTAAACTTAGGAATTTGTTCGTAAGATCCGAAGTTTAAACCATATTTTTGGTTTAAACCTCGACTGTGAATTCAGACCTTAGTCATAGTAGCGTTACTCAGCGTTTACATTACCTTATAATGTGCCTTGCCTACTGATGCTGTGTGCGATACACTGGTCTGGTGGCCGCCCGTTTTTTTGGTAGCCTATACAAATCAGACTTACTCTTCTGGTACTTAATATATATACCAAGATTCAACTTTCTAACTCAAGTAAGTCTCAGTAAAGTGTTGACGTAGTCATGACGACGTCTGTTCTACAACAACAAATAAAGTCAGTAGGCTCAACTGTGGCTTCAGTGACAGAAGTTAAAGACCAACCCATTTACCAATCTAATCTAGTTGCGGTGTTACTTATACTAACTAATATACGACTTAGCTAAACTAAGCATAATGCGTAGTAGCGTTTCATTTTGCAACCTACTGTAAGCTTTTGTAATGGATTTGCGTACATTCGATATTTCTTGTATAGTGGAGTAGCTTCGCGGCTGTATTTTTTTAATTACACAGTCTTGAATACAGAAAAAATCAAAAGTTTGACAGTTCCTAGGCTTATTCTATAAACGGAGCTTAAGCTCCCAAAATTGATGGCTTAAGCTAAGCTAGCGTTTGACTTAGCTTAAGACTTAAGCCATTACTGTAAAATCGAAGATGTTCCTAAGCTCAAGCTTAAGCTCCATTCAGAGCTTAAGCTACCACTGTGAAATCAGGCATATGAGAATTGAAACAAAACATGGTCATTATATCAAATTGTTGTTGTCTTAGCATGTGAGTGAGTGAGCCACGACTGGTAGTTTATGTCAATTTGTTGTTGTTTTGTGTACAAGTGAATGCGACGGCGTCCGCCTTCAACTCAACCGCTGCTTGTCATCTCCAGTATATATATCTCTATGATCGTCCTATATAGAGTGAAAGTAATCACTTGCTAAATGCATATATGATTTGAATGTCATCGTCTGTATTTAAGGTTGTAAGAACGTCGCAAGAACGTCGTAGGAACGTCGCAGGAACGTCGCAAGAACGTCGCAAGAACGTCGCAGGAACGTCACAAGAACTTATTAAAAGACTTCTTATTCGCATTAACTAGGCTTGTCAAACGTATATGATCCAACAGATAATTGTAAGAACATTCGAAAGAAATTTCAAAAAAACAACGTAGTACTAATAAAAATTAAAAACTTAGAAATCAGGTACGAACACATATACATATAAAAACGCTTTAAGGTTGACAGAACAAATATATTTAACACTTATATTGATTTAAATATAAGACCTATGACGTTATTACCGATATGTAACTAAAATAGAGTTTTAAGTCATTATTTTTTACTGTACAATAACAGAGAGACAATCAATGGTAGCACTTATTTATGTTCGACATCGTTAATGAGTCATTTTAACTATTATGCAATTCAATGTTTAGTCGTGGCGACTAACATATTTAAATCCACAAAGTCGCTTAAGAGTCGTCCCAACGTCACGTCGTCAGTTAAACATATCGGGCAATTGAGCTAGTCAGAAGCTATTACTACAAGTCTCGTCAACTGATAAATGTAGTTTAAGCGACCATTTTGTGTTCCTTGGGCGCTCAAGCTATTTCTGAGACAGAAAAGTACCCCGATCTTCGAACATTGTTAGCGCAATCGAAAATTATAGTTGCAAAACGTGCCCTATACAGACGACATCTTTCCGTTTTCATTGCATAGCGTTTTTTGAAATATGAAAATCAAAATGTTTTGTTTCCATCCTCCCTCACTCTCACTAGCCTCGCCATTACAAAAAATCATTTTTTGGGGCCTGATTTTTGCACGAATTCGAATGATTCGTGAGAAATAAGACTTTATTCCCACCGCCACCCACAAATTTTTCATTTAAAATACTCCACTTTTACACTACAGCCAATTCCAGGTTTTTGACGTAAATGGTTTGGAGGATATTGCAACTGAAAATCCTTTGTCCTCTTAATATTTTCATAATTTTTCTTTCGTTCTAGTATAAGCCAGTAGTAGGCCTACAAATAATTACTAATTGTATGTGTCAACCTTGTGATATGATCCGTTCAGGTGATGTATAGGAGTTTGGAATGTTTTGTTAGCTTTTGCGAGTTTCGGAAGGATTTTATCTTTAACCCCCTCATTTCCGCACCCATCCACCTAAGTCGACCATTTCTGAAAATGGTTCCACTCTCATAGATCTATATATTTATAAGTTCAAAGTTTCAATTCTCAAATATATGTAGTTCTTGAAAAAAAAAAAATCAAAAAAAACTCTTCTATCCCACAAAAAGTCGCCACGTAAAGGAGTTAACCCAAGCTAAGGTCCTTCAAAAGCGTTGAGTTGAGTGAACGGCGTACAGACGGACTTTTTTGTAACCTGTTTGCAGTAGCTCTATAACGTGAACGTAAAGATATGAGGTAATCAAATTTTTCAGTATTTTTAGATCGGTACAATACTTTATTTTTAAATAATAATGAAATAAAATTCAGTAAAATTAAACCTTGATGACTATTTGTTGAGCGATACTAAAGAGCCTTTGTTGCAATGCTTAAATGGAACCTCTCTAATAAAAAATTAACCAATTAACAAACCCAGATTCATCCAATTCTTCGTACAGATACAACATGAAACCCTACCAAGTTAAAATTACACTAAACTGCAATTCCGCATAACAACAATAATTGTTAAAATATCTTCTTACGAGTTGATTGTCAAGCCACGTCCACTCTCATGCAGAAAAACAGTAACTCTGGAAACACAAGAAATCCACCACCATCTAAAGATGATTACCAAGTTTGTTTAACTACTCCTCAAGCTTCTAAGATTTTTTCATGCTTACCAACAACAAAAAAAGTTTATACCATACGAAATTATCTTCTTAGTAAACAGATTCTTGGATTTAATGTGACTAATTTTCTAGTCCCAAAATTAACTATACTTTGTAATTGAGCTTCTGGCTGTTTGAAATAGAATTAAAGTTAGTTTGATATTGTTTAAATTTGCTAGAGGCTAAAATTGGATTTTAATAGAGTGCTGTGTTATTATTTAAGTTATTTAAAAACACTTAAGTTTTGGAGATTTCGTTATATTGGAATAAAAAAACTGGGCATGTGCGTAGATTATTCGAAAGAGATATGCAAAAAAAAAAATCTAATTAAAACGGCAATATTCAGTGAGTAAATTTAAAATTTTTTTTAGGTCAAGATGAAAAAAGAATACAATGTCCCTTCTATCCTAAACCAGTCCACAAACTAGATCTGATTTATTATGAAGCATGTTTTGTTTAAGTTGCAAAATTTCAATTTTAATTTTATTTCCCAATAAACAGACTATCCTATCCATGCAATCAACCCCCCCCCCCCAAACCAGAACCCATTTTCTTATTTTTTTTTATATATATCACTGGAATAGTTTCAAGATTTTAACATAGTCCGCTCATTCAGTTACATGCCACTTTTTGAAAGAGGTGTGGGAAGGGTGTGGAACGATAATTTTTTGCCTTTTATATCTCTTGCACTGAATTTTTCATTGGTCAGTTTAAAAAAATCAGAAACAAAAATTTAAGAAACTCGCGCGACATTATTACAAAATTGGTAATCAAAGCGACGAGTGCAACGCGATGCTTTAATACTATAATTGGTTACATTCACTAACATGTATTCTAGTCAGCTGTCAGTGCGTCGGATCGCTTCATGCGAAATTAGAAACTTTTTCATAGCCTCAGTTTTCGACCAATTTATTATAAATATTGGAAGAACAAAGTCATGTTTCTAAATACCCTCTTCATTAAAAAAACTGATTTCTATCACCAAATTTTTTAAATCCGGCACACTTAAATTTATCCGGATCGACGGACTAACTGAATTTTTCTGCACCATACGAAATATGTAAATAAAATTTAAATACATAGATTTTATGAAATGGCAATAAACAAAGTGGGTCGTGAAAGCCATGAAAGCTTCGTACCAAACAGGTAGTACTTGCTACTTACTATGTGGGTACTAATATATCTCTATGGGTATTAACATTGTTTATTATTATGAAATGAGAGTTTTATATTAAGCTTGTGTAGTTCGCGAACGAACTAGTTTGGAAGAGCGTTCTCATAAGTGAAATGAACGAACTATAGTTCGCAGTGAGTTCTGTCCTAATTCGTTGAATTGCATGACTTTAGATAGCATTGGCGTGTTCCATAGTTCGTGGTGAGTCGTAGTTCCCTTGTATTGAGCATTGCCGTAAACTTGGGGAGTGAGGCTCTTTTTGTTTTGGTCATCATATTGAAACTGAAGTGAAGGAAAGTGCCACTCCTTCATGCTTTGCCGAGGCCCCTTTTTATAGGTCATTTGTTTGTACCAGCCCATTTTTTTTAAGTCATCACATTTGCACACGCCATGTTTCACTTAACTCTCGCGAACTAGTGAACTAAATGAACGAACTAGTTCGCGACGGATCGCAAACTGCAAATGATCGGTCACTATAGTGGACTAAGATGCTCAAGCTTATTTTATATTGCTGTGTTTTACATTGTGCAATCAATTTTATATGTATATTTACCTCGAACTTCGAGCGGACATGTCCTGAATTTTTTATGTAAAAAAAAAACCTTAGAATAGCTTATGCTAAAAAATTGAAAGAAATTGTATTAAATTCATAACAAATTCATAACATTTACTGACGCGACTGGTCCCCAAAAAAAATTGCCTGGAATTCACATTGACAGTAAATTTGGTAAGACATTACTCCAAAACATAATGCAGTTTCGTCCAGACTGGTAGCAAATATTATGCAAACCTTAACTAATCCAATTGCAAGAAATATTGTTAATTATAATATAGCTATGATTTACATATAATCTCCGTTAATAATTTCTGATGCCAATTTTTGCAATACGAACACCAAGTTCAAGGTGATCTAAGTTGTTTTCATTAAGACGAGAGAATTTGTAAATAAAAAGAGTTTCCTTTTTTTTCCTAAAATTTAATATTATCTTGCAATCATTGACAAATAAACACAAAAGAAATTAGTGTTCGGAGAACAGGATTTGTTAATTTAACTTGTTTACAACCACCTATTATTTGATTTTTTTTTCAGTGAGATATGTGACTAAAACTGCTTTATGTATTTTGTTTACAACAGAAAAATCGTGAATTTCTTGTGAAATGGATTAAAAAGTTTATTGGCATCGTATCTTTCTAATGTTTTTTTTTTGCACTCTCATGCCTCACTTAGGAAGCACTCACAATAACAAATATTTTCTTATGCATACAATATTTTTTAAAATTTGAATTTAAAAAAAAAATAATGATTTGTTTTATAAACATAAATTGTTTATAAACAGGAATACCAAAAGGCAGTACGTAGGTACAAGGTCGCCGGAAACTGAATGAGTCTGACGGCACCAACATTTAGATATCGACGATGGACAATGATCCCAGGGGATTCGATCCACGTTGTACAACAAATTTAAAATAATAAAGATTATGATGCTCGAATGAGCTATTTTGCGGCTATTTTTTTGACAGAGTGCGCTATGTTGAGGCTATTTTTTTTACAGTACTCACGTTATAACTATTCGGACTGTCTCTCTCATACCAAAGTCTAAACTGTATGTCACATTTTCTATCCCTCTCCATTGGGACTTACTAGCCGCTTCAAAGTCGCAAAAATAGCCAGTGTCATTACAGCATTAATCCAAGAAAAATCCTGCTACCAGTGGATTTATGAGATGCTACAGTTCGGTACGTATAAATTGTGGAAAGTGCCATGTTATGTTATGAAACGCGCTAGAACCGGTATATTTCCTAACAATGCAGTTTAAGTTCACTTCTTTAAGATTTCGATGCTTCGAGATCCAAAGTATGTAGAAAAAATCTGCCAACAATCTGGGCGTAACTTTATTATTTTTCCGGCACAAGTTCTAGGTATTCATACGAAGAATCCGCATAATAAAATTAAATTCAATACTTGTGACGAGCTAGTATTTATGACGAAAATTGTGGAAAAATATGCATTCTATTTTCACAGATATTTTTTTTGCCTCCCTTCTAAATTCCAATACATATTTAAATTTTTTTATCAAAATTTCTTTTCTAGTTATTTTACGTATACAGCTTAAGCCGTTCTATATATAAAGGAAAAACAACCCCCACACCCGTACCACACTACCCTTAGGGGTCTAATTACCCCGAGGTCAAAAAACCTTGAAAACACTTTCTAGGTATTCATACGAAGAATCCGTAGCATAAAATTAAATTCAATATTTGGAACGAGCTAGTAGATATGACGAAAATCGTGGAAAAATATGCATTCTAATTTCACAGATAATTTTTTTTGCCCCCTTCTGAACGCCAATACATATTTGAATTTTTTTTAATCAAAATTGCTTTTCTAGTTGATTTACATATACACACTGAATTTCAACTTTCTAGCATGAACCGTTTAATAGTTAGGAAAAACACCCCCTACCCCCGTACCATACTACCCTTATAAAAATTATATTTTTCCAATATGACGCTACTATAGCTCTACCTAAATACCAAGTTTAAGGTTTATATCATTGCAGGTTCTTAAGATATAAGCATCGGAACTTTTTCCTTTTCACCCTCCCCACCCTAACCCTCAACACCCTCAACCATACAACCTTTCCCTACTAGGGTTTAATTAGCGCCACTTCTGGTAAAAATTCTAAGCATCTATGTTACACTGATCTTGAGATATGAAATGTATTTCATTTGAAAAATTCTTATCCCCTCCACTTCTATGCTCCACCTCCCACTTAAAAAATTTTTACTTTGATCAATCTTTATTTGTCGACCTTTATACCCAAACCGAATTTTATTTTTCTAGAGCAATTGGTTCACGAGATATCGTAATCTAAAGTTTTTCACACCCCACCCCCATACACAACTTTCTCCACCAAAAATTTTTCAATCTGTTCTCCTAGCATAACTTCAAATATTTCTTAAGTTTGAATAGTGTGCCATTAACGGTTTTGGAGATATGGATTTTAGAATGTGTCTATCTCGCCTTTTTTGGGTTTCGGACGCATTATATTTCCCCCCACTCCCACACGCCTTGATCAATATTGACAATTTTTCTGCAAATGGGTCTACTATCAAAGCTCTATAGAAATTTAAAGTTTCAGCTTCCTATCATAAGCGGTTACTGAGATCTAGAAACCAACATTTTCGGTCTAAAACACTTTCCCCTCCTTCCCCCTCACACCCCCACCCCTAAAAATTTGGTCACTTCAAGGAGCCTACCCCGTCTATCCGTAAAAAAAATGTCAATTTAATATCTCAAAGCGTTTGGGAGCTACGAGCCTCCAAACGGTTTTGCGTACGGCGGACGCCATACGGCGTACGGCGGACAGACGGACTGAACATTTTTATTGCTTTTTTTACGTCTACTAGTTATGAAACGTGAAAATAAAAATTTTGAGGGTAGAAAATTTTTTTTCTTAAAAACAACAACAAACTCTTAACATAAAACAATGTCGATCAGGAAAACTAAGATGTAAATATGAGATTTATAAAAAAAAGTCGCAGAAAGAATAGAATCTTGAGGGACCACAGCATTAGTAAGATGAGGTGATGAAGAGATGCCGTACAATACTATTCATATTTGATGTTTCTACACTTAACTATCATATGTATATACCTACTCGTATATCTCATTACGCTTGTTTAGATAAATAACATATGTATATATAAGTAAGCTACAACTTTCTAACATAAGTCGGTCCTGAGATTGAAGAGGCACCGACACGATAACGTAATAAAAAATGTTTTAAATCTCACTTACACATGCCATTAACTCCCCAACAAAATGTATTCAGAGAAAGTAGCATTTTCACAATCAATTAACAAGTTTCAACTTTGTGGAGTGAACCGCTAAGAAAGAATGCATTTTGACTGAATTCCAGCATTTTTTTGAATATGGCTTCACTCTAACTTTATATATGGTAAATATCAATTTCCTAGCGTTAGCGGATCCAGACATTTAGAAACCACATTTTTAATCTTCAATAGGTATTATAATTGTTTCTAAGCATGCAGAAATTGTGTAACTTTATGGGATAGCTTATCGCTGAAATGCACCTTAACAGCAAAAACAATAACAAAATGTACATACATATGTCTTGAAACTTCATAATTAATTAGAACAATACAATAATCGTAAAGTGTCGACTATCAGATACTAAAAATCACTGAGTGGTAATTAAGATAACAAACAGTTATTTTCCCATGTGGAAGCCTTCATCGCCAACACCTTTGTTTCTCATGTTAATTGGCATTATCGCTAATCGCATGGGACTCTTAGATAAGAACATAGCCTAAGGTATGAGCTGATGTGATCTGATGTAACGTTGGACAGGTTTTCAGGTTCTCGTCGGTAAGTAGTTCGAGTACGCGACTAGACTATAATTGAGTCCATTAAAATCTCGGCTATACCATATCAAGATTTTCCGATGTATTGTTATCAGAACATACATTTTTATCTGATGGATGGCATACGTTTTGATTTGGGATAAGATTTTGAGTTGATGTAATACATGAAGTTGGAGCGACAGACGTACAGCTACAGTAGTTTGGATAATAAAACATTTGTCAAGTATTCAGTTCAATAAGGAAAAGGTTTTTGGTGAGGCGCATTGCATATTTTAACGGGGAGGGTCTTAGGCGAAAAACAGGAGGAAAACAAGAGTTGGCTGAATTTAAAACTGTTAAGGGTGGCGTTTGGGCATGAAAAAGCGGTGTCTCACGTCTCACGTTTCATATACCTACTAGACAAAACGGTTTTTAAGATAGATAGGTGGTGGCATGACCGTCCCCTACCATAGTTTTTGGGTAGTGATGGTGTAATTGGTGAGGGTGTAAGGGGTAAGGGTAGGGAAAAGTGAAAAAAAAAATATTCCCATTTTAATATCTCTAGAATCCTTGAAAGTTGAGATTTACAAACATAGGACTGTAGTTGTGGAACACTTTAAAGCTGTAAATTTTAATAGGGGTAGTATGATACGTTAGGGGATGTTTTCGTGTATCTCGCGCGAATTATGCTAGGTGTGCTCATTTGAAAATAATTCACATAAAAAAAATCTTATGTATATTAATGAATCAAAAAAGTTGTCAGTGAAAATTGGTTGTATATATTTTCACGAATCTTGTAGTAATATCAGGCCCGTGCGCAGGATTGTATGAAGGGGGTTCATAATAAATTATCAAGTTTCCACCATACTGAATAATAACAATAATAAATAATAAATGGCGCAACAGCCCAAATCGGGCCTAGGCCTTGAAGTAATGCTAGAGTTACTTCATTGCCAGACCAACGGAACACCAGGAGGTGAAGTGGTCAGCTACACGCTCGTCCGTGATTATTACCCCGATTTTAACTCAGGTACTCATTTACAGCTGAGTGAACTGGTAGTCCGGCACCCAATCCCATTTTCGAAAATTACTTGTCGCCAAGCAGATTCGAACCTGGAACCAGGTGCACCGAAGGCAATTGCTATAGCCACTAAGCCACCCAGACTAGATCATACTGAATGTGATGACCTAAGCCCCCCCCCCCCCGTGCGCACGGTCCTGAGTAATATCTACTAGAATTTCCAAAATATTGAATTAATTTTACTTCTAAGGATTCTTCAGATAAATGTCTAGAAACCGTTTTGAACATTTTTCTAAATTCGACCCATAAGGAGGTGTAAAGGGGTTGAACACATTTGCACAAATTCCGTCTGATTAAATATCGAATAGGTTTTAATTTTTACTAGGTTCGAACATAATCCGTAAAAAACTGTGTTTTCTGGGTTTCATCCCCTAAAAAAGAAAAAAATCGTTCTACACGTTTTGCCAAAATCCGTCATATGTCTTTGGTCTGACAAGATATCGAGTTGGCTATCGAATTCATCATGCTTCTTTTATAAGCGATAAAAACCGTTTTCAAGATATTTTGATATTCGTTAAACAACTTCTGCTACTTCCCTTAGGCTTAGTGAGATATCAAATTGGCATTGACTTCCAAGGAATTTTCAAATAATTGGCTTTTAAGACTTTTTGATATACGTCAAGGTAGCATAGAGGGGTTACATAGGGTAAAGAACGCAGTTGCGAGCCTATTTCGAGCTACCGGCATTAATTCCACAAATAGCTAAAAATGCATGACAGTTTATCCTTCACTATCAGTTTTAGCCATTTCTATTGTCACAACAGCAATGGCTAAAATTGGTAGTGGAGGAAAAACTGTTATGAATTTTGTATTTTTATTTGTGTAATTAAAAACGGTGGCTCGGAATAAGCGCTGGGTTCCTTACTACGTTTCTACGAATTCCAACATACCTATTTATTTTCATGAGACATACAATTGTTGGTTTTTACTTATAAAGGCATTTTATATAATCGATTAATAGCCGATTACCCGAAAAACCAAATAAAGTTCGATTCATATGAAACACGAGTTTTTCGAAATTTAACCCCGAAGAGATGTAAAGATTTCACAAGATTTCACAAATTTGGCAAAAACTTTACGGTCTGATGCGGCAGCAAATCGTTTTTATATTTTTCCAACTTGTTATGCAAGGGGATTTTTCGTTTTTCGACCTATTGAGAAATCTTTAGTTATTGAAAATTTAGTTATAATCGTAAATTATAGCATTTTCAAAAATATTATGAAAGAAAATATCCAGGAATTTGTAGCTTTAATTGATAATAAAATAAAAATGAATTCGTCGTACGACTAAAAATATTCGTACCGACAAACGGACTTTTACTGAGTATTATCAATCAAAACCCAAATCTCTTGAAATTTTCTATTATGATATTCTTAAAAATGCTATTATTAACGATTTAAACCAATTTTCTAATATCAGAAAATTTTACCTTAAGTAGAAAAACCAAAATTCGTATCGGAAAATTCGTTCGGTCGTGTGCAATGTGTAGAGCGCCTTAGATCCAATCCTGTATGTTTCTACTTCTACGTGATTTTAATGTAAAACATAAAAAAATGTCAGGTCTCTGCTTCTTTTATATAGAAGAAAGGATTCAAAACTTTTGTGAATGTCATATGTCATATTTTGGCGCCTCCAAAAACATAACGTAAAATTAATGTAAACCTTTATGACTACATAAACCGAAACCCGAAAACAACCTTGACAAGTTTTTGTAATAGCTGCTCATCATTCAGCAAATCACTACTCGCAAAATGTGCAAAATGACAATTTTCCCAGCAATTGTCGAATTTTTGTTTGTCACTTTATTTCATTTGCTCTACACAAAGTCTATTTTGACTGAAAAATTTGACAGAACTTTTAGTCAAAAAAATTTGACAGAAGTTTTCGTCAAATTTTTGACATCGTGGCATACAGTATGATACTAGCTTCACAGTTGAAAGGTCAAACGCCACTGGAAAAATAAAGGAAATATGCATCGTAGCCAAAAGTTCTTTGTTATTAGATTTTTCGTGGTAAGCCACCAAAGAAGCCATTATGATTAGGAGTTAGTTATTCTTTCCTGTGTCAGTGGAGTGAAACTCCAACACGAAGTCCCTGACTGTGGACTAACCGCCATCCCTGAGGATATGACAAATTTGGAAAGAAACTTCACTGGAGAAGCCAGTTCATCATAAGATTGTGTTGGTCTAGGTCCGAAGGAGCTGTTTCATCATCGGAGGTTCTTTGTTAAGGAATATTACATGTACTGATTTCGTTACTGTTTGAACGTATGTCTACGAAAGCGTTCTGAGTTCTGGCTGGTGGGTGGGGTTTTTCTTTCCTACAAATAGTAAAGAATCTTTGTAGAAAAAATTTCAAAATTTGTTTATATTTACCATATACGGAAAATTATCCAGTAGCTTTGCACCTCTCTATCATACCCTTATACCGTGGATACACTGCTACTTTTGGTATCATAACACCGTCAATACCAACAGCAGTGTATCACCCAATACTAAGCATATACGAGATAAAGGAACTAGTACCTACATAATATACGTAATATTGAACCTATTTCATGTTATACAAATACGATAATTTTTCCTAGTATACTATGCATTTTACTGCTAGTTGTGCCATTCCCCAACTGTGTGGCAAGTATCGCAACTAAATGTCGGTACTTGCTTATATCAGATACTGTCCAATCATACCATATGTGCAGTGTATCATATGCAGCTAGTTCCAATACCATGATTTGTATATTAGTTGTGTATCCATGGTATTAACTGTTCTTAAATATTCGTTGAAAATGTATAGAATTTTAACGACTTTTCGACGGGTTTGTTCCGCCCGCATGGAAGTCATCAGCCACCGTGTAAAAATCTGCCAGTTCAGTTAGTGATACATATTTTACTTTACTATTATTTAACATATCTCATGTAAAGAATCCAGATAATTATATGAAATTAAAAATTATTTCCACTTCGGAAATTTAATATTTTGCAAAAAGTTTGTAGTTTTTTGATCTTTTCAGCACTCTAAAGTGCAATAACCAAGTTCAAAATACTATACCCAAAGTGACATTCAATAGGTCGTTTTCAAGGTACACTCATAAAACTTTTGCATGTAATAAAATAATGACATCGATTTTGCTTTATAAGCTAAATTAAAACAACAAAGCCTATACGTACGTAAGAAGGTAGCGTAGCGACGTGTTATCGCCGTTTACTTTGGCTAAAAAGTCATGAGACTAAATACACGTAGATTTATTATCGGATTGGAAACATTAACGCAGTACAAAGAAGCGTACCCTACTTCTGTAATATTTAGTTCATTCACAACTTTACTACAGGTAGGTAGGTAGGTAGCCCAAAGTTTATATATAGAGAGTATTTTCTATACAAATAATATACGATACTCGGCGTAATAACACCTTAAATGAATGTTAACAACATTATTAACCCTCGTTTTATTTACTTTACTTATTGCTTGTTTTGATAAGAGATGAAAAGTTATACAAGCGCCATTAAAGCTACTATAGTAATAATTAAATTTATGAATATACAAAATATCGTTGTTAAATATTGCAGCAATTGTTCTTTGTTTTTTTTTTTTTTTAATAGAATGATAATATTTATTGAGGAAAACGGTGCGTCTTAAATTTAATAAAGGCGAATTTCTTTGATTGTACAAAGATGAAAAAAAAATTGCCAAACAAATAAAAATTGCGAAAATATTGATTTTTAGCTGTAGACGTAATATGTATGTTATCGCTTTACACTCAACGCGGGGTTGAATATCAAAAAATTCTGTAATACGTTTTCAGGCTATTACTTAAGAAGTAATAAAAACCAATTTGCTACTACATCGGACCTAAGAGATATAACAAAATTCGCCAAAACGTATTCAGCCTTATTACAAAATCAAGAAAAGAGTTTTTCAGCAATTGCATAAAAAGCAGGAAAAAGATAAAACTATTTTCATATCTAATCGGATCTAAGAAATATTGGAAACTGTGTAAAAACATATCCAACTCCTCTTCACCATTTGGTGGTTGACTTTCGAAAAATCGTTAGTCGATTACGTGATATGGTCGCAGAAGTAAAAACCAATGTTATATATGTATATACAAAAACCTGAAAAAACTTTTTAGATTATTATATTGAAAGCCTGACGAACGAAAAACCAATTAAATATATTATCAGTCTTCGGGATCATATGCAACCCTTTTACACCACCTTGCGGGTTGAGTTTCAAAAAATCCTGAAAACCCTTTCTAGGCATTTCGTCAAGGACCACGCGGAAGTAAAATTTATTTAATATATAAGAAAAACAAGGAGATATGATGAAATTCGAGAAAATGGTTTCATCCCATTTTCACATACTAAGGTGTTGACCCACCTCCGTACTCCAATGGATATACAATTTTTTTTCACCTAAAGTTCTTTTGAATACATAGATATCTACACTAAGTTTCAAGTTTCAACCATAGGCCGTTTCAGAGATAGGGAAAGCATTCCTAACACCCATATCACACTACGCCTATTAAGAATTTTTGTAAGGTATTTTTGTACAATAATAGGTTAGGTGGGTGGCTATTTGTAAAGATAGCCAGCACATAGTCTGTCATCTGGGTCCGTTGTGTTCCCAAAATAAGTGGATCTGAGCCTTTCTGGCCACGGTGTCTTAGATCATTTTCAGTAACAAACTGTGCGCACTGGCCACGGTACAGTTCTGTCAAATATTTTTCTGCATTTGGTGTGAAGGAGTGGAGATTAGGAATGAATTATGGGTAAATTTTAGGATGACGAACTAGATTAGTTTAGGAATTGGAAGATCAGGAATCGGGCTGGGGTTAGCAATATACCTACTAACTGGTGTGAATAATTTTTAGTGCCTATTGTCTTCAGCAAAGTTACCTATAAAAAATCCCCACTACTATAGCTCTACTTATTCAAAGTTTCAGCGTTCTATCAGAAACGATTTTTGGGATACAAAAATCGAAATATTTTTCTCTTCACCCTTATCCCTTAAATTCCGACCTCTGCTAGCTGTTTATGGAGCCTACCACCCATATGAATTCTAAGACCCTACCATAAACTGTTATTGAGATATAAGACTTAATTTTTAAGAAAAATTTCAAAAATATTTTTTGTCTTAATAGCAACAAATTATTAAAATATGACTTTCTCAAGGAAAATCCAAACAAAAGTATAAACAAGAAAATTAACTATAAAACAACTCGGTAATTTATACAAAAATAACAAATATGTACATATGGTTGATATATATAAAATGATATCATAAGATTTCAACCTACCCACGATAATACGAAAATTCATTGAAATTTCGCTCGGAAAGTCCGTCAATTATTTTTATTCAAATTTTTTAGTGCAACATATTATAAAATCGCAATGGTGGTAAAATTGTCTAAAATAGCGCAAAAACAGGTTATTAAATTATAAGACTGCTTTTTTGTGCATATTGACGCATAAATGATAATTTCGATCACATTTTTATGCCGATAAATTATCACAAGTGACGATATTAAATCCAAGAAATATACAAAGGTTAATTTATGACTAGATCGTTAAGGTGAATATCGGGGATTTCTTTTGATTATTAATTTAAATTTCATTATTTAATGTTTCTTGCAATAAACAAATCAATCATACAAAGTTGGTTACGTCTAGAAAATTATATAATATTATGAAATTTGTTCTATCGGACATCTTTTGGGGCATACCTCTCTGGTTTATACCCGAAAAGAAATAGAAAAGAATAAACTTATTATTATTTTAGCTTCGTATGAATGATTTGATTAGTACTGCCGACTTTTACACACAAATACGTTTTTTGGTGGCTTGTCCCATTTTCCAGAACATTTCAAATACATTTAGAAGGTATTTATAGGTACTCGATTTAACTTTTTATCTTTAGAAAATTTTAATTACAAAAAAGAACCATAATTAAAAGTAATGTAAATATTATTTAAAAAAAACCTTTTTTTTTGATGATTAAAATATTTTAAAACATTAAAAGAATTTGATTAAAACCAATGTTGAACTTTAAAAAAATATCTTCATTGAATTAAGAAGTTAATAACTAAAATTTTAATTTCATAATTGTGGCAAATAATAAGTTAACTAATGTAATTTTTTAGCAAAAAAATAAAACTATCAAAACAATTATAACTATTTAAAAAAAAGGAATTTATGTTATTAATTAAAATGCAGTAGAACCTCTGTATAGTGACCATCCAAGGGATAGTGCAAAATTAGTCACTTTAAACGATTGGTCAGATTATAAAAATAATTTAGTACAGTATAATGTATGTAATTCAAATTAACATTACCAATATAAAAGGTGTATTTTTTACGCATTTATCCAGAACATAATCTCGATACTAAGCTTCGTGCTTCATTTATTTCAGCCTCATTTTGCAACATTTGTGTCTGAATTAGTACATGACGTAGTACCTATTTTATGGTCACATTATAGGATGTACTCCACACGTATGTGATACGTAAATTTTGGATAAAAAGTGGTCAATGGTCACAATACAAAACGTAAAGTGTATGGAAAATCGGTGATTTACGTCGGGACTGTAAGAAAATAACAACTTTAGGAAGTGGTCAACATTTGAAGGTGCAAGTTCTACTTTATGTATAATATATAAGTTATAATTGAACATTGTGTTACCATATTTCGTTGAAACGGTAAGAAGTCTAGTTGGTTTAATATCTTATGAAATTTATACCTTGTTTGGGTCCTGATTTATGAACTCCTCTATTGTTAGAGTTAGCCTACCTGGTTGCAATTCTGTGTAAGTACCAGCTCAATGAATCCTTCACTTCTTATAAAATAAGCCCAATGGAACAGTGAAGGATGCCCTTCCTCCCCCTAATCGGAAAGATTTAATTCCAAAACTATACATAAATATCAGTTCTACTAAGTACACTCTCCTTTATTAAATACTTAAAATGAACAGGAAAAATCTATCTTAAAAAGAAAATTGTGTTGCATTTGTCGATGAAAAGTGTCATGCCTGAAATTAACGCTTATCGAAGCAAAGCTTCCGGCCGTTATGCTCGTGAAAAAATTCCATTAAATTCAAAAATCGTTCAGCAGATAAGAAAATCATCGAATCAAAGATAACTGAGCTGACATCTTTAATAGTTACAATAAATAAGAGTTGCGCAAGAGCAGTACCTGGTGGGATTCCAGAAAAAATCATAGTAAAGGCGACGAAATATAACAAATGGATTCAGAGGAAGATTCGTTCTGTCCCAATTGTCTGTACTATCATAGATTGAAGACGACGAGCATATCTGATTTTTAGCGCTTCAACACCGATCGATTCAAGGGTGCAATCCTTCGAAGAGGTTTCAAACATCGTGACCTACATGTGAGAAACTTCTTACAAGTGACAAGGATTCCAAACTGCAGCAGCGAGGAATATGAAGCTGGATTTACACTCAACGTTTGAGCGCGCCTCTATCCCCACCATAAAATCAACCAATTAGATGGATCGTGGAGTCGCAAGAGCCTAACAGCCGAAACTGAACACGGACTTCGACTTCGACCGCGCAGTCCCTGTCTTGTAGAATACACATGGTCATGTCCACAACATCGATTTCGCCTGCGACTTCGGTAAAGTAGGCAAATGGCCTGCGACCGCCACAAGGTAGGCAAAATCGAGGTCGAAGTCGAAGTCCGTGTTCTGTTTAGGCACTAACATTCTTCAAATCTTAAAAATCATCCAGTCAGGCGACTAGAAAATTCAGTTAAACAATGCTCAGCTTTTTGTACGAAAACTAGATTTTTGATGAGCTTGTGGAGGAAAGTCGCGCCGAATGTGTTCGGTGTAAATCCAGCATGAAAAGCGTGCAATGAGACGCTTTATAGCCATAAAAAGACAGACGGTTTGACAATGGTACCGGAAGGATCCATGATCCATCCGTATGACTGAGGATATGTTTGACGAGTTAAAGTCTCGCACTGATGAAGGCATTTACGAAGCTTTTAATCCTCGAATTTGCAATTTTGAAGAAGTAGATTTTTTAAAAGATGCAGATTATGAGTGTGAAAAAAAAGCATGGTGAGTCCTTCGTTCCTTCGCGTCAATTGCGCGGTCATCACTAAACAATAAGTTTGTGGGTTCAAATCCCTCCTGGCTATAGTCTTGTCATCCAGAAGGATCTGGAAAAATGTTTGCCTATCTCAAGAATGGTATCTATATGAGCAATTCTGTTTTGCATGGCTTATGATTTGTTCACCATCAGAGCTACTAGACAGTAGTTGATTCGTTATAGGCAACATTGCTGTTCTGGTACATCATATCACAGCCAAACACCACTAAAAGCTATTAACTAGTACATTGTCATACCCGGTCGGATTTCGGACCTCCCATCCCCAAGCTGACTGGACTGTTCACTACTATGTAAAAATGATTAACCACACACTCCACGTCATTATCCTTAAAAAAATGACATGCTATTTTAAAAACCTTGTACGTGATTGCTATGCTCCTCCCTGACAATTATTGCATTCATTGCAAAGTTTAAGAAAATTGAAAATTGACAAAAATTTCAAGTTTTAAAAGTAAGCTACTCGACTATGAAAATATTATAAACAGACATACATACATGTCTATCAGGCTTTCACATATTTGAAGAAAAGTTCTGTCAAATTTTATGTGGCAAACAAAAACTTGACGAAAAGTTCAAACAAATTTTATATGACAAACAAAATTTGACGATTACACTATGTGACTACAATTGCCATCGAGAGTTGTCAAATATTTGGCATACAGTGTACTACAGGCTAAAGTTACTAACTAAAATAAATGACCAACGAAGGTTAACAACTTACCAAAGTATTTTGATATCCCAGTCCGACTTCGTCTTCATTATCGCCTCGCAACGGTGACATTGGAACATTCATCGGCTGAATCCTGGTCGGGACAGTGAGCCTGTCCATTTTGCAACTTTTAAATTCCATTTTTTTTTTTTTTCGGTCAACAATTTCGCACAGAACTACTAATAAAATGTTTTCACTTCACACTTCATTATGTGACCATTGACACCATTTCATGGACAACAATTGACGGGTTTTTTCTTAATGCAGGACACGGCCCCGAAAACAGTCGTTTGCCGCCAATGATGGTGTCTTCAAAAGATCACCGAATTAAATAAATGCAAAGGAGCGTTGAAAGAAAAAAACCTGCCAAACAATTAGTACAATTAGCATAAAATCGAACACATTTTCCCGGTAAATATTTAACACATCTTACAGGTGTTTAAGTACACGTTCCGCACAAAACTAAGTGGGCAGATAATCACGAAAACGGGCGCACCGATCGACGCGATCTAAGCACTCAGTTTTTCTTATAAGACGTTCGGAAAAAAAAATACGCCGACGGAACCGTACAGTTTTTCCTCTTAACGACGATAAGTTTTCCACACGACGACTAGCTTTTAGTTGCGCATGCTATCGAGATTCCCGATAGTTGTACGATCGTATCTAGAAAAAAAATAAAACAGCGCAATTATAAAATAATATCGTTAATTAAACAAATTGCTTACATATAAATAATAGGATTATAATAAATTCATGGGGTCGTCGAATTAGTATTTAATGATTGCCCATCATGTTGGAAACAAATCAAACTGGAAATAATTAAGATGAAAAAGAGACAGACCCAACGGCCAGGTACACATCAAAGGTGACAAACTATTTGATTGGCCTTCGATCGAGATCATAGTCGAGCGAGCGTTAAGTAGATCTGAAATGGACATATCAGTTGTTAAAAGAGACACACTGAACGCCTCTTTAGAACACTACTAAAATAAAAAATATTAGCAATCAGTTGCGCAACGTATTAAATAATAGTTTTAAATTTTATAATGATCGATATGTGGTTTGATCACTTGATATGTTCGCGATCGATGGAACGATCGCGATCGTACGTACGTTGTATGACTTGATCTAAATCAATACAAAATCCTTACTGTTTGCCATAATTATTAATTATTACACTTTACTACCCAATGAACTACTAACAACAAACAGAACAGTCGATTTTCTTAATTATATGTTATGAAATTTATTACAATTTTTGCACTTGAACTTGTAAAATATTAAATTGCAAGGTAAGTACTTACTCGTATATCGGATAAATAAATTTTGCGATCGATGCGGTAATGATCTTCATCGCAGCCGCAAAGCTTTATGCCGGCTATAGAGTCGAATGCAAAGACATTAGTGCGGTAAATCTGTCATAAATCATATTCTTGTATATAGACATGTTTAAGAAAAAATCCAGTCGACCGTTTAAATTCTATAATAATGGTTTAGTGAAAAAAAAAAAATCCAGACATCAGAAAAAACGACTATCAGATATTGTTACATCAGAAAATTAAAGATTGTTTGAAATAACTCGTATTAGGATGCCTAATTAAAGAAAAAAATAGATAAATAAAATCTTTGCAACTTTTTTTTAATCATATTTTAAATGCATCAAAAGTTCTTGTCTTTCTCATCAAAGTTTTCTTAAAAACTACTATTAAGTTTTTTTTTAATACGCCATCCGAAATTATACCGAAAGAACAATCAATTTTACATACCTACTCTACCAATTGGATTTGTATAATTACTAAGTTGTGATTCGTAAACAGTGGCGTACCCAGGAATTGGTTGGGCGGATGTAAGCTCACATGAGGGTGGAATATCTAAAAAACATGAAAGAGGTTTTTGGATAAATACATATATAAAGAAAAGCCGGGGTAGTAAAAACAATTTGATCGTTTATCACTCCTAAGAGATATGACGGAATTGGTGTTCAACCCATTTATACTCTCTTATGTACAGACTATGTATGCGTTTTAAACGCATTTAAGTAGGCAAAATATATGTGTTAAATAAGTAGTGTTCACACTAGGCAACTCGTTTTATTTGGATACATGGCAAATTAATGTGATTTGCTTTGACAAGTAGATATTCAGCTGTGTTAATTTAGAAATTGATGGTTTCTAAATTATTTGGGACTAATATGTTTGCATATATGTAATGCATTCGTTACACAAAAACACAACACAATTCAGTTTCTGCAAGTTTACTTCGATTTTCGAGAGTGTCGCAGTACATGTTTTCGGTAAAACGCGTAGTAGCTACGTATTTTCGTAAACGCCTTCGGGAAGTGTTTTCAACGCATTCAACACGATTTAAACGTGTTAATCTCGTAGTCTAAACAAAGCATAAGAGGTTGAAAAAATGAAAAAAAGGTTGAAAACGGGTTTAGCCGATTATGAAACAAGTATGTCGAAGTAAAAAGTGGTATCACAATGGACCAAACGAATGGTCTAAGTGAGCCGATCCATGGTTTGGATGGCTGCCGTCTAACTTAACCTGACCTAACCTAAGTAAAAAGTTATACAATATCTAATTAGTCCTGAAGGATATGGCTGAATGTATACAACTCCTTCACACCCCATAATGGGTAGAATTTAAAAAAAACCCTGAAAACGCTTTCTGGGCCTTTATGGGAAGAATCTGCAAAATAAAAATTAATTCAAAAATTTAGAAGACTTATGAGACTTGATGAAATTTGGAGAAAATATATGCATTACATTTTCTTTGATCATTTTTTGCCCACCTTCTGCACACCAATGGATATTTGATTTTTTTTATGTAAATTGATTTTCTAGTCGACCTACATATGGTATATTAGTCAAGTTCTAACTTTGTAGAATAAGCCGTTCCATAGACAAGAAGATAGTTCCCTGACTCGTACCATACTACCCCTAAAAACAATTTAATTTTTCTAACATGTCGGTAGGTACTATAGCTTTATCTAAATACGAAGTTTCAGCTAGAAAAATTTTTTGTTCGTTATGGGTTCTCGAGATATAAAAATCGGAACTTAGCCTTCTTCATCCCCATTCATGCCACAACCATTAAAAAAAAATGTAATCTTATTTTCAGTCAACTCCATTTGGTGAATTGTATACACATTCTAAATTTTGGTTGGCTGGCGCGGTTAGTGAGATAACGTAATCTAAAATTTTAGCCAACCATCCCAACACAACACTGACACCCCTCCAAATTTTCTGTCTAAAACAGTTTCCCCACCTCCTCCCTAAAACCCTAACCAATTAATACTTAGCATCTTAAAGGGATGTACCCAGTTTACCCACAAGAAGGGTACAAGTTTATAGTAGGGGTAGTTAAGGGGCTGCATTTGACTTTTTTGGGTTCCTAGCACCTCCTCGCTAGATCTCATGGATTTTCATATGTTTCGCTGGACAGTTCTTGAGAAGTTCCTTCCAACCTTATGCAATGATGTGCCGAAATTTCGTTAAACTTTCTTAATTTTACTTTCTTAATTTTACTTTCTTAATTTTACTTTCGTAATTTTACTTTCTTATTTTTTAATAACTACTACTACCCAAAAAATAATGAAGTTGCGCCCAGACTGTTGGCCGATTTGACATGATATAAGTACAAATGTTGCACAGTCAAGCGACCAATTACTTTATTTGTTAATAATTTCTCACTAACCATTTTGCACTACTATTTTTTTATCGTCATAGAGTTACGAGCCGAATTACATATGATTGTAAAATGCTGCTTGCTTGAATGAGAAAGAGTCATCAAACTATACACCAAGATCTTAAAAAATCTTAACAATTATTATATAAGGGTAAACTTCTTAAACTGTAATAAAATTTAATAATTGAATTAGAGGCTGCATTTGACTTAACAAAACATAATACGAGCCGTTTATTTCAAAGTGGCATAAGTCACTTTCGTTTTTAATCGACATGTTTAAGGGTTTGCGTTTTAACATGTTTAAAAATATTCATACCAACGTTCGGGAAAATTTACTTGTATTTGTTTGTTAGAAAGTTGCTTTGTATTGTTTAAAACATCGTTAGAATATTACAACATTTTTTTCTTCAAAAAGTGACTTATGCTACTTTCAAAATCAATGGCTCATATATTTCAGCTCTGACACATTCAAATAGAATAAATTATCATCATTAGTTAATAATTTATTTCAATTATCCTGTAACACCAAGCACATGTACATCTACATGTATTTAATATATTTATAAATTTTCAGGTTGTCCTTAACGAAAAATTTGCAAAAAAAATTACCACAAAGTCTTTGTTTGGTAAAGAAAGCAACATTGTTTGGTCCGTCGGTCCGGATTTTTATCAGTGAACGATAGAGACCAAAACAGAGAACTTCAATTGTAAGGCATATGATTTACATTTGGTTGGAAAATTAAACCTTTTCGATATAATAATGCATAGCTTGGGCCCATTCTTGACCCACTCTATTTCCGCCTTGTATTCTGCTATAATTTTTATTTTTATCAAACTAATTTTCGCAGAATTATTTATTCACAACAGCGATTCGAGAATAACGTCGGTAACACAATCATATCAATGTCTATCCTCCAAAGCCTTTATTTACGAAGCCGAATAAAATTGTGGGAAAATTGCCTGCATTTTGGTTAGAATCAACTTTTTAATTATTGATCGAATACCTAATTAGAAATGAGTGAATGAGCTGATATTAAGCTGTTTAAATATTGGCATATGCTTAGCTTTGAGCCTGGGCTAACTAGCCATTTCCATTTGACTAATGAAAGGCAGCAAAGTGTGTGCTAAAGGGCGACGAACATTGCTTATCAACCGATAGATAACAGACATACCTGTCGACTTAAACGTAATAAGCGAAATAAAACTTATACAAATCTTTAAAATCGTTTTGCACGAGCTTAAAGCCAAGCGTTAAATTTCCGATATTGGGGAAGGTGCTTATAACCAACAGCGCCGATATATTGGAGTTTCCGTCGACATAAAGCCGATATAATCGCGTCGTTTTGATCTTTATTTGTTTGATATTGTCGGTTTTTTGACAATATTAATTTTGACCGATTGACTTGATCGCAATATAGATTAAGATTTTAAACTGACCTATCGACGAATTAACACAGTTTATTGACGGCATAGATTGTTCAATCATCTGCTTATAGAAGCGGGTATAATTAAAAATATGCTACTTTCTTTGCTGCAGCCACAAATACCTAATAGAACTTTAACTTTCAATAACATTATCGCGCTTGGGAAACACTCTCCATTCACTGTACTGTATATATCGTATCGTTTTCGTGCAATCTTTTATCTATCGAGCAAGGTTTAAGAATGCGGTGTTAATAGTAGATATTTATAAAAGAAATGCTAGGGATAAGGAAACCGCCGTATCACACACCCAGAATATATAATTTTAAATATACCAGACCGCCATGTAGGTCATGGCAGTTGAAAATCTTAAATTTTCACATAGAGAAGCCAGTTTAAAACTGGGTCGGACTAGGTCCAAAGGAGCTGTATCATCAACGGATGGCATTGTCTTATCAGAGTTCAGAGAGTGTCTATCCGAAACACCATGATATAATTCCATTCTCATTAATATTAGGAAAATTAAAATTTCTTGAATTTGATTTCACACAGTGTGAGAATTAGTATACCCTATTGAACAACGAAATTGAACCAAAACGGTTGCGATATAAGATGATTTTCAGTACTACCTACCTGAATTATAAAGTGCCATTGCACTTAATTATAATTCGTGTAAATGAATTTCGGTTCAATATCGTACCTCAAGCCGGCTACAGACTTATCACGTTTCGCCTATTTCGCGTCATTCGCGTCTTTCTCGTCAATAGTGTGTAGAGGTTTTTCGTGGGATTCTCGCGTTTCGTTATTCGCGTTTCGCGATTCGTGATTTTTCTCCACTGCAGAATTTCTTGACGACATTAAAGAGCTTTGTTTGACAAGACAGAGACGAAAATTGTGAGAGACGATTTTTTCGTGACTTCCTCGCGAGTTTCTCGTGTTTTGTGAAACAAGATGAAAGGCACGCGAAATGTGAAAAACAAGAAAAGCAGGGGAAGTCTGTAGCTGCCTTAAAGATGTTTCGGATAGTAGCCACGGTACACTCTCTAATGAGTTAGTGCCATCCGATGACGAAACAACTCCTTCAAACCTAGTCCAACAGAGTCTTAATCTGGCTTCTCAAATGAAAGTTTTATCTGTCATATCCTCCATGGCAGTAGGCAGGACAGCGATCGATCCGGGCCTTCGTATTGGTTCTGTATCGTACCTGTAAGAATGTTTCGAATATTATCCATGACACACCCTCTGATGAGTCAGTGCCATTCAATAACGAAACAACTGATTCCGACTTACTCCAACATAGTTCTAAACTGGCTTCTCCAGTGGTTTTTCAACTGTCATGTCCTCCATGGCAGTAGCCAGGACAGCGATCAACTTCAATCGTCCGTACGTGTTGGTGTTTTTACTCTTCTGACGTCGGAAAACAACTTAAAAATTATTAGAACTTAATGACTCTTGAAAATCAGTATAAAAACCCATTCAACATATGTTTTCTAAGACATGCAAGTATCACAATTGTCTTCTTTTTTGAGCATGATCTAAAAAATCTATTTATAAAGAAAATGTAAAAATATTCATCCATTATAACATCTGATTTATACTCGTACTTTACACTAAAACTTTGATTTATTTACACAAGAAATCTTCAGAATACTCCAAAAAATTTACAACCAATAATAAAACCGAAATTTTTATTATCATTAATGTTGTTCAAATAAACACACAAAAAACAGATAGACCGTAATTATTATACACCTATTACAGGGTGTGTTATGAGTTATCTTAACATTTTCATTTTTTTTACCAGTTTTACGTCATAGGAAATAAAATTAAACCACAATTATAATGGATATTTATAAGTATCTGTAAACTTGCAAATAAATTAATTGATGATTTTCCGGTTGACTTGATGTTTGTTATCAGAAAACATTACATTTCTGAACAAATTTTGTCAATCTAAAGAATATATTTAAATCGGAAAAACGAGAATATCCAATATTGCCTTTGGGTGGTGTTAAATGTATAGTCCGCATCGAAGGCTAAACTATCTGAATGCTTTCATATTTATGAAGGCCAGCATAATTTATCAATTTTCGCAGTTGAAAAAAAAAATATGTACTTAAATGTTTAACATATAAGACTATAGTTATCGGTATTTGTTTTAAGTTTTAGTTAAGTCTTTGAAATCGATATAAAAAATTCATAAAAATACCTACTAGGTAGACCAATTCCAGTATTTTTCTGCTTTACGACATCCCGAATAACAATGTACTAATAATTTCTATAGAGCTTCGATAGTACACCCATTTGCAATGGATGAAACGCAAAGAAGCCGAATCGACACATTCTAAAATTCATATCTCATAAGAATTTTTTCTCAAGTTTCGATATTTATCTCTTGAAAACCCATAACGATATTAAGCTATAACTTTGTATTTAGACAGAACTATAGTAGTAGCATGTTCGAAAAATATAATTTTTTATAGTGGTAGTATGGTAAGGCGGTGAGAGTGTTTTCCTAACTGTAGTTGCTAAGCTTATACTAGAAAGTTGAAATTTGGTATGTATATATAAATCAACTATAGAAGTAATTCATATTATCCGAATATCCATTGGCGTTCGAAAATCATCAGTGAAAATTGAATGAATATATTTTCACGTTTTTCGTAATATCTACTAGATCTTCCCAAATATTGTATTCATTTTAATTCTACGGATTCTTCATAAGAATACCCAGATAGTGTTTTCAAAATTTTTTGAAATTCGACCCCTAAAAGGGTGTAAGATGGTTGTATACTATTTCATGAATTCTGCCATATCTATCAGATCTGATCAGTAGCTCAGTTCTATAACTGTGAATGAGAAATTTCACACCAAAAAGTCAAAATGAGGACGAATTAATGCAGTTTCTCTCTGTATTCTCACCAAATGAGAAAGCACCGTACTTGACTACGCATTTGGCAATCTTTCATTTCTCGCTTTTTTTAAACTTTACGTTCTCCATTGCGAATTCCGCGTGAGTTACAATTAAATAAAAATACGTACAGCATATTTTTCAAAAAGGCCATTTAAAATTCTATTATCAAGTTTTTTGACGTGCCAAAAAAATAAACAGAAAAAATATACAAATTTTTATACTATAGTCACTGCATTTTGCAGTGTATCCCGTGTAATTTATTACATTTATCACATCCATAGAGCTATAATCACATCTAAAGACTCGTGTCGACTGGCAAGTAACTTGCGACATTTCTTGCTAGAGTAATTTGGTGCGATGTATACACTATCTGTCAAATTGCAGCAATTTTACTCTAGCAAGTAGCTCTACAAAAATCTTGCAAGTAAGACTTGCTCTTCCGTATACACTTCATCATCAAAGTTTCGTTTAACTGTCGAAACGAAAAAGAAAAATACCACAACTCTGGATAAAGTTCCACATTGGAAATGAGCAAAAATGTGTACTCGGAACTTCACTTGGATTTTCCGTTCATACTTCGCACGTAAACTGTGGAACTACGACTCCTAAAACTGAACTTAACCTCACACCCAATGCAATTGTACTGACTTGCTGAAAAATTTCGGAACCGATCGGAACTTTCTTTCGGAACTCTCGCAAGTTAGCGTGTACATTCACAACTTGCTTGAAAAGGCAAGCGTTTGCTGGCTAGAGCAAAAACTTGGGCAAATGCGCTCTCGGAACAGTGTACACATGCAGCAATAAATGTCATAGAGCAACTCTAACAAGTTTTGCTTGCTAGTGTACACGAGCTTTAATAGAACAAATTCTAATATTCAGATAGATATGATGTTATAAGCTAATTTTCATTCTTCTTGATATTAAATCAATTCGGAATTGGACATTGCAAAACAGACAACAAGTTCGGCAACTTGAAGTTTCAATTCTCAAATAAAAAAGCGAAAAAATATCGTAAAAAACGAATCATGAGTCTCAAATATTTACCCACTCGTTAGCTCCAATCCGATGTCGAAATTGAAATTTAAATCGATTATTCTGCATTGGTAGGAATATTTCGTTGGTAATAATGCTCTAAATTTATGGCAGAAAAAAACAATTTTTGGCATTATAAATTGATAAAACCAATAAAACGCTTGTTTATTTGATTTTTTAACATGTTTTTGTCAATTACGAAAATGTCGAAAATTTTATGAAAAATATTTATAAGAATCTGATGAGAAAATTTTTTTTATTATAAATTTTTCCAATTTCATGGATATCTTATAATTCGTCGTTTTGTTTACAATTTATATCGTAGAAGAAACAAGAGGTTGAAGTTAACCAAAACTGTTAGATAAAGTTGTAAACAAACAACTTAATTTCTCAAGTAAGAAATAAGTTTGAATGATGCACTTTTAGGAAATCATTACCAATTCGGATTGTGTCTCAGTCATGCCCGTCTAAATTTTTTTTCTATTTTTGTGTGGAATACACTACAAGAAGGAGTCTTATTTAGCTCATTACGACACCCTCTTTTTACCCTTAATTATGAACAATACAAAATTCCAGCTTTAATCCATAACATGTGTCCTAATTTTTGTGTGTCTGGAACAACGCACCAAACTTTTAAGGGCCTTCGTATAGTACAGAGGTAGGTACCTAGATTTCAGGAATATGCCATAATTTGAACTTCCTAACTTTAGTAGCTCTCTTGTTAGAAGGAAATAATTGTACCGATGTATTATAATTTAAGGACTTTCGTATGCAAGTTACTCAATCAAGTCTGGAAATCTCTCACTAAGAAACCGAAAAAATGTGAAAATAACGATAGTACTGTATATACGACTATAGTTGGAGTGATGGTTTCGTAAATTTCGCGATAGTGATACGATAGAACACTATCGTAAAAGATATCACCATTTAAACGCTTTAATGCTATCAACTCTATCGTGAAACGGGATAGTGCGAAAGTGCTATCATGATAGCGCAAAAGTAACTACCATGAAGTTTGCATGATGAGAGCTATCGTGACAGTATTAATCATGACATCAACTATTGCAGAAACTATCACCAAGTAAGCGGAATTGTGAGAGGAAAAGTAACAGAAATTCGTATGGGCTCAACTTCCATCCATAGACATAAAGAGATAGATTCATCGAGTTCTTACATTATTTAGATTTTTAGCTGCGGTAGTGCTAACTCGAATTCAATGCATCGAAAACACATAGCTGTCTTTTAGTTCTTAAAAAGATAACGTTATATTCCCAAAAATTGCACAGAACAAATTTATTTAATCTTAACCTTTGTAATTGGTACTTACTGCAGTAATCAGAAATAGAGTTCATTGAATTGAATTGATCAAATCTTTAGCATAGGTAAAAGAGTCTTTAAGTGCTTAGGATTCCACTAGATGCATTGAATTGGTTAATATTTACGAAATCAAAATTCGTGGTCGTACTATACGTTTTTGAGAAAATCCTCTTAATCTTCAGTTTTGCTTGTGAAAATAGTTTGCGTTAATTCAAGCAAAAAGCAAAAAGCAAACGCAAATGCATACATTTATTATAAAAAAAAGTGCTCCGTAAAAATTTTTATTCAAATAATAATAAATACGAAACTCTTTTTAAAAAAAATTCATTTGGGACCCGAAATTGACTGCACATCCAATTTATGAACCTTTATTATAATCGAAAAATAGCGATTGCATATATGTATGTACATACGTACATAAGACTCGAATACACACTTCGGCGAACGTCAAGCGAATCGTTTTCAAAACATATTTAAGATTCCTAAATGAATTATCAATTACAACAATTACGGAGAGCTATGTTATTTTGAATTCGACGAAATAACCAATGTTATGGATTACATTTAAATTACTGGTGAATCAATGTATTTCCAATAAAACAACGCTCCAAAGTTGTAAACTTCGCTTTCTTTGGGTTCCAACAAAGTCACAAGCCGACGATATATATTTACTTTTAATAATTTCTTTGAAATTCATTAAAAAGTATTAGTTGTTAGTTTTTCTTCTGATTACTAGATTTTTCTTCACTTTTGGTGATAGATAGAGAGATTGGAAATAAGGGGTTGATATGGTTAACCTCTGTTACTGCAGCCACAGCTGGATCTTCTGTGACGTCCCCCCTGATTGACTATGATTCCTCTTCAATCCCTTCGCTTTCATTTCAATGAAGCTTAGTTTTTTGCGGAGAGGAATGGTCAGGAATTCCGATGGGTCCAGGAAACCCTGACCGAAGTGACGAAGCATTTTGTGGTCTTCGTCATTGCGTATTCTGCAAATTTTAGTCTCAGAGAGACCAATTCTATTGAGATTCATACTCATGTGACAATGTCCAGTCAGAGCTCCCACTAGGGTTCGGATCTGCTTAATTTTAGATAATCAGATGCTCTTTTTTCCGAATGTTTTGGCATAAAAAGCTTTGAGTTCCTGTATTCCGGTGTCAAGTCCCAGTGAATGACACTTTGCGATTTTGGCCACATACGGATGTTCATTCTGGCTGTGCTTAATGGATATGGATGGATATGGTCCCATGAAGTTAGCTTCTCAACCTTTTCTAGTCATTAAGTCGACGATTCCGTTACCTTCATAGCCGCTGTGTCCCGGAATCCATATGAGGTTAACTCTGTTTTTATTTCCTAGTTCAATCAGGCGTTGGAGGCAATTCGAAACAAGTTTGGAGTAGATTTGAACGGACTGAAAAGCCATTATTACAACCATGCTGTCAGAGAGACACTTCAGTTTTGGTGAAAAAAAATGAAGTTTTTTTGCACAACATTCATCAAAATGTTAGCCGGGATACAATTCAAGACTCAATTATGTAGGTATATATCATATGTACGTATATGAAGCTTCTCGTTGCCAAATGCTTTGTGTTCAGGTACACTACTATCAATCATCAATCTGTTTTTAAAAAGTTGCATGACATACCTAGTTTGAAAAATTGACATAAAGTTGGAATATTCCTTTAATTTTTGTTAAGGCTCCATGAGCACGTTAAATGCGATTTGGATGATTTATGACTGTTTTCTTGCCAATATTTCACGTTAATGGCAAAAAAATAAATAAATAAATTACACCACTATATGGTATTAGCTGGTATGTAAACTAGGTCGTGTATAGAGAGAAAATTCAAAAATGCATTTAGAAAAAATACTATTAGAACAACAACCCTTGAAAATTTTTTAAAATTCGTAAATTTGAGTTTTTTAAACGCATATTACCTATTACTTGACTAATTAACATGTCATTTTCATTAATACAATGCTAGAAAAAATCTTAGAGAAGGTTCTGCATAGATCAAATTTTAAAAAATTTTCATTTTTGTTAAGAATGAAGTCAAACTGAAGAAATTTTTAACGACAAGAATTACATAAGACGAGACTTACATAAGAAGACCGCATTTCATTGAAAAGTATCATAGATAGTATAATTAATGAGTATTTCCAGAAGATAATTCACTGAAAAAATTATTGATTCTTAATAGTTATGCGTTTCAAATAATTTGAAAACCTATAACACTATTTTTGTATGTAAAACCAAAATTAGTTCGATTATAGACAGCGAACGATGCAGACGTATTGTCCACGCCAAATTACACGAACGAAAAACGATTTCAATCAATTAAAATTCTCTCAAGAAAGAAAAATCAAACTGGCATAAAAAAATGTTGTACCGGACTCATGAGGCCTTAATTAAGTAGCTTTTGTACTACAAAGACAAGAGCTTTTGTATTACAAGAGCTTTTGTACTGCAAGAGCTTTTGTACTACATGATAGCAAATCATTGACAAAACTATTATAAAAAGTGTTGGCGATATTTCACAGCCTTGATGAATTATTTCAAAATAGTTCAGATCAACCACCGCGAAAAAAACATCCTTTGATTTTGATTGCACATTGCAATTTTTGCACCGTTGTCCACACCATAATTTTTAATCTTTACATCAACACTGATTAATCGCTACAATCGAACCGAACGCCTTTATGAACAAATAAACTGAATTATCAGGTAAATAACCGGACCGGTTATGGAATAATTTCGTAAATTCATTCAGCTTAAAAATTTATTATATCAACATAAAAAAAAGATTTATCAAAAACCAAAATATAAAATCGTTGACCCTAAAATGGGTCGATGAACAACGAGCCCAAAAGTTCAGAAGATGTTTGACTTTACGTGAAAGGATGTGAAGATGATGAATTGCAATTACCAGGTACATTTCCCGATAAGAAGTTGTTTGTTTTTTTTTTGCAGTCTTTTGCAGAATATCTCGTCGGTCAAGTCACTCAATTAAATCATCGATAATTAAATGAATCTGGACCATGTAAGCACACTGAATGCCTAATTGCTGTGTATGATGGAAGTGGAACCGGTCTTTTGACTTTAACATTGACTTTGTAACGACACTAAAATTTTTAAAAACTTTTTTTTTTAATTTGAAGGCAGCTTGATATTTCACTGAACTGCACAGGTAACTTTTGGCATTAAGGATAATTAGGAATAGAATAGACTAATTTGGTGTTAAACAAAATTCAGCTAATTGTAGATAATATTTGAAAATATTCTATAAATTCCATAAACACTTGAATAACATCAACAACAAAAACGTAAAAACAGTGAAATTTGAGTAATTTCGATACTTACCAACTGAATAGCAGTCGAAACAGCTTTTTTTCTGTTTATTTTCCGAAATTTGATTCGATATTCTCGGGTGCATTTAAATTGCAACGATTTAAAAATTTCCGCATTGTACCGCACCAAATACACAACTATTCCGTACCGTACACACAAAATTACTCTAGACGCTTCACTAGCACGTTAACTTGCACTTTTCAAATGCACTTTGTGACGACTTTTATTCCATGTAGGTACAAAACAACAACCGACTCAGAGGAACTAAATAATAAAAATAAATAACAAAAAAAAAAAAAAATTTAAAAAATAAAAACGTTTTGAAAGAAAGTAACACGATAACAATGAACTTTGGCTCGACAGATCTTCTAGCCGCTAGTGGGTCTTTAAATTAGGGCTTAAGACTTAAGTTAAGTGAAGAGATGCGTCCGCTTATGGTGACTGTAGGTTTCTATAGTCCTACGACCGGATGACCACTACACACTATTATTTTTATTATTCTCTATACAGTCAATGGATTCTGGACTGTAGATTATTAAATTAACAATAAAACTTTTCTGGACACACAAATTAAAAGTTGCATTAAAATTGCACTGTACCGGTAGAAATTGCGATGAAATTTAAAAAAAAAAAAAACTGTCTCTATGGAACGAACAAAATGCCAACAATATTTCACACTAAAATAACACAACTACAATACGTTCGGTCGAACGTGACACTGTCTAAACTGACTATTAATAAAAATATTTACCTGTAACTTTTGATAGAGGTATGGCGAATTTGTGAAAAGAAGTCACTCTTCTGTGACACCTTGGCGCAGAATGAGACCAACAACATTGAGGTAGTTTTTTTTTTTTTTTTGATAATCAACGGGTTATAAGTTAAAGGATAATAACAAATTATTCTACAAAAAAAAAATCGAAACAGCAAACAATTTGCACGACAATACCAAAAACAGGCTTACAGTACTAACCTGCCGGGCGGCGTCCTCATCATTTTTTAAGATGATGATGAAGTTTGTAAGTCCGAACATTGGACTTACAAACTATGTAAGTATGACGTAGTATGACGTCGATTACCTGTTGAAATACCAAATCTCAAATGAAAACAAAAAAAAAATCGGAATTTGTTAGAGCAACGCGATTTTGTGTACGATTCTCGTCTTTGAAATATTTGAGAAGTACGCGTACTCCAAGCCCACCACCATTCATCTTGAAAAAAAAAATTCGCGTGAAAATTCTTAAGAGATATTAAGCCCATCGATTTTTTTTGATTATACCCAATGTTTATGATATTCTAAGCTAAACGAATTAAAAGTGATATAAATAAAACAGGTAGGTACATTCTTACCTAAAATACCTAACTGATTGTATACATGGTTTTGATTTTTTGGGTTTTGCCCAAAAACAGCTTTAATTCAGATTTTTCTTTTTATCAAATCTGGCGATCTTTTGATACGAAAGAAGATAGGCAAAGATAAAACGATAAATCTTTTAGCATTATGAATTAAATGATTAATGCGACTTGTGCCTATAAAATCTTAATTTATTCGTGCGGAAGCTTATTAGGATTTTTTTTTAAATAAAGTTTGGCATAGATTGATATCTAATAGATATTAAAATTTTTAAGCTTTTTAAATCGAATAAACTACATTTAGGAGGTTTTTTTTATGAAATTTGTAAAAGCTTTCGTACCTGGAAAAAAAAGGAATATTTTTAAAATACCTGGAAAGTAAAATACACTTAAAAGTTTATGAGGGCAAAATAAAAAATCTGCCAACTATCTCTGGGCGCAACTTTATTATTTTTCCAGCAGATGTTCGAAACACGTTCAATTCTGATATTCGGTGTAGGTTACTATGGGACTGAAAACCTAACAAAAAGTTCGGGAAGCGGTTGGAATAACATATGAATTACATAATTGGGTCATATTCCGGGATGCGAGCTAGGGGTTAAAAAGGAAAAAACTTGAAAATAGGTGATTATTAAATAAGCCCGTGGAAGTGAAAACATGTGCGATATCTGATCATGAAAAAGTATTCAACCACTTCACAACCCCTTAGGGGTCCAATTTCAAAAAATTCATTCTAGATATTCATATGAAGAATCCGTAGAATAAAAATGAGTTCGATATTTGGGAAGACCTAGAAGATATGACGAAAATCGTGAAAATGCATTTTATTTTCACTGATAATTTTTTTTGCCACCCTTCCGAACGAAAAACATCTGCCACCCCCGTACAATACTACCCCTAAGAAAATTATTTTATAATATATTATATATATTATAATATATTATATATATTATAATATGTTACAATATTTTTCCAACATGCCACTGCTATAGTTCTATCTAAATACCAAGTTTCAGTTTAATGTCATTATAGGTTCTTGAGATATAGACATCGGAACTTTTTCCTTTTCGCCCCTCCCCACTTTCACCCTATACGCCCTTATCCGCAAAATTTTTTTTCCTGCTAGTGGTTTATTAGGTCTACTTTTCGTAAAAATTTTAAGCATCTACCTGTCTTACACTGTTGAGATGTGAGAAGTTTTTTTTGTAGAAAAATTCATATCCCCTGCACTTCGATGCCCCACCGCCCCCTTAAAAAATTGTACTTTTAGCAAACCTAATTCATTAACCTTTATACAGAAACCGAATTTTATTTTTCTAGTGCAATTGGTTTGTGAGATATCGTAATCTTAAGGTTTTCACCCGTACACCACTGCCCCAACTCACAATTTTTTTCCCGATCTATTCTCCTAGTATACCTACAGATGTTCATTTAGTTTTAATTTTGTGATATTAACCGTTTAGGAGATATGGATTTTATAATGTCTCGATCTCGCCTTTCGAGCGTTTCCGACGCATTATTATTTCTCGTACTCCCGCACCCCTTCACCCATATCACCAACATTCGTAAATGGGTCTTCTATTGATGGTCTATATAAATTTCAAGTTTCAGTCTCCTAGCCTAAGCGGTTACTGAAATCTAGAAACCAAAATTTTCCGTCTAAAACGCTTCCCCCACCAAACCCGTCACACCCCCACTGCTCAAAAAGTGACCACTTGAAGTTATCTGCTCAGTCTACCAAAGAAAAAAAATTCAACTTTATAGCTCAAGGACTTTGAGAACTAAGCTTTTAAACGTTCGGCGCACAGACAGACTGAATTTTTTTTTTTGTTTTTTAGAGGATGTTTGTATAATGTATATATGTATGTATGTACGTTTGTTCCCTATGAACTCCTAAGCCGCTCAACCGATTTTGATAAAATTTTCAGAGAAAGTGTAGAATAGTCCCGGGTTGTTTCCTGTGGTACCGATCGAATAAATATCAATTATTTTTTTGACATTTTGGTGCTCTAATTGGGGGATCAAACTGAGCATTGGAGCAATGGAAGCAACTGCAGTAACGATAGCACAAAAGAAACGTAAGCGTAGCGATCGTAGCCGCGGTACGTGGCTAGTTAGCCATAAAACGTGGAAAAAAAATTAGCAGGGTTTTTAATTTTATTTTTTAAATTGATAATAATACTTTATTATTGAAATAATAAAGTAATATATGCAACTCTTTTACACCTCTTGAGGGTCGAACATCAAAAAAGTAGGGAAATAACTCTATAGTTGATTATATAAAAACTGTGTGGATGTAAAAGCAAATATGGTATCTCAGCAAACCGTAAAAAATATGGCCAAAATTGTGAAAAAGTAGGCAATTGAATATCCAACAATAAGGAAATAAATTTTTAGTTGTTTATAAAAAAAGAGAGAGTAAAAATTAATTCGTTATCTTATCACTCCTAAGAGATACGTCAGAAAACGTAATCAAACCTTTTATACCATTTTAAGGGTTGGAAAGGGAAAACCGTTAAAACAATTGATAGGAAATTCTATAAAAAGTTCGTAAGCATAAAAAATCTGAAAACGCTTTCCAGGGATTTATCTGAAGAAACCTAAAATAAAATGAATCCAATATTTCAGAACATGTAAGAGATATGACGAAGTTTGTGAAAATATATGCACTCAATTTGTACTGATAATTTTTCCTCACTTTCGTATGCAAAACGATATTTTTTATATTGACTTTTTTGTAATCTATAATAAATATAACCACCAAGGTTCAAATTTCTAACGCAAGCCAATCCAGAGATAGAAAAGCTACCACGATACCATACAACCCCCATTAAAAGTATAATTTTTTGAACACGGCACTAGTATAGCTCTTCCTGAATAGCTATCCATCATTAGCGATTCTTGAGATGCAAAAATATTTTTTTTTTTAATCATTCCACATCTTAACTCCCTAGATCCAGCCCTCCCCTCTGCTAAGCGTCTATTAGGCCTATCTCTTGTATACATTTTAAGGTATGTATCTACTATCTTAATAAGGGCTTGAAATATGAGGCGTGATTTTTTAGAAAAATTCTAATCCGTAACCTTCATCCCCTAGGAGAAATTGTTTCGTGAGATATCGTAATCTAAAACACCCCTTGACACTAATGGCTCACATCAAGTCGCCCAAAATATCGTCCGAAAACCGAAATTAACAACTTTGGGACTTTGAGCACCTTAGGCGACAAATTAATAGGCGAGTGACCAGTGCTCAAAATCCCAAAGTTGTCAATTTCGATTTTTGGACGATATTTAGGACGACTCGCCTTGTACAAAATCGCACTACTGGTATACGTAATGACCAACATTTTACGTCTAAAAAGCTATCCACAACTCACCACCACCCTCCAAAAGGTAATCTAGTCTATCGACACAAAAATTTAACTTAATATAATAGCTCAAAGGGTTAGGAAGTTACAAGCTTTCAAATGACTACGTTCGTCGGCCAATCAGAATACTGCCGCGGCGGCTCGCCGCTAAAAGCTAGTGAGGCTGCGCTTTAAGCTTGGTTTACACTGTATGATCAATGGGAGCTTTCTACAAGCTCGCCATACATTTCACGAAAATATATACAAAAAACTGGGAAAAAGCGAACAGTGTAACACAAGCTTAAAGCTCAGCCTCACTAGCTTTTTGCGGCGAGCCGCCACTGCAATACTGTATTATTGCAATGTAAAGTAAAAATAGTTTTTGGGAAAAGTAGTATAGCCTTGTTCCACTTGTATCCTGGATTATGTTTACTTACTTCAAAAGCCCTGGTTTTGCGTATTTGGATCACCTTCATTCAATTGACTTTTCTAATTCAATTACTGATATTCTTTCACATACAATAACAATTTGTTTAATCATTCCTAACGTGCCGTTTAAAATATCCAAAAATTAATCCAAAACACATGAGTATAACGAAACACACTGATAATAACATTGGCAAAATATATTTGCTTATTGTGGAACATTTTCACTTTAATCAACTTCCGTACCGACCAATCTGTAAATAACTTTCCCTCTACTCGTATCTCGTACCTAGAAGTAATAAAATATATTTTTCTTGATTTCGAACTCTAGTACCTAACAGGTACCTTATTTTATTATGCCGAGCACTTGTAGAATGATATCAATAAACTGATTACCTCATAAAGTGTTGCTACTTTCATTTTAGAACATTATTACTCAGGTTAGGGTAATCGATCAAGTTCGTTATTCTTTTGTAGTCGGTGAACAAAAAAAAAATATCTAGAATTATTCAAAATGATAGATAACAATAATATAATAATATTCCGAAATGATTAGTTTTTGTTTGTAGTCCGCAATGCTGTATAACTCAAATTCTCGTAGGTTGGGCTCTCTCGTAAATACAACATATTATAATATTCTTTTATTTATTTTTTATTTGTTTTTAATAAAAAGAATCTGTTATCTACTTTATTAATACAGTTTTCTTAAACATTATCTAATTAATAATAGAAATTATCACGAAATTTGGGATACACACAGCCGTCTGCTACAATTATCCTAATGTAAGTAAGCAGCCAATTAATTATTTAAAAATAAATTTAATAATAATTATCATGTTACTAATAATCTTATTATTTAAATATAAACGGTTTAAAAACATTTCAGCTATACCTGTAAAAAAAGCATTTTTTTTAAAACCAGTTTTAAAATTATTTGTTATGCTTACTTCAGAATGTATTACACGTTTCTTTTCATTGTTTAAAAGTGGCTCCTCACATGCCTCTGCCAGGTCAGTAGCTGTCGACGGTGTAAAACTGTTGCTATTAATGTCTTCAATGGCCTTACGGAGCTAAAAATGGAAATACATACAGATTAGAAGATGCAATTACAAATTTAAATCTCAGCCCATCTAGTCTTTCTCAGAATAGAGAGAGACTAGAAATTTGTTTGTATCGGCCGATATTTTATTTGAAGAACTAATCGCAATGCAGCTTTTTCGAAACGAGCACACCGATCATTTCGATTCATCAGAACTAAATAGTTGAATATGCATGATCAATCCCTTTTGATCGAAGTGCGATTAAACTAATGAATTTATGTAGAGTATCCACATAAGCGTTTCCAAAGAAATGAATTATGTTATGTTATTACATGGTAAGATATGATTTGCAGATATAATTAAAAATGCATCGATTTCATAATTAAATAATCTGCCAACTGTCTGGGCGAAACTTTATTGTAAATATATCGACAATATCGAATTTTAAACGGTTGTTCAATAGAAAGCCATCGATGTCTCTAATTTCTTCATACTTTCTGAAAACTTATATAACCCCTTCACACTCACTCCGGATTTGAATGTCGAAATATCCTGAAATTATTTTTTAGGTGATTACACTAAAGTCACATATGTAGAAGTAAGAACCATCAGGCCTAAGGATTATGACGAAATTGGTGAAAACGTATACAAAATCCAGTATATAATCTTGGCTTGAATTGAATTTCGAAAAATTGTGAAAGGCCCTAGAGATTTTTCAAAATTTATTAAATCGTAAGCAAACGCAAAAGTTTGAGGGTTAAATTTTTTTAAAAAAAAATAGTGAAATGACCATGGAAGTAATAATCAAGCCCATACCTAATCACATCTAAGGAAACCACTTTCACCCCTTCGGCTGTATATCTAAAAATCCAGAAATTATTTTAAGGCAATTATATAGAAATCCCCTGGAAGTGAAAGCAATTCTATATATCGTTAGGTCCAAGAGGTATGCTGGAATTCGTTCAAACATATTCAACCCGTTTACATCCGCTCTGGAGTTGAATATACAAATATCGTCAAATGAGTATGCAGGTGATTATACTTAAGGGGGCAGGCCACAGTAGCGTCTTCGGAATATCGAAATTTTTTTTTTTGTCTCAAAAGGCTCTTTAGGTTGCCAAAAATGTTGTCCTATAGTTACAGGTACGTACGTAGCCTGTAAGTACCTGAAATTTGAATGTAGCGGGGCTTACCCTACTGGCGATAGAGAGCGTATTTAAAACTTTAAACGCGTTTTTCTCGAAACAAGGTGTTTTGAGCTGGCCGGTCGTTTTATTTACACAATTTTCAACTTTTGGACTTGCGGTTTTAACAGGCTATTGATAACTGTTTTTTCGAGAGAAGTACGTAGGATTTTTGCGATATATTGCATATTCAAAAAGTTATAAGCAATTTTCTAGCGTTTTTTTTCGTTTTTTTTTCAAAAGTTCGCCATTTTAACAAAAAAAAATTTAAAAAAAAAAATCCTACGCGCTTCTCTAGCTTCTATTATGACTTGTCGAAAATTTCATTGACCCACCATTTTTCTTTGAAATTGTACGAGAAAAACGACCGGCCGTGGAGCACTAAAAAAAAGGAGTCGAAGGCGACGAACATTCTTCAAGACTTATATAATAAAGTGCCTTTTACCAAATTTTGATATGCTCCAATAATCCTATCACAAAATGACCAGTAAAAAAGGCCCGCTACTGTGGCCTACCCCCTTAAGTCCGTTGGAATAAAAAACAATTTGGTATATCATCAAACCTAAGGAATGGTGAAAATTAGGAAAACGTATGCAAAAAGTTTGGATATTGAAAGATAAAGAAAAAATGAATACAAAATAATTTTGTTTATTAAATCAGATTATAAACAAAATTATTATTATTATACTTTACTGGATTTTATCTTCGTTTTTTTGCCATTCTAATTTAGAACCAATTCGATGTCTTATCATTCCTAAGAGATATAACAGAGTTCGTGAAAACCTGTAAATGGTAAACATCCAGAAAGACGTTACATAAAAATTTTGAGCAAGTAAAAGTTATTCGATGTCCAATGAGACTCGGGGATATGGGTGAACGCTGTAACGCTTTACAGTACCTAAAAAAAAGGATTTCAAAAAATTTTGAAAACAGTAACCCGTAGATGAAATTTATGGATTTCAGAATACCCATTTTCACTGTCAATTTTTTTTACTTCACGTCCGTACGCCAATAAAAATATGCATTCCGTTTAACCTAAACTAGTTTGCTAGTACGTATATCTGCAGAATTTCAAATTTAAATAGACAAAACCTCCCACCTCCGTACCATACTACTTACTTACTTACTTACGATGGCGCTACAGTCCAAATTGGACCTTGGCACCATATACTACTGCAATTAAAAATTAATTTTTGAAACGGGCCACTGCCTTAACGTATGCTAAATATGCGGTTTTAAGATATAAAAGTCTGATTTTTTTCTTTTCACCCAATTTATTCTGTAGGTTGTCAGTCATATAAAAACTATACCGTATCTCTGCATTAAACGCGTTTTGGACTTCTACCCAAAAAAGAGCCCAAATTTACTTATTTATTTGTTTTTTCAATTTCAATAAAAACACATGGAGTCAAATATAGATATAGTTCTTAAGACGTCATATACGAATATCTAAAAAAAATCGTAAACCGATTTTTCGGTGATTAGATAGAAAGCCCTAATTAAAAACAATCGATATCTCATTAGACCTAATTGATATATCGGAATTCGTAAAATGTATATAATCATTTTCCACCTCATTAGAGGTTGATTAATTATCTAAAAGTCCTGAAATCAATTTTTGGTCGATTAAATATATGTAAAGACCAGAAAATGTGAATTCGACATCTCATTAGACCCAAAAGATTGATCGAAATTGGCAAAAAGTTACACAACTATCTAAGGGGTGCCACTTATGTAGTTGTGTACATTTTCACGAATTTCTACATATTTCTTAGGTCCAGTGATATATCGTATTCGCTTTACTTTAAACAGCTTTAAATTAAATTCACTACTTTAAGTTCCATTCCAATTGGGCTATACAGTATACAGTTGGGCTATATAGTATACAGTCTTAACGTTCTAGCATTAGCCGTTCCTGAGACACAAAAAACACCCACAACCCCATAACTTGCTACATTTACCAAAAACAAAATCTATGAAACTCACACCTACCCAAGAGTTCACTCCTAATTAAGGTCATATAAGTCTACATGCTCTGAAAATATAACGACGGTTTTACGATATCCCGAAAAAAACAATCAGAAAACAAAAACACGTTTACGTACGTCTTATACGATGGACAGACGAATAATAGCTTTTCTATTGCTTTTTTGGAATCTACTAGTCCTAGCAAAATTTTACTTACCTCTTTCACGCTGACAACTCCTATTAATTGGCCGATTTTCGTCACATAAGCGTGATGGATGCCAAGTAATGAAAACAAGGAGTGAACCTTGGGTAGAGAAGTCCTTTCAACAAGTTGAAATGGTGCTGGATCGATTCGAATATCAGCTTTAGACCAGTCAACTGGCTTCGATAGTTCCTCTTCTTCCCATGCCATTTGATATTCTGGGAGCATATCAACAACGCGTTCTTTCGGCTAAAAAGGAAGTTAGAATTCTCTAGCCACAATAAAATTTAGATGGGACTTTTCAATGGACACTTACTAGTTGAACCCTCTTCGCTGCAGGACTTATGGCCGAATCTGATATTCCATAATGTTTTGAATGGACGATTTCCGAATCAGAATTGGGTCGCACATCTTGAAGGGTCTGCGATTTTCGAAAGATTGCATCGAAAGCTGATCGAACTCTTTGTTCTGCTGCGGTTATTGTTGAGTAAGGAGTAGAGCTTTGACTATTAGCCGAAGCAGAGTAAGTTTTCTTCAAAATTGATTTCCTTGGCTCGAGAATAAAATCGACATTGCTTAATTCCTCTTGGCGTTTTTTGGCCTGCGGTGGGAGCATGACATCAGTTGCATACTGCTGTAGCGCCATGATGTCGGGAGAGAGCCCAACTTCAAAATTTGATGGACGCCGATCTTGATGGGCCCTGTGGAAGAGAGAGAAAATTTTAAGTTAGTCTAAGGAAGATTGGAAGAAGTAATCCGCGAAATTATACCCTTTGGGCACGACATGACAAATGGAATCTGATCCAATTAACAACAATTGGGATACCAGGTAAGCCAAGCTTATGAATGAGAATAGCATGGTTAATTTCGTTGCACTACTAAATTCAGTGTCTCATTATGCAAACAACCTGACCTGCTCGAGCAATGGAATCGAAAAATTGCTAGCTTTAATGAAAAAGTACAATGAAGTGTTGTCTTTAAAACATAGCTTTTTTCCAATTACTTTTTTTAAAAGAAACTGAAATCAATTAACTTCTTGGTCATAAGCTAGCTTTAAGATTGCATAAAAAGCCAATTATCAAATTGTTTAAAAAAAAATGTATTTGAGGCGGATAGTGGCTGATTCAGCCGGTTAAACCAAGTTACGCAAGACCATAGTGACAAATTTTTAAAGTACTCGTAATGTGATGAGCATTAAGTAGTTCGTCTTGAAAGGTACCAGGACATTTATTTATATTTTCTTATTCTTACCTTTCTACTGCTTCTCGCTGCCATCGTATAGCAACTCGAAGTCTTCGCTCCCGTCCAATTTGTTTCGCAATAAGCCGAAGTAACTGACGTCGCTGAACGGATCCCAATAAGACCATAGTTTCAGAATCCTCTACCAATGGAAAGCTCTTCAACGACTTATTTCCGTTAACGATTTCCCTCAAGTGCTGGTAGTTAATTCCTTGCCAAATGTACTTAATATCTCGAACCATAAAATCTTCCACACAGATCGAATACATACCTGGTAAAAAATTCAAAAATTCAACTTAATTAATAGCTGACAAATAAATGTATAAACAAATGGGAGAAACTATATTTACGTGAATTTGATGGTAGAAAGTCCGGCAAATACGGCAACTTCTTGATTAAAATCATACAGTCGTACATGGAAGGGTGCAAAATTGATGCGACCGCTCTTGCAACCAGCACCGAAATCATGATTGGAATAACATGTGTGATTTGACCGGTCATTTCGAATATAATCACAGCAACAGATACTGTATGGGTTGCAGCGGCTGCAAACGCTGCAGTACCAACGACAGCATATCCTCCGGGAATAATTGGCGACAGGGTCCCGCCATACATCAGTCCCAGCGGGAACAACAAATGCATTGTTTCGCCAAGTAAACGTCCCAAACTGGCGCCAATCTTCATAACCGGGATAAACATTCCGCACGGAATGGGCATAGTTGATCCAATTATAGAAAATATGAACTGAAAATTTAATCAAGGATTAGCGCGACGATTAAGATAATCGAGAATATAGCAACTTACTGAAAACAATAAGAAGCACGTTACGTTAACTAGAACACCTGAATACGGTGTCGACCATCGATCAACAATAGTCTGCTGTTCAACAGTCAGGTTTGCCTTCGTCCAAGTGAAATTGGTAAACAAATCCGAAAGTTGATCGTGAAATGTCGCATCCCCGGAAATAAGCATTCCCGGACCTGGTGGAAACATCAACGATGCAATCAGAAACGAAATTATCGTAGGATAAATAAAACGGCTGAAAAAAAGAAAAATGTGTTTTTTTAAATACCCTGGTCGTTTCCAATTCCTTGGTTCGTCTACGTCTATGTTGACGTCACAGCATAGCGTTGCTATTATAACAGTTTAGAAAAAGCTCGGCTAAACTGTCAAAATTGATAAGCTGATGCTTATTTGACACTTCAAAAATCAAAATTTAATTAAAATCCATGGGAAAATTTGAATTTTTTTAAGTTTGCTTAGATTGGCTGATAGTCAAGACACGAACCGAAAATGAATTTAGACACAGCTTTGCTATGTCTGACGTCATAACTGTTATAACTCGAAGTAGACGTAGACGTAGACGAAGCAATGGAATTGGGAAACGACTCCTAAAGCTTATACTATTAGACTGTACGCCATGCTGTCAAAAATTTTACCAAAAATTTTGACAACAAATTTATACAAATTTTTCACACTGCTAGTAAAATATTTAATAAAGTGATCTACAGTCCAATAATTCATAACTATACGATTCTAACCGATATTAAGTTAATTCTTAATTTCGATTACATTCCCATTCGACAAACTTATAATTACTTTGTTTCTAAACATTTTTGCAAAAATTTGTTTGCCCTTACAAACAAAATGTATCGATTCAGCATCCAAACAAATAGAGCACCTCCGACCCCGCAGATGGCGCTAAAAGATCAGAATTTCTTTTTAGAACATTTTTGATAAAAAAAAATGGAGAGAAAACTTACCCCATCAAAGCGAATGCAAATATTTCCTGTGGTCCAAATGGAAAATCACCAACGAAGGTGGTTCGATACGGAGCTTCAAAAGTACCAGAATCTTGAGCCCATACTGAAAATAGCCTATAGGCTGTAGCGCCACAAACCGAAGCGAAAAATCCGCGCCAATAGTTTCGTATAGCGAAGTATGTTGTGGTTACTTCGATACTGAAAAACACCCCTATTTTTCATTTGGAAGAAACAAAGAGGATTAGTATCTTATGATTTTAATTTAAGTAAAATTAATATTATCAAAGAAATTTTCTTGTAAAACAATTTTTTTTTATTGGGTAATTTGGGTGATTTTTGAGAGTTAGGAGGTGAAGGGGTCGAATTATAAAATCCATATCTCCTTGAATTGTTTATGTCAGGAGGTTGAAACTCTGTAATTTTTGCTAGGATACTAGAAGCATAGATAAGGAGAGAACTAAAATTTCAAGGCGGTAGGTTGGGGTGAAAGCCTTTAGATTGCAATATATTTCAGTATTTTTCAATATTCAACCCCTAAGGGGTGTAGTTGCAGCTGTAAAGATAAAGATCAAATCACTGAACTATTTTTACTTATTATATTATTATACAACTTAATTAATTTAAATAAATCTATTTATCTATCTAAGAGGTGTAAAGTAACAGCTGGGTGCGCTTTTACGAATTTCCCAAAATGACTTAGGTCTGATGAGATATAGAATTGGTTTTTACTTTAACACGTTGAAAGAAGCACCTAGAGGGTTGTCAAAATTTTTTCCTAAAGTTTGGCAGTCAAAGTATAAAAAATAGGCTTTCTATTTAATCGCAAAATAATCGGTGTTAGTTTTTTTTAATACTCAACTCCTATTAGTTTAGGTCGATATTTTACCGCCTGTACCTTTATTGAAATTGGAAAAAACTATATAGATAAAAGAAGATGTATGTATGTATGTATGTATGTTCCCTATGAACTGCTAAGCCGCTGAACCGATTTTGATAACGTGGGAACGTGTAGAATAGTCCCGGGATGGTTCCTGTGAAGTTTGGTCCCGATCGAATGAAAAACAATGTTTTTTTTACATTTTTCAAATTTGTTCGCGATGTTAAAATTCTGGTGCTCTAATTCTCTGTTTATTTGTCGAGTATGCCTTCCTAAGCTATTCATCGGATTGCGATGAAACTTTATTGATATGTTAAGATCACGTCCGCGAAGGTTTCTGCTTTAACGAAATCATTTTAAAATTGGTGGTACGAGAGTTATTTCGTTCGCAGTCTACTAGAATAAGGAAGCGCGATATGGAATTCAATATACCAAGTCCATAGAGATAAGTTAGAGAAAGTTCAAAAGCTGTTTACTCGTCTTTTATATTTTAAATTGAAACTTGAACCAAATGACTACCCAGCTAGATTACAAATGTTGTTGTATGTAAAGAAATACATCACAAGAGAGATACATCACAGAAAATTGTTGACTGACGAACTTATTTTTGCACAAAATCGCCTCCTTTATAATAGTTTCACCAATTTTGCTATCCAAACTGAATGGATATAGAGCAAACCGACAAGAAACCAATATAGTTTTCCGTATTCCAAACCCCAAAACGGATATTATTTAAATCTCCCATTATCCGCATTCAAAGGACTCATAGTGAAGAAGAGTTGGTAGTATCGATATTCAACGTTTTCATATTGTGGACCTTCATTCGCAGGTTTTAACAGCTCTTTTGTAATTATAGCCGAATCCCTCTTCCCTCTCGATTATATTTTGCCAAATTTTATAATTAATTTTATTATTATTTTTACTTTTTGCATCTTTTCAGTTTTCAGTTATATATATTTTTTTTTTTTTATTTTTATTCTCTTTTTCTTATAAGTATCTTAACTTTTCTTTTTCATTTCTTTTACCATTATTTCCTTTAACTGCTTATCTTTTTCTTAGTTATAAAATTTAAATTAATTTTTTACAATAGGTTGTATTTGGTTCTTTAAAAACTGTAAACCTCTGTTTCAATAAATAAAAAAATTTGAGTATGTTTCATAAAGTTTGGCGTCAGCTCGTTCGTTTTCGGTGTATTAGTTTTGAGTTTGTAGTACTAAATGGTAAAGTTAGACGATGGATGTTGGATACAGAATAGAGGATGGAGGATGGAGAATGGAGGATGGGGATGCATGATGGAAGATAGAGGATGATGGATGGAGGAAGGTGGATAGAGGATGGAGGATAGAGTATGGAGAATAGAGGTTGGAGTAACGGGAGCAACGGGAGCAAGGGAAGCAACGGAGTAACGGGAGAAATGGAAGCAACGGCAGTAATGGGAGAAACGGAAGCAATGGGAGAAGTTGGAGCAACGGTAGTAATGAGAGCAACGGCATCACTGGGGGCAACAGAAGGAACGGGAGAAATGGAAGCAAAGGGTGAAATGTAAGCAATTGCAGCAACGGGAGAAATGGCAGCAACGGGATGAACGGAAGCAACGGAATCAACAGAATCAACGGAAGAAGTTGCAACGGAAGTAATGATAGTACCAAACAAACGTGAACGTAGCGAACGCAGCCGCGGTACGCCGGTGCTCCTTTTTTGAAAGTTCAGAATGTGTTTTACGCTGAAATGCGATCCAGCTTAGGCGCTGTACACATTGCATACGACCGAACGAATTTTTCGATCCGATTTTTCGTTTTTCGACCTATTGAGAAATTTTAAGTTATTGAAAAATTAGTTATAATCGTAAATTATAGCATTTTCAAAAATATTATGAAAGAAAATCTCCAGGAATTTGTAGTTTTAATTGATAATAAAAAGAAAAATGAATCCGTCGTACGACTAAAAATATTCGTACCGACAAACGGACTTTTATTGAAAATTATCAATCAAAATCCAAATCTATTGAAATTTTCTATTATGATATTCTTAAAAATGCTATTATTAACGATTTAAACCAATTTTCTTATATCAGAAAATTTTACATTAAGTAGAAAAACGAAAATTCGTATCGGAAAATTTGTTCGGTCCGTGTGCAATGTGTATAGCGCCTTACTCTCGTTTAAGTAAGGAAATAAAGCAAAGAGTGTCTCGGAACCGAATGAATTTTGTAATTTAGTTAATTACTTATCAATGGAACAGATGTCCACATATATCTCATAGTATAATAAATACGATAGATGTTAATGTGCTTAAATTTGATTTTAAAATAAATCGGAATATAGTTTGGAAAACGTATAAATTTATTTTCAATAAAGGAAGCGCTTTTACGAGTATATGATCTGATCAATTGGATAGTACCATTGGATCTACTTATAATTAAAGATAACTGGGAATATTTTCGAAAGTATGGAGGGTTGTTTGTTGTGTAGGGTTTCTTTGTTATGTAAAATAGAATCTATTTATCTTTTGAAAAAATGGTTGCTCAATAAAACTTTGCGGGAAATAAACTCAAATATACATACTCCAATGTTAAAACGATTGTGTTAAAAACTTAAACTGTTAAATATTTTAAAAAAGTACATACCTCCTACAGGTGCAGCAAAACACGCTGCAATACCAACTGCAGATGCTGCCACTAGAACATCGGCTTTTCGAGATTCATTCTCATACGCGCCTTTAATTGATGTAAACATTTTGCTTAGTTGGTGTGCGACTATACTAGCGATATGTACAAAAGGACCCTGTAAGAAAAAAAAACTGAATAAAGACAAATGTACATAATTCTTGTAACTAAAATTACTCAAAACAGTAAGTACCGGTGTTCGGTACCTGGTTGGTAACTTTTTAAAGAGTAATGCCTTGATATATGCTAGGAAAGTACAAGTTCTCCACAGTACTGTGGTCCTAAAAATTCCTTGATCAATGGAATTTTTCTCAGAAAATCTTGATAATAAAACGCCATTTTAATTTAATTTCATAGATGCCATAATAATAAGCGAAAACTCTTGACAGTTAAAAATTTAATATGCGTTAAAGCTACCCTCGTTAAAAAAAAACGTTTGTGTTTTTGGTTCTACTTGGACAGTTTTTTGTCTAGTTTTATTATTTTCATTATCGAGAAAATTAGTTTCGTCAGAAATGGTCACAAATGGAATATCATCATTGATATCCTATAATGAATGAATTAGGACAAGAAAGCAAATGAAAATTCTGTACCGAACCTAGGGACTTATTAGACTTCATCCTAGGCTAAATAGCTCCAATTACTTACACATTTTTACAAATCATCTACAGAACTTATTGGAGTTATAATATTTTTATAAGTAGCAAAAATTACCTCTTTCCCGAGTGGCATGCCACTTCCTAACGTAGCAATTAACCCAATAACTTTGGCCACTAGTGTGTTGAAAGTAAGATACTCTTTCAGAACTACTCCACGTATAATTGTTCGAATTTCAGGAATTCCGGACCCTACAAAAAAGAAAGATTGTGCATAAAATTCAAGTTTGTTTTAAGAATCAAATTTATTTTACCTGCACTATGAGGTGCTAGCACATGCACAATTCCAGCCGCGAATAGCACCAACAGCACAGAAACAAAAACCCACATAACAAATTGCAATCCAATGTTCGTTGTAAAATCGGTTACAAAATAAACCCGAGCTGAAAAAAAATATTATCACATATCTTCCACTGTTTGATTTTCCAAGTACAAAAATTTCTATTGCAAAATTTTTAAATTTTTTTATAAAATGTATGAATTGATCCTTTGAAGACACTTATCAGTCAAAACTCACAGGCTACCAAATGTAAGAGTATGAACCTATGACTGCTGTATTATTCCATACGAAATACCCATATACAGATCGAATTGAAGAAATCGTGGAGCCTGTAGTACAGGTCTTTTCTGAAACTATTTGAAAATAATGCATGTACTGCAAATAACTCGGATCCAAAAATTAAGTCTTATGGGAAGGAGTCAAGTATATGCTCCACATTAATCTTCAGTGCCACGTGTAACTATAATCTTGCCAATCGTCTGCTAAATTGAACTGCAAGCTAGGAAACCGAATCTCAAAAAAGGGTATCAAAAATTTTCAAAATTCAAAAATCATTCAAAAATAAAAAATAAGAATAACGTCATCCCCCTAATTCTATCTTATTGGAACCAGTGGCTTAAATAATGGATCTGATAACCACCGGAAATTTTCGGGGGAGGTGCATCGTGAAGGGGCCCAGACAATGATAAGGTATCAGCCTTCTGTTCACATCTGTCTAACGTAAAATTTAACTGAATACGAGTAGAATTTGTTAAAATCGGGGTGGATATTTTTGACTGACAGCATCAAACAACGTACAATAATTTAGTTACGCTATTCATCACGGGTTGGCTGAATGGCGCAGCTAGCAGTAAAATGCAAAAAAACCTATCGAATTTGAATGCCATTCTAGGTAGTGCTAATGCCAATTTATCTCGTACATACATGCATTGTGGTACGATTTTAGTACAGTTGTAAGTTGAGTTGGTCAAAAGCGCATGCTGACTACTGTAGCGTCAGAAGTTTAGTACACTGTCCTGACTGAGGAACATATCTGACTCATCAGCACAAACTGACCTCGATGTCAGCGAGATCAAATCAGCAATTTAAAAGAATAGAATTATAAATAAGTAATCAATTCGCCAATACACCTACCATCTGTACATAATGTTATTCCAATATCGACAATATACGATAAAATAGCCATTGTTATGCCCAAGAGCATCAGAAAAACCCAATCCTGATCTAACAGTGCAATAGTATTCCGCCATAACCATTTTACTGAATTCACTAGACAGCTAGGTTTGCGATGAAAATGCTGAAAAAAAAAATAATAAAATTAATTAAAATAAATGTGTTTCCGGAAACTAGTATCAGTTTATGGAATTATTAAACTAAGTCAGTTTAAACATTCATTCAAATAGAAGGTACCTCATTTTCATTGTAGTTATTAATGTTTTCGTCATCCAGGAGTTTCGCTGTCTGTCCTTCATTTTTAGCTATTAAACTCAGTTCCTTGGCATAGCTCCCATACATCTGTAATTCATATTTACTGTAGTCAATCAATTGAATATTTTAATCTGTTACCATATTATAAAGAAAGTGACGTGGTTTCTTTAACGGCCTTTAATAAGACTTTAGGACCCTGACCCTATCTTTCAACTGACTTTTTCAGTGAAAGCTGTTTACGCATTATTCACATATTATTAGTGCCTTAAGCACCGTCTACACGGTGATAGTTTTTGCGATAGTTGGTGTCATGGTAACTACTATCATCATGTAAACTTGTGGATAGTTACTTTCGCGCTATCATGATAGCACTATCGCAGTATCATGCTTGACGTGATGCATTAGGTTCAATACTAATAATACATAATGAATATAATCTTTACCAGATGAGACTTACGTGATGATAGTCTGATTCCAATAAGAAGCTCTACCGTAGACAAAATCTAGATCTATCTTACAGGTAATAGAAGGAGATTCGGAGTACGATGTTAACCACACACCCTCTTCACTACAATTACTTTAATTAATAGAATTACATACGTTCCTTTCATCTGATCACCTAATCTTCTTTAAGGTAATAATAATAATCAATGGCGCAACAGCCCAAATCGGGCCTAGGCCTTGAGTTACTTCATTACGAAAATTAGCACAAAAGTGTGAAAAAATGTCACAGAAAGTTAAATATCTCTAAGGACCAAAATAATGCATGGCTTAATTCTGAATTAAATTTTGTGGTAAAGGGCATATCTCAAAAAGATACTCCTGGACGTTGTTGGACGTCTACGTGTGCCATTCAGCGCAAAATCAGAATTTAGGAGAGAAGGAAGGCGCAGACCTTTCAACTGAGAAAGCTGACACTAAACTTTTCGTTCGCGCAGCAGCAACATCGGCTCGTAAACAAGGTGCTACCGATTTGGCTGCAGTCCTGAAAGAAAGTATGGAAAGCCCAACAAGGCCGTCAAAAATGCGGAAAATGTGTAGTCGAAATACCCAAAAGCCAATGCCACTTTCTGCGGATGAGGCTTTATCTTTCCTTCTTGAATATAATTTTCAAAAGAGCAGTATAATGCAATACGCAACGAAAACAAATTAAGAAACTGCGACATATATCTACACTATAGTAAAATAACAGCCACCAAATTGAAATGCCGACCTCATGGTATAAAAGCAAATGAGACCCTTGCTAAAGTTCCTTTGCAATCTATTTTTCGGCATACGGCTGAAAGAATTGGCTTTTTCTGCAGATAAATAAGGGTTAATTTTAATTTTTGGTCATTAATGGGTTAAATTCAATTTTTTTTAACAGATTTATTCTTACTTATGAAATTCTTACAGGTTTTGGTTTGAATACCATGATTTTGTAGTTGTTATTAATTTTGCACAGCAAAACTGGTAATTTGACCTATAGTGCATTGGTTCTTATCTCATACTTCGAACACATATTTGTTAAAAAAAATTTTAGCAACATTTGTATGGTAGGAACTCAATTTAGTGCTCTGCAATTCAATAAGTAACAACAATTAAAATATTGCATAATTCCAAATTAAAATTCTTTCAAATGTTACCTCTAAAATCAGAGACAAATCTCCACAATTTTAATAATTAAGTAACTGCTAGCAGATTTTTAATAATCAAAAAAAAATTTTTAAATTTAATCGTAATTATAGTAATAGTAGTAGAACAGTCTTTCCGTTTGAAACGAAATTTCATGAATATTATATTCGAGACTTGAATAATGTTTCGCTGCTTCTCGACGGATGGTGCTATTTGCCTTGCTGCATTTGGCAATACTACAGCCAACTTAATCATGAAGCTCCACCTTTAGGCTTCAATTGACAGTATGTTTTAAGTACTTTTACATGAAAGTGTGTATTTATTCTTTCGTACTTTCGTAGTTTTATGCAGTTTCATGTTAGGGTTAGAAATTATGATGATTTCTCATCCGCGGCAACAGGTGGCATAGGTATCAAAAAATGGCTTACTAACTTTTATTTTGTATGCATATTTTTATGAATATAAACATCTATTAAATGCTAACAAAAAGGTAAACAGATCGTGCCTGATACGAATATTTTGCCGTCCTGAAATTATTTGTAAATTTTTTAACAAATGCTTATCGGCAATACATGACAATATTCATCGTTATTAAGACTTCAACTGTCAATAGTATTATAATCATATACGATTAGCAATGTATATGTTATCGTCATGAATGTCTGATACCTGACCAGGCGGAAATTCAAATTCAATTTAAAAAAAACTGTTAATACCTTATTAGCATCAATTTTCCATTGAAAAGAATAATCTCTTCGAAATTAAAGTTAATTGTACTAATTTAAAATGAAGTGTCATATATTAAGTTTGAAATCTAGGGAAACAGGTAAGTTTTGTTTGTTTTTCTAGTTATTCATGTTTTTGATTGAGTTAAGAATGTACGATGGACGCAAATGGATTGACCGAGATATTTCCAAGCAAGTCCTGACGATGGCTAATGGCGGATGACCGATAGTATTTTTTTCTATCAGTCGGTACTTGTATAGTATTAAAGAATATAATTTTTTTATTCATCTATTTAAAGCTAAATGTTTTATTGTTTTACATACATATTGTTTTACATGCTGCCAACCCTGCCAGCGCCCTTATCAATCGAATTTCCAGAAAAAACTTCAACCCTCCACTATTCAGTTAAAGTAGCGTTGAAACCTCTACACACTTCTACACACTTCTACATACTTCTAAACACTTCTCGAATATTGCACACATGCAACCGAATATGCTGGAATCTCTCGACACAACACATGCAGTATATAAGCACAGCAGAACTTATACACGAGATCAGTTTTCCTACAACCGACGACGCTCAGTTCTACGGAAAGGTAAATTTCTAAAGTTATATTCAAAGATAACAGTGATCGAGTAATAAATGAAATCGGCAAGAGATGCCAGTAGTGTGATAATTGAATGCGGTTTAATAAAGTGATGTATTAAATTTTTTGAAAAGCCCAGTTCCCAAAAATATAAGCCATAAAAACTGTACTAAAATTTATACAGAAAAAGAAGAATCATAGAAGAACTTTAAAACAAATGATTACTAATTTTGAAAAATTTTTGGCGTGCTTAAAACAATAAACAATAATCAAATGGTTTTTATTCGTATACATTCGTAAAGTTTCTTAAATTGGTAAATAAAAAAATTCTTAAAACTTCCAATATTGTATGGCAGCTTTGAATAAATAAAATTGTAGAAAACAAAAAAATTAGCTTCCAGATTTCAAATATTAAATAAATAGCATCAAGTGACATGCTTCTAAAATCTAATAATGATTAACAGGCTACGTCGCATTGCTGTCTTTTGTCACCGGCAGTACGTCGCACGAAAGTATTTAAACAGTTCAAATTTCAAACCAATTTTTTTTGTCTTCAAATAAGATCGGCATATTTGACGTAGGTGTTAAAACTAACAACATTTTTTGTCAGGTAGGTATCTAAAATATATAGATACAAATATCTAACTACTCTTGAGATCATAATTCATAACGCATAAAATTTTCATAATAGGTATGTAAGTGTCTCTACATTGCAATACTTTCAAATGAAATAAAAAAATCAATCGGCAAATCAAAAGCATCATAAGTGAATTATCAACGATAAGGAGTTAAAAGGGAGTCGTTGTTTTATTACTGGCTGGTGAATCGTCTAATTGAACCTTACATGCTCATATGTGAAGCATTTCAGAGACCTCTACAAAGTAGAGACTTTGCATGTGTGCTGTTTACTCTTCATGTTTAATTAGATTTTCGATTACATTCCGTGGACATTTATAAAATTGTGAACAAGATATATTCTTTATATAAAAATCTTAGAAAATTTAATAGGCACGAGTTTATTGGCTAGGAAAATTTTAAATTAATGGAATTTTTTCATGGTAAGCTACCATAGAAGCAAATTGGAAGAAATGTTTGTTGTTTTATGGCTTCGGTGGAGTGAAACCCCAACACGGAATTCCCGACTGTTGATTAATCGCTGTCCTTGAGGACATGATAATTGGAAAGCTTTGACTGGATAGGCCAGTTTATAAGACAGTGTTGGTTGGTTATATTGGAACGAAATTTTTGCCATCACATCCTGATACTAAAGGTAGGTGGCACTGAAGATCACCCAATTTGGTGGAATTTTTGGTTGTTCGCTAGGATATATGAGGCTCAACGCTAAGGGCGCGACATCGAATCCCAGTTTTTATTAATGGAATTTTTTCATGGTAAGCTACCGTAGAAGCAAATTTGAAGAAATGTTTCATCAAACAGAAGAAAATAAATTTCTTATATTCAATTGATAAAGAATTTATTTTAAAGTTTGTGACCTAATTTTCATGCAATCATCTTCGCCTAGGTATTCCTTTTGTTTTTTTCTATACCATTCTCTTTCTAAGAAAACTAATATAAAAAAAAAATATTCAATATATACATATCAATTCTAGCCACCGTCCGTTAAAAATTAATAAGTTTTAATTAAGAAGTTTCTTAAAAAAAAAAATACTTGCCGAACGACTATCAAAGCTTTAACATTTTTGATGAATCTGAAGTTTTTCTCAATACCTCACGAAATGTGCAGATTTGAACATTTATATCAACGATTTTAAAGGAAATTAAAATCTCTATAAATATTGTTCCGCCATTATTTTTTTCCTATTTTCTTAAAGAGTATAGATATTCCAAGAAACATTCGTTAATCTAACCTATTGAATATTTCAGGATTAAGGATTCCAAAAAGCATATCACAAAATCCTAAATTTTATTTTAATAATCATCAACATATATATCTCATGAACAAGCTAAACTTAACTAAACTTTTTTTTGTATTTTTTATATTTTTATACCTACAGTCAATTAAAATTTGGATAATAAACTGCTTTATATCCCTTATAAATCGTTAAACCCTTGTATCAATTTTACTCCTCATTCTGCAATATCAATATCATTCACAACTGACAAATTTGTTATCATACTCGTACATCATTGATAATTTGCATTCTTCAATCAACTTTCACAATTTTCTTTCAACCAGCTTATGTTTATCCCAAGCTTATGTAAAAAATCAATAGAATCACATCACTTTTTCTAATTAAGAATATAAATTTAAGTTTGCAAATTAAGAATATAATTTTAAGTTAATTTAGGTAAATATACAACACATTTATACAATTTCGTCTAAATTTAAAACTACAATTTACTAATATTAAGCTGATGGTCTTTGTAACTAGTCCTTAAGAATAACTGTGTGTATTTATATGCCTTTTATGAAAATATAATAAAATGAATTTAAAAAAAAAAATCTGCCAACAGTCTGGGCGCAACTGTATTATTTTTCCGGCAGAAGTTCAGAACGCGTTCAATTCGGGGATGCGGTGTATGTTACTATGTGACTGAAAACCTAACAAAAAGTTCGGGAAGCGGTTAGAAAAGGGTGTAACATATGAATTAAATAATTGGGTCATATTCCGGGATGCGGTCTAGAGGTTGGATAAAACAAAACTTAAAAATAAATTAATTATTATAATTATAAATTGATTATTAAACAAGCCTGGGAAGTGAAAAGATATTCGATATCTGATCAGACCTGAGAAACATGGTGGAATTCATGAAAAAGTATACAACCAGTTTACACCCTCTTAGGGGTCGAATTTCAAAAAATCTTGAAAACACTTTCTAGGTATTCACATGAAGAATCCGTAGAAAAAAAATGAATTCAATATTTCGAAAGACCTAGTAGATATGACGAAAATCGTGAAAATATGTGCATTTTATACTAACCGATATTTTTTTTTGCCCCCCCCTTCTGAACGCCAATGAATATTCAAATTTTTTTTTATCAGAATTACTTTTCTAGTTAATTTACATATACGTACCGAGTTTCAACTTAACAGCATAAGCCGTTCTAAAGTTAGGAAAAACACCCCCCACCACCGTACCATACTACCCCTAAAAAAAAATTTATTTTTCCACCATGCCACTACTATAGCTCTATCTAAATACCAAGTTTCAGCTTCCTATCATTATAGATTCTTAAGATATAAGCATCGGAACTTTTACTTTCTCACCCTTCCCCACCCTCACCCTCTACACCCACACCCCCAAACTTTTTTTCCCTACTAGGGTTCTATTAGGCCTACTTCTGGTAAAAATTTGAAGCAACCATCTTACACTGTTATTGAGATATGAAACGTGTTATTTTTGAAAAATTCTTATCCCCTCCACTTACGTACTCCCCCGCCCCTTTCAAAGATTTTACTTTGAGCAATCTTTATTTATCAAGCTTTGTATCCAAACCGAATTTTGTTTTTCTGGTGCCACTGGTTTGGGAGATATTGTAATGTTAAGTATTTCAACCCCCACCCCCGTACGTCACTACCCCCACCCAAAAATTTTGTTTCAGTCTATTCTCCTAGTATAACTACAGATATTTGTTAAGTTTTAATTGCTTGCTATTAACGGTTTAGGAGATATGGATTTTAGAATGTGTCGGTCTCGACTTTTTTGCGTTTCGGACGCATTGCTTCCCCTTCCACTCCCACACCCCTTCACCCATATCAGTTTTTTTTTTGCAAATGGGTCCATTATCAAAGCTCTATAGAAATTCTAAGTTTCAGCCTCCTAACACAAGCGGTTCCTGAGATCTAGAAACCTAAATTTTTCGTCTAAAACGCTTACCCCGCCTTCCCCCTTACACCTCCTCCCCTGATAATAATGTCAATTCAAGGGGTCCACCAAGTCTATTCTTAGAAAAAAATTTAATTTAATAGCTCCACTGGTTTGAGAGCTACGAGCCTTCAAAGATTTTGGGGCGGTCGACGTACGGCGTACGGGGTACGGCGTACAGACGGAGTGAAAATTTTTATTGCTTTTTTCGAGTCTACTAGTCATGAAACTTGAACAAAAAAATTTTGAGGGCAGCAAATTTTTTTTTTTTTAAAATCGATAACAATACTGTATTATAAATAATACAGTAAAATGGATAAAACATTATTTATAGAGAAATGAATTTCCTACAAAATCATTATTATGGCATTTTTCTCAAATCTGTATATATTGTGAGATATTTCCGAAAAACTACAGATTTTTAAAAAAATACGGCACGAGTTGTAATTATGTTATTTTTTCACAAAAAAAAATAGTTCTGTCGTGTTTTATACGAAACGAAAACTTTTTAAATAAAATTAGTCTTTAGACAAAAAATATTGTCTTTGTATTATCTACCATATACAGTGCGCCATTAAATTCTTTAAGATTAAAATTATAAGAGTTATTTTGTCATGAATGAGATATATAATGCTTGCACAAAACTCTGGTAGGGTCTTTTGAAAGAAAATTATTAGTCGATTAAATTCTTAAAGTCTAAAAGGCATTTCATATTGTAAATTCTTTGACTCGAAACATACATACATACTTTTACTTATATTTAAAAAAAAATTATAAAATAGTACTTTTATTACCGCATTTGAAAAACAATATAAATCGGGAAAAGAGTTTCAAAATACTACCGGAAGCAACAATAAAAACAGAAGCGTAAAAAAAAATCTGCCAACAATCTGGGCGTAACTTTATTATTTTTCCGGCAGAAGTTAGGAACGCGTTCAATTCTGAAATGCGGTAGAGGCTACTATGTGACTGAAAACCTATCAAAAAGAACAAGATCATGGAAGTGAAAATCTGATTGGATCTGAGAGATATGGAATAGTTTATGAAAAAGTACACAATCACTTTACACCCCTTAGGGGTCAATTTTCAGAAAATCTTGAAAACGTTTTCTTGGTATTCATATGGAGAATACATAGAATAAAATTAAATTCATTATTTGGGACGAGGTAGTAGATATGTCGAAAATCGTGGGAAAATATGCATTCTATTTTCACAGATATTTTTTTTGCCCCCCTTCTGAACGCCAATAGATATTCGTTTTTTTTATCACAATTACTTTTCTAGTTGATTTACATATACACACCGAGTTTCAACATTGTAGCTTAAGCCGTTCCATATATAGGAAAAACACCCCCACTTGTACTACACTACCCTTAGGGGTCGAATTTCAAAAAACCTTGAAAACACATTCTAGGTATTCATACGAAGAATCCGTAGAATAAAAATGAATTCAATGTTTGAAAGACCTAGTAGATATGACGAAAATCGTGAAAATATATGCATTTTATATTTATTATATTTACAAATAATTTTTTTTGCCCCACTTTCTAAACGCCAATGAATATTCAAATTTTTTTTTATCACAATTACTTTTCTAGTTGATTTACATATACACACCGAGTTTCAACTTTCTAGCATGAACCGTTTAATAGTTAGGAAAAACACCCCCTACCCCCGTAGCATACTACCCCTAAAAAAAATTATATTTTTCCAACATGACGCTACTATAGCTCTATCTAAATACCAAGTTTAAGGCTTATATCATTACAGGTTCTCAAGATATAAGCATCGGCACTTTTTCCTTTTCACCCTCCCCCACCCTCCCCCTCTACACCCTCAACCCCAAAACTTTTTTCCCTACTAGGGTTTAATTAGCGCTATTTCTGGTAAAAATTCTAAGCATCTATCTTAAACTGTTCTTGAGATATGAAATGTGTTTGATTTGAAAAATTCTCATCCCCTCCACTTCTATGCTCCACCTCCCACTTAAAAAATTTTACTTTGATCAATCCCCACCCCCATACACAACTTCCCCCACCCAAAATTTTTCTTCATTCTGTTCTCCTAGTATAACTACAAATATTTTTCAAGTTTGAATAGTGTGCCATTAATGGTTTAGGAGATATGGATTTTAGAATGTGTCTATCTCGCCTTTTTTGGGTTTCGGACGCATTACATTCCCCCCCACTCCCACACTCCTTGATCAATATTGACAATTTTTCTGCAAATGGGTCTACTATCAGAGCTCTATAGAAATTCTAAGTTTCAGCTTCCTATCATTAGGGGTTACTGAGATCTGGAAACCAAAATTTTCGGTCTAAAACACTTCCCCCTCCTTCCCCCTCCTTCCCCCTCACACCCCACCCCTAAAAATTTGGTCACTTCAAGGCGCTTACCCCGTCTATTCGTTAAAAAAATTTCAATTTAATATCTCAAAGCGTTTGGCACCTACGAGCCTCCAAACGATCTTGCGTACGGCGTACGGCGGACAGACGGACTGAAAATTTTTATTGCATTTTTCGCGTCTACTAGTTATGAAACGTGAAAATAAAAATTTTGAGGGTAGCAAATTTTTTTTTTTTAAAAATCAATCACAATACTTAATTATTAAAATAATAAAGTAAAATTGAAATTAATTTTGATTTTGATTGTGCTGCACTCATAAGTGTTTCTCGAAACACTTATAAATATGGGTGTATTACCCGGTATTCGTTCGATGAGGGAAACCTACCTAATAAAACTTTTAGAACCTCAACTCATATTACAAAAATGATTCGAGATATTGCAATTTATGCGGTAAGTAGTTTCGGTGGACTCCTATCTGTAGAAAATTTTGATGGAGTAAAAAACTGATTTTTAAATTCCTAATCAATTTTTAGTAGATAAAAAAATAAAGTTTGTTTTTGGAGAACTTTTCTAATTGCACATTGACCCAAGACTTATACGCACTGTTAAGAAGTTATTGTTATAAGTTATTTGATCCCATTGATGTCAACAAAATACATTTTTCATAAAAACTTGATTTACAGAAATAGTTTAATATTAAAAATATCAAAAAGTACTACCCTGAATAGTTTCGTTTTTAGACCTACATACTTATACCCAGATTTAACGTTTAGAGCCTTCACAGATAACATAGAGAAATATAATAAGTTCACTTACCCCTATTTTTTAAGTTAGCAGAGGTGAAAATTAGTGGTTGAAAAAATATCATTTAATTTCTTTTATATGTAGAATAATGTATGTACTAACTATACCCACAGATATTTCTACTACGTACTTTCACAAACAAACTGAACAAAACATGGATAACACTTAAAAATTTCCATCGAACAAGACACATTTTCATTAGCAAAAAATTATTTTTCGATGAAACCCACAAATTCTTACTGACTTCTTAGTTGTATGACGAACTTAATAAATTAATACAATTAAAAGAAATATATTGCCGAAAAAGAAAAACTTACTTTAAGGCGTACTTATATCACTCCTTTATAATAAAAAAAAAATATATTCCGTTGAATTGATAACGACAAAACGATATTTTCTTCTTTTCGAGTACTTACAATAATATCCTGTTCGGATATAATAAAATTTAAAATTTACCGCGAAAACCGTATCTTTCACTATTTTTTATTTTTGTCATCATCGCTGAACAATATTTTCGAAAATGCTATCGATTTGGAACAGTGAAATGATTCGAACCTTTTCGATTGATTGATCGAAGCACAATTTTATTTATTTTTCAATTAGCATATTTCTTGCTGTCCAAACATCTTAATTATATTATCATTCTCTTATATGATGCTTCATAGATGATATTCGTAGCATAGCAAGGAGTCGACCTCTCAATCTTTTGTATCAGTTTTTCACTCAGATAAAAGAAAAAAAATTTCATGTGATTAGGTTTAATCTGTTGGTTAGTTTAATTTAATATGCTAATTATCTTGTCAAAGAGTTAAGTGTTAATTTAATAATAAATTAATTTTATATGTCGTCTTGCGTGGATTTTTATCAAGGCAAAGTATATTTATTGCAACTTATAAATTTACTAAAAATACATTTTTAAAACGTAAATGTGAATTGAGCTTTGCACTTATTATACTCTACATATGAAATTTGTACAGAATTAAGTCGAAAATCCAAATATATAGGTACGTTAATTTTTTTTATTGAAGGACTGACTAAAATCCCAGATCCGGTTGGCCTTCTATCCGGCCATCCAAGCACACGATAGTTCGAGGATATTGAGTTGAACATTTGAACCCTGATAGAACATTGGAACATTATTGGATTCCATCCGTCCTTCAAGCATGTAGTTCTGAAAAGATATTGTAATATTTGAACCCACACATTTTTTCTATCATGACATCAAATCCATCAGCGAAAAAGAACAACTTTGCAATATCCAATATGAAAAACGATGCACACATCTTCATACCTCCAGGCAATTCTCGACTCCACACATGCAGAATATAAGCGCCGCAGGGCTTGTACTTTAAACCAACTTAGAATAGAACCACAACAAATTTTTGTTTTCGGTTCCTACATTTTAACAATGGGTGAACCCCTCCTCTAACCATTCTGAACAACTTTTCGAATTACAAAACACTGTAAGCAATAAAATTACTGATCCAAAAATATTTAACAAAACATGTATTAGTTTTTCATTTACATCTACACCTAGTCAAAGCTGCTAATTCAGTAATTATCGGAATGGGTGAATCAACATTTTAATAAAAATTAATTAACAAAAGATGGAACTTTGTCACGTTGTCACGTGAAGAGATTCGCAACCGTGTGTGATTTTTGGTTCATTGTCTTAATTGTGATTGATATTATGACAAAATTAGCTCATTTCTGTGTTGACGTAGAAGGCAACTTTAATTTAAAAATTAAAAGAAAAAAGTCTGCCAGCAGTCTGTTTACGGCTTTATTATTTTTTTGGTAGAATTCGGGTAAGCGGGTAAATCCAGAAGTGCGTACGTCACAGCCAACCGTAAAAAATGAATTTTGTTTTTCTGTTACAGTCCGAGACGTAGTAAAAGTCGAAATGTAGTAACACTGGCTGTGTCAATGCAAGTACTCCAAACAATTCACTTCCCAAGTAATCCCATGGTTACGTAATTTTTAAGGATGTCTCAATCAATTATTTTTTCGGAATGGTGACTCTATATCGATATCAACTATTTATTAGTTTTCTAGCCTTAGCGGTCCTCGAAAAATAAAAACAGAATTTTTTACTTTCCACTCTGCTGCCCACCTTCAGCACATACATACAACTCCGTCACCAAAATTTTTAGACTTAACTCCTGTAAAATTTGTAAGCCCTTATTTAAAACGACTCTCATATAAGATAGCACCGAGATTCCCTTTCATCTTCTTCATTTATTTCAATAGAATGTACTTGTTAATTATATGATAATAAATAATAATCAATGGCGCAACAGCCCAAATCGGGCCTAGGCCTTGAAGTAATGCTAGAGTTACTTCATTACGAGACCAACGGAACACTAGGAGGTGAAGTGGTCAGCCACAAGCTCGTCCGTGATTATTTCCTCCGGCTCCCAAAATCAAACTCGAAAATTACTTGTCACCAAGCAGATTCGAACCTGGTACCAGGTGCATCGAATGCAAGTGCTCTAGCCATTCATAGGTAAGCCAGACTCATAGGTAAAACCAAATTATTCTGAAAGCACAGATTTAACTTTCGCAGAAGACGAATGATTTTATAGGTACTCGGCAGGTCAATTAATCAATGTAAAAATAATTAAGTAAATATTGAAAGTATTACATATGGTAGGTAAGTATTTTGATTTTCTGACTGACTAAATATCAATCGAGTGTTCATATTTTTCCAGCTACACAGAATCTTTAGTGCTCTCTCGTAGGCATGTTCGCGTAATTGTGATTGTGTGATTACAAAAATTGATTGTACTATTAACGCAAGGTATCAGTTCATGACGATGAAAAAATGATTTTTTTTTTTATTAATTTTCATCCTTAAGCTATTGAGAATACGTGGACAAAAGGATATTTCGATATCGACACATAAAAAGTCGGAGATTGTTCGACTATCGACATGCGACAAAATTTGTAATTTGATTGGCTAACTGATTTGTCACACACAAGGTCACAGAAAATTGTCACATATGAAAACCCACCTTGATACCTGACCTTTTTAAGAAAATTACCTATATCATATGAAATATCTTGGTATAACATTCCATGAATTTCTTAGATCGCTCGTATAATAAAACAGTTAGACCAAGAAGAAGAATATTTTAAATCATATTTTAGTATCTTAGAAAAAACAACCAAAAATATTTGCTATGAATCCAAAAAACTTACTTATTACATATTTTCTATGTGGAAACATTTTTGATAACATATCCGAATTTCAAATTATTAAAGAATACAAAAATCGATATAAGTATATCTTAGAAATTCTAAAAAAGAGCATCGTTCGATCTAATATTACTATTAAGAAAAATTTGAGTCAATATCATTACAATTATGCTGGAAAAAAATTTTAAATTTACCCGAATCACAGACAATATAATACCCAGATAATCAATGGCCATAGAGAAACGCATGACTTTTGAAAAGCGTTGTTCCTCTATCTTCAACTTGAAGAAGTATGGCTTTTCTATGAGCTTTAATCCAATGCACGAACCCCGCAAGGAGTTAATATGTCTGTTCCTTTTGCATGCACTTTCTACACTTTTTTGCACTAAATATTCTTAACAGCATTTGACGTCACAGCAATTACACACAGTAGGCATATCCCCCCCTCCATATTCACCTTTTACATTTTTCTGCACTCGCTCGAGAGCTAGTACAAAAAAGTGTAAGAAAGTGTAAAAAGTGCATGCAAGAAGAACATACCTAATAACAGCCTTGAGTATTTTTGAACAATATATAAAGTAATCTTTTCGTTTATGTGTACAAACGTAAATTAATAGTAATAATAATAATAACAAGATTTTTTAAAAATATCAATTCCCATTTTTATTGAAAGGTTGGGTGCTTTTTTTTCAACTGGATCAGATTAAATTGAAAAATAAAAACGATTTGGATCATCCCAAAAGCTAATTAAGCAGGGTTAACAATGCTGTTTGTAAATGCCTCGGATAAACTGTCAGCTGTCCTGGCGGCAAAGTTTCGCATACTATACGACGAAACGGCACTGACGGCAACAGAGATTTTTTCAATAATTTTCTACATTCTGTCTCTATCTTACACATGAACTTGCATTTCTGTACCAAATGTATTGAGTTACAACGACTTTTCGATGAGCATATTCTGCCTGTTGGGTGCAAATACCTGCTACAAATTGAATTTAGTGCTAAATCGCATGGCGCCATCTGTGAAATTGCTAAAATAGTTGACATTTAAATAAGCTTTAAAAGCACAAAATTGATCCATCAATGATCCCGTTTTGATTTTGGATCATTTCTGTGTTGTTGTTTTGAATGTAAAGGAATATTTTATTATTTTAAGAAAAATATATAATTTACATTGACATTCAAATAATTTTTTTCAATCATTTCGATGGTCTTGAAAGCGATTAACTTAAGGTTAATCTCCACTAACTGTAAAATAATAAATAACTTCCATTTTCATTATTGTGGGAGAATAAGAAGACATCCTTATTCGAATGTTTAGAAATTACGTAAAAATTAAACAATGTGGTCGATGTAAGGTTCACATTTTCACTAAATAATTTTAAAATATTCGTTGGAAAATTCGGTGCACAATTCGATACTGTTGAGTTTTAGAACGGTTTATTTAAAATTTTAAACTAATGTAAAAGTTGTAACAATGTATTAACTTACAACACTTTTCTCATACCGCAGTTCAGGATTTTCATCACAGTTCTCACAAATATCTGAGCGTTTCATTACCTTTACGATTTTCACACTTGAGGGTACAGTCAGTCTCTCAATTTCGGCCTCTACGATTTTCGTCATTTTTTGTAATTTGAAATAATAACTATTTAATCGCTATAACAATTTTAGAATATCAGAAAATGATCACATAGAATATTTGGTTATAATTGATCAACAACAAATTCACTTTTTCTAACAAAACTATTTCTGAACTTGAAGTTGAGAAAATAACTAGTCCACAGATTATATGTGAGATATGGTAACTGGTGCTTTGCATCCTTTCAACTTAATGCTTCGAATTTAACTGTTGCAGGTAGCACTTATCACCGGATCAAAATATAATAAAGGTGTTAATTAAAAATTCACGAAACCTATTTGAGTATTTTGTTTCACAAAATAATTAATTCGACCGAAAAATAATTAAAAATTTAAATAAAATTAATCAAAAAGATTTTGTTATTGATTAAAAGCTCACTGACGAATACAAAATGAAAAAAAAAATATTGTTTCAGTAATGTAAACTAATAAAATATCAACAGATAATGTATGGACACCTATGTCAGAGTGCTAAAACAGAACAACGACTTCGACGGTAATTCGACTGCGGACTTTGTCGCACAGTCACCAGACACAAGATTGTATGCTGGTGCACACAATGGCGAAATCGTGCTCTCACTTTAATTTCTAAAGAGTCCCCGACCGACGTGTAACCCCGATGTATAACTAAACGTTAAAACCCAGTTCTTCAGATATTCAGTAAAGAAAGTTGCAGTTGCCATTATATTTCGATAGAGCGACATGGTAGGACGTCGCAGTCGCTGTCGACAGTTGAGATGTGTGTTCTGTTGTATACATAATTAAGTTTTTCGATTGCTAGACCAATGATTAATCAAAATAAAATACTTTATTATTAAAATAATATAGTGAAACTAAAGTTGCTATAATGAACCAATGCCGTCCCAAAGCCAGAACCTAATAACGGTCAAATTTTTGAAAGCAAGAATAGATAGCCTTATGCTAAAAACCAGTGATCGCCCAATGCCAGAAACAAAACAAGACGTAATACAAGGAACTAAGTGTGTCTCAAAAGACTTTGGTCTACCGATCAACCTGATATATGGTACATACATACTTTCATTTAATGGCTGAGTGAAGACACGTGAACCTGGATATAGTCGGGTTAAGTCCCATGTCTTTCCGTGAAAGAGTTATGGAACCGTTTTGTGGTCTCGATGCAAGATTCTACGTATTACGTTCAAAGGCAGTCACAACACCACTTGAAAATCATACTTACTCAAAAAATTCATCAGCTACGATATATTCCCTTCATTGGAAGCATCCACGTACTTGACTGTGGCTCCACAACTATCCTAAGGTGTGCCAATATTGTTCCTACATTAGCAATTTGAAAACTGGGATAGAAACAGAGCATCAAGAATTGACCAATATAAGAACTCAAGACTTATCAAATATTACCAACAGTGGTGAAAGCCGTCCTGCTACCAGAAAACATTCAGTAAGAGCGAGAAACGGTGGTGCTGAAAAACATAAGACTATCTCATCAATAAATCTCGCTAGTTCTTCGAAAAGTTATTAGGTGCGTTTTTTTTCAACTGGATCAGATCAAATTGAAAAAAAAACGATGTGGATCATCCCAAAAGCTTCTTTAGCAGGGTTAACAATGCTGTTTGTAAATGCCTGGGATAAGTTGTCAGCTGCCCTGGCGGCAAAGTTTCGCATGCTATACGACGAAACGGCACTGTACACTGTTCATGCAAACAAAGAATTTTTCAATAGTTTGGTACATTCTTGGTCTATCTTACTCATGGACTTTCATTTCTGTTCAAAATGTATTGAGTTACAGCGACTTTTCGATGAGCATATTCTACCTGTTGGGTGAAAATACCTGCTACAAATTGAATTTAGTGCTAAATCGCATGGCGCCATCTGTGAAATTGCTAAAATAAATGACATTTAAATAATCTTTAAAAGCACAAAATTGATCCATCAATGATCCCATTTTGATTTTGTATCATCTCTTTGTTGTTGTTTTCAATGTAAAACGAATCATCTTGATCTTGATCCAATTGAAAAAAGAACCTATTGATAAACTTACTTCAAAAGTATACTTTCTTGAACCCATCTAGTGAGACTCATCTTAGAGGTATACTGGTCAGACGTTCCATTCGGCCGCTACATATCTTCAGATAACGGCTTCAGACGATCAGATAGTCTAAGCGAGTGAATAATAAATAGAGGATGAATCCCATGATCGTATGTTATGGTAAGTATTTCTCCGCACTCACCACCGCGTGTTATCACTTACGTACCTAGGGAGTAAAGAACTAGCAACAAAAATGCATGCGTAAAAATCAACAATTATTCAATTCAAGCTCAAATTGAGCTACGAAAGTAAGCTTTCAAGTTAAACAGTTTTTTTTTTCGCTTTTCGAGAATGTTTTGTTTTTAAACCGCTATTTACAAAATTAATTAGTTCCTACAGTTTCAACAAATTTTACATGTTTGCTTACACTCTACACTGTTTCGTTAATTTTTCGTTTGCGGTATTTATTTGGATTTTTTTTTTTTTTAAATAATATGCTTCATAATTGTTAGTGGAAAATGATCATTCATCAGATCATTATTGTCGCCAGACACTTCTGATCTCTAACGCATGAACGCTGTCCTCACTAAAATTGTTAATTTTTCAGATTTTCATTCTTATGAACTTCAGCTATACTACCTATATATAGGTACATACTCGTATATACACGTCATAGTTTTAGCAAAGCGTAGTATTTTACGTTAACATGAATTGTGAAAGATTCTTCTAGGATCAAGCTCCAACGATGATCTTCCTCTAATTTTCTATCACTGAAAATCATCCAAGTGCGCTGATCCTTACCACTAAAATTTAATAGGCAAAAAAAATTTAATATTGACCAATTTGAACTTTTAATTGACCAGTAAGGTTCGATATTATCTACAAGTAGTTATTAGTAGTAGATATTACTACAATAAAAGAAAAAGAAATTTGTAAGTATAATGGGGAAAAAATTATAAGTACCTAATGGAGCTCTCTTTCGAGCTCTAATGGAGCAATTCTTGAGATATGGAACTCGGAAGCCCTACAATTTTTTCCCGTATGAATTTTAAGCTTCTATATTAAACAGTTCTTGAGATTTGAGACGTGATTCTTTAGAAAAATTTCCCCACTTCCTTGCTTCACTGTCAACATTAACCGTTTACGAGAAAGACTCTAGAATATCTCGATCTCAGCAATCGAGCAATTCGAAGGTATTATTTTTTCTCACTCTTCACCAATGTCGACAATTTCTTGGGAGCTATTCAAATTTTATATTGTATTAATTTCAAGTTTCAGCTTTCTAGTATAAACGGTTGAGAATGTCTAATATCTCCGCTTACAACCGACCACAAAAGAAGAACTCACTTAAAAAGAATCCACCTATTCAAGTCCACTCAACTAGCATAGGGTGGGGATATATGTAAACATCCTTGCAAGATCCTTCCCTAGTACTGAGGAGGTATTTGCCAATCTTGACTCTGCCATATACCAATTATGGAGTATAATTTGGAGAGTATAGACAATTTCATATATCTTGAGACTAATCTAGAAAAAAACGGCAACGAAACGGACGAAATCAATCGACGAGGATCCGCTATCTTAAAACTTAGCTGCTGGAGGACAAGGTCTTTAAATCCACATGATTTGAGGTGAAGAATTTAGGAGGCCAGGACTTGATTTGGGCTATAGCGACATTGGTGATGATAAGCTCAATAGGCTTGGAAGCTCTCTGATTTCGCGCAAGACGAACGATATACAGACAGATTAAGATGTTTTTCCGTTTTTTGGTTTCTGCTTTTAATTCGTTTTTATTTTAATCATTATACTTTGTTATATTAAAATAGTAAAGTAAAATGGATCATTCCACCAAGAATCGGCAAAGGTGTGACCTCTCATACTCTTTGGTGTAAGCACCTGGCATGAAACGCTTCATACAAAAATATAAAATTTTGATTCAAAAAGCTTTAAAATGCTTCATAGAAACACGGCGTCCTGTCGTCTCCAGTAGCAGCGTTATTATTGTTCGTAGAGAGATTCAACGCTTTTTTTTGATCTCCGGTCCATAATTGATGGTGATCAGTCGATAATATCCGTTCATATTTCACTATCACTATACATCATATATACATACATACACTTTAGTATATTGGAGACCAACAATAATCAAGCAGTATTAAAATGGCTTCACAGACTTTCGTTCTACGATACTACATTCTAGCTTTTTCGTGATAACTAAAAAAAAAAAAGGGTTTAACTGTAAGCTAATCATTTCGAAGGGGTGCTCCCCAAACCCCCCCGTAACTACGCTACTGCTCGCCGAACTAGGAAATGTTCCGTGATTAACCCTCTTTAGGGAGATTTGAAGTCCTCGTTTTCTCCTCCATTTGACCTACTTTTTGCAAGAGCATGTCCTCTGATATCAGACCTCCATTGAATCTCGCAAGCAATCATTTCAAAACTGTTGTTAGGGTGCATAAGACGAGGTCTCCCGCACTTCTTTATGCTAGAACACTTCGCCTCGCTCTTCTTTTCTCCTCCTTTTTTTTGTTGCAATCTGATCTTGAATAGAATTGCAGTGGAATTATTAAAAAAAAAAAAACATACTGCAGTTACTATCGTTGCAAGCCAATTGTAAGATACTCTAGATGAAATACTGAGCTCTGATTTATATTTACGAGGGCTGTTTGTTAATGACCTGCAAAAATCAAGAAACCACAATTTATTCGGAAAACATATATTTTATTTTTCAACATAGTCTCCTTTTAGCTCGATAAACGGGCGGTTGAACCCCAAAAAAAAACCCTTCCCTGCGTTCGCGCCTGGTTCTGCCAGTCAATTTGTATTTTTAATTCTCTGAACGGATACATACCGTTCACTTTTTATGGTTACACCATTATCACCATTAGAACTTACAGACAGTAGTTAAATTATTTTAGGTAACTTCGCTGTTCGTATTGCAACCAATATCACCAAAAATTACTAACTCCTTTTAGCACACTGTTCTAGCCGACCGCATGTCCCAATGTCCTCTTCTTGTATTTAACACGTTGAGCGCCGCGTGCCCCACCGATGTTTTTTTTTCGATTTCAGGCTGGTGACAACGTGTTCCGTACGTGCAGCTAGGGACCGTCATTCGTTCTGCGGTCCCCACGGTAAACAAAAAAAATGACCACCGGTGGCCCGTGACGCTCAACGTGTTAAAAGTGACAGGACTGTGCGCTACTGCATCGATATCATTAAAACAACAAAATTGGCCATTAAAATTTAAGTACGTTTTTTATGACTGTGCTCTTAGCAGGTCCGAGTGCTAGGAACAATTGCGAATTTAATCGATGTGCTATAGTGAGAAGACGAAAGCGCTCGGTACACAGCTTTCAAGGCTTTCTCGCATTCCTTGATGAGGAGGCTCCATTATTCTTTGACCATATTTATTTTCCTTTTCTATTTTTGAATCTTTTTTATTTTATTCCCTTTCCACTTTCTCTCCGCTTTTATTTTGTTTACAAGGTTTACATTTTTTCCCCTTATTGTTTTGCATACACAGTTTGCTAGTCGACCGAACGGAATCCTCTCCTTGTCTCTTTTCCTGTACAAATCTTAAAAAATCGATTACATCAAAAGACAGGAATTTCATTTCTGAAAATTTTATTTGTATCCACTCTCGTCATATAATTACAATTATAAAATCATATATGATAATGTTGGAATTACATCTATACTAAAAGTGCATCTAAAATTGTTAATTTCTATTTTCCATTTCAAAATAACAGAAAAAGCAAAAAGAAACCGATGAAAAAATATGTTTAATGGAAAAGGTGAAATCTCTTAGAACTGAAGTGTTATTTTCGTTTTCAACTTTCTGGGATACTTTTTTTGAATTTAGAGACGTCTAAATCCGCCATCCTTCGATTTTCCGTCGTAGAACAATTCAATGTAACGACTTCCCATCTGTTCGCGATGTTTTTTCATCGCAAGTACAGCTTCATCGTGAGAATCGAAATATGCATCGGCGCTACCACTATGCAATCCTTTCTTGTTGTAAATAATATTAATATTGACCGGACTCAATGGTTCGAAGAACTGAAAAAAATTTAAATTCGAATTAAAAATGTAAAAAAAAAGAACACTTAAAACAATTTACCCGATTGACATCAGCTTCGAAACAATAATATGGTAGTCCGCGCATATGAATGAGAAACAGACTATCATTTCGTCCGCCACCAACAGGCCCGAATGATCCCATATTCGAGTTCGAGTTATTGTTCATGCCACCACCATTTCCGCTGTTGTTGCCGAAAAAGCCACCACCGCCGCCGCCATTTCCAAAGCTGCCACCTCCTCCGTTATTATTGCTCATATTGTTGCTGTTCATTCCGCCGAAGTTTCCACCGCCAAAATCATCGTCTCCATTGAAATTATTGTTGCGATTGTTCCCAAAATTATTAAAATCGCCGAAATTACCTCCACCGTTGTTGCCTCCGAAACCACCACCTCCTCCATTGTTATTAAATCGTCCGCCGCCGCCTCCTCCATTATTGAATCCTCCACCGTTATTGAAGCCACCGCCACCGAACCCGCCACCATTATTTCCACTATTATTTCCGAAACTACCGCTTGCCCATATTTCTGCAAATCATATTTATTTTTCTCAGTTCTTTATAATCGATTTCGTTATTCTATTTACAAACCTCGTGGCCTGTTGTTTCGCATGTTTCCTAGACCACCACCAAAATCGCTTTCGCTATCGGCACGGCCGCCTCGATCTTTTTTATCGTATGGTCCTGGTCGACCGCCGCTAGATGCTCTTCTCATTTCACCCGGAGAGCTTCGGAATATCTCAATGTACCTGTGACATTAAAATTCTATTACTTTACGAAGTGGAGTCATGTTTAATATATTACGCATGTGAAGTTTTATAAGTTTTAACTAATCTTTGACTATGAACTAAGTTTTTTTTTTTACTATAATTTTATGAAAATGTTACATTAATTTGATAATTAATAAATTTTTTGAGTTATTTTTTACTTCCCACAAATGAATGGAGCGTCTAAATTTATCCAGCATTTTAAGTCGTCCCGACAGTATGTTTCGAATGAAGTCAACTCATGTCGCAATAAAATTAATTAAATTGTATTTATAATAAAAATTAAAAACGACAAAAAGAAATTGTCGTAAAATTAAGCCAACTTGAATTGAGTGCTAAAAAAACCTAGGACATAACTGCGAATAATTGCTTTGAAAAGTCCGGTGGAACCAGACCTAAACAAAGTTACGAAGAGTAAGATTGGAGAACTTATGTTCTTAAAGAATTATACGGGATGAATTCAATGGTCAAAAGTCTGTTTCGAATATTCGAGGGGATTGACAAACAATTCACTTATAACATTCAGGTAACGCTGGCATATTTACTAACGCGTTTTTGCCTGCTATTATATAAATTAATTTTCCTGATAAATTTAGCATGAAAATTATGTCAATGACGTTTGAGAGTGAAGTGAAATTGATCCAGAGAAGTAGCATAGAAAATGGAACGGCGCACAAATCTTTTAGCATATTAGATATAGTTTCTACTGTTTGTTTACATAAAAAAAAACCAAGTCAAATTTCTTTTAGTCACAGCAAGGGTAGAAACGGGAGAAATAAAACCGGAAATTTTCAATGTATGCATGTCTTTAGATAATTGCATAGAAACAGCAGGGACTAAGACCAGTTTTGCTCTTATGAAATTTGGTTGTTTACGAAGAAGAATAGCTTCAGTTATTTTTGGTGCAGATATACGATAATTATTGTGTTTACAATTTAAGAAGGCTTTTTTTATAGTCTTATTGTTGGTGTTTATGCATTTATTGCCTGTGGATATATTTGTGAACCGTAGCGGCAAATACAACAGTTAGGCTATCGAGCTGTGCCCTTTTTAAGCGGACCTCTAAAGGGCAAAGTTTAATTCTCAGCGAATTTCTGGGAAGCCCTGCTGATAATAATACGGACTTTTATAATTCCAGGGATGAATTTTGTGACTCCATACGAAATTGTGTATCCTAGTAGAGTGGACTGGGAAAACAGGATACCACGTGAAGGGGAAATCTCCGTATATACGGATGGATCTTAAATGCAGGCGACTTTTCTGAGCAGCTTAGTGTGGGGAGTCGTTTAAGTTGTCAAATGTATGCAGCGTCTTCCAAGCGGAGGTTCTAGCTGTGTTGCAGGCAGTAAACATCCTGTTAATGGGGAGATATGCGATTAGAATATTTCACTATTCATTGACAATCATAAAGGCGCTGGAATCGGTCGCCATTAAATCCCAGTAAGTAAAGCGCTGTAAGTGCTAAAGGTACTTTGTAGTCAGAACAACGTACAGATTTGTTGGGTGCCAGGGCATAATAATATACTAGGGAAGAAAAGAAAAAAATATTATGTACAACAAAAGAGTTAAAAATTTACTCGGATTATGTGTTTCTCATAACCTTGGCTTCGCCGGTCACCCCCGTGGCGCTACGAACAAACTCAGTGCCGATCACCGGTGACCCCCATGGCATTCAACGTGTTAAACAAAAAGCATGCCTTATTGAAAAGCGGCAACGAGAAAAAATGCGTTTTGGAAAAGCATGGTTTTGAAGCTTTCCTCCTATGGATGAAGATCCTGTGGTTAACAAGACGTTCGGATACCAGTTGACTGCTTGAAAGTTACTTGAATAAAAGCAAGTAAAAATTTTGAACTATGTAGTATAATTCAATTATTTTTCTGGAAGGGAAAACAACATCAAAACCATGACACGAACTAGGAAAAACACGCCAATCAGACAAAACATTACAGTAGGAGACTTCAACCGAGAAAACGTAGACAACATTCGGGAAAATATATCGAAGGATGGAAGCGAACGGTTTTGAATTAAAAGACGAATGCCTGTGAGGGAAGACTCGATCTGGAGAATGCGATACAATAGGTGCGTTTTTAAACTGGATCAAGATTAAATTGAAAAAAAAAACGCTGTGGGATGATCCAAAAAAAATCAATTTAAACAGTTGGCATTCCTGCTAGAAATGTCATGTATAAGGTATGTGTCAACTATTGTCTGTTAAATATTTATTGATATATTCTTGGCAGATACAATAGTGAACATAATGGATATAAACGAAATAGAAGCAGTAAGTACTTAAAATTACTATGTATTGAACCGATACTGTGCATAGATATTCTTTAATAAATACGGAAAATATTTATTGACGTTTGACAAATGTCAATTATCAGCTGTCATTGGCGACAACTGTGCAAATGCGAAAATTTTGTTGAATTCAGAAGCAGCTTTAGTGATCCAACTTTAATCCCATTATGATTTTGGATCATCTCAATTGTTGTTGTTTTCAATGTAAAACGAATGATCTTGATCGTGATCCAGTTGGAAAGAAACACACCTAATAAAGAATTGTATGCCATCTTGGATAATCCAGAAGTACCGGTACTCATCAAATTCCAGAAACTACAATAAGCTGGTCATATGGAGCGGATGGATAACGGAAGAATCCCCAAACGCACAATAAAGGGAATAGTTTATGGACAAAGACCAGTTGGAAAACCACAGAAGCGCTGGGAGGACTCTTTTGACGCAGACAACAAATCAATTCAAAGATGCAGAAACTGATGGACGTGGTCGCTAAACCGAGCATGCTGGAGGCTGCACATTCAGGAAAACAAGGTCCGATTTGGACTGTAGCGCCATCCTAAGTAAGTAAGTAAGTTGAGGGTCTTCCAATCTTCTTATGAGATACACCGCAAATATTGACAAAGTCGACGTCATCATTTTGGCCGAAAGTGTGCGAGCTAGCAGAATACATTTCATTTGTTCTGGGACAGTTAAAAAATGACATACGATGTTACGCCGAATTTTCGCAACTGAATTCAATTGAATTTTTGTCAATAAAATGCACGAGTAGAAAGCCGATATGAAAAAGGCGAAATTCGTTCACCCATCAGTTAAAAAGGTGATTGTATCAATCTTTTGGAATGCGATAAGAAATTTGCAGGTCAAGATCGAGAAGGGTAAAATCACTACTTGTGTATACTATGCATTCTCGTCGGACTTAAGTCGACGATTTTAGAAAAGTACGCTTTTTGTACTGGTACTGCATCCTACCTAATCAACCGATGACTCCATCGAACTTCGATCTACTGAACAATTTACTGCTTATATTATTATTACTACAGATAGGCCTCCTACAACGCAGTGGATACGTTTGTAGAAAATGCCGCGTTGTAGGTAATCGCGTTGTAGGAAATATGAAAATATAAGATACGGAGTTCGGTTCTAAAAGATGAACTTCCTTTTTTTTTTTATTAATTTTTTTTAATAAAAATAAGCGTTGTTGAATATTTCTTTTAAAAATGTTGATTCTCTCCGTTAAGGGATCATTCTTAGCTACTTCGCTATATCTAAGCCGCTTTCAATACCTTTTAGGGTAAAAATTTTTTGTGCCAAATAATCCTTCATGGTTTTTTTTCGCAAGCTTTGTTGGATATTCATTCGCTGCTGCAGCATTCTTGTAACAACCATTGCTGTCAAGGAATTGATGACTGGTTTCATCAGTTGAACACTGACCCATTGAAATAGTTTCGCTTAATTATACGTTTATCTAAAGTTTTTGTTGTTTTGTGGTCATATCCCACACTGCAACTGCAAGCGCTTGTTACATTTTTTTCCATTGTGTTAGGTCTTGGACGAACAGTAATTATGGCAAGTACACAGACGATGCGGATACAACGAAACGTCGTTGTCTTCAGCTAGCTTAACAGTTTGGATTGACGATTCAGTAAGATTAAAATGTCTAGCAACATCAGCTATCCTTGATAGGTTGGCTGAACAGGCACAGTCGGCAGGTTTTCAAGAGTCAAAAAAAAGCGTTGAAGGAAAACTTGCAAATTATCTGAACCGCGTTGTAAAAAAAATTTACGCATTACCTGAACCGCGTTGGAAAAGTACCGCGTTGTAGAAGGCTTACCTGTATTTAATAAAAGTATGTATGCCATGAGACGATCAGTCTCTACAATTAGTTTATATAGTAAGTTTACAAGAAAGAATATTCGAATCAACGATACCAAAAAACTATCCAGGGCATTATACCACCTTGATTAAAAAGTTCCCGGAATAACAGCCGTGTGGCGCTTTTATTGTTCCGATTTGAGATCTATTTTTTGTTAAGTTGGTACATCTGTTGTTGACATTCCCTCTAAATCTTAGCGCCATAGCTTGATATTTGCAAAAGTTACGTAGCCAAGAGTACATCTCTGTGTGTGTTGGCGATTTTTTACAATTTTAGAAATGGATTTGAATTTACAACAACGAACTTGTATTAAATTTTGCGTAAAAAACGGATTTAATGGTGCGCGAACGTTGGAAATGTTGGAAAAGTGTTCCGGCAATGATTCTGAATGGTGTTCACCAAATGAGCCGAGACCAAAAAAAACCACGTCGTTTTCAGTCAAAAAAGAAGACAATGCTCACTGGTTTTCATGGATTACAACGGTGAAGTGCATCATGAATTTTTGTCAGAATGCCAGACAGTAAACAAAGAGTATTATTTGTTACGAGACGTTTGCGTGAAGCAATTCGCCGAAAGAGACCAGAATTGTGGGCAGAAAACTCGTGGATTTTGCACCACGAAAACGCACCGTCGCACAGTGCCATAATTATTGGTATTTTTTTGACGAAAAAAGCAATAAATACCATCCAACAGCCACCGAATTCACCTGATTTGGCTCCCTGTAACTTTTTTCTGTTCAATCGAGTTAAAAAACCACTACGGGGAACGCGTTTCAGCAGGCGAGAGGAAGTAATGGAAAAATCGCAGGGAGCACTGATGGTCATACCGAAAACCAAATATAAAAAATGTTTCGAGGATTGGATCAGGCGCTGGCATAAGTGTGTTGCAGTCGATGGCGATTACTTTGAAGGGGACAATATAGATTTAGATGAATAAACTTGTATTTTTAATTTTCTCAATAAATTCTGGGAACTTTTTGATCAATGAGGTATAAGCCGTAACAAATCACGGCTCGATACCTTTACTACAGCACGTCATTGCGAGCAAAACGTTGGTTCACTGCTATAGAATTCGATCGAATGGCACACAACCAATTCTTTTTTTAGACGAAACTCTTTCCTGGTGTTTCAACAAAAAAGTAATCCGAGCATAGTTTCTAAATTTTTTACTATTCTCTACGTTTTTAAATTCTCAACTATAAAAAAAGTAGCAAAAATATGACTTTGTCTAAGAACTTCATTCGTTAACACTTTTCGACGACTTAAACACTTTTTAATTTTTACTTTCCATAAATTTTGTTACGAATTCAGAGCTAATATAAAATAGGCAGGCTATACAATTTGAGTTAGTCTTTTCCATTCATTTGTGAGATATTTAAATTACCGATTAGTGAAAAAAAAAATATTAATTTAATGTGAAATTCAAATAGATTTGTTGTTCTTCTTGTTTTGGTCATTCTAATTAAATTGTGTAGTTTCTTAAAATCACTAAGTTTTGTAGTTATGATATGGAAATAATCAACTTTGGTGCGAAACAATTTTCCCGATACAAATTAAACCCGACACGACGAAATCTTTGAAATTTTTAAATATTGTCCCAAAAACCAAGACATTCTTTTTACTCCAAAAAAAAAAAAAAAAAAAAAAAAAACAAACTAATAATCAAATACAACATTCCCGGTGTTTCATCGAACGAAACACAACCAAATAAATTCCGATCAACTTTTTTTTAATCCAATAATTTTCTGATCTGAAAGAAAATCAGCTCAATAAAGTACACACACAAAACTTCTGAATTGCCATAATTTCACACAAATTTTCAATTCCAAAAATTAATTTTCAAAAGTCAAATAAAACATTGAAATTGTTATGTATGAACAAAAAAAAAAAAAGGTTTTAACTCTTAAAGTAACAAAAAAAAAAGAAAAGGTTTATGAAATGGATAACAAAACCCCATCCAAATTTTTATTTAGAAATGTATGTAATAGAAAAAAAAAACACTTACGAACTTTTCATTTATTTATTTATTTTTTGTTAAATAAATAAACTGATTTAAAAAAATAATTTTCCAACCCACCTGTGCCCAATCTTTTCCCGATTAAGTTTTAAGGCCTTTTCAGTATCATCCTGAGTTTCAAAGTGAACATATGCTTCCCCAGTTGCACGACCCCTTCTGTCCATTACAATTAGCATTCCCTCCCGGTCCGGTTTGATTTCCAACCCTGCCCACAACACATAATAGTTTGTTTTGCATTTTTTTAAAAAACACTTTGAAAATTTGTTTCAATTTTTTGTAAGTATATTTTATATTAATAAAAATAATTATGTAATAAGAAATATACCACTAGAATCAAAAGATAAACTTCTAAATATAAAAGGTTAATGTTTCAGAAAAAAACAAGATTTTTTTTTTAAATAATTTTGGATTAGCACTTTGCATTAATTTGTAGCGGTTTATATGTGGAAGAAAGTTGTTGTTGTTGTTGTTACGATTCCCCATCAAATCGTTAATGTTTGTATTTTATTAATTTTCTATACCAAACTGAACAAAATCAAAAAAAAATAGGAACTAAAATATTGCCCCGTTTAATTATTAAATACTTGAGACAAAAGCGTTAATTTCCTTTTCAATTATCTATCGGCATGTAATTTGTCTTATCCAGACCGAATTGCCTCTTGTGAATGACGAATGAATTTAATTTTTTAATTTTTCTATTATCAATAACTTTCAGATAAATAGTCCCAAGGAATGGATAAAACATAGTTGGGAATACAATTTAAAAGAATTTTTTTTTACCCGGTATACATTTTCGAAAAAATACGATTAAATATAATTAATATACAATTTTAGAAGCAACAAAGATTAAATTAATAACAAATTAGTATTTGTATAGTAAAAATATGTATTTCCACGAGAACCAAACAAACCAACCCTTCACATTACCTCCTACCATACGCCCCGCGATAGCAAATCCGCAAAAAAAAAATCTCACCTGACTTCCGTTCATAAACTTACCGTCAAGGAATTCTTCAATCATATCCTCATTTACCGCGTACGGTAAACCGCGTAGTTTGACCACATTGCTCGTTTGACCGGGTTTCTTAATGGCAAATTCAGCTTCCTCGTTAGAAGCGCTGAAAACTTTATTTCATAAATAGAATAATATTAGTATAACAGTGCGGCTTGTTGACAATAAATAAAAATAAAACCTACTTTCAATGTACCGATGTCCCAAGCTTTCCTTGTTATGTTTGAATGCTTCCTCCTCGTCATTTTCGCTTTCCAGTTCGACAAAAGCTTCACCGGTATTCTTACCATCCCATCGGTTTGTGACAAGATGAATTCCCTTTTCGCCGTTGACCACATTAACACCTTTCAAGAAGTCTAAAATTTCTTGATTCGTTACGGACCATGGAAGGCCACGTAGACGAATGTAGCGTGTTGTTGAACTTCCGGAATCGCTCATCTGAAAATAATTTTGAAAATATTTAGATCAATCACTTCGTGAATGAAATGACAACGAAGGTAAAGATAGCTCTTGTAAAAAGTTCGCGTAAAGAAAATTGTTTGTTTATCCTAGTTCCTCCTGCTACTGCTAACCGAAATCAACAGAAAACATAATTATTATTGTGAAAATTGGAATGATACTGGGATCAAAAATACAGTGTAGTCACGTTAAAATCTGTTTTGCACTGTACACATTTTCAGTTACGTGTTTTCCCTTAAAATAACTTAACCAATTTAATAAAAAGAAAATAAAAAATTGTCCCAAATCAAATTAACTGAAAAGAATTAACGAGCATCACGTATATGATTCCTATGCAGATTTAAAAATCTGCCAACAATCTGGGCGTAACTTTATTATTTTTCCGGCAGAAGTAAGGAACGCGTTCAATTCTGAAATGCGGTGTAGGCTACTATGTGACTGAAAACTTATCAAAAAGAACAAGATCATGGAAGTGAAAATCTGATTGGATCTGAGAGATATGGAATAGTTTATGAAAAAGTACACAATCACTTTACACCCCCTTAGGGGTCAATTTTCATAAAATCTTGAAAACACTGTCTTGGTATTCATATGGAGAATACATAGAATAAAATTAAATTCATTATTTGGGACGAGGTAGTAGATATGTCGAAAATCGTGGGAAAATATGCATTCTATTTTCACAGATAATTTTTTTTGCCCCCTTTCTGAACGCCAATAGATATTCGTTTTTTTTATTCAAAATTATTTTTTTAGTTGATTTAGATATACACACCGAGTTTCAACATTGTAGCTTAAGCCGTTCCATATATAGAAAAAACACCTACCACTTGTACCACACTACCCTTAGGGGTCGAATTTCAAAAAACCTTGAAAACACTTTTTAGGTATTCATACGAAGAATCCGTAGAATAAAAATGAATTCAATATTTGGAAAGACCTAGTAGATATGACGAAAATCGTGAAAATATATGCATTTTATATTTATTATATTTCCAAATATTTTTTTTTGCCCCCCCCCCCCTTCTGAACGCCAATGAATATTCAAATTTTTTTTTATCACTATTACTTTTCTAGTTGATTTACATATACACACCGAGTTTCAACATTGTAGCTTAAGCTGTTCCATATATAGGAAAAACACCCCCACTTGTACCACACTACCCTTAGGGGTCGAATTTCAAAAAACCTTGAAAACGCTTTCTAGGTATTCATACGAAGAGTCCGTAGAATAAAAATGAATTCAATATTTGGAAAGACCTAGTAGATATGACGAAAATCGTGAAAATATTTGCATTTTATATATATTATATGTACAAATATTTCCCCCCCCCCCTTCTAAACGGTAATGAATATTTAAATTTTTTTTATCACAATTACCTTTCTAGTTGATTTACATATACACACCGAGTTTCAACATTGTAGCTTAAGCCGTTCCATATATAGGAAAAACACCCCCACTTGTACCACACTACCCTTAGGGGTCGAATTTCAAAAAACCTTGAAAACACTTTCTAGGTATTCATACGAAGAATCCGTAGAATAAAAATGAATTCAATATTTGGAAAGACCTAGTAGATATGACGAAAATCGTGAAAATATATGAATTTTATATCTATTATATTTACAAATAATTTTTTTTGCCCCCCTTTCTAAACGCCAATGAATATTCAAATTTTTTTTTATCACAATTACTTTTCTAGTTGATTTACATATACACACCGAGTTTCAACTTTCTAGCATAAACCGTTTAATAGTTAGGAAAAACACCCCCTACCCCCGTAGCATACTACCCCTAAAAAAAAATATATTTTTCCAACATTCCGCTACTATAGCTCTATCTAAATACCAAGTTTAAGGCTTATATCATTACAGGTTCTCAAGATATAAGCATCGAAACTTTTTCCTTTTCACCCTCTCCCACCCTCCCCCTCTTCACCCTCAACCCCAAAACTTTTTTCCCTACTAGGGTTTAATTAGCGCTACTTCTGGTAAAAATTCTAAGCATCTATCTTAAACTGTTCTTGAGATATGAAATGTATTTGATTTGAAAAATTCTCATCCCCTCCACTTCTATGCTCCACCTCCCACTTAAAAAATTTTACTTTGATCAATCTTTTTTCGTCAACCTTTACACCCAAACCAAATTTTATTTTTCTAGAGCAATTGGTTCATGAGATATCGTAATCTTAAGTTTTTCACCCCCCACCCCCATACACAACTTCCCCCACCCAAAATTTTTCTTGATTCTGTTCTCCTAGTATAACTACAAATATGTTTTAAGTTTGAATGGTGTGCCATTAACGGTTTAGGAGATATGGATTTTAGAATGTGTCAATCTCACCTTTTTTGGGTTTCGGACGCATTACATTTCCCCCCACTCCCACACCCCTTGATCAATATAGACAATTTTTCTGCAAATGGGTCTACTATCAGAGCTCTATAGAAATTCCAAGTTTCAGCTTCCTAACATAAGGGGTTACTAAGATCTGGAAAGCAAAATTTTCGGTCTAAAACACTTCCCCCTCACACCCCCACCCCTAAAAATTTAGTCACTTCAAGGCGCCTACCCCATCTATTCGTTAAAAAAATTTCAATTTAATATCTCAAAGCGTTTGGCAGCTATGAGCATCCAAACGATCTTGCGTACGGCGTACGGCGGACAGACGGACTGAAAATTTTTATTGCTTTTTTCGCGTCTACTAGTTATGAAACGTGAAAATAAAAATTTTGAGGGTAGCAAATTTTTTTTTCTAAAAAATCAATCACAATACTTAATTATTAAAATAATAAAGTAAAAATGTAAGACGTACGACACTAGGTAAAAGGTTTTTAGACAATTACATAACTACTTCATATATTATCAGATACAAAGATTTTACAAAATTAATGAAAACTTGGACAATTAGTCTTGAAGTTTGATTTCGAAAAATGGTGCATTGATTTTTAGACTATTCCATAAAATGCCCGTAGATAAATAACATTTTTTATAGATTCTAAGGGATGGCGAAAAAATCTAAGAAATGTGTAAGAATACGTGAAAATGTATGCTACCCCTTACACTCACACTTGTGGCTTTAATAAACAAAAATACTGGAAGAATTGTTTAGATAAATATAAAAAAAGCCCGATGAAGTAGAAATCCAATCCATGTCTTATAACTCCTAAGAGATATGACTGAATTCGTGAAAACGTGTGCAACGCTTTTATACTCTCGAAGAGGATTGAAATGGGAGAAAAATTCTGAAATGGAGTTTTACACGATTATGTATATAACAAACCCGTGAACGTGAATAGTTATTAACATTTATTAGTAAAACCTAAGAGATAATCCTAAATTCGTAAAAATGTGTACGACTTCTTTACAGTCCTTAGGCATTTATGTATGTGAAGAGCTCACAGAAAAAAATTTATTGAATATTTCAGTAGACGTAAGAGGAAGAAATTTGTGACAATATACGCTCCATTTGAAAGTTTTCCCCTTCCGTGCCTCAATGGATATTTGCATTTCCTATCTTCATTACTTTTCTAGCACAACAATATACAGTGGAATCCGCCTATAATGAACTCGCTTATAATGGAAATTCGTCTTTAATAGACGAGTTCTCAAAGTCCCGGCTGAAATACATGTAAAATACTTGGTTAAGATGGACTCGCTTATAATAAACATTCGTTTATAATGAACTAAAAAAACGTTGTTCTTGTACATTATAAGCGGAGTTTTCGGGGAATCCCACACTACTGTGTGATGCAAAATAAGAAGATGCAATCGCTAGCACGTGAATTCTATTGTGGTTATGTTGACAGTTCGCCGTCGGACGTTTCTATAGTCGGTAGTTGCTACGTGCATAGTGTTTTGTAAGAGTCTCATAAATAGTAAATGATTTAAAATTGTCGACAAATAAAAAACCTGCATTTACAGTGCATGAGAAATTGACAATAATAAATGAAATTGAAAATGGATGCTCTCAAACGAATATCTGTGCGAATATGAAATTGAACAAATCCACAGTTTCAAACATATGGAAAAATCGTGAAAAAATTAAGACTGATTGGAAAACTAATGACCAGAAGAAAAAAATGCGGCTTTCTTTGCATCCTCAAGTAGACGAAATGCTGTTTAAATGGTTTCTACAAAAAAGAGCTAATAATTTTCCAATAAGTGGCTCAATGTTTTAAATTAAAGCTGAAGAATTTGGGAAAATGATTGGAGACGATTTTAGATGCAGTCCTGCGTGGCTGTCCAGATTCAAAAAGAGGCATAACATTGTTTTCCGAAAGATATGTGGGGAATCAGCTTCCAGTAGACAGAAATTTCACAAATCATTGGATTTCACATGTTTGGCCAGTAACAAGTGATGGTTACTCAGCAGAAAACATATTTAATGCTGACGATCTTCAGAATGATGCCAGATAAAACTCATACATTAAAAGGTGAAGCGTGTAGTGGAGGAAAATTATCAAAAGAACGTATCACTGCCATGGTATGTGCTAATGCCTCTGGTACTGAAAAAAGAAAATTATTGATAATAGGTAAACACTTCTATTGTATAGAAACAGTAGCTTTACTAACAATTTCGATAATTTTAGGAAAATTTCAGAATCCCAGATGTTTTAAAAATATTAAAACATTACTTGCCGAATACTGTAGTAACAAAAAAGAAGATTGGATGACTTCAACTATTTTTGAGAATTATTTAAAAAAGTGGGACAGCGAATTAATAAAACAAAACCGAAAATTTTTATTGCTAGTTGATAATTGCCCGGCTCATCCTGATATTAAGCTACACAATATAAAACTTCACTTTTTGCCACCCAATGCAACGTTAGTCTTACAACCTATGGATCAAGGTGTAATTAGGAGTTTAAAACAAATCTATCGAAAAATGATGTTACTAAAAATTATGGAACTCCAAGATTATACTAGTGTTACTAAGGCTATTTCTATTTTGGAAGCGATAAATTTATTGTGCTGTGCATGGGAAACTGTTTCTTCTGACACTGTTTTCGACATGCTGGGCTAGTTGAAAGCAGAACTGAGACAGTAAACTTTGATCCAGAAGATGATCTTCCGTTGAGTAAGTGGTTTACAATACAGAATTTATTGGATTCAAGCAAGTTTGATGATTATGTTAATATTGATAAGGACGTGATAAGCCCTGAAGAATTATCTGACAATGATTTAATGAAAGAATTGGAAAATTTTGAGCAGGCTGATGAAGAACTAGAAAACAATGAAGGAAAAAGTAGCTGTGGTTACATTTGAGGAAGCGTTAAGCTGCATGCGACAACTACAACAGTTTTTCCAACAAGAAAATTTCACCGATGACATTTTTTCGAAGTTGAATAACATTCAACAAATAATACAAAATAAATACTTAAAAAATAGAAACATTCAGACAAAAATAACAGACTTTTTTGAAAATCAATGTAGGTATGTAATTGAATTTTATTTGACTTTTGATTAAAAGGACTAGTTTTGGCATAAGTAAGATTGTTTTCTAATTTCTTCACGCATTTTTTCCTGCACCTGACACTCGGCTATAGTGAACCAATTACAATTGTCCCTGGAAATCTATTATAAGCGGACTCCACTGTATGTACATATGTATGTCTACCGAGTTTCAATCATAAACCGTTACAGAGATAGGAAAAACACCCTCCAACCCCGTAAACTATTCCACACCTATTGAACATTTTATTTTTGGAACTTGTCATTAATACAGCTCTATTAAAATACCAAGCTTTGGCAATTCTCGAGAAATAAACATTGGATTGGATCAAAGATATTAGAATCTCTTTATATAAGATGTCCCAAGTAGTATTTAAAAAAAAATCAATAAAAGCTTTACGATTGACGACCAATCTGCGGTGACTATTAGAACTTTTTATGCTAAAATTTGTGGTCCACTGTAAACATCAATCTCAAAGCTCTATTTGATATTGTTTGGAAAGTCAGTGCCACCGATTCTTTAAGTCTTCGATTCGAAAAGGAAAAATTTATAGGTATTATGTTTTGCCATATGCCTACAATTTCAGAAATACGATATTGAAAACGGCAGATATTGTTCTTCTCTTTAAAGTAACAACAACAAATGTAGTCCTTAGTTTTTTAGTTTAAGTGTTAGGAAGGGGCGCCACACTAAGCTGCAGCGCACACTAGACACCAAAAGAGGGCCCATAGCGATCCCTTGGACTGTAGTCCTTAAAAAATGATAAACTATATTTACAGAAATTAGAGTAGATCCGTACAAGCAGAGTCAGCGGCTATGGTCATGCATGTAAAAGTAACCAAAGGCTCACGTTCGCTGTTATGTTGCAGCGTGCTGACTCCGGACTTCGAGTTGGTTAAAATAGCTTCTAGCATCATGAGCAGTCTCTGCTGCTCTTAGCATTCCGTATAATTCCGCTTTGAAGACGAGATCTATTTGTTTTGGTCATGATGAATGGGGAAAAGATTCGCGCAGAATGTTGACATGTGCGAAAACGCGAATGTCTTGGCGATAGTGGAAACGCACATCCCTTTGATATGTGTCCAAACATTGCAATCGGCGCAAATGTAAGCGATTCTCGACTTCAGTTGCAAACTAACGCGAATGGGCCGTTTCCACTAACGCATATGCGCTAGTTCGCATCCAATGCACATGAAGTCTTTAGTGGAAACGCGACATATGACTATTACCGCCATTCGCATGTACAGTGGTTGGTGGCCACGAATTAAGCACACTCGGTATCTGTAACTTTCAAGTGCAAATATTTTCTACTGTTTTGTTTTTCAATGCAATTTTTTTTCTTGAGTTTTGCCCACGATGTTAGGATTATGTCACTTTTTTTCCTTTGATTATTTTCTTCCCATTTTTTTCTATTTCAGTTTAATTGTGAATAAGATGAAAAAAAAACCGGACACGAGTTTAGCACAAAATGAAAAACTGGTTATTATAAGCGAAACCAAACTAACAAACAACAATTAATTTTAACGAATGAACTTAATATTTTGTCGGACATTCTTTACTTTTAATTAACAGCAGCGCATCTCCTCGGTAGGCTCTACTAGGGTCATACAACGTTCCCTCGGAATTCCTTACCAAGCATTTTTAATTTCGGTCAAAAAATCTGCCATATTTTTTGGTTTGACTAAATTAATATGCTCCTCGTGTTTTGGATCGTTGTCCTTGTCATGCATAAAACGCCATCTAAGGGGCATGTTATCATCAGCAAATGGCATCATTGTTCAGTAGACTCGCGAAAACTTGACTAATACAAACCAGGCAAGTTCAAGTTATCGAGAGGTTCAAGTTATTGGATAGATTTTTTTCAGTTTACTTACATGTGTTTAATCCAAATTAAATATTAAATATAATAATTAAACTTTAACCGGATCTAGAAAAAAACTCTCTAGCGGAAGGCTACAAAGATATAAGGATAGTCTTGAGCATAGAGCTATAACTAACGGAGATCGCAAGACGCCGTTTCTGTATAAAGCACTTTGGAGCATTTTGATGCAAAACTGAACATTTTTGTATGGAGCGTTTCATGCCCGGTGGCAGTGAAATGCAAATAGTAGCGAAGTATTTAAAGGTTGGGCTTTTTTTCTTTTCAATACCGGAGTACATGTGAGTAAGATGCTGATAGAAGCATAGTGAATATCGCCGGTCCTTTGCGCGAGAAAACCTCCGGCTTCAAAGCAGTCGCTGCATGCTGTCTCCATTATACATATAGCTCTATGGTCTTGGAGTTGTGCTTAGGACAAGCCCCGACAATTGTTGTCGTTGAAACAATAGAGGAGTATTCGGTTTCTTCAACGAAAAACAAAAGAAAATACCCCTTATGTTCTTTAATCACTAAGGGCCGTTACTACGACCTTCAGTCAAAATTTAACCAGAACTTTGACTGTAAGTTTCGTATAAGCATCTGTCAGTTAAAGTTTCAGTTAGAACGTTATTGACGATCGTAGGAACGGGCCTAAGTAAATAAATATAGTATTTAATATGGCGTGAACATACATTCGTCTGTACCTATCCCAAAAATTCACTACATGCAATGTTCAAGTTTTAGATCGTTAATTTTCTGTATGTTCAATTTTTAGAGTTAGTAATGTAAAAAATCTACTGTTCTAGTTACTATGGATGATTCAAGTTTTCGATGTTCAAGTTTTCGCGAGTCTACTGTATTTACAATTAAGTTTCTGTAAATGTGCTGATCTATTCTTGTGTCAATTTTTTGTATGGGGCCAACACCGTACCAAGAGAACCCATACCATACCATCACACTCCCACCACTGTGCTTAACAGTCTTATAAGTGTACTTTGGATGATGCTTCATTTTTGGTGGACGCCATACGTACCGCCTACCGTCAGATCCAAACTGACAAAACTTTGATTCGTCACTCCAAAGCATATTTTTCCAAAAAAATCAAAGGTTCTTGCAAGTGCTCATACTCAAATGCAATTCCAGAATTCTTTTTGGGCACAAGTGCCTTCTTGTGTGCAATCTATCCACGAATTTTTTTTTCATTGAGCCATTGTCTTATTGTCCTTGACGATACGTCAATGCCAAATTCCGACGAAATATCCCTTTTGATAATGGTTAAGCTAATACAAGGATTCTTAATTGAGGCTCTATAAATCAAACCGTCCTCTTTATTGTTGTTTTTCGTGCTCTTGGTCGCTATTTACCATTTTTGGAGCTCCCATATTGTTGCATATGGCTTATTGCGTTGTACACTATCTTTCTGGAACACCTTAAAGCACCAGCAATTTGCGTAACGGTTCTTCTACTGCTTTCCATTTGCTGAACTACCTGACGCTGAGGTTCTGTGCACCATTTACCCTTCGCCACTTCTAAACACCCATTTTTTAAATAACAATCATAAATGAACACAAAAAAAAAAAAACAAATCTTATCAATAAATTCGATTTAACATAAAAAAAAGGCCGAAATTAGGAAGATTTCAAAGTTGTGCTAAACTCGTGGCCAGCACAGATCACGTACTATTTGCAATTAAATGAGAATAGAGAACAAAGGAACTAGACTTAATTAAGGGGACATGATCAACGCATCATAGACAACACTCAAGAAACAAAAGTGGAGTGAAAAGCATAAAGCAATTAACGTTATTTGCCTTTAAAAGTTACAAACACCAACTGATCTAAATTCGTGGCCACCACTGTATGTTGTAAAATCCGAAAATCTAAAGAACATGTACTTTTTTATCGGCAGTCATAAGCATTTATTTCACAACTTAGCTGTGAAGATGATAAGTCTAATCTCTAAAACATTATTGTTCTGTTAATGCATTTTGAAATATTATAAATAAATATTGTTTGAGTTTGAGTAAGCATTTAAGGAATGAAACACACTCCAAAGTTGGGCGAATAATCGGTTGAACTTTCGATTTCCGTAGAAGTACTCGATGGGTTTGGAAGTATTCGATGGAATGCAACATCGGCACTATGGCATTTTTCTCAGAAATGTCCTGAGGCAGCGTGGACAAGCATTCTGACAAGATATGTAGCCGCAAAACCTATTGCTTCTCTATCTCTTCTAATCTATTGGGAAAAAGTTTCACATTTCATACACGCGGATTCTTGTTGTTCAGGACTAGAGTTGATAATGTGATTATCGAGCGAAGTACGTGCTTCTTACAGCCGCAACCTTACCAGAAGCTGACAAGCGTGCCACTGCGTCTTCATATTCACCCATCGCTCCTAAACCTCCGTTTACAAGAAATCATAGCGAATAGAAGACGTCAAGTAAGATTTTCAACTGGAGGAGACTGTAGACATTGCATTCTAGAGGCCAAGGATCGGTTTGACCTTTTGGACTTTGCCCACCCCACTGATGATGTTGTCTTCTCTCAACTCAAGTGTGTGAATCGTATGGTTCGGGCGGAATTCGATCCGTAGTTGGCTTGGTAGGACTATCGCACTTGGCACTATACTTCAAACACAATAGACTTACGAGTCTTAAATTCGCCGCTTTTCTACGTCATTCAATGAACAGAAAGGAAAGATTTTTGCATAACATTTTTTTACCATTGATAAAGCCTTCTATTTTGTCTGCACCATTGCATAAATCAGAATCTTTCGCTTTTATTGAATTCTACCCAGAATCTTTACAGTTCTTCGCCATTTTCTGTCACGGACATCTTACAGAAAAGGTGCGCAGAAATCAAACGCATCGAAGCTCCGATAATTTTCACTTTATCAGCTAAATTATGTTTTCTACTCAAATTGAACTGATAAGCGTGGAGTAAGTTATTTTTCGCGCAGAGCTTGACGTCGCCTCTAAAATGTAATTCATTCCACGTCCACGAGAACATGAAACCAATTAAAAAACAAGGAAAAGAAACCACCCGACCGCCTACGCTCATTACAACAAACACCCTTCCAATTTACGGGAATAAAAAACCTATTCAAGGTAATAATTCTTTACCTTACCGGTCCGGCCGGTTTTCTTTTTAATTAAATCCCCGACAATCTCCTACCCAATGACAAAACTAATTGAAAAGTCGTGTGAGAAAAAAAAACGCGCAGTCTTCCAATAAATTGGGAAGCCATTTTGACTTTTGCGAAAATTCCAATTGCCCGAAAAGATCTGCGACGATTTTAGCCACTTTTTCTACTCTTCGCGCTCATCTAAAAAGTAAATTTCAAAACACGCATAATTACCTTTTACTTTCACTTGTTTACACCAAACAGAACGGCCAATTTTTGACTTAAGGAAAAGTTTTAGTAACTTGCTTTGGGAAAAAACACCCCGAACGTGAGATCACGGCACAAGAAAAACGCAGAAAGACGCCGACCTCTGTTCTCCCTTCTCAAAATCGCATGACGTCGAGCCGAAGAACGCCGGTCGCCGGCGATGATTAAAAGGTCGCTGCGAGATTTTGTGCTATAAATTTCGATTGCTCGGCACGGTACAGTACGAGTGAAAATTTTTGTCAACATTGAACTGTCATCTGGAGCAATGGGTGCTTAGAGGTTAAGTTTAAATAGTTGGGAAAAAAATTGTCGAATCTTGCGTTTATAAAATAAAATGAGTAAAGTGGAACCATCAGCCAGCAGTAGTAGCAGTGCGAACCTAAATAACGAAACTTCCGTTGAAATGGAAAAGGTTCGCGTCTTATGTTTGCACGGTTACCGACAGAACGCCGAAAGTTTCAAATCAAAAATGGGCTCGTTTCGGAAGCATGTAAAAAAATATGCCGAATTTGTTTATGTTTCGGCTCCACACAAGGCGCCACCGTTACCTGGCGATGACAAGGCGGAGCCAAGCGAAAAGAAAGACGATGACGTCGAAGAGTTGGGCGAGAGCTGGTGGTTCAATAAGGAGGACGGAACGTTCCGGGGAACAAATAAGTGCGGTCCGGCTTTGGGATTTGAGGAGAGTTTGAAGCACATTGAAACGGTTTGGCGCGAACAAGGACCGTTTCAGGGTTTGCTGGGATTCTCACAGGGTGCATGCTTTGCCGGTCTGTTGTGCCTGCTGAGTTCTAAGTCAAGTAAGTATTGTCGCAAAGTTTTAGTAGGAGAACTTCGAGTAATGCTCCCTTTTCAATTCAGCTTGGTTTTTAAGTGAACAACCTGTTTTCGAGCATGGGAGGAAATAATTACTTTGCTCTTTACAGTTTTATTCGGTCTTTCACTTCTTCGATGATTTTTCTCAGAATTTTAGACAATGCGGTACTCTCTTCGTCCGCCCAGAGCTTTCATAGACGGTGCACAATAGATTTGTGTATTTCGCGAACGAATTAGTTCAGAAAAGCGTTCCCAGAACTGAAATGAACGAACTTGTTGCGAATCAGTCCCGCTTCTAGTTCGTTTCTATTCATGCATTGCCGTTTGGAAATCAGTGCTACAATATACTACCTTTACTACTATCTACACGGCTGTAGCTAGGCCAATTCTTTTATACGATCTGCTAATATGGTGGCCAGTACTCGACAAAGTAACTTACAGGAATAAGTTGGTAAAGGTGCAGAGACAGGCTTGTCTGGGAATAACGGACGCCCTTTGGGGCACCTCCTCGGACTCGCTCAACGTCCTTCTTTCTCTTCCACCAATTGACCTGTTCGCAAAATACGTAACATGCAAATGCGCCCTAAGACTCAGAGAGTCAAACCAGCTCAAAACATGTACATACGAGCACTAAATATTAGCCTACCTACAACAGGGACTACACAGATCCTAAGCTCTGGTTTGACAGGAAGCTCGCCATAAATATACCAAGCAGAGAATTCTGGGAGGTTAGAGCCGGTGACTCTGCAGGGTCGATTAATATCTATACTGACGGTTCTAAGATGGAGGACGGAGTGGGCGCAGCCGTGCCCTCACTTGATCTTCCAACAAACTCTTGCTACAGCCTGCCGAATAATTGCAGTATTTTCCAAGCGATTCAGAAGGCGGCGGAATTAGCTCACAGTTAACCAAGCAGCCTTAATGGCCTTGCAGTCCTGCACCATCAAATCCAAGGCAGTACTTAACTGTCGACGCGCTTTACAGGAACTGAGCTTAAATAGGAAAGTGGAACTCTGTTGGCTTCCAGGGCAGAGTGGTGTTTTAGGAAATGAACTCGCGGATGATCTTGCCAAAAAAGCTGCTAACATTGGGCAAGATACCGCGGTTTCGGTACCTCCGCCTCTTAACGTCATTTACAACTAACAAGAAAAAAGGATGGTAAGCCTGTCCGATGCCAGGTTACGTGCTTCACCATCCTCCAGAACCACGAAACAAATGTGGAACAATCTCAATAAAGAAAGAACTTAACTCTTGTTAGCGCTACCAAGGGCGCAACTTTAGTCGGTATAATTACCGGCCATTGTCTGATAGGGGCGCATCCGTATAGATTCGGGCTGATTACAAACGATATCTGCAGGAACTGTAAACTTCCCGGGGAACGGGAAACGCTGGAACACCTCCTGTGCAACTGCCCAGCTCTCGCTAGGAGACGAGTGAAAGCTCTGGGTGCACGAACCTTCGCAAACCTCAAAGAAGTCTCTCTTAACAGCATGCAGAGTTGCTCAACTTTGCTATGGTTACAGTGACCTTCGAATTAAACGAGGAGCTCTCAACACAGATCGAAACGCAAGCGCACCTACCATAAGTACATTGGGTCTCCTACTTTTATGTGGTATCACATAGGACCCTCGTGGGTCTATGTGAGGCCTTTGGCCGCCACTGCAACCTAACCTAACCTATACTAGTACTTGTACACCCTTTTCTTTGCTCATCACATTGCAGAAATTTATGATGAACAGCATTGCTAGCGTTGTTGAGTCTTCAGTATCTTGTAATACCCCACAACACGAAGAAAGTAATTTCATAAAAAAAGAACGGTTTCGATGTTCGTAAGAATAATCTCAAGCATGGATTGGGAACATATCTACAACATATCTAAATCATTTATATTCCACTTTTTTCTTCTAATTTCTGAACCAAAAATTCATTTCTCCTTTTTTTTCCTTTCCAGTGACTACAATTAAACCGGAATTTGTGATACTGTCGTCTGGCTTCAAGTCGTGTAGCCTTATCCATAAAAATATCTACGAGGAAACTGCAACTATTCGTAGCCTTCATATATACGGTGAAACGGACGATATCATTCCGGGTGAAATGAGCGAAGCTTTAGCGCGAAATTTCGAGAATGCGAGCATTTTAAAGCATCCGGGCGGACATTATCTGCCCGCTACGGCACAACAAAAACAAACTTATGTGAATTTCTTTCAAGATCGTCTACTAGAATATTTAGAAAAAAAAGAATTAGAAAATATGACGGAAAGTAATACCATTGTGCTAGAAACGAAATAAATGAGTATAAATTCAAATTCAAATTCAACTTTATTTCATGGTCTGTTTGTAAATATAAACACAGAACTTCTTATTTTAGAGAACAGATAATGAAATCTTAATAACTATATTTATTAATATTTATTATTTATTAATAATATATTGTAAGCATCGGCTGACATTCTTAAAAGTACATATTTATTTATTAATTAATCCAAGGAAAATTTTTTACAAAAAACCTTGCGTGAATAAGCTTACTATCTAACTAAAACTAATTATTAATCTAACTTAAACTATAACTAAAGCTTTCCTTTTAGGAAGAGAAGAGGCAGGTGTTAAGTGGAAGCGAAGTATTAATATCTATAGTTTGCACGATATTTAGTAGATTTTACGAGTACATGCGGATGTAAATACTATTCTGTAGTGTTAAAACAGAGCGAATTAGCGGGTTGTCACTCATTTGGGATCTGCGTGAAAAAGATGAAAAACGTTTGTCGGCTAATTCCTGGACTGTAGGTACGTTGGCAATTTCGTGGAGCCTTTTCGTCGAAAAATGGAAGGGTTTGTCAAGCATCATTTTCAGACATTTGTTTTGGGAGGTCTGGAGTTTTCTTTTATTTGAGTTGGAACATTGACTCCAGACTGGAGAGCCATATGATAGTCTAGGCTGCCGAACTTGTTTGAAAATTAAAATTTTATTATCAGTGGATAGCTTCGATTTTCTGTTTATGAGCGGGTAGAGTGCATAAATGGATTTAGATATTTTGAGGCAGGTGTTTTCGATGTGATTACTGAATGTGAGCTTATTGTCCATTATCACGCCGAGATAAGTGATACTAGTGGTCCAGGGAATATTTTGTCCAATGAAATTGAGATCTCGGTTAGGTAAATTTGATGACTTTCTTTTCTTTGAGAAAAATATGGCATGCGTTTTAGTCGGATTGATTTTTATCCTCCAGCGGTGATAGTATTGATTGAGCAGGTTCATGTAAGCCTCGACCCATGATATGATGTTGTCTGGATCTGTATCACTAACGTGTACAACATGTATCGTCTGCGAAGACTGCTAATTTGCATTGTGGATGGGTCGGTATGTCCGCGGTAAAGATATTATAAAGTATCGGACTTAGGCAGGAGCCCTGAGGTACTCCAGCTGGTATGTGTTGGTCGCTAGAGAAGCTGGAATTTATTTTGACAAGCAAAGGTTCTTGTTGCTAGGAATGATTGAATTATCTTTACCAAATAAATTGGAAACGAACTACTCATTAATTTGAATAGAAGACCATCATGCCAGACGCTGTCGAAAGCTTTTTCGATGTCAAGTGTTACCATGCCTACCGATTCTTTTTCTCGGAATGATTTCTTTATATATTTCGATACTCTAAAAAGCTGGTGATCAGTGGAATGTCCACGTCTGAAACCGAATTGGAAGTGAGGTAGTAACTTAGAGCTATCGAGGAAATCTTCTACGCGTTGAGCGATTACCCGCTCAAATACCTTACTAAGAGCAGGAAGCAAACTTATTGGTCTGTAATTTTTGGGATCAGAGTGGTCTTTCCCGGCCTTTCCAATTGGTACAACTAGTGCACGCTTCCAGGATGACGGGAAATAGCTGATTTAAAGGCAGGCATTGAAGATAAAATTCAAGATTATGACACAGGTTCTCGGAAGTTTTTTAAGAAGGATATTCGGAGGTTTATCCTGTCCGGGTGCCTTGTTGTTTTTTAATCTTCTTAGAATATTGAGAATTTACCGAGGCTTGCATAGTGTACTGTGAGGCAGATCAGCGATTAGCGGTATAGATCGGATGCTATTTGCAACAGATGTGTCATTAATAAAGTTGCCCGTGTGTTCGGAGATGCGATGTGCAGCATGGAAGCTATTAGCAATAAGATTGGCTTTGTCTACATCGGTGTAAGCCTTATTGTTGTTTTCGTTGACCAGAGGTGGGATTCCAGTAGCTTGTCTTCGGTTGCACCATTTGCTTAGTTTCCAAACATTCCGGGAGCCCTTTTCCAAATTAGTTAGCATAGAGTTCCATTTAGAGTTGCGATTCGCAATTAGTCTTTCTTGGATGGTTTTTGTTAAAAAATTTATGCGAGATTTAGTATTTGGGTCTCTGTATCTTTGCCATTGTCTGCGTAGAGTGTTTCGCTCTCGAATGATATTTTTGGTATCACTGTCTATTTCAGGTTGTGCGAAACCCTTTCTAGCTTTTTTTGGTGTGTAGCGCTCCACAGCCAGCCATATATTGTTAGAGAAACTTTCTAACATACTATCAATTTGGTTGTGATTAGTGATGTTTGTTAAGCCTAGTGAGCCTACTGAAGTTAATTCATTTAAAAAAATTTTAAATCGGGACCAGTTTGTCTGATTGTAGCAGTGTACTTCGGAATGGTGTTCTTCTAGAGGAATAGTTTCGTGTTCTATATGGAAGAGAACAGGTACATAGGTAAGGAGAGGACAAAGCGCTTAGAGTAATAGGATGTGAAATATTTGTACCTCCATTACTAAATACCAAATCGAGAGTGGAATCGGTTAATTATTAAACGGCATGGAATTTGAATAGTTATGATGTTGAGTTTTTGTTGACATGGGTATGCAATATTCCGTATATTTAATTTGTATTCGGCTTCGAAATCAAATGGAAGAATAGGTTAGATTAGGTTGCAGTGGCGGCCAAAGGCCTCACATAGACCTACGAGGGTCCATAGTGATACCACACAAAAACAGGAGAACCAATGTACTTATGGTAGGTGCACTTGCGTTTCGATCTGTGTTGAGAGCTCCTCGTTTAATTCGAAAGTCCCTGTAACGATAGGAAAGTTGAGCAGACTCTGCATGCTGTTAAAAAAGACTTCTTTCAGGTTTGCGAAGGTTCGTGCACCCAGAGCTTTCACTCGTCTCCTAGCGAGAGCTGGGCAGTTGCACAGGAGGTGTTGTAGCGTTTCCCGTTCCCCGGGAAGTTAACAGTTCCTGCAGATATCGTTTGTAATTAGCCCGAATCTATACGGATGCGCCCCTATCAGACAATGGCCGGTAATTATACCGACTAAAGTTGCGCATTGCGCCCTTGGTAGCGCTAACAAGAGTTTAGTTCTTTCTTTATTGAGAGTGCTCCATTTGTTTCGTGGTTCTGGAGGTTGATGAAGCCCGCCACCTGGCCTCGGACAGGCTTACCATCCTTTTTTTCTAGTGAGTTGTAAATGTCGTTAAGAGGCGGTGGTACTGAAACCGCGGTTTCTTACCCAAGGTTAGCACCTTTTTTGGCAAGATCATGCGCGAGTTCATTTCCTAAAATACCACTCTGCCTTGGAACCCAACAGAGTTCCACTTTCCTATTTGAGCTCAGTTCCTGTAAAGTGCGTCGACAGTTAAGTACTGCCTTAGATTTGATAGTGCAGCACTGCAAGGCTATTAAGGCTGCTTGGCTATCTGTATAGATAAAAACTGCACTATCCCGTTTCCGTGATTTGTGAGCTAATTCTGCCGCCTTCTGAATCGCCAGTACCTCCGCTTGGAAAATACTGCAACTATTCGGCAGCCTGTAGCAAGAGTTTGTTGGAAGATCAAGTGAGTGCACGTCCTCCATCTTAGAACCGTCAGTGTCAGTATAGATATTAATCGACCCTGCAGAGTCACCGGAGGAAGAATTGACGAATCAACACATTAAAAAATAAACAGTGATGGGTCGAGTACTTTAAAAAGCTGCTGAACCCGAACAGTGTGAGGACCACCGACCCAATTATAACACCCAAGTGCACCATTGGATGAGCAGGCATCAACTACTGTACCGACGGTCGGAGAAGTGGAAGTAGTCCTGCGAGACCAAAAAATACATAAATCACCCGGAGTTGATGCAATACCAGTGGAGCTCCTAAAGGGAGGCGGTCCATACCTCGCCAATCTCCTACCCAAAATCGTGACAAGAATTTGAATTGAAGAAAAAATACCCGACGACTGCCGCCAGAGCGTTATATGTCTAATCTACAAGAAAGGAGATAAACTGCGATGTGAAAATTAAAGAGGCATACGTACGTGTGCATGTGTACGTGTACAAAATACTGACGAAAGGAATTCAGAATTGATTAAAGCCTTATACAGAAAGTATTATCGGCGAATACCAAGGTGGTTTCAGAACTGTACGATCTACTATTGACTAGATCTTCTCAGTCAAACAAGTGCTAGAAAAATTATGGGAGTATAACATTGACGTGCACCAGATCTTCGTGGCATATGATAGTATAGATCGTAATATACTATGTATATAAAATAATGTTCAACTTTGAAATCCCATCAAAACTCGCCCGATTAACAAAAACGACCATGACTGACACTGAATCCCAAGTAAGGATACAAAATGAGCTTACCCAGAGCTTCCGAACAGAATCCGGCCTGAAGCAGGGAGATGGATTCGCTCCCATGCTCTTCAATCTTGCCCTGGAATATGTCATCAGGAAGGTACCCGTTGATACCAGAAGTACCCTACTAATCAAGTCCACTCAACTAGTGGTGTACACGGACGACGTAAACATCATGGCCACCAGATCTGTTCCAGACGTGAAGGAAGTCTTTCACCGTGGGGACTACAACCTGGAGAATGTGAATCATTTTTCATACTTGGGATCACACCTTGTAATAGACGGCAACGAACGGGACGAAGTACAACAACGGATAACACTAGCAAATAGTTTTCCCCATCTTATACGTCATTCAGTGCCTTCTCTTACTAGTTCTAAAATACTTCGGAGAATTCGTCGTTCAAAAGCGTCTATTGATTTTTCAGACGCTTGGGTGAGAGTCCTCTTGCTTATATAATAGCCAAGGTCGTTACTATGATGGTCTTGAATATGCCGTGTACTTTTTTCGATCGGGAAACCCGTGAAATACGCCTTTTTTCTAGTGTGACCCGTTCTTGTACTTTGTCATGTCCGTTGCCGCCTACTACAAGGTGTGATCTCAAGTATGAGAAATGACCCACGTTCTCCAGGTTGTATTCCCCACGGTCATATTTTGCATAGTTGTCGCGTCTCTTCTTGTTTGGGTCATGAACTTGGTCTTATTCTCATTGACCCTTTACCCGATATCCTTTGGCGCTGAGTCTATAAGTATTTTCTGAATAAATTTGATGTCCTTTGCACCTTTCCTTTAGAAGTTATTGTGATAGTCATTCTGTCGTGGGCCGGTCTGACCCTGACCTTTCCCATTCAGGCATGCCTCGTATCGGCAATTGTTTTCAGTATTCTAACTATGTTGTAATTTCCGATACGAGGTGATGAACTTTATTTAGTGCAAGGGTTGTGCCCAGCGGCCAGGAAGAAAAGTGCGACATCGGCTATCGATCAGCTAAAATCTAACTTGCGTCGATTCCGAGAGTTGACCGATGGCCGATGATCAGCAATTATCGGCTCGGTGAACATTAACTGACTAAGCGATAAATGCTGATCGAGATTCCCAAGTCCGGAAAACATCGAGTTCGTTCTCAACCTTAAATCGAATAGGTCGAATTGTTGCCGCGTTTAAAACGGATTGTTAAAATATAATATAGACTTGGTGATGTTAATTAAGAATAGTTTCTGTAAAGTAAGTGTATTAAATAATGTAAGTATTATTAAGTGGAATCGTGTAAATAAACAATGTAAAATTAAAAGACAAACGTGTTTCATATAATAGTGTAGTGTTTTTAAGGAGTTATCGAAAGGAGACACGGCCAGAGATATTTGGCCACGACAATTCCAATAATTATTAAGAAAAGTTTTTCGAGCTCTGAAAAAGCTATCCGTTCTCTTTATTAACATTCGCAATAAATCGAATAATAGATTTGAAAGGAACTCAAATTGTTTTTCAACCACCTGCATGTTATAGGAAACTTAAGCTTAAGGGGAGCAATAAAATAAACGCATCATTTTAAAATTTTGACATGATGTTATTAGAACTTTGACAAAAAAAATTATTTTTTATTACAAAACAAAATGGCGGCGTTATAGGGTATTCCTTTAGGCGTCTTTTGCGTGACATCGAAAACTGCTCCATTTGTCATATTTTTTCTACTGATCTTAAACTGAAAACTGAAATATTTTTTAATATCGAGAAAACTATAAGTTTTAGTGACTTACCGAATCAGCGATTCCAGGCGCATATACAAGAAACCTTCAACTTCTAACTCACTCACATTCCTCTAGCATATATCTGTGAATTCATTCCCGTGATATAGCCGTAATCTCCTTTCTGAATGGCAATCGGGTTTTCGTGCTAAGCACTCCTGTGAGACGGTCGCTCTGAAAGTTACCAGTGATATAAGGCATGCATTAGACAAAGGACAGATGGCTGCTGTTGATTTTTCCAAGGCCTTTGATAATATTAATCATGGGAAGCTGGTGGGTAAACTCAATACTAACTACAATTTCTCCTCAACTGCAGTTTCTCTAATGGACAGTTTCTTGTCAAATCGCTCACAACAAGTCTGCATAAATGGAGTAAGCTCAGTGACAAAATATCGATTGTGTGGTGTACCCCAAGGTTCAGTGCTAAGCCCACTATTGTTTTCTCTATTTATTAATGATCTGCCAAGTACACTAAAAAGTGCTAAAGTTCATATGTACGCAGATGATGTGCAGATCTACCTGCACAAGCCTCCTGAGGATTTTGCCAACTGTGCTGATCTGATAAACGGAGACCTAGATCAAATTTCGCACTGGTCAAATATTAATGGCCTACAACTTAATCCGGAAAAATGCAATGCTATAATGATGTACAAGAAAAATGTCGACGTTAGAAGCCTACCACCAATTTTTTTTGAACAAAGTACAAATCAGCTATGAACAAAACGTACGAAACTTAGGTATAATGCTTAATTCTACTATGACCTGGGGCGTTATTACTGAATACGATACGATAAAAATCAATCGTAAATTCCTAATTTCGGCATACTGAAATATAGAATTTACGATTGATTTTGATCGTATCGTATTCAGTAATAAGGCCCCTGCTCTGACCACACTAAGGCTCGGAAAAATATATGGAACTCTACGGCAACTTTGGGCGTCATCCAAAGTTTTGACATTAGAAGTCAGACTACATTTAATAAAATCCTTGGTAGTCCCTTTTTTCACATACGGAAGCATTATTTACACCAAGCGAGACGCGGTATGTGACATGAAGTTAACCATCGCATTCAATGACTGCGTGAGATGTTTTTGGTTTGCGGCGCTCTCAGCATATCTCCCCTTACAGAAACGCGATTCTAGGTTGTCCTTTGTCTGACTATTTGAACTTAACTGCTCTAGTTTTCTTGCACAAGGTCTTAGGTCACTGAATCGCCCAAGAACCTATTTGATGAAATTACTTTTCTGAACACGTCTAGGAATCCAACAATGCTCTTACCACGTATTAAAACTACAATTGGTGAGCGCTCATTCTTCGTACAGGTAGTAAGAATCTGGAATATGTTGCCGCGTAATACACGCAAGACAAAATGTTTGGGGACTTTCAGGAAACTCGTATCTTTTCATTTATGGTAATTTAGTAACAAGTATCAACACACTACAATACAAGCAATTTCTTCTATTTTCTTTTTACAAATAACCTGAATCTGAGAATCCATCAAAGTAATTATGCATTGTTATCTTGTTGTATAATAAGAAATAAAAGTATTATTATTATTATTATTATATCCTTTTTTAGAACATTTTCGAGCTGTATCAAATCGCGTTCCTTTAGGATAGTTTGGTGTTTTAGTTTCGAAATTCAATCGCACAAGACATACTTTGACTCTATTTCATACACAACGTTCGTTACGCTTCATTCTTTCGAAATATGTGAGAAAACAAATTGTTTTTCCTCTTAAAAACAATCAATACATATAGAAAGAATTACCATGCCTGATTTGTGAAAATTAATGATTTTTAAATAAAATGATGATGAATCTATTCGGAAGGCAATGAATGCTATTCAAATAAACAACGAAGCATTAAGTTTTCATGTTTATTAACAATGCGGAAAGATAATTTCTTGTGTTTTACGTAAAATATGTGTAGGAAGATGATCCGACATAGGAACGAAAAAAACGTATATTTAGATCTGCATCTTTAAAATGTTTACTGGATAATTTCCAGATTATGTTTGAAACGTTCGTCGGCCCGACGCTAAGCTTAAAAGAAGTTCAACATATAAACCACGACGAGTACAGATAGGACGGTTCTCACAGCGTCCACACAGCTTTGTGAAACAGAAACATCAAAAAGAATGTCCAGTTGAAACACCCACAGACAATGCTTCCTTACAAGTTAGTTCATATTTACAGCGCAATTAAAAGTATGTAGTTTAGACTGCACTTAAGCATAAATATTAAGTTCTTTTATTTTTATAAAAAAAAAAAAAAATTATGTTAATTGCATCCTAATGTAAAAAAAAATAATAAAGAGTATAAAAATTTTGTCGCAACTAAAGTCATTCTACCAAAATGAAATTTATTTTTCGTTAATTGAATTTTCCTTTTGCTTTGCCATTTTTAATTATTTTCATTTGTTTTTCATATTACAGGAATTGTTTTACATAAATATTTTTCATAATTTATTAAAAAATATAGAGCAGATATCTAAAATTCATACGGATGAACACAACTCCCGGTTTGCACTAATTTCCATATGTACTTCTTTTAAACATCGATTATATCGGCTTTTAGTTTTGTTGTTTTTTGAAATCGAGCACTCGATTTAATTGATAATGAAATTTTATATTAAATATTTAAGCATTCAGAAACATACCTAAGAATTTAGTTTCGTTTTTTTTTCTTTCAATTTTCTATTATATTCCATTAACATTTGATGCATTAAATTAAATGAGTAGTTACATTATTAATATTATCATTAATCAATTATGACTTGACGAGTACATGTTTTTCTTTCTATATTTCAAACTTTCTTAATACGAAATTAATTTGATTTTAAGACTCTAGCAAAGAAAATGTACTCTCCATTTTGTTGTGTACAAGAAAAGTGAATTCTTTCTCTAAATAAAAATTTTGAAAAGAAATAATTTATATGTTATGTAACCGAAACAAAAACAATACCATATTTGTTTTTTTTTTTTTTTTAAATTCGCTTAAATGTAAATAAGATGAAAATAAAAAAGAAGAGAATTTAATGAATCTAAGCCACTTGTTCTTGGCCATTGGCAGCTTCATGATTTTTCATAACGTCGGGTAGCTCCGGTGGTGATGAGTATGCTGTGATTTCAAGTTGTTCAAATTCTCCGTTTTCCATTCTATAAATTGGTTTTTTTTTTGGTTAAAATTTAGTTGCGAAGAACATAGTCGCTTACCGTAAAGCTAATCCTAACTGAGCAGGTGTCTGAGGTTTTGCAGTGATAGTTGTAATTCCGTAATCTTGCAGAAGTTTTTCGTCTTCCATACCCAAATTATCTTTATTATACAGCATTTGATCTCTAGGCTTAATTTTTAGAATACCTGCAATTAAATTATTGGAATATAAGTTTCAAAAATTGTAGTTTTTTTTTTCAAAAAAGGTGAAAGGTAGTTAGAAGTGGGATATCACATCACATAGAACTAATACGATCCATAGCGATACCATAAATTATATTTCAGAATACGTAAGTTTGAATTCAGAAAACGTAAATTGTATTTCAGATAGGTACCCTTGCATTCTTTATTGGAATGTAGGCATATAACTTAATTATTGTATTGAGATTGGATTAAGTAATATGGAATTGAAGGACAGCTGCGCTATTTGCTGCCTTAGCATGTTATGGAAGACAGTCAAGAGATTGCAGCCTTGTGGCCATCTTCTGCATGGTAATTGTCTATTGGCATTGATGACTGAAAACAGCATGATGTGTCCGATTTGCCGATCGGACATAGTTAGCAGTGAGCAAGTTATTCGAAGAAAATACCGAAAGCATAACCAACAGGATAAAGAGAGAATTGTGAACAGTGCTAACAAAGAAGAAGATTGGTCGTCTTTGGCAGTTTCTCTCGAAACGCCAAGTTCATTACCCCGTGGAGGTAAGAAACCCAAAATTTTGAGTTTTGACGAAATCGAAATTGTCCTTAACTTCTTCCTGCTTCAAGAGGACTAAATGTGCACCTAATAGCAGGAATCTCTGGGGCAGGTGTGGTGTCAATGGAGAGAAGAAGGGGTAAATTTACTTGGCAGCTGACAGGAATGGGAATCAATTGCAAGATTTGATTATTGTTTGCGACAATGCACCATGTTATGCGAGACTGGAGGTGGCCATCAGAGAGGTGAATGAACATGGTACTGCAAACTTGCTACGTCTTTCACCATATTCTCCAATGCTTAATACTGTTGAACACTTGCAACTACCAAATGGAACTGGCCCAGGGATTGGTGAACAACGTTTGATTTACCTTGAACAGATTATCGATCAAGCACAAGAAACAGTAGCTGGTAGTGACTGAGCTCGGGCGGCGCAGCATACTACCACTTTCCATGCCAAAGCATTGTCATTGGATGATATGCAAGTGGGAAATTAAATTTTAACATTTCGATTATCAATTCAAGTTTTATATTATACTAGCCGCGTACCGCTACACTCACGTTGTTCTATCGCCCCTATTACGCCCGTCTTTCCCGTTGATCCAGTTTCTCCGGTTAATCCATTGGTCCTGATTCTTCCGTTGCTCTCATTTTTGCCGTTGCCTTCGCTACTCTATCCTCTATCCACAACCCTCCATCCACCACCCTCCATCTTTCATCCTCCATCTCCCATTCTCTATCCGCCATCCACCATCCTCCATCTACCATCCCCCATCCACCATCCTCTTTCCACCATTTATCATCCTCTATCCACCATCCTCCATCTTCCATCCTCCATCCTTTATCCACCATCCTTCATCCTCTATCGACCATCCTTAATCCATTCATTATTCACCATCCTCCATCTACCATCCTCCATCCTCTATCCACCATCTTCCATCCTTCATCCATCCATACTCCATCCATTATCATCTATCCATCATCTACCATCATACATATATCTACCATCCACCATCCTTTATCAGCCATCCTCCATTCATCAATCTCCATCACCATCCCTTATCCAACATCCACCATCATCCATCTCCATCCGTCCATCCACCATTCACCATCCCCTGTCCAACATCCACCATCCTCCATCTAAAATCCTCTATTCATCAAATACCATCCTATATCTACCATCCCAATCCTCCATCCCCTATCCACTATCCTCTAACAACCATCCTCCATATTCCATCCCCCCCCCTTCTCCATCCATCCATCCATCATCCTCGATTCATCATCTACCATCCTATATCTACCATCCCCCATCCTCTATCCTCCTTCCACCATCTTCTATCCTCCATCCTCGACCCACCATCAACCATCCTTCATCCACCATGGTGCTCTATTCACCATCCTTCACCTACCATCCACCAACCTCCATCCTCTATCCAGCATCTTCCATTCGCTATCCTCTATCCACCATCCATCGTCCAACTTTACCATTTAGTAATAGGAATGAATAACTAATGCACCGAAAACGAACGAACTAATGCACTCAAATGTTGGAATAACTCAAGTACCAACAATTGTAAAATGATTTTGTTAACGCAGAAACCTTCGCGGGCGTGTGCCCAATATATCAGCGAAGTTTCATCGTAATCGGATGAATAGTATAGGAAAGCGCAAACAAACCATTAGAGCGCCAGGGTACTAAAATCGTGAAAAAATTTGAAAAATGTTAAAAAAAAACTTTTGTTTTTCATTCGATCTGGACCAAACTTCACAGGAACCATCCCGGGACTACTCTACACGTTCCCTGAAAATTTCATCAAAATCGGTTCAGCGGATTAGGAGTCTATAGGGAACATACCCACATACATACATACATCCTCTTTTATATATATAGACTAGCCGCGTACCGCGGCTACGCTCACGTTGTTCTATCGCCCCTGTTACTCCCGTCTTTGCCGTTCATCCCGTTTCTCCGGTCCGGTTGACCCATTGGTCCTGTTCCTCCCGTTGCTCCTGTTTCTCCAGATGCTCCGATTTCCCCCGTTGCTTCCGTTACACCATCCTCTATCCACAATCTTCCATCCACCACCCTCCATCTCCCACCCCCTATCCGTCATCCTCCATCTTCGATCCACCATCCTCTATCCTACATCCTCCATCTTCCATCCTTTATCCACCATCCTTCATCTTCAATCCTCCATCCTCTATCCACCATCCTTAATCCATTCCCCATCCACCATCCATCATCTACCATCCTCCATCCTCTATCCACCATCTTCCAACCTTCATCCATCCATACTTCATCCATTATCATCTATCCATCATCTACCATCCACCATCCCCTTTCCACCATCCTCTGTCAACCATCATCTATCCACCATCCTCAATCTTCTATCTTCCATCCTCTATTTACCATCCTCCACCCACCATCCTCCATCCATCATCCACCACCGACCATCCTCTATCCACCATCCTTCATCTACCATCCACCAACCTTCATCCTCTATCCAGCATTCTTCATCTTCCAGCCACTATCCTCTATCCACCATCCATCGTCCAAATTTACCATTTAGTAATAGTAGGAATGAATAACTAATGCACCGAAAACGAACCTAACTATAGAACGGCTTATGCTAGAAAGTTGATGTGTATATGTAAATCAACTAGAAAAGCAAATTTGATGAAAAAAAATTCGAATATCCATTGGCGTTCAGAAGGGGGGCAAAAATTATGATCAGTGAAAATAGAATGCATATTTTTCTATGATTTTCGTCATATCTACTAGGTTTTCGAACATATTGAATTCATTTTTATTGTATGGATTCTCCATATGGCTAGAAAGTAGGCTTGTATAGTTCGTGAACGAACTAGTTCGGAAGATCGCTCCCAGAAGTGAAATGAACGAACTAGTTCGCAGTGACTTCCGGTCCTAGTTCGTTTGTTTGAAAGTAGTTGGTTTTTGTAGGTGATCCGCAGTTGAAAGGAACTAGTATGGCTGGGGACGGACCTTACATTCAATCCGAACTTGAAAGGAAGTAGTTCCTTCCGGCCTGGCGACCTTTTTAGGTCCTCACATTCAATCCCAACTTCAAACGAACTAGTTTCTTTTTTTTTTGGTGAACGATGAACTACAACAACGAACTAGTTCGCGAAGACTAAGGAACTAGTTCGTTCGCTAAGGTGAACTACAATGCGCAAGCCTACTAGAAAGTGTTTTCAAGATTTTTTGGAAATTGACCCCTATGGGGGTGTCAAGTGATTGTACACTTTTTTATGAATTCTTTCATATCTCTCAGGTCTGATCAGATATCGAATATCTTTTAACTTCCACGGGCTTGTTTAATAAAGACTCATTTACAAGTTTTTCTCTTTTTTCAACCCCTAGACTGCATCTCGGAATATGACAGAATTATGTTATTCATATGTTACGCCCTAGTCTAACCACTTCCCGAACTTTTTGTTAGGTTTTCAGTCGCATAGTAACCTACGCCGCATCTCAGAACTGAGCGCGTTCCGAACTTCTGCCGGAAAAATAATAAAGTTACGCCCAGACTGTTGACTGTTTTTTCATCTTTCTGACACCATATGAACTCCACGTCGAAAAAACTCCTCGTCCTTTGACGTCCTTTGGCGATCCTTGAGTCGACCCAATTTTTGACATCTTCAAAAGAACGGAAGCGCTGCTCAGCCAAGCCATCGATCGGAATAGGTGGTAGTTGAATACAGCGAGTCGGGGAGGACTTCACATTTCAGTGTTCCCCGATAGGTTGTTACAATTGAGCAACATGTGGCCGAGCGTTTTCGTCTAGCAAAATCACTTTACCGTGTCTCTGCCAGTGGCGGGCTCGCCGCATAAAGCTAGTGAGGCTGAGCTTTAAGCTTGTGTTACACTGTTGTGAGTTTTATTTGTATTCGCCAACTTCGCATTGCATATTTCTGCAATTTGACAGCGTGGTACTGCTCTGCCGTGAGAGAGAATGTAGATCTTGTGATTCTTCTCTTCTAATGTTTTTCAAATTACATATAGATCAATTTGTAATCTGGGTGGCTTAGTGGCTAGAGCCCTTGCCTTCGGTGCATATGATACCAGGTTCGAATCTTCTTGGCAACAAGTAATTTTCGAGAATGGGATTGGGTGCCGGACTACCAGTTCATTCAGCTGTAAATGAGTACCTGAGCTAAGATCGGGGTAATAATCACGGGCGAGCGCGTGGCTAACCACTTCACCACCTAGTGTTCCGTTGGTTGAAGTAACTTTTGTATTACTTCAAGGCCTAGGCCCGATTTGGGCTGTTGCGTCATTGATTGATTCTTCTTATTCGATAGTCGCCTTTTTTGGGTTGACGTTTAACACAGTTTCTGTGCACTAGAGTGCTGCTATGTCTAGTCCTCTCCGCAGTATGTTTGAGATAGTTTTTTTAAACTTGTCTCGTACTAGGATGGTTGACAAACCTTTTATGTGCAGCAAGAAGCCAGTCAAAAGCTATGGAATGGCCGACCGAAACAAACGATCCGTGCCAACTGACCGAGATTAAAATTTCGATTATCGAATGAAAACAAAATCGATGCATTAAATACATCGAAACGTTACAATTACATCGAATTAATTCTAGGAATTAGAACGTGAGCCTGAGCATCGAAGTTTTCGATGCCTCGAAAGATTTCGAACATCCCTAATTCCAATCAGAACCACGTGAAGAAACGAAAACCTTAAGAATGAATGATTTTTGCTCTAGACTTTTTGATTTAGGAACTTCTACCGGCAAGAATCTATTTGACTAGTGATTTACAGAAATTGATGTTTTAATTACGAGGCAGAAGTGCAGCTATCGAAATTTTTAACAAATTAGACTATGGGAAGAAGGAGGTGCCTTTCATTGATATTGCAGCGTTTCTTTTTTGTTATAAACACGAGTACACGCAATTTTGTGGCAAGACAACTTCACCTGTCTCTATAAAACCAAGGTTACGACAGAAAATCAAACGCGAAATGAAACTCGTATGCAGCAAGACACAAACGAGTTGTAGCCCCCTCAGTCTCATACAAACCTTCAATAATTTTCTTCAGTTCCGTGACGGTCGTGTTTTCCTTGGCGTCCGTAAAAATAGTCGCCTTTTTTCGTCGTATCGTCAGGAAAACATCCTGCCAAAGAAATAAGAAAAAAAAAAAAAACGAAGAGAATTAATCAAATGGAATCGGTGAACATTTCTTTCATGTTATCAACACAAGCGACCCGAAGACGTCTACGTTTTCAGGTTATGTCGAACTGATGACATCGGTCAAAGTTCAACGGGAAAATCGTAATAAAAACGAAAATTGCTCACCATTTCGATTGAACTCTTCGAGATCGTTGATGTACACGAGTTTGGGCAGCTCTACGTATCGACACGGTACCGAAATTTTCGCCGAATTACGTTCAGAAAGCCGAAGGAAAAAAACACCCAAATCGGCGATGATTCTGTTGTTTATTGTGTTGCCGAAGTTTTTCCTGGCTCTGTGACTTTGACGGGTCTTCGTTCCGTTGCGATGCGACAAGGTTTTTGTGTCAAGCATATGGGACTGTCAAAATTCGAGTACGTTCAATGTACGGATTTGACTTTCACGGAGGACAACCCAGTTGGTCGCGTCTGCGAGAATTTCGCAGATATCTCGGAGACATGTCGGCTGATTCTTCGAGACGCCTTATATGAAAAAAAAAAAAACACAACATCGAGAGAAGTGCTTCCCGAAATCTCGAAGATATGTCGGCAAAATTTCGGAATAATAAATTCCTTAAACCCGCACATGAGAGGAAAACTCAGAATGCCCACTCGCACTCGTCAGATGACATTTGCAGCGTTTCGATTTAATGCGGTTGTTCCGTGCACATCAAATAGATTGTGAGAGGAGCAAAGATTTTTATTGCTTTCTCTTTCTATCTAGTAATGAAGAAAGACAAACAATATGACAACAATATGTCTCAAAAGAGACTCGCGACCATAGAGCTGTATGTATAATGGAGATGGCGTGCAGCGACTTTTTTGAAGCCGGAGGTTTTCTCGCAAAGGACCGGCGATATTCACTATGCTACTATCAGCATCTTACTCACATGTATGTTATACTGCGGTATTCAAAAGAAAAAAAGGCCCAACCTTTAAATACTTCGCTACTATTTGCATTTCACTGCCACCGGGCATGAAACGCTCCATACAAAAATGTTCAATTTTGCATCAAAATGCTTCAAAGTGCTTTATACAGAAACGGCGCTTTGCGATCTCCGTTAGTTATAGCTCGAATTAAAAAAAATATAACTTACAAAGTGAGCAAAACATTTCGGGGGGAGGGGGAGGGGGAGGGGGGTTTATTCCCAAAACCACCAAAAAGGCGTGATGTGGAAAAGGCTTAAATTTGAACGCCGCTTGAAGAATCGTAATGCCTTGAGATTAAAACTAGTGACTGAGAAATTAAGGCAAAAACAGGATGTGTTTTCTGTTGTTTATGACCAATTGCTGCAAGAGAAAAGCTTAACATTTAATATCCCAGAAGCACAAAAAACCGTTTTAAGTGAAATACCTACTAATGGCAGCGAAAAGAAAAAGTTGCAATGGCCAAAGGTACTCAAAGGAATGGCGGATGCTATGCATGCTGATGAACATTCGATCTCCTGCATATTATGAGCTTTTAAGGAAAAATCGCATCGTACCTCTACCATGCGCGAGAACAGTTCGAAATTATTTTTCCTTAATCGACTCCAAGTGCGGATTTGATGAAAAGTTCTTCGAAATATTTAAAAAAAAAATTAGAATCTAAAAAGCCGATGCAGCGTCATGGATTATTAGTACTCGACGAGATAAATCTGCGAAAATCAGTTACTGTATCCTCGAAGACCCTCACTTATAGTGGATTGACAGATTTCGGGGACGAATTTTCGAAAGCTATCGATATAGGCGACCAGGCAAGACACGGATTGGTTTTTTTATTTCAACCTCTCGCCGATACTTTTACACAACCCATAGCAGTTTTTGCTTCTAAAAATGTTGTCAAAGGTGACGACTTGGCGAAACTAGCAGTGAAGGCAATAGCTCTTTCAGAGAAATCCGGAGCTTATATCCATGGCATAATAGGAGACGGTGCACACACCAATACAAAAATGGGATCAGTGCTCGGAATCGAAAGAGGTATCCATAATACCAATTTTTCTTTTCCCTGTATGGATCATGCATCCAATATTTTATCGTGGTCCATACATTATTATGTAAGATTAAGAATGCGACAATTTGTATATCAGGAAAATCAAAAATTAAAAAAAAAATTTATTGTAAAACAAAAATTAGCCAAACTGGCAAATTAATGAAATTTTTTTAATAATTACAGCACATGGGACAATACTGTCTTTAATTAAAGCCCGTGGTACTTTCCGTTGCAGCTCTTACAAATCACCATACAGTGAAATGATATGTGCCCCTACGGAAGAAGGAAACGTGAATCATTGAAGACAAGGAGAAATTAGAGGAACTTACTACTTTGTCGCAGAGGAGACATTTCGTTATAGTCGGTGTCGGTTCATCGAATCATCATCATCAATGGCGCGACAGCCCAAATCAGGCCAGGGCCTGCAGGATACATTGTCTGAAGTCATCTCGGTTCAGCGCCCGCGTCCTCCAGTTTGTGCATCTAAGAAGCGATTTGTAATCTGCGTCAACTGAATCCTCGTATCTTTTTCGCGGTTTTCCCACCGGTCGCTTGCCATGGGCTCTACCTTTCAATGTGCGCTTGGGAATTCTTCCGTCATCCATTCGCTCCACATGACCTGCCCATTGCAGCTTACGGAATTTTATAAGAGTCGATGCGGCTGGGTCGTCATAGATGTTTTACAACTCGTTGTTGTACCGAATACGCCATTCAGTGCCTTCTCTTACTGGTCCCAAAATTCTTCAAAGAATTCGTCGTTCAAAAGCGTCTATTGATTTTTCAGACGCTTGGGTGAGAGTCCACGTTTCACTTGCATATAGTAGCACACAGGTCTTATTATGGTCTTGTATATGCGAAGTTTGCTCAGCCTGTGCACTTTTTTCGATTTTAAGATCGGGAGAACCGTGAAATATGCCCTACTTTCTAATGTGATCCATTGATTTACGTCGTCCCGTTCGTTGCCGTCTCTTACAAGGTGTGATCCCAAGTATGAGAAATGATCCACATTCTCCAGGTTGGATCCAGTTGGCGCGTTTCTTCTTGTTTGGGTCATGAACTTGGTCTTATTCTCATTGACCCTTAGCCCGATATCCTTTGCTGCTGAGTCTAGACAGTGGAAGACTTCCTTTGCGTCTGGAACAGATCTGGCCATGATGTTTACGTCATCCGCGTACACTACTAGTTGAGTGGACTTGATTAGTAGGGTACTTCTGGTATCAACGGGTACCTTTCTGATGACATATTCCAGGGCAAGGTTGAAGAGCATGGCAGCGAGTCCATCTCCCTGCTTCAGGTCGGATTCTGTTCGGAAGCTTTGGGTTAGCTCGTTTTGTATCCTTACTTGGGATTCAGTGTCAGTCATGGTCATTTTTGTTAATCGGACGAGTTTTGATGGGATTCCAAAGTCGAGCATAATTTTATATAGTACATTACGATCTATACTATCGTATGCCTGTTTGAAGTCCACGAAGATCTGGTGCACGTCAATGTTATACTCCCAGCATTTTTCTAGCACGGTTCGTCGAATAGATCTTCGATATTTTTGTCATTTCCCAAGCAAATCACGTCCTCTTCGGAGACTTTTTTCGATTTTTCAACTTGTCAGAAGATGAAGAATAGTTCGAGCTTCTACTGGAGGACGATGATGACTTTCCATTTTCCGAATTGGGCTCCTTTTTTACTTTAACAGTTGGCTGCGTGGCAGGCTTTCCGATGCCGTTCGGTTTTTTTCTTGTTAAATTGTTTGTTTGACCGTTTTATCAAAACTTTTGACCAAGCTATCCTCCGAATCCGAGCTGGAACTGCTCGAAGACGACGATTGTTTTGCTTTTGATTTATCATTGTCTACTGTTTTCTCCTTCTTTGTGCGGATTCGATGCCATAATTTCAGCCGGAATTTCTGTTGTTGTTGGTGCAGATTCAGGCACCGGTTCGGTACTCTGTTGTGGAGCAAGTTCTTTCTGTTGCTTGCATCGCTGGAACAGTCTCTAGTATAGGCGATTCTTCTTCCTTTACAGTTTTGTTTTTTATGCAATTCATCAGCATATTTCATGACGTCCTTTACAATTTTCTCACAATTTTCCGAAATCGACGTTAGACATTTATATTGTCATGTCATAATCATTACGCCAGGAAAGAACGTTCTTGCGCTTGCGCAACTAATCGATAGTAGTGACTCAGTTGATAATAACGAAAAGTTCTGTGGTTCACATGCATCAAAAAAGTGTCTACCCCCACCACGGCAGTTTCCAGACCTGTATGTAAGACCGTGCATTATATATACGATGACCGACTAGATTTGACAGACAATCGACCATATTGTGATTGTCACGTCGCGTCACTTCAATGCCGATTCGATATCGACGCATGAAAAGGCGATTGTGAATGTCGATTGTCATCGACCGTTGTCACTTTGATCGTCATTTTTCGTCGATGACATTCCGAGTCCGTGACGCCTGAAGAAAATTAACGTCGATGCAAAAATGTAAGTATAGATTTGACAAAAAGATGTTTCTTTCTTTATTTTGATGGATTCGCATCAAGTAATCGTCATTAAAAGCGGTGTAGATCGACACACATTAAAGAAATATGGCTCGAATTTTCGGCACGGTAAAATTCTTTGGGACTACCGTCACGAAATGCAAGCAGAAGTGAGAGCCACAAATGGGCCGAACAAGACGTATAGCTTTTATACTTTAGAAAAAAGCATTATCCGCATCTTAAATTTGAATGTAGCATTTGATATTGCAGAAAAATAATGTCATAGTTGTAAACGAAGGCATACAAGAACTTAAATTCACAATTTACAGCTGATACATACATATCAATATGGCAATGCCATTGAGTCACGTCGATGGAGTTACACAATCGCTTTTTTCGATCGACGTGACACTGCGCATCGTCATCGAAGTGACGTGACCGCGACATTCGCAATACAGGTGAATAACTGACGGTTTTAGCAATGCACGGCCTCCTAACGAAATATCTAACAGTGGTTCTGGGATCCAACCCTACGATGGAAAGGTTTATCGGGTTCAAACTCCCGCACTGACTTAGACTTTCGATGCTTTTACTCCATGTTAAAAAAAAACTTTTACATGCCATACTCCATCAAAACCTGTTGAGATATCGAGTGCCATTAACTAATTCTCCCCAAACGCATGAACACTTCACTGAATCTGTTCAGTGAATCAGGTCAATGGCTATCCAACTAAATCTTTTTTCTTTTCTAAAACAACTCCAGTTAAGTTTCCAAACTTATTTATATTTATATATGTTTTTTTTTATAATATAATTTTATAATTAATTTAAATTGTTATGAATATAATTACAGTTTGTTCAAATCTATATCTCGTCCAATTCGTTTATCCCGTTTCTTAATTATTTTTTTTTTTTTATTTTCTAAACATCAATCGACACTGAAAATTTTGAAAAATCCCGCGGCAAAATTGAATAATTATCGAATCATATATTTTTATTTGTTTTCTTTGAACAGTATAGATAGTAAATATTTCTCAGTGTGTATTGTTTTTAGTTTTGTGTGAAATTCCTAAATATAATAACATTTCATTTTGAAACAAAAAAAAAGTTTTGAGGATCATAAACCTATGGGGTCTTAAGAGCTATTTTATTTACAAACTTATCAAATAATTACCTTAAAAAGTATTGTTTTTGTTGTGTTTTTTTTTTCTTTTCTTCTTTTCCTTTGTTTTTGCTTTAATATTATTTTTTGTTATAATAAATTGTTGGTTTTAATTCTCTTTGAAAATATAAAATGTATTTTAATTGTAATTAATTAAAAAAAAAAAAAAAAATAGTAATGCTACACTCCCCGAAAAAAGTAAAGTAACGTATATAAAACCGCCTGGGTTTTTTATTTTGTGTGTTTCTATTGTTTTTTTTCATATTTTTACTTCAATTTTTGTTGGGAACAAAATTTGTTTGCCTTTAAGTTTATTTTGCGGTTTTGTTGTTTCAACAGCCAAGACACTTTTTTGGTTCTTAAGTACTTGGGAGAGTCAGGCGTTAGTGAGACAAAGAACGGGCCTTTCCTAGAACTTGATTTGCAACATGGTTAACTATGCAGGAAGAAAAAATCGACAATATTGAAAAAGGAGCCAAATACAATAGAATTCACCTGAATGAGTTACTAGAATTACATAAATATTTTGTTTTTCACTACCATACGAATTAATGTTTTATTATTATTTGTAATCTTTTACTGTTTTTGTTTTATATAAAAGTTTCAATTTGTTTTCATTTTTTTTTTTGTTGATGTTTTCCCATTTTCTTTTTAATTTTTACTCTTAATTCAGCTAACCAACTTTTAAAGTCTTTTCACAATCGCCTGATGGTTTCCGTGTCGTTACATAAATTCAATTTCAAATTTCAATTTCTTAAGCTTATCGCAGACATACACACGCACACAACACAAAAACCATCACATTATACTGGTATGTACTTAAATTCAAATTTAAATTGTTTTATAATTTCGGTTTGGGATATTCCATCAATAGATTAACTTTACGTTTTATTTGATTCTTTAAAATAAAGTGTTTTTGTTTTTTTGTGCACAAAAATAGGCTGAGCAAGAATAACTTCAATGTTTCTTGTTTCTTCTAATTAAAAAGATTTATTTTTTTTTTGAATAAGGAGATTTAGATCGGCGCATTGTGCAGAGGCATTTTGTTCCGTTTAGTTCGTCGATTACCAAACGCATATTTTATATGACTTACACTAGGTGTGGCGGTGTATTTGGGGTTTAAGTCTGATACGAACTTTTCGTTTCATTTCAGACACGAACCGGATTTATGTTTGCTGATCAAGTTAGTAGGTTGGTACGATTGAAAATTGCCTCCTGTGTGTTAGCATTTAGTAGTATGTAGTAGTAGTTACGAAAAAATAGAACTAAACCGTATCATGGATTCTTTGCTATTTCCCTTTTTTTTATCAAAAACCACCAAATGCTAGAAAATAAAGTGCGTCTCATTCTTTTTGATGTTGTGACGATGGTGGTGAAGGCCCTTGATGATGTGTTGAGCCGTTGTTACTTTCTGGTTTGTTGTTCTCGCGCCGTAAGAGATAGACGGACCCGTCTGCTGCTTGTTGAAGGCTGAACTGCGATGGGGAACATGGATTTCCATCGGAGTCTCGCAAATACTGAAATTAAGAGAAAAAAAGAAGATATTAGGTTCTGCAGATTGTTCGAGTTCTATTGGAGGCTTATTTAGGTTTTTTAAAGGTCCCACTAGTTCTAACGCCCAAGAGGTCGTGGATTCTCTGTAAAAATTATGTTCTTATTGCGTGATAAGGAAAAAAGGGAAGTCCACATAGATCACACTGGGACAAGTTTCACTGGTTACTTCTTTCTCATAAGGATCAAGAACTGTTTTGCAAATATTATGTCCTTTTTGCTGTTGGAGAGGGTGCAAGTAATCAATCCAATTCCAGTCTCAAACATTTAGTTCGAAGTCCATTGAACATGTTCGACGATCTTTTGGGCGAAAAAGAAGATCTACGAACTCACGAACAGCCTTGCCGCACGCGAAAATGGTCTAATATGGAAAATAAAGGACCACAATTTTTATTCAAAAAATATTTTTATACTTAAAAATTAACAAAAATGTATATAATCAGAAAATAGAATCATGAGCTAGTCGTATTTCCCAGTAGGCGAAGTAGCGTGTACTATACCCCAACTAGCAAACTAACTATTTATCGAAGCTGTTCTCGTACATCGATAAAGCTTCGATAAGGTCTTACCGAACTCATCTGGCGCACATTTTCCCATGTTCTAATAGCCAAGCACCAACAGTTGGTATAAGGCCTTATTGAAGCTGTTCTTGCTTCCGTACGAAAGCAAAAAAAAACGAAAAATAGTTTTTCAAACATTTTTTTTAATATTGTTTTCTTGCAACTACGAATTTATTTTCCTCTTAATTATTATTGTTTGATTCAAAAATGTGAATTGTACACTCTCGAATTCGAACCACGGTCCCGTCACACATTAGTCCGCTACGCTACACACTAGGCTAATCAGAAACATTGTCGTAATAGGGTTGAAGCCGAATCACTTGGTATTAATCATGTCGAGCGAAGCTCATTTTCAAACCTCCATAAGACTGTCGGTATTTACTTCCACGAGGCCTTATAGAGGCTACTACCGAACCTATTGCTTCTGAAAGTTCAGCCTCCGCTGGTAAGTCCTACCGAAAACTTATCAAAGTTAAAAATCCACAACTTGCGGTCAACATTCTTATCGAAGCCTAATCGAAGTTATAGCCTCTGGAAAATTAAAATGCGAGTTTGTTTGCTAGTTGGGACGTTAAAAGAAGTTTGGCTAAAAGCCTTAAACCCAGCTGTTTAATAGAAGACCATACGAACTAAAATTCGTATTTTAAAAAATGGTCTTTTTCGGACCAATTGATAAAAAAAGGACCAACATTAGACCAAATGGACCAAATATGGCAACGCTGCTCACGAACGTAAACAATATCACATTCGATCTGTTGAAGCAGGAAATCATTTTCTCCTTTCTTACGACAAGCCATCATTTGAGATTGTAAACGGACTATCAGCACAGCGTGGAACGCAAGTAAGAGAAAACACAGAACGTCTTAAGCCTATATTGAAAACAATTCTATTTTGAGGCCGTCATAATCTATTAATACGTGGCCACAGTGACTACGGTTCATTATTTTCAACACCTTCAACTTCAATAAGTAAGATCGACCCGGTTTTTGAAGATACAGGATCCGTAGCTTCAATGGTAGCTTGACCATGAAAAACTAGTAACATAAAAGTATTGGTAAAAATAAGTTTGCGTCGGACCCACTGGGTCCCGAGCTTTAGAGTAGATCTTCCAAAGGTTACAATCACTTCATAGCCTTAGGGTTATCCAAGGTTACAATCATTTCATAGCCATAAGCCTCTCTATACCATCCGCCTTTAGTATAAGGTAGATGTCGGCTATTTCCCGATTACATTATTCATAGAAATGAATTTGGATTACGATGTTGCTATATAGAATTTGCCTCAGCAGTTCCACCAGCTGTCAGGGTGTTTCGGATAGTTGGCTAGAATACACCCTCTGACGAGTCTTCTGCCTTCCGATGACGAAACAGCTCCATCGGACCTAGTCCAACACAATCTTATGATAAACTGGCCTCTCCAGTGAAAGTTCTTACCAAATTTGTCATGTCCTTAGGGACGGCAATTAATCAACAGTCGGGGATTTCGTATTGGAGTTTCACTCCACTGACACCGGAAAAAACAACTAACTCTTAACATTAATAGCTTCAATGGTAGCTTGACCATGAAAAACTAGTAACATTTAAAAAACACATCAGCCAATACAACTTATATCAACCCTAGAACACAAAACGACTTAATTTTCCGATGAATGCTTTAAGGAAGAGATTCAAGAGGTTATACTGAGTAGAGTGAAAGAAATCTTTCAATAATTTTGGACGAAACCACCGCTCTACCGCATACTGAACAATTGAGCCTGCCGTTCCGTTACTACTTTTGAGGTGTGATACGAGAAGATTAGCTCTAAGGACGTGGATAAATTGGGTGACCGCCGATTGATGGGAATCGCTTTTGCTCATGTCGTTCATGATCTTCTAAAAAAGTACTCGGTTGACATAGTGAAGTGCGTTGGAATAGGCACAGATAGTTCTGCGATAGCTTCAGACGAAAAGCAAGCAATTAAAGAGTTGCTTACGAGTGCTACAAATCAAAGATGGTGTCTTTGTAGTAATCACGCATTAAATAACTCTCTTTGGAACTGTTCAAATGTAATTTCATGCCGGAACACAACAGGAACAATGAAGAAAGTTATCGTTTTCGCAAAGTCATCAGCAAAGAGACATGCCGTTTTTAAGGATGAGATTGATGCCTCTTTACACGAACTGTGCGAAACGAGATGGAGTAGAAAGCAAGACGGACAGGACATTTGCAGTCTCAAAAGCCTTCGAAAAGATCTCGCGTTGGATAGAATGCAAAACTTCTTCTTATGCGTACTGTTTAATAGTCAATGGCGCAACAGCCCAAATCGCGCCTAGGCCTTGAAGTAATGCTAGAGTTACTTCATTACGAGACCATGGGAACACTAGCAGTTGAAGTGGTCATCCACACGCTCGTCCGTGATTATTACCCCGATTTTAACTCAGGTACTCATTTACAGCTGAGTGAACTGGTAGTCCGGCACCCAATCCCGTTCCAAGCAGATTCGAACCTGGTACCAGGTGTATCGAATGCAAGTGCTCTAGCCACTAAGCCAGGCACAATACGTACTGTTTGCTTCAGGCTATTAAAAGCTCTGAGTTTTTGATTTCCATGGGCAGTCTCGCAGATGTCCTTGGTAAGTAGACATACACCTATTATGTATACAGTATGAAATAAAATACACATCTAACGTTCGTCCTTCATTCTATTATTTCAGGAACCACATCTTCGCTCAGCAAGTACCTCCAAAAACCATCACTTGATTTGAAGAAAGCTTGGGAATCGATAGCGGATACATTATCTGCCTTAGAAAAAAGTGTTAAGGTTTTTACAAATTTTTTTGCTGAAGTTCAAGTTTTTGCAGATGAACTTCAAGTACCCACAGCCTCACCCGATCTACTTTTGCAGATCCGTCTATAAACACTAGGTCGATGAAGTAGTTTCAGATTTAAGAACGAGGTTCTAATGTGACGTGCTAGCAACGTTTAATCTGAGCGTCTTTCTTCCACTCGAATCAGAATCTGAGCAAAACATTGATCTTATTTGAAGTGTAGCAGAGTTGTATCAAAAACTGACTGGATTTTCTGTAAGATCAGTGGAGCACAAGTTCGTTGTATGGGCGCAGAAATGGGTGAGAGAGCTAAATGACAATTGAAGTAAACCTGAAACCGTTGTACAAGTTCTTGATAGCTGTGGCAAGGATATGTACCCAGATATTCAAATGCTTCTCAGAGTCCGACAGGCGTTTAGACTTTGTTATTTAAAAAATAAGTAATGGTACCTAATATAGCAAGGCTAAGTTGCATCCGATCGTTAAATTTTGAGCTGCAGTGCAATCACCCATTGAAATCGATGCATTGGGCTGTTATTTGTGGTTTACAGAGAATTTTGAGAAGTGAAGACTAAGACTAGTTAAAAGTGAAAATTTTAAAATTAAATTTAACAGGAAAAATTGTTGCCGTTTGAAATGAAGGAAGGGATGGAGGCTATGTACGTGATAACTAAATCATCAGTGGATTCAATCCCTTCGCGAGACGACATCAGAAGACAGCGATTATTTTTAGTTTAAAGAAGGGACACATCGCTGGCGTACCGTGACTTCTAGGAACTAAAAGAGATTATCTTGGTAACCACGTGAGTAGTCAACCACGTGGGTTGTTTATCCCATGGCATGGTGTTAACTGCCTGAGAAGTACAGCCAGAATCACTGCTTGAAATGGGCTGCAGGCATCTGGAAACTTCAACGACTCTCATGCACTCAGCTGGTCAGAGAAGACGCCAGGACCAGTGCCGCATTCGTTTTTTTTTCTTTTGATTCTATAAGCTTGGGTATACAACCGTCAAGGGTGATCCAAAATTTTTCACTGAGATCATATAATCCGTACAGATGATAGAAATTGTAAATTATAAAGAAATTCCCTAAGAATGGAGATGTGTCCTATAAATCTCTCCCGAAAGAGACCCCAGCTCATTAATTTTATGGCAAGGACGCAACCTGCTTAATCAAAATATCAAGTAGTGAAAGATGTATACAAGATGCAAAGTCCATTGCACTCTACTCAGTTCCCTTTGGAGATACTTTTTGTCTTTGGCCTTCCACCACATTAATGCCACATAGTTCAGACTGGGTCTCGCAACCGCCGTGTACGGACAATATTTGGTTCTTGCCCACGTCTTTTATTCTTTCTCCTACAACAAGCTTCCTATGTAGGATCAGACCCAGATAGTTCGCTTTTTTCCGAGAGTTGCAGTTAGACCCACTCATTCCTTTGAAGCCCGAACTCCAGGATTTTGTGCTTCCTAGTAAATAGAGCTCAGTTTCTGAACCACTTCTAGCCCACAAACAGAGTTCCGACAACAAAATGTCCATAAGAGTATGGACGAGTATGACTATATTATCCGTGTATGCCACCACCTTTATTCCTCTTAAAAAAGAAACAATCGTAAGAACATCGGAGTCATGATAACCTATTGCAAGACAACTTAAAAGATTCTACTCGAGATAGGCCCGCTCTATGTTCTGCCACGATTGGCACAAAATTATCAAGTAGATCAAGTTCCACGAGAGAAGAACTCTTGTTCTAGCTGATAAAATAGGAGTAGGAATTAACCTTTCCTGCTGACGAAGAAAAAAGAATATGTTCAAGAATTGTACATGAACTGAGGTCAGTGTAGACATCTCTAGGATTACGACGGTCTACACTGCCATTAGGCCATTATAGGTCATGGAAAGATGCAAAAGAGAGGTTTTGAAGACCTGAAAGAAATGTTGATTTCTTTATTTTTAATGAATATGATAGTTCGTTCTTATAACAGCCAGGACAAGTGAGTTGTGATATCAGAAAACAGAATGATATGACACCCCAAGCAACCAAAGTTGACATGTACAAGGGTTTGTCCCACCTATAGTCTAGAGATCGTTAGAATGAATGTAAGTTTTCAAAAATTAGTAATCAAAAGAAAGAAACGATTGTACTTACTTGAAATACGTGTCGATGAAGCGTCGCAAATTTACTAGCGACTCGCTTACGTTCGGCCAAAACGATCTCCCTGTCCTGGAATAGTCGATCCTTACGTCTTCGGACCTCCTTCACTTCGTCCTCGAGCGATAGAATCTGATCGAGTTTTCGTTTACGGCAATTCTGTGCGGCCACCTTGTTCTTGCCGCGTCGTCTAATGTCCCGAATCAGCGACAATTGATTCTCGTTCAAGTCGTATTTCGATAAGCGCTCATTGAATTCGTCCATCGGTAAATTGATGATATCGTGAACGGTAATTGGAATATTAAGCGATCGTGCACGTTTTTCGTCACGGGTCAAATGCTCCTCTTCGGCACGTTTCTGTTTCTTGTCGCGTATTTGCGGTCGTGGCGTCGAACCGCTTCCTTGAGGTAGTGTATACGTGTGATTGTGATTGATCAGATCGTGAGCACTTCCGCGTGGCGGCCGTGCCGAAAAGTCCAACGAGCATGCATATTTCATTTCGGCATTGGTCATAAGCGGAACATGATCTTTGTTGATGATCGGACCGACTGCACCTTCCATACTGTGCGATATCGAACCGGCCGATGGATGTATATACGATTCGTATTCGTATTTGATCGGTACGGGTAAATGATCGCTGGGCTGTTGTTGCTGTTGTTGGTTCGTATTCGATGGTTGCGGAAGTGCTGGAATGTTGGGTTGTTCTTGGAAGTAGCGCTTTCCGAACATCTGATGTTTCTTCTGAGCGACTGGCTGCTGTCGAGATGAATCGCTCAAACGTCCGTTGTAGCTGTAATCGTACGGTCCACCGTATTTTCCTTGATGATAGTCCTGCGCCGAATCGCTTCCGGCATCGCCCCATTCGCCGTCCGATAGCGACGGAACACGTTCCGATCCCATCGAACTGACTGCACTATCGCTTGATGCATCGAGACGATCACCGGTTGTTGCACCGATCACTTCGCTACCCATATTTCCTAGATTGGTTGGCATCGTAAGCATGTGACTGGCATGGCTGCCTGTTCCGCTTGAACCGAGAACCGATGAATTGTTGCTTGTTGCGTTCCCTTCAAGCATTCGCATCGTACAGAAACCTGAAAATTGAATAAAAAATTAAATTAGTAAGATCTTCGTATCACTAGAAATACTTTTTTATTATTTTTATACTATTAAAAAGACGAAATTTATATCTGTGACTTGTGACGAAGAAAGCGATCACAAGCTGGATTCGGGAGTTGGGAAACAAATACCGACTGACATTTCGCGAAATATTCCTTGGATTGTAAGCATAGCAGCACAGGTGTTGGAAGTTAAATTGATCGATAGAATCCACGAAATTTTGGGCATAGATCAGTTGAATCACTTTGAGGATGCATACTGGCGTTCAATTGGAAATTCTGTCGATTACAACTGGCGTTCAAATAAAATTTATTACGCATCATGCGATAATCTACTTAATAAAAATCTTATTCTCATTCTAATACGATACGTACTAAATACTTAAACACTTTTATTACGACACATTAACAAATTAAAGCAAGAGAAAAATCTAGGTTCAAATAAAGAGGCTGCCTAGAAATTGATTGTATCACCGGTGATTCAAATGGAAGACTAACGACATTTTTAGATGACTAATCGGTTTCTTATCGCGAAAATGTTTTTCAGCGAAGTGTATGTATGCTTATATCAAAAAAAAAAAAAAAGAAAACTTCAACTGCGTTTCCAGAACTGATTATTTCACTATTCTTACGTGATGAATGCATGTACATATTTTATACAACACTACATATGTATGTGGATTGGGTATTTTGATTTTAAGATTATGTAGATTAAATCTTATAGATCATTTCACAACATTGAAATATTAGTGTATTGTTTGAAGATAGACGACACAAGTTCAACTAAAGTTTAAGAATTTAGTCATAACTTTTGAGTTGCATAAACATTTTGAAATCAGTCGATTGTTATCATTCGTGTGACCTGTGACCTCAAGTTACTTTTTTTTTTTTTTAGAAATAGCGGAACTTTACAGGTCGATCCTTTAGTTATCTTCATGTTTTTTTATTTCATTAGTATGTGAACGAAAATGGAATCCTATTTGCCAATTTTTCCTCGATACCTTCAATATCTGGATATATGTATTTCGGCCTGATTAGGTAGTCGTTTTATAATGATTTTTGTTTGTTTTACTTTACAGTTCCTATCTGATCCCTTCTGGGCCTCCAGGGCAGTAACAGCGATCTTTCGAAGCACTGTTACTACTCCATATACCAGGCATACAAGTATGAAACCAGAATTCACTCATAGATGGCTCTAGCTGTCAAAGTAGTAACTATTAAACCGAACCATGGACGCCATTTTGTTGTTTGGATATCTGATTAAGATATAAAATAGCCAGCAATACCGGTTTCATACAACAGTGTAGTTTTGACGAGCGTTGAACATGTCAACTTTTGTGCCTGGGAACGACGATATGCGGACAGCATTGATTTTCTGTTAGCATTTAAAAAAAACGGCTGCAGAATCGCATCGAATGCTTGTTGAAGCTTACGGGGATCATGCACTTGGGAAATCCCAGTGCTTTGAGTGGTTCAAAAAATTTAAAAGTGGTGATTTCGACATCGGAAACAAGGAACGTGGAAAACCACCGAACAAGGGCGTGATCTATTACGAGCTGCTGAAACCTGGCGAAACCGTTAATACAGAACGCTACCGACAACAACTGATCGATCTGCAGCAAGCTTTGCTTGAAAAACGGCCAGAATATGGAAAGAGGCAACACAGAGTGATTTTGCTGCATGATAATGCACCATCACACACAGCAAGACTGGTCAAGGAAATGATAAGAGTCGTTCAGTTGGGAAATTCTTTCCTATGCGGCTTGCTCACCAGACTTGGCTCCGTCTGATTACCATTTGTTTGCATCGATGGGACACGCACTTGCTGAGCAGCGCTTCACTTTCTACGAAAATGGCTCGATGACTGGTTTGCCTCAAAAGAACAACATTTTTTTTGGCGTGGCATACATAAATTGTCAGAGAGATGGGCAAAATGTATAGCTAGCGATGGGCAATACTTCGAATGAAATATGTTGTAACCATATTGTAGAATACACGTCTATTTTTCATAAAAAAAAACCGGTTTCATACTTGTATACCTGGTACATATATGAAACTAGGTCACGACCTCAGTATTTAGCCACTGTGCCACACCAGCAACTTCCTCAAAATACATTGGAAACCTTGTTCATGAAAGTCTGTATATTTGAGGACCATGGATTTCACGTAATGTGACCCCGATCTAAAGATAAATCTTCCAATAAGTATATATCCTTTCTTCGGCGTGCGATTGTGCAGACATATAGTATGTGAATCTTCCAATCTGATGGGTTCTAAACATTTATTTTCAGTCCCAACATTTTACAGTTAAAATGTAACGAATGGTAAATTGACTCCCACTCAAACTGTTCACATACGAGTCATCATTAAAGACAATGGCCGCTATTCACAGTCGTCATAAAGTTGGCTTTAAGTTAGAGCTGACTTTAGTGTCATATTAATAATACGACACTAAAGTCAGCTTTAACTCAAAGCCAACTTTATGACGACTGTGAATAGCGGCCAATATTTTCTCCATTTTACAACAGGCTTTTTTTGTGAAATAGATTTTTTCTAACTCAAGACTGCGTCAAAAACGGCAGCATTGGAAAAACCCAGCAATCAGTTTGATAAGAAATTGAATGTTGTGAAAAAGTCTTAGAGTATTTTGGACCGGGGTCACCAACGGTTCAGAAAAATCGATTATTACTTTATTTATTATTTATTTAATACAATACTTTAAAAACCTTAAAAATGAAAAATCATTCAACATTTAGTTCTAAGGTTTCTTATTTAACAAACTAACATACCTACAAAATTTTGCTTTGAATTGGTCTATTCATTTTACTTTACATTTCCTCTAGTTTTTCAACTATGGTATGTTTTTTTTCGATTCGAAATGGAATCACTAACAACTCGTCTAATTTTCCGAATTCGAATTCACCTGAGATTGAAAATCGTCTCTCTGGCTTCACGTAATACACATTCATAAACGAAGATATGATTTAGAAATGATTGGCTTATCGTTCACCAGAGTAAATATATACCACGTTATGTACGTTCGCTTTTGCGAAGATTAGCTGAATACGTACATTCAGATAGTAAATTTTGAATCGCAGGTAAATTTGATTTAAAAAAAATTATTAGTGATTCCTTTCGAATACAAAACTTTTAACACAATTTAGAAATGATTGGGCTAAACGTTCACCAAAGTGAGTACATAGCACGCTATGTCCATTCACTTTTGCGAAGAAAATGTGAATAATTTTAATGGTAATAAGGATTTATAAGCAGATGTGTATTACGTACAACTAGAAAGTAAATTTTGAACAACAGGTGAATTAGTTTGCATTGGTCGCAAATTGGTTTCGTATGAAGTCTGAAGTTTGAGGCTCCTGTCGGCCAACCTAACCTAACGTTATCGTGTTTTTTTTTAGAAATGAAGCATGTAAGCAGGGTGTGACCTCACTTTTTTTTGTCACTGAGTTCAAAACTAACAAACTGCAATATGAATTTGAAAGATTTGCTGTCCCGTACACTCTCGTAACTAGTCCGCTTAGCAACCTCTCCATTGCTAGTGAAATAAAGGAAAGGAAATGCGATAACCATGGAAAATTCCGCTGAATTTCTAGTTTTGACCCAATAAGCACTCCTCCAATCGTGGTAAGTAATTTCGCCGTCAATTACTTCCTTTTTTTGAGCGAATGTACATGAAACTCTGACCGAAGTGATGAAGTCTTTTGTGAACTAAACCCTCACATTTATAGAGGATATGCTCTTGTGTTTCGTCTACTAATGCTTAATTGGAGCTAGGTTATACTACTATTGATATTCTTTATTAAACTGTTCTCTCCTTCTAGACTTAACTTGATTATCAAAAATATGGCTATTTTTTGTCAGTTGCCCATAGCAGCTTTCATCAAGGTTCATATCACGGTTGTTACTTAAGGACTTATGCGGGTCTAGAAGGCCAAAAAGAAGCATGTTTTCTTGACTGTTTTTAAAAGATACTACAAGAGTTGTACAATTTAAATTTATTGTATATAAAAGTACTATAGTTAAACAACATTCTGTGAAAATTTCAAACGAAAATATCAACAAATCTGCCATTGAGAGTCTAGTGAAGTTGAGCATGCCAAAAAAAAGTGCCCTCACGGTAGTCACCGTAAATCGAGTAATTTTTATCAGAAATCAAAAAACTAAAATTTTGCTGTTAGTATGTGAATATGGCTTGTGCTTGAACGAAGGATTTTTTTAAAAATTGAAAATTGAATTTTTGGTAGCGTTTTTTACGAAAAATGTCATTTTTTGCGATAAATTTTGGCCATATTTGGCTTATAAAATGAGTTGTAATTGAAGGTAAAAAAAATCCTTCGTTCAAGCACAAGCCAATCATGTCTAAAAGCAGTGTGAAATATTTCAAGCCGATCGGTATATTAGATTCTGAGAAATTTTGACTACCGGCTTCAAAAAAGTGGTTTTGAGAAAAACGCGTTTAAAGTTTTAAAGAGAAAAAAAACAAAGAAAATGGAATCCATGGAATCATCGATTCCAAGCCCATAAAGTGAAGGTCCTCCTGCAGGTGCAAGGACCAATTCATCCTTTTGTTCCTGTCTGAGTCAAATTCTGGAATGTCGGGTCTGAGCTACCGCTTGTTTGTAGGCATACCTGAGATGCTCGGTGGCCGGGTTGGGGTTGCTGGTAAAGACATTTTTAATAGATACAAGGCGCTTTAAATCTCTTTCACTCCTACAGTTTTGCTTTCGTCGACTTGAAATTTTAAGACAATATTCCTGACATGATGTACTATTCTACATTTTTTTTTTCAAAAAAAATTTTTTTTTAAGTGTCAAGATCCGCATAAGCCCTTAAGATTTTAGCTTTCTAGTCTCAAATCAGCTTGACTCAAAAGTGAAGACTATGCAGTGATGATGATAAAAGATGCCACCAGAGTGTCAAGATTGTTGTCGCTTAGGCCAATTAAGGGACCCATTGTACCACCCTCTTCCTCTTAGAAACTTAAAATTAGTGCTCATGCACTTTCCCGAAGATTTCTTACAAACGTCGCATCCTGACTGGGTCCTTACTTATGAAATTCTCCTTTATCAGAATGAACCAAAGAACCAGGTTCCTTCACTTTCTCCAAATCGGTTGAACTTCTAGGTGAAGTGTACACGTTGGCTAGGTCCAGGTCTATAGATCGATCTCTTCTTATGAAGTCAACGGAAAACAATTGCGAAAAAGGCTTCTTCCTTGCCCAAGCCAGTTCGATTTACTTCGAAATTCACACCTTGACTATGTTCAGATATTGTGTCCCCACATACTGGGTCCAGAGATTGGGTAGTAGTTTCAAATTCTTGATGAAATATCTTCGTCCACTTATAGGACCTCCAGTTCCATGCCTTCTACACACATAGCCACTAGGTTGGCAATGGGATTTTGGAAAATTTTTGACAACCTTGGAAAGTCTGGGTAGAAGAAAAAGCACAGGAAAATGTCACAAGTGAAATTGTGATGATAGAGAAGCCCATTTTAACCCATTGTTGACGGCACGTCTTTCTGTGCTTTTGACCGAAAAGGCATTTTTGTTCAGTAGTTGTCAATATTTTTGATCGAAAAATTCAGTCAAAATTTTAGACCGAAGAATATAGTCAACATTTTTTAAATAGTAAACAATTTCGACCGAAAAATCCAGTGAAATTTTTCAGATGAAAAAAGGTTTTGTGTAGGTCAAATAAACAATCATTTGACGATTGTATTATCCCACATTAATTGCCAATGAAAACAGTAAAAATTTATCGCCTAATATCCGTTTTTTGGGTATCTTCTTTCCAAGGCACTTTAGAGTAAAAACAGACTAGTATTTGGTGAGCATAAAATTTGCTTTGTTGAACGTCCTACTAGACTAATAGCTTCTGAGATAGAATTTTTTGAAAAAGAGGTATTTTATATCCAATTTGGCTCAATTTTGGCTTTATATCCAATTTGGCTCAAAATATCCAAAGTAGCTCAAATTATAGGAAATTTTATGCTCTAAGAATTGAAATTAAAAGCCGTGAAAAAGAGATTTTCGGAAAAAAACTAGTTTAAGGCACGAAATATGAGGTCGAAAATTTAGGATATTAATTAAAATGATTTTTTTTTTCAGATATCAAGCATGACTTTTTCAAACTGATATCATCTATTGACTGGGCTAACTTCTTTAGTAGTGTGACACACTCTATCAAACAGACTGTTTGGCGGCTAGTTGACCTACTTTACATAGTAAAAAACGTTTAATTCAAGCTTAACAATAATAGGTGCGATCAGAATATTATCTTTATTTTTCGTATTACCCGAAAACCTTCCTATGACTTCACATTTTATTTGAATCTAATTTTAACTTCAGTGTTATTTTTATCAATTCGAATTTAAATCCTCTCCACAATTTCTACAACTGTGTGATTTTAAAAGAGCTTTATCATTTTTTCCACCATATTTTTCAAAAAATTTTTTTTTTTTGCAATGCGATAAGAGAATTAACGCACACATTAAGTAGGTATGTGTGCATAATGATGCAGAGCAAAAAAAATAGGCCATGTGATAAACACCAATCTCGTGTATAGACATAATTTCTCCTGAAGAATAAAGAAAACTTGAAGAAAACTATACAGCTATAAATTTCTAGATAACATTCCATTTTTGTTTTCATTTTGTTTGTGCGGCTAAAAAAATTTTTGCTTAACATTGTTGCTAAATATGAGCACGACTTATCTCTGCTACGTACACATAATTTTTAAAGTAGATCTTGCCACGATTTTTATTTTTTTGCCAGTACACGTGACGCAATTAAAGCTTAAATAAGTTTATCATTGAACTACTCATCACCTTACACTTGCTACTCCCGGATAGGATTTAATCAACAAAGTACTCGGGAACGGCCTAAACTAGAAACTTGAAGTATCGTACACGTAGGTACGGTATACCAGAAGTCCTTTTGATCGCGCAGGCTTTTCTTCTGGGCATTTTTTGAGTGAAAACCTGAGTAAAAGATCTGAAAATTGGTCACAGTTCTCGAAATATACAGGGTGAGGTAAAAAAATATGGCTAATTGGTGAGTTTATTGTGAACAAAAAAAAAAACTGTTACAGTTTTCCAGGAAGAAGGATTTGCGTTTCATCAATTTTTGGTATATCTCTAGAATTACACACCATAAAGTTGACTTTGTCTTAAAATATGATTTCCACTTCCAAATTGTGTCTAATATCATTCAAATTATAACTAATCTTTTAGGAAGTAGCTCAGAAATAAATAAAATAATCAATTTAAAAAAAAAACCTTTTCTCCAAAAAGGACCTAATTAATGTTCCTGTTTTGTACTTGAGATAGAGGCAATATAAAACGAACACTGAGTAACAAAATTCGGTATGTAAACTGATTAATTTGTTTACTTTATTGTTATTTAATAATAAAGTATTTAGTGGTATATTAAAATTATTGAAAATGAAAATGAAAAGATAAAGATTTAAAAAATTAAATATAACAAACTTAAACTCAAATACAATATTACGAACTGTCCGAAAAAAAATTAATATAATAAAAATGTAAAGCCCCTTTTTGAGAAAAAAAAAGTTTTTATATCCGATTTTTAATATTTTTAAATTTTATTATTTAGCAATAACAAGTTATTGTGATCAACCTGAAAGAAGAAAAAAATTTGCTACACTGAAATTTTGTTTTCTCGTTTTCAGAAAAAAAATTGTCTGTCTGTCCGCCGTAAACACCGTACTCAAAAGCGTTAAAACGCGCGTTTCTCATAAACTCGTTGAGTTATTGAGTTGACATTTTTTGGTAAGTAGATTGGAGTGATACCTTTTGAGTGGATGGTGGTATGAACGGTGTACACGAAAAAACTTTGTTTCCAGATCTCAGGAATCTCGTAATGCCGGTTTTCCACCAAACGGACAAAACAAAAACTCGTGTCGAAAAAAACATTTCTTTGAGATTTCATTATAGACTAATTTTTTTCGACACGAGTTTTTGTTTTGTCCGTTTGGTGGAAAACCGGCATTAGGATGTTGAAACTTGTAACTTATGTAGAACTTTGATAGTGGAACCATTTGTCAAAAAAATGGGCGATATGGGATGGTGGAGAAAGTGTGATAGCGTGATAGTGGGGGGGGGGGGGATGTGTCCGAGATGCTTGAAAGCTGGGATCAATCCATATCTTCTGAGCGGTTGAAAACAGAAGGCTAAAATCTTGTGGCTGGCTTAAGGTATTTGAGATGCAGAATGACATACGTCTAGTGGAACAGAGAGCGTCTTTGAGGGACATTTTGATAAGAATCCGATTCTGTTGCTTCCTCTACAGTGAGGTTCATCAATTTGTCTTCATAATTTTTTCGACAGTTCCCTATCTATCACTGTGATCATAGAGATGGAGATGACAAGTATCGATTGACTTAAAGGCGGACGTCGTCGTACTCATTTGCACGGAAAACAACAACAATTGACATTACGACCCTGTTTTGTCTCACTAACTCACACGCTAAAACAACAACAATTTGATATAACGACCAAATTCCGTCTCAGGCTGGCCGCACACTGAAAGAGCAAAAACAGTATTAGTCAAAAACATTTTTGACTAATCATGAATATGTCGCTGTTTCAATAGCAATTCAATGATTAGAGCACACTGATTAGTCGCTTGCCTCCAAGGCACGAAACTTCTTACTTCTTAAAGTGGCTTAAAAAATTCACCTTTCCACAGGCTTTCTAAAATTTTGTTTTCTCCTTGCTTTCAATGATCGATTTTCAGTGCTTCTGAATGTATGACAGATTTATTACAAACGGCTTTAAACAAGTTTATTGGATGTTCTACAAATTAGGCTTGTGCAGTTCTCGAACGAACTAGTTCAGAAGAGCGTTCCCATAACTGAAATGAACAAACAGGTTCGCAGTCAGTCCCGCTTCTAGTTCGTCTTTCATTGCCGTTCGGATTTTTTTTTCTCATCTTCTACTAGATCCACTAACCGTTTTTTTTCGCTCATCCTCTACTAGCTCTACCGACCTTTTTCTGTTTTTTTTTCTCATCATTTTCTGCTTCATGGACTGTTTTCGAACTACGACTACTTATCACTGAACTCTCTTCAATGAACTATGAGCGAAAAGAACGAACTAGTTCAGTAGAGCGTTCCCATAACTATAATGAACGAATTAGTTCGTAGTCAGTCCCGCTCCAAGTTCGTTTTTCATTGCCGTTCAGATTTTTTTTTTGCTCATCATGTTCTACTAGATCTACCGGCCTTTTTTTTGCTCATCATGTTTTACTAGATCTACTGACCTTTTTATGTCTTTTGCTCATCATCCATCTTCTGCTACATGGACAATGTTTGAACTACGACTACTCATCATTGAACTCTCCTCAATGAATGAACTAGTTTGCGAGGGGTTGGGAATTGGAAATGATCGTTCCCTATGTTGATCTAAAATGCGCAAGCTTACTACAAATCAAAGAACCGATATATGAGCCGTTGATTTTGAAAGTGGCATAAACATAGAGCTAGTGGAGACGACAAGTCACCGGTTTTGTACAAAGCGCTTTGAAGCCAAAAACACGATGAAAACTGAGACAAAACATGGTTGCTATATCAAATTGTTGTTGGTTTAGCGTGTGAGTGAGTGAGACAAAACAGGTACCTTATGTCAATATGTTTTTGTTTTGCGTGCAAGTAAATGCGACGACGTCCGCCTTCAACTCAACAGCTGCTTGTCATCTCCAGTGTATATATCTCTATGGACATAAATCACTTTTTCAAAAAAATTTAGGTATGACATTCTAAAGATGTTTTATACAACACGAAACAACTTCCTGAGAACCTAATGGAATTGCACCAGTTCCATCTCACTTTTAACAAATAAAAGTAAATCTTCTCGAAAGTTGGAATCAATATTTTTAAACATTTTAAAACGCAAACCTACTTAAAAACAAAATGACTTATGCCACTTTCGAAATAAACGGCTCATATAGACCTCTAAGTTAATCAGTAAAAGCAAGTCAATAGACATAAAAAACAGGTAAATAAGCGGCAGTAGTACCGCCTACTTTATATATTTCAAATCCGCCGTTTCCACTAATCCGCCGTTTCCACTAATCCGCCGGTACTTGGTTTCCTTGTTATATCTATTTATTTCAAATGGCTCCACCCATTGGGATAATTTCAGTTTTAGCATTGGACAGTCGAGTCTTGGTCTTATTGATCTTCTACATATATGTATGTACCGTGGTGGCCAAATAAAAGTTAACACTCTAAAAAAAGGGAAATATGCTATAAAACCCTATTTAAATGGGTCTTATAGTTAAAATCTCTTGCGGGGTTAGTTACCTGTCGGTTTGTTGTTAACTACCAGTCGGTTTGTTGTTAACTACCTGTCGGTTTCTTGGCAAGGTCGGCTGCTGCCAAGCGTTTATTGTAGTTGAGCCGTTAATGAGTAAGCATGACACCACAGCTGAGTAGTGAAAAAAAGGGAGTATTATCGCGTTAAGCAACGAAGGGCTATAGCCAGAAGAATTGGTTGTAGCCATGTGACAGTGTCAAAAATTTTGATAAAAAAAGCGAAAGGACCTCTCCAGCGGAAACCAGGAACAGGACTTGGGAACAAAAAGACGACCGAGAGAGATGACCGACATCTTAAAAGCTTAAGCCTAAGCGACCGAAAACGAACCGCTGTGGAAGTTAACATGCACTTTCAGAAAGCGACTGGAACAGTTATTAGCGACAGAACTGTTCGAAGAAGGCTACAGTTAGGTGGACTTTTAGCTCGGCGACCCCGAAAAAAAACCATCTTTAACGGCTAAAATGAGGACAGCGAGGCTGAACTTCGCCCGATCTCATCGAAATTGGTCGGAAAATGACTGGAAGAAAGTACTCTTCACCGACGAATCAAACCTGAACCAATCGGACGGATTGCAGTATGTACGTCGCAGAATCGGAGAGGAACTTCACGAAGACTGTGTAGTGACTCGAAACAAATTCCCTCTAAATTACATGGTTTGGGGTTGCATTTCCTATTTTGGCACCGGGGATTTGGCTTTTATAGAAGGATCAATGAATGCGATCAGTTACATCAGCATAATTGACAACCATTTGATCCCGTCGATGGATAGGCTCTTCCCAGTCATTTACGACCGAATTTTTCAAGATGACTCTGCGCCATGTCATCGCGCTCGTAGGGTAAGTTGTGGTTTTTTTACAAACAATAGTTCAATACAAACATAAAAAAAAATTAAAAGCCTAAAATAATTGTTCCGTTTTTAAACAGGTTAAAGAATTCGTCGCAGAAAGGGGAATTTCCACATTTGAGTGGCCAGGAAACAGCCCCGATTTGAACCCAATCGAAAATTGTTGGGCCAACCTCAAACGAAAAGTGGCAAGTCGGAGACCAAGGACTAAGGAGGAGTTCAAAAACACCATCAAAGACGCTTGGAAGGACGACATAAGCATCGATTACTGTCAAACTTTGATAAAATCTATGCCTCGAAAGATTGACGCTGTCATCAAGGCTCGCGGAGGATACACAAAATATTAGTTTTAACTATTCATTAAAGAATATTGTTCCTACCTACCTACTAGTAACTTTCCATACAAATTCCCTGTTAAGAATCCAAAATAGTTGGTAATTTTCAATTTAAAAGCTTTTATTGCGAAAATGCTCATTTTGCTGATAAAACATAAAAGTGGCTGTACCTTCAAGATAAATAAATGTTTTGTTTTTAAGTTTTACAAATTTTAAGTATAACACTAAAATTAAATAAATTAAGACCAGTTCGTTTTATTTATAATCAGATATCGTTATGTAGAGGCAATATCACCACATATTTATAGGTGTTGACTTTTTATTTGGCCACCACGGTATAACTAGCAAGGTGTGTGCGAAATTTATTAAGTTATAGTAAAATAGGGCTGACCACATGGATACGGAGCAGTTCGCCTACTGTATGGAAACTGCCGCCACAAATTTCCAGCTTGCTCATCACCGAACTTGAAACTTTTCCATCCTAACAAACATACACACAACATCCACAAACTGAAACATTTCCTCTGCCGTACGAAGCGCTTCCGAACTAATCGCATAGGATGGACGTCACTTAAGATCGGACTCGAAACCCCATGCGACAAAAAAAAACTGTATGCACCCGAATAAGATGAGTCAAGTGAATGAATGAATCACATCTTCAAACTCCATTCTGTACTTTCTTTTGTATTTTTGATGACACAAAAATTCGCCAGGCAATAAATTGATCTTGATCAATAAAAAAAAGCTTGCTTCGTGTCTATTGATCGATTATGAACCCCGGAATTTATTGATATTACTACGTGTATGCATATAGAGTCCCCCCACCTCCCTTCATTCCGATCGCTTATATCGTGTCCAACCAATGACAGTATAATAACAACATTAGCCGGTAAAGTTATTAATTAAATGCATAAAAGGTAAATAAACAAAACATCAGCTGAACAAACAAGACACTTTACTTAAAGAAATGCTTTTCAATTTGAATAGTATTGCTAAGAAAAAAATATGAAACGTGTGTATGATTCAAAGCATGATCGTGCACACTATCGCGATCACACACATGAAAAACTGAGCCATTTTTAAAATCTAATATGGGATTTTTCTCTGATAAGAAAAATATCTCCAGTAAAAATTTAATTAAAAATTTTTTTTTTGTTAAAATTTTACAAACGAATGCATGATTCTTTTTTTTAAAAAAAAAAATGTTTACATACCAATTTCGAAATACAAATATTGTTCGTAAGAGTGTCGACGTAGAATAGTTCATAGTTAGATCGATTAATTTGTCAGTTATTTTGACTAGATGATTTAAATTTATTTTTTATATTGTTGTTATAAGTAGCACTACATGATCCGATCGGATTAAGCTTCAACGCAAACGATTTTTGATTTTTTTCTTAACAAATAGAAAACATGTGCGCGCGCATCTTACATTTTGTACCAAATTTGGATTTCCGTTCTTAAAGTTTTAGTCATCGCGGGCGTACGTTGACGACTTACAACCGATTAGCACACAAAAATCAAAACCAAAACTAATAGCACAATGAAAAATTTATATAAACCAGTAGGGGAAGTTTTCTTTTAACTTATTATATCACAAGGCGCGACGCGATAAAATTAAGAATAAGAAGCGCGCGGGCTAACGTAGCGAAGAAAATAAACTTGATTATAAAAATATATCGACTAGAGATCTATACTAAAAATTTAGCACAAAACCGTTTTGAAAATGAAGCGCGTCGCGAATGAATTCGAATGTGTATTGAATGTGTGAGCTTATTTTTTATTTGATTATATTCTTTTAATTTTTTTTTTTTCCGTTTTATATCGCACTATATGCGGATGGCAGTTTGCTTGTTCTACTCAATGCACGTATCACGCAGAATGACTAAGCATTTAAAAATAGTAAACACCGCCAAGTCTGAAGCTTCTGAAACGAAACTTAAGCTTTACCCGAGAGCCGGGAGCACGATCATTTCAAAAATATTTCGTAGCAAACGATCTGCGCGCGATTTTATTCGCGCAACTTTCGGGCATATATAAAATTATAAAAATGTTAAAAAAAAAAACAGAACAGCAAGATAAAAGTGCCTTCATTAAGTTTTCGCACACACTACGCAACATAGTGATCGTGCGAAAATGGAACACGATCGGCTAGCTTACGATAAGTTTTTTGCATCGTCAAAATTTCGGTTGAAATTGTTGTTATGACGGTGGGCAATGATAAGGTACAATTTAGTATTTCTTACGGTCTAGTTTGGTTCTGGTATTGGTAGCCAAATGGAAGGCTTGTGCGGCTAATCTGCTAATCTTATTGTTGGTTTTTTCAATGCATTCAACTCGTAGACATAAATATGTAATGTAAGAATTATGATTTGCGGTTTCTCTAGTATTCAATCGTTCAAACACCCAACGACATGTTCTAAGTGCGTTACTGCGGCAGCTACTCATACCAAAGTAGTATGTGCATAGATGGATTTTGCTTACTACTAGAGCTTTTGGATTTTAGCTTCATAACCTATTCCGTTCTTAGATTATCCCAAGTTTGTAGGAGATTCAGCAGTATCCACATCGGTGCTCCAGCGGAACTCTTTTCACCTTCTAATTCCAATAGTGAAACATGTAGAGCTCCAACGGAACAGTTTGTGAACTGACTGAATTTTACAGTGAATATCGATACACAACCTTTACTGACATTTAGTATTGATTTTTCTTTACAATAAATTAAAAAATTAAAAAAATGTACCGTAACATACAGGGATGTCATTGTGAGGTGCATTTGTCCTCCCCCCTGAATTTTGTATTTTCATATATTATATATAACATATACCACATATTCATATATAAACATTCATAACATCTTGCCCCCACCCTAGAAAAACCTGAAATGACGGCCCTGGTAACATATGTAGAGCTCTAACGGAACAGTTTGGGAACTGACTATCATAAAGTGATTTTACAGCGAATATCGTTACACATTCTGTACTGACATTTAGTACTGATTTTTTTACAATAGATAATGAATTCGAAAATAAAAAAAAATTTAGTACCGTATACTGAATTATATTTTACAATAATGCATTCAAAATTACCATTTTTTCTACAATTATTATTTCTTGTAGCTATGTTACTTTTGTGAAGAACTTTTAATAATTAATGAATTGAAGTGTTCTCTGTAGAGATTTAATCTCGATACCATACAAATTTGAAGACAACGCACATTCTAGCCTATACAGTACTGTACTGTACTGTACTCGTATACTGGAAAACATTTCACTTATAAAGGTATGGTTTCTATAAGAATACTAGTACTGACACAGTACCGATTTAGTTATTCGTAAAATTGTAAAATACTTTTTTGTTTATTCAATTACAATCAGGTTTTTAATGCTAAATTTTACCCTATTTTTGATAGCTAGGAAGTGAGGAATGAGGATGAGAAATTTGTGGTTTTGGGGATTCAAACTAGGTTCCATGTGACATACAATGTGAAGACACCAAGTCATACTAAAGCCTATATACATATGAGGCTATCAGCGCAACAGTGGCTTAACCCACAAAACCATGAAAACTGAAAAAATGATTTTTCTAGAATCTATACTTGCATTCTGTTGGCATTAGATTAAAATAAAAAATAGTTTTATATACTGTGGACAGATGGCAGAAAATCCTATTATTGAGGAACATTTGTATAAAATGTTATGGAAAAAATATTGCATCTATCTCCAATAATTTTGCTAGTAGGTTATGTCACTATTGCACTGATAGCCTCATAAAATAGCATTGGGTATTTTACTGAAAACAGAGCATAGCTTTAATAAGAATAATAATGCTGAAACAGTACTGATTTTAAGAATTCAAAAGTGACACGAGCAATTTTAAGCGCTAAGTCTGATCCAGTTTTTAATAGTTATGGCAATTTGGAAAATCAGAAAACAAGGATTTTTTTTTCAGCCTCTATCAATTTTCAATCAATACGATGAATTAACTTTCATGCAGGAATAGAATATTAATTATTTTGTATATGTATTGATTTTTTTTTTAAAGATATATAATCATAGTTCTAGAAAATAGTTGACATCTCCAAAATGGTGCGAATTGCAACTCTTTCAATCCTGTCACAATTCTAACTTCTCAAACAATTAGTTTAGCTTTGTAGTTCTACTTCGGTACTGAAACACAGAATTTGTTCAAAGCTTGTAAGTACTTAACCAGACAGGGCAACATATAAATTTCGAAATTCGGATTTTTTTTCCGATGATAGTACTTAAAATATGTATCGATTCGCCGAAGTCTGAATTCGGTTTGGCCGTCTTAACTTAACTCATCTCTATCCAGTACTGCAAAATCAGTACTTTAAACTTTTATGCTTGGCGTTTGGCAAAAAAGCTTATGCATATTTTTGAAATTCCTTGAATATTCTAGGTTAATTCGAGATACCATATAAATTCTCTTTTGTTTACTGTATTCAGAACGAACTTTTTTGTTCAAGGATCTGTTGAATGCGTTTCTAAGATATAGAGTGTACTCGTCACGGAGTGGACCGGAAAATGTATTTCTGCAACCTTCACTCCTATGGGAAGCCATCTCTTTCATAAATTTTAATTACATAGTCTACCTTCGACCCTCTCTGCTGCATATAGAACCAACATTAAATTGTCTATCGTAGGATAAAACAGAGAGAGAAATTCACCAGAGCATATCATTAGCTTTACTTTTCAAACCTAGATGGCGTTGATGCTACCAAATTACCAACTATTACTTAGAAAAAATGTAGTATGTATAACATTTCAATCATACATTATATGCCTCGAATATTTGCTTATTTCCTCTGGTTTTCAAAGATTCTTAAAATCCGGCTCGACACCCTAAAAATGTTCGATTCTCTTACAAACAAAGGTTTTATTAAACTTTCTTCAAGAATTTTTTTATGGCAAGGGTAAGTGAAAGTTTTATACAAGCATTCAAAAAGTTAATGTTTAGTCGCTGAATGTCACCTTTACATTATGAAGAGATCAATTTAATTTAGCTACATACATACATACATGTAATTCTAAGCAGCGTTATTATAGTATGATCATAATTTTCATTACAATATGCGTACAGTTACTCCTTTTTTTGTAGTTCTGAGTTTAAGTTAACTATTTTTTGTTCATGTTTGTTTATAACTAAACTATAGCTTTTTCATCTGACTTCACCTTCTAATGGTGCTTTTACACGAGCGATTAAAATTGCGCAATTTGCAGCAATTCCAGACAATTTTGACGTCACGAAAACATACAGCAACTTTCAGCAACATCGGCAACTGACGATATAGAGCAATTGTTGGACAATTCGTTGCGCAATTTGCAGATATTCCAGACAGCGACACGGAGCAATACTCAGCAATTTAGCAATGACACCATACACGGACAACTTTGTATATGAAAAACACAAAGGTAAATTTGAAAAATAAATCTAAAACTTAAAATAAAATTTGAAATATTTGAATTCTAATCCGTTATCACACAAAACTTGACAAATAAAATCAAAACTTGACAACTGAATCATCGAACGAGAACAATTGCTCGGAATTTTCCAAATTAGTGGAAATACTGCAACTCTATGGCGAGGAATTGCAGCAATTTGTGAAAGCATTGCCAAATTGCTGCAATATTGTTGCAACTAGCACAATGTTGCCCGGTGTTGCTGCAATAATCGCTCAACTATAGTTTTGGCAACAGTCGCCGGGCAATTAATTGCTGGAAAAATTGTTCGTGTACGGGCTCCATAAGACATACTTTTGTCCCTTCCTGCAATGTTATATGGATGCTTCGTGTACTGTTCACACCACAAAGTACTCTGAGATTAAACAAAGTTTTCTTCACGCTAGCGAATGGCTAAAAAATCTAAGGTCCAAGATATCGACTCTAATTAAATTTATTTCGAACTAGTTCTGACTTTAATAGGTCGCTAGATAGGCTAATAAAATCCGCCTCGACGGATCAAAAAAATATTGGACTATTTTCTTTTATACAACTATTCGTTTTCTATAGTTTTAAAATACTAATTTGGTTTGTTCTAAGCGGAAAGTAGTTCTAATGAAAAGTAGATGCTTTGCATTTCTTGGTTGATGACTAAATAGTGTCTAAATAGTAAGAGATGAAAATTGGCATTTTGGAAGTTACGACATTTGCCATCGTATAGTGCGCTATGTAGCAATAGGTTTTTTTTGAGTCTGTGGAGATACGAAAATCATTCGATAAAACGGAAAACATTTAAAAAAAAATTATAACAATTTGTGCTTCGTGAAATTATGTCTGTTCCTTTGCAAGCAAGTAAGTTAGAAAGTGATTCTCATCGAAAAAACTATTCGTGAGACTATATTCAACTTCTTCTGAGTCCTTAGCTATATTTTTACGCAACGTCTTGAATTTCAACCTTTAAAGCCATGACTTTGATCCACCCATAAAATTTTGTATGGGCGTTCTGGACCCACATAAATCAAATCTCTGAACCCTAAACTTGAAGATTGTATCGAAAAGAATTTTAGAAAAGTGAGGAAGGATCTGCTTACCACAACCTACCACTCTACTCTACCACTAATTTAATTTTAAATACTGCACAGGATAACAGTTTTCTTCTCATCTAAAAAATATAAAACCCACCAAGATTTTAATAATTATTTTTAGGTTTTAGTTTTAGGTTTAGTCTTTCTTTTTTGATTGCAACATTATTTAATTTGTTGTAAACAAAATATATTTTGATGGAAAAAAATTTGATAGAACTTTTCGTCAAATATTTGACAGCGTGGCATACAGTGTAATACTAGCAAGTCTTTTATGTAAGAATTTGTAAATTCAACTCTTAAAAGCCCTCGCAATTCGACTTCTTACAATAAATATTTTTCCAAAATTTAAATATGTAAATGCAAGTAGTATAAATTACTAGTGTTCAATTTTTTATTGAAGCCACTGTATACCACTTGTTCAAATAGTGCTAGTAAGCTTTATGCTAATTAAAGCCTCTCATACATCTTTGAAACGCGGTTTAGTGATTATCGAAAGAATTTTAGGGTGTCAATTTATTTCTCTGAATATCTCGACTAATTTCAGCTTCATAAAAGCTGAATGGCTTCGACATTCAGTTAATTGATGACTCTATTTTCGACGCGTCATTAATAAGACAGCGTGTAAAGCTTTTACGTTTGTTTAAGGGACTAATGGAAATTAGTCATTCATTAAAATAAGAAATATTGTTATAAATTCGATAGCAATTTATTTCTTCAATACGATTGAAAGAAATTATTACTATTTCCCACAACAGTATGACAAATTATCTTTACCACGAATTTTTAATTGCAAAACAACAATAGATTCACGTAAATAAAAAGCTCATTTCACTCTAAAAAAAAGATTGATAATAAAAAAAAAGTATTTGATAACGTATCGTACACACGCTATAAGCTTCTGCCAAATGTATCGCTATCGTATAAGCTCGGTAAATAATACTAAAATGAAAGGTCAACTAGTATCTAGACTAGACTTTTCAGTGTAGATTTGCGATAAAAAAAATGTAAAACGCAATGAAAATAGAGCAGTATACTTCCTTCGAAAATTAGAAATTTGAGTCATAAAAATAATAGGTGAAAAAATTTTAAACAATAATAAAACAAACATTAATAAATTTATCAATTTATTGCGTAGAGGGGTTTTTTTGCAGTATAATATAATCCATTTCCTCGACTTGAACAATCTAAAACTCGAATTTTTTCCCATCTCGAATTTTCCGAAGAATTTTGTCAAGAAAAAAAATCATTCAAGATACATTAAACTAGTAATACTAGTTAATCCGTCCACATAGTTCAAATTCAGACGTTAAAATGGAAATGCAAAGATCTTAGCTCGATTTTGATAAATTTCATCCAAGTTTTTTGTGGAAATCCCGTAGAAAAATCATCAGTCAATAAAAAAATGTTAGGTCTACTCTTCTCCTTAACTTCGTCAGCTGCTTTAAAGCGTTAAGCTAAGCCAAGAAGTTATGGTATGTTACATATTCACCAAGGTCATTGAGGATATACTAAAGTAGCCGAAATTTCGCCTTCTCGTTTTCGATAGAGTCCTTGCATAGAAGATTGACTCTTCCAATTCTGGGTCACCGCAGCTGCGACAAAGAGATCATTTGTCTTGTCACCTAATCGTGTAGTGTCTTCCGACAAGGCAGTGCGTAGTGCCTTGGGAGCACTCCCATTAGTGTGCTAGCATCTTTACTCAAGAGAATTTGATTTTCCCATCGTCATATTCAGATGATAGTCATCGACTGTTACAACGAGACATAGACGAAGCCGACTATTGGATCAGGTATTCAAATTCAAACAATAAGCCTGCACATTGCAAGCATAGTGAGTCGATAGAAGATTTAAGGATCCGATTGGAATAGCAACTTGCTGGCTGCTGGTTGCCTACACGAGCGAACACACCCACGGTTTACACTCCACAGTGACCTGGCACTGAGCAGAGGTTAATATTGTGTTTGCTGCTAAAGTTGTGAGCGCCACGAAATCGTCTAACTCTGAATCTTGTTGTGTTCGAATTAAGGGCCTTTGATAGCGCCTGACTGCCAAAGCAAATGTTAACGAAATGAAAGACATCAATCTGTATTGTAAAAATTTCTGCTTGAACTACACTGCCATGGTTTGGTACGTAGCCTGAAAAATAATCAATCGCGCAACAGCCGAAATCGGGCCTAGGCTTTGAAGTAATGCTAGAGCTACTTCATTGCGAGACCAACGGAACACTAGGAGGTGAAGTGGTCAGCTACACGCTCGTCCGTGATTATTACCCCGATTTTAACTCAGGTACTCATTTACAGCTGAGTGAACTGGTAGTCCGGCACCCACTTGTCGCCAAGTAGATTCGAACCTGGTACCAGGTGCACTACTGACTGAAAAACTAGTGAATCTCGAATTCCAGTGAAAATACCACCGCGCCTGATCAGAAATCATTTTCGAACCATCGCTGAAAAACATTGTCGTTCTATTGTCTACCTAACTTTCTCATCCCAGTCATCTCTTTGTGTTATTTTAACAGAAAATCCCCTAAAAACCTATTTCTGGCATGATGTGGCCAGTCTCTCTGTTGATATCGCCATCCAAGAAGTCATTGACTACAGTACTGTGATCAGCAGATCCAGTTCCGCAGGGACCTAACTAAATCTTTAAGTTTAAGAGCGCCTTTTCCATTTTTGCTTCTGATGTACATTGCCAATAGATTAGCTTTAATGATGCCATGGGTGTGGTTCTATGTGCGCTCTACATTGTCAGTTTGCTTAGATACGAGGACTTTCCAGACGCTCGCATGACACTATTGCTCCATATGTTAAAATTGGTCTTATTGTGGCTGTGTATATCCAGTGTACTAAGTTCGGTTGGAGACGCTATCTGTAGCCGAACATATTCCTGCATCCGTAAAATGCGTTGTAAAATGTTAACGCGTTCTTCCCGAATCCAGTTCGAGGTGAGTTTCTTATCCGAGATATTTAGTGCTGTCAGAAAAATGAAGCTCGTCGCTTCCCATCTTTGGTGCCGCAAAATCTGGAATTTCGTATAACTTCGTGAAGAGAACCAATACAGTTCTACAAGAGTGTCCTGGGAAAATCACTGTTATTATGTCCTCCATCAAATTTCTTATTGTCGGTCAGTGTTTCTCTGAGACAAGGTTGGCCATGAAGTTGCCGTATGCGCATGCCTTGGCTACGATATTCTCAAGTCCAAGAATAATATGATTGATCACAAGAAACCTTCTTGCAAGATCCTGCTCTGTAGCTTTAAATCAAGTAAATTGAAAATTTCGGATTCCACCATCGATAGTAGTGTGCTTTTGATAGTCGTAAGTCGAACCATTGTTAAAGTAATCCACTATATCAAGGAAACGGCGACTATTTATTAAATTCATAATTTTGCATAAAAACATCAACACATATCGTAAATTCAGAATGTATTAGTTACAAGCTTGCTCCCAGACAGCTGACAGCTGGTATAAGGAAAGCAAATTCGATGGAATATTCAACATTCCTATTCAATAATTGAAGCTACCATTTGTCAGTCAATTGAATCTGTCAGTTGAAATCATCCTGAGCGAAATCTATCCGTAAAACAATCGGTTATGGACCCACGTCACTTATCGAGCGGTAACTTAAAAACACGGCAATTCCGTAGACGGTGGCTTCCATATAAATGTGACTGCCTAATTGGTCAAGATAAGATTCAGGTCGGAGTCGCTGATCGACACAGCTCTAATTAAAATACAAATTTTTTTTTAGATTTTCTAACCCCGATATAAAAACACATTGTCCTTCTCATTATATTTTACTATATTCATTCCATCTGGAGTGTTGGCTTTGAGTGATGATGACATAGAATTTCTAAATAACCCAATTAAGGATAGGTGAATGTTAGCCAGTAAAAAATATTTTGGGAATAGAGAACACTTTAGTACTTGACACAGGGTTTCATACACGTGTAGGTACTCGGGTTTTTGAATTTAACATTACAAACAAATACTTTAATGTTATTGTTTTAATCAAATATTTAGTTCATGAAGACTCAACGTAATTCTTAGAATTTTTTTTTATTAAGCTCAATGTCCCGATCAGCTTTGGATCTATCGCCATTAATAGGTCGTAGCGTGAAATTAGCGCAATAACACGATCATGAAACTCAATGTAGTTTTCATTCAGAAATAAAATTTCGATTGTTAAATTCCAGGAAGTGTTCGACAAATTTCTCGAAATAAAGTGATCATATCGTTGCGCTACTCTACGAAGATTTATGCAACGCGGCTGACAAACTGAGTCACATTAGAATATCTTTGATATAGTGATTCATTCTGGTTCAATATTTCACGTTAATGGCAAGAAAAAAACAAAATAAAATTACACCACTTTATTAGCTGGTATGTAAACTAGGTCATCGAGAAAAAATACAAAACTGTATTTGGGAAAAAATTCTATTAGAACAACAACCCTTAAACATTTTTTAAAATGCGTAAATTCGAGTATTTTAAACGCATATTACCTATTTCTTGAATAATTAAATTTTAAAAAATTTTCATTTTTTTAATAATATATGAAGTCAAACTGAAGCAATTTTTCACGATTTTCATGGCAAGAATTACATAAGAAGACCACATTTCATTGAAAAGTATCATAGATAGTATAATTAATTCGTATTTCTAGAAGATAAATCAATGAAAAAATTATTGAGTTTTAATAGTTATGCCTTTCAACAAATTTTAAAACATATAGCACTATTTTTTCTGTAAAATCAAAATTAGTTCGCTGATAGACAGCGAACGATGTAGGCGTATTGTCCACGCCAAATTGCACGAACGAAAAACGATTTCAATCGATTAAAATCCTCTCATGAAAGTAAAATCAAACAGGGACAAAAAATTATCGTACCGGACTGACTCATGGGGCCTTAAGGTGTCATGATTTGAAGCAACCAGAAATTTCTTGCTTTTCATCACCTTTTCACTTGGTAACTTCAGTTCTTATCGTGTAGTAAGATTTTTGAGTTAAAATATTTTAGTTTCAGTCAACTATTAAAATCAGACTTAAGAAATTATCAAAATACAGTAGAATCCCGATTAACCGATGTCCGTTTATCCGATGATTCGATTAACCGAGGTAGTCTAGGCTTCCGATGTTTTCGGTTAAATGAGCTTGTTACTTCGAATAATATTTATTTATCCGATTTTCTTATGTTTCAAAGAATTTTCGTATATTTTTTTTGTATAAAATTTCAGCATTACGCACGTTTTGATTTTCATAAAAAAATTGCGTCCTACTAAGGCTTTGGGAGAATATTCAATTATCCGAGTTTTTAGGTTATTCGATGTGGGTCTACTCCCGATTACATCGGTTAATCGGGATTCTACTGTATATTGCTCTCAACTTAACCCTTTCCCATCCAAGATTATCTTACTGGAATACTACGTAGGCATAGGTCCTCAGCAGAACTACTATTGAACACGCTTAAGGTACAATCTGGCTGGTACCTTCACATTGCTTTGCACTCACAACCGTCAAGTGCCGAGCAGTTGCAAACAGACATGACAGCTTGTTTTTGCCTGAAGCAGTAATATACTGTCGGCAGTAACTGCTTACCGCGAGGATCGGCAGTACCATCCAGACTGTACCTTTAGGCCTAACGCATACTAAAGACTAAACTGTCGGGCAACTGTTTTAGCTCATCGAGCCACGCACATTGTTATCTGCCCGACTAAACTGTGTAATCGTTAGGCGAATTTAGATAGGCCGCCGTGCATTTAGAGGCAAAAGCGAGAGTTTAGTCGCACATCGATCGAAAGGGATCTGACTTGCCTAATATGTAAACTGTTTAGTTTGGACGATTGTTTAGTCTCAGTGTGAGCCCTTCCAAATATTCATAGCCAATATACCCAACTAATAGCAGCCTTTCTAGACATAGAAGGGGCCTTCAACAATGTCCACACTGAAGCTATCCAAGAATCCCTCACCGAACTGGGTGGACGAAAGCTTCAGAAATTGGCTAATATCCATGTTACAAACCAGAATTATCCATTCAAAGTCAGTAACCTGACCAAGCGCGTGTGGAGGTGTTATCTCGCCTCTACTCTGGCTATTGGTTATGAAGAAAATCTTGGTGAGACTAGACAGGATGAGAATCAAAGTGGTTGCATACGCGGACGACCTAGTGATTTTGGTCTCAGGAATATGTCCTTCTGTGATCAGTGAGATCATGGATGGAGCTCTGGGTAAGGTAAGCACTTGGGCTACCGGCTGTGGCCTCGGTGAAAATCCAGACAAAACTGAGCTGGTGCTATTCACCAAGAAAACCAAGATACCAAACTTTAACCTCCCCCGCCTCAACGGCCAACCGCTCCAGCTCTCCTCTAGGGCAAAGTATCTTGGCGTTATCCTTGATTCTAAGCTGAGCTGGAAACTTAATATAGAAAACCGGGTGGAGAAAGCCCGTCTGGCCTTCTACGCCTGCAAAAGAACCTTCGGCAAGAAGTGGGGACTCAAACCTAGGATGGTTTTGTGGCTGTACACTGCCGTAATACGTCCAATTCTCAATTACGGGTCACTAGTCTGGTGGCCAGCTTTGAGTAAGGCGTTTAACATAACTAAGCTCAGTAGGATCCAAAGAAGTGCGGCAATAGGCATCACAGGTGCTATGCGGTCATGTCCGACCGATGCTCTGAACGTGCTACTTCACCTCCTGCCAATCGACCTTTATATAAAAAACACTGCATCAAACAATGCCGTTAGACTCAAAGAATCTGGGTGCTGGACGGCAAAACCGTACGGACATAGTAACATCCTGGGACAGCTACCAAAGGAATTGGTCACGTCACCGACTGACTACATCACCCCCAAACTGAGCTTCACGAAAGGCTTTTCTGTTGGTTTCCCAACTAGAGAGGACTGGAAGAATGGTGCGGTGGAAACAGACTTCGACGCGATAATATATACCGACGGCTCAATAATGGACTGTGGGGTCGGGGCGGAAATATTCTCTAACACACACAATGTTGCTAAGTCCTATCGCCTACCGGACCACGCTAGCGTCTTCCAGGCAGAGATACTGGGGATCCGTGAGGCTTGTCGGACTTTGAAACAAAGCTTATCGCCAAAACGCAACATCGTTATCTTCACCGATAGCCAAGCCGCAATCAAGGCACTAGATTCGGCTTACATCTCTTCTAAACTGGTACAGCAATGCCGTAGCGAACTAGTAGGTTTAGCGGAGCGAACCAAAGTTTCCTTGCTCTGGGTCCCGGGGCACAGAGACATAGAGGGAAATGAGCAGGCTGATGAACTGGCCAGAAGAGGCTCCGCTCTTCCCGGCTCTTCTGCGGAACCAGTCTACGTTCCTTTAGGAGTTGTCAGGAGAGACGTACTCTCACACTTCCAATCAGCGGCTAATTCCAGATGGAAGAGCCTAACCACCTGTGCCATATCTAGGAAGATATAGCCATCTTACAATAGAGCCAAGTCAGACGAACTTTTAAATAAGACCCGTGCAGACATCTCCAGAATCACGGCGATTAGCACGGGTCACTGGCCAATTGGGGATCATGCGGCCAAATTGGGCATTCCATTTAACACACACTGCCGCAGCTGTCAGGACACTAACGAGCGAGAGTCACTCGTTCATTTCCTTTGCGACTGCCCGGCATTAGCTAGAGCACGAGAGCGAGCACTTGGCAAGCCCTTCTACGGGGACCTGAGGGAGATTTCTACCAAGAAGATCGGTGAGTTATTACTTTTCCTGGACAGTACAGGTTGGCTATAACTGGATCAATTTTTCCCCGCACTCACCCCTTAATTTCCCAGTCACAACAACCCCTAACCCTAACATCCAGGTTAACGAGTTTGTGGTATCAAAACGGCCTTTGAGCTAATTGTGCTCTGTCTAGGGACAGAGCTGCCACCCAAACCAACCAACCATACCCAACTAAACTATCGGCCGATTTTAAATCTCTAGTGTGCGGGTAGTCTTAATGGGACTTCATTGGGTTGGGACGGATAACAATGAACCAACCGAATCGTCTAAGTGAGTAGATCTATGGTTTGGATGACTTCTAATATATCTTTACCCAACCTATAGTATGTTGGTATCAATATCTAGAATGGGTGTTCTGATCCTACGAAATCATCTGTATCTGAAGGACTGTTTCTGTCCATACTATAATTTTTTTTCTTCAGATAATGACTGTTAAGCCCTCTTGATTTAAGGTTAATTTTCATTGCAAGCAGAATAGCCTGTAGATAAATTCTACAATCCCTCCGATAGAGATAAATTCGAAGTTTATAATATTTAAATGCTTAAAAGGCTAAAGGTAAAGCGATTTCGAAACATGCAAACTGGTAATAATTTTAATATTTTCTTAAATCTAAGTATCTAAAAAACATTATAATTTATTGTTTAATCCTCCTCTGGATCTTAGTGTGCATATTGATCACTCGCACTCAATGATCAATGATTCTCTGTACCTAAGACTTTAGTTTGCTGTTACTTGGAATCGTATGCAATGTACCTCCATACCACATTCGTTGAAGTTTGTTCTACAAGCAGCAGATCTCTTCCCTAGCTTAATATTAGTTAACTATTTCAAAAAATATACTCACTTTCATTGACTCCCATATCCATCAATTGTAAATCTTCATCATTTAAAATAGAATTAATAAAGCCATCGGTGGTATGATTTAATTCCGATGAAGTGTTCTAAAATCCAAATGTTTCGTATTAGTTATAAATATAGTTTTTATTTTGAAGAATCACAATCATACCGAATAGTACATCATATCATGTTCCATTTTATAGCCGGCTGCTCCACTATCAGCATCATGATTTGAATTCGTTAAATGCATACTGGACGAAACGGCCGATCCTAAATTATGGCCATAATGCGGTTGTGTTGAGCCTAAATCGGCCAAGGAGGCATTATGTAAAACGGGATGATGTGATGGATGCGGAAATTGTCCATGTTGTGGAATTCCTGGTGCTCCCTAAAAATAAAAATCAATTGTACAAATCAGTACAGGTTTAAATGATAAAAAAGTTTGCTAATTACCTGATAGGGATAATGTGTTGGATAATGTGAATATGGCGACATTTCGCTAACACCCATTCCGACACCCATACCAGGAATTGGATTGAACAAATTTGCAATATCCTGGAGACGTTGCTCCATTGATACACCTCGAGTTAGAGGTACTCGTGACTGAAATATATAAAAAAAATAGTTATTACTAAAATTTCACAACTAACGACATCTATGAAACAGTAGTTCGATTATACTGCCATCTAAATTTTTTAAATATGTACTAATTCGATGCAATTTAATAGAACACTAAGTTTACAAAGTTTTTTTCGTGACAATACCTATTTAGAAATATATATTTACATAATTACGTAATATATTTAAATATATATGACAAAATCTTAATAAGAACTGCAAAAAAAAAACAAGATATCAAGACGTCAATATTCACTAATTTCTTAGAATCAGAAACTAAAAAGAATATTTTAGTGAAAAAAGTTATAATTTTCATAAGTACAACGCAAACAAGTTACGAATTGCTAAATGAGTTTTTTTTTTTTTTTTTTTGAACGGAAGAAAAAAAATCTTCAATTAATCAACTTGTCTTCCACTAGCATTCGAGAAAACCAAAAAAAGACGAAGACGCATTTCTCGCACCGGCACTGCGAACTTAATGTCTTTAAGGTCAGGGCTGTTAATTTTTTTGGATTCGTACTTGTCTGGTACATTTTGTACGTTAGAAATCCATCAAAACTTAAAGTTGTAGGAGAGATCGGAGTACCTGCAGTATTGCGTTTGAGGAATTTATTAGCAAGCTTAACTACCATAGATAGTTAATAGAGTTCATTGGAAATTAACTATAAAATCAAGTCAAAGAATAGTATGCATCGACCACGTAAGGAAAGGAGTACTATATTGTCTCTAACCTGGTGAACAATTCACTTGAAAGTACGAAAAAACATATAAATTCTGGAAAGGTAATCCTTCGTATAGCTTCCAAACACAAGTCCTTAAAAAATTGGGGCTTCCATTCGACCAAAATGACGACTCAAGAATATTCCAAAATTGAATAGGTAAGTTTAGGTAGGTTTAGAGAAAAACAGATGTTAGATGTGTGTGTGTGTGAATGACTAAAATCACGCTACTCTTACTCACATGGTTAGTAATCCGAAATTTTGCATACTAAGATTTCTATAAGGTTCCAGGAACATAATTGTAAAGAGGAGCAATAATTGTCCTTAGGGTACAGATGTTATAAGATCTAGTACTGCTTCAGGAGGGGCTGGACGATCTTCTGGGTTACCATTCTGACCCGAAATTATTCAAATCTACCATCCTAACATCTATCCTCTTGAAAACTATGATAAATATACTTAAGCATTGCATGAGACATGGACTATGAAACCAGGAAATCGACAGAAACAGAACTTCGCCAACTTACAACGTAAATTGTAAATGAGACGAATTGGTAATCTGTTCATTTCTGGATACAGAAGGCGCATTCGAGAACAAATTCCTACGACTGTATAAATAGGTCACTTATCGATTGAGTAGCTGACTCTACCCTCGCAAGGTGGTTCGACCAAATGCTCAGTACATAGGAGAATCACACACCTCCCTGGGATAAAAATCAAAGCAGGCAAAGAATGCCTCCAGGAAGAGTACTATCGCCTCTTCTGTACCTTGTCGTGGACGGCCAACTGAGTCTGCTCAGTTGTAGCGGCCTTACAGTGCAAGGATATACTGACGATTCAGTAATCATGATTTAGGGCAAGTTTGAAGAAACCCGCGGCGACCACTCAATAAAACTCAAACGTGGTGCCACCCACCAAAGGTCAATCTGGGCAAAACCATTGTCCCATTTCCACGAGATCGCTCATGATGATGTATGAGACTGAAGTAAGATACCTAGGAGCAGCACTTCAAAAGAAAGCCACTACTGCTCTACCCATGTGTAGGCAAAACCTGGACTTTGAAACTCAAAATAATCTTAAGGACCCACCCATGAGGCTATTGTTAGACCTTTGGAGCTTACGGAGCATTGGCATGGTGACAGAGAACACAAGTAGTAAGCGTGAAACTGCATAAACTCCAAAGGTTGGGATGCATCAATACTACAGGAGAAGTTTCTCTAGACCTGACTCCGCTTCATATTTATATTGATTCGGAGGCAAAATTATCAGTGATGAGGGACTAATTAAATGGTAACCTAGACAAAAATTGGACAAAACAACTTATTTAGGATTAAAAACAGTATCCAACTGCTAGATTTGGCAGTGGATCGTATGAAGTCTGCGTCCAAAGTTTTACGATGGAGAAAATTGGGCAAGTAACTAACCACCGTTCGCACCAGATAGCCGCATGGCAGCTCAAGCGGATTGTGCGGATCTGGCGCCAGGATAATGGAATCTTTTGGGGAATAACACACCGTTTTCCAGGCGAAGGGCCATGCTTTATCCACGTCTTACTCAAATCAGATATAATCATTCTCACAAACAGCGAGGCAGCGATAAAAGCCTTGACTACATACACAGTAAAATGGTGTCGGAATTCCAAGAAAAACTATGTATCCTTAGTACCAAAAACAGAGTTCTCTTGTACTGGACACCCAGCCATGAGGGCATAGATGGCAATGAAATAGCAGACCCATTTATTTGCAAGAGAAGAATCCGTTTCGTCCGACTAATCCAAAGCCTTTTTGTGGAATCTCAACTTGATCCATCAAGAGAGGCATATGGTTACAGAAAGTATAAAATAAGTGCCAATATTGGGCTACACAGTCCAGGCTTCGCTAGGCCAAGAACTTCATACCGAATCACTCAACCGGAATACTCACGGACCAATCGCGCTTGAAGTACTCGTATCAAGTATAAAAGAATAGGAATCATAGCTAATAACCTGTGCAGGTTAGGCTTGCGTATTCTAGTTCACCTTAGTGTTCGCGAACGAACTAATTCCCGAGCCATCGCGAACTAGTTCATTCTTGTAGTTCGCGAGAAAGAAATGATATATGGTGCGAACGAACTAGTTCCTTTTTTCATGTTCGGAGTTTGCGAGACTCAGTATGACCTAGAAAAAAAGGTCCTCACAATAAAGACAGAAACATCTGAACATATTCTGTGTAAGGCAACTGCAATTCAGTGCTACAGAGATCTTGGCGAACACTTTTTTAACTATAGTACTATTGTAAAAACAAAGCTATATCAACTAGAAAACATCAAACTTTGTTTTGACTTTGGTATGACTTCGGTTAATTCGGTCATATTACTAACCCGGTCATTTTGCCCGAATCGTTCGCAGTCGCCTATTATGAACCTCAAAATCAGCACATAGCGATAATAGTCTAATAGATGCTTATTGCAAATGGATTAAATGCGGTAAGCCCCGGTACAAATGTTGTAAAGTCTAAACGCACTACACTCCAGATTGCGTCAAACTAGAGATGGCTCGTTCTCGAGTGAACTGTTTTAAAAGAACAATTCATTGAAGTGAAGTAACTCACTCGTTTTGTTGAACTGCAGTTCCATTGAACACGTGACGAAAAACTTGATCGACCTTTTCGCTTTCATCATCTTTTAGATGTACCTACTGACCTTTCTTTTCGTCAGCTTGTAATGAACTGACGAAACGTTGGAACGACGAGCTCCGGAACTACCTCACTGAACTGTACTGACCTTTTTTTCTGGTCCACATTTTCTATATCTACTGACGAAAGGAAGGAACGATAAAACGAAGAGTTCCGGAACTACTTCACTGAGCTCGTTCGTTAAAGTTAGTGACTCGGAGTGAAGTACTTCACTGAAAAGAACTGCTTTGCCCATCTCTACGTCGAACAGCCAAACGAACTTTCGTTCATTTATTTTACGTATTGGAACAGCATTTTCAGATTTAAGACTCCAGTTTAAAGTTGATCTCTTGGAAGAGATAGTTTTTTCTGATTTTTAGATTTCTGTGTAAAAGCGAGCAATTGTAGAAACCGTCCGTTTCACCCCGCTGTTCCCTACCATCAACCATGCAATTCCGATGGAAGCTTCATGATAATTATAATTATTATTTATTTTTTATATGTTTTCTTAAGCCGGTATGTTCGCGGTTTTCAGCTATATAATTGCACTAGTTGAATCGTGTTCAACAATTCGCTATTTTACTAATCTTTTATATTAAATGCTCCTGCTGTAGCCTACGAATAGTTTCTGATCAATTTGACTAATGGAGGTGCTGAGATGTTGCCGAGGAAGTATGTAACATGTTTAAAATTTTGTTGTATAGTTGTTGTTTTTTTTTTGCTGCCAGTATATTACTCATTGACCATGAAATATAGAAAATATATCTATAAATAAAAAAAAATCTAAAGATATGGAAAATTTCGTACCATAACAAGCCAACCGTAGTTTCAATTAATCTAAACAGTTGATTTTTGTGATTGTTATTAATTTTTTTTTAATATTTTACACTATTCAGGTACAAGAGGATGTATTCTGTTTCGGCATTCTTTACACTATTGTTGAAGATAATACGCAAAATATTGTACAAAATATGCCGAGGTATCCATACATGTTTCATACGTATGTTTATTATACGATTGCATGTGATTAATAGTGGCCAATTGAAGAGAAATAAATATCCGGAAAATATTGATGAGCTGTCATTAAGAGCTGAGCCGTCAATCCCGAAAAACGTCCTTGACAACAAATTAAGTGAATGATTGCCGTGCCATTTGTTTGTCAGAGACTATGACGAGATTGAGCCGAGAGACACCTCTAATTAAGCAGCTAATTTCGTTTTAAGAAACATGTTTGTTATGTAAATAAAACATAAATCGTTCTAGTTCATAGAGCGCGCTAGGTGTTTTGTTGAAATATTAGATGTGGGGAAAAAAAAATTATTAACCTTTGATATTAATTGATACCTGACATGCGATAAATAGGTAATTTCTTAAATTGATGCTATTTTAAAACTAGTTCTAGCGTACTTTGAAGCTCACTTAAAATTTCTATGTTCAAAACTCTGTAGCTTTACAACGGCTTACTGTTGTTCCACTCCACCTTTTGTGAAATCGAATTGTGTCAACCCTCAATCTTTTTTATTTTAAAGTTATTAACACGTTGAATGCCATGGGGGTCACCGGTGACCGGCACAGAAATTTTGGCATTGTCAAAATTTTTGACAAAACGTAAAGTGTTAACCCTTTTTCCATTAGGGGACTATATTTTTAAATAGCTGCTCAGTATCTTATAAAGCAAAATCGGGCAAGTATAAAATTTCCTAAACAAGAAAATCTGATTGTATAAAACTCATTCTAAATTTAAAATTAATTTCATTTCAATTATTCGTTCAAAAATGTCAATAGAACCAATTAAAAAAAGATGCATCATAAAAATCAAATGGTTCGATTATTAGAATACCCTTTTTTGGTAATTATACTTTTAATTTTAGTAACTTCAACGGATTGATCCTTTTCAGTGCCAGACTTAGTCAAAATCAATTTCTTTCATTAATTTCCCAAAATGTTTATTAATTCAACACGCTTGAATATTTAAAAACGTAAGATCTTACGACACAAATGTAAGATTTTGAAACCACAGTTGATTTTCAAATATCAAACAAATTTCGCAATTTGAAAATTGGCTTACCGAAATTTGATTATTTGACCTTATACCTTCTCAAAAATCGAATGATGTTAAAAATTTTAATTTATGTTCTGAAACTTTGAGTTTTTAAAAACAGTGAATAATCTGAAGAAAGTGGTCGAACACAATTTTATGGATGTTTTCACTCTATTTCGAACCAAATATTCACGAAATTTAGTTACACATTAGAAATTCCAAAAGGCTTCCAAATTGTGCGAGAAAACTTGGTTGAGATTTGACATGATTTCAAGTCTTGTATCATTTGAAAAAGCTACTATAAAATATTTGCTGAATAAGTTTGTTCTATCAACTCTTAATAACTCCGCCATAGCCAGTCGCAAGCCCAGGTTGTAATAAGGAGGAGCGAGTAAACATATCCTGAATGACCTGTAACGCCAGTTCATCTCAGGAAGTATAAGTATATAAGAAGAATACGATCAAAAATTTATCAGCTTTTAAATTAATCTGTTTCTGTTTTTTACTTTATTATTTTAATAATTAAGTATTGTGATTGATTTTTAAAAAAAAAAAATTTGCTACCCTCAAAATTTATATTTTCACGTTTTATAACTAGTAGACGCGAAAAAAGCAATAAAAATTTTCAGTCCGTCTGTCCGCCGTACGCAAGACCGTTTGGAGGCTCGTAGCTGCCAAACGCTTTGAGATATTAAATTGAAATTTTTTTAACGAATAGACGGGGTAGGCGCCTTGAAGTGACCAAATTTTTAGGGGTGGGGGTGTGAGGGGGAAGGAGGGGGAAGTGTTTTAGACCGAAAATTTTGCTTTCCAGATCTCAGTAACCCCTTATGTTAGAAAGCTGAAACTTGGAATTTCTATAGAGCTCTGATAGTAGACCCATTTGCAGAAAAATTGTCAATATTGATCAAGGGGTGTGGGAGTGGGGGGAAATGTAATGCGTCCGAAACCCAAAAAAGGCGAGATAGACACATTCTAAAATCCATATCTCCTAAACCGATAATGGCACACTATTCAAACTTAAGAAATATTTGTAGTTATACTAGGAGAACAGAATCAAGAAAAATTTTGGGTGGGGGAAGCTCTGTATGGGGGTGGGGGGTTAAAAACTTAAGATTACGATATCTCATGAACCAATTGCTCTAGAACAATAAAATTCGGTTTGGGTATAAAGGTTGACAAATAAAGATTGATCAAAGTAAAATTTTTTAAGTGGGAGGTGGAGCATAGAAGTGAAGGGGATGAGAATTTTTCAAATCAAACACATTTCATATCTCAAGAACAGTTTAAGATAGATGCTTAGAATTTTTACCAGAAGTAGCGCTAATTAAACTCTAGTAGGGAAAAAAGTTTTGGGGTTGAGGGTGTAGAGGGGGAGGGTGAAAAGGAAAAAGTTCCGATGCTTATATCTTGAAAACCTGTAATGATATAAGCCTTAAACTTGGTATTTAGATAGAGCTATAGTAGCGGAAAGTTGGAAAAATACAATTTTTTTTTGGGGTAGTATGCTACGGGGGTAGGGGGTGTTTTTCCTAACTATTAAACGGTTAATGCTAGAAAGTTGAAACTCGGTGTGTATATGTAAATCAACTAGAAAAGTAATTGTGATAAAAAAAAATTTGAATATTCATTGGCGTTTAGAAAGGGGGGCAAAAAAATTATTTGTAAACATAATAAATATAAAATGCATATATTTTCACGATTTTCGTCATATCTACTAGGTCTTTCCAAATATTGAATTCATTTTTATTCTACGGATTCTTCGTATGAATACCTAGAATATGTTTTCAAGGTTTTTTGAAATTCGACCCCTAAGGGTAGTGTGGTACAAGTGGGGGTGTTTTTCCTATATATGGAACGGCTTAAGCTACAATGTTGAAACTCGGTAAGTATATGTAAATCAACTAGAAAAGTAATTGTGATAAAAAAAAATTTGAATATTCATTGGCGTTCAGAAGGGGGGGCAAAAAAAAATATTTGTAAATATAATAAATATAAAATGCATATATTTTCACGATTTTCGTCATATCTACTAGGTCTTTCCAAATATTGAATTCATTTTTATTCTACGGATTCTTCGTATAAATACCTAGAAAGTGTTTTCAAGATTTTTTGAAACTCGACCCCTAAGGGTAGTGTGGTTTCCTATATATAGAACGGCTTAAGCTACAATGTTGAAACTCGGTGTGTATATCTAAATCAACTAGAAAAATAATTTTGAATAAAAAATTATCTGTGAAAATAGAATGCATATTTTCCCACGATTTTCGACATATCTACTACCTCGTCCCAAGTAATGAATTTAATTTTATTCTATGTATTCTCCATATGAATACCAAGAAAGTGTTTTCAAGATTTTCTGAAAATTTACCCCTAAGGGGGTGTAAAGTGATTGTGTACTTTTTCATAAACTGTTCCATATCTCTCAGATCCAATCAGATTTTCACTTCCATGATCTTGTTCTTTTTGATGGGTTTTCAGTCACATAGTAGCCTCCACCGCATTTCAGAATTGAACGCGTTCCTAAGTTCTGCCGGAAAAATAAGAAAGTTACGCCCAGATTGTTGGCAGATTTTTTTAATGTAGTTTGGAGTGCTACGTTTGAAAATATGTTCTGTCGATTTACAAAATAAAAAATAATAAAGTTGCGACAAAACTTTTGGCAGATTTAACTGTTGCGATTTTTGGAATTCCGAATATGAAGATTTTTATATGGATATTTTTAATTTTGGCATTTTGAATTCATTTTCAAATCAAAGCTGTGTGGTGTAGCCAGGACGGGGCGATTCAAGGTAGCTCAAAAAACGCCATTGATGCTATGGGAATAAAGAGAGTTGCCAGAATATTTAAGAACAATCTATCGGGCGTTCAAAAAGTTGACGAAAACTTTTTTCTTGGTAATATTAAATCTCATTTTGTTAGCTTTAATTCTGAGGTAAGGATATTGAGCTATCATAACCAGTTCAAAAGCTGTCTTCATTTAACTCAAATAATTTCATCGGTTGAGGAACTCTTTTTTTTTTTTTTTAATAAAGTGAACTCTATAATAATGCTATTAGTCATAATTGGTTGAACTTCCAATAAAAATTTATCCAATCGGAACCGTTTACCGTTTTTAATAAAAACTAAATTTTAAATATTGTTTTATTTAAATTTTCATTAAAAGTATTTTGCTTGTTTAAAATGAAGTTGTTTTTGATAATTCAAATACTCTCAGACAATTATAATAGGCAAGGTTTCACTCTCTCTGCGCAGCGAATTTGAAGATAGGGAAATCTTGTATCAGGACAGACTATAATTAATTAACCTAGAAGCCAGGAAAAATTGGGGGTTGCTAAATGATGCGAACGTATTCTTGGGAGGGGGAGGGGGAAGTGGAGGAACTGTTCTTTTCAACGCCATATTAGGAAAGATGGTCTTGTCAGAGAAGTCAACTTGAAAGTCGAGTGGTCTAAAAACCTGGACCAGAAAGATATCAGGTGTATCTGTATCTGTAAGGCTCGGTATTTCAATGTAGAGTTAAATTGTAGGTCAGTTAACTTATTTCCATATAAAGTTTACTCGAGTGGTTTTGATAAACTAACAACTTACAAGTTAACTCTACATTGAAATACCAGGCCTAAAAGTAGTAATTCGTTCTTATTTTCTTATGTTCTTATTAAGAAAAAAGGAATTGATCAATAGTTGTAATGGTTCGTGTTGAAGGCAAATAACTTCGAAAGTGAAGGTAGAACAATAAACGTAGCCTCGTACAAATGGAGACAAAATAGGCTTTCATAACATTACAGAAAAAATTAGATCAATGATCCCCCTTTCCTGTCGAATGACTGTGAATGAAAATTCTTCCGGAACGTAATTTAAACAGCTAAAAATCGACTGGTAACACAAACAAACAATCAAGATTTTTTTTAAAGGCTTCAAGTATTTTACTTTTAATATTAAAAAAATTGTTAAATTTAACGTTTCGGAAGCTATTGATATAAATATTAGAAATGGGGGAAAAATGCTTAAAAACGAAAACGGGTAAATGTTTGTATGGGTATTTTACTCAGTTTTTTTAGACCAACAAAATATGTCCTACTCTTACCCTGTAGGAAAAGTCGTAAGGCCTGATTTATATAATACCAAAATCAGACCAGATTTCGGCCTATCGATAGGCCCAAAACGCAAGGTATGATGTTCGCTGGACATGTATGATATCAATCATATCTCTTTGGATGGAATATGATTTCAACCACTCCTAAATCAGATCTGATTTTAACCTATCGATAAGTGCGAAATGCATGGTCTGATTATTCATCATATGCGTATGAAAAGGCCTTAAGGGCTGATTATAGCCACAATTATCAGACTTGAGTTTAGCATATTCGTTAGGTCCGAAATGAAAGCTATGACTTTTAATGTATGCGTTTGATATGATTCATACGTTTCTTATGAAAAAGTTGAACGATCTAATTTCAATACACCAAAATCAGACCTAATTTTGGCCTATTGATAAGTCTGAAATGTCCAATAGAATATTGAATCACAAACAATTTACAGCATCTTTCAGTTATGAGAACCGAATGTGTGTTCCGCCAAACGAATGTATGTTGCTGTAACTTACAATAGTTAATCCACAGTAAGTTAAGGTGCACATAGGGAAATTTAAATGAAAGGTCTCCTCCTGTGGTGCAGTGGTTACACACGCCAATCCAAAAATATTCAACACAGGGTTCGATTCCTACATATAGCCATGGGTTTTATTAAGTCACTAAGTGGGAAATAATATTTGTAGTAGGAAAACAGTGTCTTAGAAGAGTCCTCTACCTCCTCCTAGGTATCAAAAAAAAAAAAAATTCAGTGTAGAATTTAACACGAATAACTCAATTCTTTTTAGATATTACTAGTACGGAAAGAGTCAGACCAAAATGTCAGCTCTGATATTTCGTACTGGTTGGTTGGAACGGTCAAGTACAAATAAGTAATCGGAAGATATGACACAGGTATTACTAACAATAGTCTGGGTGGCTTAGTGGCTAGAGCACTTGCCTTCGGTGCACCTGGTACCAGGTTCGAATCTACTTGGCGACAAGTAATTTTCGAGAATGAGATTGTGCCGGACTACCAGTTCACTCAGCTGTAAATGAGTACCTGAGTTAAAATCGGGATAATAAAACACGGACGAGCGTGTAGCTGACCACTTCACCTCCTTTGTTCCGTTGGTCTCGCAATGAAGTAACTCTAGCATTACTTCAAGGCCTAGGCCCGATTTGGGCTGTTGCGCCATTGATTATTATTATTTATTACTAACAATACCTGATTGTAATTTTATGTGTCAGATCTAAAATTTGTCTGTATCAATTAAGGTGTGATTCATGAAGGACTTGTTAGCTATGACGTGATTAGTATGGTAAGAGTCAGACCAAAATGGCAGGTTTGATATTTCATACTGGTTGGATGTGCATATTGTGAATAAAATCATGGAACGGTCAGGTATAAGTAAGTCATAGCTGTGATGGCATTGCAAAACAATAGCTGATTCAGATCTAAATAAAAAATTTATTTTTATATTTTTAAAAATACACGTGATTTTATACACGAGTCTCCAGTGGAGGAATAGAAGGTTTAGGGTGGTTCTTGAAAACGAGCAGCACTACTTCTATACGAAGATTGATGATTATTTAAAAACAAAATTTCATTTTTATACCATAACAACAGTAACAGTCTTGTGAACAGAAGTCAATAATGGAATTTGGAATGGTTTAAGGAAGTTGTTTGTTTTAATCAAATTAAATGTTTGGATATTAAAAGAGGCAAGGAAGAAAATAACAGAGAGTAATTTATTTTCGTGCAAAGGCACCAATTTTCAGTGGATTGTTTCAAAAAACTTGAAATTTTGACAAATTTTCAAATAAAGAAGACGTTTTTGCCAATTCTTAAAAGATCAAAAACTAGCAAATTTTAGCTGCAATTATAGAAACTAGGCCGTACTTGTATGACGCCTCTTCCACAAATAGTTTATTTGAGTACAAAATTGCTGGCTTGTACGAATTGTACACAGTACACACTAGAAGTATATAGATACTTTTGACAGTTCACAATTCACAGTGGTCATTTGAATGGGTATTTCTTGTAATCGATGTATCGTCAAAACTTGATAAGGAACGACGTAGAGACTGGGACGTCATTTGTTGGGGGGGGGGGGGGGGATGTCCTCCCTGTCCCCAACAAATGACGAATTGATGAAACTGAATTTGGTATTTTCATAAAAAAAAACTGAAATGACGACCCTGCGTAGAGAGCTGAAATTAGATGCATTCGTCAAGAATTTTCAGACAGAACAAGCAGACCAATCAATTCCTGAATTAACAATTTATTTAATTCCAATTGTTCAGTTTTCCGCGTGATGCTTTCTTGGGTTCTACTAAACGGCGCCCAATAATTGATCTTCTGCCTGTTTTTTTTTCAAGAAATTACTAACTTAGTCTGTAAAAAGGATCGGCAGTCGATATTAAAACACAACTCTTTTTTTGACGCAAACAGACAAATCGAATAGAAAAACCAGTTACAACATATTATTAATTATATCGTATGCAATGTTCAATATAAAACGACAGCCAAGGTCATACTACAAAAGAACAAAAAAAAAAAAACATTCAGCACTATTAAACGTTCTTGCTTGAGATCGAAAGTAATTATTGATAATCAATCTGTACAGTGAATTTTTGGCTTGACGAGAGTTACCTTTAATCAAGAACCAGAGGTACGAAAGAAATAAACCAAAATAAAAAACATTCTCCTCCGAGAATGAAAACTTCCAAGTAGGAACATATGTACCTCTTCCCCTCCCCTGCATCAACCCAAAAAAAAAACAACATACAACCTTCAATGCCATTTCAAGTTTAGCTACAATGAACAAACCGGGCAAAAAAAAAACCTGCGCTCATGCTAAACATCTTACAAAAAACACCAGAAACTTTTGGTGATTTTGACAGCCCCTCTCTGGAAGTATGTCCAAAAAAAAAAACATGTCAAATTTGAGGTTTTTTGTTCGCTGCTAAAGTTCTTCATCAAAACCGTGTGTAAAAATATTAAATCAATAAAATTGTATTATTGCCAAGTTAATCAAGGAAGAACAACTTTTAGAAAAAAAAACATTCAAACAACAAGACGCAAAAATTACATACAATTAAATGGTATTTAAGGTTTTGGTATATGACGCAGTTAAGTAGTAGCTATACTAAAGATTTTAACTAGAATGCTGGCCACTAGGTAACTATTACAGCAGTAGTAATATAAGTGTCCGAACAATGTCTGTCTGCCGGATTCGGACTTGTCGTGTTTGCCGGCAAATAAAAGTGTACAATTTTTTTTTTAATAAAAAAAACAACGAAAACAGATATTGGCGTAACGCCTATCTGCACGCAATATACTCGAGTCTATTGACTAACTAAGATATGACCTCGTCTATCTACACAAGACAATGCTGCGCAACATACACAGGAAGTTAATAGCAAAAAAAAAATTGACCTTGATAGTTCTAATTGTACTACAATTGGTAATTTATCAATATGTATAACATAGCTTAGCTATAATCATGCTGGTATCAATTTGTCAAAAATTTCATCAAAAAAAAAAAAATGTTCTCATTCTACACACCACAATTCAGGACAAGTTTCCCATTGCAACTCTTTTGCAGCAAAAGGTAATCAATCACGGGCCTAGAGACGTGCCTTGCGGTAATCCACTTTTAAAACGAGTCCCGATACATTTGACACACTCGGCAAAGCACTAGATCACATTAAGTCCGATAGGTACACATGTTCCAGGTACTCACAACACTAAATCACCATGAAAATTGTTTACAAATCGCGCTCTCACTAACAACCGAAATAATTTTTATTTTATAATCCCCAAAAATGGTTATTTGATTACTAAAGGTAAGTACTACCGCGCGATCGCACCGAAATCACGAATATAATATGATATGATCGTGCAGGTACTTTAACGCAGATGTGATCACCATCATCGTTCGGATACACGGCCGGCTCTATGATGAATATCACGTTAACGATCAAACAGCAGAAATGATATGATGGATCATTTTTGGTGCTTTAGTGCTTACTGGCAATCGGTTCTTAGTTTACTGAAATCATGAGAAGACGACAGGTCCATAGGCACCCTCCATCGTCGATAATCTTTTTGTATACACGGGTTGGGTTCAAGTCTTTGCTGTTTTATAGACAAGGCCTCTAGTGTGGCTTACTAGCGTATGCTGCTAGCGCTCAATGAGACTTTAGCTAATACTTGCCACAGGTAAATAGCCAACGGGTTGATAATGTATAATTTTTTTTTTTTTTTAACTTCAACTTACATGTTGTTCAAATGATTTGTTATTAGGACAGGTATGAAGATAAGGTTGGGTATCTTTTATTGCAGTCGACTGTGTGTTATAATGATCATGTCTATCTAACGCATGGTTCGGATAGTGGCATGATCTAGAAGATTAGCTAGCATTGATGAAACATATTACAAAATTCACACAGTTTGAATGATGTGCAAAATTTTGGTAAAGAGGGTATAAGTGATAAGTCAAGAATATTTTAAGAGTCAGCGGAGAAGAGCTTTTGATAGTGTACTTCACCGTTAACCGAGATTCACACCGATTACATTCGCATAAATGGCCACAGCAGTACATCAGTCCATCGAAATTCTATGTGAATTAAATCTCGGATTTTGACGAGAAGAGCTACGCGATACAATAAAGTGAAATTCGTGAGCTGTTTACTTACTTTTACTTTTAGTTGCAAAAACAATTCTATAAAATGTAGTAGTTTTGGGAAACTTAAAACTTCACAGTTTTACATACGAGATGCAAATTTCCCTAATTGGCCGAAGTGTTAAAGAGCTTAAAGTGACGTAGATATGGGTCGTTCATGGGTGAATTGTTCCAAAAGAACACTGGGTCGTTCACGGGTGAAGGGTTCGAAAAGAACACTTTATTGAAGTGAGTGAGTGAAGTAACTCACTCCTTTTGGTGAACTACAGTTCCATTGGACACGTGACGAAAAACCTTACGGACTTATTTTTTTTTTCACTATGTTCTAGATTAACTGACCTTTAACTTCATTGAAGTGAGTGAGTGAAGTAACTCACTCCTTTTGGTGAACTGCAGTTCCATTGGACACGTTAAATTTTTTTTTTGGTCATCATGTTCTACCGTTTATTTTTTGAATTGACTGACAATAATCGAATGACAATACCTAATCAACTTCTAGATGTATGTACAGACCTTTTTTTTTTGTTAATAATCTTCTCCCCTCAAGTTCAACTATGAATGAACTAAAAGACCGAACTAGTTCGCGAGCGAACGAAGGTACGAAAACGAAGGAACGAAGAATTCTGGACCTACAGTCCCTGTTCAACGAATTAGGGCCACTCACATTTTTCCCCATTCTTTAAAAGAAATTAACGGTAGCTTCACGAAAAAGTGTTTTTTTCCCAAGAAGATTAATTTTTCCTGACGGCTGTAAAAGTTGTGAATATGGCATACCCTAAATGGAAAGTCCCACCCTTCTACCCGTCTTAAAGGAGAGTGCTTTTTACCTGCCCCTCCCTTTACGTGTTGAAGGCGATAGACCTGTATCTATATAAAATAGTGAAACTATCCCGAATTTCCCATTCTTCTTCAAATATTTGGAAAGAATTTGTCAAGCTAGGTGAAGAAAATATTGTATTTAAGCTGTTTTTAGAAATTTAGTGGTTTTAGTTTACTTCGTTTTGAACATTTAAAACTTCGTGTACTTTTCTGAGACATTTTGGTCAAAACAATAAAAATGGGAAAGCGCAAGGACATTAGCTTGGATGAAAAGTCAGCAATAATATCTTTATTGAAGACCAAAAAGTTTTCCTTGAGAGAGATTGCAAGAAAAGAGAATGTTTGATGAGAATCAATAATTCAGCGCAGGAAAATCAAGACCTAGTCAGCAACAAACGGCGGAATTGTCGCGGAATAAGGAAGATAACGCGTCAAACGGATCGTAGGATTGTTCAAAAGTCCTGCGAAAACCGTTTCCAATCGACGAGAAGCCTGCGTCAAGATCTGCTGGGCGAAGGGATAGAGATATCCGCTATGACTTTAAGAAGGCGTTTCTATGAAGCCAACCTCAAGTCGAGGCGACCAGCAAAAAAGCCTAAGCTATCAGCTAAAATGTGAAAAGCCAGGCTGGAGTTTACTAGAGCTCATCAACATCTCACCGTAGCTGATTGGAAAAATTTAAGGAATATTTTATATCAATGCATAATGATTTTATTGCATTTACTTTTCGCTTGGGAATCCAACATTAAAAAATTGCTTTTTTTTTTAGGTGGTGTTTAGTGATGAATGCAGACTAGAGTCTGTGACGGAGAGACACCAATACGTTAGAAGGAGGCCATCAAAGAAGTATGACGAAGTTTGCATCGTGAAAACAATAAAATATCCACCAGCCACAATGATATGGTCCGGCATCTCAGGCGAGGGACCTGGACCGATCTTTTTCGTCGAAGGAACCATGTACAGTACCCAGTACTACGACGTGATAGAAACCATTTTAATTCCTTATTTCAACGCCTTGAAGAGTTGTGAAAAAGCAAATATATTTATGCAGGATAGTGCCCATATTATCAGAAACCTGTTCTCTACCGCAAATATCCCAATTCTTCCATGACCAGGCAATTCTCCCTATCGAGAATGTCTGGATTCTTTTGATATCTGAAGTTTACTCCTCTCCTAATCCTACCGTTACTATCTTAAAAGAAAATATTGATATCTGGCAAAACAGCGAAGGAATCAAAAATATTATACAGCGGTGCATTGAAAGCATTCCAGAAAGAATTAATGCTGTAATTAGTGCTAAGGGTGGCCCTACCAAATATTAACACCAAATTAAGTTTTCAATACATAAAATATCATAAAACGAATAAAGAATTTTGAAAACAAAAAATGTATTTTTTATTTCCTTTCTGCAAAAAGTTATAGCATAAAGAAAGAGAAAATTTAAAAAAAAACCTTAATGGTCCTAATTCGTTGAACAGGGACTGTACTTCACTGAACTCGTTCCTTAAAGAGAATGACTCGGAGTGAAATACTTCATTAAAAGGAACTCTTTTGCCAAACTCGAGGTATGCAAAACATTTCGCTTTCGCAGAGAAGAACATAAGTACGTAGTGGAAAAAAGCCAATTTTTTGGAACTTCGTCAGACGTCGTGAATATCTTCAATCGCCTTCCGATGGTCCTTGTTTGAAATTTCGTAATTAAAACCAGTACTGAGATCCGAACGAAATTCGTTCGATTTTCAGTACTGTGTACTATTGGACGAAATTGACATTTGCACTAGTCACCAATAGATGATGTATGGTTTTCTTTCAAAGGAACCGAACTCTTTCATGGACAGAAGCATAGAGCTATAACTAACGGAGATCGCAAAGCGCCGTTTCTGTATAAAGCACTTTGAAGCATTTTGATGCAAAATTGAACATTTTTGTATGGAGCGTTTCATGCCCGGTGGCAGTGAAATGCAAATAGTAGCGTAGTATTTAAAGGTTGGGCTTTTTTTCTTTTCAATACCGGAGTATAACATACATGTGAGTAAGATGCTGATAGTAGCATAGTGAATATCGCCGGTCCGTTGCAAGAAAACCTCCGGCTTCAAAAAAGTCGCTGCACGCTATCTCCATTACACATATAGCTCTATGGACAGAAGTAACATTTGCACTTGTTATCAATAGATGGTGCTTGGTCTCTCTTGAAAGGGAGCGTACTATTTTATGACAAACGATGTTCGATGTGTGTATATTTGTTGTGTTGTCTGTCGGAATTATAATTTCTTTCCAATATTCAAATTTCTTACGTGATTTATATCTGACATCTAATAGCGAATAGTAGAACTTCACATTGAAGGTTTGTTTCGCCAGAACACAGTACTATACGTGAATATTAATGTGCACGTTAAATGCGATTTTGATGATTTATGACTGTTTTCTTGCTAATTTCACGTTAATGGTAACAAAAAAAGAAAATAAAATTACACCACTTTATTAGCTGGTATGTAAACTAGGTCGTGTATAAAGAAAAAATTCAAAACTGTATTTGAAAAAAATTATTATTATATATATATTAGAACAACAACCATTGAACATTTTTTAAAATGCGTAAATTCGAATTTTTTAAACGCATATTGCCTATTTCTTGAATAATTAACATGTCATTTTCATTAATATAATGTTAAAAGAAAATCTTAAAGAAGGTCCTCCATAGATCAAATTTTAAAAAATTTTCATTTTTGTTTATAATATTGTATATCAAGTCAAGCAATTTTTCACGATTTTCATGGGAAGAATTACATAAGAAGACCGAATTTTATTGAAAAGTATCAAAGATGGTATAATTAGTTGGTATTTTTAGGAGACAACTTAATGAAAAAATTATTGATTTTTAATAGTTATGGTGCGCTTACACTCACCCATGAGGCTCGCCTCGAGGCGAGAAGCTACCCCCATCAGGCCATTGCAAACCGGTTCTCAATGTAAGACTCTTGCGACTGCACGAGCTATTTCATTGATTGATTTTTTGGTGGGGATAGAGGCTCGTCGCAAACGCTGATTGTAAATGCACCATTATGCGTTTCAAATAATTTGAAAACCTATAACACTTTTTTTTTCTGTAAAATCAAAATTAGTTCGCTGATAGGCAGCGAATGATGCAGACGTATTGTCCACGCCAAGTTACACGAACGAAAAACGATTTCAATCGATTAAAATCCTCTCAAGAAAGAAAAATCAAACTGGGATAAAAAATTGTCGTTAAATAACGTTAAATAAAAACTTGCAACCCCTTATATTTTGTTTGTTCGTGTTGTAGGACAATAAACCTTGTCTGTAAGCTGTATGCAAAAGTGGTTGAAGACGCGTACCTCACAAATCCGTTGAGATACTAAGCTGAATTGTGAGTAGATTGAATAAAAAGTTAACATTTTCATTGGCGTACAAATGTGGAGTAAAAAAATGTCTGTGAAAAGAGGTTTCCTACATTTTCACGAATTTTGTTATATCTTCTAGGCATGTCGAGTTAATTAAATTAATCAAATTAATTTCACTTTTGCGGGCTTTTTATACTATATAAACGCCTAGAAACACTTTCCCAAACTTTTGAATATCCAACACCTCGACGGTATAAAGTTTCGGTAAAAGTGTAAAGTGTTGTCCATAATTTCACGAATTATGAGGCAAAGTCTTGTTGAAATTCTCGCAAATATAATGATCTAAAAATCAATTTCGGCATTTTGAGATAATCCACACCTAAGAGGCAGTTCAATGATACGTTTACGAATTCCGACATATCACTTGCATCTGATGAGATATCGAATTGTTTTTTGATTTAATGGGGTTTCAATATAAAAGCATAAAAATCGAGTTTCTAATTTTTTAATATTTAACAAATAATTATATCGGTTTTTAGAGCCCCAAAAATCTAGAAACTTAATTTGGAAATTAATGAAAAGGATGTCAGAAATAATCCTGTGATTCAACGGGCTTTCAATATAATCGTGAAATTAATTCCGGCATTTTGACTAGTGTATCTGATTCCTAATTGTTTTGATATTTACCAAAGGACTATGTCGATTTTTTATTCCCTATATTTCGATTCTTAACTTTTAGACTTAAAAAAAATTTCACCAATGCCAAATTAAGCGGATTTTGTGTGTAAAAACATAAATTTTTAATTCGTTATTGTATAAAATTTCAGTACTGCACAGGTTTTGCAAAAACAACTGTTTATGTAAAGTAGTGAAATTCAGTACCTACAGATGGAATAACAAGATTCGATTTCATTATTCGTGATAACAGAAATCAGTCTAGATTTCGGTATTGGAAAGAGACAAAGAGTTCCGCTCGAATCCCGCTTGAGTGTCGAAGTTTTTATGAGGGAGGAACCATCCTTTTTTTTCAGCGTTGACCGTTCTTTCGTACCGCAATAAGACATTGAGTGAAGTCTTACTTACGGCCGATCGGAAAATTTCCTTTGCTGTAAACTACAAACTTGTCAGTTTGATTTCTTTACGGTTTTAAGAATCGTAGTGCAGTTAGATTTCACAAGAGTAATCTTTCGGTTGTACAGTGAATTATAGCTTGTTCTTCGAAAGCCTCACAACTGTGTCTTCACTGCGTTAACTTGTAATCATAGACTTTCAAAGAAACGTGTTACGTTCGTCTTTACTTAAAGTAATTAGTTGGCATCTGTGCAGCAATAGCTCTATCATGATTTTAATGCCAATTTATGCAAGGAGTTTTTTTCTTTCAGCTCTAAATAACAATCACAACGCGCTACGATACACTATAGAAAGTTCAAATAATTGAAAGAGTACATAATAAAAAGCCCTTTTAATGTAATTAAGGAGTTCTTATGGAATCTGCATCGGATGGATATTTAATTACGAAATTTTATAGAAAAAAGTTGTGATTTTTTTTTTTGGTGCATCAGTGAACGCTCAAGATTTCATAACGCATGTGCGTCTGATGTCTACCTGTGTACGACTGTATAAACCAAAGTATGGTTTTTTACTCAAACGGTAACCTTCGTAGCAATTATTTTACAATTAGATAAAAATATCTTCCGAGGAAGTTGCGAGATAAAGAATTGAAATTATTATCTTGCGAGCGGTGTTAATGGACAGGTATACGATGTGTAAGGTGAAGGTTGTGGTCGTTCATTATAGGATGGATGAATTTGATTTAAGATAGGTAATGAATAAAATGGCAAAAAAAAATGAAATATTTTCCAAACCAAAAGTGGACATTAAGTGACGATATGTTGATAAAGATTGGTTATAAGTGCGATCTAGTGTTAAGTACCTTAGACCACAACCACAATCTGTATATTACATCAGGACTTCAGCAGAAGTTGAACGAGATTCATTTCCCCTTCGAGTACTGAAACATGAACTCCAACAGTACACTACCACATCCGGCACAATTCCTTCCCATCCCTAAAATTTATTTAGTTCAGTATCCTCTTTTAGTGTTGGTTAAAACTTATTTTTAATCTTTCTGTTTCGAAAATAACCAAATTTTTCAATTTTTTCAGAAGTTGAAGTTGAAGTTTTTCAGTAATAATTACAAATACAGGTTTTCCGGGTTAAATTTATTTTGTGTTCATGAGATATGAGTTGTGTTTTTTTTTTTAGAAAAATTCTTATCCCCTACACTTTTATACTCCACCAAAAAACATTTAACTTTTAGCAAACTTCATTCATCATCCTTTATACAGAAATCGAATTTTAGTTTTATAGTTTTCAAGTGCAATTGGATTGTCCGATATCGGAATCTAAAGTTGTTCACCCCCTACCCCCGTACGCTACAGCCCCCCCACATAAAAATATGATTTCGATCTATTTTCCTAGTATACTTACAGGTATTTGTCAAGTTTCGATTTTGTATCATTAACCGTTTAGGAGATATGTATTTTAGAATGTGTCAATTTCGGCTTTTTTGCGTTTCGGACGCATTATTTTTCCACACCCCTTGACGCATATTGACAATTTTCATGCAAATGGGTTCACTATCAAAGCTCTATATAAATTCCAAGTTTCAGCTTCCTAGCATTAGCGGTTCCTGAGATTTAGAAAGTAAAATTTTTAAAACGGCTCCCCCTCTCCCGCCTCACATCCCCATCACTCAGAATTTGGTCAATTCAAGGGGCCTACCCAGTCTATTAAAGAAAATTTCAGTTAAATATCTCAAAGCGTTTGGGAGCTACGAGCCATCAAACGATTTTGCGTACGGCGTCTGTCCGCCGTACGAAATTTTCACAATACTGTATTATTGAAATAATAAAGTAAAATGGCGACAGAAAATAATCTATCACCAAAATTTTGATTCAGCAGCAAAAACTGCATTAGAAGGAGTAGAATTGCGTCCACATCTATCAATAGTTCTTAGTATTGGTTACTTACTTCAGTACTGAAACACAAAATTGCTACAGAACTAACTTTTAAGTATAGATACTATATTAGCGCAGTTTTGATACAGTTTATATACAGTGTAGCCAGTAATTAGTTGGCAGCTCTTTCAGGAGTGATTTCTTCATATATTTTGAGAAAAAAATGTTCAACAGATTGGGTAATTTTTCAATTTTACCTTACAAGGAAAAAATTGTTAATCCATTACCGAAAACCACCTTGTATAGACGTAAAAATTAAATTCGGAAATTTGAGTTTCATTCCGACCGTTTTCAGTACTGATTGAGTGCCCGAATTCAGTTTAACGGTACTCTATCTGGCTTTTTTCACTACTTCACGATCAAAAACTGAAAATGTGTACACGTGGAGTTCTAAGCAAAACTAGCATAATACTTGCGAGTATCGGGGAAGAACTAAGTTCGCTAGTCGATGAGAACGTTGCTTATGGAAATACCCATTGAGAACAGCGATTTTAACGTTCTTGGTTGTAGTCTTTTTGAGTGTATGCCCAGTCAAATATGAAAATATATTTAAATGTTCATTGACAATCCAACCTAACACCAACGTCATACAAAATACTATGCTCTATCCAGCATTCAGCGGTAAAGCTTGTATTACACTGTATGCGAAAGCAGTAATCGTTAAAATATTGTTTGTCAAACTATTGTTTGTCAAATTTTTGTTTGTCACATTATTATTATTTTTATTTATTTTATTAATATTATTATTATTATTATCTTTATTTGCCTTGAATTCAGTTTTGACTTAACGCTAATATATTATATTTAAGAGATCAAACTTTTCAATTAACTATACAGCTTTTGACAATAATTTCAGTATGAGAAGTTTAAGTAATAATTTGAAAAGTATGTAAAGAAAAAATGGCTCAGTTTTGCTAGACAGTTGACATCCTGTAATTTCTTCGAGTAACTCCCATACAAAAATCCGTAAAAGAAGAGTCCACGAGTGTTGACCCGATAGGTTTAGATCGGTTCAGGCTAGGATATTGAAATTGTGTACACATTCATTTTAAAAGGTCCCAGTTAAAATGAGGAGCTAGAAACCGAGTAAGTCCTTGCTGTAGTTTACACGTAAAAGTACTTGAAGAGGGACCATTCTAATTTCGATGATTTATCTAAAGTTCCAGATAAGAAAATTAAAACATAAGACATTGTGTATCACTTTCAAGGGTCCTTAAAAAGGAGCCAACTTCGTGCGCACGAATAAGGAGTGGTTTATCCCCAACTACAATACAAATCGGAGTTAAGAATTTCATCCACACAGTAAACAATTTTTTACAAATCGTTGGCGATTTGTTGCCAATCAAAAAAGAGTAAAATTAAAACCGAATTTAATTTTACATTTCAATTGCTAATCCACACACACGCACTCAAGCCCTTCGATACATTTCGAGTAGTTTTTCCTAAGAAGTTTGATTATATATATATATATAAAAATTGTTAAGTACAAATTGAAATATATTTTTTAGACTTTTTAATAGTAACATTACAATTCAGAGGTATATTTCATACAGTCGAAGTAAATTTAGAATAGCTTAAATGTAATAGTCCATTTTGCATAGATTTCCGTCTAAATTTACACTCTGACTTAAATTTACATACTTTACGTAACAGATTTTAATATGATAATTATTCTCTGTGTAGGGTATTATACGATTGAAGAATTCTCAAACGCACCTGAAAGGAAAAGTAAATGGAAAAAGATCAACTGAAAAATCACAGAAGCGCCTGGAGGATTTTATTGATGCAATGACAGCAAATCACTGCTAAGATTTCAAAACTGGAGGACGCGAGAAGGCTGAACCATGAAGGTTAAGCCAAAAAGGCTGGAGACGTCACATACAGGAGGCAGGAGGACTGTAGCGCCATCGTAAGTAATCATACGATTGGATCAGAGATAGATAGAAAAAATTTAACTGAACTTATGGTCAAATTTTTTTTGTCAAATTTTTGACAGCATGGCATACAGTGTAATACAGGCTTAAGTAATTGTTTTCATTACCGTCGGTGTGTTGTAAAATCTCATTAAGCCAGAACCACAACCCTAAGCCCTTTTTGAGTATTAGGCGTGAACCTGTTATAGGGTCAAAATTTTTTGTTAGAACCTGTTCGAAGGGATTACGAAAAAGAAGGCTTTCCCATCGTTTTTTTTTGTATGGTGAATGTTTCGATGAAAAGTAATCGGCTACCTGGTGTAAATCCATCAGAATTACCGTAGCTGAACAAAAGAACATGAAATCAAATCTTTCAAGACGGAAAAGTAAACATGGACGACGAAAAGAAATTACGAATTGCCTGCATCGAACCTAACCTATAATCGAGACGAGTTCAAAAAATGGCCACTACTACTACAAGACGACAATCAGACAAAACTAAAGACGATTGCTCGGTTTTGATGCAATCAAACCAAGGGTATAAAATACAGAAGAGAGACTGGGTTTATTTTAGCTTGGCTTTTTTTTCGTTCTTTCTTTTTACTTCTTTTTAGTTATTGCTCTGACCTGGTATAAGAAGTCTTCATAGGGAGCACACCTTTAAGTGTAATCTGTCGAAATGAGTAATAGACAGAACCTGTCATTTTCGTCTTGGCTGTTGAAGTCAAGTATTTTCAGGAAAAAGCACTTAGTATCCTATTCAAGTGGGCTCTTATGGCGTCCAGAAATTTTATTTGAGTTAATTCTTATTTTTGTTAGCCGAGGAGATTCGAAATCATCTTGGCTCCGCGAAGGTAAGAAAATTCTCCAGATACCCGGTAGATGTTCTAAAGTCAGCATTTGGAAATTAAAGTTGATTTGAAGATTTTGTTGTTTCTTTGAAGAACTCTGGTGCTAAGATTTTGTGCGTGGTCTAGAGGTTTTGTGTTTATAAAAAAAAAAAAAAAAATTTATTTAACGAATTGACCTTAACTGTCTCATCGATAAAATGGTAGCACTTGTCTTACGCATTAGACCGAGAGATGGAGAAAAGTTAAGCGCCATTAAAAGTTTTGAAATTGAAGACGAAGTTTATGATTCGAAGCAATGGTAATTAGATTTATACCAGCTAAAACTAGTTAGGATTGTCTGAATGAATTCCAGCCGGCCAGCTCCATGACATCGTGGGATTTACTAAGATCTAAATATACATACGATTGTGTCAAAGACTTGTTTTTGAAGTATATGTTCGATGTCTAATTTCCGAAGGAAGCGCCAATCTCTTATTGCGTCTGGGTAAAGAACTTGGAGGAGATATCGCAAACTTATAGCAGATTTGTTTAACGCTTGACATTCTCGAGCATAGAACAATGTGCTGCTCTGCACCACTCGAAGAAAGTATTACAACCATACAATTATGGAAATAGCCACAGCTGTCCGCAAAATCGTTTGAAGGACAGTAGTTCCCAAACCCTTCGAGATATTAAGTTCATTTTTTTTTGTATGGATAGACTGGGTGGACATCTTTAATTGGTCACCCTTTTACGGGTGGTGGAGAAGCGATGGTGAGGGAGCCTTTTAGACGTAAGATTTTTGTTTCTAGATTTCAGCGCCGAACCTATTCCAGGATGCAGAAATTTGGAATTTACAGAGCTTTGATAGTGGACCCATTTGGAGAAAATGTCGATATGGTTGGAAACAGACCCGTGCGCATGGGAGGGGGGTTTGGGGGTTCAAACCAAAGGTCATCACATTTAGTATGTGGGAACTTGATACCCCCCCCCCCCCCATTAATACTTTCCTGCGCACGGGCCTGGTTGGAAAGGTGTGGGAGTGAAGGAAAAACAAAACTGTTGCGTGCCAAGGTTCAATTCGTACAATAATTCGCACTGTATGGCAGTACCGCCCGCTTATATATCGCTTGACTCGATCGCTTTTGCTTTCTACCAATACGGTTACTTATGCACGCTGGCGTCACAGGCGACGTAATAAAAATTACTATATCCCTCGCTGAAAGTTTCGCATGCTTTTATTCGGCTTCGCTATGGACTAGACTGTTCTTGAATCTTCACTCGGTGGTATGTGTGGAATGTACTTTAAAGCTTGAGAGCATTCGATTTGATCTTCTACTCTGTTCTGCTACATGCAAGAACATTCGATTAGAAGTGAGGTACAATCGTGTTGCTCCACCCCCTTATTAGCATCAATTAGACTTTTTATTGGGTTACTTTGCAACTACATAGGTATTCGGTTGTTGCTGTTTCCATTATTCGTAACCGATCGAGTTGCGCGGTTGCCAGGTTTGCATAAACAATACGTTCGAAACGCTCGAAAGCTAAATCTCTTAAACGGTTGATGTCACGAAATTGAAACTTGATGTTTGTCTGTAGGTTTTACCAGGAGAATAGTTCGGAATTAAAATTTGGAAGAGGGTCCGAGGTGTTAACAACTTTAAATTACGATCTCACGAACCAATTTATATAAGAACAAAGTTTCAAATATCCATTGGCGTTCGGAAGGAGGCCAAGGTAGATAGGTAGATAGGTGCGCGTGCTAAAAGCTAATATCCCTAGTAGATATAACATTACACCTTAGCCAGAACAGGGCCTCCTTGATCGCGACACTACTAGAATTTTGTATTTACTGGTGAAGAGGGCTAGTTCTGTTTTGCGTGGATTCAAGCCCACCCCGCATTCAACTGCCCATTTGGATAGAATAGAGAGAGAGCATTCTGCAATATCTCACTCAGCGTGTTGACAGATAGCAATTGCAAGATCATCTACATAAGCAATCACTCTGCAGCACACACACTTTCAGTCTCAATAGTAGTTTATTGACCACTAAATTCCAAAGAAGAGGAGAGAGCACACCACATTAAGGTGTTCCTCTGCTGACAAACCTTCAAGAGGAGGACTCTCCCAGCTTTGTGTTCACAATCCTGGGTGTTAACATCAAATTGATCAGCGCGCCAAGCGAGAACTCCACCTTCTGGATAGAAAGTGCGTCAGTGATTGCCTGTGGTCTGATGTTGTTGTATATCGAGAAAGGCAACCATGGCATGGTTTCTTTAAAACTAAGAGATTTTTCAATGCTGCGCACGAGCGAATGTAAAGCAGTTTCGACCGACCTTCCCTTCCACTACGCGCGTTGGGATGTTGACAGCAATCGCTTGTCAGTTTTGTTGCGGATGTACACATCCATTAGTCTTTCCAGTGTTTTCAGAAGAAAGGATGATAGACTGATAGGTCTGAGGTCCTTAGGGCAGACATGCTAGCTTTTCCCTGCTGTGGGTATTAAGACCACCCAGATTTGCTGAACATGTTTCAGGAATGTAGGTTAGATCTAGGCCGTCTTTCAAAGACTTCAGCAAGAATTATTCGGACCTGCAGACTTAAACGGTTTAAACCCTTCTATCGCCCGGAGGAGCGATATATAAGAGCGCCAGAGTTGAACGCTGGATGGTTTCTTGTAATGCTTACCCGTTCCGACTCAACATGCAAGCTTCAACGGAAGTGGGTGTCCTGGAGAAGATCAGTGGTCTCCCTACTTGAGGTAGTCCAAGATCCGTCCAGTCTCCTTAGATAGCATGGTGTACTTGGATTTTTAGAGAGAATTTTACAAAGCCTGAATGCCTTAGAGGAATCTTCTATCTCACTACAGAAGAGTCCCCAGAATTTGCGCTCCGCCTTTTTCAGTTCATATATGTATTTACAAAGTGATCCTTTATAGAAGTACCAGTCACAAACGACTTTAGTGCTTTTGGCTTTGTTGAACAGTTACCTACAAAATTGATTTCAATTTGTCATATCTCTTAGGTCTGATGAGGTTCAGCAAATTGGTTTTGATTTCTTGGACTTTTAATGTAAATAGTATACCGAAATTCGAAACTACTTCCATTACAAACAAGGACGAAATCCTACTTTCCGAAAAAATCTTCTAATCTTGAAACAACTGATGTAAGCATTTTATCGTAAAATTTGAATTGATATCAAAATACATTAGCATTTATCTCTGCAAAAATCTTAAATATTTTAATGCAATGTTACTGCAACTCTTAAGCGAAATCAACGACCAAACTACATGAAAGAAAATGCCGACTTACCTGGTGATGGTGGTGATGATGATGAAATCCCGATTGTCGAAATGCACTATTCGAACCATAATTTTGTCCAGATCGATGATGCTGGAACGGTCCAGCTGATTGTATCATCATATCGAGATCGACTAATTGATCGGCATTTTCTAAATCAAAAAGTTCGGATACTTCAACGTCGGTTAGTGACGAAGGTTCTAAAGTTTTTTCGATACTACTGCCATCTGTCGATTGTACACCATTCGGTTTCTTATCGTCCGACGATTCTTCTGATTTTGGTTTTTCTTCGCAGCTTGTTTCAGCCTAAGATTTTTTTTAGAAAAGAAAAATGTTAGAGAGATAAGACACTTTTGACATCATAAAAAAAAGAAGGGGTTCTTTGAACTATTTTCAAATAAATGTTCAAAAAGTTTAATCTAAGCACTTTTTTCTGCCCTGTAGGGAACTATCGTACTATAACTGCGAACAAGTTGTCTCTCTAGGCAGTAGACCTGCGTATTTCTAGTTCACTAAAGTGACCGATCATTTGCAGTTCGCGATCTGTCGCGAACTAGTTCGTTCTTTTAATTTACTAGTTCAATTCAAGATCGGGAGTTTAGTTAAAGATCGTGTAGGAAAATGGGAAGATCAGTTGCGGTTCCCGATCCGTTGAGATGTTTTAGTTCACTAGTTCGCAAGAGTGCAGTGAAAGATGGTGTAGGCAAATGTGACGATTTAAAAAAAAAACGTTGACCAAAAAAACAAAACAAATGGACAATGACAAGGCATGGAAGCTAGGCACTCACTACCAAGAACTCCTTTCAATTTCAATGTGATGACCTAAAAAAAAACCTCATCAGTGTGCAAATATACGGCAATGCATCAATACAAATGAACTAAGAGCGGAGTTCACTGCGAACTACTTCGTTCATTTCACGTATGGGAACGCTCTTTCGAACTAGTTCGTTCGCAAACTATACAAGCTTATTAGGCAGTGAAACAGTTTCCACTACCAATTTAAACTGTGGATTGTAGACTACTCCATTTTGGTATCTGGTTTTTGGTAAAAATTTTGGATGCAAATAAAGTTCACTAGTTAATAACCTCTAAAACTTGCTGGTTACTGAAACTAGCGTTCTCTGTATGTGTTCTCTCCTTTTTTAACTCAATGTGCCATTTTATACAATAACTTAATTCATTGGCTAACCGAATTCTACGAAGAATGAGGCAATTATAACATAATCGCCAATTTAAAATTATTCCGCTATTAATGGTTCGCAACTGTATAGCACTACAAAGGACCAACGCCATCTAGATGTGAACATAAAACTTCGATAAGACTGTTGAGCACAAGTTGGGTTGTGAATTTCGAACTTCTTTCGGTAAGACTTGCGAGCGTAAGCTAAACTTGCCATTGCATTGGCAATAACCTCTATACGGCCTTATAAAAGTAAATACCATCAGTCTTATGGAGGTTTGTGGACTTTAGCTTCGCTTGACATCCCAAGTGATTTGGCTTCAACCCTTTTACGACAATGTTTCAGATTAGCCTAGCGTAGCGGACTAACGTGTTTCGAGACCGTGGTTCGAGTCCGAGAGTGGGCAAGGTGTATGTAAAGTCAATTCGAATTTTTCAAAGAAAAAATAATAATTTACAGGAAAATAAATTCGTAATTGGAAGAAAACAAAAGTAAAAATTGTGAATATTATTTTTCGTTTTTGTTTTGTGAAATTCCGTACGGAAGCCAGAACAGCTTCAATAAGGCCTTATACCAACTGTTGGCGCATAGCTGTTGCAGCTGAAACATGGGGAAATGTGCGCCAAATTAGTTCGGTAAGACTATCGAAGCTTAAAGCCTTATGAAAGTTAGTTTGGTAGTTGGGAATGGCGCAGTTGATATGAATGAATGAATTAAATGAACTAGAAGCGGACTAACTGCGAACTAGGAGCGGGACTAACTGCGAACTACGAGTGAGACTGACTGCAAACTAGGAGCGGACTGACTACGAACTAGGAACGGGACTGACTGCGAACTAGGAGCGGGACTGACTACGAACTAGGAGCGGGACTGACTACGAACTAGGAGCGGGATTGACTACAAACTAGAAGCGAGACTGACTGCGAACTAGGAGCGGGACTGACTTCAAACTAGGAACGGAACTGACTACTAACTAGAAGCATGATTGACTGCGAACTAGGAGCGGGACTGACTACGATCTAGGAGCCCGCTCCCGACTGACGGTGAGCTAGGAGCAGGATCGATTACGAACTAAGAGCGGGACTGACTATGAACTAGGAGCGAGACAGACTTCGAACTGGGAGCGGGACTGACTGCGAGCTAGGAGCGAAACTGACTACGAACTAGTTCACTCATTTCACTTATCGGAACGCTCTTCCAAAATTGGTCGTTCGCGAACAACTCAAGCCTAGTATGAGAGGATAGTTGGAAATGGATTTTTTGAAAATAGATATTTTTGAAAAACTTATATTGTCTATGAAAAAACGAGGAACCATTTCATGAATGGGATTCAACCCACAACAACTGGTCTGATCTGAAGATGGTCGGTCAAAATCCATTCTAGGTCCATATTCAAACTTTTAAGGTCCCCCCAAAAGACCAAAAAAAAAGTTTGAGTAGAGTCACGATGCTTCGAGTATAATAGACTTTCTGCCTAAGAGCTCAAGGTGCGTTGCTTTAGTACTTCGTTTTCTTCTAAAATCTTAACAACAAGAACAAGTAACCCAAAAAAAACTCTAAAACATTTTCCACAAAAATAATTTGAAGGTAAGGTAATCGAAATAAATGAAGTTCCAATAAATTAATGCAACTTTATTTTGACCCAAAAAAAATAGCATACACTAGTAGATTGGTATGCCAACCTACAAGTTAGCTAAGAAGAAAAAACTGGTTTTCAAATACAAAAAGAACCCACTAAAGAATGGTTCTTCTAAACATCGGAAATAGGCTCCTCACTTACCGAACCAAAAATTTAAATAATTATTATTTCAAGGCGTAAAGCTAACTTCTTAATTAGTGTTCCTTCTTTTTTAGATAAACTTGAGAAAACCTACACCCCACCTGGGTTTTTTTTCCACGATCCCAAGTTATAGGCCATTTACTCTTGAGATGACAATGAACTTCCATAAAGTGATCTAATTTTTGTTGGTCAAAAGCCACTAACTTACCTCTTGGTCATCAGAATTTGTCAAGTCAGCCAACTGAAGGACGTCGTGAAGTAGTTCATCAAGTTGCAATGGTATACGAATGTATTCACCTGAAAGACGAATAGAAAAAAATTTAATAAAAATAGAGATGAAAATTAGATACGAAATTTTAGCAGTTTAGCGCTCCTTTTTGTTGTTTAGATGCGACATCGAGATTACACCAACTGAGAAATCTAACTAAAGTCAATCTAACACGTTGACTTCACCAATTCGATTTCAATGGAATGCATATTTGATCCGAATTATCGGAGATAATCATCGCGCGCCTATTGTTACCTTCGAAAAATCGACTTGATATTGTTATTGTCGTGGCAGGTAGGTAGGTAGGTGTAGAAACGACGACATACTGACAATTTCCTGTCAGCTAAAGGACACTTTCAATCGATTTGTCCCGTCATTGAAATAACAAAACGGCATTTGGTGTTACAACAGTTTGAAACGATAGGAAACTGTCGAAAAAGTGAAGTGGCTGGGTGTACCGCCGCGTCAAACGTACCGATCGTAGGTGGAAGTTTATTTATCTGACGTCATAAGACTGACTGTTGGTCGGCTACTGAACATACCTTTTAAAAGAAAACATAGTGCTAATGGGAACAGGGTAGTTTTTCGAATAAAATTAATTTGTTGATAGGGGTTTGTGGTTGTTATTTTCCTTTCTGGGAAAACGGGGTGATTAATTGTGTTTTGATAATTTCTAGAATTTGAACAGCTTTGAAACAGTGGAAGCATCGACGTACCGATTATTGGGACTGCCCGTTATTTAATTAGAATTGAACATCGAGTAGCAAGTGTATAGAAAACCAATTACTTTGCCTAAAACCCTTCATCAAAGTCCCCATCAGCAAAGCCTAATAAGGGACCAAATAGTCTACATTTCGTCAAAATTTGAACAACATACCGCCAGTGGCTCTCAAGTTATGGAAGGCCAACGCAACTTTATACGCTGTACAGACAGACTTTTTTTTAATCTACTACCCTCAGAAATACAAAGTACATACTATTAGGGTAGAATAGCAATTTTTTTTTTCAAATTAGAGGTCAATCATAATACTCTATCTTCTGGATGATTAAAAATATTTCACCCTTTTTGAATCCGTGATGTTAGTGTGTCAACCAATTGCATACGTTCCTCAAACACTGTCTTCGACACATCTTGGTGATATTCTAAGCCAGACGTTCTCTCCAACGTAAATCTTTGGAGGACGCCTGGGCAAACTAAGATAGTCAGGCATTGAGATTTAGAGACGGAAGTGGTAATAGCTTGGTTATGCCTTGAAGAAGCCAGTGCCAAACATCTCCAAGCAGGCTCTGAATTGGAATAAAGAAAATGTGATGCCGCTTGTGCAAATAACAAAGGATTATGAATTATTCAAAAGGAAATGGGACGAACAAAAAATTACTCCTGACTACAGGTAAAGATTAGCGGACAGGATCACGACTTGTTGAGGAACACTGTTGTCGTCCCATCGGGAGTGACACAGGAATTGAAAATAATACCTTTAATACATATGTACATATGTACCTTAACCTTACTACTTCAAAAATAATAAAGTCAAAGAATTATATTTCAAGCAGTAACAGTGCCTTTAAAGAGCTTTTATAGGAACTGAATGGCAGATAATTAATACGTTCAGTGCCATCGCGGCTCCGCGCCCAACGAAAATGTTGAACCTTTCAAATAGCATTGTCAAATATTTTGACAAAAAGTTTGGCAGTCAAAGTGTTTAGAAAGGACTTCGTGTTAGTGTTAGTTAATGAAAAAGTTTGTGCGTTTTAGCGTTTATAGAAACTGAGTTTTAGAAAATAAACAAGTTCAGTGCCAGCGACACGGATACGCACCCAACGAAAATGTTTACTCTTTTATATAACATTGTCAAAATTTTTGGCTAAGGTTTGGCAGTGAAAAAAGTGTTCAGCAAGAGCTTCGTTTAACTTCCATACTAATGTCTATGAAAATGTTTGTGTATTTCAACGTTTATGTGAAATGAATGGCAGAAAATGAACACGTTTAGACCCAGAATTGTGGCTCCGCAGTTCGCACCCAACGAAAATGTTCACCACTTTATAAAGTATTGTCAAAATTTTTGGCAATCAAAGTGTTAAGCGAGTCGTCCATGTAGCTTCTATACTAAAGTCAGTGAATAATTTTTGTATTCTGCCGATGGATCACATGTTAACTCAAAGGAAAAAGGAAATACAAGGCAATAATTTAAACTCAAATTTAATTTTTTTTAAACCTATGAAACTAGCAATATTGAGTGTGTAATAGTTCTATGTCCAGGGAAAGGGCAGGCTTTCTAGTGATCCAAGTTGACTACTGAATTACGAGTATATACATTTTTTTAAAGAATTATTTGAATTTGTTTGAAATTGACGATATTCCATTCGATAGTCTAATTAACAAGTAAAAAGTAAGGTTTTTAGTGAATAGTAATATTTCTGGTTTATTTTAAATTCTCTGATTGCTCTGAAAACATTTTCCATACAAAAGAGCTACGCGATCAGCACAGGCAGTTCTAAGGCTTTGGCAATGCGCTAGTAAAGATATTATACAGCGTAGATCTTTGCAGGATGGCTTGAAGAAAGATTTAGTGCTTCTTTCAAGCTATCAGGAATGGTTTGTGCTAGAAAGTTGACAAATAGCATGTACAGTATATTTCAGCAAAAATTTGCTATTGATATATAACCGTTCTGAGTGAGTTATAATAAGGGATTAAAATAACAATAGGTCCACTGAAGCCGCAGTGAATCGTGATTTTAGATCGTCCTTCACCATCTACAATCTACAAAAATCTTAGTTTTAGCGGATGTAAAAAGCTCAAAAACACGAACTTATAATTTCCACATAAAGTACAACTTTATATTTCTTGCAATAATATGTAGAACAATATTATTGGTGTATCAGAGAAATTTTAAAAATTAAAATTTTTGAAGGACAGCTACGTAGGCCTGAGTGGGTCTCGAAAACACAATAAGTGTTAAAGTAGAAGAAGAATTACGAAATTCTCAAAATTTATTAATAACCAAAGTCCGAAGTAAAATTCGTCACCTTGGGGATTAAACAATACAGAAAAATAAAAAAAAACTTGAAGTTACCCAAAGTTACAGAATAGCAATAAATTCAATTAATTTGTTTATTGTATTTTCAAGAAGCCCATCGATTAACAAACTTAAGAAAATAATTTGTTTTGTTTAAAATCAGTTTATTTTCTAAATTAAGTCTCGCGGTATTTTTGATCAAAATCGAAAACGTTTCAATTTCTCAATTTTACAAATATAGCAAGTTTACATTCACTTTTTTCGCCACTTGACATTCTAATTGTGTTAAAGTTAATGAAAATACTTTTGTCAATGAAGCCAATCAATTTCTTGAATAGTTCTTAGGATTATATCGCGCGATTTAATTTTGCCCGACATTAAATTAAGCGTTTAGAATATGTTCAACGGATTTTTTCGATATCGAACTCCTATGTGGTTGTAAAGATAGTTTGTGCGCTTTCACGAATTCCGATATATTTCTTAGGTCTGACAAGAAATAGAGTTTGCAATTCCTTCCATAGACCTTTGAATATAATCAACCTTAAGTATTTTTCGATATTCAACTCCCAAGGGGGTGTGAGGTGGTTGTACAAATTATGGCAAATTTTTTAGGTGTAATGAAATTATCGAATTATTTACTTCATTGGGGTTTAAATATAAACGCCTAAAATTTATTTTCAGGATTTTGTGATATTCCGCCCCTAAGTGGGTGTTAAGCGATTATGTACGCTTTTACGAATGCCGACATATCTCTTAGATCTGGTAAATGGCATTAAAATGTGAAGATAATAGAAGAAACGGCAATTTATTCAAAGAGTTTAATAGTTTACCGAAACAGAGTGAACCTGCAAGCAAATTAAAATTTATCAGCGTTTTGTTCTTCTAACCCTTCGACTAAACGACAACATGGCCGGCACCTGGGGGTGTAAAAATAGCAAGGCTTTGTTCCTGCGTCAATAATTGAGTCTGCAACTACGCATTTCTTAAAGCCAGCTACCGACTTATCGCGTTTCGTTTATTTCGCGTCTTTCTTGTGAATAGTGTTTAGAGGTTTACAGATTTTTCGAGAGTTTCTCGCGTTTCGTTATTTGCGTTTCGCGATTCATGAGTTTTCTCTACTGGAGGCGGTTTTTTGACGACATCACAGGGTTTTACTTGACGAGAATGTGACGCAAAACGTGTGAGACGAACTTTTTGTGACTTTTTCGCGAGTTTCTTGTTTTGCGTGATGTGTTGACAGTTTGCATTTGTAGGTTAAGTTCAGACACATATGGGAATGAGTTGGACGCACAACGAAGTGTTAAATTTAATATATAATACTAAAACGGAAAACTTGCTACAAGGCTTTCTCGTGTTCTCGCGAGTTTCATGTGTTTCGTGAAACAAGACGAAAAACTAGTGAAATGTGAAAAACGAGAAAAGCAGGAGAAGTGTGTAGCCGGCTTAAGAATTTGTACTACAAAGTACACTGTTTTAAAAAAAATTAATTTTCAATCCAATTTTTACTTGAATTTTCCAGTATATTTCATTTTTCCAAGTAAAAGTACACATTTCAATCATTAATACACGAAATTACTGACATTAATAAATTATTCATGTACTTTTCAACTGAATCGTACAATTTACATGAAAAGTCTCACAAAATTACGCAACAGTTCGTGTAAAATTAACTATATTTATATATGAATTGAAAATTACGTTTCTTTTCGTGTAATTCTACTTATCTATTTGAATTTTACGATAAAAAACATGTAATATGTGAAACAACGAGGTTGAATGTTTCGATCGATTTTTCTACTGAAATGACAATAAACCGCCATCGGTGGCGCAGTGGCTAGCGTCACAAACCTATTACCAGAATTGATTACGGGTTCGATTCCTACCTACAATCAATTGTTTTATTAAGAGTAAGTAAGTAAGAAATAATATTAGAAGTAAAAATAATGTATCTTATGTACTAATTATATCTACACTTTATGTAGACTGTTAATTAAAGAAAAAATCCAGTGAATTTGCTGCTTTCGAAGTTGAAATTTACTGACTACAAATTGAAATTTACAGACCAAAAATTGAAAATTACACTTCAAATTGAATATTACATCTTAATGTAAATTTACTTGAAAAGGTGTGGCACATTTGTGTCTACTATCCATAAGATGATGATGATTGTTTTACTGTGTAGTAGTCCGTTTCCGGAAAACCATAGGGCGAAATTAATTGAAAATCCTATTTGCAAAAAGGTAAAGTTTAAATTGTATAAAATAATGATTGAATTAGTTCAAGTGGTTTTCTTTTAATCGGCACTTGACTTTGTATCCGAACTTACTGGTCATTCAGAAATTGCTCCATAAAATAATATTGCTCTAAATATGCTTCAAAGTTTTTCAATAATAAAATTGCAATTCACGATTGTAAACATATCGCGAAACTTCTCACATACACGAAATTATAATAATTTCGCATAAATAGCCCATAGTATTTACCGATTTTTTTCTCTTCGCAGCACACAACCTAACTATTAGACATCAATTTGATTAAATCATAACAAAATTATTTTTTTTTTTTTTGTTTTTAATATTCGACAATTTTCTCAAGTGTGTAACATTTTTCAAGGTAATCAAAATACAGAAAAAAAAGTCTTTTACACAAGCCTGAAGGAACGCCTACGAAAAATTTCAATGAAACATTTATTTAAGTCGAGATATACTTCGAATCTTGGCGGATATAAAATCACGCATTAAAATCATTCGATTTCGAACTGACAAAGACCCGAAGAAAAAAAAAATCTTTAAAATCTCTAGACCTGAAAATCATATTCTTTAGACGACTCTCTCAGCTGGATACCCTTCGTTGATTGCAAACCCGACAAAACTTTGATATAAGTAAAACCCAAAAAAAAAAAAAAAATCGAACGGAAAAAGAACAACACTTCTTCGATCATTCCACCATTTTGTCGTTCGATAATTTTATGGAGCCAGTGTATATAGTACAGAAATGAACCATGTTTCATGCTGTTTGTTGTTTTTTTTTTGCTTCGATCATTTTGTTAAGTATTAACAATGTTGGATCAAAAAAAAAAAAACATATCGAGTTTTTGATTCTTATGTTGTCGGTTTTTCGTTTTTGATCTTTTCTTGATAGGAAATTTTCTTGCCATGTTTTACTAATTTCAGTTTAACCGAGAGCATCGATTTCCTAGAAAAATATTTACGAAGTATTATATCATTGCCTTATTAGTCTTGTGGTATTTCCTGCTATTTTTTTGTTGAGTTTTACGGATATTTATTTATTTTTTTAAGTTTAAAAACAAATAAATATATATATGTAAAGGTTTGCGTCTAATATAAATTATTCTCGAAGCTATGAACCCAAAAAAAAAAAATGGCGGAATTCTAGAACCATATTTTATAATAATAAATCAGTTAGTTTTATCAAATTAAAACAAAAACAGTTTATAATATTATTTAAAAAGAAAAACCCAATCAAGGGAAGTGCATTTGAGAGAATGGGAAGTGTTTTTTTTTTTTTCAAATCATCATTCACGCATTTCGCAAAAACGAAAGTTTTTCTAAAATTAAAAACAATTACTTTCACTTAACGCAAAATCAAGCTTGAAATTGGCAATTCGATACAAACAGATTTTAGGTTATCGAAATTCCAATTCCTTCACTACAAAAATCATTTTCATGTTCAAATTGTATAAAAACAATTTTTACAATTTGTCAATTTGGAGTGGTTTTTTTTTAGCTGCTTCTCTTATTTTGTGGGACTTTCAGAAAAGTTACATAATTTTAATTAAATGTTCGACGAGTGATGTAAGCTTTAAAAATGAAAAACCAATAGTAAAACAATCGAAAAGTTAAGAAAATTGCTTGGAAAAGCGGTTTTTGAAATTGTACGTTATTTTTATGTAGCGTGTTGCTTTCACAACCCTTTAAATGATTTAATTATTTAATTAGTACAACGCTGCTTGTAGATGCAGTCGGTGAAACGCAGCCAACTTTGCTCAATACAGCTACTCAAAATTTGTTTGGAGTGATTACAAATTTTGAAGATTTTACATACATTGAAATTAGTTACCATAGAAAAGTATCTAAAAAATGTATTCAGCGACTTTAAAAAATTTCCACTGTAAAAGATTGGTGCGCTCCTTTAGAGAAAAGTAGTGAACAGTACACTGTCTTTGATACAAATTAAAATGCAATTTTTCATTCATTACATTTTCCTGATGTAAAATTACCAAATTTTATGGAAAAATACACACTTTATTTTAAACTTGACTGTAACCTGCTATCATTTCGGGTACACATCCATCGAATTTGGCTGCATTACATAAAATGCAGCGCTGGATCATAGGCTTGATTTTTGTTGCGTTTAGTTCACTATCGAGACGTTTAGACACTATTTTAACAAGGCGGTTAATTGAGCAGTTTTTTTTTTTTTCAATCATCACAGAAGAAAATAAAAATCGAATGAGTAGTTGCCATATTTTTATGTGGATTGAAGAAGGTACAGTGGCCTCTACAAACACTAAATTTACCTAGCCAAGGGGACATTAGTAAAAATAGTAATATTGTCTCAAAATAGCGCTGTAACAACAATACGTCCCGTTTGGGTGCAAAAGGAACAGATTTCAAAAAGTATAATGCAATATGAAAACCTGCTTCCCTTTTTATCCCAAATTGAATTAGCTAATATAAAACTTAAGTTTCATAGCTGAACACATTTTTGAGTTATCACCACGTTGTTAGACGAAGAACAATGTTTTAAAGGACATTTGAATGGTAGTCACTAAAAGGAGAACGTTGATTTTACTGGGCCTTGTTCTTCTATTTACTTTCATATTACGGTGGAAAAATTGGTAAATTGCAGCGTTTTATTGAAAATTACCAAAAAATTACAAGTTTAAAATTTTAATCATAATTGTACATGTGTAAGAGATTCTTTTCCTTTGAAAGGTCGATCTCTTCAACACAATTATATGTCGGAAGTAGGTAAATTCTGATAGTGACATTTTCTACAGGTAAGTTTCTTTAGTATCGATCTCGTTAACGAACAAAATCGCACTAATATTTCAAAAAAATTACATGCAAATATCACAAAAATTTTTGGTTACCGAACATCACGCGGGGTGGAGAGCATGTAAAGATGGTAAGTTCATTACTTTCTAATATTCTTTTACATTATTATTTAAATAATACAGTATTGTAATGGATTTTTAAAAAAAAAAATTAAAAAAAAAAAAATTTTTTAGACACGAAAAAAGCAAAAAAAAATGTCAGTCCGTCTGTCCGCCGTACGTCGGCCACTGTACACAAAATTGTTTGAAATCGTAGCATCCAAGTTGAATTTTTTCTCATGGGTAGACTGGGTATATACCTCTTTAACACGTTGAATGCCATGGGGGTCACTGGTGACCGGCACAGAAATTTTGACCCTTTAAATAGCATTGTCAAAATTTTTGACAATTTTAGACAATTTTTGAACGCAGTGTTGAAAACGACTTTCGTGAGATGTATGAAGGAGGACGGGAACAAGCTTTTTAGAAAGAAAATTTTGGTTTCTAGATCTTAGTAACCGCTTTTGCTATGAAGCTGCTGAAACTTGGAATTTATATAGAGCTTCAATAGTGGTATACATTTGGAAAAATTGCCGATATGGGCGAAGGGGTGGGGGAAAAAATAACAGAGATTGCTCAAGAACCGTGTAAGATAGATACTTAAAATTTTTACCAGAAGTAGGCCTAATAGATCCGTAGCAGAGAAATAATGTTGGGGGAGGTGAAAAGGTTCTGATTTTTATATTTCGAGAACCTTAAATGCTACAAAGCTGGCAAGCTATTGGAAAAATGGGGGGTGTTTTTCCTAACTACAGAATGGCGTATGCTACAAAGTTGAAACTCGGTATGATATGTAAATCAACTAGAAAAATAATTTAGATACAGCAAAATTTCAAATATCTATTGGGGTTCGGAAGAGGAGGCTAACATAATGATCAGTGAAAATGGAATGCATATATTTTCATGATTTTCGTCATAATCTACTAGGTCTTTCCAACTATTGAATTCAGTTTTATTCTACGACTTTTTCCTATAACTACCTAGAAAGTGATTTCACCATTTTTCGAAATTGTACCCCTAGGGGGCGTTGTAAGCCTTTTCTCGAATTCTGTCATATCCCCCAGACCAGATCAGATATCAAATATCTTTTCACTTTCACTGACTTGAGTATTAATCGCTTAAAAATCGTTTATATGGTTTTTGCTTTTTAACTCTTGAGACGGTATAAAAAGGTTAAAGATGTTTTCACGAATTTCCTAATTTCCTTTAGAAGTTATAAGAAGTTGAATTGATTTTTACTTTCTCGTGTTGTCTTCATATTTATCTATTAACTCATTTCAGGGTTTTTGGATATTAAACTCCCAATTGGGTTTAAGAAGGTTGCATACGTTTTCACAGATTCCTACACATTGCTTAGGTCTGATGATGTATCGTATTCATTTTCACTTCCTAAGGTTTCCTGTGTAAGCGCCAAAAAGACAATTTCAGTATTTTTTGATATTGAATCCTATGGTGTAAGGGGGTTGTATGCATTTGGAATCTTCGTCATATTTTTTAGGATTTATGAGCTATTTTATCGCTTTTCACTTCCAAATACTTTTTATATACATAATCACGTACACCCCCATTTCTAATTTTTTTCGATATTCTACTTCCAATATCTAGAAATTCGGCAATAATGGCTTACTTACACGAGCAATTGAACAACACCAAAGCAAACTTGACAAACAAATTAAAAAGTTGAAAAGAAACATAGAAATATTTGAATTTCAAGCCATTACAACACGAAACTTGACAAAAAAAATGCGAAATTCAAGATAAAACTTGACAATTGAATCACAAACGAGGAGAATTGCTCGGAATTTAATAAGTCAGTGGAAAAACAGTAACTATGGGAGGAACAATACCAGCAATATGTGAAAACATTTATATATATATATTGCCGCAACTAGCGCGATATTGCCCTAAATTGCTCCACTAGTTTTGGCAATAATCGTCGGACAGTTGATTGCTTGAAAAATTGCTCCTGTACCTTTACTTATAGCCAAGGTTTTTTTTTCTGACTGCTATTAACTTGTGGTCACATCACTTGTTTTATTTCTTGTCACTTTTTTCATTTGGATTTTGCTGCCAAAATCAACTCACTTAGGTACTTACTCTTTGAACACTTGAATGCCATATGGGGGTCACCGGTGACCGGCACAGAAATTTTGACCCTTTTAATAGCATTGTCAAAATTTTGTGACAAAAAGTGTAGCACGCAAAGTATTAAAAACCACTTTGTTATCGCACACCCAGAAAAATATTTTGGTAAAAAATAAAATTTTTTTGTAGTTATCTTTCATAAAAGTACAAATAACTAAAATATACCTAAAAAATAGTTAAAAAGTCAAAATCAGTCAAAATAGTTCGCAAATAGTAAAATCAGTAGTTTAGTAACTATTTTGTAGTTAGTTTCCATTTGAAAAAAAGTATATAGCTACATAACTTTTAATTTATGTTATAGTATCTAGTCACGATTTTAAATTTAGAAAAAGCTAATAAATAGTCGATTACAACTATTTATTTTTCTGAGCGTACGCTTGCTTAATATCTTCAAAAATCTGGTGCACATTGATGTTAAACTTCCAACATTTATCTTGTACTAAAAATATTGCCTCAAATGTAAATATCGTTGGTTGGGGTAATCTTCAACAATACTAAAATAAAAAAGTGTGTGGTTCACTCGCATTTCTATATTTTGACCATACTATTGCGTTAATCTTCGAATATTTTTTCGATAGTGTCAACATTTTTTGTTAGTAAAATTTTTATTGGTATTTAATCGATTTCTTCATACTGTACGCCTGAAGCTTTGTTTAGTCATTTAGTTACGCTGAAACGAAGAATATCCTTATTCAAATTAAAATCAATTCAATTCGTCATAAAGCATTCAGCGGCCAATTGATTTCGAACAGTTTCAGAACTGATCGATCAAATTGATGTCAAAATATTGTCAAAAAAAATTTTTTTTGATCACACAAACTCAACCAAATATTCGTCTGATGTCGTAAGTCGTGACAATTGTAAATTTAAAATATTTCGATTTTGTTTCAATTCCCCAAGGAATTTTCGTTCCAAATCTTTAGCTCTTTTGCTTTAAGCCGATCGTCAATAGTCCTTACTTTCATAAATCATAAACAGATACAATATGGCGGAGGTCAGGTATGTTACCGGTGATTTTTTTTCTTTCAAGATATCATTAGTCAAAAATATTTTTGACATTTTGACTGTGTTGCATCTGTTGGTTTTTCGTTCAAAAATTTTTCAAAATTTTTCTTCTAGTTCGGAAAATTTTTGCTAAGTAATCCTTCGGTAATTTGTACGATTTGAGTGAAAGAGAAATGTCCGAATTTAGAGTGAATGGATTTTTAGATGCGTTTGCACCTTTAGATGGACTTTGAAGATAAAGTAACCAAAAAAATGGGATAATTAATTTACGAATTGTCTTGGGGATATTTGGGAAGACGGGAAACATTTGAAATTAATGATCAGTTTTTGGAATTTGATTTGAAGCAAGCAGGTGATCGCGTGCAGAACATAGTGACGATCATTTACACGATCCTTTAAGAATCTTATCAATTCCTTTTTTTTTCAAAAATTTTCTTCTCAAAGATCTTTGATTTGGTTCGATCACCTCCATCTTGAAGTAGACAAAAGCGTTTTCGATCTTCACCCGATCGAACGCGGCAACGTTGCTTAATTAAAGCGCCTCCACACACAGCAACAATAACAAAACTCTGTGAGAAAACAAGGTGTAACTTTGTGCGCCATAACCACGAATAAAATTTACCTGTACCGCGGCGGTGGTGGTGATGGCGGAACTGATGGTTGCGCCGTGTGGTGTGCAGACAGTGAGTACAAAAAAAATTATAACACATTGGTGCGCCGCCATGACTCCATCACCGCGATCGTCATGTTGCCGATCGAGCAATAAAAAGTAACAAAAGTATCAAGAAAAAAAAAACAGGCGAAAAGAAAAACTGTTTCTGTGCTTGAATTACACCATCACGGCCCCTTTGCTACCTTGCTACCTTTTTACTTATATATCTACCTTTTTTTGTAATTTTACTTTTTGAATATTATACCTGACACCGTAGCCAATCACAAGTCGTCGCGGAATGTTTTCAAGTTGTGCGCATTTCGACTCTTAACTTCACAATAAAAAAAAAAACTATCTTCTTTGTTTTTAACACTTTGTCGATTTGAGGTTAGGTTCGAGCACTTCTTTTTTTCTTTCTTGTTATTATTTTTCGATAATAACAAAGAAAAGAAGTAATTTCACCCGTTTTTTTCCGGTCGAACTCATCTTTTGGGTATTTTTTTCGCACTCAATAAGACTGTCTCTCAGATTGTTAGAATAAAATAACGAACGACAAAAAAAAAAAAATTGCACAACTCTTTTTTTTTTTGTTATAAATTTTAAAAAACGGAAAACTACACTTGGCAGACTATGAATTAAATTCGGTAAAGTTGTTGAAATTGGAAATGTTCAATTAAATCATACACACGGCTTTGGTCTAATTGAGCGAAGGAAGCCAAAAATTACATACGTACTCAATAGTAATGAATCCGTCTTTTTATTTGCTTGTTTAAAGTCATATATGCAAAAATTTCAATGAAATTTGACTTCGGCACAAATCGTCGGAACGGATCAGAAAATTTCTATAACAAGTACCTACAGTTGAACCTCTCCAAGTCGAATTTTCAAAAAACATTTCCGATACCATTTATATCTTAGAGTGCTCACTTGAGGCCATTAAGAACTATTAGCAGCTTAGATATTAATTAATTTAGCTTTAGAAATTAAGAGAAAACTGTTAGATTTAAGATATTGGCGTAAATAAAGCACTTTTAAAACCAAAAAAGCAAGTCGAATTTTCATGGCGATCCATCAAAGAACTTTGAGCTATAGAGAGTTCGGCCTGAAGAATTTCAAGACTTGACTTTATTTTAATCGGGCACTTTTAATAATAAAATTTTGACATCGACCTGGAATCTAATATATAAAAATACAACAGTTTTTTGTTTGTCTGGAATGGAAATCTACACATGTGAACCGTTTCCTCTATTTCCGAAAATCGGTTTGTATATTTGCTTAAAATAAACAAACTTGCTACCCTTAAGCCTCGTTTTCACGGTGATAGTTTTTTATCATTATGGAAATGTTTCAAGTAGAGCTGGTTGCAGCGGGGAGTCACCCACCGGTGAAGCTGGTTAAAATAAAAAAAACAAAGCGGGGTAGCAGTCTGTATTTTAGTCGACTACGATAGGAATTAAAATCTGCTTTCGTTCTGCTGAAGGGCCACCATGTTAAGCACTTACTCTTTTCGGGTAGGTTTCGTAACATCTCAAACAATAAATAAATAGTACACAATTAAAATAAAATAAATTTGAATAAATTTATGTTTCGTTTTTTTAAGTAAAAGACCACCTTTCAATCACTTTTACACGAAATTACTGGCGTTAGTGAATTTTACAACGAAAAAAATGTAATATATGAAACCACGAGGTTGGACTCCTCGTTCTATTTTGTTTCTACTGAAATGAAACGCCTTCGGTGTGCTAGTGGTTACGTGCGCCAAACCTACGCAGCAAAATCAGAATTGATTGCGGGTTCTTTGCATACGATGCATACCAAGGGTTTTACTAAGAGCTTACTTTAAGTAAGAAATAATATTAGAAACAAAAATATATAAAAGAATACTGTAATTATACACTGCAAATTTATAACAGTCTAATTTTTGTTTGGACAAACGTTGAGTTAAGTCCCTACTGCGAAAGGAAGCTCACTTTCAATAATTCGGGAAAGTGTAACTTTACACCGATAAGTAATGGGTGGAACGCCGTTGCGAAGCCCAAATAACTTCATTTTTCTTAGAGTGTACATTCAAAAGAATATCCAGTGATTTTGCTGCTATTGAAGTTGAAATTCACTGATTGCAAATTGAAATTTACTGATGAAAAATTTAAAATTACGTTAAAATTGACTATACTCGTAACATCCCAATGTAAATTTACTTGAAAAAGTTGTAGCATATTTGCTATCTAAAAGATGTAAAATTCAATGAATTTCTTTTACTGTGTATAATACACACGTTCAAGAAATATTATTTTTAAAGGGAATAGCGCGATACGGAGGTGTTTTTTCCTTCTCATTGTTAAATAATTAATAATTAATATGAAGGAAAATCAATTTAAAGAAAAATATATATTTCTCATTTAAATGGGAACGGAATGGGAAAGAAACTGGTCCGTTAAAATAGGGTCACATATTTTCACGAATTTATTGATATCTCCTAGTTCATCCAATATATCGAGTTAAGTTCACTTCAACTACTCGTAGCTTCGCAAATAAGGGAATAGATACAGTTTTTTTTTTTATTTAACCCCTGAGGTGGTGTAAAGGGATTGCATAAGTTTCACGAATTCTGACATATTTCTTAAGTGTAATGAGATATGATATGGAATAGATTTCAAATTCGTCAGGCCACTATATTAAGGCCTAAAAGATAATTGAAACTTAATATGTGTATGAGGAAAAGCAATTTAAAAAAAAAATATATATATTTCCTTTTTCACGGGCACACGGAATTTAGGAAACTGGTCGGTTAAAATGGAGTCAAACATTTGCACGAAATTCGTGATATCTCTTAGGTCATCCGATATATCGAGTTAATTTCAATTCATCTAGCTTCACAAATAAGGGGATAGATACCGTTTTATATTTTTTATTGAACCCCTGAGGAGTGTAAAGGGATCGCATAAGTTTTCACGAATTCTGACATATTTCGTAGGTGTGATGAGATATCGAATTGATTTCAACTTGCTCGGGCTTACTAAATATAAAATGTCCTAAAAATTAATTTCAGGTCTTCTTAATATTCGATCCCTAATAAGAGTAAGGCGGTATACATTTTCAAGAATTCCACCATATCTTCTAGCATTTATGAAATTTCAAATTGTTTTTTACTTTCACGTAATTTTTATATAATCACCTATAAATCGATTTCAGGATTTTTTAACATTCAACGCCTAAGATTGAGTAAAGCAGTTGTATATATTTTGGACAGGTTTTTATACTTCCACGGGGTTTTTATTTATTTAAAACTTTTACAAAGAACCAATGATGAGCGGTATCTTTAAGAAGCTATTCTAATTAACTTTTCAAATAACCTTGTTAGTATCGAAAAAACTACATTTCGACGTTGACCGCGTCCCAAACTAAGACCTAAAATTGTTATTGGTATTTGAAGAGTGTCAGTAGTGTCCGCAATTCAGTCGCACTTCGATTGTAACCTCTCCCCAGAACTTGTTTCGCAAAATATTAATTTTTGGCTAATTTTTTCAATTATAATGTGCAATTATTTTTATTGGAATCACTGGTTTTCCCATTTATGTATCTTTGACGAGAACTGATGTAATTAAACTGAATCGTTGTCTGGACAGATTTATCTATTTTACATTGATTTCGTCAGAGATGATTATTTTTCGATTCATAATATATAATAAAAGATACGAAATAACAAGTTTCAATCAATGCGCGCAACAAACTTTTGGAGCCGGGTGAAAAATAGAAAATTCATCAAACCAAAAAGACTCGCATACAGTTTCCATTATAAGAATGCAGATTAGAGTTCTGTGATATCTATAAGACGTATCTTTCGACAATAGTGTTACACTTTAATTTTGATGCATAATGTTTGATATCAACTGGTTATTTAATTAATGTAATTGTAGTCAACCTTTGTTGATTCCCTAAGCAGTTGCGTATATTTCTTTAGCTTGTATTACACCACTGTATGACGCTATGTCAAATATTTGACTATTCTCGGAGGCATATCGAGTCCGAAGGTGTAATCCGTTAAATTTTTGCAATCAATCAATCAATCGGCATAATCAATTTTGTTACATTATTTTGTTTGCGCTACAAAAAGGTTATTTAGACTGAAAAAATTTGACAGAACTTTTCGTCATATTTTATATTTATACCTATAAGAGTGGCTCTAATTTCAAGATTAACATTTCCGGGTAATGACATTTTCATGCTACACCGTTCTGCCGTTATTGATCATTAGTTTTGACCACATATTATTGGAAAAACTATCTAAGAATCGTAGATAATACAGTGGTTCTGAATTTCAACTAGATACGTAACTGTGTTGCTCAGTTTTCTCTTAGTATTTAATTGTGGAGGGTGCACTAATTTTTTAAGAACAAAGCTACTAGTTCTTAAAGATTTACATTCCCCGAACTGCTAGTGATGAATATACAACGGTGGAAACATTTCAAATAATCATTTAAGAATTTTAAATGCATAATAGTCGTTGAGAAGAAGGTGTGACCATTTCTTTTATGATTTATGGCAGATAGTAGAAGAATTTAAGAAGTTTGTTTCATTAGCTAATCCGAACTGTAAATTTAAACAATAAACAAATTCAAATTTTAAATAAATATGATTTATAGAACAATTAGTGAGATTGATGCAATAATTTCTCAATGACATTTCTATGGTAATCGGCCTCTACTGGTAGGAGCAGGATTTTAAAAATGGTGGGATGTGATGAGCTATTAAAATGGGCGAAAAAGTAGTTGTTTTAAGAAGAAGACTATCTTAAGTTTCGAGACAAACCTTTTAAAGAATTTTGATTGTAGCAGAGACATATGTAGTAGGTTGCCTAGCTTTTCCTTACTGATATTTTCACGTTCTCCTAAACTCGAATATTTAAGGGCCTCGTTGCAAAAATTTTTAACAAATAATAGATTTTTTTTTTATTTCATATTATTTTTCTACACTCATTTCTGCACACCACACAAAAGACCGCACCTTTGTGGGATAACGGGAAGTGCTTCAATTTTGCTCTGAAGTCGGGGATGTCGAATAAGTTACTGAGAGATATGTTTTCTTTTTTGGCTCTCCTGCACGTTTCTCAGTAACCACACATCGTAGCGTCTAAATTTTTTTTCTTCATTTTTTCGTGGTAATATTGACTTGCTTCATACGTGAGCAAATTAAAATATCTCATCAAAAACTATCATTTTTTCATATAGGAATGAAGAAAAACGTTAAAAAAAATTTTTCATTCCGTTTTTCTTAAATATCTCCACTTTTAGTGAAAATTTTTTAATTTACTCACGTACTAGGCTTTTAAATACACTAAATAATAAGTGGAAAAAATTTGACTGTTGTGAGTTAAGTGGAAGTTGAGATTCAGGTACCGAAAGATAACGTGTTTCGCCATACAAAATGTATGGGAGCTCGAAATTTGCAACGAGCCCCTTAAGGAAAATTTAAAACAAATAACCATATCAGGGTTTGATAGTATATCTCAAGAACAAGGTAGTATAATCTATGCACTTTTCAAAACATTTGAAAAAAAAAGTATTTTAGATAAAAAATTACGTTTGATGTCAAACTTTGACCCAGTTTTCCATTTCTTTCTACGTCCTCTAAAAAAGGCGACAGATCAACAATAAAATTTTCTACTAAACTAAACTAAACTAAACATAGTGCCTCCCTACGTAAGAATCGGGTGATTGTATGGTGACTTATCAAAGTCTGCAAATCAAAAAGATGACCTTTTACCATTTTAAAAAAAGTTAGACCTTTGTCTTGGGATTATCTCACTTAGTTGTATGGCGATGTTTTGCACGAAATAATAAACAACACCGTAACGTGTCACACCAATCAATGATAATATTCTTATCTATTTTCACATTTTTTAATTCTTAATCGTTCAATGCTGATCCATCGTGCCCAAACTAAACGACATATCTGGAAGTGTTATCTAATCTTCTATTCAAAATTCGGCAGTTAGTTAATTTTTACTCTTCGAATTGCAGCTCGAGGTATCTTTAAGGTTTGACAAAATTGGACATCTTCAAAAAAGAGATGAATATACTCAGGATAGATACTCCTGCCTAGTCAGCAGTATCTACGCCTCTGAAGTAATTTTTGTTAACTATGTTATGTGCATCAATAAATTTCGCACCATATGATAGTTTGGCAGGCTAATTGCTTGAGTGAAATTTCTTTTTAATCTATATTTAAATATATATATCTATAAATATTATTAACAACATTTTTTTAAACTTTTCGCCTGTTTTTACTTCTCTGAACATCGAGAAAATTTTCTGATATCAAATGTAAACATTTGTGCGAAAATTTTCGATGGAATTGATGTGCTTTCAATTTAAATTTAATTGGTTGTCTTTTATAAGATAATATGGACCTATATTTTTAAAAATTCAAAAAGATGTTTAGCTCGAAGAAAACTAAACATTTCATATTATTATGACATGAGCCGTTGTATTTGAAAGTGGAATAAGTCCATATTGAAAAAAATATTTTTTGTGACATTGTTACATTGTTACATTATTCTATACAACACGAAGCAACTTTCGGAGAATCTATTGATGCAATTTTTTCATCACACTTTTAACAAATACAAGTAAATTTTTCTGAAAGATGGCATAAATATTTTTAAACATGTTAAAACGTAAGCCGTTAAGCATGTCGATTTAAAAACGAAATGGACTTATTCCACTTTCAAAATCAACAGCTTCTCGCAGTTTCCCGACAGATGGTGTTATCTTAACCTTTTCGCATCGGGCAATACTACAGTCAACTTTATCGTGAAGCTCCATTAGACTTGAAATGACAGTTCCGCTGAAGTGCAACAATAAACATATTTTTAGCGTTTTAAACAAAACGAATATGTGCCAATAAAAGAATATTTGAGGAGAGTTTTACTTTTTGAATGTCCCTAATACAAATTTTTTTTGTTAATAAATTTGAGAAATACATATTCGAAGTAATGTTTTTTGTAATGAGCGAAAAAGAGAAAAATGTTGAAGTGTAATGCGTTAATTTTAAATTACAAAGAGGATGGAGTAGAAATTTCAATTAACATTAGCTAATTTATAGAATTACCACCGATAAAGAACGAGTTAAAAATTGCACTGTTTTTCTAACGATTGCGATCAAAAATGAATTATTTGAATGGTTGGTATTCAGGCATATTATTCAATTAATTTTTTTTGATAAAACAAATTCACTGCCACTGCCACTCAATTCTTATGACAAATATTCTAGGCCACATTTACTACATCAACTTTTGACTTTTATGCGAAAGGGTTTTAGGGCACTAGATGAGATTTCGGGGTCCCAAATGACATCTTGAGTCCCTCAATAAAATTTTGGAATAGCTATTAGAATAAAACTGATGATACAGTCTGATAAAAGTCTTACTGCAGCTACATCTAGTATCGAAAAGAGTTTCTAGCACTTCTGTAGAATTGCAAGATAGCGACAATTGCGATGATTGTTAATTTTCGCAGTACAGTACGATTAGTCTCCTCATGATTGTATTTTAGAGGCATTGAATTCTAGTCGGTATCTCTTGCCCAACGTGATGCTGTTGCAGTAGAATTGCAATCAAAGACGTTATGCAGCGTATTGAAAGTAGTTGAAACAATATATTGGGTTGAGGGTTGACGGCAGAGAGTTAAGCTCGAGGAGTGTGTCTAATCTACTAGAGTATAGCAAGCTTCAGCCAGATCCTGAAAATTAGCCCATTTCGAAAGGAGGTGGCGATAAAGGTGTAGTTTCACAAAACTTTTGGAAATTGGGGTGATACACAAAGGTAGAAGTATAGAATATATAGCGAAACTTATCACTAATAAAGTTGCTTACCCAATAGCATTAGATGCAGTTCAGTGACCACCCAGAAGAAGGAATAAAATTATTATTGTATTGCCCTAGTTAAAAAATGACAAATAAGACCTCTAAATTTTTAAGACTATCAACGATTGCGTCTAAGATTTTGATCATGTTCAAATTTCCCGCTTTGCAAACTGATGTTGTAGCGGATAGGTAATGTTTTATAATTTTAAAAGCTTCTTGTTTTGCATACCTAATTGTTATTATTTTTTTAACTAGATGCGAGAACAATTTTTTTTTTTAAATTTAAAAGAATAAGGGAATCAATAGCGTTCTCAGAAATTTGTCATGCGGAGCACAATAAATGAGTTGAGAGAAGCACCATAGCTCGACCTTCTGATATAAATCTGATCTGATCCAGTCATTTTATTTTTGGTCATAAACCATGTATGTATTTATTTTTAAGATGTTCCCAAGTTTGTCCACATATGAGTTTCAACTTTCTAGCGTTACCAATTCCTGAAATAGGAAGTTATTAAATATCGAAATAAAATATGACAATGTTGTCCATGGTGAGAGCTGTCCGCTTCTGAGGGCCTTTACGGTTTGGCAAGCATAGCGGCTGATAGCCCAAACCATAATCAAAAGATTCATACCATTCTTCAATCCTTTCAGCTTCGATCGAATTATTGAGGGAATGCCATCCTTGGTCAAACTTGTGCCGTGAAACACTCCGGGAAACACAGCAGACAAAGTGTTAAAGCTATATTGTCATTTCAAATTTGCAGTAATAAGCAATATAACATAGCAAATTTGACCGATCGGATACTCTGAGATTAATTCGAATTCGTTATTTGGCATTGCTTATTCCTTCAAATTTTACATACATTTGGCATACAGTGTAATACAAGCGTAAGGACGTATTACCTACAGATAACTCGGGTGAATACATATCGCGAATAAATTCCAAACTTTTCGAGAGAAATCTCGTCAATGTCCATGAGTAACCGATACTTGCTGTTATCGGATAGATACCCGGTATTTAAAAAACTGCAATTTGCACTGGTTATATCCAAACGGTCAGTCCTTAAGCCGCCTACAGACTTATCGCGTTTCACCTATTTCGCGTCATTCGAACTTTTCTCGTGAATACTTCTATATATACACACGGTTTTTCGTGAGTTTCTCGCGTTTCATTATTCGCATTTCGTGAGTTATCTCTACTGGAGGCGGTTTTTGACGACATCAAAAAGAGCTTGACGAGAAAATGACGAAAAATCTGCGAGACGATTTTTTAGCGACTTTGTCGTGTGTTTCTTGTTTTGCGTGGTGTGTTGTCAGTTTTTCATTTGCAGGTTAAGTTCAGAAACATATTTGAGTTGGATGGGCAGCGAAGTGTTAAATTGAATAAATTGAAAACACGAAAACGGAAAACTTGCGAATTGTATGTTTTATCGTATTCTCGCGAGTTTCATGCGTTTCGTGAAACAAGACGAAAAACTCACGAAATGCGAAAAACAAGAAAAGCAGGAGAAGTCTGTAGCCAGCTTTACAATCAAAACTCCGGGTTATTAAAAAACTCGTTTCGTTTAGATAAAATTATTTCGTAAGAAGAACAAAATCCCACATTCTTGTTCGAGCTTTGATTTTAAGAGTTTTTGTTGCCTCAAATAAAGAAACAAACACACAAAAGTATCCAAAAGGAAACAAAAGTATTTCGTTGTGCAGCAAATAAGCCAAGGTCTAGAAATATCAGACAGAAAAAACTGTTTAAATTTGGTCAGAGCTTAACGTTCGTAGGGTTTTTGCTGCTTTAGACAAATAAACAGGTAAGGGAGTCAGTCAAATTTGAGCAAACTACAAATTCTAACATAGTTTAAATAAATTATTCAAATTCCATGCCACCAGAGCTTAGCTTCTTCCAAGACTTTTCTCTACACCGTATGAGAAAAACATGAACAAAGTCAAAAGGGATAAGAAGGCAGTTAGTTCGTCTTGCTCTAAAAGAAATGCCAAAACCAGCAGAACATGGATTCGTTGACCTAGAAATTTCAAACAGAATAAACTGTGCAAATTTTGTGTACTGGAAACTTAAGAGTTCGAACGTTTTTGCTGCTTCAGACAAACCAATAAGCAGCTAAAAAGTTCGAAAAGGATCAAATAATTTTATCTGGTATTTCGTTAATTTTGTCTACGTTGACCAAGAAGTTGTAGAGAGAATAAGTTTTGGGAGATTAGCGTTCGACGGTTTTTGCTTTTCCAGAAGAAAAAATAAACGCAAGGGAATCGAAGCTTTGTGTTTTTATAGTTAAGCCAAAAAGAGTGCTTTTGTACTAATTTTACAAGCAAATAAAGAGAGAACCAAAAATTTGTAGGACTAGTTTCAATGGAGTTGCGGGACTCGTTCAAAATTGATATTTAATTTCCGGAAATAATCCAATAATTTGGTATGCAGGAACTTACAGATTATGTGGTATTACAGTAATCCTTTTTCTGCATGTGGTTGGTATTCCAAAATTTAAATACTCCGTGGAAGCTCAACTAAATTTCGCACTAAATCACTACTAAAAACACTAATCACTTCAAAATTCAGGTTTAAATCCTGTTTTTTTTTCAAATTTTTTTCCACGTAAAACTGCACAAATTCACACCGGAGAAGGACTTCACAATATCCGATTTCGTAATCCTTTAAAGCCGATTTTAAATTGCAGAAACTATTTCCGCTTTTTCTAATTAGGTCAATGTTATTAGGAGCCACGGTCGCGCTGCTATCGATACCTCGAATTAAGATCACAAGCTAAAAATGTCCCGATAACGATGACAGCACAATAATTTCTGGCTGCCTTCTACCACAACAGCATCCTTTTTCCGAACATTTGGGGCGAATTTTTGCTATTAATCCTTCACTTCGCCAAAAACACTATAGACCGCCGCACCATCAAAAATACTCTCAAGTAATAAGTCGCGATAGAACAACGGTATAGGGGATAATACGAACAAGGACGCGGATTTCTTGAAACAACAAAAAAAAAACTGACGAAGAAAGGAACAAGGACTCGTTTCCAAGGGATGAGGGAAGAAAAAATGTTCCTCCTTCAAAAAGTCTATTTGTGATAATTTCGAAGCTTGTAGGCTGTAAAATGTTTTTGGGCAACTGAACGGGTTTCTGAACCCAACAAGCGCACCAATCCAACACAATTTGCGCAAGAGCCCAAAGAACTGGAACCAGTTTGGCCCAAGCCACCAGCAGGGACCGAACAACAACAATTGTTGGCCTAAGGAAGGAGGTGCTTCGACTTCAACCATAGGATGGCTCCACGGAAGAGGCATAACCAATTTATTGCTTGGTGTTTGTGAGCTGGCCATATACATATGTTGGCCGAATGCGGCATATTCGGATGGGAAGAAGAGGCGTGGCTGAAGAACTCGCCATATCGCTACCCCCATACCCAACACTCAGAACCAATACACCTGGACCTTTTGACGAATGTATTCGTTGAAGAAGAAAAAACTGGTTTTCAACTTTCTATCTCAGTTTGGCACAGTATGAATCCAGCCCGCCAGGGAACCAGCTATTTCGTGGCCATTACCCGAAATGATTCCTCCCATTGTGGATAGCTTGGAACACGCGCAATCGATGGATTTCGGCTGGGTTAGCTTCCAAATTCAAAACTTTGGAGCTGTTTTCGTTAGCATCCAAAAGACCAAGTGTTTTTTTTTCGGGCTTCAACAGATCGATAGAGTTCGTGTGTTGTATTATGGAAACACGCTCCAGAAGCTCCCCAAATGGCCTCGTCGCATGAACGATATTACCCTATTACTTTACTGATGGATTTCATTTAGCCCGCATCCTGCCAGAAGGCGTTCTATTAGAACTTCCTGGAGTTAGGGTGAGTGTATTCTCGGAAGCTATCCTTGCTATGAAGGTTTTTTTGGCAGGTGATGTGTGGTTGGAACAAAAACATTAAATTGGTTGTGGTAAAATTCGAATAGAGCCCTTCGTAATGTACTCAAATTTATCAGAAGGTTACTTGGAAATAATTCTAAAAATAAAATACGATTTGGTAAGGTGTTATCACTAGATCCAATATAACTACACTGAAAGAAAAACTATGTTTATTCCAAGGTTGCATTGACTATATTAAAGTTCTTCTAACTATTGTAAAACTGATATATTTCCAGTGACCATGGCTACTAGCCATAGCATATAATTCGTAAAAACAAAGTATGATTGCATTGAACATATATCCCTACTGAAATTTAATATGGTTGTACCAATCATTCTCGTTACATGATGTAATTGTGTATTATAATCACGACAACCATATTCTATGATCAGTGGAACTATTTAATTTGATAAAATAATTCCCACAACCGTACCGTATATGGTGTGTGCAATCATGTAAGGTAAAGTAAGATATGATAGTCACTACCATACTATACTTGACATAGCTTTAAACGATCAGTGCAACTGTAGATTTTGATAAATATGGCCAGAACAATCATGTTAGTTGATTGTGTAATTGTCATAACCATACTAAAATGTAAAAACTGTAATGTGATGAGTCCAACTATAGGATTTGATGAGATATGTTGAAACTGTTGAGTTGATACATTCATTGTTTAATTCACTTATTTCGTGATTTTGTGTACGTCGTGATTTAAAATTTAAACAATTTTTATAGTTTGTTAAATTTGTGGCTTTACAACAAATAAACTAAATTAATATAATAAACATGTATATAGTGATTTATACTTTCAACCTTTTTTGACCCATATCCTGTTTTTTCTCTCTCAATTATCATGTGTTTTTTCATTTCATTGCGTTTGTCGCTTTTCGCTTTTCACTTTTTTCAGTTCGCGGAAAATGCAAAAAAAAACGTCAAAATTGAGACTAATCACAGAATACGAAAAAAACACAATTAATTCAAAATAATGACTCTCCATCTAATTTGTGACTTGTTACTCTGTTCCAGAATAGACCTGATATTAATATTTCTTATGATCGTAATAATAGTTCTTGCTACCATGTCTGTAGTTATTACAAACATTTACATAAATTGTTGAATATGAATATGTTTATGATAACTAAAATAATAAGATAGATATAATGCATGTTCAACAGAACAAAAGTTAAGGTTGTAGAACCAAAACTACACCGTTAAAAATTATCACATAAGACTACACTGCTATTTGTAACTTTATTTACATAACACTTAGGTCATTTCCAAATACCCTTGCTTCGTCTACGTCTAGTTATAACAGCTATGACGTCAGACGTAGCAAAACTGTGTCCAAATTCATTTTCGGTTCGTGTCTTGACTATCAGTCAATCTAAGCAAACGTAAAAAAATTCACGTAAAAATTCCCATGAACTATAAGCACAACTTTGATCTTATGTTTTTTTTAAATGGTTTTTAGCGAGAAGAATAATATGCTTTTTACTAAATTGTTAAAAATGTTATATATCTTAAAGAGCAAAATTGTAGTAGACTTATTTGCAATGTATAAAAGATGTAATTTATTGTAAATAAACAAGGACTAGGTTTTATATTCAAAAAAGTTATTTTATTTATCGAAAATATTAAAAACTATAAAATTGAAAATACAAGGTTTTCCGGTAAATACTGTTAAATTTATTTTGTGTGACGTTTCGGACTCGACTGAGTCCTTTATCAAACTCAGTCGAGTCCGAAACGTCACACAAAATAAATTTAACAGTATTTACCGGAAAACCTTGTATTTTCAATTCAAAATGTACTGTGAAAACATTCATCAAAAACTATAAAATTATAATAATCAACATTTTCATTAGAAATAAGATGACGCATACATACCAGCATTTATATCAAATCAGGCAGTTATTACCTACTAATTATCCGAAAAAGTATCGCTATGTTTCCTTAGCAATGACCGTAGAAGAAATGATAGAGCGACTCACGATTGCATCATCTACCTTCATTTACATGTAAAATTTATGTAAGATTCCATTGACAAGTTACCGACTGTAATTTCGGACCTTTCTGTAATTTTTTACATGGAATCATTTTTTTACATAACATAACATACATTTGTTTAAATTTTTAAAAATAGTTCGTACAATTATCTACAATTTCAGTGATCAGATTTTACATCTTTGCATCTGTAGTTACAATTTAGATTTTTACTAAAATTAATTCTTTGTTTATTATTTGATTCAATCCAAGGAAAATTGAGTAATAAAAACCTTGCTTGTTAACTCCTACCTAACTTACACACTAGCTTATAATCTAACTTAAAATAAAATAAAAATAATAAAAGTAATTTGAGAATAGTAGTTACTTACAAAAGGAAAGGTATATAGATAACATATCTGTTATAGGAAAGACGAAATTAGCGAGTTGTCTACCAAGTGGGACCGTAACAAAAATGAGGAGAGTCTGGATTCGGCCAATTCCTGTATAGTATAAACACCAGCATCCACGTGTAGTTTTATATACGAGTTGTTGTAATTTTTATCTTTTTGCAATTTTACATAGCGTTTCATGTAAAAAATTTAATCACATAATGGTTACAGCTTTTATACATAAATTAGATAATTTTACCTTTATGGTGATAGTTTTATTACATTAAATATTCTAAAATTCAAATGGTTTTTACTGTGTATTTTTGCGTTAACCATACACCAAGTTTCCATAACCTTTTATTTGTGTCATTCAATTATAACATATGTCTTAAAAACATTAGTTCTAATAATAAAATAACAAATGTTATGATTAATACAATCATACTAGGTATTTAGTGCGACAAGGTAGTGAAGTCAATACAACCATAACATGCTAGCTTAGGTCTCGTAACGCGGTTTAGGCAACTATAATGTTAATATGTAATAGTAGGGTTTGCATGATTACCACAGCCATATTAATTTTTTGTTTAGTTATAGCCCTTTCTTTTTTAAGTTTATTAAATATTATTTTTGCTGGATTGGTATGTGTTCTAAGTTATTGATACATATGTACTCTGTCAACCCGAAAAACTCACTTATCAATGGCATGGAAGTTTCTGTCAATATGAAGTTATCAGTGACATCAAAGTTTCCAGAAAAAAACAATAGCCTTTCCATACGTAGAAAAATCCATATTGTTCACATCTTCGACACACTTCTCGCATGTAATCGTAGTAGATACATCCTGCACTTTCCACACACAACCGAATATGATCTATGCTGGAAATGTTTCGAATCAACACAAGCAGTATATAAGCGCCGCGGAGTCTGTTCACGGTATCAGTCTTTTTACTACGAGGGACGAGCAGTTCTATGCGAAAATGACGATCAAGTTGTTAATGAAATGTTTTTATTAATTTTAATCGATTTTTATTTTACTTGAAATCTCGGCGAACCTCTAGCTCACAACATTATATATTGCATTCAACGAATTTATGGATCTACACAAATTTACATTACAGTGTTTCTTAGGAGTTCCGGTGCACCGTTCGTGTCGAAATTCGACCTGCACCGTCTCTCGAGTGAAATATTTCCCATATACTGCATGTACACTGCGTTTCGAATTTTCATATTACAGACATTATTAATTCACGCAGAAGCTGAAGGACTAAATACCGAACAATATTTCACTCGAGGAAGACACATTATGTCTATTGCGGTTCTAAGTCAAAGAGATTTTAATAGCAAGAAGGGGAAAAATACAGGATTACAATGTACCTACTGATTTTTTTTATTCACATATAGGCCTTACAGTTGGATAATCTCAACAAGCCTAATATAGACACAATACAATATAAAATAAATATAAAGGGAGAAAGAGAGAATTAAAAAAGATGTTCAAGGGAAAAATTACTTTGAAAATAATAAACAATAGTAATTTAAAAGTAAAACGCGAAAAATAATACAAAATGTGGAGTAAATAAAATAATGTGAAAAAAAAAATTTGACGGATTACACCTTCATGTCACCGAGAATAGTCAAATATTTCACATATAGTAGGTAGCATACATTGCAATACAGGCTTAACAGTTTTTCATGTTATCCATGGTGACCCAGGAAATTGTGGCTTGCTGCGACTTCCTGGTGCCGCTACTAGATAAGTGATGGAACCCCCCCCCCCCCCCTTTTAGACGAACATTGTAATTATATCGTTTTTGGTTTAGTTATACTTTACCAGAAAATTTTTTCATTCGTTTTTGCCTAACTTCATGGCTCGATGCATTCTAGAGTTATCATTAATTTAGTCTTTGTGACTCTGAATACAAATTTTTCTAGGACTTTTGTATGGAAGCTACTCACATAATTTTCTGAATTTGTGTAATTGTCAGGTTTTATGCTCAGTTGATGACTTCCAGTCTCATCTTACATCGAACAGGAAACCGAAACCACGAATATGAATGTGTGGTTCAATGTTAAAAAAAAAAATAGATAGGTATCTTCACCGAGACATAAAATTAAATATTGCTCTACAACGAATCGCCGACATGCCCACCCAGTCGAAAATAATGCTCCACAGTACTCAGTTTTTCTGAAACAGAAGACTCTAAACCCCAAAGACCCCATAAACACGACACCGAAATCATTTCGAGTTAATTTTATTTCTTAAACGAGAAAAGATTAATTACTCGTTGCCACGAACAAGATACTCCCGGGTCCGGGTCAACGTCTAAAAAGCAATATGCCCGCCCATTTCATTAAATCGTCCCGCAAACGCTACCACCATCATATTAATAAAAACGTATTATATAAAATGCCGGCCAAGCAAAGGAATTCTAATTAAGAAAAATAATTTTTGAATGATTACAAGTTTTGCCGCGCAACATGACCTCCATGATGCCGACTACGACGACGCCCGTCATTTGCATGTTTATCGGCCATTTTTCATTCAATCAAAACCAAACCTCCTTCGTGACGTTTTCCTGACTTTTCTTTGCCGTATTGTTTCCGTGTGTATTTTCGGTTTGTATTATAGTATCGAATAAATATAAAAAAAAAAAAAAATGGCTACGAAAAAATTGTCAAAATGTCAGAACACTAGCTGGAATTGATATAAATTATCGTTCTGGGATCGTTTCACATATCACGCTCAATTATGGAAATAGAAACACGGATATACTCTGACTGGTACTTCGGCTTCCATATTGAAATAAAGCTGCAATGTGACATACATCTACTGTCAAATATCATGTATATTTGTATGATGAGATCGCAAATTATCGATGATTTAAATGGAACAAATTGAACACAGAGGGGGCTATTAACACGAAAGAAATGAACTGTGAAAATTCAGCTTGTAATTGGTGATTTTCTACGCTTAAGGTCAAAATTTTGAAAAATTAGCATAATTCGATTTAAAGTTCACTGTCAAATAATTAGAATTAGAAATCAAATTAATATCAATTAATGTCAAAATCGTTACATTCGCGATTAATTGACGGTACCAGTCAAAAAGTGTTTCAAACTATGACGAAAATCTATCGCCCTAAAACCTTAGTAACTCTGAAACAAACATTTCCCTATGTCCAGATTTTTTATTTAACCACATCTTTCAATCACACTCTTTCTATGACAGAGAGTGTGTGGAACATCCTAAAGCCAATACTATAACACTGTATTAGAGATGGGTCGTTCACGAGTGAACTGTTCCAAAAGAGCACTTCATTGAAGTGAGTGAGAGAAGTAGTAACTCACTCTTTTTGGTAAACTGCAGTTCCGTTGGACACGTGACAAAGCACTTTCCCGAACTTTTTCTTTCATCTTCTAGATGTACTGACCTTTTTTTTCAGTCATCATCTTCTCTCCTCAAGTTGAACTTATTAATGAACTAAAAGAACGAACTAGGTCGCGAGCGAACGAAGGAACGAAAACTAAGGAACGAAAACGAAGGAACGAAAACGAAGGAACGAAAACGAAGGAACGATGGAACGAAGAGTTCCGGAACTGGTTCACTGAAGTCGTTCCTTAAAGTGAGTGACTCGGAGTGAAGAACTTCACTAAAAAAGAACCGCTTTACCCATCTTTATACTGTATGTCACGCTGTCAAATATTTGACAATTTTCTTGGTAAATGCTGTCAGATGTTGTAGTCGTCAAAAATTTTTTTTGGCACTATATTTTAGTTGCTCTACACAAATCCTATTTTGACGGAAAAAGAATTTACAGAACTTTCCGTCAATCACACTATTGCTATGGCAGAGAGTGTATGAAACACTAAAAAGCTAGTATTATAATACACTGTATGCCACTCTGTCAAATATTTGACTATTTTCCTGGCAAATGCTGTCAGATGGTGTAATCGTGAAATTTTGTTTTGGCACATTATTTTAGTTGCTCTTCACAAAGCCTATTTTTGACGGAAAAAATGGACAGAGCTTTTCGTTAAATACACTATTTCTATGATAGTGTGTCACACACGCTAAAGCTAGTAATACGCTGTATGCCACGCTGTCAAATATTTAAGTATATTTCTGACCAATGCTGTCAGATGGTGTAATCGTCAAATTTTTCTTTGGCACTTTATTTTAGTTGCTCCACACAAAGCTTATTTTGACGGATAAAATATGTTTAGAACTTCTCGTCCATCACCCTCCTTTTATGGCAAAGAGTGTGTGAAGCTAGTATTTAACTGTAAGCCACGCTGTAAAATATTTGACTATTTTCCTGAAAATTTTTTCTTTATCACTTTATTTTAGTTGTTGTACACTAAAACCTATTGTGATTGAAAAAAAATTGACAGAAATTATCGTCAAATTTTTTTTGTCAAATATTTGAGAGCATGGCAAACAGTGTAATACTAGCATAAGAAACAATGACACTTTCATTAGCTACTAAGGACAATGGATATTATGAAATAAGATACAAAACGCATTACTAACGTTGATCGCAAACCAGCTCAAGAAGTTTCGATTTAATTTGGTATTTGTGCAGACATTTGCTTTCTAATCAAAAATCAAAGTTAAGCTAGTATTACACTGTTTGACCAAGTGGTCAAGTTGCAGTAATAAGCAATGCGAAATAGCGAATTTGACCGAGTGGATATTGCGAGAACAATTAGAGTAAGCCTCGTTAGAAGTGATATCAGAGCAAAGAGTTTTTTGACAGTAGTAAAGTGGCGTTACAGAGTTATTTTGCGAGAGAAATTTACAGTCAAAATCAGCCAAAAAGGACTTCATTATTTACTAGTTAACATTTAAATGCTTCCTGAGCACTCACTTTTAAATTTTAATTATATTTTGACAGGATCTTCTTATATATCATTGGGTAGCTTTAGCGTGGAAAAGATCACGGAAAGTTTTTATTGGGAACATACTGAAAACCATGTGACTTCAGGAAGCTACAGCTTACGACGACATTTTGGAAAATGGCGCCTGTTTTTTTTTTTGTTGAATATTTCGTTACCATTGCACTTTATACTACAAAATACTTTACTATTACCACGTTCAGTGCAAACCACCACGTGCTTCTGCATCCAACGAAAATGTTGACGCCTTGAACACGTTGACTCCTTCCATACATATTTTGCTAATGTTTCCCATCAGGCCACACTGTTTTTTCTTGTAATTTGATTGGCTATCAAAAATAACCGCCGAGATCTCCCATGGAATGTAGAACAAATTTTTTCATGGTGGGCCACATCCATTATATCTTACAGCCAGCTGAATTTATTATTTATCACTAAACAAATTCATTTATTACATTTTTGAGCCTGTTATGTGAACATAATGTTACTATCACATTTGATAGTCAAAGTTTCTATGGAAACATCACGGGCTAACAGTCATGTCAGTCAATGTCTTAAGTAGCATTGTCAGAATTTTCGACAAAAAGTTTGGCACTCAAAGTAATAGTATTATAAAGTCAAATAGGAATAAGAATTTGTAAAGCAGACAATTTCATGTAAATTGAGATTAACTACTGCTGTACAACAAGTTCCTGAGATAGAATTTTTTTTTTAAAGCAGATTTGACTAAAACTCCTTATCTTAACTCCTTAAATATATAATGAACTTGATCGATATTCTAAGTAATTCACTGCAACATTTCTTATAGTAGTTTGGTAATCAAGAAAGCCAATGTCAGATTTGGAGCGCCTTGGAAGAACATGATACAGCAAGTGTCATATACTATGTTCAAACTACGAGATAAACGCGTTTGAATCGAATTAAAGTCGTTGAAAACACTTCCCGAGTTTACGAAAACACGTTGCTATAACGCGTTTAACCGAAAACATGTATTGTGAACCTCGCGGATCGAAGTAAACTGTGGAAGAAACTATTTAATGCTGCAGCTAATTAATTCACTTTTCAATACTGCTATTCAAACACTTGTATTTCAAATAATGTAGAAACCATAAATTTGCTAAACAGCTGAAAATCTACTTCAAGTAGATATTCAGTAGACTACTTGTCAAAACTAATTACGTCAAGCTGTCATGTATCAAAATAGAACGAGTTGTCCGAACACTACTTTAAGACGTTCAATTTACGTACTTAAACACGTTTAAAACGTATAGTCTGTAGGCTTGTGTAGTTCGTGAAGGAACTAGTTCGGAAGATCGTTCCCATAAGTGAAATGTAGGAACTAGTTTGCAGTGAATTCCGGTCCTAGTTCGTTTGTAGGAAGTAGTTCGTCATCACATTCGCCTCGTAGCACGTACCATTCCGCGAAGTTGGAACTGAAAGAAAGAGGTCATTACATTCAGAGTGAAGGAACTAGTTCCTTGGCGAGTAGGGACCTACTTTTTTTTTTAGGTTTTCAAATTCACTCTGAACTTGAAACGAACTAGTTCCTTTCTGAGTGGAGATCTTCTTTTTTTTTTTAGGTCCTCACATTCACTCGGAACTTGAAACGAAGTTTCCTTCCTGTGTGGAGACCTTTTTCTCTTTTTTTCAGGTCCTCACATTCACTCGGAACTTGGAACGAACTAGTTCCTTTCTGAGTTAACACCTTTTCACTCGGAACTTGAAACCAACTAGTTCTTTCGTGAGTGAACTGCGAACTAGTTCGCAAGGGCTCAGAATTCAGTTCGTTCGCGATCACAAAGGTCAACTAAAATGCGCAAGCCTAATAGTCTGTACAGGGTTCCTATTAGGCATTACATTTTAAAACATGTTTTTATTATGTGCTAAAAATTTACCGTGTTTTTAATATTTAGAGTGACGGTGTAGAATATGGTCAAAAAAAGCTTCAAAATGGAAATCAAAAAATATGGATAAGTCGAAGAAAAAGAATCAAATTGGAGGTCATGCTTAAGTTAATCATTCTAACGACAGGGCACACAGTAACTAAGTAATTAAACTACTTACACAATCTGAACTCAGTTCCTACCAACAAACTACTTACAGAAAACTAGCGATGTCACGAAACTATCTAAATTTCATAATTTAATAAAAAAAAAACATCGTTAACCTCTAGTCAATTATCGCTCCTGATCCAACTACAATAACCTGCTATCGATTCTACATGAATTTTAAATTCACAGCAAATACCCGTGGTAGAATATTCTGCAGACGTCATCATACCGCAGTAGAATCATTGATCTACTTTGACCTGGTAACGAGTCTGTCATCACATTTAAAGAAGATGTTACCGAAACGATGAGTCGAGGTGAGGTGGTTAAGGGTTCCGTCGTGGCACACATCGCACCAGAACATCATCAAGACAAAACTATCCTAGTACACCTGAGCCGCCGTCGTCACATATATGAGAACATATCAACATTTTCAAATTCCACTTTGTCACCATTACTTGAACTTTCCCGGCTTAGTTCTCGTTCCTATTTCCTTCGTTTGCTACAACAGCCTTCTCCTTACAAGTCATCATTAGACCTTGTTGCAGCTTTGGTGCTGGTTTTCCGTCTGGGCAGAAATCATATCATCGTCATATAAACACCTTACTTAGAGTTTTAGACCGCAACTTATGATATGGTTAGTTCGGTGATAATTTGGTCACTATGTTCCAGCAAAATCATCAACATCATCCGCATCATCATCGTGGTCGATCTCTAAAGTCATCATATTGTTGTCAGCAGCAAAGCAACAGACGATATAAATACAAGCAACAGACAATATATGCCCAACAATGGACTACATCATGATTGGGTCTTTAACTTTTTGAATTTTCACTCAATGCTTTTGGGAGTTCATTCCATAAATGAAGAAAAAAAAAATTTGTCTGCTTAGTGTCTAGCGAAATATTTTTTTTTTTTTTTTTCCACATTTTTGGGGATGAATGAAATTCACTTCTATCAAATTGAATTCAAATTACCTACGGTGAAATTCAAAATTAGCGCACTGTCATGGCATAGGTTTTGCTAAAAGGTAAAATTGAAGGATATAAACATAACAACTTGATCACTTCTTCAGCAGGCTTAAGTACACTGAAGTTTTAAAAAAATTGTTTTTTTTAAACTCTTTTTTTTTTCTTCGTCAAAAGTGCCTATCTATTAATTACATAATTAGCTATTACCAGCATCTTTTTCAGTTTCAGAAGTGCTAATATTGTTAAGTTTCATATATCAGTCAGAAAATGATCATTTTTAAAACGATCTTCAACGAGAAGTCAAATGTGTCATATCGAAACCCGAAGCAATTCAAAAAGGATATTAGATTGGCATATTGTCTGTTTAGAGTTTTTTTTCGTAAGTACTCTATGCCATTATCACAGTTTTGATGTCGGTCGATCGTCAACAAGATCATCACTGTAGATATTCGGTTGCATAAGAATAACCTAGATTCGTTTGATGTCGGAGAGAGTTTTGCGAAATTTTTCGTAGCGCTGATTATAGTTTTGACATCAAAATCCAAAATTGTGGCGTTTTGGAATTTCAAATTTTGACATCAAAACCCAAAATTGCAGTTTTGAAATTTGAAATTTTGACGTTAAATTCATTATTAGTGCATACCGAAAACAGGGAGACCGAAAAAAAACTGAAGTTTTAAAGTCTTTTACTTCGTCACTTTAAAAAATGCAGACATTTCAGGGATTTTAATATGATGATAGATGGAGATAGATTAAGAAATGGGGTTGGTTTCTGCCACTGAAACCGCAGTTGGGGCTATTGTGACATTCCCTGGATTACTTATAAGTCCTCTTCAATTCCTTCGCTTCCAATGAAGCTTAGTATTTTACGAAGAGGAATGGTCAGGAATCCCGATGGTTTCATGAAACCCTCAACGAAGTGACTAAGTCTTTTGTGTTATACATGATAAAGGGACAGACTGTCAAAGACTAAAATATTTCAAGCCAAATTTTAAATAATTTCGTCATATTTTTTAGGCACATCGATTTATTAAATAAATTTTACTTCGGCAGGCTCTTTATACAACATTTATAGTAGACTCGAAAAAAGCAAAAAAAAATTTTAGTCCGCCTGTCCGCCGTACCCCGTACGTCAATCGATGTACGCAAAATTGTTTGCAGGCTCGTAGCATCCAAACCTTTTAGCTATTTAGTTGAATTTGATTTTTTTGAGGGTAGACCCTTTAAGTGGCGGGGGTGTGAACGGGAGATGGGGAAGCGCTATAGACGGAAAGTGTTGGTTTCTAGATGTCAGCAACCGCTTATGGTAGAAAGCTGAAAATTGTAATTTATATAGAGCTTCAATAGTAGACGCATTTGCGATATCGCGTCAATGGGTGAAGGAGTGTGAAAAAAAGAATGCGTCGAAATGCAAAAAAGCCGATATTGATACATATTATAAAATCCATATCTCCAAAACGGTGAATGTCACGAAGTTAAAACTTAAGAAAAATCTTTAGATATACGTGCTACACTGAGAGAAAAATCTGCGACATTTTACGAAAAAAATATTCGTAACTTTACGAAAGTCTGATTTTCGTAGTATTTACAAATATTTCGTAGATACTACTCATCATTCGTAATTTTTGTTTTCACTAAATTATGTGTTTTACGAGTGATTCGTACATTTTACGATCACTGATTCGTAAAAATAGTATCACCCTAAAATCGACGGTTCCTGCGGATATTTGGTATAATGAACGAAAGCATGCGTACATATTACGAAATATATTCGTACATAAACGAATCACGAAATGCTTGAGTAGAATGTACGAAAGATTTCGTAAAACTACGAAAGATTCATAAATATGAAGCAAAACAAAAGACGATCGCATTGCTTTGGTCTGTCGGTTTCAACACATGTACGAAAGGATTCGTACATACTACGAAACTTATTCGTACGTATACGAATCACGAAATGCATGCATGTGTAGAATGTACGAAAGATTTCGTAAAACTATGAAAGGTTTCGTAAAACTACGAATGATTTCGTAAAACTACGAAAGATTTCGTAAAACTACGAAAGACTTCGTAAATATTATGAAATATTTCGTAAATATTACGAATTATTTTGAAGCAAAACAAAACGAAACGATCGGGCATTGATTTGCTTTCATATTCTGCACTTTCGGTCAGGTGTTTGAGGAATGAAGTAATTCTTTTGTCGAAGTTTGTGAATAGTGTTTTGAGTTGAACCTGAATTTACTTGGTAAGTAATTTTTATTTTTAAGAATATTTTTTGAAGTTGATCGAATTTGGCTATATTACAGCTCCCTGTAGAAGGTCTAGTGGAGTTGGAGGTGGATGCAGAGCAGGCTCCCAGCCGCAGTTGAAATTGTTTTCAGTATGTAAGGAACAATATTTTTATTATTTTCTTAATCATACATATTAAAATATACATTTTTATTTTATTTTCAGATTTCGAAATACAAATAATTAATGTAACCATCTATTGAAAAATAAATAAGAATAAAATAATAATAGTTACAATTAAAAATTTTTAAAAGTTTTATTTTCATCCACCTTTAAGATCTTGATTCTTTTTCAGAAAAGTGTTTCTATTTTTTTTTTTGCAGGAACCGATCCATTTTCTTATAGGGTTTTGTATTTTCACGCTATTGAAAAATCATCTGGTACACAGCATTTTTTAAGAGAAAAGCGACTTGGATTACCATTTCGATTACGAATGGTATGTGCACATTGTACAAATACTTTTTCGTACATTACACGAATAATATTCGTACATTGTACGAATAAAATTTCATTGATATCGAATCATATTCGTACTTTATACGAATTTTTTATCATTTTTAACGAATTATATTCGTACATTGTAAGAAAATAATTTCATACATTTTACGAAAACATTTGTAATCGAACATTTCTTTTCGTAGAATGTACGAATATTATTACTAGAAACTACGAAATTTATTTCGTACAATGTACGAAATTTTTTCATCGGTTACGAAAAATGTTTATTGTACGAATTATTCGTACAATGTACGAATGTAGCTCGTTGAATACAACATTGATTTTTTCGTATAATGTACGAAAGGCAATGTGTAATATGTACGAAACCTTTCGTGGACTGAAAACGACGAAATTATTCGTAGAATGTACGAACGATTTCGTACATATTACGCAGTTTTTATTTTGAGTGTAGGAGAATAGATCGGAAAACATTTTTTAGTGGAGGCAGTGGCATACGAGGGCGTGCGTGAAATACTTTAGATTATAGATTGTGGGTAAGGGAGGTGGACAAAGAAAATGTTCTAATTTTTATATCTAGAGAACCTATAACGATAAAAAGGTGAAATATAGGTAGATATTTAGATAGAACTATAGTGTAGTGGCATGTTTGAAAAATATAATTTTTATAGTGGTAGTATGGTACGAGGGTGGAAGGTGTTTTCCTATCTATTGAACGGCTTATGCTAGAAAGTCGATATGTATTACATATACATACATATTGACTTTCTAGCATAAATCAAATCATAATCAACTAGAAAAGTAAAATATTCATTAGTGTTTGGGAGGGGGTCGAAGAAAATTATCAGTGAAAATGGAATGCGTATATTTTCTCAATTTTTGTTATATCTATTAGGTTTCCCCTAATATTGAATTAATTTTAATTCTACGTCTTCTTGAAATAAATACCTAGAAAGTGTTTTCAGGATTTTTTGAAATTCTACCCTTAAGTTTTTTTTCACGAGTTTTGCCATGTCTCCCTGGTCTGATCAGATATCGAATATCTTTTCACTTTTACGGGCTTGCGTAATAATAGCCCAAAACATGATTTAAATTTTTTCCGTTTCACGAATTCCGTAATATCTTTTAGAAGTGATAGGAAATTGAATTGGTTTTTACTTCCTCGTAGTATCTTCTTCTATTAACTCCTTTTAGGAGACGTTTTATACAATTGCCGACAAACCCATTTCAAATTTTTTCATAATTCAAATTCCAAGGGTTATGGCATATGTTTTAACAATTTTTGCCATCCCTTAGTTCTGATGAGATATGAAATTGGATATTTCTATTTTAAATATTATATTTTAAGAACAAGTCATAATCTCGAAACAACTGATGATATAGGTACTCCGACTTCGTCCGCTCCCAAACTGTGACCCGAAAAATAATAAAGTTTCGCCCAGACCATTGGCAGATTTTTTCTCTATTTTGAGGTATATTATGGCATTGAATGACAGCCGTTGGTGCGAAATTCGTCGGTACACTTTGTATGAGGACTTCTTAGGGTTTATCTTATTTATTTTGATGGGTATTTATTTTATTTATTTTTATTTTCGAACATTTTTTTCTTCTTAAGGCGCTTTGATAGTGTTGATCGAATGTACTATGTCGAATTTCAACCATTTTTGTAGCTGTTGTAGCTTGGGGTTCCCCGGGATTTCGAGTTAAATACAATTCGTTTAAAATCAAAATAAGTAAGAATTTATTATTTTGCACATTAATTCTATTCGCACTGTATGGCACTACCGCCCGCTTTTACATATCATTTGACTCGATCAAACGCAATCGATCACTTTTCACTAATACGTTTGCGTACTGGTAATAAAACTTACTATTTCCCGCGCTGAAAGCTTCGCCTGCTATTATACTACTTTGCCGTAGTCGAGACTGTTCTTGAATGCTCGCGGTCGTGGTCTAGTGATCTTGCGAGCTTTCGTACATTTTTGTTCTTCTACGCTATTCTGGTACATGCGAGACTATTCGATTAGACGGCAGGTTCAATCGAGTTGCACTTCAACTAGGTTTCTGATTGGGTGACTTTGCAGCTAAGTATACGGTTTTTGCTGTTTCTGTTATGCGAAACGGATCGAGTTGCGCGGTTGCCAGGCTTACATGTCACAGTTTATTATGGCAGTACCGGTCACTGGTGCCACATTCTTTGGTGCATTTTGTATGCATCTTCTTCTTCTTTATTTGTAGGGTTCATCATATTTATTTTGAATTTTAACAAGTTTTTTCCATCTTAAAGTACTTTTTGGTAGGGTTGATCTAATGTATTTTGATTTTCAACCATTTTTACATTTTTTATTTTTATTATACCCCTAACCGATCGCTGGTGCAAAATTGGTTGGTGAAATTGAAATTTTTATATTCGTGGGGTTTATCTTACTTATTTTGATTTTCAACCGTTTTGTTCCATATTAAGGTACTTTATGGCATTGACCTTGCACACCCTGAGAAGACGCCACTTTGCATGTAATCCTAAACCAGAACTATTGATTCAAAAATTCTGTAATCCGATGAATACTTTCGGTTCTTCTTGTCCAAATTTCTTCCGAAATCGAACAATTCCACAACATTTGTAATTCATCCATATACAAATCAAATTCAATATGTTAATTAGAAATAATCTTTAATCCGATATGCATAAGTAGGTAATCCCCGTCCATTTCTAATACAAACCGTTGTTATACAATAGTATTTTATCCAATTAGGATAAATCATAAAAGTTACGATTTGATATTGATATTAAAATGTCGGTACATCTCGGGGATAAATCCGGTAATTAGGTAGCAAGATCGAGCGTCTTGCCCCCTTCTTTCCCGCGGCCATATTCATAATCATTTTCGAATTTTTGTTGGGATAATACTCCGTCGAACTATAATCTCGACTCGACGGAAATTTCAAAAGCCCCCAATATTTATACAGAATCTTGCGGGGGTTAATAACAGCCCATTAGTAGAGTTTCGCGGTTTAAATCGCTTTTGTATTCACTGTTATAAGTCCGTCGTCTTCTAGATACCAATCCCGGCTGACCCGCACTCTCACTCTAATCCAATTAAACATTTTCAACAACAATTTCCAAAGATGTGTGATAGAAGAACTGCGCTTCCAAAATTGGCCAGAAGGAGAAGGAACGATCGATCTTGCCCCGAAAAAAAAATATGGTTCTTAACAAGTCATTACAACCGTAGACGGAGCGATGAAGCTAATTCTTGTACACTTTAATGATGCCGTAGATGGAAACGTATGTCATTAGAGTTTATTGTTGTCGGCCATTTATAATCTGTAGCGGATTTTTTTTTTAAAAGACCCTCACATGATGGAGACCATCATCAAACATGCCTACAACCTTCTCAAGAAATACGTCCAAGACGAATTGATCTTGTCCCGGGGACAGCACTGGTTGTACACGACGGAAAACGTCAAAAAATTCTCGATGACAAGCAAAATCATTTCAAATCAACTATTTTTTTGATTGTTTGAAAGGTATTTTAACGACAGGAAAAAAAAAACTATGTCTACTTTCCATACAGAAGCATAACAAATAGTATCTAGATTTTGAGTAGGTCTATGATCCAGCGACCCTACTTCCAAAACTGCCTCCTATAGGTCGATGCCAATTCAAAAGCGGCGCAAAGTACTCGTTGATTTCGATTATACCTGAAGTTGGCTGCTTGTGCCTCTGACAGATAGGTGACATTGTTGTTACCGCGCGCATACAATTAATCTTGTTTTTGAAAGAGCGTCTTTTACTTCGTACCAATCGCAAAAGGATAATTCGCCGTACTTGTTCCGTCGGTCCGGTTGGCATTAGGCTTGGCTTGATGTCTTCATTAACTCGATTTTGATATTTCAATTATTCAAGATTTGCTACGGATCTCTCGAAATATAATTGGCCGCCATTTTATAATTTTTCTATCTTTTATTGGGGTAGACGGCTCGTTCGATTGTACGATTCGAGAGGCTTTCGGGTTTTCACCATCGACCGCGGAATCTTTTCATTTTTAAGTTTTTGTCCAATACAAACATTCGATTTAAATCGCAATATTTATTAAAAAAAAAAAAAAATTTCTATACATCGATACGCTTTTTTGCTTTATCAATGACAGTCTGTGTATACTAACTGCGGGGAAAAAAGTAACGAATTAAGAAGACAGAAGGATTGAGGTCGAAGTATTCGGTTAAATGTTTTGATCACTATTGAGGTATAGAGTACATGTTAATTTAGATATTGGTTACTTTTGTGTGGAAATGATTCGTAAGAGAATGAAGGAAACAGTACTTTGTTATATACAAAATATAACTTAATGCATTTCGAATAAAAGAGCAGAAACTGTTGAACCACACTCTTGTTTAATGCTGCAGAATCTGCACGAACAGAATTCAAACGAAAAAAAGCGTTTAAAGCGTTTAAATCGAGTTTAAGTCGTTTAAACCAAGTTTAACATGTTAAAATCAAGTTTAACGCGTTGAAAACACTTCCCGAACGTGTTTACGAAAACACGTAACTAGAACGCGTTTAACCGAAAACATGTACTGCAACTCTCGCGAAAATCGAAGTAAGCTTCGCAAGAAACTATTTAATGGTGTAGAAACTCAATTATGTGCTTTAGCAACGACAGCATTAGCTAATAAATTCACTATCCATTACTGACTGTTATACAAATATTTTAGTTTCAAATGATTTCGAAAGAATAAATTTGGTAATGAAACAGAGCTTAATATTCATTTGTCAAAACAAATCACGTCAAGCTCTTAAAATTAAACGAGTTTGTAGTCTGAAACCTACTTTTTTTAACACGGATATTTTGCCTACTTAAGACAAGGTATCAGTTCTCGAGGAAAAAAATGCAATTTTCTTTTGTTCTTAATTTCCATCCTTAACATATTGAGCATACGTGGACCAAAGGATATTTCGATATCGAATGTATTTCACGAGCTATAGACCGATTTGTAGAACGATCGGCCGATATTCAATACGTTTTTTTTATAACTTCAGACTTTAAACGTGTTTTTCTCGAAACCACTTTTTTCCGGAGCGCGGTCTGTTCTACTTTTTTTATTCCCCTTTTTTTTCTTTGAGTTTTTAAGCCAAAAAAAGAGTGAAAGAAGAGTTTTTTTTTCAAGAAGTCGCCATTTATTTTTAGGGCGTTTTTTGGAAAACGTTGGGCCCCGCAAATTTAATCTAGTTTTAAAAACTTTTTGAATTTTTGGTTTTAGATCACTTGGTCAAACTGTAGAAGGTACCGCGTGCATCAACTCATACCGATCGCGGCCTGTAATATTTCTTTTTAAAAAAAAATCACAATTATTCTTCACTTGTACCTCAATATAACCCATTAATATATATTAATATACAATATGTAAAAATACGAAAATTAAGAAATAATGTGGAAAAAAAACCCTGTGTAAATCAGCGCCGCATGTACTTAGCTTACAAGACGCCTATCTAGCTCTGTCTAATCTTTAGGCTGTAGCTAAGAAAAATAAATAAAAAATAAAATAACCCATTAATAGGTTTTTCCATATATATTTATTTTATATCTAAGAAAAATCCTGAAATTGAGGCATTTTTCGGGCCTTTTAACTGATATCTTACCTTAAACGCGTTTAAAACGCATAGTCTGTACAGGGTTTAATACCTGAATTACATCCCCAGATTTCGGCAACTTGATTTCAAAAGATCAAAAAGCGTTTATATCACCTATTAAAGACATTTGTTTAACATTGTAAAAACGCGGCAGAAGTGCGCAGGAAGTTTGTTCTTTTTTAAGAACTCGCTTTTGGTTGCTCCTCGCAAGTAAAACACGATATATCCCGTTTTCAACTTCATATCTGGATTACCTAGTTCCATCATCGTTTGTAAAATTTTCAAGGACTTCAACACTCATGCACACGTATTTTAAGGAATTTTGTGTGGAAGGCACTCGGAGAAGTGAGGTGATTTCGCCCAATAGCGAAACTGATTCTACTTTCAGCTCAAATCTAGTTCCTATAAAATTTTAGCTTCCAAGCTCAACAATGATACAACATATTTCAAAATGTCGTAGCATAGCGTCTATACTGGCAACTTATCCTGGCAATGGCAATATTGCCATTCAGAAATTGACAGGGTAGAGACATCAAACGCATATGACAATATTGCTCTCAGCATTGCCATGAGAATCATTACCATATCAATTTTGAGAGCATTATTGTCAGAAAACGCATAGTTTGACATAAGTAAGCGTCGCTTGTCAACAGACCTACCTGGCCACATAGAGCAACCAGACATATAGACAGCCAATGTGTCAATTTTTTGCTTTGATCGCGAAATGGCAAAAGTTTTTTTTTTTTTTTTGATGCAATGTCGGATATTTTGCTTTGCATTAGAACTTCGAATACTTCGAATTCACATGCTCAAATCAAAATTGCCTGGCAATTAAATGGCCACTCCTTAAAATTTTGTAAAATTTGATTTATAGAAGCCCTTCTTTAAGATTTTTTCTAACATTGTATTAATAAAAATGACATGAAATTTTTCAAGAAATAGGTAATATGCGTTTAAAAAACTCGAATTTACGCATTTTAAAAAATGTTCAAGGGTTGTTGTTCTTAAAGCATTTTTTCCAAATACAGTTTTGAACTTTTTCTCTATAGAGGACCTAGTTTACATACCAGCTAATAAAGTGGTGTAATTTTATTATGTTTTTTTGTTGCCACTAACGTGAAATATTGGTAAGAAAACAGTCATAAATCATCAAAATCGCATTTAATACATGGAGCCTTAAGGTGCTCGAACACGAGCAATTATTCAAGCAATTAATTGCCCGACGACTATTGCCGAACTAATGGCTTGGAATTCATATGTAAATATATGTATTTCCAATTTTTATTTTAAGTTTTAGATTTGTTTGTTAAGTTTGCTTTTGTGTTGTTCATAGACTGAATTGTTCGTGTATGATCTTATTGCCAAATTGCTAAGTATTGCTTCATATCGCTAGTCACTGCTGAACAACGAATTGACCACCAATCGAATCCATATCGTCAATTACTGATGTTTCTGTATAGTTTCTTGACATCACAATTGTCTGGAATTGCTGCAAATTGAGCAATTTGAATCGTTCGTATAAGAGCACCTTTTGGATTTTAATTAATGATTATTTAATGGAAACATTGCCATTCCTATTGGCAGTTAAATTTCTAGTGTGGACGCAAAATGAAGCGTTCTGAAATTATCGTTCAATCGTTATCGGATAGTATGCTACGGGGTCAGGGGTGCTTTCCCAACTATAGAACGACTTATGCTAGAAATTTGAAACTCGGTTTGTATATGTAAATCAACTAGAGGAGTAATTTTGATAAAAAAAATTCGAACATCCATTAGTATTGGGAAGGGGACAAAAGAAATTATCAGTGCTAATAGAATGCAAATATTTTCACGATTTTCTTCATATCTACACAGTAAAAAAAACCCATTGACTTTTACATCTTTTGGATAGTAGGCAAATATGCCTAACTTTTTTAAGTAAAATTACATTGGAAAGTAATAGTCAATTTTTTGGGTAGTAAATTTCAATTTGCAATCAAAAAATTTTAATTTGTAATCAGCAAATTACAATTTTGAAAGCAGCAAATTCACTATATATATATTCTCTGAAAAATTGTATAATTAGCACCCTATATTCTCTAAAAAACAAAATTTATTAGCAACTCTTTAAATTAAGTTATTTCTAATATTATTTCTTACTTACTTACTTCCTACGCTGAAATAAAACACTTGGATGTAGATAGGAATCGAACCCGGACCCGCGATCAAATCTGGTATTGGAGCGAACGTTTGGCGCGCGTAGCCACTGCGCCACCGAACACATTGCATTTTCATCTCAGTAGACAACCAAATCGATCAAAGCGACCAAATCGTGGTTTACTTGAAAAAGAATGTAATTTTGCTTGCCTTTTCAAGTAAATGGTATGGTTCAGTTGAAAAGTACATGAATAATTTACTAATACCAGTAATTTCAAGTAAAAGTGCTTGAAATGAGTGCTTTTACTTGTTATTTCGTGTAAAAGTGCTTGAAATGAGTACTTTTACTTGAAAAAATGAAATATACTGAAAATTTCAAGTAAAAATTGGACTGAAAAGTCAATTTTTTTAAAACAGTGTACCAGGTCTTTCCAAATACTGAATTCGTTTTTATTCTACGGAAAGAGTTTTTCTGATTTTTTTAAATTTAACCTCTAAGGGGGTGTAAAGTGGTTGTATACTTTCGATTGAACGAGATCCCACTTTCGCTTGAGTAGCCACCATTTGATCAATAGCTTCAGAGCAGTTCAAGCGAGAGATTTCAAATTTACCTTTATTTCCTAAAAGTTGCAGCTTAAGGATTTTAAGGGAAATTAAGGCAATCGTTTGAGTCTTTCGTGTACTATCTTCCAAACAAAATTCAGTGAAAAATTTGTTTTGGAAAAAATGGACTGGAAAATGTGTGAATTTTCCCTTTCTTTGAAGTAGGAATTATGTATAAGAAAGTCCTTATCTATTCTAAAAAAGTGCACGCTAGATTCTAGCTCGATATTCAGTCTTTTTTTTTTGAGTATTTCATCCAGAGCATCATACGATTGGATGCGGCCCATGGTGCATAAGGCCATAACGCGTCGGTCGGTTAATTTCATCGGTGATCAGTTGGAGTAATAAGTTCTTCTTTCCTGAGTGATCGTGCTACTGATCTTTTCACTAAAATCCTTCTGGGAAGAATGAGCATCTCCGACCTCTGGATTAGTAGACTATCACAATCACCTTTGCTCTTATATGGCTAAGCTGCGGATACCAAATGACTTAACTAATGTAAATTAGTACGAATATAGCCTTAGGCCATGAAACTGATCGTGAAGAAATAGATCGCTTAAAAACAACAAGAAGATCACAAGATCTTGAAGAACAAAATAGGATCTGACTATTAATAAGTCCACCTATTTTTCCTTAAAAGTAATATTGAGCTATAAAAAAAAAAATTGATCATGCCGATATTTTTTGACCAACCTAAGCCGATCACGTCAGCGCGATCTTCAAATCGAGCCTATCATAATCTTTACGACAATATACAAAAATTTAATGACAGAATTCTAAGATTTCAGAAGTTAGATGAATGTCTTCAAAGATCAATTCAACAACGGACTTCACTTGAATGGAATCGTCAGAGAGAGTAAGAGAGAAGAGAGAGTGGGGGAGGAGCAGAGAAACGTTGCGTGTACCTCATTTTATTTACCGTGTAAGAAAAAAATACAAGGAGTGACAAGTAGCCACTCGATGTCAACATGTCAAGGAGGAATGCCATCTGAAGAGTTCTTCAGGCTCTTTAACACAACACCGGAGCGCACAAGTACAAGAAGAGGGTCGCAATCTTAGGACACAAGTTTTGTTTGCTCAGCAAACAATTAGATCTTTTTTTTTTTTTTTTTGGTGGATGTCTTGAATTCCGTGTTGCTTTTGTCTCTTGAAGATGATGCGTGGTCTTCTCGGTGTGGTGCATGCGCGTTTATTTTCCTTCATTTTTTTCTTTGATGCACCACACACTGGTGGCTACAATTATTTTTCTCAGTGGTTTTTTTTAGACTTTTTGATATTGAAAAGAAATATTTCGGACCTTGAAAATAACTTCGTTAAGTGAGATTTAAAACGGATTCAAGAAATCGACTGGAATTGCACTTGGCATTGCAATTCGATAAATTCTAAGAATTTAAGAAATACGTGCACCAGATTTTTTTTTCTAAATACGCTTGGATTGCTGATATCCGAACTGCAAGAGCAACATGAAATGATAAAGTGAAGCTGGTAGTTAAGGACGACGGTTTAGGTCAAATTATCAAAACGAAACAATAATGATGCAAGTACCAGAAATTTTAACAGTTTTTTCAACGAGGGTTACTTTATTGCATATTAAATTTTTTACTGTTAGAAATTTTCGTTATATTAGCTGCAAGTACTAGAACAGAATAATATTAGGCCTAATTTGTATAGACAATATGAAACTGGGACGGGCGCGAAATCAACAACTGACTCCTATTCTATACATTAAAAATGGAAACTAGAAATTCAATAATGAATTCAGTAAGGAATGCAGTGTTCGTAAATCCGAGCAATTTCGGACAAAAATGAAAATTTCTGAATGAAACTAAAATCTTTGATTAGAGTTTCAATTTCTCAAAAATCATAAACATCGGAATGCACAAAATAAACCATAGCTAAGAAAAAATAATAATAAAATCGGCACATTCTAACTGATCTCACAGTTTAGGGTTAATTAAGAGCTGCCTATACTTCCCGTAGCGATATGATACAATTTATAGATTTTTATCATTCAATTTTCAATAATATCTCCGTGAATATCTTCACTAAAACCAATAGAAGAAATCGGATCATTTTCATAGTGAAAAATCATAATCCGAATTATTTCGACTCTAAATTGTAATTGTTTTTATATCGAAACCGTTGAAGAGACGAAGAAGAAAAAAGACCCAACTAAATATGAAAGAAAGAATGGAAATATATGAAAAGAAAATTGAAGTGAAAAAAAATGACGGAAATAGCAGTGAATCGGCGCTAAGTTTAATACGCTCGATTTTAATTAACTCCACAGTCAGACGTCCAGAAAAATTTAATTATAGTTCACGCTAGTGTTCATTTTCTTTCATACGGATATTTAACGCGGACGCACGGTCTATCCGCAGCCCCACAAAGTGTATTAATTTCAAATGCACGCAGGTAATACACTACGGTGTTTCATATTATGGATATATGGGAATTTATATATATGAATTACAGTTTTTCTTATTTATTAAAATTTTTAATTAATTCCATTTCCTACAGTTGAAGCCGCGGCTAACGAAGTGAATTTCTGTACTTCTTTGCAGGAATTTCTTTTAGAGTACGCGCGCTAAATGAATTCCGAGTCAATCAACTCAATTTAATGCTGTACGAACAAGCAGGTGGCAAACATTTAATTTCTTTTCATTTCGCCATAAAGTGAATTTAAGTGGATCAAATAATCAGAGCCTCGAGCTAAATCTTGTCAGCATGCGGTCAAATATTTGATAATTTTTTCCTGTCAAATTTTTTCAAATAGTGTAATGGTCAAATGCTTTTTTACAAAATGTTACATTTGACAATCAATCTGACCATATTTGACCGATTTTTGGAAAAACAATTCTGTCATATGGGTCAAATTGGAAGTGTCATTCGTGAAGAGATGCATACAGTGTACCATATATAATTCAACAAAATTGTTGCAATAGATTTGACATGTTTGACAGGAGGAGAAAATTTGACGATGGTGTCAAATGTGTCAGATAGTCTAATAACGCAATCGATCAGAGTGTTAAATGGATATTTGACATGAAATTCGGTTAAACATTTAACAATTTTCCATGTCAAATGCTGATAAATAGTGTAGCGGTCTAATGCCTTTTGACAAAATGAAACATTTGAATATCTGACAACATTTGACAATCAATCTGGCCATATTTGACCGATTTTTGAAAAAACAATTCTGTCATATGGGTCAAATTAGAAGTAATATTCGTGAAGAGTTGCATACAGTTATACAATATAATATACTATAGATTAGACCTGATGGCGTTTGACTCTTTGACACGAGGAAAAAATTTGACGATGGTGTCAAATGTGTTCGATATTGTAATACCGCAATCAATCAGAGTGTCAAATGATTATTTGACATCAAATACGGTCCACTATTTGACCGCGTACTAGATTTACAATGTATGCCACGCTGTCAAATATTTGACTATTTTCTTTACTTTATTATTTTAAAAACTTTAGAGTACGGTACGAGGGCTGCCCAAAAAGTATCCGGCTGGTTTTCTTTGAAAGAAAATACTAGAGAACCACATCCCTATAAGCGTTAAGTTTGAAGTTTGAAGACGCTATGTTATTTAGTCTTGATTTTTGACTTTGACGTGCGCAGCTACTGTCTTGACCTATATGCTGAGGACATCACTCACATTTTGTATTAGTGTCATGCGGTTGCAAGGAAATGACTGAGGTGCAGTCATTTTTTTGACAAAGAGGACCTGAGGTTGATAGATCATGACAAGCTAGTCAAGTTCTTTTTGGGTTTAGGGGATTTTTAGTGACCCACGAGGGTCTGAAGGGATCACTATAGACCCTTTTGGTGCCTTATGTTCGCGATGACTTAGAACTTTGTTCATTTCTTAAAACTAAAACTAAACTTATTCTTTATTTGGCAGCCATCAATAATAGCGAATGCTCTTAGTGATTTTTTAAACGTATGGAAAAGGTTGATCATCGTTATGTGATACATCATTACTTTCATTTGAAAGGTCTTAGTTAAACAAATATTAAAGCTACTCTGAAGGAGTTCAATTCTTCGCTTCAACAGTAAACTATTGGCTGGAAGAGTTTAAAAGAGGTAGCATAACGAACCACACAGGGGTGAACTAAATGAGATAACCACGCCAGAAATAGTGAAGAAAATCCCCAAAATTGTATTGGATGATCATCGCCTGCAAGTGCACTAGCTAGCAGACAGGTTAGGGATTTCAAAAAGTGCTGTAAATTAGGTTTGCGCATTTTAGTTCACCAAAGTGAGCGATCATTTACGATTCCCGATCCCTCGCGAACTAGTTCGTTTTTTAGTTCACTAGTTCGCGGGAGTTTAGTGACCCAAAGTTTGGAACGACTCGACTAATAGAATGCGATAAGCAAATAAAAGGTCATCAGTTTACAAGTGTATTGTAGCACTGACTTCCAAACCGTAATATAAATGAATCGAAACGAACTAGAAGCAAGACCTACTGTGAACTAGTTCATTTCAGACCTGGGAACGCTCTTCTCAACTAGTTCGTTCGCGAACTACACATGCCTACTGTACATCGCATATTTACTGAAAATTTGGACACGAGAAAGCTGTGCGTACGACAGGAGATGCGTTTGCTCACAATAAAGAAAATAGCGTCGCGTTAGGATGTTTTTATCGAGTGTTTAGCGATTTCTGCTGAAAATAAATATGACAGAAAGTTGAAACTTTGTGGGTATATGTAGATATATCTACTAGAAATTAGATAAAAAATTCAACCATTCATTGGCGTATGGAAGTGGGCAAAAAAAAAAATGATCAGTGAAAATGGGATACATTTCACGAATATCATTAAATCGGTTAGGTCTTCTAAAATGTTGGATTAATTTTTATTCACAAAAATGCATGAAAAGTGTCTTCAAAATTTTTTTAGATTCGACCCCTAAAGGGATGTAAGGATGTAGTATACATTTCCACGAATTCAGCCGTATCCCTCAAGTCAGATTAGGTATCGAATAACTTTTCACTTCCTTGGACATGTTTTTCAATTGCCTAAAACTCGTAACTGACAGAAACTTTCCCTTGTCAACCCATGAAAAGATATAAAAGGGTTGAGCACTTTTTCACGAATTTCGTCATATCTCTTAGAAGTCAAAAGACATCGAAACAGTTTTTATTTCCTCGGGCTTTGTTTCTATTTATCTAAAAACTTCTGTACTGATATTTGGATATTCAACGTTCAATTGGCTGTAAGAGAGTTGCATACGTTTTCACAATTTTCTATAACAGCAAACAAACCGATTCTAGAATTTTCTAATATCCAACCCCCAAGGTGGTGTAAGAGGATTACATAAATTTTCACAAATTCCTACATATTTCTTAGATCTGATGAGATATCAAATTGATTTTTACTTCCTATATTTTCACGGGTTTCGACATATTTCTTAGGTTTAATGAGATATCAGATTGGTTTATACTTCTACAAATTTTTTATATAGTGAACTCAGTTCACGATGGGGATGTAAAAGATGTCTTTACGAATTTCAGCACATCTCTTAGTTCTGATGAGATATAGAATTGGTTTTCACTTCTTCGGGATTTCCGCATAATCGACTCAAAACCAGTTTCCGGATTTTAGGATATACACCCAACGCGGTGTATGAGGATTGCATACATTTTCCAAACGTTCGCCATCCCTAAGATCTAATGACATACCATAAACAATTCATTGCTACTTCTACATGTATTTTATATAATGGCATAAAAGTCAATTGACCATTTTTTGAAAATCAACCCCAAAGGAGGTGACGTGGTTGCTTCAGTTTTCACAAATTTTGCAAAATCTGTAGTGTCTGATGAAGTATCGAATTGCTAAATCGATCGAATCGAATCGCCTAAAAACCTATTTGAAAACTTTTTTCACAATTTGTCAAGCTTTTTAAGTCCAATGAGGTAACAAATTGGTTTTGACTTCTATGGGCGTTTAGTCTAAATAATACGATAGAAAACCATGCTCATATCTAAAAAAAATAAAAGTTTTCACTATTTGTCAAGAAAAATCTAATTTTAAATTAAGAATATACAACAAGCATGTTAAACCGCACCAAAATGCTTCACATACAAGCCACCTACACGATTCACTTACGAACGAGACAATAGAACGCTCAGCGATTCACTTACGGCGATATACATGTGAACATATTAGATGAATCGTTAGTGATTCATATGTTGAATACTATCAACATATGAATCACTAACGATTTCGATATTTTAAGAACCTTATATCGATCAATGAATTCCATAGGTTAGGTTAGGTGGGTAGCTATTGACAAAAAAAGCAAGCACATAAAGTACATGGGTCCGTCCGAATTCAGTAACTATTAGTACCAAAATGCTTCACATACAAGCCACCCAGAAGAAGAAGATATAATGCGCGGTGATTCACTTAAGGCAATTCGCATGTGAATATATCAAATGAATTGTTAGTGGTTCACATGTGAACATATTAAACGAATCGTTAGTGATTCACATGTCGATATGATAAGAAGCTAACGCGAAAAAATAAATTCAGCTACTCAGTAGGTATTAAAGAGTGATTTTAATTGAAGTGAATGTACTATGGAATTTCTATCCAGCAGTGGTATAGCGATTTAAACATTAGCTCGTAAATTACCTTAAATTTCTCTACTCCAAATAACTAGATGATATAATTTTGATATTAATAAAAATTACACTTAAAACAAAGCAAAAAAACTTTATAACGAAACTAGTTTTATCATTACCGATCAAATCGTAAATTTCTCACCGAATTTGGTCCGAATGTAGGTGGAGGTGGCCCCACTTGAATTTTTGCCTCTTGAATCGCCACTGTTTGTTTGATCCATACTTGAGAAGACATGATTAAAGTACGTATAAAAATAATTAAAAGGAATTATAAAATTTTGAAACGATAGTCAAAGATTGATTCAGTTCTTTTTTTTTTAATGCTTTTACATTTTATTTACATATACGCCTTTATACGTTTAAAACCGTAAGAATTCATGTACTTGAGAGTATTGAGGAAAAAACAAAGATTTATCGAGGTTCATGTCATGTAGTTAATATGTTGGCAGTGAACAGTGGTGTAGTTTGATGATTTGTGAAGGCGCAGGTATGTCAAAAAATTGTGGCACTCTTTCAAAACGAAGTGGTAAATGTAAGATGAAAATCATTTTTTCTTAAAGAATGATTTCATTGGTAAATTATGTAAAAAAAAAAAAAATGGCGGAGTAAGAGGAGTTTAATAATTTGACTGCGTACTCGGGCGTGTAAAATTTTCACATTATCTGTAACTATAGCCTGAAAAATACCTTCTAAAGTATTGTAGATCAAAAACTAAAAAAAAATTCAAGTGCTTTTTAAACTGGCACATCTATCCCATAGTCGATAAGGTCCTCTAGTTTAAGATCCCCACAACCGTAGGAAGGCATACCTTACGATCAAATTAAGCCATGAACAGCCGCAGGAATGATAGACCCCACTATGTAGAAGGCTTGAATAAAATAGTAGAGACTACATCAATCAATCACTTCTACTATAGCATTATGCTTTTAAGACGTAATTTCTGAAGGATGGTTGGAAAGTTATGGTTGCTTCGACTAGCAGATATCACGTCATTCATGTAGGTGAATACTCCATTATTGAGTTCGTTGTAATCTCATTGCAACCCAAGCCATAGCAATTTGCAGATATATCCTAAAAAAAACTGATCCCATAGAGAGTGGTTTCTCATGTCAAACTAAGATTTCGAGAATGATGAGGGGGAGGGGGATGGGAAGAGGAGGATTTGGAGCAGGTTGAATATATAAAAAAACAGAAACCGATCTGTTTCTGAAAAAACTGCTGTGAAAAAGAATTTGGCTTAATTTGATTCGAGAAATTCGTGAAAACATTTTCAACCCCTTTTCATCCTTTTTGAGGTTGAATATTGAAAACTTTCTAAATTGCTTTTTATGCGATTGTATAAGAAGCCAGTAGAAAGGAAAACCAAAGTGATATGTTATCCGGCCTTACAAACTGTGAAGGATGTGTGAAAAAAATGTCAACCCTTTTCACCCCCTTTGTGTTGAATAGTGAAAAATCTCTTTAAGCATTTAAATAAGTAGCCTGCAGAAAGTGTACAGGATCTTTACCTGTATTAAGGAGTCTAAGACACATATGTATGTTTTGGGGGCCTTGTCCTCGACAAGTGTATTAGAAAGGCTTAGAACTAGAAATCTTCTGTTACTCTTTCATACATATGAAAATCAAAGGGCTGAGTGGGCCTCTGATGATAATTGCGACTCTCGGTTGAAATTTCACGATTTCTTCCCCGAACAATGAGTCAGATTTGAGGTTCAGGTACCTGGATTGATGCATATCCTGCGTCTGCAGAAGTGAACACCAATATTGAACCATTATAATCATAATCAATAGCGCGAAGCCCAAATCGGGCCAGGACCTGCAATAAACATTGTTCGAAGCTATCTCGGTTCAGCGCCCGCGTCCTTCAGCTTGTGCATCTAAGAAGATCTTTGCAATCTTCGTCAAATATTGAACCAACTCGTTATTAAATCCCACACTAAGCGTTTTTCCTTCCGCTTAAATATATTTTCACGAATTCCTTAATATCTGTTAGGATGGTGATAAAGATATCGAGAATATAAGTTCTCATCGAAATATTAAGCTTTGGAAACGTTATTGTGTGAAGCACTTTGAAGCATTTTGATGCAAAATTTAAAGTTTTTATATGGAGCGTTTGATGTCAGGCGGCAGTGAAACGTAAACAGTAATAGCCTAGTACTCAAATATTTGGCGTTTTTGGTGTTCAAGACCGGAGTGTAACATAAATGTGAGTAAGATGCTAATAGTAGCATAGTGTTTATTGTCAGTCCTTTGCGCCCAAAACAGTCGCTGCTCGTCATCTCCAGTACATACATATATCTCTATAGTTGTCTACAGCTTGACATCTAAACGAACCTAAAAGATATGAACAAATTCGTGGAAATATATTTAACTCTTTTCTACACCCTTAGGAACAAAAAAAATGCCAATAAATTCGATATCTGATTGGGTTTACAAGATCCATTAGCGTCAGCAAGGGTTGTATGGAGGTGGCAAAAAAAAACCAAGTTGTGAAAAGGGGACCCATATATTTTCACGAATTTTGTCGCATTCCTTAGGTCTTCTGAGATATCGAGTTAATTTTAATCCCATAAAACAGCATACAAATTTCAATTATACGTTTTCACGAATTCTGGTATATCTCTTAGGTGTGATGCAAACTTTACTTCCCAGGCTTTCTGTATTATCGCCTAAAAATGAATTACACTATTTTTTTTAAATTCAACGACCAAACGGGGTGGAAGGGAGTTTCTCTATTTCTCTTAGAACTGGTGAGAAAACGAATTTATTTTTGACTTTCGCTGTCTCTTTACAAATTTGCCTAAAAACTAAATTTAAGATTTTTTGATATCTAGACTACAAGAAAGAACGGATGCATACATTTAAACGAATTCTGATCTTAGGTCGGAGTAGATATTAAATCGATTTACAATTACACGAAGTTTCTATACAGTTTAAAAATCGATTTGAAGATTTTTTGACATCCAACTCTAAGGAGATGCACGGGGGGTGAATATATTTTTGCAACTTCCGACCTATTTCCTATATCTCGCAATATTAGTGTACAAAAAGGGGAGGGGGGGGCTACACATTTTCATGAGTTCTGACCATAGCTTCGATTAGGCATTGAATTGACTTTTAATTCCACGGATTTTCTACATAATTGCATAAAAATTAATTGTAGGGATTTAGCTCCTTAGGGGGTGTAAATGTGTTGTATAAATTTTCACGAATTTCTAGATATCTTTTAGGTCTAATTAGATATCAAATTGATTTTATTACCACACTCTTTTTAAATAATCGCCGAAGAAAATTCTGGACTTCAGACAGAATTACAGGTACACTAATTCTATAACATTGTCATTTTTTTGTTTCTAATAAATCTGCTGAACAAAATCAATCTCGTCAGCCACCTATGTATTTTTCACGCAGTTACGTTTAACGAGTATTTTAAACAACAAAAACTGTAAAAAGAAAATGATAAAAAATGCTTTTAGCTAGTTTTAGAGTTATATTCATTAAACCCAAAACTAAACTCTAAAAACATTCCTAAAAATAGACCTTTTTTGGGGTGTCCAAAGTAGACTGACCCCTTAAATTGATTTTTACTTTCCCGGCCATTCTTCTATGCATAGACAATAATGCCTAAAAATAAATGCCAATATTTTTTAACGCGCCAGTATAACCACTAACGAATTCTGATATATCATTCAAATTTTTCATGAATTGTGGCATATCTCTTAAGTCTGATGAGGTATTGAATTGACTTTTACTTCAATTGGCTGTTTAAATAATCGCCCAAAACTCGAATTCAATTCGAAGGGAGTGTAAGTAATTGTATAATTATAGCTCCTGGATCTGATGAGATATCGAATTTTATGTTGCATCTTAAATAGCCGCTTAAAAATGTATTTAAAGTACTTTTACACGAATTCTGACGTACCAATTTCTTAGGTCCGATGATATATTAAATTGATTTTTACTTCTACCATCTTTTATTGCGTAAATATCAAACTCAAAATTGTATTTGATATTCATTCTGATCCTGAAAGAACGTAAGGGGGTTGTATATTTGTTCACGAATTTCGCCATATCTCTTAGATATGATTAGGTATTAAATATGTTTTTACTTCAACGAGGTTTTTGTTTGTATGAATGTTGAAAGTTTTATCTTACAAAGAGATATTCCTTATCTCGGAGCAACAAGCGCTTTATCTTAACTTAGACCGCGTCCTAGACTATTACGGAAAATCAAATTTATCGATGTAAATGGAACAGTAGCGTCATACAATTGTAGATCTCCTAACTGCAATGATTCGCTCAATTAGCACTTAATCACAAATAAAACCGGTTACGTGTAAATAGTAAATTGCTTCCACCTTCTGGACAAGTGACTAAATCGACTAACATTCCCGATAACATCATTATCCAATTATTATCGACATACAACTTGTAACCTGTCGCATTATTTCATTTGAATCACAAATTTTAATGATTAATACAGTCGATAGGTAATTCATGCGGCGTTGAACAAATAGCGCGCGATATGATTAGATCTGTGTTCACCTATAGTCCGGCATATGTTCAAAGAAAAAACAATGCTATTGATACATTTGTCCAATGTCCGGACAAACTCACTCACATGTCCTGTGTCATTCCGAAGAGAACGACAGAAACATGGACAAAATGCATGAATTTATCCAAGGGAATGAATAAAGAACCTTTCATGTCTTATTACATATGTAGGTGTTCTTTTTTTCTCTCTTTTAATTAAAGATATGTCGGTCGGTCGAAAATGATAAATGACCACCTGTTTCGGGCACTTATCTGATACGATAAAATGTTGGAAACGTATCCTTTTCGAGAACGTTCAATTTTCCCAAAATCAGCCCAACTTGAATTTGACGATTGCCGCGATCTTTGAAAGCAACAGCAACCATACAAACGAACATTGTACGTGGCTTATGTTAAATGTTTGCCGACGTCACTGTCATGCACGTTTCTCTGTCAAAAGTCGAAAAACATTTCAAATAAAACCGAATCGTGAGTCAGTACTTTTTTGAAATGCCCGGGCAGCAATTCGACGCAACTTGCACGTCCTTGGTCGGGGGTCTTTTGTCTGTCTGCCGTCTTTATTTTATTTCTTCTTTTCCTTTTAAATAATAAAAACAATTTTTTTTTTTTTTGATATATCGAAAAACACAATCTTTTTGGAATTTTTCTCGCACTGTCCGTCGTAACAAACATTCCGCCAAAAAACTCCCATCTGATTTCCGAAATAAAAATTCTGTTATGCGGAGACCCTGCCCAAAAAGAAGACTGAACCGATCGGACAGAACATTTTTATCGATTTTATAAAATTTAATTTCAATAGAAATTTTTTCCCGATTTGACAGCCTTTGGGCGCGATATTTTTGTAACGATCTTTTGCGCGCGCGGTATTCAAATCGATCATCAAACGAACGTGGATACTTTCGTACCTTTTTTTCTTCACTCGATTGAGAAACGTCAACACAACGTGCATAACACTGTCAAATCGCCAGACTTACAATCCGATAGTAAGGAAATTGAAAGATTATATAAGACGGGTTGAGCGATAAGAAATGATCGGAATCTGTTACGATTGGGTTTTTAGAGCAGACCGTGATCAGCTATTCAAATTGCTCTTGCCAGTTTTGGGAGAGTTAATCGTGGTCACGACTCGATTCAAACGAAACCAAACCCAGACTTTTGTGATCTACTTTCAATTTCGATTTTAAATATGATCTAAGCGATATTTTGACAGGAGATCGAATTCTTGGAATGATGTAGAATAACCTTAGCGCGTTGAATTTATAATACACAGAGAATTTTTGCTATCATATACCCATGAGCCTGTAGATAGGCCTATAGAGTGGAGTCTCTGTAGGTTATTTGATGCATACTCTACTGTTTTCTAGATCAACCTCTAAGCATTATAGACACCTGCTTAGGACATCAAAGGAGGGTAAATTAGATAGGTTTAGAATTAGGTAATTTGACAAAAAATTTGAACTTTTCCCCGACTATTGCCCTATAAACATTTTGACAAAAGCTAACAAACCAAAATTTGGTATACGTTAATTGGAGAAAAAGTATGACAAACATAAACCAAAGAGTTGTAGAAAAAATTGTACATTAACTTGGTGGATCGTATAATAACTTACGAAATCGGTCAGCTATGAAGTTAAAGTCTAATACTGTAGTGTTCTACTTTGTAACTAAGCAAAATCAGTCATTGCTTCGAGTATCTCTCATATACACAAGTTCTTATAACACGTCGATATCATTAAAAGATATCGAGTAATCGAAATTTCAAGCTATGTCCGTAAATCATAACTTATAAAAATATGAGAGAAATAACTGCCAATGCCAAGGTACTCGTTATACATAGTAGCTATCATACAAATGTTATTAAATTAAATGCATGCTTTAAACAGGGTGTTGGATTATAAAACTGAAATGCCTACGAGTATCTCAAATATTTCACTAATCTGGCTGGCAAATGTTGTCAATGTAAAAGTCATATTATTGTTTTTTTGCACTATTTTGACAAAAAAGATTAGACTGAACTTTTCGTCAAATTTCGTTAGTCACATATTTGACACTATGTGGGTGTAAATTTGCGAGAATACTGTTTGAGAATTTTAGTTATTCTTAAAATTTATTTTTTATTTTTAATTTTACAAAATATAATAAAATTAAATAAAAAAATTATAAAATAAAATAAAAATATTATAAAATAAAATAAAAAAATTATAGAATAAAATAAAAATATTATAGAATAAAATAAAAAAATTATGAAATAAAATAAAAAAATTATAAAACAAAAATTCATATAATTGATAACAATTCTGAAAATTTGGTTGTGCTTATCTCATATTTCCAGTGTTAGAATTATGGACATTATCCGTACCAAAAATATGCTTTCATAGATCCGAGAAGGATGTTTCTAAGTAGATTGATAATGCAGTTTAAAAACGTTTACAACAATCGCATACTCCGGGAATGGTAAACGAATGTGATACGTATTGTCTTCGCCAAAAATAAAAAACCGCCGTTTTCTATAGATTAGGCTCGATTAAATTTAAAGATTTTATTCATTACATTCTTGAAAAAGTCCATTAATGTTATGAATACAAATTATTCCGGTTATAAATACAATGAATTCATACAATAATTCAAAGAATATATTCACAGTGGTATTTTTCGGTATATCCGCGAATTAAAATTATGATCAAGAATTGCTACTACTATCAATACCAACTACATATGAAATTGCACTTAATTCAAACTTCAAAGTTTCCATAACTTTTTTCTGGTAGCACTGTTTTCAAAAAATAAACAATTCAATCAATTTGAAGTTCAAGTAGGTTAACATTAAAATTTGCTTGTTTGGAATGCATCCAAGCGCACCCTTTTGGATGCAACCAAGCTCCCTGACATAAAGGGATCGAGTATAAAAAAGTGAGAACTCGGGTTGGTTGATTGAGAGTTGATTGGCATTCATTAGACAATTCTTTTGTAAAACCAAAATTATCGAGTATCAAGTTAAAATTTTGGCAGTGACTTTTTTTTGAATCACTGCCTTTAGTTTCACCCGGTATTTAAGGAAAACCGCAAGCTGATGCCATAATATTAATATTATATTATCTGAATCGATGTGAATAAGAGGTGCGTTTTAGACAATTAAAAATAGTCAATACGATCTGATTTTTTTACATATACTCGTATGTAGGTAAGTTCGCCATATTCGATATTAATCGTCACGAGTTTTCACTCATTACCTGCAAAATGGTAGTGCCTAAGTCATAACCAAGCACAAATTTATAAAAATTTTCAATTCAATTTTTACTTGAAATTTTTGAATTTTCCTATATTTTCAATATTAATTTGCAAGCCTTTTACTCGAGATTAATGGTATTAGTAAATTATTCACGTACTTTTCAACTGAACCGTATAATTTACATGAAAAAGCTCACCAAATTACGCATCATTTCGTGTAAAAGAAACTATATTTATGAATTGAACGTAACGTTCTTTTTCATATAATTCCACTCATCTATTTGAATTTTACTAAACTACGTAGCAAAAACCAGATTTGATAGCGGGTTCAATTCCTACCTATAGTCAAGAGTTTTACTAAAAGTAAGTAAGTTGGAAATAATATTAGTGTATTTTTAGTGTATATAATTAAGAGATATATGTATTTATTATTTAGTGAACTTGCTGCTTCGAAGTTTAAATTTACTGTTTACAAATTGAAATTTACTGAAAATTGAAAATTACATTCGAATGGACTATTACATCCCAATGTAAATTTACTTGAAAAGGTGTGGTACATGTGCCAACTATCTAAAATATGTAAATTTCAATGATTTTTTTTTTTACTGCGTGTATGGTGCTTTTATGTATGCAACAAGTGCCACATAAAAAAATTTAAATGAAATGACACGTTAATAATGGAGAAAAAATTCCATGCAAGGCAAAAATTTGTATTTTGAAGTAAGTTTCTTAAAATCGGAAGGTGATAAAATTTCGACAGTTACTTCAAATGGAAGGTACCCACAACTTAAAAAGTGGGCAACAATATGTGTCCAAAATGTTTAGTAGAAAGGTAAATTTTATACGGAAATTCAAATTGTGTAAAAAATACTGTATTATTGAAATAATAAAGTAAAAGTGTGGTACAAAAAAGGAACACATATATTTACGAATTTCGTCATATTTGTTAAGTCTGTTCAGATATTGAATTGATTTGTTTTCCTACAGGCTGCTTATTTTGTTCAGTTAGTTTTACTTCTGCATATTTTTTATTTAAATGCAATGTATAAGTGCGTTTGTTAAGCTAACCTTAAGCTTGTATTACACTGTATGACCACGCTGTCAAATTGCAGTAATATGCAATGCGAAGTAGGCGAATACAAATAAATCTCACTGTGAGATTTATTGTATTCGCCTACTTCGCATTGCATATTACTGCAATTTGACAGCGTGGTCATACAGTGTAATACAAGCTTAAGATAGATATTTAACTTAGTCCTTAAGTTCCCGTAGATTTAAGTAATTTTAATTTAAACGAGGTTTTTACTTCCTTTTCCACGAGTATTGTACTTTATTTTCAATTTTTTTTTATTATATTGTTAAAAATTAATCTTACTTTGACGAGCCAATACTTGATAACTTTAAAAGAAAATTTTCTCGATAAGATATGTCATTTGTTTTGGGTTTAATAAAGAATTGAATTCAATTGAATCGCATTGTGCGTTTTAAAGGAGTTTGATATATACATATGTTGACGAATTCCGTCATATCTGTTAGATCTGATTAGATATCGATATTAAATTGGTTTTTATCTTCACCGATATTTTACATAATATCCTAAGACCTTTTAAGTATTTTTCGATATTTAATCCGCTACGGTTTTCGTCACATCTCATATTAAGTGTTAAGGTCTGACCAGATATCGGATGTTTACTTGATTTGCATTTATTTCATCGAAACCTAGTAACAAATATTGGAACTTGTTTATCAATTGCTAGCAGGTTTAGAAGCCTCATCATGGACTTGGTCAATACCACGCTAATTTTAAAAATGTCCCCCTCGAAAGAACCAGAGTTACATTACGTTTTTGAACCCGGTCTGTTACTCAAAATCGTAGCATGCACTTTAAGGGTTGCAAATTTATATTTATTTATTAAACTCAATTTACTAATATTATAAATTAAGCCTGAATTTAAAAACCTTTCTGTAGTTGAATTTGATGTAATTATTACGAGAAAATTAAAAAATAAAGTGTAGATTAGTATATAGTAGGTGACTGAGGTTGAAAGTCAACAATGGTTTGCTTGTCACAGAGCATCTGAAATACACGAAATTAGTTCATAACAAAACGTTAGTCAAGTGATTTTTGTTTTTCTGTCCAGTGAACAATTTCTTTTGTGATAGGTATCAGTTAGTTAATTTTACAACTTATACACACTATAAAGATCCAAACTTAATTATATTTGTAGTTCAATTTTATTGTCTTGAACTCGCAAACCCTTCTTTTGGTCTGGTGCATCTAGATCTTATCTGATGAGCATTATGAGTGTTTGGTTTGGACAAGTTAATAGTTTGTCACAAGAGGAATCGGGCTAGTTGTCACATTTGCTCTCTGAGAAAGCTACTCTCTTGTATTCTTCATCAGCAAGAAACATCTATTCAAATTTTGAAACGATCGCTCTAGTTGGTTAGATCGCTCTAGTTGGTTTGATAAAGTTTTAGTTGGTTAGATAAAGGACTAAAGCTATAAGCACGACAAATTACCTTAAAAACCAGGTTTTATGCATAGGTCAAAAGGTGATTTTCTGCATTAAAAAACAGACAAAAAATCATACTGAACATTTAACGAAACGTTGCTAAATTCGGTCGATTCATTAAAAGGTCTCCCCTACTAAATGTATGGTACGATCAAAATCAAAAAGTGGCCAAAGATGGAGAAGTTGGCATTTTAAATAAAAATATTAGTTTTATTTTCGTTTTTATTTTAACTGCTTAACTTAACTTATTTTATGTGCTTAACTGCTGTAACTAACAAAGTTTGTCATATTAATTTGTCATATAAAATTTGGCATCACCTGAAAAAATTGGTAGACATTTTTCTTTAGAATAATACAGACAAAAAACTTAAGTTACCTATTTGCCAATATGATAGTTTTAAGGCTGGGTCCAAGAAGAGAATGGTGTTTCAAATTTGCAGCCAAAATATTGTTGCCACCTACGGGTTCGCCGTTTGACCTATATGATGAGGAGGAAATCAATCACATTTTGTGTGAGTATCAGGCGGTTGCACGTAGCCGACTGAGGTGACTGGGGCAGTCTTTCCTTTGACAATTTGAGGGACCATAGGTCGATTTGGCATGACAAGCTGGTCAAGTTCTTTAGGTATCTGAGTTGTTAAGGAGATGTTTAGTGACATAACAGGCTCTGAAGGGATCGCTATGGGACCTATTTTGGTGCCTAGTGTGCGCGTTTGCTTAGCCCTTCGCCCCTAAAACTAAAACTAGGGGTTCGCCAAGATTTCAAATAAAACCCGATTCATTCAAAATCAAATGAAATAATAATAGACGTGTTTTTTTTTGTTTTGTTTTTCAGTACAGACAGAGCAGGTTAGCGTTAGTTTAACTACACTGCAGCGGAAACTGTGTTTGGCGGCAAACTCTGTCGTGCTTACATATATACAGCATGTGTTGAGTCAAGAGCTTTCCAGCATATTCGGTTGTATGTGTGGAATGTTTGGGATGTGTTAAGAATTAATTCCAGAAACTGTTTAAGAAAAATTTTTAACTACTACATATATAAAAGTTTGTAGATTCTTCCGCACCTTTTTAATTGGGTATTGCAAGGTGGCCAAGCAGATATTCTTCTCCGCTTTTCAGTTAGCCTTTGGAAGATACTCACTGATCGATTCGAGCCCCAAACATGAGGCTTCCATTCCGTTCCGTCACGACAAATGAGGTTATGTGATTCGTAAAAGTTGAATTTTTGTCTGATCCGTTCTGTTACGACCGTTGTGTGCATTTACATGGCTGGCCCAGATGGTCTACTTTGACAGCTAAACAGAACAGAACGAGACCTTTGTGTTCGGAGCTTTGTTCGTTTTGACAGGGTAGCATGTAACAGTATGCTCAACGGAATGCTTAATAGATAGCTTTAGTAACTGCGAACTAACTTCTGTCAAAATTCAATTGTAATTTCGCAGCTTATCGTCTTGCGTTTTCTTACGTTGACTTTTCCGAAAAAGAAAAAAAATTAGCAGAGCCGAAAAACTTTTCCTTCCCCGAAAAACTCCTCGTAGCACAAGTAAGAGGGAAAAAAACCATTAAGAGGCCAACAAGAATCCGGATGGATTTCAGTCGCTTCACAGCATGCGTTAAAAATCTATTAATCAGATTAAGGCTATTATTTCTTTTTCTTCGCTATAAGGCCGTTCCTTAATTTTTTTTGCCTTGAATCTCCCGGTTGTCTTTGTTATTTTTAGTCCATATCAGTTTTCTTCTGACTGATTTCCAATACACGCTCGTATCGGGATGGAAAAGATGGCGAACACGAGGTTTTAAGGATTTTGACGTACTACGTTAAAATCTTCTTCCATTAGCAAGGAATCAAGGAAACACAAAGTTTGTAAATTGCCAAGGCTTTAAATTCGGAGAAAATGTCGGATCCGTTTTTCTTCGCGAGTTTGAATAAGATTCATAAATTATCCTGGAAATATAAGCGCACATCCTTACCCCATCGCAATTTGACGTTTCATCCGACCTACACATGGCGAGAATATCTGATTACGCTTTATAACGTAAAAGTAGAGCAGAGGGGACCACCATCTTGGTTTCTTTTTTTTCTTTCTTTTCCTTTTACGTCGAAGATTTTGGGGTGTTTTTATAGTTCGATGGGCGAATATCAAAATCGGCGCACAAGTTGATTTATTGCTTTTATCCCGTCCGAATCAGATATATACGTTACACACTCTGGCCATTTCAAGAGAAAAATATCGTGGTGTTGGTACTAAGTTCTATCTACCATTTTGCTTACCGCAACTTGAGGAAATTTGATTTGTTTTCCAGAAGGTAGAATGGAAGGTAGGTAAGAAAAAAAAAATGGACGGATCTCTTAAGAAACTCAATTATAGTTTTTTTTTTCTTGTAGATTGGTGCAGGCTCTTCTTCTATCATTTTGTTTTTGTATCATTTTAGAGATATGAAGATGGTCGTGTTTTTAATTAAAAATTTTGGAATTCATTAGAAGTATCAATCACTCGAAATTGAACCATTTGAAGAAAGACCAGAGTTTGGTGTATGAAAAATAATCCATGCTGTCTATTTAATTGATGATGTAAGACGTGACGCATTACATAGAAGAGGAATTAGAATACATCGCGGAGTTTTGACTGTGCACCCTGTAGGTTATTCCCTACGAAGTTATTCCGTGCTGCTTAATAGCGAAGAGCTTTAAGTACTGTTTAACATTTTTTAAATTACTTGCTGGGAATGCAAGTTTTCGACAATAATAATTTTATTATTATTGATTCTTGCAGATGCTGGTTAATTTTGGATTTTGGCGTTATATGATGCAAGGTAGGTACTTATATCTTATGAAAAAAGGGCGAAACCCATGCGTGCAGGTACGTGTGGATATATTCACTATAGCTCATAATTACCTGGACCTATGTATACTCAAACCAACTGAACACTGAACAGCTTTATACATTTTTACGTCAACATAATTTCAAAACGATATCGACGCAATAATTTCGCTGGTTCAACCCGCACAAATTCTCTATAATTTAAATTACTAACTACATATAAATTCCGGCTTGATTACTCTGTAATCTTCCGCCATTTACGTAGACGTTTTCCCTGTGAAATTTCTACTGTCCATAGCCATGAAACTGAGTAATTACACGGTAAGATTTGTTTTTTTTTCTGTTCTGACGACTGCCGACAAATTATGCCCCCAAGATTAAGAATGTAGGAAACGATTCGTTAAAGAAAATAAGAAACATTGGTTTTCCGCTACTGAGACTTTGTTTCCGAAATTTGAGTTCTAGAACTGCGGTGTCATTGAAGACGCTTTTCAGTGATTAATTGTGAAACTGTTCTACAATTCGAAAATCGATTCTAGTTCGAAAACAGTTTGAACTAGTGTTTGGATAGTGAAAGTTTTTCATACGGCATCCCTTAAATAGTCTAATTTCGCACTCGCTTTATTAGCGTATTACTTCAGGCGTGGATTACGGCTCTATAGTCCCCCTGTCAACTTAATCAAACGCCACCCAGCTAGTATAGTCTATAGGGTTTAAGTAAGTACCATCTACAAGGACCTGATATTGTTTACACCGTAATCTACGCAAGGTCCCACATAGATAGCCTAAATTTAAGTAAAATTCTACTGATTGTTAGTGACCATATAGTGGCTATAGACGCTATCTAGCAGCTATCTAATAGCCAGTAGTTTCGATTTAATTAGGTCTGATTATTGAAAAAAAAAAAATTGTTTATTGGTCATTTTTGACCAATAGATAGAATTAAAAAAAAACTAGAAGTTATGCTTCTCACATCAAACAACGTTAATAATTCACACCTACGTTTCTTTATATATTAAATCTAGAAAAAAACCTAATTATTTGAGTCGTAATATGAGGCTTATCTATTTAGCATTGACTTTGATAAAGAGTTTCTTTTATTAATTCTTTTATTTGTTGTTGTTGTTGGTGGTTTCTGTACCTCTAACGATTCAATGTTATCAAAATCGTAGCTAACTAGTCGTTTTTTTTTATACATCAAACATCTTTTTATTATTATATCGTAATTCATGATAACATCACCCTCAAGGTCAGTAACGACAATGCCGCCCAAATATAGAAGATCGCATTCAAATTTTTTTGAGACGTCGAGCCTCATTGACTTGATGGCTTATGGTGCAAAGTTGAATCTTACGTAGATACATATAATATGAGTATGTATTTTTTCAGGAGCAGTAGCGCTCCAGTATTGGGGACTGTATCGAAAATATATAAAGGCTGGAAACAAGGCTTTTGAGAGAATTATTGCTATAAAGATAAACATCTGTTGGATATAAATACAGATAGATATAAAAGTATCAGCGGAGCAAACCAATTATAAAAGTATTGAAAAAACATTGGCGTGGAATATTGAGGAGGAAGAAATTTACTGAGATTGCTAGACAGTTGAAACTTAGAATGTCATACAAGTATATAGACTATGCGAAGGTATTCGTATATCATCAGTTGATTTAAATATTTAAATATAATATAATGCAGCATAAAAGGAAGAATAGGTCGAAAATGTAGAAATTTTACACTTTAAATCTATTTAAAAAAAATGTCACAGTAGCCAAAGATACTTCGGCATTTCAAAGAAGGATTAGACTAGCTGGCATATTCAGGACCGAGTCACAAGTCACAAAGTAGTCACAATTTTGTATGAATTTTGAATTAATTGTGACTTTCCACCTACTTTGCGCCTTGGACTCTGATCCTGAATATGCCTGTAGGTCGAAAATTGGGTAACCAGACCAGTTCACCTATATACGCTAGATCGAATTCCATTACAGAAAATAAATAGTTTTTTCTACGATATCAACAAATCTTCACTACTCTCCGCTTTTTTCAGATGCAGTCCTGCTGGTTACTTGAAACCGACGTTTACGCAATTATCTATACAGAGAGCCCGTTAAAGTAAAGAAAACAATTCGATATTATATCAAACCTAAGAGATGTCGGATTTCGTAAGATCGTCCACAATCGCTTAGGGACTGGATATAGCAAAGCACAAGCGAATTAGATATCGCATTAAAAGATTTGTCGGAATTCGTGAAAACGTACATAGCCACCAGTTGAATATCGAAAAATGCTTAAATCAGTTATATTTGAAGACCTTAGAAGTAAAAACAAATTCGATTTCTCATTAAACCTAAGAAATATGTCGGATTTTGTGAAAACGTACACCAGTTGGTTCGGAAGATGTTATAGTCCACAATTTCTCAATTTGAGATGTAGAAAACAAAATTTTGCAATATGCTGACGCTTTCTCTCTCCTCTACTTTTTCTTAAAAGTGCCCACTTAAAGGGGTTTCACCCAATCTACGATATCTCATTAAACCCAAGAAATATGTCGGAATTCGTAAAAACGTACACAAATTGTTTCGAAAGATGTCTTAGTCTACAGTTTTTCAGTTTAAGATGTAGGAACTATAATCTTTCGAAAATGTTTCAAAATCCTCCTTCCTCTCCTTCTTCCTATTCTAACCCACTTAAAGGAGATTACCCAATCTACGATATCTCATTAAACCTAAGAAATATGCCAGAATTCGTGAAAACGTACCACTTAAAGTGGTTCATCCGATCTACGATATCGCATCCAACCCAAGAAATTCGTCGAAATTCGTGAAACACAAATTGGGTCAGAAGATCTCGTAGTCCACAGCTTTTCAGTTTGAGATAGAGTAAACGAAAAAAAATTCCAAAACGCTGGGCCCAATTCCTTCTCTATTTTATCTCAAAATCACCCATTTAAAGGGGGTTTACTCGATCTACAAACCAAAGTAATTTTAACTTGAATATATCAAAGGGTTTGTAAGCTATGAACTAGGCTTGCGCATTGTAGTTCACATTAGTGATCGCGAACTAGTTTGTTCTTGTAGTTCGCGGTAAACCAATGATGAATGGTGTAGACACATGTGTTGACCTAAAAAAAAGTCCTCTCTTCCCTCGCGAAGGAACTAGTTTCTTTTTTGTAAGTTCCCAGTTCTGAAACTGATGACCTAAAAAAAAGTCATCACTTTCCTCGCGAACTGAACTAGATCTTTCTTTTAGTTCCGAGTTCGCGAGAGTGAATGTGATGACCAAAAAAAAGTCCTCACTTCCCTAGCGAACGAACTGGTTCTTTCTTAAGTTCGCAGTTCGCTAGACTGAATGTGATGACCTAAAAAAGAAAGGTCCTCACTTCCCTAGCGAACTGAACTAGATCCTTCTTTTAGTTCCGAGCTAGCGAGAGTGAATGTGATGACCTAAAAAAAAAATCCTCACTTCCCTAGCGAACAAACTGATTCTTTTCTTAACTTCACAGTTCGCGAGACTGAATGTGATGACCTTAAAAAAAGAGTCCTGACTTCGCTCGCGAATTGAACTAGTTCGTTCATTTCACTTATGGGGACGCTCTTCCGAACTAGTTCGTTCACGTGCTACACAAGCACACTATGAACCTTCAAACGCGTTTGCATACGGTGTATAAGAACTTTTTTTTTCTTTTTTTGGGGGAAGGGGTTTCCTAGTACCAAAAATTTAAAATATTATGTAGTAAAAGTAAATCCTCAAATTTCTTTATATGGAAAACATTCAAATGATTACACTGCAAAAGAAATTCGGGTTCAAATTCGCTAAAATGTATAAATATACCACAGCAAAGGGTAAATGTTTCTGTAATTGTCAAATTTCTCAAAATATTTTAGAAATTAGTACACGCAGTACTTTTCACTATGTACTCTATAAACGCAGTTGGACAAAGTGAGAATTGACAGGCCTAGAAGAGGGAATTTTCAACCACCTGCATTCAAACCAATATTTCCAGTAGAATGTGGCTAAAATCTTTCTTTTAATCCAAATTTACTATAAAATTATTGATTACTTCTTCTGCAATTCATAGGCCACTTGTTTCAATCTGGATCGACGGACCATAAAATGTTCAATCTTTGAAACTTTGACTCAAACCTGATGTGTACTCTTAAAATCAAAATTGTATATGCATTTTTTTATGTCTATAAACAACTAATTTTTTTTATAGTATTAAATGAATTTAACAAATTTTGAGCAATACACCAAATACTTTGAGTTATTCAACTCTCATTTTTTAATGCGATTCCAAATCAGAATGATTTGCACTCTGGCGGCGGAAGTTCTAACGAAATTAAAATTTTTAAAAATAAACAAAGCCATCTTTAAAAAAAAAATTCCCATCGATAAATTGCAATATATGATTTCCATAGATGGTCAAATTACTCTCAAATACCGATAGTCATTTTATTGATATATCATTCGAAAAGGCTTCGTCATCTCAGCGATCGTTATAAATATTAAAGTACATCAAAACCTAGCTAATTTGCAAGCATTTTCATCGCTTTTGTATAACCTAAATATCCATAAATAATTGCATTTTGAAAATTCAAATCAAAATCACTCACATGAATAATTGCTGGAGCACTTTCGGGTCGATATGCGCCATCAAGTTACCTTTACGGTTGATTTCTTTTTCGAACTATTAATTAATTAAAATGATAGTTAGTCTCGTACGTTCCACACCTGAACATAAAATTGTAGCTTTTTTCGATCAATTTTATATGGTAATTATTACAATTAAAATTTCCGAAGATATTTTAATATGAAAATTATAGTAAAAGTTGCTGCAAGTCACAGTTATCATAATTACAGGCTCGTTTAAACTACAAAATGCCAAGAAAAGGCGAGAAAACGGAACGTAAATGGAATGGAAATTTCGAAAAGAAATTTAAAACATTTTTTTTTTTGGGTAAAATTAATTTCAACTATCAAATCACATTGTCAGATAATTTTTATAAAATTTAATTGTTGTTATGTATATCAGAGAATGTCAAAAAGAAGGCAATTGGATAAAAGATTTGAAGAGAAACGAGGATTGTTCCCCGTGAAATTGAATGCCATAGAAAAAATATTAGAAAGGAGTTATATTCAACAATCGGTGAGACAATGATCCTTACCATCTATCAAATCAATGCAGCACTACATGCATTACTGCATTGAAGGGCAGTGAAATTTTGTCCATGATCCAATCAATTCGTCGCTGCATATCATTTCAAATTCAAATATTAGTTAATGTTCCTGGCAATAGTTGTCGGCAATCCATTGATTGAAATATTTCTCGTGTAAGAGTACCTTTAAGATGCTCTTACACGAGCAATTTTTCAAGCAATTAATTGCCCGAGAACTATTGTCAAAACTAGTGAAGCGATTGATGGACCAATACATGGCAATATCGTGCCAGTTTCGGCAATGTAGCAATGTTTTCACAGATTGCTGGTATTGCTCGCCCTATAGTTGTTGTATTTCCACTAGCTTGAAACATTTCGAGCAATTGTCCTTGTTCGGTGATTCAGTTGTCAAGTTTTATTTTCAGTTTTGGATTTGTTTGCCAAGTTTCGAGTTATAATGGCTTGGAATTCAAATGTTTCCATATTTTATTTTAAGTTTTACATTTGTTTGCCAAGTTTGCTTTCGTGTCCTTCATAGACTGAATTGTTCGTGTGTGATGTTATTGTCAAATTGCTAAGTATTGCTCTATATCGCTAGTCACTGCTGAGGAACGAATTGAACACCAATTGCTAGATGTCGTCAATTGCTGATGTTGCTGTATGTTTTTGTGACATCAAAATTATCTGGAACCGTTCGTTGACCATTGCACCTTAAGATTTGTTTGTTAAGTTTGCTTCGTGTTGTTTATAGGCTGAATTGGTCGTGTAAGCCCATATTGCCGAATTGCTAGATATTGGTCAATATCACAATTTAGCAAGGAGTTAATAAACAGTTGATCTATATCGCCTGTTGTTGTATGTTGCTTCATAATTTCGTGCCGTCAAAATTGACGAATATTGCAGCAAATTGAGCAATTTTAATCGCTCCACATTATCTAATTGAATTCTTATCAAATATTTTTAATTTATATCAAAAATTAGTCGACAAAAAATATGTTTTAACAGAATCTCATATTGGTGTAAAAAATCGATGAAAAAATTAAGGAGCTAAGGGTGAAATGACTTTGTTCAATAAGCTGTCTTCGATATTTTGAAGATTTCACTGGAAAACTGACCTTGTTCTATTTGATGAACCTTGTTTTTGTGGAATGATATAGAGAACACATCCACGAACCAATGGGTTATTTGAATTGAACCTTTTGTTCCGCTTTACTAACTAGTCCTGTATACACTGGCAATTTATCCGGCAATGGCTATGATAATGGTAATATTATCATACACAAATTGACAGTGTAGAGACATGAAACGTATATGGCAATATTGCTCTCAGCATTGCAATGGAAATGATTGCCAAGTCAATTTTGAGATCAATATTGGCAGAAAACGCATCGTTTGACATAAGTAAGTGTCGCACAACAGGTAGGAATACCGTTTTTTTTTTCTTTGATCATGAATGTAATCTCTGACATTTTGTTTTGCTCAAATGAAAATTGCCTGACATTTAAAAGCAATACAAATATTGCCATTCCAATTGCCAGATAAATTTCTAGTGTAGACGCAGAATTAGATATTGAAGATCAATTTTAATATTTTCCAGCTACAAGGAAAAAACAACAAATAGAGTTGTACAGAATTGCATATAAAAAAGGGCGAAAGCAAATTCAAAATTGAAACCATCAAGCCACATTACATCCAGATCGAGGGAAAAAAAACTTAGAAGTCTTAATATCGAAATGTCACCAGAAATTCTATGATTTATGATGTTGTCGTCTTAAAGAGTCGTCAAGTCACACACGTACCCTTCACAGTTCACAATGCCATATAGCTGCCTTGAATAATGGGTACGACAACTAAAATCCCATTGCTCTAAAAGATCACACAAAGTTGCCAATGTTTCGAGAAACTATCGCGACAATACAAAAACTTCGAGGACATTTCTCTGGTAGAAAGGTGTAACGACTCAATCGCATTTCTTTCGGATTTGAAAATGAACATACCCGGGAATTTACGGCATTCCGAATAACGATAAAGGGAATAAATAGAAAATAGAACAATACTTACGAAATTGGGCCTGTACTATATCCATTTCAACAACCCCCGAAGGAAAATTTCACCCCGAGGGGCGAAACTATCGAATGAGAAATTTCCATCGCAAAACTGAATAGAAAATCTTATTGTACGTTGTATACTCTAGGCTTTAGGTTCGTTTCCATGTTATCCGGGGGAGGAAACTGCTCCGTAATGGTCGAATCATTTTTCATCTGAACTAAGGCGTCGGCATATCGTGCCTATCCACTTTGTTCTGAAGGGGCCCATTTATCGAGGCTTTAGTATGCGCAATAGCGCACCAATATTCCATGTATCTTTTCATCGATTGGTCTCCTATCTAAAGATATATCGATGTAGCGCTGAGCCTGTGTATAGTCGTAATAATTGTGCCTATACCCGGGCATTATATAGGCCAGGAAAACGTGCCCAAAACTCCTATCCGAGGGTGTTCTTCAATATATCGACGTGGGGAAAAAAAACACAGCCACACCACACCGCACAAATCCCAATAAAATTCGAGCCTTGTCCGAAGAATATGAAATTTTTTCCCGAACTGAATATAAAGTGGCATATAACATTACAGACTAAAGCCGTAGATTATGATCCCTTGATAGATGAAATATTGGTCGCATTTGATATGGTCTCTATACGTGCATTTCAAAGTGTAGACATATTAGATACCGCGCCATCGTATCTATCTTTTTTCGATCGGGCCACCTTTAGATACTTGTTGGTAATCCGGAAAAAAAAAATCCATAAATATCCCGCAGAGCGGTTTAATCGAAAAAAATAATATTACTAATACAAAAAAACCCACAAAAAGTATCTCTATCTATCGATATCTAAACTGTATTTCCGATTGATACCTGGATATTTGATGATTTTCAAATCTCGATTGATACCGATATACCGATTTTTTGGTGGAAATTTCTCATGGTGTTCTCGATTGAAAGTCAATTTAGTTAAGCTTCTCGCTATTGTTTTAATTTCTTTTCGCTTTTAAACAATTAGGAACGTGTAACAGTTTTTGTTTAGAGAGGAAAACACTTACCTGTCTCATTATCAATAGTGAAAGGAATTCCAGCCCATTCATCGGTTAATTCATCTTTCAGTAAATTTTCTTCGCTCAACTGAAAAAATAAAGAAAATTATTATTATTTTTTTATTTTTGAAAGTCATTTATTTTTCATTATTTTCCCAAAAATTAGTTGACGTCATTTTCGAATTTTTTTTTTTCAAATAATTATAAGAGTGGCTTTTAAGCCTTTTAGAAACACAGTGAAAGAAAATCCTGGACAGATATTAAAAGACGCATCCATGGGTGGATCCCGCTAGGGAGGGAGCATAGCCAAAACAGATCCTGTTTTCAAGCCAATAAAAGGAACTTTCTTGAATAAATTCTACAGGTTCTAAATCTAGTTTTAATTGTTTTCCAAACTCAATGGCAAATCCGTGATCACAGATTCTAGGGGTCCTTATCCATAATCCGAAAAAAAAACTCAAAACCCCCCCTTCAAATCCACCCTAAATATATATTCAATATATGCGTCTGTAGGAGCTATGTGAAATATATTTACGTAAATAAAGTATAGCTTAAACCATTTTTGAAGGTGTATGCCACGCTGCCAAAATTTTTAACAGCGAAAATTGGGCAGTGTGAAGTGAAATTTTCTGGTAAAACAATTCTTATTAAAACGCAAATAAAACAATACCTGACAAAATATGCCACAGAAAATTGTCAAATATTTGACAAAGTGTCATACAGTGGGCAAAGTTTGGGATGTGGTTTAAGTCAGTGTGTAGCAGAATTTGTTACTCCATGTTATGTTATGTAAATAGCTGAACTTCGGGTTACGCCCTTTTAGACGGTGTATGCCCTGCTGCCAAGTTATTTACAATGAAAATTGGGCAATAACCGAAGTGAATTTTTTCTGGTAAAACAGTTCCTAATAAACCGCAAATAAAACAATATGACTAAACAAAAAATTGGTCAATTAACGACCTGACAACATTTGCCAGTGAAAATTGTCAAATATTTGACAAAGTATCATACAGTGGACAAAGTTTGGGATGTGGTTTAAGTCAGTGTGTGGCAGAATTTGTTACTCTATGTTATGTAAATAGCTGAACTTGGGGTTACACCCTTGTAGACGATGTATGCCATGCTGCCAAATTATTTACAACGGAAATGGGGCAAAAACTGAACTGAATTTTTCTGATAAAAAGGTCTTATTAAACCGCAAAGAACAATATGACCAAAGTAAAATTGGTCGATTAATTGCCTGACAACTTTTGCCGGAGAAAATTGTCAAATATTTGACAAAGTTTCATACAGGGAGTAAACTTTGGGATGTTGTAACATAGAGTAACACATTCTACTACACTCTCCCCGGCTTTAAGCCAGGGTAGTAAAATTTGTTATTCTATATGTAATGTTCATAGCTGAACTACGAGTTATAGCTACTCTCCATAAGAATGGCATATTTCAAGGTTTCTAAAAAATGAGGGAAGGCAAATATCCACCAGCCCGGTTCTCTATCAATACACTCAAAAATTGTTCACTTGAATAGCTGCTTATACTCGTAAGTAACAACTTTGTATCAGAATAGAAAATTAAGATCGTCTTTTAGCGTCAGAGGGGTCTGTGAAGACATTCACAAAAAATCAACCAACAGTTTGGGCTCCATTTTCCTATTTTTTTGGGTAGAAGACCGAAACGCATTCAATGCTAAGAGTTGATGTAGGTTACTATGCGTCCGACAAAATGTGTGATGCGGTGTAGGTTACAATGGGACTGGCAACCTAAGAAATAACGTTCCAAATAGCCTCCTGGTTATTCCTTAGGTTGTCAGTCACATGGCCACCCCCACCGCATCTCAGCACAAACATGTTTTGGACTGCTACTCATAAAACAATAAAGTTGCGCCCAGACTATTAGCCGAGTTTTTAGTTACTCTAGTAGCTTATCTACATATATGTAGGTACTAAATTTCAACTTTCTAACACAAGCCGTTTCTGAGATATGAAAAACAATCCCACCCCCGTACCTTACTACCCCTATGAAACAATTTTTTTTACACCCACACCCCTTTTTTCTCCGCTAAAGGTCTACTGGAGCTAACTCCTATAAGAATTTCAAGATGATATCTGATACAGTTTTTTGGAAAATAGTTGCGCTCTACGTTTCGCGCTTCACCTCCCCCCTCAAAACTTCAGTAGACTTCATACATAAACAAAAATTTTTCTTTCTGATACAATTGAGTTTGAAGACAATGTAATTCAAAGTTTTTCACACTCACCCCCCACCCTTCACCACCCCCTTTTCTAATCCTATCCTAGAATCCCTTAAAGACAGCTACAAAGTTCCGGCCATCTGACATCAATCGTTCAGGAGATATGGATTTTAGAATGTTTCAATCCCAGCTTTCAAGCGTTTTTACCGCATTGTTTCCCCCTAACCCCCACTCGCACACCCCTCAACTATTATCGATCAATTAATTGCAAATAGGTCTTCTATGATACTATATACATTAAGTTCCAACTTTCAGCATCCTAGCATAAGCGGTTCCTGAGATCTAGGAACCAAAATTTTTCATCTAAAACGCTCCTCCTGTTCGCACTTTCAAAAGGCTTTGCGTACGGCGGACGGCGTCTGCAGCGGACAGACGGACATTTTTTGCCTGCTTCTTTGGGGTCTATTAGACCTAAAACGTGAAAATACATTTATATTTTTATATTTTTTTGAAATTACTGGTCGATCGCAATACTTTATTATTAAAAAAAATAAAGTAAAATAACGTTCCAAATAACCTCCTGGTGATCCTTTAAGACAACCACTTTTTGACGTTAATCGTTCAGGAGCCTTCGAGCGTTTCAGACGCATTGATTCCTACTACACCCCATACTCCTCAATCCAAATCGAAATTTTAACTATAATAACTACATAAGTTCCAAGTTTTAGCCTCCTAATATTAGAAGTTCTTGAGATCTAGAAACCAAAATTGTTCGTCTAAAACGAGGTTAACGTGTGGAACCTATCCTATTTCCGGAAAAGAAATATGTGAGGTGCCCACCTGCCCACCTGTATCCACTTGACGCACACACGTTTGGCGAGGCATAATTTTCCACCTTACTTGCACTTTATCAAAATAAGGAATTGCTATTACTCTAATACTAATTGTTACTGCTAAAACAAGATTTTAACTATTTTTACTTTATTAATTTTTAATAATAAAAAAAAAATGTATACTCTTAAACTTTTTATTTAAAAAACAAAAAAAAACTGTCTGTCTGTCCACCGTACGCAAAAGCGTTTGAAGGCACGTAGCTTACAAACCCGTTGAGATATTAAATTGAATTTTTTCGGGGGGTTGGGGAGTTTGGGTTGAACCAAACGATATCTTTTGAGGGTGGGGGTGAGGCGGAGCGTTTTAGACGATCAACTTTGGATTCGGAACCAATTGTGCTAGGAAGATAAAATTTGGTTTCTCTACATAGAATGATTGATTAGTGGAGTCTATAGAAAACAAGAAAGATACAAATTTTTTCCTATATTTTAGACATGTCGAGTTATAAAATTAATTTAATCACCTAGAAACATTTTTCCCAATTTTTCGATATCCAAGGGGGTGATAAGTGGTTGGTACTTATTTACGAATTCCAACATATTTCATAGCTCTAATGAGATATCGAATACACTTTTACACTTCTAAAGGCTTTAAATATAACCGGAGAAAAAACAGATTAAAGCATTTTTCGATGCTAAGCCCCTGGGTGTATAAGCTGTAAAGAATTTATTGTTCAAGTCTTCACGAATTCCGACAAATCTTTCAGGTTTAATGTGATCGAATTCGCAAAATACGTAAATAAATAAAAAAAAAACTGCCCATAGTAGTCTGGGCGCAACTTTATTATAGTTGTTAAAAGTTCGGAACACATTTAAAGCTGAGATGCGGTTTAGGTCACTCGACTGACAACATCAAGAATAAGCAGTAGGCTATTTGGAACATTATTTTTAGGTTCTTAGATACAAAGTAACCGCATCTCAGCTTGAACGTATACCCAAAAAATAATAAAGTTGCGCCTAAGCTGTTGATAGATTTTTACTACATATTTATTTTAATAAATTCAGATAGATTCGACAATTTGACCGACCTAATCTCACATAAATTTTAGTTTTGACAATCATCCAACTCTTTGGAAAAATTACATAAATAATTTTTTTTTTTTTTTTTTAATTAGATAGATCTTTTTTAGTAAAGTAATTAGCAATCATTTTTTATAGAGTATTCGAAAAATATCCAGCTAAAATTTTGTAATATTATGTAAAAAAAATTAGAAGAAATTTACAATTTAATTAAAAAAAATACTAATAAATAATAAATAAAAAAAAAAGAAATTATTTTTATTGTTATCAAATTTGAAAAATTTTGACAATGGTCAATTTTGAAATTGTGTCATTCTTTAAATATGTCATAGTAATTTTTCTTTAATAAGTCGGTTCATATGGACACCCCTAACATCTAATTGTGACGCATTTAACGCTTGGCTCGGTTTTTACTATATCCACGCGTTAAAATTTACCATAATCTCTTGAATAATATTTAATTTTATTCTTTTATCTACAAGATAATAAAACCAAAATTTACCTTATCATTTTTAAGCTCTTCCAAAGCTTTCAATTTTTCGATTTCATCATCCGAACTTTTCGATGAAGTTGATTCACTGCTGGTCGATGTTTGTTTCGGCGGTGATAGCGAATATCCAAGATCGACATCTTGCTTCCATAAAACTTCAACAATTTCACTTTCCTGGAACAAACAAACAAACAAAATTTAGTAAAACTGGTTTGAAACAAACATTAAAAAAAAAAAAAAAACACTTCCATTGATTTAAAAAAAACAATTCTTTTCATTAAAAAAAAAAATCTGTAAAATTCACTATTTGGTTGTGATATTAACTAAGTTTGTTTTTACCTTAGATATAAACCTCATGGTTTTTGTAGTACAAAATAAACATTAAAAAAAAAAAATAATAATAACAATCCAACCGCGGTATTGCGTCTAATGTCGTCGACTTTTAATACAGAACTAAAGGATTTTAACCGGCTTAAAGCCGATTTTGCCATATCGTTTCAGATAACGTTTGGCATAAAAGATATCTCTCGATTTACCGTACAAGAATAGATTAATCCCATAGAAACGCTGATAGGTTTCGATTAGACTGAGCTTTAAATATATTACAAAAATATTTTTTTTTTTAATTTTAAATATTCACTTAGCTTTGGCGCTTGGTTGTTCCGATCGGATATCGAATTTGACAGTTTCAGTCTGTTCCACACGACGATAGATAAAGTGTTATGTTGACTTGAAGATCCTTATCTATTCATTAACATATCTTAACAGTCAGTATATAGCGAATTATCAGTTGAGTGGATTACAGCGAGCTAGGGGTGTTAATGTAGACATTTATTTCATGTTTGAGTCATGTTCATTAGGCGTGACTAAGTGCACCAGATAAGCCATGCTTGCCCACTCCTCATTCAAAATAAAAACGAGTAGAACAAAATATAAAGTCTTAGCGAAGCTTCGAACCGAAATGGAGCACGGAGAAATACATTTTAAAACGAATCAAATTAATCGAAATACCGAGAGTGTATTATTGACATTGACATGATACTGAAGAAATGGTTGACCTTAATCCTGAGAAAGAACTTTCAAGGACATAAGAATTGCAACCCATTTACAGAATTTGCATCATACCCATCTGTAGGAGGATGAATTAATTCCAGTAAAAAAAATTGGAGTCCTATTGCCTATAAAACTTCCTGTCGGCTATGAAACGAAAGGATGAATATAATCAAGGACGAACTTGTGAATTCATCAGTTCTTGACATCAGTAAAAAAAGGGACCACATTTTTGTAGACGATGGCAAGATGACTTACATGTACAAAAGACATTGTCAGTTTCTTCTTTTTATCTTACTGCGGGATATCTCAACATTTACTCACCTAGCTATTGGTTACCTTGCTTTTTATTAACTACTTTGCTCTTATTGGAAGCTCTACCTTCAATCAACATAATTTTACTATATTTAGAAGTTAAGTAAATGAACTGAATATACAACCTAGTTGTTTTATAGATTATAATTCCTCAGGTAGTAGCACAGTTTCAAGCGGTAACAAATTGAAACTAGATTTACAATGACGAAAGCAACTACTAAGATCTGTTATCTTGACAGCTAGATGCTAGTTATTTTAGTTAGGTTTACATTGTTTAAATACTGATGAACAATTCTACGTCCTTAATTTATTTTTTTCCATTCCTATTTTATTTGATTTAATATTTTTGTTACACAATTTTATTAAATACATTTTTTAAGTTAACTGCGGAAGAAAGCAAAGATAACAACGATGAACAGTTCGTTTAATATTAAAAGCAACACGTTTCGTAGTGTTATCCGGAAATAATCGTATAAAGAATAATTCGGGAGACAATAATTGAGCTAGCAAAATTATTTGTACACTTTGGAATAATCATTATCTCCAAAAAAAGTACTTTGGTATATAATTAGTTTTGTTTTATTTTTTATAGCATCACTAGCTTAATTGTATACAAAGAAGATTCAAATTTAATGGATATGAGTCGTAACGTTGGAAGGAAGGTAGCAATTTTTGTGCTGTTTGGTATTAAGTTAAATTAAGAAATATAACAGCTTAAAATCGGATCAACATGAGATGAGGTAGTGGAAGCAAAATTCCAGATCAAAATTGCAGTACTAAATTCTAGTCGTCCGCTGCGTGCTTTTGGTTTATTAACTGGACAGTTCATTATCTGCAAGTACTTCACTACCGCTAATGGCTAAACGTTAAAATTTATAACACGAATCTACAATACATTGTACAATGTTAAATATGGTATTACATGCTTTTTATCAAAAATTTTGACAAAACTATTTTTCAGCGAGTTCAATTTTAATGATAAATTTTTGATATATAAAGGGTTTTCCAATAAGGACTTGACAGCTTTTTTTCAAAATAAAATGCAAACCATTTGAGATATTTCAAAAACTTTATTATCGGGTTGAAGTACAATCAAAACATTTATGAATGGAACTCGACTTCGTTCATATGGCCACCGCGGGCACGTTTGCAGCGGTCGATTCGTTGGACCCAATTTTCGATGACTCGGCCACACATTTCGGCCGAAACGGCTGCTATTTCGTGTTCAATGTTGGCTCTGAGCTCTTCCAACGTCGTCGGCTTGTTGGCATAGACCAACGACTTGACGTGGCCCCAAAGAAAAAAGTCCAGAGGCGTTAAATCGCACGAACGAGGCGGCCAATCGACTGGTCCATTTCTTGAGATAACACGCTCATCAAACTTACTCTTCAATAAATCGATTGTAACGTGTGCTGTGTGGCTTGTGGCACCGTCCTGTTGAAACCACATGTTGTCCAAGTCCATATCTTCCAATTCGGGCCAAAAATAATCGGTAATCATGGCGCGATAACGATTACCATTCACAGTAACGTGACGATCATTATCGTCGACGAAAAAATATGGCCCTATGACGCCGCCGGCATGCAAACCGCACCAAACAGTTATTTTTTGTGGATGAAGTGGTCTTTCATGAAGCACATGTGGATTTTCACCAGATCAATAACGCATATTTTGCTTATTGACGAACCCACTGAGCCAAAAATGAGCTTCGTCACTGAAGATGATTTTGCGATGAAATTGATCATCTTGGCGCATCTTTTCCAGAGCCCAATCGGAGAACGTACGTCGCTTCAAATGGTCCATCGGCTTCAATTCTTGAGTCAGCTTGATCTTGTATGGGTGTAAACCAAGATCCTTACGCAAAATTCGCCATAACGTGGTCTGGGCGATGCCCAACTCTTGAGAACGCCGTGGAATTGACTGATTTGGATCATTTGCTACGGACGTTTCAACGGCAGCGATATTTTCGACACTTCGACCAACCCGTTGTCTCACTGGCACGGCAACATCACACAACGAATATATAGACTCAAATTTTTGCACTAAACTTGTTACTGCCTGTCTACTAGGGCGAGAATTACGACCGAAAATCGGAGTTAACGCTCTTAAAGTAGCGGTCACCGACTCCGAATTTCTGTAGTAAATTTTTATAATTTGCAGACGTTGTTCCTTCGTGTACTTTACCGTGATAAAAATGTTAAGTTTACTGAATAAATTGACAGTGACAGTTCGATGATTAGTGAAAGGGTGCGTTCACAAATTGAATTCAAAGTTGTCAAGTCCCTATTGGAAAACCCTTTAGATCCTACTTAAACTATAATATTGAATTCTACTTTAGTTAAAGAATGTAACCGATCGGTCGAAAAATAAATAGGCAAGTTGTGTATAATTTTAAGAATAGCAATTTGTAACTTATTAATGTGGATTTAAGTACAATCCTTCCAAACGTACCATATGAAAGTATAGGTTGAAATATGATTGAGTATAGGAGGAGCTTGTTTTTCATACGAAAATCTGATTTTCTATTGATAAATGAATACATTACCAAATACTTCTTGAACTCAACGAAGTTTTCGCGAAATACTTGGAAAGTAGTAGAAAAAACATCGAATTTAGATTTTAATCACCAAAAAATTGTTTCTCGTTAAATAGCAAAATATTTCGCGAAAACTTCGTTAGGTTCAAAAACAATTTGATTGTGATATTGAAAAAACTTATATTCTCGTCTGATAAAATTTAAAAATTTTTTGTTAAAAAAAAACTTTGATTTCAAAAATTTTGTTTATAAAATTAAATAGGTTATTCTGTTGTTAATTTGTATTCTTATTTAAGTAAAGTCCTATTTTTTGCTGAGAGGGTAAAAAGAAAGAAAAAAAATAAATTGTTTGTTTTCGACTGATGATTAAAATTTATATTGTTCCTGAAAATACAAGACATTTGGACGCTGGTAAGTGCCTAAACATAAATTTTTAAACTAAAATGCACCCGCCGAATAAGAGGGCCCTTCCTTACATTACCATTACAACTTCTTCTAATAAAATGATGTTAGTTTATTTTATTGTCAAATGATTAAAATTAGTGGTGCTACAAATATTTTACAAAGTATAAAAAAAATACCAAAGAAATCACGAAATTGTACAACAATAGATTATAAAAGAAATGACGCATATCTTCGATTAGTTTCGATGAAATAGTAGTAGTGGGAGAAGCTCCAAATATTGGATAGGTGCACAAAGTATTAGGTATTAAGTATTAGGATAGTAATCTATAGCAGTAGTAGCTAGCAGTCATGTAAGTTTGGTAGGCTTTTCAAAATGTGCTGTACATCGCATATTTACTGAACATTTGGACATGACAAAGCGAATTTATTGCAGCGTTTGAGTGTTAAAATCAAGGAAAAATGCCGCATTTGACGAAAAAGAAAGTCTTATTTCATCAAGACAATAAACTCGCTCATATATTCATTATCGCGGTGGTCAAAATCAATGAGTTAAACATAACCCTATTCACCAGACTTAATACACTCAGATTCTTTTTATTTTATCAAATTTAAAAAATTTCCCAACACAGCAGTGGGGGAGTCTGCGGCTAATGTTTGTTTTGAGGAACTTACCACTTCTCACAATAAAGAGGATATCGAAGTCCAACATCGCTGGGAAAAAGTGTATCGATCGAAAAAAGACATAGATCTCAAAATTTATCATTTTGACACACCCCAAACGCTTCCTTTAACCCATATTAAGGCCCCATTAGTCCGGTACGACAATTTATTTATCCCTGTTTGATTTTTCTTTCTTGAGAGGATTTTAATCGATTGAAATCGTTTTTCGTTCATGTAATTTGGCGTGGACAATGCGTCTACATCGTTCGCGAACTAATTTTGATTTTACAGAAAAAAATAGTGTTATATGTTTTCAAATTATTTGAAACGCATAACTATTAAAAATCAGTAGTTTTTTCATTGATTTATCTTCTAGAAATACCAATTAATTATACCACCTATGATACTTTTCAATGAAATGCGGTTTTCTTATGTAATTCTTCCCATGAAAATCGTGAAAAATTGCTTCAGTTTGACTTCATGTATTATTAACAATAATGAAAATTTTTTAAAATTTGATTTATGGAAGACCTTCTTTAAGATTTTTTCTACCATTATATTAATGAAAATGACATGTTAGTTATTCAAGAAATATGTAATATGCGTTTAAAAAACTCGAATTGACGCATTTTAACAAATGTTCAAGGGTTGTTGTTCTAATAGCACTTTTTCCAAATACAGTTTTGAATTTTTTCTCTATGGATGACCTAGTTTACATTCCAGCTAATAAAGTGGTGTAATTTATTTTTTTTTTTTTTGTTACCATTAACGTGAAATATTGGTAAGAAAACAGTCATAAATCATCAAAATTTCATTTAACGTGCACATGGAGCCTTAACTTTACCGAACAGACTTCATCAGGGAGACTAACTAACAAGTTTGCAGTTAGTAGTGTAAAGGTGTATTGTGCAAAAAGTGTAGCTACATATATCCAATGTCTTTCAAGAACTTTTGTGCGGAAGGCAACGCGGAAGAGTCATAGTTCACAGTTTAAAATGAAATAAGTTTAATCAAAACTCTCAAATAAAAATGTTTCTCGTAAAAACAAAGTCAATGTCTTACAACAATAAACTTGAGGCTAATACAAACTTAAGATCGTTGCTCTACCAAGCGTAACACACAGTGGAACAATGACATTAAAGTTAGGAAGACATGTTCAAAACTATGTGCAATTTCTTGCCTCTACCTTCCATTATTCAAATTCTCAATTACCGCCTGATTAAGCATAGGTACAACCAGAAAATTTAGTACGGGGTCAAAAGAAAATTACCGTCTAATTTCCTCCGGTTTTTTCTAACTTAAATTTTCATGCAGCTACTGTTTTACACGTTTGTGGCAAGGTCATAAATCAACATCGGTAAATCGTCAACTGTGTTAAGTCCTTTGAGAAAACAATAAACGCACCATGGGAACAAGTTAAAATCGCATAAAACTACCGAAAAACGATTGAGAAAAATCCGACATCCAGCAAATAATCCTTTTTTCGAAATCACAACATTTGCGAACAGGTAGAACTCATGTGTACCTGTACGAATTAAATCGAAGGTAGAAACCACATTTTACAGTTTTCTTCGGCCGCAATTCAAAGAATACGCATTCAAGACGACGAGTTTCTTTTTATCCTGTTTCGAGATTTGTGGCCGTAGATAATTTTCTGCTAATCCTCCATTAGTGCGGTAATCCTTTTGTCGTTCAATTTTTAATTCTTTTTAAGGTGATTTAGTTAAAGTCAAAAAAGACAGCCTTTCCTTCTTCATGTCTTTAAAAAAAAGGTAGATTGTTTCATGAGAGCTACTATCATGACTCCATTTTCTGCACATGTAGCTGGATATTGCGAAATTGACAGTTCGGAAACGTCAAAACTCTCAAATTGTACTAATCTTCAAGCGCGTCTTTCGCGATGGCGGTAGCCATCTTTGATTGATGCGGCAATCGTTCTCCCGCATACAAAATTTCTATGAAAGGTTGTACGGGAGCACTCAGAGGCAATTGCTCGCCGCCGCCGCTCAAGTTGATGAGCTCGGCTTGTCAGGCAAGGAAAAAAAATAAGGGAGAATAAAAAAAAGGACCGGCATGACTAATCAATCATCGGAGCCACGCCCCCATTACACTGCATAAAATCCCTCACGTTCGAAAAGGGGTCCCTTTGCGACGGCTCAGCGAAAGAGTGAGCGAAATAGAGAAAGAGGGAAAAAGCTATAGAGGTATGACGGTTGTTTTCAGTTAGTGACGTTTGTGTAGGTATGCTATATACCCAACCAGCGCACACAACTGTCGCTATAAATACAACTTTTTTTTATCATTTCAGGTTCTGCGCAACATCAAAGAAAATAAATTACCATCGCTTGATGGCGCTACGTTCGTTTAGAAGTGAACTGAGAAGTACTAAATTTGGTACATAGAATGAATGATGAGTTTCAAGAAATAACACAGATCCAATCGTAATAATATCCTGGCTTAAATACATACTAAACTCTGATTTATTATTTAAAAATAAAAGAATGAGCACAGAACACTGTAAGAGCCGTTAGCATTAGAGGCCACTTTGCAAAACAGTATAATTGAAGCCCATCCCATGGAAAAATGAAAGAAAATTATGAAATTAAAAATGAAATCTGAGGATTTGTGCAGTTATACAGCAGATATATAAAAAAAAATGTTCTGGCTCTCAGATTTCACAACCCAGCAAACCACCTTGAAATACGAATCTTTAAAAAAAATTGTTTGAGATTGTCATAACCAAAAAAAATGGCACATCGCCAGCGAATCGTAATGCAAATTAAAGATGATTCGCAATTCTGTACAGTAAACGATTCATCGATACATGGTGAAGAAAGAAGTCACCAATATACATTGAAGTAGAAGCAAATCGTAATTTAATTGTTGCAGAAGTCTTAACTAGTTCACGCTCTTGGAATCTCCGTAATTCGATTACAATAGGTCTTAAGTTATGTAAAATAAATACTTGTATGATCTGGAAATTTTCCGGCAAAGATCAAATAAGTAACAGCTCTTTGTCGAATATAATTTCCTTTGGTGAAGATATTTATCGATACGACGAACCGTATTCGATGTATTAGCGAATCGTTAAATGTGTATACACAGAAAAAATTTCAGTAAAAGCACTAATTTTTGTATAGTAATTTTTAACGTAGGGTTAATGTAATTTTACAATTCGTACGTAAATTTAAGAAACTAATGTGCTTATTTGCTGTCAAATGTGTAAATGCTGTAATTTCTATAAAAATTACATAACAATACGTAAGTTTAAATGAAATTGCGCAGAATTCAATGGCGTTGTATAGTTTCAAACATATTATTATGTATTAATTCTAATTCTGAGTAAAGTTGCTTGATGGTGTTCTTATTTGTTGATGTTGACGATAGAAGTCTGTTTACGTGATAGTTTGTGCTTGCTCTTTGGTCGGTAAGAGTTTATCGAGTTTCAAGATGTGATTATAATAAAGCATATTTATCAGCAAAAATTTACACGCTAGTGTGTAGCGTACAGAATCCAATGTAATTTTTACATGATTTACGTACATCTGTAAAGTGTAAGACTACGGAAAAGTATGTAATCACAATACATTTTTATCTGTAACGAATTACACACTATTGTGTAGTGTACACAATGCAATGTAATTTTGCTATAATTTAAGTTGACATCATATTGCCTACTTTTAAAGTAGTAAAAATTGAATACAAAGTAGGGTATCTTACGATTATCCATCATGAAGAGGAAGAAAATGCTGCTCGTTTACAATTCGATGTGACGGATCTCGCAAATCTTCGTTGAGTAACCGAAAATGTTCTTTCGGAAAATTAAGGTATATTACAAAGCAACATACACTGTTTTAAAAAAAATTTATATAATCAAATTTTTCTTGAAATTTTCTATGATTTTTGATTTTTTCAAGTGAAAGTACACATTTCAATCACTTTTACACGAAATTAGTGGTATTAGTAAATTTACATGAATAGGCTCACAAAATTACGCAACATTTCATGTAAAATTAACTATCAGGCCTATTCAGCACCAGAGTCACAAATCACAAAGTAGGTGGAGAGTCACCTTTCAGCACCAGAGTCACAAATCAGAAAGTAGGTAGAGAGTCACCTTTCAGCACCAGAGTCACAAAACACAAAGTAGGTGGAGTCACCTTTTTGAATTAATTGTGACTTTTCGTATTCTGTCATTAGTTTCAATTTGGACGTTTTTTGCATATATGGATTGAAATTTACCATCTTTTTCGTGTAATTTTACTTATCTATTCGAATTTTACGACGAAACATGTAATGGCTACGCGCGTCAAAATTACAAAGCAAACCCAGAATTGATCACGAATTCGATTCATTCCTACAGCCAAAAACTTTATTAAGAGTAAGTAAGTTAATATTAGAAATAGAAAGAGTGCTAATAATACACTTTTTTAGAGTGTAAGTTCAAGAGAATATCCAGTGAATTTGCTGCCTTCGAAGTTGAAATTTACTAATTGACAATTGAAATTTACAGACCGAAAATTGATAATTACATTCAAATTGACTTTTGCATCCCAATGTAAATTTACTTGAAATTTTTAATGTTACACAAAACACTTTTTAATGACTTGTTCGCACCAAGTGCTGAAAACATCAACTATTCATCGAAGTGATAATAGCTGCCCTTGTTCAACCTGCTCTGATCTCGATAGAGTCTCAATAAACATTTATTTTAAGCTCAGGATTAGAAACTTTTGGATCAACAATTGCTAATTAATATTCTGATTTTTAAATCTCGAAAACCGCCAAAGAAAGCTACAAGTTGGTATTTGTTCTAGACTCTAGTAGTAGCACGAGTCGGGGTGTTCTTATCAAATTCACGAACGACTTATGATAGGATAGCACGAAAAGTAATTAAAGCAAAAAAATCTTTCAGATCTGCATCGCCGTGTACAGAAAAAAAGAGGATCCATATATTTTCACGAATTTAGTCAAATCTCTTAGGTATTCCGAAATAACGAGCTAACTTTACTGCCATGAATTCTTCTTATAAAATTTGAAAAGAACTTTTCAGAATTTCTTGAGATAAACTTTACATCTTCGGTGTAATTAGATATCAAATTGATTTTTACTTTCGGCGTACTGATAGTCTCTGTAACTAATGCTGTAAAATAGTTATATATATTTATATTCTTTTTATTAGTAAATAATAGATAATAATAATAATACTTTCGGCGGTTTTTAATTTTTTTTTCAACCCCTGAGCAGTTGTTAGATGGTTGCATAAGGCTTCACGAATTTTGCTATATCTGAAAATACAAGGTTTTCCGGTATATACTGTTAAATTTATTTTGTGTGACGTTTCGGACTCGACTGAGTCCTTTATCAAACATTGTTTAATGAAATATCCACTTCCTTTTTAGTTAGCCGCATAAAAACCAAACTCATTTTGTTTATATTCAGCCCCTAGAGCGCTGCGAAGGGTTTCAAAGTTCTCACGATGCATTTATCTCTAACTCGTCAAAAATCCCGCAGTATGCAAAATTTCATAGCCTAAAACTTTTCGAAGTTGTTGATCAATCAATATTCTTGATACGACGTTTAAGCACTTCTGTATGGAGGCTACTCGATAGAGTGAAACGATTTCGACCGATAACGAACTTAACATAACAAATTTAAATATGTAACGAAAGGATTGATTGTCCTTTCTAGGTCAACATGCTTTTAAGTCAAAGAACAAGCGAATTTTGGAGTTTTGACAGCAATTGAAAATTTAAAAATAATAAATAGGTTTTTAGTTTGAGTGACAATCTTTTGGGCAGGCTCAACGAAAAATTTTATTTTATTTTGCTACAGCTTCAGGCTTCAACCTGTAGGTATATTGTAGAATATCGTTCAATGATTCCTGATAAACCCGAATCATATATCAATAAAATCTAAATCTTCCAAGGAAACTCCACCCCTCCACTACCAAATTGAAATACCGTAGAAAGCTGTACTCACTTCCCAAATATTCTACACACTTCCTGCATGTTTCACACACAACCGAATATGCTAAAAATCTCAGGACTGAACATATGCAATATAAAAGCGCCGCAGGACTTGTACTAGTTTTTCTACTGTGAAAACGAGACGATGGTCAGTTCTAATGGAAAGTGATGTGTAAAGTGATTTTAGTTGACGTGATAATACCTATGCCTATGTTTCAGCCAATGGAGCGCCGCATACAGTAGCTTTGGTCACATATGATTTGAATGCTTCTTGATCAAATCGATGTATTGCAGTTTATGTTCCGGTATGCAGTAACTCAAATTTTGTTCTGCGTAAATTTTGTATAGGGCTGCGTAGAGGCAGCCAACAGATTTGAAAATTTAAATTTTGATAGGTTTGGGTCAGGAAAATTATAGAAGCCTTAATCCCACTATGGACTATCACTACTATGGACTATTACTATACTATGGACACTATCATGTAACTTGCGACATTTATTTCTGGACTAATTTGCTGCGATGGTTACACTAACTACCAGATTGCAGCAATTTTACATTAGCAAGTAGCTCGACAAAAGTCTTGCAAGCGGAACTTACTTAACCGTGTACATGCGTTTCTCGTGTGTCTACTATTAATACAAAAATGTTGCGTGGACCTCCCAATGCAACTGACTTGCAGACAAATATCTGAGCCGATCGGAACTTCCTTGCGCAACTTCAACTCTCGCAAGAATACGTGTATATTAACCACTTGCTTGAAATGGTAAGCTAGAACTAAAACTTGTGCAAACGCACTCTCGGAACAATAAATATCTGAGAGCGACTTTAGCAAGTTTTACTTGCTAGTGCCCACGGCTTTTTGAGAAACACTGAATTAATTACACCAGCGATAATTAAGAATTGTATTTGATTAAAAATAAGAATAACAGTGGTCGCGTTTACATGCGGACCTGCATATGGGCCAGTCTAAATCACTAGATCGACCAAAAACCTCAATTTGGTCATATGCACAAACCTAAGCCGAACCAGTCCATTTAGACTTGTTGTGAAAAGAGGTAATGTTGTTTTAATGTCCTGAAAGTTGTGACGGTGTTACTGCTCAAATAGATGAATTTGGGGATGTTCTGACCACACTTTATCTCCGATAACGAATATTTTACGTAGGAACACTGGACCAGGTAAGGCATCGTGATTTTAGGACAAAAGTGCCAGTAAAACTGGAGAGAAACGTATTCAAACAGGGTCTGGATTCGAATCCGCAAGAAAGATGTGCAGTTGGTCCAACTCTAAAGGCATTCGCGATCAAGAGCCTAGTTCATAAGTCCAGACAAGTCCCAGGATCGCATTACTTGAGAAACCAGTGGTGCTGGCCAATACCCCATCGATGATCGCAAGAACAATCAAAAGTATGTGATAAAAAACACACTTCCTCAATCACTTTTGTTCAAATTCTCGTCGTTATTCTCCCTCAACGAAATTTCTTACATTTGGCTTCGTTTTCAAGAGATAAGTGCAGACCATAAAATCTTATCAAAATTATGCACGAAAATAACTTTCGTTGTGTAGAACACTCTTCCTAAACTGTCTCGCGTACCACATTAAAAAGATAACAAAGTTGAACGGTCAAGAACATTGGTCACACACGTGCTTCCGATGGGGAATCTCTTTACTCTATTCAATTTCGCAATATTTCTGAATAATTACGCCTTATTCAGTAGTAATTGCATTTCTACACCGCCTTATACTGTATTATGCAGCTCCTTCCTGGGCAAAATTAGTGTAATTTGACTCTAAGGACTCCACTTAAGAACAGTCCCCAATCGCAATTGATACTCTTGCCCGGTTATTAACATTAAAATTTCAAAAAACCTTGTCTAATTTAACTCTGTGAATTCGCAACCTGGAATTTTCTATCGTTAATTTCCTGATTTTTCCCCGAGAATGAAAACTCCATGATTAGGCGTTAAGTGGCCATATCCTGTCGCCTGGACAAACTTCATTTCCTAGAAATTCTGAACAACCCCTTGTGCTCGACTGTAACTACAGAATAGAAACATCGTGCCAATAGGCAAACTGACCATGTCCTTTGCACCTCTACATAAATCGATTACTTGGTGTTCACGTTATTATTAACTGCAAGCCCGAAACTAACCAAGCCCCGATTAAACGCTAAGGGGACTGTACGTACAGTGACTGTCTCTCTCCCTGAATTATTCATCACCCCCAAAAGGGACGCTTGTCTCCGTACAAGAAACCCTCGTTTCATGTGGCCGCATTGCATATCATCGGGCAGAAGAAGAGTAGCAATTGACCACAAATCGGTCGTCAATTACTTGACCCCCGGGGGGGGGGGCAAATACCTGTTAAGTATCCTTCCAAAATGGAACTTGTCCCCGAGCCTTGTATTCACCGCGAACCTATCATTAGCGGTACCGTTTGTCAACCGCAAACATTACAGAGGAAACCACCACCACCACCACCGACACCACTGTCTGACGAATCTACCACCCCTGAGTAGTTCGGTTGGTAGTTGACCAGAGGTCATCCGATACAATCGAAGGCATATCTTTAGTCTTTTTTCTGTAGTCCCCAGGAACATGAAGGAAGAAAGGAATCTTAACTCTATCGGTTCCCGAAAGGTTCGGATTTTTGTTTACAGGTGACAAGACAGGTAAACGGATAGTGCGGGCTTTGTTGGTGGTACTTTCCTCCCGATGTTAATTAATGACGTCCAGTTGAGAAAGAGATGCTTTCTTTTTCGGGTACATTACCGAAGCCGAACAGGTCGCTAAGGGTTCTAACCGCAAAAGTACCAAGGCGCACCATTATGTTTGGACAAGTCGTTGGAAAAAAACAATTAGTCAAAATTTAGTTAGGGTCTGTGATCTTAAAATGCAATTACGATACCGTTTTGAAACTTTCCAAAAAGAATCTAAGATTTCGATAAACCAGCAAAGAACCAAAAAAAAGGGAGTTCGTGTAGCTTGCCTCGCCTTTCTTACAAGATTTAAATTAAATTGAAAAAAATCATCAATAATCGATTTGCAATCAATCAATCGAAAGTGATGTTTTCAAAATTGTTGGGATTTTGTAGCCGTAAAGATCGTCTGACAAAATATTTCAGAGATCACTTCACATATTCATTTTCTTATCACACGCGAGTACTTACAAGCGACTAAGAGATTCCGGCTAAAGATCGCTAAATTGTTGTGAAGTGTGCACAACTGCACAATCTTTGTTTACTTGGGTATGGCGCAAATACCGAGCGCTTTTCGCTCACGATCAATATGGTGGCGGTATTAAGAAGAGAGACAAGATCAGTCGACTTTTTTATGAATGAAACTAATTTTAAGAGATCTTACAGAAGAGGAAAATAAACCTACTGAATTAATAACAATAGTCTTTCAGTTTCATATTACATACTTCAAGATCAAATTGATCATGCCCATGCGTATGATTTTTCACCAACGATTTTGTTTACTATTCGAACTGATTGCAATTGCATCTTTTGCTGAAGTTCTTGAACTGATTATAAAAAAGACAAAAGAAGATAAGGAAAAAGTGAGGGAACTCAACAATAAAGGGAAATTAAGAAAACAATAAAATAAATACGGGAAAAAAAGGCGAAAGGGATGAATAAGCAGCAAAAGAAAAAAGACACAAAAAGGGCAAAAAAAAGGAATTGATAAACACCAAAAGAAATAGCAATAAAACTAAGAACAAGAAGCAAAAAAAGAAAGCACAAAAAAAAAATTGTTTAAAGAAACGAAAAGAAATCAGAATTAATTTTTTTCAAATGAGTCCACTATTAAAATACTACATAAGTTCTAACTTTCAGCCTCCTAGCATAAGCGGTTTCTGAGATCTAGAAACCAAAATTTGTTATCTTAAAAGCTCCTCTCTCCTTCTCCACACACCACCAACTCCTATACCACACTCCTAGGGGATCACCAATTCTACGTACCATGAAAATTTCAGCTTAATATCTCCAGGGGTTTGAGAGCTACTCGTCTTCAAACAGTTTTGCGTGCGGTGGACAGACGGACATTCTTTTCTTTTTGCATTTTTTTCTAGTTTACTAGTCCTAAAACGTAGAAATACAAATTTTTTGAAATTTCAGGTCGATTACAATACTCTATTATTAAAAACTAATAAAGCAAAATGCAATCAAAACCTTTCAAGAAATAGAAGAAATGAAAAACGTCAAAGAAAATAAGCAAAAATCTATTTTTATCTATTATGAAACTTTTTTTTTCTAATCTTTTTTTTCTGTCTAATCTTTTTTTACCAAATCTTTTCTTGTTTTTTGTTCATCTCTTTATTTTTATTTTTAAACCATTTTCTTTTTTTTTATTCCTTTTTGACTTTTTACCCATGTAACTTTTTCATTTCCTTACGTTTCTTTTTTCTGCATTTTTATTTTTTAAGGGCTCATATCACTTTGAAAATCGATTTTTTTTTTTTACAAATTTTTATATCTTATACTTTCAAGAATTATAAAAAAAAAATTTAATTTAGAAAATTCCACTCCATAACAAAGTTATAGCACTAAATGTTACCATAGATCGGTTTATAGCGGCTTCCTGGCTATTTGCCGCGCCACTCTTAACAGCAGCGTTTAGCATATATTTTTTCGCAAAAGCCGAGTATCATAGAAAACAAGGTCATTTATAGAACCATCTGTGAAAAACACAAAAATAAAAGAGCAAGAAAGCGTACAGTACGAAGCTAGAATGGGAGACTAGCCGTAAGTTAACGTTTTACCTATCAAAAACTTTAAACGCGTTTTTCTCGAAACTATGCTTTTAGGCATGGTCGGCACGATAACTCAGTCAGTTTTCAATATTTTTCAACTTTTTTTTTTTTTAATTTTGATAACTGTTTTCTCTATAGTCTATCGAGAGCTTTTTTTTAATTTTTTGCTTGAAACATTTTTTATAAATTATTAAACGCAAATTTTTCTAAAAAAAAACTGGCTACTAAGGTTTGAAACACTGTAACTTACTTTTTTTTTGAAAAAAAAAAAAAATTCCCTCCGATAGACTATAACTACTACATTCTTTAACAAGATTCTTTTTCATTTTTGCAAATCAAATTATTTATAGTGAAGTTATGATGCCGACCAGCAGGCGCCATGGTTTTCATAAGTAGTCCATTTATACCAGTAAAAAACAATGTTAATATTAACAAACAAAAAAAAAATTTTTTTTTCTTTCTACAGTTGAATCTATAATAAGAAATGTGAACTCAACAATTAAATTTTTTTTTCACCGTATAACCTTCATAATAATTTTTCAAATTTACTCGATTTTCAGGGCGTTCAGAGTTATATGAGCCCTTAAAGAACTTTTATTTATTTTGTTGTTTTTTTTTCATTTCTTTTTGCTAAATTTTTTCATTTTGCTTTTCGTTTCGGTTTTCTCTTTTATTATTATTTATTTCCCCAGTTTTTTTCGTTAACTGTGTTTTGCTCCAATTTTGTATTTTCTCCTTTGTTCATTTTCTCGATTAGCTTTTTATTTTTATATCTTTTTTCTTGTTATTTTAAGTTATTTTTTATTTGTACTTAATGTAAACATTTTCTTTAGTTGTATTATTCCTTCTTACAAGTAAATCGATCCTTTTTTATCGTACTTTAATTTTTCTCATTTTGCTATTTTTTGCGTTCCGATTTGGTACTATGCTTTGTTTTTAGTTGTGTTTTCTTTCTTCCGTATTTTTTGTAGTTTTTAAAATATTAAATTTCCTTTCTTACCTTTTTCGTATTTTTTCTTAATTTTATGATTTATTGGTTTCTTTCTCGATACGTTTTTTTTGGAACCTTTCATTTATTTTTGTCTCTTGTTTTTTTCATTTGTTCAAGGACAACAAAAGACTTAATTTTTTTATCTGTAAATTCTTTTTTTAATTATTACTAATTTACCAACTTTTTTAAGAAGAACTGTATTGTTTTTTCATTTAATATATTTATTTCGTTTCGGTATTTTTCCTTTTTTAACACGTTTGTTAAAGGTGCGTCTTTTTCTTTTCTGTTTTTTGTTTCTAGTTGTCTTTTCTTCACCTGTGTTTTTCTTGCATACAAAACAATGAATCGATTTTTTTTTGATGTATTGTCATTATTCTCCTTTTTGTTGATTATTTTTTTATATGTTTTAATATTCTTACGTTTGGAGTTTGTGGTTTTTGTTTTTGTCTTTATTTCCCTTCCGGTTTTTATGCCCCTTTTTATTCTTTGTTAATGTTTTTGTTTTTTCCCATTTATTTTTTATTGATTTCTTTACTGTTTTCGGTTGTGTTTTTAATCCTCTTTGATTTTGATTAGCCATATTTATCAGATGTAATTTTTTTTTTGTTCTTGTTTTCATTTTGTACTATATTTTTTCCATTTGTTTACAGTTTTCTTCTCTTTCGTGTAGTCTAATTTATTTATTTCTCGATTTTAATGTTTTATTTTTCTTTTCGATGACAATTATTGTATTTCCGTTGTTTATTGTTTTTCTACTCTGGTTTTTTGTTATTTGCAATTTCTTTCGTATTATTGCCTTTGGTTGTGTTTTTACTTTTTATTTTTATTTTTGGTTTTTATCTATTTTGTTTTAATCTGTTTTGTTTCTAATTTGTTCTTGCTTTTCCCGTCTTTTTCGTTTGCACTGTTTTTCATTCATTGCCTTTTTTTGTTTTGTTTTTTTCGTTTCTTTTTTCTATCTTTCAGTTTGCCCTTTTTTCGTTTCCTTATCGTCGAGTGATAAGGAACAATAATGTTAAATTTGAAGAAGTGTAGGAGATATTATCTCAAAAATTTGACAGAAGTTATAATGTTTTAGGAGTATGGGTCTGTGGGTGGTGATAGGAGGGGGAGTGGGGGTGAAGGAAAAAACTAAAATATTTATTTCTCGATAACCACAAAAGATAGAACGCTGAAAATAAAAAAAAAATGATATAAAACGGTATCTATAATAAGGGTTTTTGATAGGGGTAGCTAGATACGGGGGTGGTTTTTGTATCGTATGAACGGCTTATGCCAGAAAGTCTAAAAATTAGAACATATACTATCTATGTACAAAAGAAATTAAAGCAAAAAAGTCTAGATTTCCAGAGGCGTACAAAGGTGGACTAAAACAAATGCCCGTGAAAAAGAGCTTACCCACATTTTCACGATTTTCTTTATATCTTTCAGGCATGTCGAGTTATCAAATTAATTTTTCTTCTGCGTGCTCTTTATATGTATAAGCGCCTAGAAATGTATTTTCCAATTTTTTCATATTTAACCACTAAGGTGTAAAGTGATTGTGAACATTTTCACGAATTCCGATATATTCCTTAGGTCTTCTACTGAAAAATTGAATTCACTAAAAATATATCTGAGTAAACCGATTTAAGTATAAAGAATAGACTTCTTGTTGTAAGTTTCAACTTCCAAGCATAAACGCTCCGGAGATATAGAAAACAAATTTGTTCGTCTAAAATAAGTCGCAAAAAAAGTATTTTAACTCCACTGCACTGTTTTAAAAAAAAATTTAATTTCACAGTATCTATATTTTTTTTTTTTTCTAGTAAAAGCACAATTACTGGTATTAGTAACTTATTGATGTACTTTTCAACTGAACCGTACAATTTACATGAAAAGTCTAGCAAAATTCCACAAAACTTCGTGTAAAATTACCTATATTTATATATGACTTGAAATTACGTTCTTTTTCATGGTAACCAAGAAGATGAACGTTTCGTTCGATTTTGTTTTCTACTGAAATGAAAATGAAACATGTTCGGTGGTGCAGAGGCTACGCGGGCCAAACATACGCAAAAATCCAGAATTAATCACGGGTTCGATTCTTTCCTAAATAAAGAGTTTTATTAAGAGTAAGTAAAGTAGAAATAAGTGTATCTTAAAGAGTGCGAACTATACACTTTTTTAAGAGTGTAAATTCAAGAAAATATCCAGTGAATTTTCTGCTTTCGAAGTTTAATTTAATGGAATATTTTTAGAGCCGTCAAACACGTTTGCCTATATGGCGGACTGTTATTTTGCTTTTTTGGGGTCAACTAAGATCTAAATAAAATAAAATAAAATTAGCATGTTACAACTGAGATTTTACAGCTAAATTGAATTATAAAACGCAACTAAAACTTGCTAATCTTACCGAAAGATGGCAATGCATATGTCGATAATCCTCCATGATTTCGGCAACCATTTTTTAATTTTTAAAAATCACTTAACTAGTTTTCCAATTTTATCAAATCACGTTTTTATTGTATTTCACAGAATAGGATTAGATAAATATAAAGCCGTACCGTAAATTTAAATAATAAAAAGCATTAAGCAAATTATAAAAAATGATTGAAGCAATATGTAAACAATTAGTTTTGTTACTATTTGATTGTTATTAAACACTCGGTCAAAAGCTAGAAGAAAAAGCGTGTTCTTTCGAAGAGAGTGGCCGAAAACAACTGAGAATTTACTAATAGTATTACAAAACATTTTTCGAATTCTATGAATACGATCGGTTATCATTCAAACCGAAGATGCAAGTAAACAAATCGATCGAGGAGCTTTTTTTAATGTTTGATCAGATAATTGTTGTGAAAAATTTTACGGAAGACCAGTGAAATACTGAAAAATCAGTGAAGAGATTGATTTTGCGGCACATGCATAAAAGCAAGCGTTTCCTATCAGCATGACTTCAAATGCAATATTTACCGATCTTATTGGCATAAGTGCGCGAGAGGTGGTTCTATCGCGGTTTTTCGAGCTGAACGTTGTACAGTTTCATTTCTAAATATAAATTAGCTAATCGCATTGAAGAAAATACGAGTGAGTTGTTGATTCACTGTTCAACATTTGATGATCGACTGGATACAACCATTTTCAGACAAATGTCTCAACTTTTTCTATTCAAATCTTTCTTGACCTTCACCGATTACTGGTGTACCTAAGTCAAGCTCTACAAGAGAACTGCTTTTTTGAGAGACGATTGAATGAGAAACCTTCTTTGAAGTAAAATTGTTTGGATGTTGAAATACATAAATATGTATGTCATACAATGTATGTCAAATATTTGACCCAAACAATTTTTTACGGTGATTTTTTAAAAATTTCGATCCTACATTCAATTCAAAATGTGAAAGCTTTATTATAGTTTCGAACCATCGCTTACCCAAGACTCGCAAGCTGGCAAACATTTGTCAGCTTATTCTTAAAAACAAAGTATGAAATTCGTCATTTACGTGGTCCTGATGAGGCTTAAGGGTTGTCACTAATTCAAACAAATCTAAAATATTAACTGTCGTCTCGTCATCAGAATTTAAATGTTTTAATCTACTATTTGACAGAATCGAACCTTCTATCAAACGGAGGGTGATGGCTACTCACTATACCGAATACTTTGAAGCAGCAATAATATAAAACCCAAACGACATATGGTCATAGAGAAAATGTGTGCCATAAGAAAAGCGTCGGTCCTCTACATTGAAGACGATAAAAAATGGTTTTATAATGAAAACTCATGCGATGTACGAACCCTAAAATAGCTTATCAACCTTCATATCGGTGAATTCTACCAGCGCGAGCCAAGCCTAAGTTACTGCCAGACCAAGACATTCGCAAAGCATGGAAACATACTTTCTTCGGCATCGGGGTCACTACAGCAGCGGCACAAATCTGACACGTATGGCTACACCCAGTCTTCTGGGGTGACAGCCGATCATACAGTGGCCCGTCACTACACCCATGAGGATACGAAGAGTATTCATATCTCCGAGTTGGAAAAACTTCGTCCTGCCAGAGATTCCTAACAAAGAGACATAATGTAAGGCTCGACCACCTCCTGCTATCCCATTATATGGCCTATGGATGCCAGACGTTTAGCTTTGAGGTAAGTAAATTTCGACAGCGCTCCCACCATCCTAAAATTCTGTAAGTTAGGATAGACCTCTACTTCTTGTAAGCCATCCCTGGCTGAGTTCCTTACTATCCCCGAACATCTTACAAGCGTGGATAACCCCTAAGGCGTTCCTCGTCAATATCCTTATTCCAGGTTAGTTTCTTATCCAGGCCTAAGCCCAAATAAACCAAAAAAAGATTGTCATTTTCGAATTTTTTTTTAAAGCTTTATTGTAGTTTCGAACCATGCGTCATCACATATCCAAGACTCGCTAGCTGGCAAACATTTGTAAGATAATTTTTAGAACAAATACATTTCTACTACGGAATTCATAAGTTTACAAAACTGGCGGAAAATAAAACCTTCTTCCGTAGAACTAACCTGAGATTTTACACTAAAAAGAACTAGATTTCAATTAAGTAATTAATATTTGAATTATTTTTAAATTAATTAAAAAAAAGTATTGTTATGACCTGAAAATGATAACGACTTATACCACAAGATAATTAAACGTCATATAAAAAAAATATGACTACGCCACTTCTTCAATCCAATTTGGTTTTAGTCTTTACTAATTAATTCATAAACTTTGTTCGCAGCTTTTGAAATTTATCATGTACACATTCACAATTTAAACCCGAGGCTCGAACCTAAAAGTCTTCTTTCGTCGAGAATTTCTATAGCGTATACAGTCACGGTAAGAGAAAATAATTTTATTAGCGTGCGCAAGAACCTGTATAGCAAAGTGACAATTCTATCGACGTCCCCTCGAATTGGTGGGAGAAGGGGGGGGGGGGGGGGGCGGTCGATTTTTCAAACTTAGAAGAGGGCAAGGACTCTATGAGGCGAAAGGGTGCGAAGGTACTACTCTTGCGTTTGAGCCCAACTGAAAAAAAAAACAAAAAATTATCTTTAATCTGTCGATATTTTGAAACAAATTGAGCTATGTTTCAAATCTCGCAAACCCTGAAATAAAAAGTTATAGCGTTTTGAAATTTGCATTTTTTTACACTTACTACCATCAGAATTGAAACATGGCGGGAAAAAAGCCCCTTAAAAGGTTTTGTTGTAATACTTCCGGGTTTAGATTGCGTGATAATGACTGTGTGATTAAGAAAGACAAAAATTATAGTATTATTATTTAGACGTCGACCGTGTGGATTTGGTCTGTATGTGTGTGTATGTTTGAGTGCAAGTTTCACAAGAGTAATAAGTTTTTATCAGCAACTTTCTTGAAGATGAGCTCGCTATGTTTTCTTATTTGGACACTAGAACCCCCTGTTAACGTTTCTTCTATAAAAACAAAGTAAAGCTGAATTTCAGTAGAGAATCGAGAGGAGGTTCATGCCTATTTGTTATTTTTACAGCTTTACGTAATTTTAATTACGAGTACACAATTTTAAAGCGTGAGAGTGAAGACGCTATAAAATTGAAAACAAGTAATTTCAAGTTAAGAATAATGAGTTCTGATTTCACGGGTTCTAATTGTTACACAAGCTTCGTCTTGTTTTAAAGTTGTATGATTTTTAATGAGAAGCTTTTTTGATTACTGTATCGAAATATCCAAATAAAAATTCTTCCCATAAAATTTGAATTTTCAAAAAAAAAAAAAAAAATCCGTCTGTTCGCCGTACAATTTGTTTGAAGGCTCGTATTTCATAAACCCGTTGAGCTTTTATGTTCAAATTTTTGTTGGTGGATAGATTTGGTAGTATTTTTCAAGCGGTGGCTTTTTTGAAGGGGTGGAGAAGGGTATGTAGGAGAAGCGAAAAATTTTGGTTTCTACGTACATCTCAGGACTAGCTTATACTAGAAACTTGAAGATTAAAAAATGGAGCTATAATACTAGAACCTATAGGGAAACCTTTGCTGAAGGGGTACGGGAGTGAAGGAGTAGAAACAATGCGTAGGAATGAAGTCATATATATCAAGAACTATTTCATTTTGAATTTATAGTAACATCCAGTAGAACTATGGCAAAAAAGGGGATTAAGATAAAGGCGATAAGTCCGAAAGGAAAAAAAATCGGAGTTTAATTTTCTTAGGACAGAGAGCCAAGAACTGACGTCTGTAAAGAGCCTCTGTAGGGATATCCTAGGTTAGCTATTGTCAAAGATAGTGTTACATGTACTCGTAATAACGCAATGACATTCGGTTCCAATGAGAAAGTCACGTCTCCCAATATCTAGCGGAGAAACTTTTCTATACTTCTCAAATACTATCCTTATCGTATTTGAGAGGGCTGGACCTCTCAAATATTTCGCACACAACAACGAATATTCGGGAAAGGTCTCGGTGCAACCCATGCAGTATATAAGCATGACCGAGTTTACAGCCAAGGATCGATTATACCAAAAAGCGAGACGACGATCAGTTACTACGCGAAAGTATTTGTAAAGCGATATATGATCAGCACATTTAGGATACTTTTGAGATTGTACTGCGTTAAAATAGTAAGGAAAGTGCTGTCTGATCAGTTAAGTTAGTATTACACTGTACGTCAGGAGGTCAAATATTTGACCATTTTCCCTGTCAAATGTTGTCAGATAGTGTAATGGTCAAATTCTGTTTGACAAAATGTTTCAGTTAACCATTTGACAATCAATCTGACCACATTTGACCGTTTGCGATTTCTGGAAAAACAATTGTGTCAAATGGGTCAAATAGGAAATGTCACCAGTGAACATTTTTTGTGGCAATCGTTCAAACAAATATCAATAATTATTTAATTAATTATTTTAAGTACTGGAGTTCGGTTTTTTGTTTGTGCGATGTCTGCCAACACGTCGATTTAGATCTGGACAAATAGCAGTTTTGCCAGAATTTCATTTCGATCAGATGGCGTTTGACCGTTTGACACGAAGAGACAATTTTATGATTTTGTCAAATGTGTCAGATAGTGTAATATCGCAATCGGGCAGCGTGCCAAATAAATATTTGACATCAAATTCGGTCAAATTTGTATGGTCAAATATTTGACCGCCTGGCATACAGTGTAATACTAGCTTTACAGAGCGGAGAAATATCAGCATATCTTAAATGTATGGAAAATGAAGTATTTTGACAGCGTTTTGTCGAAATCTCCAAATCCAGTTCGAAATCCTGCAATGTGTTTTAGCTGTAACGCTGACGTGCTCTGATTTTGTGAATAATAAGCTTTAATGCTAGTATTAAGCTAGTATTATACTATTTGACCAAGTGGCCAAATTGCAGTAATAAGCAATGCGAAAAAGCCTTTTTGACCAATAGGTTTTTGATTGATTTGTATTCGCCTCTTTCGCATTGCTTATTACTGAAATTTGGCCACTTGGTCAAGCAGTGTAACACTAGCTTAATACTAGCATTAAAGCTTATTATTCACAAAATCAGAGCACGTCAGCGTTACAGCTAAAACACACAGCGTTACACTGTTACAAATATTTGACAGAGAGGTATGTCAAAAATTTGACGAAAAGTTTTGTCAAATATTTTCCGTCAAAATAAACTTTTTGTCGTGCAAATAAAATAATGTGACAAACAAAAATTATTATAGTCAAATATTTGACATCGTGGCAGACAGTGTAATACTAGCTTAATTCCAACAAAACTTTAATAGATAACTTTAGCTGCAACCAACTTAGTTTTAGATGAAAACAAAGTGATGGGTTATGGCACTAATACTTTGACTGCCAAACTGTTTGCCAAAAAAATTTACAATGCGTATTGGACGCAAAGCCGCGTCGCTGGCACTGAACGTGTAAACGTGAGCGTTTCAATTTAGGACACGGTTAAGCGTTTTAATCGTAAACTTTGACCTTAAAGAAAAAATTACTACACGTGCCCTTCGATTAAGCTGTTTTAATTTGGTATTGAACATATAATTATAGTGGAACATATATGAAAATCGCATACAATTTCTCGACTTTTCTCTACACAAGATCATAAAAAAAATTCTTTTACAAGATCATACATTGCGAAATATCAGGTTAGCTATTGTATTTGTTTATCTGTAATTTTCCAACTCATCAAATGGTTAGTAAAATTGTCCACGGCTTTAATTATTTAACTAAACTGCCAAAAGTTTTATTGCAAATAATCTTTTGAAACCGGTTTCTTTTTCGGTGGATTATCTGTAAATTTTACTATCTTCTTGAAGGTACCAATGCTCATGATCGACACATTAATCATGAAGACGAATAGAGGTACAAAAACTCATCAGTCTCAATTTGAAAGTTACATCAAGTGAATGACTTTTATCCCAAAAATTATATGGCATAGAAAAATTTACCTTGTAATTAAAATTCAAACCAATGCAGGTATATTGAAAGAGCTACGGAATATCCCACTTGAAGCTTACAATAAAATAATTGTTTTTACTTTGAAATAATTAGGTAAGAAAATTATTACATCGAAGTAATACCAAAACAATAATTATCGCGTAGATTTATTCAATGAAGTTCGCAAGTAAGCAAAAATACACACTTGACGCTCGATTTGCTCATAATTTCCATAGTAAAGTTCGCAAATCAGCCATTGGCGTTCCACATAAAAATTACCTGTTGTGCAAATAGTATATGTTTTACTTAATCGTATTTTCGTTATCAACGCTTATGGCCGAGTTTTGACTATCTGCTGTATGGGCAATAATAAATTAATCGCAAATTTATTTCATCGTAATGTTCTTAGCTAGAAAATGCTTGGATTTATGTATTTGGCTTTGTTGTCTGTGTTTCGAAAGCCTATGATTACCCTGCGAAGACCTTAGCTTTTGCAGGTCACTCACTATTTACTAAGATTAACCTACGCAAACAATTCGGTTGGTAAATATACGTAATATTAAAACGATTTCGTTTCTAATAGAAAAATGTACTGAAGTCTAGAAGAATGGGCTCCATTTTTTTAACGACCTTTGAATGGTAGTTACGCGTTTATCTGTTTTTGTTGTCACACCTTTACTTTTTGGTGCACTGTACAGGTTCTCTTTTAATCGTTCAACCTTACTGTTGATTGGAAACTAATCTGTCGATTTCCTGGCTAGGCGATTTCTTGAGTGACTGCATCTCGGAAATTTAATGCACAAATTTCTCAAGAACTTTTGTATGGCAACTACTCTAAAGACTTCGTATTCCTTCTAGTACATGAGGCGTGAATAGGCGTGCTGAGATGTGGTGTTGGTTACTATGTGACGGTCAAACTTATAAAAACGTTGCTAATGAATGGTCTCCTGATTATTGTTTAGGCTGTCAGTCGTATAGTAACCAACACCGCCGCATCTTAGCATTAAACTCAGTTGAGCAGTTATCACTGCTTAAGTCTAGTACTGTGCTCCGAGCGAAACGAAATGAACTGTCAAAGTTCATATAAAAAAAATGAAATTTTTGTTGACATTTCACCGATGAAATATTTCGTTCGTTTTGCAGTACTGTGTTCGTGGACGGAATGGACATTTGCCGTAGTCACTAATAGATGGCGCTCGTGGCAATTTCGTTTCGTTTTTAATGGTACGGGAGGCTTTTTGACAAGCAAAATATTTGACAACTGAAAATTTTCAATAGTTCGCTGTCAATTCAGGAAATTTTGTGTGAGCAATATTTTGTTGTGTTATGTGCCGGAATAGTAATTACTTGACAAAATTTTATATTTTTCAAATTTCTCGCGCTTTTTTATCAATGACATCTAGTAGCGAACTGTGTAGAATATTTCACTCCGCTACGAATGTGACTTTTTCGTTCGTGTTCGTTTCGCTAAACACAGTACTAAGCTTTAGAGAAAAAATCATCAATTTCAAATTAAAGGAACAGTATCTGTATTTCTGTAATCATGTTCGAAAATTGTATGGCATCAACGCCATCTATGTGTCGAAAATGATTATTTGAAGAATGTCGTGACACACAATAGGTCTGTTCTTTTTGTCGGGTTCAGTGTACACTGAGTACACTTTTTACACTAGTTCTCGAGCCAGTGCAGAAAAGTGTAAGAGGGAGTGAGGGGGGGAGGGTTAACAAGCATAATGTTTGTTCCCGCTTATTTACCAAAAATATGGTATTGTTGACTAATTATTTTTTCTGTATATTGTTAAATTTTATGCTGTCACCTAAAATTTGAAGGTAAATTTATCGCGATAGCTTAACTATTTTAGAAGTTATCTACATCTAACTAAATCCATTTTGTTGTTTCAGGAATTCTTTTTTTTTTTGAATAAAGTGTAATTAAGTCCCTTTAATGTTGTACTAGTTGCAAATAAAAAAATCTAAATCTAAAGCACTTTCTGATTTTCATCAGCATTAAAACCTTATTTTTCAAATTAAGTTTTGGAAAAATTGCTTTGTAAAGAAATAAAATGAAAATAGCTAAAATAAGGTACGGACGCGGTGTATTTGGATAGAGACGATTGGAGGCGACAACTTCAGGAGGCCAGGGCCCGATTTAGGCTGTCGCGCCATCGATGATGGAATAAAGGTAATACTAAGTGAACGACTGCTAAAAATGACTGTGTAAGTATATTTTACATACAGGATTTTTTTTCAGAGAATCCATAACTAGTACCCGTACTCAGATTGGATTCCATCTGGTCGAACTAATTTTTGGACGTATCTTTTCGAAGTGATAGGAAGAGGGTGTTTCCATAGCAGATTGATTAGATAAAAAGTTAGTAATATGAGTATGAAACGTAGCTGGTTGGGGATTTTCCTTCCAAGTTGTGTACACTTTATTAAACATAACGCAGTCACGATCGGCTGCAAGCCAATCGTATGATACTCTAGATGACATACTGAACTCCGATTTATATTTTAGTTGGAAATATATCAAAAGAATGAGGAGTGCACAAGCAATTATTACATGACCTTTTACTTACAGGTAGTAACTTTTGTGTAGTGGTCGATTTTTTGATTTATAGTGAGTTCCATAAAGTAAGTTAGGACATTTTACAGAATTTTTGTATGGCAACTACATGAAGGACTTATGGGATATTTTTCATATTAATAGTTTCAGCTGCGACTATTATAAAATTAATGTTTGTAAAATTTCAAAGTCGTAAATGAAAGCTTTCTAAACTTATCGTGCAATATTGGTGAAAATGTTTATTAAGGACTTTTGTATGACAGCTACCCGAAGGAGTCAACCGATGGCGCTAATAATTGAACTCCGTCTTGGTTTTGGTATAAAACTAATTCCTGTAAAATTTTAAATTCCTGCTCTAACTCGTTCTGGAGTTATAGTGAATTCAGTAAAAAGCATACGTTTTTGAAGGACTTTTCTAGGCTGCTATACGAAGGACTCATTCGATTTGCATCATATTCGGAACATTCAATTCAAACATTTTAAACCATCCGTATGCAAAATTTCAAGTTCCTAACTTGAAGCATTCGAGCAATAACTGGGAAAACGTGTTTCAAGGACTCTTGTATGGGAGGTACCCTAAGGAGTGGAAGGATATCGCCCATTAACGAACTTAGCCTTACTTTTTCCATTTTACAAGTTGTGACAAAATTTCAAATTCCTAGGTCAACGCGTTCTTGAGTTATCGTGCTAACGGACGGACGGACGGACGGACGGACGGACGGACGGACGGACGGACGGACGGACAGCAAACGGATTTGGGGGTTTTGGCCAAAAATAAACACAAAATAATATATAACTTTTTTTCGTCCGAGGCTCGGTTCTATGCGTTACAAACTTTTCGGGCTGGATTAAACTTATAATACTCTATATGTTCATCTAGAGTATAAAAATCTGACAATGGTCTGGGCGCAACTTTATTATGTTCGGAACGCGTTCAATTCTAAGATGCGGCGTAGGTTACTATGTGACTGAAAACCTAACAAAAAGTTCGGAAGCGGTTAGAATAGAGCGTAATATATGAAAACCATGATTGGGTCATACTCCGGTATACGGTCTAGGGGTTGAAAAAGAAAAAAACTTAAAAATGGGTGTTTATTAAACAAGTCCGTGGAAGTGAAATGATATTCGATATCTGATCAGACCTGAGAGATATGGAAGAATTTATGAAAAAGTATACAATCACTTTCCACCCCCTTAGGGGTTAATTCTCAAAAAATCTTGAAAACGCTTTCTAGGTATTCATATGAAGAATCCGTAGAATAAAAATGAATTCAATATTTTGGAAGACCTAGTAGATATGACGAAAATCGTCAAAATATATGAATTCTGTTTTGACTGAACATTTTTTTGCCCCCCCCCCGTCCAAACTCCAATGGATATTCGAATCTTTTTTTTTTCAAAATTACTTTTCTAGTTGATTTACATATACACACCGAGTTTTAACTTTCTAGCATAAGTCGTTCCATAGTTAGGAAAAACACCCCTCCCCCCCCTCCCCCGTACCATAATACCAATAAAAAAATTATATTTTTCCAACATGCCACTACCAAGTTTCAGCTTTTTATCATTATAGGTTCTTAAGATATAAACATCGGAACCTTTTCCTTTTCACCCTCACCCACCCTCACCCTCTACGCCAACATCAACCAATTTTTTTCTCTGCTAGGGTGCTGTTGGGCCTACGTCTGGTAAACAATTTGAGTATCTGTCTTATACTGTTATTGAGATGTGAAACGTGATTTTTTTGAAAATTTCTTATCCCCGCACTTCCATGTTCAACCACCCTCTTAAAAAACATTTACTTTTAGCAATCTTTATTTGTCGACCTTTGTACTCAAACCGGATTTCATTTTTCTAGAGCAATTGGTTGGAGACCAACAGTTTCCCCCCCCCCCTTCGTACTCCACTACCCCCACTCAAAAAGTTATTTTCAATCTTTTCTCCTAGTATAGGTACAGATATTTGTTAAGTTTGAATTTCGTGCCATCAACGGTTATGAGATATGGATTTTAGAATGTGTCGATCTCGGCTTTTTTTGTGTTTCGGACGAATTATTTCCCCTCCCCCACTCCCACACCTCTTCACCCATATTGACAATTTTTACGCAAATGGGTCTTCTATCAGAGCTCTATATAAAACCAAAATTTTTAGTTTATAACCCTCCCCTCTCCTCCCTCTTCACACCCTCACCCTTAATAATTTGGTCACTTCAAGGAGCCTACCCAGTCCATTGGTAAAAAAAATCCAATTCAATATCTCATAGCGTTTAGGAGCTACGAGCCTTCAAACGATTTTGCGTACGGCGGACAGACGGACTGAAAATTTTTATTGCTTTTATTTTTAGTTATAAAACGTGAAATTTTCAGGGTAGCAATTTTTTTTTAAGTCGATCACAATACTGTATTATTAAAATAATAAAGTAAAAAAAAAAAGAGTTGCTTAATTCTAAAAATCGTTTTGATTAAGGGTGAATAATTTCGAAAAATATTAACCTATTAATTTACTTTACTCTTCTACTGTGTTCCGAGCGAAACGAAATGAACTGTCAAAGTCCATATAAAAAAAATGAAAATTTCGTTCATTTTTCGCGACGAAATATTTTGTTCGTTTTTCAGTACTGTGTTCATGGACGGAATGGATATTTGCCGTGGTCAATCCTAGATGGCACTTGGCTCAGTGAATTTTTTTCCAATGGTACGGGACCATTGTAATGCGAACGAAATATTTGACAGCTTAAAATTTTCAATAGTTCGCTGTCAATTCAGTTAGCTTGTGGTCGGGAAATGTTGTGTGTGTGTGTTATATTTTGTTGTGTTGTGTGCCGGGATTGTAATTTCTTGACAATATTTTAATTTTTTTCAAATTTCGCGCGCTATTATTTCACTGACATCTAGTAGCGAACTGTATAGTATATTTCACCCCGATTCGAAGGTGTCTTTTTCGTTCGTGCTCGTTTCGCTCAACACAGCACTATACTTCACAAGGTAATTAAAATTGTTGCACGATGCTACTTATGTGTTGCCACAAAGTATGCTTTGACATTGTGTCGATGATTTACGAACTATATATAACTTACAAATGGCCGGAAGATTCTTGGCGCTGAAGTAAATACGATGTTTATTTTCTTACCTGAAACAAAGAAATATAATTATTAATATTTCGTTAGAAGTGGAAAGTTATTAACTTAAAAACAAAACTATACTATAATAAAATAAAATTGTTAAATTAAAGTATACCTATACAACTATAGAATAAAATACAATTTTCCGAAAGATTTGTGTATTAAATCGATGTCTCCTCAGACCTCAAAGATTTGTCAGAATTCGTGAATATGCATGTAACCTCCATACATCCCCCGAGGAGTTGAGCATTGATTTTTAGGCGATTATACAAAAAGTCCGTGGAAGTAAGAACCTGTTGAATATTCTCTTAAGACCTAAGAACTATGGCGGTATTTGCGAAAACGTAATACATCCCCTTTAGACCCCTCATGGGAGTTGAATATTGAAAAATTCCGAAATTAATTTTTAGGCGATTATATAACTCGACCATGGAAGCAAAAAACCATTCTATATCCAATCAAACCTAAGAGATAATTCGGAATTCGTGAAAATGTATGCAAGGTCCTTACATTCCCTGACTGGTTGAATGTCCAAAAATCCAGCAACCAGTTTTTAGGCGATTATATAAAAGGTCTGTGGAAGTTAAAACATTTCCAATATTGGCGATTATATAAAGCGGCAGAGGAAGCTATTATCAATTCAATATCTAATAAGACCCAAGAGATACATCGAAATTCGTGAAAATGTATGCAACCTCTCCACATCTCTTAAGTGATTGAACAATGATTTTTAGGCGATTATATAAAAACTCCGTGGCAATAAAAAATGTAATATTCTCTTAAGACATAAGAACTAGGGCAATATTTGCGAAAACGAAACACAATTCCTTTAGACGCCCGTGGGGATGGAAGTAAAAATCCATTCGATATCCAGTCAGATCTAAAAGATATGTCGGAATTCGTATACTTAACCATAGATATATTTTGTTTTGTTTTTGAAGAATACTAATAGTGCGACTTATCTGATTGAAGTATTTAACAAACATAATATTTATATATTGACAAAGTACACAATCAAAGCCTACAACAAGAAAGTATTCCGTTGTCCATTTGTGTTATTGTTTCGTAATCAAGAAAAGGTTCGTCAGCCATTTCTTTGATCATCCTAATTCGAAAATCCAAAGTTAAACAAATTTATAGCCCACCCAAAATTTTTATTATTTAGAAAACAGCATCGTTGTTCGAAATAACGACGAAGGAAAATTCGCAACAACACTTTGTAGTTTTCAAAAAAAAACTAATATTTCTTAACTTAGCCGAACGGAAAAGGCAAGAAAAAAACACCTGACGCATGCTTCCTACTGTTAACATTATTAGCATTGGCCCCGACTCGAGTTATTTTGGAGCTAGTAAGCCAAAGCCACGCTTACAGCGCGATTAACTTTTTTCTTGGGACGTCAATGAACTCATTATTTGCTGCCATTAATCGTTGTATACGTGAAATCTTATCTGCGAATATTCACAGACGGTAACTTAGAGTAGATACTTGCCGGTTAGTACTAAAATCTTGGCTTGTTCTTACAAGCCAAGAAATCCGAAATTGCGTTGTCTCTTACACTGGACAATTACTTAAGATACTCGCAGATATACCGAACTTTTCATAAGTCTCTTTAAAAATAATCGCGCAATACTAAAATGATTATAAATGAGTTGTGATTCAGACATGATGTAGGTGGGTGCGAAATTTCGCAATCAAACTTTTATCAAGCTAATAATTTTGATGTATAGCGAATATTCTGGCTACTTGAAATTATTTTATTGTCTATCTAATCTTGAAGATTGTTTGTTTGTTTACCGAAATTATTGAGAATTGTTTCTAGATATTTGAAACTATTATTTCCTAGAAAATTGAATGAGTGTCTAAGTTCTAGATACAGCAACAAATGGTATTTTCTTAAGGGGTTACATACAGTTGTACCGCGCAAAAAGATGAAAGTTTCTTGATTTTTTTTGACACCATAGAAAATATTTATTCCAAATGTTTTGTCAACGTCGAATAGTACATGTTTCTAAGAACTTGTTGAAATTTATTCATCAAAAAATATTGAATAATAAAAAAGTTATAGTCGAATTCCAGAAACGCCTTTTTTTCGACGTGACTTGCAATCATATCTTGAGAACGGTTCTTCTGAAATTAAAAATTCCAGAAATATCCGTTAGTATATTGTATTATCTAAATTTGTAAAAATTTTGATTTAAAAAAAAATGGCGACGGTTGTAACAAAAAACCTACTTTTTCAATGTAGTACATTTTCGATTTTTTGCTCTATAAAAAAAGTTTTCAAAAAAATTTAAAATCCTTCGTTCTCATCGACTAGCTATTATCATAATAAATAAGTGGTATAAATTTGGTGTTGATCGGATTGATAGTTTTCTAGTAATCCTGCCCACTGCAAAGGTACTTTCGAAAAAATAAGATTCTGAGATAATCGCGTTTAAAGTTTTTTGTTTGTTCCTCTCGCTGTGCAGGTAGTGTGCTATAAAAAGTTACAACTTCGGTTCTAATGCTCCGATCGTTATGAAATTTGGTGAGAGTATTCTTGAGAGAATATACTGAAGAATATGCAATAAAAAAAAATTGATTTTTTCGTCCATCACAACTGTATATAACCCTTTAATAAGATTCTTTTATGCTCAATGTCTGCCAATCCTAAAAAAATATAGTTTCAAATAAGCCTCCTGATTGTTACTCCATATCATTTACTGACCTATTCAAAGCGCATCGGTACTCTACCGGTATTCGAGCGAAACTACTTTCCTCTCATAGTATGTCATGGAGATCTCTAGCGGAGCATTGTTATAGTAGTGACTAAATTTTGTTAAAATTAATTCAGTAAGTATTAGTACTGAACAAAGATACTGCTTCAGTATTACGAATTCAATACTGTATAGATACCATATAAATGTTAACTGGGTGCATGTTTATTATTTTTAGGGTAGAAGTTTCACGATAAATGCTAAGATGACGTTTAGGTCACTATTCGACAGACAATAATAATAGTAAAATATGGACATAGCTCTGGAGGGGTTGAGGATTTGAGGTCGATAGGGCATGACAAACAGGTCAGGTTCTGCAGGGATTTAAAGTGTTTTTGAGTGACATGAGCTTCGCACGAGGTTTTGAAGGATACTAATGGGTCCGAATTAGGCTTGCGCGTTCGCTAACTACACAAGCCTTGTCCGAATGGTGCCAAGTGAGAGTAGTGGTTCTTAGCGCTGCGCCCCTTCACTAAATGAACGGAACTGTATTGATTAAATATCAACAGCTTCAGAAATCGATTACTAGACTATCATCAAAAAAGCGCGTTTAAGTTAAAATGAATTCGATTTCTCGTCAAACCTAAGTGATGTGTCGGAATTCGTAAAAACGTACTAGTTAATAATAGTAATAGAAGGAAAACCGAATTCGATCTTATTAAACCTAAAGATTTTGTCGGAATTAGTGAAAACTTGAACAGTACGACCTTAAACCCGCAGAGTGGTTTAATAAAGGTTAATAAGGGCAATACATAAACTATAAAGTTTAATAAAGACAATATCTGTTTTACCCGATTATATTTAAAGCCAATAGAAGTGAAAGTGAATTTGATATCTCGTTAGATATCCTTTCAGCGAAGTACTTCACTTCGAGTCACTCACTTGAAGGAACGACTTTACTGAACTAGTTCCGGCAAGGTTTATTCCCCGATGTGGAACTTGAGGACCTAAAAAAAGGTTAGTTCCGTGAAGTAGATCCGACACTGATCATTCCCTCGTTCCGGTCTAGAACATGAGGGCCTGAAAAAAAAAAATGTCTGCGTTTTTTCTCTCGTGTCCAATGGAACTGCAGTTTACCAAAAGGAGTAAGTCACTTCACCCATACTCACCTTCAATGAAATGTTCTTTTGGAACAGTTCATTCCTGAACGATCTATCTCTAATTAAGCCACAAAAGGGATGAAAAAGGGTTCAAAATAGTTTAATGAATTCCTCAATATCCCTTACACCCAATGAGCAAGCCAATTGATTTTGGCTTCTAGAGACAACTCGTGAATATCAAAAGTGATTTCGGACTTTTTCGATTTCAACCCTTGGAGGTTGAAGGCGCATAATTCAACTTTCTACTTTGAAGCAATTAGAATCTATCGTTCCATATTCGTGAACACGTATTTAGAGAATTTTTATATGGAAGTTACCCGCGATTAGCTTTCATAATTTCGGGTGGAAGCAGTAGTTTAGTTTATATATTCAAAAGGATTAGAATCCTCTTTTGGCTTCTGGCTGCTTTAGCTTTTCCAAACAACCATCACATTGAACACATTCAGTGATTGCGCAGCTTTTCATATTTCCATTTATGTGTCTCAGGAAGAGGCAACAACTATGACATAGTTGGATTCACAGCGTAACTGGGAGAACTCCAATATGTCATAGCTAGCTTACCATATCACAACATACCATAGCTGAAAACTCCCACCCTTTTCCTACCGGGGTATAACAAAAAAGTAGGACTGACCCTCCTAGTCGGGGGTTGGGTGAGGTGCCAACAACACATCACCGGAAAAATAAGACTCCTGTCCAGAATCTTAAAGAACAATCTCGGAAAGGATTGACTAAACGGCAACGACCCCGCAAACAAAAAGTGGACTACTATTTTGGACCTTGGAATATCAGCAGTTGGAAGACGCGATCTTCGGATTGAGACGATTGGAGGCGATGGCTTCAGGAGTCCATGGTCTGATTTGGGGTATCCTTCCATTGATGATGAAAGTTAGTATCACATTAGTATCACAGATGTTCCGTCTTCAATGTTGCTCCTCGAACAAAGTCTAGGCTCTTTGGATCACGAGATAAGATTGGTGGGTTCACCGTCATAAACGCATCTTGTCAGAATTTCTTTCGAGCTATTCACCCGGTTTCGCAACGATGCATACGCGTAGTTTCCATTTTTTTTTTTTTGTAATGTGAGACATTCAGAAGTAAGGGTCATATCGACAGTCCATTTGGACTCTTTCATCATTGTCCGACACGACCATGGCCTTGAAATTCCAGAAGATTTTTGTTTTTCCGCGAAAAGGAACTAGTTCGTTTGCGCGGGAAGTTAGGTAATTTTTTTTTGTAGGTGATCACATTCAGTCTCGCAAATTTCTTTTTCAAGAAACTAGTTCGCGAGGCACTGCTATAATTTAAAAAACAAGATCCTCACTTCCCTCGCGAACTGAACTACTTCCTTCTTTTACTTCCCAGTTGGCGAGGAAGCAAATGTGATGAACTTCTTCCTAAAAACGAACTACGACCGGAATTCACTGCGAACTAGTTCGTTCATTTCACTTATGGGAACGCTCTTCCAAACTAGTTCGTTCTCGGACTACACAAGCCTAGTAGGTACGCTTGGCTGCCCGTGAGAACACAGCCATACTTAGACCTAAAAAGGTTCGTTGTAAATGTGGTCCTACTCGATAAATCATTTAGAGCCTATAATAAAGAGTTCGATTCTCGCAACCTCCGTTCTGGCAAGGTCACTCAGACTGTTGAAGAAGTAGGCCCGATGAGCTTTCCTTCAAGCGTACAGAGATGCTGGACAAGTACAGAGAAGATGAAGGACTGCCACCTCCTCCTCATCAAAGCAGCTTCTACAGAATTCGTTTCAAAATAGGGCAATTCTCTGCTCTGTCTGGTAAGACAAGTGGTCCGGAAGACGGAAGGAGCCTCTAATATTCAGAATATCAGAGAAAAGAACTCGACCCACCCTCCTTTAGATTTGGGGTCACATGTGGACGAACTCTTCCCGTACCGAGTCCCTTTCCTATTCTAGACGAGTTGGGATGGTTGTTAGGAAATTGTTAACATTCACATGAAACGTGTAGTAAGTTCTGAATACAAGAAACTTGCATGCAAATTAAGACAAAGACTTGGCTGTGCAAGGCCAACATTGAATCACAACCGAGACTAATTAATCGAAGCTTTGCTGATTACTAGCAGAACGTAGATTGGGTATATGCGACAAGAACATAAGGAAATGGTTGCTTTTAAACCTTCCCAAGAAATCATTCTATGCCTAGGGAATAAGAAAACGAAAACATTCATTAAAATACCAAACAAACCAATCAACATTAATGTCCAAAACACTTCATTGACCCACAGTAGGTCCGCAACCTGCATGAATAATTTCCAATCGTCGCCAAAGGTGTTAATCCGAAAAATCAACAATAATCGTTTGCTATCAAAATTCTAGTTCTAATTATGCCAAGAGAATTGTTCCGTCTATGGCGACCTGTTTTATGGCGTAATCGACGAATACTATTAGTTATGATGACGTAATAGAGCAAACGTCTTAAGTTCCACCATCATACGAGCTTCAAGATTGTCCAATCTTGGGAATAATTTTATAAGGCAGATCTCGACTGAATATGGCTGGCCAAATAAATCGTTTTGTCATCGAAATTTGACATCATTGTGAGCATTTGTGAAGTCAATAAACTCATTCCTACGTTAACTTTGCCTGAAATGAAGTCCTCTATCGATTTTTTTTCTTCGAGAATATTTTATAGGCAATTCAGTTCCGAATTTTACGTATGCCACCAGGTGCCCCCTGACACATTTTATAAGCAGAAAACACAATCGCTTCCTCTACATATTCAGGCATTTACTTGACGCTAGAACAATATTGGGTTGTTGTTGCCCAGTTAAAGTTTAGTTAAGTTAAACGCGACTATCTATTTCCATTTTGTTTGCATACATTAAGATCTGTTTTATTTTAAGGCAATAGTATTGCCTTCTATAGCTACCGATTTGGGAAATGCAAATTGCCTAGCGTTCTCTAGTGGCTAACTTCTATCGAGCCTTTGATATATGGCTTAGAAATGTTTGCTTCTAGTAGATTTTGCTCACCTACTGAATGCCATCGTCGTTTACATTTTACATTTTAACACAGTTTGTCAGTCAGACTGCAATCGTGTCTAGTATATCGAGTTTTCTCCTTGCACGGTAAGGTCACTTGTAATTGATGTGGTGTATTGATTTCAGACAATTTAATATTAAAATGGGGTAAAAATGGCGAAATGATTCGTCCGAATCGATAGTATCTTAGGACATTTAAAGTAACATTTTGCGAACGGATGGCAAATTTAGTTTGTGTTCTAGAATCAGAGCACATTCAAACAAAACTAAGTGGGTCAATCACTACACACTATGTCTAGAATGAAGTCAGGGAACGTATCATTTAGTTAGTTTCAGGGAATACAAGCTTGGGGTTTTTTAATAATTTGTGAAAACGGTAGCAACTCCTTCAAAACACCTTGGGGGTTGAATTTAAAAAATTGGTGAATTAAGAGACATATGAAACCTCTTTGCACATCCTGGAGGAGTTAAATATCTAAAAATTGTGAAATGGGTTTGTAGGCAATTAGATAAAGTCTGTAAAAGTAAGAGCCAATCTAATATCTCAACAAACCTGAAAAAAATATCTTAAACTGTGAAAAGTTATTCGATTTTTAATCGAACCTGAAGGATATGGGTGAATTCGTGAAAATGTATAAACCCCTTTACACCCTCTTAGGTGGCGAGTTTAAAAAAAAGTTATTACAGAAGCCGAGGATGTAAAAACAAATTCGATTTCTTATCACTCCTAAGAGATACGACGGAATTCGTGAAAACGTGTTCAACCCTTTTAAACCCTCTTAGGGCTTGAAAAAGGAAAAATCTTGGAAAACAGTTTTAGACGATTATAAAAGAAGTTCGTGGACGTGGTAAGTTATTCTAATCAGACCAGAGGGATATGGCTGAATTCGTGAAAATATATAAACCCCTTTACACCCTCTTAGGTGGCGAGTTTAAAAAAAAGTTATTAAAACACTTTCTAGGCATTCGTGTGATGAATCCGAACAATAAAAAAATATTCAAAAAAAATTTTAATTAATTCTATGAGTCCTAAGAGATATGACGAAATTTGTGAAAATATATGCTTTTCATTTAAACTCATTTTTTTTACTCTCTGTTGCAAACGCGGTGGTGAAAACTCACTTCAGTCGTATAGCTTCATTATTCTCCATAAGGGAGCTTTTAAACTTTTTTAGGTTTCAAATTTGCTGGCTTATCAATTTTTTAATCTTCAAAATTTTTTGACGCATTCTCTCCTGCACGTTTGACGTTGGTTTTCCAACTATGGTATTAGAAAAGAAAAAGAGTGTTTTAGCACAGTGGTGCAAGTTATAGCAGTTTATGGCGGTGCTTACGAGCCGCTGTTGGAAATACTACTGTTCCGTACATTATACGAATATTTACCAAGTTTCAACTTTGTATCAAATGCCGTTCTATCAAATAAAATCGGAACTTTTCCATTTTTACAGTGTTTCGGATTCATATTTTTCCCCTCAAAACGCTACACCCAGGGCCACCTTATCCTCAGGGCAAAATGGGCTAAGTCCTAGGGCGCAAGCCTTTTGGGGGCGACAATTTTTATTGATGTTATGTTTTAAAATTTTTAGAAAATACTGGCCATAAGAACGCAGAAATGGAATATTGTATTTTAAGCTATTTTCTGATTTAGATACTAATTTGGAAGATTGTAGAGGACTGTCTTATGATAATGCCTCTATATACGGGTACAGCGGCCTCCAAGCGCGCCTTAAATCTAAACTATCTTGCCATTTACGTACCCTGTGCAGCACATTCTTTAAATTTAATTGGAGAGTCGGGGCGGAACGCTGCGTTTAAGAAACCATATTATTTCTATTTCTACAAGTTTTAGTTTTCAGAAGGAGCGACGCACTGAGCCACAATGAACACTAGGCTCTAAAAAGGGCCCATAGCGATCCCTTCGGAGCCTCGTAGGTCACTAAACATCCCCTAAACAACCCAGATTTCTAAAGAACTTGACTTGTTTATCATAATGCCCTACAGGACTAAGGTCATTGGTGGATACCAGAGGGGGAGGGGGGCGTAAGAGGAATTCCGAATTTTCTAAACATAACTTCAACCGTTCTCCATTTTTTTTTACTCTACTGCAATGTGGACTGTAATTAGCAGTTACTGTAGTTCTGCGGTGCAAGCACAGAACAGAACTGGGATAAAAGACTACAAGACAACATATTGCGTAGGTCATAGGGTCATTCCATCAAGAATCGCTAAAAATTATGAAATTTGTGACCTTACCATCTCTGATTCTTTTCAAAAATTTTGTACGTTAAGTATTGAAATTAAATTTTTTGTTTCTATCTCATTTTTTTCGTTAGTTATAGTATGTTAAAGTTTTCGCATGAACGGTGCCCGAGTTCTCTTTGAAAATACATTTCTCTGGTAATTTTTATCCTATGTAGTATAATAAAATATGGTTTATTTTAAAGAGGAAGGTTTCCGCAATAAAATCGAAATTTGTTTTTCAAGGATAATGATTTTGTCCTTTATCCTTGAATATTTAAAAACGTTTTTTTTTTATATTTTGTAGGTTATACTGTTTTTCAAAACATAGCAAATAATTAACTTGCCCTAAATTAGTTAATGAGCTTGATATTAAGCGTATGTTTTGAAAACATAAGATAGAACTAAATAATTTTTACTAATTTTTATTCATATAATTAAAAATAATAAAAATATATTTACCCTAATAAAACATATAATATAATTTAATGATAAAGGCAAAAATCTTTTTCAAGCTAAATATATTAATTTATCATTGCGATATCGAAGTAATGTTCCACGAACTCAAATAAACATAAAGGAAATAAAAACCAGTTCTAAAATGAATAAAATAAATCTTAATGGGTTCTGGGTCAAAAAATTGAAGAATATTATAGTGGTTCTCAATTATTTTATAGAAAAGTGTTATTTTAATCAAGAGTCGCCAAAAGTGTGACCTTATCTTCGCCGATTCTTTTGAAAATTTGTCGAAGAATTAGCGAAAAAAAAAATTATTTAAATTTTTTGCTTCTATCTCATTTTTTTGTTAATTATAGTATATTAAAGATTTTACACAAAAGATGTCCGAGTCCTATTTGAAAGTTCATATCTCTGGTAATTTTTATCCTTGAATAATAAAGTAAGACTTATTTTAAAGATTGTTGTTGTTTTTGCTAGAGATAGAAACAAAAACTTGAATTTCAATTATTTTTTTCACTAATTCTTCAAGTACAAAAATTTTCAAAAGATTTGGAGATAGTATGGTCACAAATTTCATAATTTTTGGCGATTCACATCTTTAGCGATTCTTGATGATTTTTGATCCCGTCATAAGATGACCCGTTTTTGCTAAGTGCAGTAAAGTTGATCAAGTTTACTGCACTTATAGACAAATCAAAAAATAAATACAGGTAGGCCTCCTACAACGCGGTACTTTTCTAACGCGGTTTCGCTACAACGCGGTTCAGATAATGCGGAAATTTTTCTACAACGCGGTACTTTTATAGCGCGGTTTCACTACAACGCGGTTCAGATAATTTGCAAGTTTCCTTCAAAGCTTTTTTGTTCAGCTAACCAATCATGGATAATAGACATTTTAATCTTAATGAATCGTCAATACAAACTATTAAGCTAGCTGAAGACTACATTACACATTTCGTTGTATCCGCAGCGTCTGTACTTACCAAAATTACTGTTCGTCCAAGACCTAACACAATGGAAAAAATGGAAGAAGCGCTTGAAGTTTCAGTGTAGGATATGACCACAAAACGGTTACCTTTAAGCACTTAAAATATTTAAATGGGTCAGTGTTCAACTGATGAAACCAGTCATCAATTCCTTGATAGCAATGGTTGTTAAAAGGATGCTGCAGCAGCAAATGAATTTCCATCAAAGCTTGCAAAAATAATCCATGAAGGGTTATTTGGCACAACAAAAATTTTTCCCAAAATGTATTGAAAGAGGCTTAGATATAGCAAAGTAGTGGCGAATCCTTTTACGGAGAGAGTCAACATTTTTAAAAGAAATCTTCAATAACGCTTGTTTTACTTTATTATTTTAATAATAAAGTATTGTTATCGATTTTTTTTTAAAAAAAAATTTGGTACCCTGAAATTTTTTTTTTGTAATTTGCTACCCTGAAATTTTTTTTTTATACGTTTTATTATTAATAAACACCAAAAAAGCAATAAAAATTGTCAGTCCGTCTGTGCGCCGTACGCCGTACGCAAACTCATTTGAGGAATTATAGTTCCCAAACCCTATGAGCTATTAAATTAATTTTTTTTTTATGAATAGACATGATAGAAACCTTGAAGTCAGATTTTTTTGAGGGGTGAGGGTGTGAGGGGGAAGGTGGGGGAAGCGTTTTAGACGAAAAATTTTGGTTTCTAGATCTCAGCAACCGCTTATGGTAGGAGACTGAAACTTAGAATTTCTATAGAGCTTTGATAGTGGACCCATTTGCAAAAAAATTTATGATATGGGTGAAGGGGTGTGAGAGTGGAGGGGGAAATAATGCGTCCGAAACGCAAAAAAGTGGAGATCGACACTTTCTAAAATCCATATCTCCTAAACCGTTAATGGCAAGTAATTAAAACTTAACAAATATCTGTAGTTATACTAGGAGAGTAGATTGAAACAAAATTTTTGGTTGAGGGTAAAGGCGTACGGGGGTGGGGGAGGGGTGAAAAACTTTAGATTACGATATCTCACAAACCAATTGCACCACAAAAACAAAATTTGGTTTGAGTATAAAGCTTAATAAAAAAAGGTTGTCAAAAGTAAAATTTTTGAGGGGGGTAGAGGAGCATAGAAGTAGAGGGGATAAGAATTTTTCAAAAATTACACTCAAATTTCACTCCACTGACATCGGAAAGAATAACTAACTCCTAAAAATTACACGTTTCATATCTCAATAACAGTGTAAGATAGATGCTTCAAATTTTTACCAGAAGTAGGCCTAATAGAACCCTAGTAGGGAAAATTTGGAGTGGGGGCGGAGAGGTTGAGGGTGGGGAAGGGTGAGAAGGAAAAAGTTCAAATGTATATATCTTAAGAACCTATAATAATAGAAAGCTGAAACTTGGTGTTTAGATAGAGCTATTGTAGTGGCATGGTGGAAAAATAATTTTTTTTTTAGGGGTAGTATGGTACGGGGGTGGGGGGTGTTTTTCCTAGCTTTTGAACGACTTATGCTAGAAAAATTCGAATATTCATTGGGGTTCGGAAGGTGGGGCAAAAAAAATTATCAGTAAAAATAAAATGCATATATTTTCACGATTTTCGTCATATTTACTAGGTCTTTCCAAATATTGAATTCATTTTTATTCTACGGATTCTTCATATGAATTCCTAGAAAGTATTTTCAAGATTTTTTTAAATTTGACCCCTAAGGGGGTGTAAAGCGCTTGTATACTTTTTCATAAGTTCCACCATATCTTTCAGGTCTGATCAGATATCAAATATCTTTTCACTTCCACGGGCTTGTTTAATAATCACCTAGTTTTAAGTATTTTCTTTTTCAACCTCTAGACCGCATCCCGGAACATGACCCAATTATATAATTCATATGTTACACCATATTCTAACCGCTTACCGAACTTTTTGTTAGGTTTTCAGTCACATAGTAACATATGCCGCATCCCCGAATAAAACACGATCCGAACTTCTGCCGGAAAAAATAATAAAGTTGCGCCCAGACTGTTGGCAGATTTTTTTTTTTTTTTTTTAAATTTAATAAACAAAAAAAGGAAATTCATCTTTTAGAACCGAACTTCGGTTCTTATATTTTCATGTCTCCTACAACGCAATTTTCTACAACGCGGCATTTTCTTGGAACGTATCTACCGCGTTGTAGGAGGCCTACCTGTAATATAATATAAAATAGCCAATTAGAAAAAGTTCAACTCAATGGAAACTGCTATTATGGTAGTATTATGGAGCGAAATATTAAAAATCATAAATAAAACTCACATCAAAAAGTTGATACATACTAGAGTTGAAAGCATTATTTCATTATACGCTTCTTTAGAAATTTTTTTAAAGTCGAAACGAAATCCAGAATCATTCAACCTTTAAAAATCCGAAGGCATAAAATTGTCAAGTTCTGAAATTGTAATATTTTGTATTTTTCACTTCAACTAGCCATTAAAATTGTATTTTCTTATGATGAGGGGCGCAATATTTTTAGCCCATGGGCGCCGATTATCTTAAGACGGCCCTGCCTACACCTATATCGACAATTTTTCTGCAAATGATTCCAACATCAAAGCTCTATATAAGTTCCACGTTTCAGTCGCCCATCGTAAGCGTATGCTGAGATTTGAGATCTAACCGAAATTTTACTCTAAAGCACACCACCACTTCCCACCCGAACCCATGAAAAGATTTAGTCTACAAAAAAAATCAATTTAATACCTCAAAGGCTTTGGGAGCGCTCAAACGATCAAACGATTTTACGTACGTCAAACGGTGTACAGACGGACTGAATTATGGAGAACCATCTCTTCCGAATCAATTGTACCAGAGAGATTAAATCTGGTTTGTGTATATAGAAGTGGGGTGGGGGAGATGGAAGACGGAAGTAGGGGGATAGCAATTTAAAAAAAAAAAACACTTTTATATCTCAAAAACCATACCAAATATGGTCTTCAAAATAGCTAGGCTCAGCAGATCTGTGTATGGAGGTATAGGGGCTGATAGTGGCGAGGATGGAAAGAAAAAAATTCTGACTTTTATTTCTCGAAAGCCGCAATGGATAGAAAGCCACTACAGAGGCATTGTAGAAATTTTTTATAGGAGTAACAGTGTACGAGTGGTTTTTTGTATATCGGGAAGAGCTTATACTAGAAATTTAAAACTTAGTACGATATGTGAATGTATTACAGGAGTTATAAAAGCAAAAAATATGTATTGACGTTCAGAAGGGGGGCAAAAAAAATTATCTGTGAAAATAGAATGCATATTTTTCCACGATTTTCGTCATAAATACTAGCTCGTCACAAATATTGAATTTAATTTTATTATGCGGATTCTTCGTATGAATATCTAGAACTTGTACCGGAAAAATAATAAAGTTACGCCCAGATTGTTGGCAAATTTTTTTCTTTCATTTTAAAAAGAATGGTTACATATCAATTTCGTTCTAAATTTGAATTATTATTTTGTTTATATTAAAAGAAATATATTAACATTTAAAAATTAGCTTTAAATGCTATTTAATATTTAGAAATGAGTTACTTTATTTTCTCTTTTCAATATTATTCCTCTAGACACAACAATATATAAATTTAATCAATAATAGATGGTGGTTACATAGCAATTTCGGGCACAGTATAGTCGGGAATAGACCAAATGAAGCCGTTCTAGATATTCATTTTCACGAATTCCGACAAATATTTTGGGTTTAATGAGATCGAATTCGTTTTTACTTTAATGGGCTCAATGATCAACAAATTAATTTCAGGGTTTTGATGTTTACACAATCATTGAAAGGATGTAAAATGATTGTGAATGCATTCCGACATATAAATTAGGCCCAATGAGATATCGAATTGTTCAGTTCATTTGAGTGAAGTACTTCTGAACTAATTACTCACTTTAAAGACTGAGTTCAATCTTCGTAAAGTACTTCAATTGAATTGTACATTTAGTCTGTTCTGTTCTCTAACCCGCCGTTCAGTCACTCACTAGGCCGTCAGTCGTTCAGTTTGGCCTGAGGGTTGGCTAATAGGAATAACAACGATGTACAGCAACTCATATAATAGAATTGAACATACACATATAAAATATCGCACTCATATGAAATGAAATATAATAAACTCCTGGGAGAGAAGAGCTCCACTTTGTAAATAATTACGTTCAGCCTTCACTGCGTGTTTCAGATGGACATGGAGCTGGACGAAACGAGCAGATTGTCTGGATACTCAACTCCCCGTGTTCGTCTTCTGTTAGTTCTTGATGATTCTCTGTTTCAAATTGAACTGCAGTTCACAAATATGAGTGAGTTACTACACTCACTCAGTTCAATGAAGTGTTTTTTAGAGTAGTTCACTCGTAAAAATTTAGCTTTCTTAGTACAACTTTTAATTTATTTTTGCATTTAAATTAGAAGATATAAACAAAACGTCCACTGTGTTGGTCACAATTTTGAAGTCAGACGATGTAAAGTATGCAATTATAATATTTGTTTTGTAATTTCCAGACCGAATTTCTCAAAAACAATGATAAGACCATTAAAAATAAGCGATAGTTAACCGGTATGGTTGGTCGCGACCACCCAACTTACCTAACCGGTAAATTAACCATCTATAGTGTACCCACAGGAAAATATTATGACGCAGAACAGTAAGTAAAATTGAAAGGCGTATCAGGTGGGTGAAATTCAATGGCATGCTAAAGCGAAAATGTTTTTTTCTTGTTCGTAGAATAATTTACAGAACTGTATGGTTTTGTTAATCAGACCGATAAAACGATTGATAGTTCATTTTCAAACAACATCTTAAACCATGATATTTGAAGGTATTACTACGGTCCTCCAAATCAAACACACTTATTCTTCTTACTACGACTTCCTCCGCTGAAACGTTAAACTGAACTGCCAACATTTCTTTTTCGGACACCTTTATCATAAACTTCACATAAGCTCCTGCGGCTAACAAAGTTAATTTTTGTTGTAGGCACCTGGGATTCTTTTCTTAGCGTAAATCCGGTTTTGATGGATAATTTTAATGTTATTTTTATGAAGTCATAATTCTCTCTTAGAAATTAGTTTAGGTAATAATAAAGAAGAAGCAAAGCAATAGAAGATACTTCTTAAGATTCAACACCTGTTGCTATCCATGGTTGCGCGGACAGAGATAATTAAAATCGAGAAGCATCGCTTCCAAAGTCAGTGATTCTTTCTACAAGTTTATTTAAGTCGATGCGATTTTTTCATACGTAAAAGAGCAGAGTATTGTTGTGGTAAGTTACCAGATAGTCTCGGTGGGCCAGAAGTTAGCACGTTCATTTAGCGATTAATTGGTCATTAGTTGGAATCGCACATGGTTCGAAACAAGAAGTGTAAACAAAGTTACTGGATTTAGAAGCATTGGGTTAGTGCTCTTGATTCCTTATAGCGACCTCGAATGAGTCTTCACTGTGTCTAAAGATGAAACAGTATGTTTCACGAACAATTTAAAACTTAGGTCTTCTATTTACTGAACCAGAAAATACTCAATCTTCTTGGATGCGCCTTTATAATTGGCTGGATTTTTTGGTCATAAAACTGCATCGCTATTGGACAAAACATGTTTTGTGTACGATAACATGCTTCCCTAGCAAGCAGTGCCCCGTCAGTATTCCGACGAATAGCCGCAATATATCCCTATTCTATGTCAGTATTTCCCTAGACTTCCGTCTGTCCAGACTTGGTCAGAATGACCTAGAGATTATACAGCTCGTCAGCCTCTCCTACCTTGACTTCACTGCTCACTTCAGCGCTTTGATGCCACTTAGCGGTGGACTAATCCCTTCCTCTAACATTACAGCTGATGCCGATTCTAATCTCACCGGCTCATCGACCAGTCCGTTCCCTGCTGAATCAATGAGATTTGATTCCAAGTATGGAACAGAGCTGTTTACGTATGGCTGCCTGGTTCCACTATCGACTTACGCGTAGCAGACCACATTGGACTTTGCTGTGGTTAGACATGGTGGCGGAAATGGTTTGCGGTCAAACAACTCAGGAGGAAAACACTGATTACAAATTGGATCACAGATTCAAGAACTCTGGCTATCTTGAGCCATCGAAGCATCGTCAGCAGTCACATTGCCGCCACACCCCCCGAAAACGTGACGCACCGAATACTGCCATCGCGTTATGACCTTAAAGTTGGATTCTCAGCATAGCCTGGAGAAATTCAACACATAAGGTCGTGAAGAATGTCCTTAAAAATGGTACAAAAAGCATTGAACGTTTAAAGCCAGTTTTTCTACTTTCCATGATCAGTTCCGGTCCTAGAATTGAAGAGTTATTAAGTAATAAAAATAGATCGTCAGTAAGTAATATTGCACAATCAAAAACCTTTAAAAAAAATCGAGATACAACGAAAATGCTAAAAGACATTGTTTGTTACTTAGGATGTCAAGAACAGGCATTCTGTCGTCACAACGAAAATGTGAATTCATGTAACAGAGGAAATTAATTTAAAGTAGCTAAATATAATCCGGACCCACTTGGAGCAAGTAACTGCTTTTCTGGCATTTATCGTATAAAAATGGAATGAAAAATAATTCCCAAAATATTACTAGTCTTGAACATATAACAGTTTACGTGAGTGAGGGTTTATGTCGAAAAGACTCCTATCTCCGCGGATATTGAAAATTGACCCACCCTGAACCACATTTATTTTCTCAAATATGCATATAAAGAAATTACATTATAAAAAGTTGCCAACTAAGTACCGACCACACGCCCTCCTGCCAGAGAAGCAGCTCTACCATAGCCAACCCCCGGACAGCCAAACATACGTAGTTTATTAACACGTTGATTGCCACCGGTGACCGGCGACCAGCACAGAAATTTTGACCCTTTAAATAGCATTGTCAAAATTTTTGACAAAAAGTTTGGCACGCAAAGTGTTAAACAATTGGATAATCAAGACAATAACACGCACCCTTAAAGCTAATGAAGATCCTCAGCCCATGGATGAAAAGAGCCTTTTCGCTTATTTTTCCACATACGCCCATTCATCCCCAGTAGAGCATGTGCGCAAAAGATATTGGAGACTGGACATCAAGTCAGAAATTCGCCTCTTCTTCAGCCTTAATACAGGGATCGCTTCAAGAATCATTCAAAAAGAATGAAGAAGCGAGATGTCCTAGTCGTACCCGGCGGCTGGCGGTGTACCATAGAGCTACTGCAGACGACAAGCCACCGATTTTGTACAAAGCACTTTGAAGCCAAAAACAAGGTGAGAAGTGAGACACTGAATACCCAAACACCAGAGAAAACATCAGCCTAAGCATCGTTCAATCATTGGACGGAGTTTGATAAGACCAACCTGGTTTTAAATTTTTTGTGGATTTTTCTGACCTAAACCCACTGTTCAGAGATTGGACCTGGTTTATCATCATACTCCGGGTCCGGGAACTTGAACTACAATACAATGAACTGCCAATCCCATCAAACTCCATCCAAGTCCCATAAAGTTCATATAAAAGAGAGTATCATTTTGTGAAATACTCAAAATGCAAGCAAGCTTCATCAACAATCGTGCAGAAAATACAAGAAGTAAACCTCGAAAGCAGATACTTACTCATACCCATGATCGCGTCTTCTAAGAACCACTGTTACTGCCCTTATACATTAACTGAATGCACACCTCTCATTGGTTTACGTGGTGGCCCGTCTGCCGAAAACAGGGCCCAATTAGCACAGGAAGCGCCGTTTTGATACCAAAACTCGTTTAACCTGGTCGTTGAGGGTTGATGAAGTGGACACATGGTTACACAAAGAACCAGGGCTCCAATGAATTAGCATATCTATCCAAAGCTGTTCAGGAAGGTGATCAGTTCTCCGATCTTGTTCTTCGAGATCTCAAGGTTATTAATGAAAGTTTTGCCTAGTACGAGAAGTCTGGCTCTATCTATGGCTGGACACTCGCAAAGGAGGTCGATAACACTTTCCCTCCCCACAGCTGCGGCAATTGACGTTAAAGAGAATACTCAGTATGGCCGCGTGGTTGACAGTTACCCGTCCTGACTGCCGTTACTCTGGAAACGTCCACGCGGCTTCTGCACAGGAGTTCATCTGTCCTTCTCCGGCAGGAGGATGGCCAAATCTTCCTAGATATGACGCAATTGGTCAGTCCTCTCCATCTGGAGTTCGCGTTTGTCAGAAAGTGGGTGGATATTTGGCGCTTAACAGTCTCTAGTGGGACCTGAACATATTCTACGAGAGAGCCCTGAAGAGCAGAGTCATGCCTAGCAAATTCGTTTGCCCGCTCGTTACCCTCTATCTGGCTGTGGCCTGGGAAAAAAAACACGGTAGTTTAAACCTGACTTCTAAAGTAGGTTAGCTCCTCACGGCACAGTTCGACGAGTTTAGAAGAGGTGACAGCCGAATCTAAAGCCTTCATTGCGGCTTGGCTGTAAAATGCTGGTGTGGTCCAAGTAAATGGTGCGAAAAAGTGTTTCTGAGAAAACTCCCGATCTGACTCAGCGTTCATGTTTGAGCCGTCAGTGTATCTGACTGCATCGAATTAATGTATAAGTGAACCATTCTTCCATTCTACCCTGGTTGGAAAAGCCACAGAGAAATTCTTCTTGAAGGTCAGTCTCGGGATTTTGTAGTCTTGTGTTGTTCGTTTAGGCGGGGGAGGTTAAACTCCGGTATTTTAGTTTTAGTGGTGAAGAGCATCAGTTCAGTTTTGTCCGGATTTACACCTAGTCGGAGCTAGAAGCCAACGTGTTTACCTTACCCAGAGCGCCTTTCATGATTTTACTGATACTGAAGGAAACATCCGTGGTACCAGTATAACCACGTCATCCGTATACGCCACCACTTTAGCCCTTACCTTAAGCCAAGAGGCGAGATAACACCACCCTGGGATGTACCTCTGCACACATTTTTCCAAACGGCCTAGAGTGGATAATTCTCGTACTCAACATGGATACTCTCCAGTCACTGAGACATTCCTCGACATCGAACTCGATGAGAGATTCTTGAATGGACGTTGTTATTACCCTGGAATTAATAATCTGGAAAATTTAAAAAAATTCCATAGTCGGCGAACTCATTATCTAATTTACCGGTAAAGCGTGCGAGTCCATGATCTTTGGGCTAATAGGCTATCGACGCCATAGTCAACATGTAGGTCTATCCAAATATGACGTTGGATACGAAAAAGTACCAGTATTCGCAGCACAAATCGAGATTCCATGACCTTCTCTCGATTATCTACGTTGCATTCATGATTTCCACAACAATGTAACTTTTTCTAAACAATTTCGACTAAATATACCTACCCCAAAAATAAAATTAAAGCTTGCATTCTCTTGCCAAGGCCAAATTCTAATTGGCAATGTCGTTTGTAACAAAACAAACTTCTCAAAAACGCAAAACTCAAACTTTTGCAATCAAAAATTTCCAAAAAAAGACCACAACTTTGTCATAATGAAAGTAAGATTTCGATGGCATCATAATAAAGGATAAAAATACTGAAAAACTATTTCACTGACCTTCGCCCACATCTTCAAGGCGAATCGGATAAACAAAAACAAGAAAGCCCAAGTTTTACAACGAACAATTCGAACAAAGAAGCTGAAAAGTACATCGCAAAATCCAAAAACAAAGTGCAACAATCTCGTCTTTAAGTTTCATTTCTAAAGTATGGAAAGTGACAAACTTGTCGGCGAGAAACACGACCAAAATAAGTGAAACTTGCACTAGCGATGTGCAAAATTAGAACAAGGACTTCACACATAGAAATCGCCATAAGATTGATCAGTACGCGAACAGATCGGCTATGTGAGAATTTACTGGGCAGGGAGACTTGACTTTGGAATAGTCGCACGCTGCAAGTCAGCAGTCCGACTTAAAGACATTTGAGAAATATTTCACACGACAAAGGTAATCGGGTCGCATTAGTGGCCCAATTTACAACCGTCTTTCAGAATTTCATTAATTGCCTGACAGGCGGCTTTAACCATTTTAAGATCGACAAGTGCAGCGGATCGTACAGTGCCTTATAAGCGACTTTAGCGATCAGTTTTCACATGTAACTGATACAAGGACTCAGACGTTTAGCTCGACCCTCGTCACCAAATCGAGATTAAATCCAGATGCAGTTTGAATCACCCGCCGCGCCACGTCAGTTTTGTCGTAAATTAATGATTTCTTGGTGCGTCTAGAAATGGAATTGTTGCGCCCGAGTGATCGCCAGTGAGGTAATTAAACACGGGAAATTATAAGACGAAATCGATGTCTCGAAGAAATCGAATCTTCTCGTGAGAGAGAGACTTCATACACGTATGCTATAAATGGCCGGTAGTCGGGTTCGAAAAAGAAACAAGCAGTTCTTCGTAGTAGCAAGACGTTGCACTTTAGTCGTGCAGTTTCTGTTTGTTGTGCGTACTTATCGAGTTCATTGGATTCAACTGATGGCCAGGCCAGGCCAGCATATGGCTGGAATAATATTAATGGCTTTCATTTCAGGTCACTGGGTACTAAAATGGACTTAAAAGACTGATTGCAATCGACCCGAATTTCGTTGGATGATGGTGTGTGGGTCTCAGTTTGGACAATGAAGTTGTGATGGAGCTGGAAACGTAAACTACTTCTGTTACGGACGAAGTCGATAGACTGGATTGCGTGGAGGAGGAAAGTTAAGCTAATTTAATATGTGCATATATTTCGCATCTTCGGTGCATGACTGTACAGTCCAGGAAAGGAAATGAGATTCAAGGACCCGGAGTCAGTCAGAGCAAAGCATCTCAGATTGGACTGAACTCCGTCGGGAAGATGTTCTGTATATCCATACATACATATGCTCCCGATAATTGTAGATTTTTTTCGAAAATAATTTTGCCACGATGCAGTGATTTATTTTATGACTTCGTTATGCGAAGAAATTCACAACTTTACAATATAACGAATTGAATTGGGGGCCAATGTTTCCCGCATATTTTGGGCGGATTCTAGCCAGGCATAAGCTGCAATGATGGTCTTTTGATGACAACTGAACAATCCGAGACAGTCATTAAGATTCAGATACGAAAGTGGTAATGTTACTCGTAAACCTTGACAAAATCTGAGCAACTATTTTTTGGGGTCTACTAGTCCTAAAACGTGAAAATACAGGGTAACAAATTTTTTTTGAAATTTCAGGTCGATCACAATACTTTATTTTTAAAAAATAATAAAGTAAAATAGAATAAATAAAGTTTTTTACTGTTGTTCTTCATTCACATTTGAAAAAATGATAGTTCTTGATGAGATATTTTAATTTGCTAACGTATGAAGCAAGTCAATATTACCACGAAAAAATGGGAAAAAAATTAAGACGCTACGATGTGTGGTTACTGAGAAAGGTGTACGGAAAATTGAAAAAGCACTACTTTTCAGGAGAGCCAAACAAGAAAAAATATCTCGCAGTGACTTATTCGACGTCCCCCACTTCAGAGCAAAATTTGAAGCACTTTCCGTTATCCGTTGATGTGCAGAAATGAGCGTAGAAAAATAATATGAAATAAAAAAAAATCTATCTAAATCTGATGCACGTCGATGTTAAATTCCCAGAATTTTTGCAGCACTTGTGGACCCCTGAAATATTTGTTCAGTTATAGATCCTAAAGCCACCTTAACATTCTCCGGTAGACTTCAAGTCGTTGTTCCACTATTTTCGTCAGAACTTTTTAGAAAACATCAGTGATTTGTGATTTCAGCAGCAGAGTTTATCCTATTTCTTATAAACTGATGGCGTGTTTTTTTGCGTCAAAATGGAAGCTTTGAGCATTGATTTGAATTTTTCATGGACCGGAATAGCTACATCACTTCAAGATGTTGTGTGCTTGTTAATAGGCTTGCGCATTTTAGTTCTCTAATGTGACCGTTCATATGCAACTAGTTCGTTCTTTTAGTTCACTAGTTCGTTCTTTTAGTTCACTAGTTCGTTGTTTTAGTTCACTAGTTCGTTGTTTTAGTTCACTAGTTCAATCTTTTAGTGCACTAGCTCGTGGGAGTTCAGTGAAAGATCGCGTACGAAAATGTTGAGAACAGTTGCTGTTCCCGATCCGTCGCAAACTAGTTCGTTATGTTAGTTCACTACTTCGCGAGAGTGCAGTAAAAGATGGTGTACGCAACTGACATAATGACATGACATAAAAAAAACGGGCTTCTGTCTAATATCGTCATCTGGTACAACAAAATGACCTAAAAAAAAGAAAAAGGTTCTCGGCATTGCATTAATACAAACGAACTAGGAGCGATAAACTCACTGCGAACTAGTTCGTTCATTTCAACGAAATACCGATGTCGTACTGGCTTTCGAATTTTAGTTGACCATCGTAAGCGATAATTTCTTATTCCCGATCCCTCGCGAACTATTTCGTTCTTTTAATTCACTAGTTCGCGGGAGTTCAGTCATGAGAGAGGCAGTGAAGTTTTGGAACGACTCGTAGTCGTCAATGTGATGATAAAAAAAAGATCATTTGGTAGAATGGGATGAGCCAAAAAAAAGTCGTTAGTCTAGAAGTACAATATATTGTACAACTGACTTTCAAACAGCAATGAATGAATACAAATGAACTAGGAGCGGGATAGACTGCGAACTTGTTCATTCATTTCAGTTCTGGAAACGCTCTTCCGAACTATTTCGTTCGTGAACTACAAAAGCCTACTTGTTACGTTAGCAAAAGCCTAAGCTCGTCGTTGTTTTATTGGCTAATTCGTTCGTTCAATCTGTTGTTTGCTATCTTCACTTTTGTTTTTGCCTCACTTCGTTATCAACTCAATCATTTCGTTTTCGTTCCCTTTTACTCACTGATTTCATTCTTTAATTCTTCGTCCGTCTGGAACGTGTTGGCAAAGTGGTTCCCTATCGCTGACGCACATTTTATCGCAATTATGCCATTTTTTAGATTTGCTGTATCGAATTTTAAGGCCAAGCTCACACTTTTTCGTACGACTGACGACAGCGGTATTCCGTTCGTCCTGACAAGACCCCTGTTTGCAAAACGAACCCCGAAGAGCAAATTAAGCGACGAGCAGAGGCACACAGGGCAGAGCAAAAACAAACGAGGCAGAGGCAACGCGCCGAGAAGATAGGACAGAGGAAGACAGGGTAGAGCAAAGACGACCACAGCAGAGGCAACGCGCCAAGATAAAGACAGTGCAGACGCAGACGAGAAATATCAAGGCAAGCAGAATCGTGCCAGGAATAATGCCCATGCCTCATGCTATCATATTGGACTTACGATGAACGGAGGAAAGGTACGACGAAAACGCGAAGACTGAGAAAACCAAATTAAATCAAATTTAAATATTAAACTAATAGAAGTTAAGAAGTCAAGAACTAACAAACAGAAGTGATACAAAGGCTAAAGTCAACTAAACAAATAGTTTGTAACGAGACCTGGCACCCGATAACTTTTATTCGAAACAGTTGTTAAAGTCGATTTCCGGGATGGCCTTCAGCTTTCTCTTCGATGCGGCTTGTATCTCCTCCATTGACTCAAAACGGTGTCCCCGGAGCGGTCTTTTGAGTTTGTTGAATAACCAGAAGTCACACGGTGCCAAATCAGGTGAATACGGCGGTTGTGGAACGATATGCGTCGAGTTTTTGGCGAAATGGTCACGAAGAATCAATGCAGTGTGAGGCGGTGCATTATCGTGGTGCAAAAACCAAGAGTTGTCTCGCCACAAAATGGTATGGGCTGATCCTTTTGAAATGCCAACATGATCAGCAAGATCTCTAATTGTTAATCGACGATTTTCAAGCACCAAATCTTTGATTTGTTGGACGTGAGCTTCGTCGGTCGAGGTTGATGGTCGACCGGGACGCTCTTCGTCTTCCATACTTTCTCGACCCTTTTTACCACTTGTAAACATTTTTTTTCGACATAGCCTGATCACTAAAGGCTTTTTGTACCATCCTCAACGAATCAGCAGCATAAAATTCATTCCGCAAACAAAATTTAATGCAAATTCTTTTGCTCAACAAATGCAGACATTATAAAAATCAAAAAATTCACTTCTAGCAGCTTACAAAACGAAGCCTATCTCCAACACTAATGAATATTTTGATGTGACCCTTGGCACGAATATCAAAGACAGTCCTGCCAACCTAAAAATAAGAGCACTGCCCCAAATCCATTTGCGCGCGCAGTTTAAATTCAAATGTCACCTTAATTTCTGGACACAGTAGTAAATCGAGTTATTACAGAAGCAGCTGGATTTTACATTCAGTCTTTTGCCTGTATCGAAATCTATAGCAAATTTTATCTTCTTCCTCAGTATCTCTCCCTTCGTCTAACCTTTAAGTTAAAGTTTCCCATTATCATTATACCGTCATTTGATAGCGAGACAAAAGTTTATTCATTTGTGCTCATCATCAATGGCGCGATAGCCCAAATCGGGCCAGGAACTGCAGGATACATTGTCTGAAGTCATCTCGGTTCACACGCCCGCGTCCTTTGTGCATCTAAGAAGCGATTTGCAATCTGCATCTACAGTCCTCGTATCTTTTTCGCGGTTCCGCGGTTAACATGTCCCTGGTTTCACGGTTGTACAGTTTAGAAATATCGCATTCCCTATTCAGAGTCCATTGAGCTAATGAAATATGCGGCTTCGAGGACTGGAGAGCATCACAACTATAGGCTTCTACAGCCCAAGTCATTTTTTGATCGAATAACATCTACATCTAAGCGCATTAATTATTTTTTGGAAGCTAGAAAACGGTCTTCAAAAAAATACAGAACTCTAGAAAGTAATAAAAAGAAAGAACCAGGCGAGGTTTGAATTCCCAGCCCAAAAGAACCACTCACCTCTTCGGTCAACTCCACCGGGCTAAAATAGCTATCGGCTGTCGAATTAGTCTCCGACTCTTCGCTTTCCTCCTTCTTGATGGCGAAATTCGGTCGAATATCTTCACCGTCTTCGCGTTTAACTTCCACCGACCAGGTCGGACTAAAGCCAGCCGAACCGTTCGTTCGTAACGACGACGACGGACTCATCGAACCGAAATCACTTGTTGAACTCGTACCGGCCTGCTCTTCCAGCTTAACTTCAAAATCATTGGCCAGGACATCGGGCGGTTCGTCCTTTAGCGGCAGACCAAAGTACGGAAAACTTGAAAGCGGAATATCACCATATTCGCTCAAGTCGGCCAAATTCTGATCGAGAATCGACGTCTGATCGAGAAAATGCTCGAGATTGAGAAAGACGTCCAGTTCGTGGGTGTTGTTATTGTTCAGATTGATGGTAGCCGTTGCGGTTGTTATGGCGGGTGGCAATTCGACCGCTACGGCTCCGGGTCCACCCGAGTCCGAATCCTGACCGGATGCTGTCTGATTGTTTTGCGAGTTCTGAACGTTGAGGAGATAGGCGGTCACGTCGTGCATGTTGTTCGTGTGCCGATCGAAGCGGACCAGGTCCTCGATCAATGGCATCATGGCCTTGCGATTTGCATAAGGATATTCGGAGATGGGGACGGCACGGAGCATCTCCAGTTGCCAGCCGTCGCCGTTTCGTTGATCGAGATGCGAGTCCCAGCCGAAGCCCAGGTAATTCTCGGGGTCGACCTGCAAAAGGCTTAGGGCCAACGCCAATTGGAGCATATGCTCCGCGTAAGATTTCTTAAACGAAATCATTTTGTATAGGGGGTGGTGTCTGAACGGGTGGTCCAACGGGATTGCAAATAGTTCAATGAGATTACGTTGTTGTTACTGTTTTTTTTTTATGTTTCTTGTTTGTATGCACAAAGTCTGCCCACATGCGTTCACCTCTTGTTTGTTTTTTTTTTTCGTTTTTTCTATTCTGGCAGCTGTGACGACGATGAATAATTTTCACGTCTATTTTCGCCCCGAAAAAAAACCGTGTGTACGACCTTGAACTTGGGAACACTAGCCGCTCGAATCGGTTGCGATTTCCGAACGACCTAACAAAAGCGCCGACTTAACTTCAAACCGTGTTTTCCTATTTTTTTTCCTTTGTTTGCTATTTCACACACACGGGCAACGCATTTTCTTGCGAAGCCCCACTTCATTACCGCGTACTTTTCATTTTCACGTACCGCAAAACTTTCACTTTGCCCGCTTTTCGGGGACGAATCTTTCACGAAACAAGCGAAAATTCAAATATTTGGCGCGCCCTTTATCAATGAAATCGGAAATGCGGGGCCCAAACAATAAACACCACGGGCCGACTTTTTAAACTATTGTGAATCGACGGTCAACGCAACGCAGCACCAACACTCACGCAACGATGATGTGTCAAAAAATAATAATTTCGTGTGCGGACACGAAAGCGGCGAGCATGTGTTGACTGAAAATGTGCCGTTCGACGAATAAAAACGCGAGTATGCGAATTATTGTCAAGAACTAAAATCGAAAAACTGTTTGCTTGCGGCGTTTTTATCGCTTCGAAAGGCCGATTTTCGCGAATGTTCTGAATGCGGCGCGCACTGCGGTACTGTTTGTCGCTGCGCTCTGATAGCTACGGACACTGTACAATTGGCGTAAATCGAACTCACGACTAACTCGAACCGCGGGTTCGGATTCACGTCTTATTGGAATTTTATATCGTCCCGGCTGGACTGTACGAACACAACTGAAGGCAACGAACGACACGGCACACACGCAACTCAGCTGGCTGCTGCTGCTGCGAGACGATTGGATTTGATGGCGACGCGATGATTCACAATTTCACCACCGACCGTCGATGACCGAGTCGCCGCGATTTTGTTGACATGTGCATGGAGTGGAATGGGGAAGGGCTGGCAGCACTGGGCACTGCGAGGGGGACCGCAGTTTCTGTCGTGCGAGAGGAATTCCTTCGGAGCTTTGTGGCGTGTGAGCGAGAGAGTGGAATCGTTCGATTTTATGAGCTTTTTCGTTGAAGTGAACCGGGAGCTTTTTCAGTATTCTTTTAAATGGAACTTGCGTTTGCTGTTTGCAAGGTGGACAGGTTGTGATGTTGACGCGCCTTCTTTATTTCACCTGTTGGATTTTATGAAAGGGCGACAAGGACAGTGTGTTGTTGTTGTTGCATCATTGATCGAGTTGGGAGAAGGGCACAAAAGCGCTTTAGATTGTTATTCGGCTGACTGGGATCCGGAACGTTTAAAAAACGTTAAAAATAAACCACGCACCACAAGTTTATACGCGCGATTAGGAGGAAAATACACTTAATATCAATTTGAAAACAACACAAATCACGATGCGTAAAAGGCATACGCAGCCCCATTGATGTGATTTAGGAATGGCAGAATGAAATTGATGCTGGCATTTGATTTGTTGTCCTGGTAATTGGCTCCTACGTGTTTTTGGTGTTACCTTATCTTTCGCTGAGAGCTGGTACTTCATACATACCATCACTGGTTCAAAAACGATAAACTCAATTCCAATGAAGCCTTTGGGGAGTGCCTACCCCACGTACCTGGAGAGCGGGTCACCAGTACCGTGTTGCAAGTAACTCAAACATATGGTAGTAGTGTTATTAAGTTACGAATCCTGACCGGAGATTCTATTCCCGGGACCACTGGTGTCGGGGAGCCCATGGAAGACTACTTACACTCCAGACACTAAACAGGACGAAATGACGTGCCTGACGAAATGTGATGCCTGTCGTTATGCCCAAGCGGGCAGAGTTCCCTTGTGAGTTCGGTGCGGAGTTGCGGATGGGGTACCATGACCCATAGAACGTCAGAGATTTTAGATAGGCCTCGCATCCATCACTATCATAGTATAAATACTTACATAGTAGCCAAACTCCGGCTCGAATTCTCAATGTAAACCCACTAACACACGTACAATCTACACGTATTCAGAAGCTGCTTCTCTTTCAGTCATGGGCGATCACTCTGACACAAGTTTCCGTTTCTTTTGCACGATTTGGTATGTATGGAATAGTAATTAGGGAAATTGACGTCAGGATATTGCCAGATTCCTGTTTTATTTTTGTAGTAAGTTTTGAAAAATTTAAAATTCGATTTCATACTTTGCATATTGCATTCTTGAATGATTTTCAAAATTTTAATTTAAATTTATTACATTTTATAAAACATATTTACAAAAAAAGTAATTAGTATAGTACTCTCATCCATATTATATTAATGGTGGTTGACGTAGTTGCCGAAATGTTAAACATATTCCAACGTGGTAAGCAACTCTCGTTGCTGCGAACAATTTCTTTTTAGATAAAATACAAATAAAGAAAAAATTGTCACTATCAGATTCCTTTATTGAAGGAATTGCCAGATCAGGGTGTTGATTCACCAGTCATTTTAACTTCTTTAATATCACTTTACTTTGTTTGTTAAAATCACACCTTTCAGTCAATTTTTACACAATCGAATACAGTAAAAAAATTTCTCCGAAATAGTAACGACTATTTTTGGGACATTGCCAAATGCCCATTATTTCAAAATTCAGAACAAAACACTTAAAATATTCTTCGCAGAGACCTAAAAACACTTCAAATACTTACAATCAAGTAATAAAACATTTTCAATCACGAAAAATATTGGAACTATTCATTTATTAACTCCAATTTTACCGATGTAAAGGAAAACATTTCCGTTAACAAAATTTGGGATCTGGCAGTACCACGAAATATGCGTCGAAAAAACCAAACAGACAATAAAGCGGTAAAGCTATATTGCACGTACGTAATTGAAAGAGACGAAAGATTTGTCTCAGTCGTCAGCTGTTTAAAATTTTGAGAGGTACGTCCAATCAAAACCGTCCATTTGAGAGGTAATTTTTTTTTATGCGAAAATTTTTTCGGGCTATGGTGAAGATAGGGAGTTTGCTTACTATGTAGTATTTATACTATGATCACTATGAGAGTAGCAGTGCACCGCTATTACTAGGAGGAGAAGGCTGGTTGTCGGCACGATATTAGGCCGTATCCGAAAAGGTCCATGAAATTAACTTCCGTGACAGGTGTTCACGGTAAACTCAAGAAGACTATTACCGTGTTTACATGGAGAATCGAAAGATCGAAACATGAAATGTACGGCATAACCGGTTTCTATTCGATCTCGTTTCGATCCGATCTGCGTTTATATGCGATTTTAGAAGATTGAATCCGGATTGAATCCTCCATGTAAACGCGGTAATACTGAACTAGATTGTTATTAATACAGTGAAACCTGACTAAAATAGACCCTGTATAACACCGAAACCTGCCATAACGGAAAAAAACTGGTGACATGTGACATGACAAATGAGCGTATTTGAATGTCAACTGGTTTTATCCCACCTGAAGCCTTCGTCTACCTTGACGAAAAATGCTACATTTTAGACTCCGCCTACGTACCAATCATTTACAATGCATATAGGCGCGCAACCGATAAAAAAATAGAATATGACCCCAATCTTGAATCTATTGACCCTCTGCCCTTATGGCGATACTCCACTGCGAACTGTGTCAGCGCCAACTTAATTTCAAGCCGCGCACATATGACAGTTCGTCGTGAGAAATGCCTCGATTTTGCCTCGATTAGTGACGTCATGGCTCGGTCTCCATACAAAATCGTCACTCATCTAGGGGAAATCGAGGCATTTTCGCACGACGAAAAATCAGTTGCGCGGCTTTTATCCAGGGGGCATTGACTGTGTCATTGCCCTCTGGATAAAAGCCGCGCAACTGAATTTTCGAAGAGCGAAAATGCCTCGATTTCCCCACGATGAGTGACGATTTTGTATGGAGATCGAGCCATGACGTCACCAATCGAGGCAAAATCGAGGCATTTCTCATGACGAACTGTCATATGTGCGCGGCCTGAGTTTAAGTTGGCGCTGTTCGTCCTCGTTTTGACTTTTTGGTGAGAAATTTCTCACTCATAAATTACAGAACTGAGCTACTGAACCGGGTACGCTATTCAGAGCCGCAGCTCTCCCGAAAGTCAGCAAGCACGTCGCTTCAGTTTACATTTTATGCTATGTTTCCACTGCCCCGTAATCTCGCGATTAAGAGTACTGGATTAAAAACTGTTTCCATTGCTTTCCTAGATTAAATTTAATAGTTGAAACGAAACATCTGTTGTGTACTGTCAATATTTTTATTAATCGACGATAGTTCGAAATGGAGTCTATGTGCAAAAATGTTTCTGTTCAACAATTAAATACTGTAAGTGACAAAAGTTAAGTAAAAAACATACTTACGCTTAACAATTTTCTTTTTTATACTCTAGATGAACATATAGAGTATTATAAGTTTAATCCATCCCGAAAGGTTGTAACGCATAGAACCGAGCCTCGGACGAAAAGAAGTTATATATTATTTTGTGTTTATTTTTGGCCAAAACCCCCAAATCCGTTTGCTGTCCGTCCGTCCGTTAGCACGATAACTCAAGAACGCGTTGACCTAGGAAATTGAAATTTGGTCACAACTTGTAAAATGGAAAAAGTAAGGCTAAGTTCGTTAATGGGCGATATCCGTCCAATCCTTCGGGTACCTCCCATACAAGAGTCCTTGAAACACGTTTTCACAATTATTGCTCGAATGCTTCAAGTTAGGAACTTGAAATTTTGCATACTTAAGGTTTACAATGTTTGAATCGAATGTTCCGAATATGATGGAAATCGAATAAGTCCTTCGTGTTGCAGCCTAGAAAAGTCCTTCAAAAATGTATGCTTTTTACTGAATTCACTATAACTCCAAAACGAGTTAAAGCAGGAATCTAAAATTTTACAGGAATTAGTTTTATACCAAAACCAAGACGGAGTTCATTAATTAGAGCCATCCGTTGACTCCTTCGGGTAGCTGTCATACAAAAGTCCTTAATAAACATATTCACCCATATTGCACGATAAGTTTAGAACGCTTTAATTTACGACTTTGAAATTTTATAATAATCGCAGCTGAAACTATTAATATGAAAAATATCCCATGAGTCCTTCATGTCGTTGCCATACAAAAATTCTGTAAAATGTCCTAACTTACTTTATGGAACTCATTATAAATCAAAAAATCAAGTAGCCACTATACAATAGTTTCTACCTGTAAGTAAAAGGTCATGTAATAATTGCTTGTGCACTCCTCATTCTTTTGATATATTTCCAACTAAAATATAAATCGGAGTTTAGTATTTCATCTAGAGTATCATACGATTGGCTTGCAGCCGATCGTGACTGCGTTATGTTTTATAACTGATATTTCACATTTGACATCTCATTTGTCAACATATGGTTTGCTGAATTGCTCTGCCTTTGGCTGAATTACAATTTACTGGGTTGACACTAAAAAATTACGAGATTAGAAACTAGATTATTTTTTAATCTCGCGGTTTGGTATTCTCAATCTCGTATGGGTAACCTACTAGATTAGCGTGTAGATTTGCTTAATCGCGTGATTACCGGACAGTGGAAACATGGCATCATAGCCACCAATTCGGACGTAAGCGGAATTGGCCCATTATTTGCTTTATTCAGTTACTTTGACGTTTTGAAGTCGAAATAACTGCTGGGTACAAATATCTGCAACAAATCGTGCTGAGTTGCAGGGCGCCATCTCTGACAATACTCAAGTAGTGACAATTTAAATAATCTTTGGAGGGGAAATCTGATCCAACATTTGATCCACCGCCAACTTAAACTCAGGCCGCGCACATATGACAGTTCGTCATGAGAAATGCCTCGATTTTGCCTCGATTGGTGACGTCATGGCTCGATCTCCATACAAAATCTTCACTCATCGAGGGGAAATCGAGGCATTTTCGCTCTTCGAAAATTCAGCTGCGCGGCTTTTGCAGAGGGCAATGTTTGATCCATTGCCCTCTGGATAAAAGCCGCGCAACTGAATTTTCGAAGAGCGAAAATGTCTCGATTTCCCCTCGATGAGTGACGATTTTGTATGGAGATCGAGCCATGACGTCACTAATCGAGGCAAAATCGAGGTATTTCTCATGACGAACTGTCATATGTGCGCGGCCTGAGTTTAAGTTGGCGGTGTTTGATCCCATTTTGATCTTGGATCATCTCTTTGTTGTTGTTTTCAATGTAAAACGAATGATCTTGATGTTAATCCAGTTGAAAAAAACAAACCTAAAGTTATTGCTGATCAGTTTATCGATTACTGAATATTAACCTAACCTAACAAAGAATTTTAATGTTTCTACAGTTATAAATAAATATGTGGATTTAGCCAAAAGCGAAAGTTTACTGAAAAATAAACGGAATATGAAGAAAATTAAAAACAATTTTCTAAAACAGAAAATTTTTTTTTCATCTAATTACTGCAACCGATTCGGTAAACATTCAACGAACTACGTTCTTGGCGCATATTTCCCACTTAGTCAATTACCGAAATTGCGGTATGAAAAATTCCACTCTTTTCTGGATTCGGGACTATGATGCGTTTTAGTGCACGGGCTGCCATTTTTCTGTTTTCGTCTCTTGGCATCTGGGATGAATTTAGCGGTTCATTGAAACGTCGACTTATCTCGACGCCCACACACGACCCGCAAACAAGGAGAAATGATCAATAGCCTTTATGTTCAGACGGAGGGAATTCCCCGCCGTATTAACCCCCGCAATTGCGGGCTTTCTCAAACAAATTCGAATAATATACAAGACGTGTTCAAATTAACAAAATTTCACAAAAATAGCACGAATAAAAAAAAAAAAAAATTATGTTTGTAATTATTTCGATTTTAAAATTTTCTTTCTCACCTCGATCAAGTGAAGTTGATTGAAGTTGATGCTCATGTTGCTGTTGCTGTCTTGGAGTGAGGGTGGTGTCGGTGGCCTTAGATTGGCGATCGGGGAGTCTCTGATTGGGGACAGAGACTCCATTCGGGGGAGGTACTCGAGGTCGATCATTTTTCAAACATGTAAGCCGTACCTAAAAAGAAAAAATTAAATAGAAAATTACAAAAAAAAAACAAATTTCTTTGATGGTATTTAGTGCAGTCGAGTCTAAAGAAAACTTTTCAATTTTTCAATGTCAAAAACAATGCGACGCAATTTCGGAAGTCCAAAAATGAATGGGGTCAGTAGCACTGTAACGAAGTCTATTTTTGTTACTATTGCCATACAGGCACCTGTGGTAAGGATTTCGAAAATTTTAATTTTATTTGAATGATCTCGTAGTTGGTCTTATTTAAGATTTCAAGGCCAGAAAAGTTCAGGACCCTGCTTTACAATACCATGAGGTTGGTAGCACGACCTTGAAAGATGTTCCAACAAGACATCCATACATACATACAGTATTGTGCGAATTAATGTGAACACGACCATAAAGTGATGATTTTGTTCATGGCAACACTGTTATGTCCGTTCTAACAGTTTTTTTGGTGGAAAATTATTTAACCATATGATCGCCATTACTTACTGCAGAAACGTATGCAATTATTAATATTTTGTAGGTTGTGTTTAAGAGTTTTTGAAATTTTGCAAAAATATTCGATAATTTTACTTTATTATTTTAATAATAAAGTATTGTTATCGACTTTGAAAAAAAAAAATTTGCTACCCTCAACATTTTTTCTTATACGTTTTATGACTAATAAACGCCAAAAAAGCAATACAAATTTTCAGTCCGTCTGTGCGCCGTACGCCGTACGCAAAATCGTTCGAGGAATTATAGTTCCCAAACCCTTTGAGCTATTAAATTGATTTTTTTTTTCTGAATAGACATGGTAGACCTCTTGAAGTGAGAATTTTTTCAGGGGTGGGGGTGTGAGGGGGAAGGTGGGGGTGTGAGGGGGAAGGTGGGGGAAGCGTTTTAGACGAAAAATTTTGGTTTCTAAATCTCAGCAACCGCTTATGGTAGGAAGCTGAAACTTAGAATTCTATAGAGCTTTGATAGTAGACCCATTTGCAAAAAAATTGATGAAATGGGTGAGGGGGTGTGGGAGTGGAGGGGGAAATAATGCGTCCGAAACTCAAAAATGCCGAGATCGACACATTCTAAAATCCATAACTCTTAAACCGTTAATGGCAAGCAATTAAAACTTAAAAAATATCTGTAGTTATACTAGGAGAGTAGATTGAAACAAAATTTTTTGGTGGGGGATGATGGCGTGCGGGGTGGGGGTTGAAATAGTAAAGATTACGATATCTCACAAACCAATTGCACCAGAAAAACAAAATTCGGTTTGGGTATAAAGCTTGATAAATAAAGATTGCTCAAAGTAAAATCTTTGAAGGGGGCGGGGGAGCATAGAAGTGGGAAATAAATATAATAACATAATAATTAATAATAAATAAAATATCACTTTTCATATCTCAATAACAGTGTAAGATAGATGGTTCAAATTTTAACTAGAAGTAAGCCCAATAAAACCCTAGTAGGGAAAAATAAATTTAAAGATGGGGTAGTAGAGTGTAGAGGGTGAGGGTGGGGAAGGGTAAGAAGGAAAAAGTTCCGATGCTTATATCTTACGAACTTGTAATGATATAAACCTTAAACCTCGTATTTAGATAGAAATATATTAGTGGCATAGTGGAAAAATAAATTTTTTTTTAGGGGTAGTACGGTGCGAGGGTGGGGGGTGTTTTTCCTAACTTTTGAACGGCTTATGCTAGAAAGTTGAAACTCGGTACGTATATGTAAACAAACTAGAAAAGTAATTCTGATAAAGAAAAATTTCAATATGCATTGGGGTTCAGAAGGGGGGGCAGAAAAAAATTTCAGTAAATATAAAATGCCTACATTTTCACGATTTTCGTCATATCTACTAGGTCTTTCGAAATATTGAATTCATTTTTATTCTACGGATTCTTAATTTGAATACCTAGAAAGTGTTTTCAAGGTTTTTTGAAATTCGACCCCTAAGGGGGTGTAAAGTGGTTGTATACTTTTTCATAAATTCCACCATATCTCTCAGGTCTGATCAGATATCGAATATCTTTTCACTTCCACGGGCTATTTTTAAGTTTTTTCTTTTCCAACCTCTAGACCGCATCCCGGAATATGACCCAATTATTTAATTCATATATTACACTCTATTCTAACCGTTTCCCGAACTTTTTGTTAGATTTTCAGTCACATAGTAACATACACCGCATCCCCGAATTAAACACGTTCCGAACTTCTGCCGGAAAAATAATAAAGTTGCGCCCAGACTGTTGGCAGATTTTTTGTTTTTTTTTGATTTTTCCTTACAATTGTCAGGTATCATGGACATTACTCCAAGGAAAAGAGAACATACTCCAATGACACAGAGAAGCATTGCAATGGAATGTGGTGTGAGTTTGGGTCCTGTAAACAAATTATTAAAGAAGAAGAGAGAGACAGGATCTCTGGAAGTGCAGCGAAGAGGGAAATGTGGATGAAAAAGGAAGACCACTCCTCGAGATGAAGGCAGCCTTCTGCGAAACAGCAAATTATATCCAAGAAAAACACCCCACGACCTTCAGCAAGATTTTGAAAGGGTTGGGGTGAAAATCCATGAGTCTACAGTATGCGGAATACTCTTGGTAAGTGGAAGAAAAGCCATGAGGCCACAGAAAAAACAACTCGTGACTGCTACTGTGATGAAAAATAGACTGATTTGGGCCAAAAATATGCTGATTGGACCGTAAAAGACTGGAGGAAGAAGCTGTTCTCAGACGAGAGAAAATGGCAGGGTTGTGAAAATGGCAGGGTTGAGAAAGAAGCTCTCATATCGATTGTTGAGGTCTGTGCCAGTGGCGGCTCGTGCCTTTCTTAGCAGTTGAGGCTGAATTGGAATAGTAAACACGACTTTTTTCGGACTAAAACTAGATGGGTAAGCACTGCGGTTTACTGGGTAAAGTAATTTAGTAACATTTTCAAAACAATAAATTACTACATACTAACTCGATGACTTTTTCCTCTGTAAAATGGTGAGGTTCAGCCTCAATAGCCTGTAGCATCATGTGGCGATCCGCCACTGGTCTGTGCTACCCCAAATCGTAGGTACCACACTCCACAGGGACGTCATTTGAGGGTGGGGCAGGGGGGCATTTGCCCCCCCCCCCCTGAATTCGGTATTTTCATATATTATATATAACATACGGAGATTTATATATAAAAATACATGCATTCATAACATCTTGCCCCCCCCCCCCTGGAAAAGACTGAAATGTCAGCCCTGACACCCCAAGACCATTTCTCTTTTATCTTGTTTCGCCAGTTCCACCACCATGTGATAACTTCAGTCTGCGACATTTGTTTGCTTTCAGTATCTCCCATACAAATGTCTTTAAATATTAGGGTTACATTCTTGTGGTCTACACCTGAACTTTCCTAAATAGTAGAAACCGAACTATACGGTGATACATCTTTTGCTTATCTCACCAACTTCTTGATGTGTGCGGTCATTTTCAATGAGAGTGTAAGTTTATTCCACGAAAATGAATCTTAATCATTACGTATTGGCATAGCGAAAAAAGATCGTATAAAACTTTTTACTTACATACCGAACATACGTAAGATATTCAAATTTTGTGTAAAGACGATTCGAAAGAAATTGTTAATGTAAACGACGAACGCTTTATGGGTGACCTTAGCCCGCTGAGAATTGGACGGCAGACTTACCTGTTGTGTTTACTCATTTATGTCAGTTAAAGTGTGGACGCTTACATTTATTTTGCTTATATTTGTCAACTAAACTACGTTAAGTTCACCGGCTTTCCAAAAGCAGTTGCTAACCCGTTTGCTCTATAGAACAAAAAAAAAAGAGTGTATTTACTTACAAAATTGACTACCAGTCAAAATGGAGAACACTGCGCACAACGATTTAATTTTCTTCCAGAACTTCTGCTCTCCTATCGCCCCATGTGTGTACTACCGACTAGGCAGATTTCCATACGAAAGTTTTGCGAATGTATGGGCATCGAATTTTCTAATAGTATGGATGATTAAGTTTAGCTTTTATACTTTTTTCTAAATTTATATCTATCATTCTTAAATTTTTTTGGACAAACAAAAACCGGTTAGAATTTACTTACAGATAGTACTTTTTTTGTAAGGGGTAATTTAGAGATAATTTGGATATCTATTTGTTAGCAATTATTAAAATTCAAGTCATATTATTCATAGCTTGAAGTACATATGTATGGGCATTCTAAATTGATAGTTTCTTCTACTACAAGTAATTACTCGTTGATAGTATGTAATTATTTTGTTTTGTGGATATTAATTTATTTTAATTATTTAAATAATATGTTTATATGTAGGACAGCTTAGGGTGCTAGACTTGTGCTATTACAGAAAGTACTCAGACAAAAATTTATTACTATTAATTTTATATGTTTTCATTTTAAAAGCAAAAATCAAATTTTGTTGAAGATATTGTTAGTGAAAATCTGTTCTCCATTACCTGAAATGCCGACTATTCGCCTACACTACAATACACAAAAACGAAAATAAAAGATTCGCAAGTAAATCACAAACGATTCAGTAAAGTAAGGCATTCTCGCACCACTTATGACTACTTGATGAGTGATGAGTCATCTTTCACTAAGCGTACTGTTTTAGTGAATCAAGTATGTAGGTGAACTGTTATTGAAACATGTAGGTGGCTAATATATGAAACATTTTGATGCACCGCATTTCAAATTCATCTAAAAGAAGGATAAAGCTTTTGCATGCTCTGCTTCATTTCAAATTGAACGACGCGATCTATGTGATGACTATTCACAAGTATGATCCGAATGTGATTCACCATACGCAAGCAATTTGGGTCTAGCGATAAAAATATGATTCCCGTCAGTAAAAATTGGACTACATTTTGTGAAAAAAAACCATTTATTTTTTTGCGATGGATATCGATAATTTATCGTTCCGGTAATTATATGATGTGGTCAGCACGTTCATAAGAGTTTATTTTATTTATTTATTTAGTTGAGTAGAGCCTATAGAAGCCTTACTGCTTCTCAAACCACGATCTTAGTGGTCATTTGTTCCCGGCTCTTCTCATTCATAAGAGTTTATTTTGGAAACAGTTGCCGAGGTGCAGGCATAAGAATCAGTTTGCCGAATAATCTTCAAGAAAATCAATCAATAATAATTCGCAATAATGATCAAAATACGATTCATCATTTATCTGTTCAGTGTACAACAGTTTAAACTTTTAATTCGGAAAAATTAGGGTGTTTGTTTGTTTCAAATTAATGAATTTCTGATTTAGGAAGTGTTTTCAATGGCAGATCTTAAAATTGAATTTAAAAATTTTGAAATGAAATATAACTGTGAATAGTAAACGAACAAATAATAAAGAGATAATCAAGATCCTGTCTTTGGAAAAAAAAATGTAGTAAGCCTTCACCAAAAGTGAAGAATAATCGAATTATTTTGAAAGGAGCGCACTGAGACGATTATGGTGTAGATTCATCAAAATCGAATGACGAAAAAAACCAACTGATATTTTTCATGGAATTTGAACCACTTGGCGAATCAATTGTCGGTCTCTGGGTTTGTTGAAAGCAAATGCAAATGAAGTTTTCATCTGAGATTCGACCTTTTCGAATCTTCAACATGATTTACGAACGATTCGCTTCACAATCACTAAAGTTTATGTAAGTGCCTTATATATCGATTATTTTGACTATATCTAGAACCCTTTACTGATGTTCGAACAGACACACAGACAAACAGTTTTTGAGTTTGATTTTGATTGACACACCTGTATAAACTTATAAGCCAGCTTAAGCGTCATCAAATAGTAAAACAAAATTTTTCTTATGCAAATAAAATTATTTAAATTACTTTGCTTCATAATGTAAATTAAATTGCAGTTACCTATAAATTTCAAATTAGAAAATTTTATGAAGATAGAATTGACTTTGTAGCAGCTATACCAATATTATTTTCTTAATTTATGCAGAACAAATTTATAAAACTAGACAACACACAAGAGTTAGCTACACGTGTAGTCGTAAATTTAATCAATTTCGATTAAAAGTCTAACATTTGAAAAGATAGAATGTTGCAGATTGACTACCATTTTTTTTTATCAAATATTTTAACTGTTTCCTGACATACGTCCTACAATGCAGAACATCAAGGTTACAGAAGAGAAGGTTCCAAAGAAGAGTTAATTTGTTCACCGTAGTAGAAACTGTCTTTGGCTGCAAATTTTGCTGAGCTTATATACTGCATGTGTTGAGTCGAAAGCTTTCTCACATATTTGGTGGAGTTTGAGAAATGTTCGAAAAATGTTTAAAAACAATCGGGAAAGGGAAAAGTGTTCGAGAAGAATGTTGAACTAAAGTTTGCAGATTTTTCCACAACTTTCTTATTGCGTTTTTGCCAGGTGGCCAATCGTATAGTTTTTGCCGCGTTCCACTTAGTAGGTATTGGGAGAGTGTTATTTTCCGCAGTCGAAACTGATCGAGTTATACGGATTGCCAGGATAGATGTTACATACATACTTTCAACATTAATCAGCGGTTCTTTAAATAATACAATACTGGCAATTGAAGTAAAAATATCGAACAATTCTGAAATTGTTTTTTAGCCAATTTCAGATACATAATCAGTTTTTTGGCGAATCCATACATAAGAAGCCCGTAGCAGTAACACCAATTTGATACCATATCAGGCTTTACCAATATTGAAAAATTGATGACAACGTAAGCAACCCCTTTACCCCTTTGAGGGTTGATTATGAGCAAATAGTGAAATCATTTTGAACACTATTATATAAAAAGTTCGTGAAAGTATAAACCAATTTGACATCTCATCAAGCCTAAGAAATAAAGCGAAAACTGTGAAACGTATGCAACTTTCTTATGCCTTATTCGGGGTTGAAAATTCAATACATCATAAGATCTAAGAAGTAAGGTAAAATTCGTGAAATGTATGAAACGTTTATTTCTGTTCGCTACTAATTGGACTGCGAAGAAATCAATGCTGCAGGTTGGTTCTTTGTCCACATCTGTTTTCTTATTTAAAACTTTAGCCAAGACACTAATTTTTACAGGCTAATATTTACATTGTTTTAATTTCTTTTCACATCAACTGTTGTGAATTTTTAACTTTTGAATTTATTATTACTTTTTTTTTTAGTAAATAAATAAATAAAATTCCTTTACATCCCTTGGGGGTTGAACATTAGAAAATTGTGAAACCAGTTACATAAAAAGTTTGCAGATATAAAGCCCAATTTTATACCTCATCAAACCAACGAGATATGGCGATTAAATAGAAAGTTTGTAGAAACAAAGCCCAATTTTATACCTCAACAAACCAAAAAGATATGGCGATAATTGCGAAAACGGAGATTGAATATAAAAAAATCCCGACATTGAATTCTACATAATTATAAATAAAGTCCGAAGAAGTAAAAGATAATTCGTTCTCTTATCAGTCCTAAGAGATATGACGGAATTCGTGAAAAAAATGTACAACCCTTTTATACCCTCAGGAATGGAAAGGAAAGGCTATGTCATTAAAAGCCAGGGGTAGGATATGACGGTATTTATGAAAATATATGCCACTCATTCACACCCCTTTCGGTGTTGTATTAAAAAAATCCTGAAAACCATAAGCATATATTAATGAAGCATTTATATAAAGAATCCGGAGAAGTACATAATAATCAATTCAATATTTCAGAATACCTAAGAGATATGACGAAATTCGTAGAGCCATATGCAAGCACATATTTTCACTGACCATTTTATGTCCAATAGATAGATATATGGAATATTTTTTTAACTAAACTACTGTTGTTGTTGATCTACTTAAATTTCCAGTTTCTAGCATGAGCCGTTCCGGGCACCACTCATCCCTTCACTTCTGTACCGTACTACATAGAAATTATATTTCTACAATGTGCCACCAGCCACCACTATACGAGTACAGCACTATTTGAAAGCCAAGTTCCAACTTTCTATCTATCGAGATACAAAAATCGGAACAAATGGAACAAATTGCACTGTCCTTCAATGCAGTAAGAATGCAGTGCTGCATTGATTGGATCATGGGCTTAAGTTACTAGAGTAGCTATCAAAATATGCAATCAAAATATTATTGGATCCAATCAAATTGTTCAACTATGGACAAGTACACTAACGACTATCCAAATATGAAATAACTTCCAAGCGAAATTTTATACCAAAACAGAGTATCATCATTTAGATATTTGTTTGTAACAAAATATATAGTGATCCACAAAAGGCAAAATATGAATATCGATCATAGGGATTATCTACGGTTAATCTCATAATAAACGTCTGTTATGCGTAGCTGATTTAAGCCAACGAATAAACAATATTTTTTTCCATCTCAAAAGTTTATTTTCAATACACGCGATATAGGTATTGATGGATTGATTCGAACTTCTTTCGATTTCATCAAAAGAACTTTTTTTTCCACATTCAAAAAATATAATTCAAAATTCAAAATTCTTAAGGTGAAATTACAGTGATAGCAACACAGCGACGCGAGCGATAACCCAATCGCATAGCGCGCGCGATATCGCGGCACTAGTTATAGTGATCGAGGTGTATCATCCGCACAACAATCGCAGCCTACAAACATAGTACCTGATCTTTTTTTGCATACGTATTCATTTTCCAATTTTTTTTAGCCATTTCTAAAATAACCGACGTATGTGAATATGTCTCAAAATCGAGTTACACGCGCGACAAAACGCGATAGAGCGCAGCGATATCACTGAACTGCTTGCACTTACAAGAATATGTACATTCTAATTAGCTGTCATCACTTCGCATCGCATCTATTAAGACATATGGCTACAAATCTACATATTGACTACAAAATAAAATACACTCTTCCACAGTATGGGCGCAACTTTATTTTTTTTTGAATAGAGGTCCGGAAGGCACTTTCAGACATTTGTATCAAGAATCCGTAGAACTATTATTAATTTAATATTTCAGATGGCCTAAGAGATATGACAAAATTCGAGACAATTTTCGCTAATCATTATTCTTGCCCCCTTCCTTACTGCAATGGATAATTGAAATTTAGTAAATCTACAAATGTATATTGATTAAGTTGCTATTTTCTAGCTTAAGCTGTTCTATTAATAGGAGAAAATACCCTCATCGCCGTAGTGTAGTGTATTACCCCTAATAAAAATTATATTGCCGCAACTATAGTTCAATCTAAAAACCAACTTCCAGCATTATGGGATCTGCAGATATGAAAATATATTTTTTTTCGTTTTCATCCTCTCCCAATTTTTTATCTCGAATATTATTAAAATAATAGAGTAAAAGTTAAAATGTTAAAGAAATGCATTGATGTAATCTGGAATTAAATCAGCTCTAGATAAATGAAAATGTTGGCAAATTAATGACTAGATTAGGAAGACGAAAATGTGTTCGAATTAAAAAAAATATATATTCTTAATGTTTTTGAAATCGACTGAACATAAATATTAGAATGGGAGCTATCACCTATTTCAGTATTATCTCTAAGCAATGAATTATTTGTCCGACAACTGGCTCTGCTCCCCTATGCAAGATAAAGCGTATAGGTAAATTATAAGATTACATTGTGCACAGATACTTCCACTTTATTTTTTCTGAAATTAATGGAGTGCAATCAATTGTATCTATCTTTAAAAAAATAATATCACTGATAAATTTTGCCATGGCGATAAGAAAGAAATTAAATGGAAAAACTAGATTATTTAAACTTTATACTAATTTTATTAGAAACAGATTTTGATATCGTCGTATAAGCAGTTATCCGCTAAATATGCCTATGTATAAAATATTGTACTTATTAGACAATATGGCAGTGCAATGAAAACCGCAATTGCCCTTGATTTGAATGAAAACTTTCTCACCAAAACTGATTAAATTAATTTTCGATTTAAAAATGAATTCCGTAGTAAAGGTACCTACTTATGTGCGTCACTTTACATTTGAATTTCAAATTAACCGCGTTCTAACGTGTCGCATACATTGTTCATGCAATTAAAAAGTCGTTCAACAAAAAAAGTAGGACCCGTGTTATGGGCTGTCCAAAAAATTCTGTTTCTACAGTATTTAGAAACTGACCTTTAATGTAATTTCTCAGACATACGGCGGACTCTTAATGCCCATTTAGATTATACATATATGTCATGCGACCATCTAGCCTAATGGCCTTTATATCCATCAAATTGTATTGGGCATTAGGAAATAAATGGCGAAAAACGTTCCAGAGCTCATTAATTTGTGTCAACTATCCTTACGATGAATCTGATAAGCAGGAGAAATTCTGATATTCGATCCTATATTAACTTCGATTTTATTTATTTATTAATTTTCTATTCCGTAACCTTTCATTAATTTAATTAGTAAGGACGTATTTGAGTAGTTTTTTTAGCTTTGTCTTCTTCGAAGTCTAATTCTTACAGTTTATGACGTCAGGTAAAGGAGATCCATGTCCCAAATAAAATTCGGTTCGTGTCTTGGCTGAGCTTGATTTATTTTAAAACTACTAACGAAGTTAAGAAGAGAGTAGACGTTAACTTTTTGTTTAACATAAAACAAGAAATAAAATAATTTTTCTCCTGTAAATATGACGAAATAATTCCCTGATTTCTATGCGAGTTTGAATGCCGAAACTAGCGAAGAATCATTTTAAAACATATTAACTTTCACTTTGACGTTTCTTTTGAGAGATTGGTTAATCCTTTTCTTAACTAGTATAAAAAAAATTAACCTCAACATGTACAAAGAAATGGTCGAAGCAAACTATTCGATAACATCCCAAGTTATTTATTTCTTTTAACCAACTTATTTTCGGATGTTTAAAGAAAACTATTTTTAAATTTATCATTATTTTTTAATTACTTGATTGCAGTAATAATGTTATTAATGATTATTATATAAGGTTTTAGCCACTCCAACATAGCAGCAACAGATCTAGCGTGAGTGATCCCGAAGATATAATTTTCAGAAAGTTAAGCTTTAAGGATTTAGTTCTTTTGGAACTTTTAGTGAACTCATCCACTCCTAAATTTAATAGCCCCTCCAATAAATGTTTTGTCTTAATGTCTGAGATTCCAAGGTTTAGAACTTCCGGAACTTAAAAACTAGATACATGAAAAGCCACAGAAACCAATTTGCTACCTCATCTGAACTAAGAGATATGACGAAATTCGTGAAAACGTCTGCAACCTTATTACATGCACTTGAGGGTTGAACTTCAAAAAATCTAGAAATGAGTTTTAGGGGATATCAAAAGGAAAAAACCAATTTGATAGTACATCAGCCCTATATAACAAAATTTGTAAAAGCGTTTACTACCTCTTTACACCCACTTGGGGGTTTAATCTTAAAAAATCGTGATTTTCGTTTTTAGGCAATTGCATGAAATAGCATTAAGCGTGTTCCGTACTTCCTCTTTTCGCTCCTTCTCTTATCTCAAGAACGGTTTACGGTAGATGCTTAAAATTTTTAAGTCCTAATAGATCCATACTATAGGTTAACATTTTAGATGCTAGATGGTCGCATGAAAATTATATCTTAGAGGGTGTGGGTGGGAGAGTCTAAAACAAAAAAGTTTCGATTTGTATATCTTGAGAACCAATAATGATTGATAGCTGATAGTGATAGTGATAGTGGTAGGTGTTTTTCCTATTTATTCAGGTTTATGACAGAAAGTTGAAACTTGGTAGATGTGTGCACATCTACTAGCAAAGTAATTTAGGTTAAACAAATTTGAAATGTCGATTGGAGTTTGGAACGGGGACAAAAAAAAATGATTAGAGCAAATGAATTGCATATATTTTCACGAATTTTGTCATATCTCTTAGGTCTACTTATAGGCCTTCTTGTTAAAAACTGGGGATTGAGTCCAAAACTAACCTACTGGATGTATATCGTCGTTGCTAGCCCCATTATAACTTACGCGGCATTACAAAGACTGGCATGCCTGGGTATTACTGGGGTGATGAACATCACTCCCAGTCCTACCTTAGAGGTTTTGAACCCATAGCACCTCTACACTAAGAAATAAAGAGAGAAGCTAGGTTAACCACATGCAAACTTTTGAGCTCGGAAGATGAGTCTGAGCGCAAAACAGCTTGCCCAATTATATACGCGGAATTCAACAAGGACCGCATACTAGCGATACCACAAGACCATTCAAAGTTGACCTGCCTCAAAGGGGGGATTGGGCAACACACAAACCCACTCTAAAACCAGTATGCATTATCTGACGGATCTAAAACGGATCAAGGTGTAGGAGCAGGAGTTTATGGAGTGCGCCAAATGTCAAATTCTACTATATGCATTTAACATCCTGTTATGTTTTTTCAGACGGAGAGTCAAGAAAATATCAGACGGTGCTACAAAAACCAACAAATATATATTCTCTTCGACAACACGGATACAATAATGGCACTTCAGTCCGTTAAAATCTACTTTAAACTTGTTTGGAATTGCCTCCAATGGCTGATTGAGCTCGGAAATAAGAACAGACTTAACCTCATTTGGATTCCAGGACACGACGGCTATGATGGTAATGAAATGGCCGACTTAATGGCTAGGAAAGGTTCAGAAGCTGGCTTTATGGGACCATATCCATTCTGCGGGATACCATTAAGGACTGCCATAGAATGAACAGTATGTGGCAAAAATCGCAAAGTGCCATTTACTGGGAGTTGGAACTGGGCAACAGGTACTCGAAGCTTTGTATGCTATTCGGAAAAAAACATCTAATTATCTAAAACTAAGCAGATATCAGATCCGGACCCTAGTGGGACCTTTGACTGGACATTGTCACATGAGGAAGCATCTCAATTGGATTGGTCTCTCTGAGACTAAAATTTGCAGAATATGCAATGACGAAGACGAAACACCAGAGCATATTCTCTATGAAGGCTTAGCTCACAAAAATCTTCGTCACTTCGGTCAGGGTTTTATGGATCCATCGGAATTCCTGACCATTCCTTTTCGCAAAATACCAGGCTTCATTGAAAGCGCAGGGATTGTAGAGGAATCATAGTCAATCCGGGTGGATGCCACAATAGGCCCAACTGTGGCTTCAGTGACACTTCAGTGACAGAGGTTAGCCATACCAATCCTTATTTCCAATCAATATATTATAGGTCTTCTTAAATATTGAATTAATTTTTATTGTACGAATTCCTCACATAAATACTTAGAAAGGATTTTCAATCATTTTTGAAATTCGACTACTAAAGGGCCATAAAATTTTCATGAATTTCGCCATATGGTCTGATTAGATATCGAATTAAATTGCGTAATAATCGCTTTGTACTTTTTTTTAACCCCTCAAAGGGTATAAAAGGGTTGAACACATTTTCACGAATTTTGTCATATCTTGTAGGAGTAATAGGAAATTAAGTTGGTTTTTACTTCCTCGCGCTATCTTCATACTTATCTAAAAACTCCTTTCAGTACATCCAACCATCAAGTAAGGAGGTATCATATGTTTTCACAGATTCCTACATATTGCTTAGATCTGATGAGATATCAAATTCACTTTATACTAGTTATTACTTACTATAGCCTTCTATATAATAATAATAATCAATGGCGCAACAGCCCAAATCGGGCATAGGCCTTGAAGTAATGCTAGAGTTATTTTATTGCGAGACCAACGGAACTCTAGGAGGTGAAGTGGTCAGCTACACGCTCGTCCGTGATTATTACCCCGATTTTAATTCAGATACTCATTTTCAGCTGAGTGAACTGGTAGTCCGGCACCCAATCCAAGCAGATTCGAACCTGGTACCCGGTGCACCGAAGGCAAGTGCTCAAGCCACTAAGCCACCAGACTACTTCCATATAATACACAAAAAAACAATTTCAGAATTTTTAAAAATTCAACCCTAAAGGCTCGTGTCCACTCGCAAGCAAAACTTGTTAGAGTTGCTCTATGACATTTATTGCTGCATGTGTACACGGTTCCGAGAGCGCATTTGCCCAAGTTTTTGCTCTAGCCAGCAAACGCTTGCCTTTTCAAGCAAGTTGTGAATGTACACGCTTACTTGCGAGAGTTGAGATCTCGCAAGAAAGTTCCGATCGGTTCCGAAATTTTTCAGCAAGTCAGTACAATTGCATTGGATGTGAGGCTAAGTTCAGTTTTGGGAGTCGTAGTTCCACAGTTTACGTGCGAAATATGAACAGAAAATCCAAGTGGAGTTCCGAGTACACGTTTTTGCTCATTTCCAATGTGGAACTTTATCCAGAGTTGTGGTATTTTTCTTTTTCGTTTTGACAGTTCAACGAAACTTTGATGATGAAGTGTACACGGAAGAGCAAGTTTTACTTGCAAGATTTTTGTAGAGCTACTTGCTAGAGTAAAATTGCTGCAATTTGACAGATAGTGTACACATCGCACCAAATTACTCTAGCAAGAAATGTCGCAAGTTACTTGCCAGTGTACACGAGCCTTAAGGAGCGGTTGAATACTTTTCACAGCTTCGACATATTTATTGGATTTGATGAGGGATTATTCTTTCGATATTCAACCCCCACGTGTTTGCATATGTTTTTACAATTTTTGCCAGTCCTTAGTTCAGATGATATATAAAATTGGTTATTTAAAAAACCATGTGAGTGTGGTTGTAATGGGCTTGTAAACGTTTTAAAACCTCGTCATATCTCTTAAGTCCGCTAAAATTGTATAATTGCAACAAGAAAGTTATACTAATGCTTGATTGAACAAAATTCCCAAAATCAATCAATCCGTAAGATTCAGACTTATTGCGGATCGGTCTTTTTTCGATACAAACCTTGCAAGTTCTAATTTTTTCGGATAACCATTTTTCCGGAGTCATGCAGTCGAAGATCAAATCGTATCTCACACATTTCTAAGGAATTTTCTCATTCTCATTCATTTTGAAAAGCGGGTTCTATTCTCTCCAAAGCGGAGTACGCCGAGTCTTATGCAAAAGGATCCACTATCGCCTACTAATAATGATTACAGAATCGATGATGTAAGCGTTACTTACATATGCTACTGTGAAGTGATTCGATAACATCCAGCTCTTTGCAACAATAAATAAATAAATAAATAAATTTCGTAAATAATAAATTAACTGGTCTCGCAGTAAACTAAGAATTGGGGCCATTATTTTATTATACTCGTTATAGGTATACCTACTGTACGGTATACAACAGAATTTCGACTGCAATGTACTCAACTCGATTGAGAATCGAGTAAAATTAATGTTTTTTCGATCAACTTCGTACGTACATATGTACCGGTATCGCGCATCATCACATTTTACTTAGTGTGATTACTTTGTTTACTTCGATCTAGTCGATAAAAAAAAATATAGGTATATCGAATTTATTAATATTGCACGCTTCGAGTTGTTGTTTGTTCACTCTTCAGCCCAGCTTAACGCTTCCAACTGTTTAGATACATTAGTGAATTCATCAAGTCGAAAACATACAGTTTCGGATTTAGGCACACAAGTGTACAGTTCAAAGTCATACAGATACAGATACAGATACAGATACAAAATTTAAAAAAATTTTCAATTGCAAAAAAAAAGCTCACACAACTAGCCGAACTCTGTTCCAGCTATAGCAGAGCGAGGCAGAGACTTCTTATCAAAAATCAAAGAGCCATAGCCAAATTGCTTCGTATATTACTAACTAAAGTGTGTGAAAAACAACATATGTACATATCTTCTATGATAACAAGGCGCCTATAATTCGAACAAGTCAATTGCTAATAACTTTTTGTTTTTGTATTTCTAAATTACTTACAGTGTAAAATGACCTTCGTTAGCACGTTTCCACCTGAAAAGCTGTTTTGGTATTGTTTTGGCGCAACTTTTTCAAGAAAAAAGATTTTCCGCAACCAAAAGAAATTTTTACTTGGCTTTTGTACTATGTATTCTCACTTTCACTGTGACGCAATAAAGCTGTCACGACACAACACATGTAATAAAAGCATTCGAGATGCAACCGGGTTAAAACAAAACCAAAAAAAAACCAAAAAAAAAAACCGTTAATAAAAATATAAACAAATATCCACCGAAAAGCTAAAAGGAATTTTCCGCGAAAAACCGAGAATGTACGAAAAGTCGTTTTTGTTGTGGGAAATTTTTATTGCTAATTTTATTTTCTTCTTCTTCTCCTACTCTTCGTTACACACAGCTAGCAGCTAGCGCAATTGCTAGAAAAACGTTAACTGTGAACGATACGGCCTTGTCACCGTACGTACGCTCGCAGCCCCGGGTTCCAAACCATACGAAAAATGATTAAGATTTACGTACCGACACACATGAAAAATTATCACACATGTCTCTATATATAGTGAAAACGCGGCGGAACGATACGTACGAGGTACATACATTCTCATATGAAGTGCTTTTATTTATATTTTCTTAAAGCCCCGGCATTAATTGACAACTAAAGAAAAAGCTCGCTTAGTGTGAATTACTTGTTAGCGCCAAGCGTTTAACAGATTTCGTTTTTAGTCTCTTGATAGTCCGATCCTAGTCTAGTAGCTATCTCTTGAAAGTAGATAATTTATAAATTTTACGCTCGCTCAGCTGATTGCACGCTTGAGTGACGTAGATAACAATACACTTGCGTTCGAAGAAGCAACAAATCCATGTGTCTGTCAGCCATCAGTCAACCATAACAAAGTCAGATATGTATGTTTTGTATTTGTTGCTATGGTGTCCAAGAAAGACTTACGCAGTCGTCTTGTCCATATGGAAGCTATCAGCTTTGTTTACGTCTTTGGGAGTTATCAGTTTGAGTTTTCGGGTTAAGTCCCCCACGCCCCTCCCATTGATCTATTTCGAAAAAAATGTCACTGCGTATTATCGAGGAGAATATTTATAAGGAACTTTTGGTTCAAATCCTTTTCTTCCTAAAAACCGTGTTAGATTCAGACGCAACCAGGTGACCATTCTTCAATGACGCTTTCGAAAGAAAGTGCCAGTTATTCGAGGCATGTTTAAAAAGTAAGTGTACTAGTAAGTGTAGAGTTTTTGCGTTGATTCATAGCCAAGGACGAAACAAGGATCCATCACACCTGAGACGAAGGAACAGTCAAAATAATACACTAACAAGCGAGAATCGGCATCAACGAAGGCTCAGACAGGCAAGGTTATGGCGTTATTTTCGAAGGCAGGCAAGGTTATGGCATAACTTTTTTGAGATGCGTGTGGGATAGTTTTCATTGATTATCTTGAAAAAGTTACCAGGTTACGTCAGCGTTTTCCAAGTGGTGATCCAGGAGGCCTGTCGGACTTTGCAGAAAGACGCTAAGCCAAAGCGAAATGTTGTAATCCTTACTGACAGCCAAGCCGCAATCAAGGCCATAGATTCGGCTACCACCTCCTCTAAACATGTCGAATAGTTAGTGCCGAGAGGAGCTAACCTACTTAGGAAGTCAAAATTACTATGGTTACGATCTCAGGTCAAAGCATGAAGGGTAACGGGTAACGGGTAACGAGCGGCCGGACGAATTAGCTAGGCAACGTTCTGCTCTTCAGAGCTCTCTCGTAGAATCCGCTCAGATTCCACTAGGGACTGTCAAGCGCTAAATATCCAATCACTTTCCCACGCAAACTCCAGATAAAGAGGACTTGCCAACTGCGCCATATAGTCACTGGCAGCTCGCCGCAAAAAGCTAGTGAGGCTTAGAGTCACTGTATACTCACACACCCTTCTAGTAGGAGTTCGGCCGAAATTTCGGTGTATAGGTGCATAGTATGTGTGCGCATAGTATGTGTGCATAGTATGTGTGCGCGAATTAAGGTTTTCTTTTGTAAATTTACGTACATTATCTATTTCTTTTATGGAAATTTCCTATTTTGTACCGAAAATTAGATTATTTCGAATTGATATGTGATATTCCCCCAATAAAATCAAAAAAATTTAAATTTACTGGTTTTCGACCTGAGCATGCATCGGCCAAACCTAAGTGAGTAGTGTGAGTGCGTATACAGGAACCTTAGTGAGGCTGAGCTTTAAGCTTGTGTTACACTGTTCGCTTTTTTCCCATTTTTTTGCATATATTTTCGTGAAATGTATGGCGAGCTTTGTAGAAAGCTCACATTGATCATACAGTGTAACACAAGCTTAAAGCTCAGCCTCACTAGCTTTTTGCGGCGAGCCGCCACTGCATATAGTATATAGATAGATAGATAGAAGATATGGACATCCTAGCCGGAGCAGAACGAATAAACTCTTAAGCAGGAGCCGTGTGGACGTCACGGCAGTCAGCACGAAATACTGGCCGATCGGCGACCCGATTGTCATACTGGGTATTCCCTTTAACGTCAATTCGCGCAGTTGTGAGGATGCAAATAAGAAGGAAACCGTTACGCACCTGCTTTGCGAGTGTCCAGTCCTAGCTTGAGCCAGACTTCGCGCACTGGCGATCCTTTCTTTCGTAGCCTTGACGAGATCTCGGAAAACAAGATTGGAGAACATCGCCAATATAAAGCCCATAGAAGTAGAAACGGATTCGATCTCATTAGCCCTAAAAGGTTTGTCGGAATTGTTCGAAACTTCAACAATTCCTTACATTCGCAAGGGGTTTATTATCGGAAAATACCAATGAAAATCTGAATTTTTTTTGCTTTAGTTTCTTCTGTAGTACAACTTTAAATACTTAGTTTAAACTGTCTAGCATAAACCGTTTGTGAGATATAAAAAACAACCCCCCCGCGTACCATTCTTCCATTCTTAAAAAATTTATTTTTCTGAGATAGTTCTATAGTGGCTCTACATAGTCGTTCATTTTTAGTTTCAGCCTCCTAGCATAAGCGATTCCTGAGAAACCAAAAGTTTCTGTCTAAAATGGTCTTCCTACGTCCCTCTTCACACCCCCATCTCCCTAAAATATGATATTCGTCAGTTCACCCATTCTGCCCACCAAATAAAATTCAACTTAATATCTCAAGGGGTTTGTCAGCTACGTACCTTCAAACGCTATAACATACGGCTTTCAGGGTATACGGCGGACAAACGGGTAATTTTTTGGGATTTACCAGTCTTAAAACGTGATTTTTTTTTTAATTTCTAACTTCTTGTCGGTCATCCAAAAAACCTTCTTATCTCAAAACAACCGATCTTACATTAAGACTTTGTTCGCATCTCGGAAAATTGTGGTGATTCGTCACATCGTGTATAATAGTTCTTTATAACTAAGTATTTTTTACTGTACTGAATGATTGTCAACTTCATGCATGTTTTCTTAGCTTTAAATCGAAGCTCGCATATTTATATAAAAAAAAAAATGAAAAAATAATATATTTATATATTTCTGTCAAATTAATAATTAAATTTAACAATTTTAATAAAAATGATATGTCGATTAAATAATTTAATTCAAATGAAATAATAAATATAATTTGAAAACGAATAAATATGAAATAAATAAATAATTTAAAATTAATTAAGATTTTGATAGAGATTTCTCTCACATAAAGAGATAACCTCAACACTGTGCTTAAAAAACGTAATTCATTTGTTAAGGGTGGCAGTGATGTTAGCATCCCTTCCCGGACTTAAAAAGAATAAATTCTTACCAAGACCGCATCCATATTTGTTTCGTATAATTTTGATATCAATATTTTAAAATGTTAAAATCTTGGAAAAAAGTATGACTTCATATCATCGGTAATCGAACTCAACAAGGTACCTAGTCCATTTTGATTGTTGATTGGATGGCAAACAACACGCTAATTTTAAAATTCAACAAAACTCAAACATGACAAACATAAATTTCTGTTAGACAGAACTAAAAAAAATAAAAATTATTTCTTACAAAAAACCGAATAGACTATAATATGTATGTAAAATAGACTATAGAGTAACAGGTAGTTTTAGATAATGATGTTGTTATTTATAAACACGCGCAGTAATTTTTGTGTAACAGTACACACAAATTTAGATATTTGATTATTTGATATTACACCCACGATATTATTTACAAAGTGACATACATTTATTTATTTAAGTTATTATTTATTAAATTATTATTTTTACAAGATATTTGCTTGAAATAGTTTCAATTTAAAGAGCCATCACGAAAGATTGTTGTTATTTATATTTTTGCGAAATTTTTCTATTTTGGTAATTAAAAAAAATTGACATTTTGCCCACCAATACGAAATTCTTTAAATGCTTTTTAATCCAATTTGCCTTAATTTCAAGTCGGAACTCATACAGTGCTGCAGCAGAATTCCATTTACCGCTGAGTTTCGGAGACGAGCAGAATCCTGTCAAAATATTTTGGTTGGTCATAACTTAAAGAACTAGTAATTCATCCAGGACTTTCCAGTAATTCATAAAGGACTTTGTTCTGGATTCCAATTTCGATTCAGCAATGTAACATCGCGATCCTGTAGTCACATATGAGTTCAGTATTTCAGACTAAATGATTTTCTTTTACGAATTTATTCGCATAGTGTTGTAACAGTGCCTCCTACAACCCAAAACTAAAATTGAAAACCATATTTTATAGGTATGATGAGCCTATATAAATTGAATCGAGTATTTTCGTATTGACATCGTCACAGTATCCGTATTAAATCGTATTTCATAATTCAGTGAGATCTTCATTTATATTGCCGAAATAGACATTTGAACTCTGGATCCGTATTGCGAGTCAACTCAACCAATGAGGTACTTAGTAGCCAACATAATTATTTTAATGCAAATAGTCTGTATATGAGTTAACAACCAACAGTTCTGGTACAATACTGATACAGCACTGACACAGTAGTGGTAAAGTGAATGGTTTGAAGTATCTGAAAATTAGCTAATGCTTCCTATTTGAAAATGTCGGAACAAATTAAATGCATCATAGTCCAAAAAGTCCAAAGAGACTGAAAGCGAATGATATTTATAGTTCGAAAAGAACTACGTTTTAATTCGATTTGAAGAGATATTGGAGTGCTGTTACGAGAGGATGAAATATTAGAAGAGATCGTGGAATCCGAAATTTGTCAAATTATTACGAAAGAATATTCCTGAGATTCGTACGGAAAATAATCGTTTAGTACTCTAATAACCTGTACGGACTATGCGTTTTAAACGCGTTTAATTGGGCAAAATAAACGTGTTAAAAAAGTTGGGATCAGATTAGACTAGGCAACTCGTTTTATTTTGCTATGCGCTTAACTCGATTTAAACGTGTTAATTTTGTAATCTGAACATAGTATAAAGAAATCTGACACACGCATATTTTGTTTTTAAAAATTTCAAATACGGGATCATTCCAATTAGTGCATTTTAATGGTCAAAACGCTAATTGACAATGTAGAAACGCAGAGTAGACTAAGTACTGGTGCCGAGCTGAAATATGTATGTATCTGCTTATGAAAGAACACTTCGTCCAATACTGGTGAAGAACTGGAATTTGTAATTCAGTGTTGTTAATCCACTTAACGAAGAATTTTATAAATCAGAGTTTTCTTCGAACAATTTCAATATTCGGAAATCGGAATCTATAACGCGTTCTTATTGTCAGTACTGACTTGCTGGACTTTATCTGCTTTCGGTTTTCGGAGCTTTCAATTCTGACTAAGTTCCGGTTTGCAGTACTGCATTTGATTTGAACAGTTCTCTAAGAAAATAAATATTCTGTGATATGTGATTGTATAATAAAATTATGGTGTAGTACTGAAGTATCCCTTATTTTAGACATTTGTTAACTTCTCTTGGGATTATGTCTTTTGACAGATTTTCAAATGCGATAATTTCAAACCTGATCTGAATAAATTTATTCTTGATTTCAACCAAATGATTCCGACAGGCATCTAGTTCGCAATTACCCACATTTGTTGTGCGTTACCGAAACGATTTCAAGTAGTATTAAGTGCAATAAGAAACAGGATGTCCGAAAATAAAATAAATTGGTCTTATGCAGCACGGCCATATGACCCAAATTCATTCACCTTGCAGCCAGCTATGTTTCAGCACAAGGAGCACATATGGAGACTGTCTAAAAATATAAAATAAAATGGTAATAAACAAGAAAAAAAATAGTAATTCGCCATTTATCTTCGTAAAATAGCTTTGCCAAAAATGTTCGCCATTTAACAAAGTCCACAAAGATAATTTTAATTTTGAGGTCATTGGAATTTCTTTGGTTTTCTGTTGCTGTGCCCGATGCAAGTGTTAACGCTAAACTGCATTTTTCCTTGGGAAAATCTTCCAGACATGCCACGCGGGGGATGACAAATTTTCTTGTAAATATGCGACAGATTTAATTTTGCGCTACTAAATACTTGTACGAAATGATCAAAGAAAAATACTCGAAATTGAAGAAAATATCTAAAATAAACACAGTGATTCATAATAATTATAATTTCGTGTTTTCTGTTTGAACAGAAAATTATTATATTTGTGCATTTACTACAATATCCTTAACATGATTTAAATTTCAATGTAACCTAGTTTCAGAGCATACGTCGGTGACCAAATTGTACCACAATGGCAACTTATCAATCACAAACACCGCACTGAAAGACTTATTTTTCTTAGTAGTACTGCAGTACTGCATTTCAGTATGGTTTGGTTTTAAGTGATCACAACTTCATGGTTATTGGATTTAAGAACTAATTGTTTGTTTCAATCTTCCATTTAAAACATATAAATGTTTGCTATGATCGTAATTATGGCTCGCACAACCATATTCTTTATTTGCATGAAACATTAATTTATTGATTGACTTAATCATGATATAGGTAGTTATAAAAACTCAAGATACTGCATGTTCATCACAACATAATTTAATGGAATCAAAACCTTGGTTGCACTAGTCATACAACATTTCACTACTTTATACTTTATTATTTGCATTTGTTTCAACAATAACATCTTGTAGTGAAAGCATAGCAATATTTGTAACGATGAAATTGAAATTGTTTAAAGCAAACGAAGTGGTAAAGTTATCAATCACAATCATCATATCAATCACAATCAATCACTTATCAAAATTATCTTTCATTTTGTAAGGAGGATCAAAGCCATAGCTTAGAACATGTTTTGTGTTTTCGGTACTTGCAGTACTAAAAATTTTAATAGCATTTAAATTAAATTCTGAAAAACGCCATATAAATTCCGAAAAATGCTGAAAAAAAACACACCAGAATTCGAACATTTGTTAATGATATCTGTTTTCAGTACTGAATATCGTTGGAAAGAATTTCAGATTTTTTTTCGTCATTGGTCAGCAATTGACGTTAAAGGGAATACCCAGTCTGGCCGCGTGGTCGCCGATCGGCCAATGAGCTCTACTGATTGTTAATCACGACAACAATATTCTATGATCAGTGGAACCATGAGATTTGAGAAAATAGTTCCCACAGCCATACCAGATATGGCGTGTGCAATCATGTAAGGTAAGATATTAAATATGAGTGTCGCAACAATACTATAATTGACATAACATGTATAGGACATAACATTGAATGATCAACTATAGCATTTGATTATAGTCAGTACAATCATGTTAGTTGAGACTATTATGATTGCCGTAACCATACTGTGTTTTACTTGAAGTCTCGGCGAACCACTAGCTCGCAACAATACGGTTTCAAATAACAGGGAAAGACGCGTGTAAAGTATATCGATAAAGCAGTTTTCAAACGTTTTAAATAATTACATGTTCCATGAATGGGAATCGAATGTGAATCACACAGTCGAATGCAATAGGAAATACGTCGCGTAAATATGTTAATAATAGTTCCCGTCGCTTCCATTTCCCCCGTTACTTGAGTTGCTCTGTTGCTCCCGTTACTCCATCCTCTATCCACCATCCTCCATCCTCCATCTGCTATCCATCAGCCACCATCCCCCAACCACTATCCAACATCCATCGTCCAACTTTACCATTTAGTAATAGGATCGCATAACTACTACACCAAAAACGAAAGAACTGCCCCTAAATCATATGAAATACTCTCAAATGTTGAAATATCTCCGGTACCACCAATTGTAAAATGATTTTGTTAGCGCAGAAACATTCGCTGGCGTGCGCTCAATATATCAACGAAGTTTCATCGTAATCGGATAAATGGTATTGGAAAGCGTACGGGATAAACAAACAAAAAATTAGAGCATCAGGGTACTAAAATCGTGAAATTTTTTTGTTAAAAATGTCAGAAAAACAATTGTTTTTAATTCGTTCGGTACCGAACTTCACAGGAACCATCCGAAAACTTTATCAAAATCGGTTGAGCGGCTTAGGAGGTCATAGGGAACATAGGTACATACATACATACATCCTTTTTTATATATATATAGATGATCAACTCTGGATAATGTTAAAAGTAAAAAAAAAATCTTATTTTATGGCAAAATTGTTTTTATTTTCTTGATTTCTGAAATTATTCACAAAACTTAAGATGCAAATGCTAATAATTAGTTCATACAGAAAAGGTATAAGTCATAAAAAAAACACTTCAGTTCCTTACATCAATAAATCAAATACTGTTCAGAAATAAAGAAGCATTGTTTGAATCCAACCATGTTTAAAAAAGTATTTTATAAAACATAATTTAAATAATATAATTGGACGGATGTGTTTGAAAACTGAAAATCAGTTATAGACACTATTTTTGAGAAGAAATTTATATCGGCAGCTGGTTTTTTGTTTAGTATTTTACAAAAATTGCTAAAAATATGGCCAAAGTTTGGCCAAAATGGAACTGATTGGTCAAATATATTAAAAATGAAGGATGCCATAATTTAACACTGATCTCTTAACATAAAACTGTTGCTATTTCTGTTCTTTTTTTGTTATCACACTTATGCAAATTAAAATAATATCAGACAACATGTAAATTTCCCTTTTTTTAATTTTTATGGTATGTATAATTTTAAATCTAATTTTTTTTTTTATGTACAAATATTTTTCTTACTATGATACTTTCATTTTGTTATTTTTATGTAAGTAGGTACTAAAAATCTATTTAGTGTTTTTTTCTTCTTTCTTTTTTCAATAAATCTTCAAAATTTACCTTCATCCCCATTGATTATAATTTGTTTCGTCTTCGTGACTTCCTTTTTTTTTTAAAATGATTAAAGAATAAAATATTTAGGATAATTTCTGTTATTAATATTATTGTTGATGATTTTGATAAGAGTGAATAAATTACCAGGGGAATATGATGGAAAGTAATAATTGAATTGAAATTGGTTATGTTTAATATTTTGATGTATAAATTTGATTTTTATTTGGTTTTTATCATTGTTAATTTTATGCGTTTTTTTTTTTTCTTTATGCGTTAGGTTTTCATTTAAGTATTCAGGCAGCGATTGGAAGTTAAAACGATAGAAACTATTAGCTGATAAATTAATTATGTACATACGTTATAATATTATTATCTTTTTATTTTGATAGTTACGTGAAATTGGGTAAATAATTTTTCCGTTTGTTCATATTTCGGTTGAATTAAAATTAAATGTCATTTTGACTAGTATCCAAAATAGTGATATGATCTCTAAAGCTAAGGAAATTGGTTTGGAAATATTTTGGAAAAAGTACTTTCAAGAATTCTTCTTCTATGCAGGTGCTTGTGTAGTTCGTGAACGAACTAGTTCGGAAGAGGGTTCCTATAACTGAAATGAACGACAAAGTTCCCACTCAGTACCGCTCCTAGTTCGTTAATATTGATTCATTGCCGTTTTAAAGTCAATGGCAGAATATACTTGCAGACTGACGACCTTTCTTTTCTTTTTTTGTTTTCTAGCTCATCACATTCTAGACGTTCTCGTTTCACATCACAGAACTAGCTCCCACGAACTAGTGAACTAAAAGAACGAATAGTTCGCGACGGATCGGGAAGCGGAAATGATCGCTCACTACGGTGAACTAAAATGCGCAAGCTTAATAAGGACCTTGGAAGTGCAGTGGCTAAGCGCATTAACCTACAACTCCCTAGATTGTTGTAGATAATGCAATGCTAATTTCTACGGAAATTCTTGAATCCTTGAGCGCTCATTTAACAGTTCAAGCATTTTTTCTTTGCAGTTTGCTAATGCTTAGGTGAGATTCTAGACCACGACCTCTGTATTACCAGTTTATTGCTCTAGTAAACAAAAATGCTGCCAATATCTTAGAGCCCGACCAGTGCTTCAACCTTTCATACCTACATGTAGATGAAATTTGTGGAACGAAGGTGGGACGAAGAATTTATATAGAGTTTTTTTGTTCAATGAAGGCTTAGACATAAAATCTTATATTCGATCGATCTAGTTGTTTAAACGCACGTACAATAGATTCAGAAATCGTTTCATTTTATCTACATATCTATCTATCTAAATTAATAACTCATGTATCTACCAAATAAAAGTCCTTGAACAAATTGTGCACTTATTCTCCGAAACTTACAATCAATAACCCGAAACACCGAAAAACAATTTAAACAAGAAAATAAGGCTAAGATTGTTAAAGAAAATAGGTCTGATAAAAAGGAGTCCTAAAAATCCTGGGAACTAATGTCTGCTCTCTGGATAACGCTTTCAGTTACGCATTATTTTGAGTTTGGTAATATTTCCAGATAGAGCGGCAAGAATACCCTTCGTCAAGTAACTCCATAGAGATATACCATATACATATGTAGGTATGTTATACTGGAGATGACCAGCAGCGGTTGAGTTGAAGGCGGACGTCGTCGCATTCACTTGCACGCAAGACAACAACAAATTGACATAAGACTCCTGTTTTGTCTCACTCACTCACACGCTAAGACAACAACAATTTGATATAACGACCATGTTTTGTATCCATCCTTATCGTGTTTTTGGCTTCAAAGAGCTTTATACAGAACCGGTGGCTTGTCGTCTCCACTAGTTCTATAAGTAACTCAATTACAAAAATTCTTGAAGAACGAAGTACATCCGATCAAAAACACTATCCAGAACGCGTGGCACTCCAGAACCCGTGGCAATTCAAATATTTGGCTCCTAAAATACGTTAAACCTACACAATACAAAAAAAAATTCTGAAAATATTTGCGTAAAGCAGTAAAATATTCCAAATAGAAGTAGTAAATTTACAAATTCTAAATTATCAAAATGAGGAGTAACTTATAAAGTTTGTATTTTTACACATTTTGGCTGGAAAGTAAAATTACAGCACCGAATGAAATTTTACACTTTTAATGTGTAAAATTTGTCATTATGTCTAAAATTACCGCTTCGTTGTTTAATTGAAAAACTTGTTTCGAGGTTTTTTGTAAGGCGTGACTTAAAATTGAAAAAGAAAATAAGCTTAAGGTTTATGGCTTTAAAACAAATGAATTTATTTATATAGGTAACGACTTTTCTTTCTACTCTCTTGAATCTATATCCTTTTTCCTAATTAAAATGTGTTGTTGCACTTATTGAATTTTTCCAATTGTCGTTTGCTGTGTCCTTTGCACTTCAAAATACATCTGAGAATTCATCTACCGATTGATTATTCGCTTGAAGTTCATTCATTCATATTATCAATAAACTAATAATAATAATAAGCAAACATAAACATGTCACAAATTGTAGTACGTACGTAATAGTATAATATGTATATATTATTTTTTTTTTACACCGTGTGTACTCTTACACATTGAAAAATTATACTTTTCCACACAAGCTGTAAATTTACACATCTTTAGCGATTTTCACTTATGTGTGATTTACCGCATTAATAGTGATATGTGTTTCGGTGCAAACAGTAAGAATAGCCAGAGCACGGAAAGTAATTTGACAATAGTAATTTTACTGCTTTCAGAATTGTAAAATTTGCTTACTGTGTTTTTCTGGTAGAAATCGGATATATCCTATTCTTTGATTTCAAGGATTTTTTTTTTAAGGTAACTGAACTAGACTTAGGTGGTTAGCCTTTAGAGTGTACAATCCAGTCAGCTTAGGGATGGGAGGTTTAGAAATCGGGCCGAGTATGGCAGTGTACTAGTTGGTATTAATCATTTTTGAATGCTGTTAGACTATGATGTGATCTACCAGAACAGCAATGTTGCCTATAACAAATCAACTACTATCTGGAATCTCTGATGGTGCTAGTGAATCTGATAAGAATGTTAACAGAACTCATCTGCTCAGTGTTAAATCCTTTAGTAGTGATCCTATTAAACATTCCGCACTGTTCACTATTTATATTAATAATTTCAAAGCCAATAGCAACTGAAAAATTCTTAAAATAATTTATGCGTAGAGTGGGAATTGAACCCACGACATCGCGTTTACAAGCCTAGTACGCTACCACTGGACTATACCCGGCCCTAACAGGAAGTTTTAAACAGCAAAAATTAACCATCTCCTTGGAAGAACCACCATACGAATGTCTTCAAATATTGGTGACTCCATCTGATCGGAAACCTTATATTCGTGTACTGCACTACAAAGACCTTATGTGCGTCATTTTTAAGACTACAAAGTTAGTAGTGCCAGATTGTAGTTGAGAACTTAGGAGTCTTGAAGCAACACCGTGTCGTTTTCCTTATTTTAAAACAAATTTAACAAGTACACCTTTTGAATTTTAAAATAAACGCTTGAAGAAAGTACAGAGGATAGGTCACTTCTTCAATAATTTGTCATGTAACTGGACAACCGAACTTTGGACTGCAGCGCCTTTGTAGAAGAAGATTATCATAAATATTGTGCATGAGATGATTTAAATAATTTCAGAATTAATGCGATTTCAATACAAAAAACTATATATGACCCCAAAAAAACGCATTCCGCTAAAATTCTATATAGCTTCAGCGAATAACGTTCGTTCTAAAAAAAGGTTTTTTACATTTTACAAATTTCTCGGAATCCGGTAATATGTATACAATTTTTTTTTCATTTTTTTTCTTAAATTTTTTTGTATGGAAAAATACATTTACTTTCTTTTTTCTTTAACTATTTCTATACCAATTATATAAAGGTACTTTGTTTATAAATATTGCATTCACATTTACATTATACATTGTTTATTTTTAGTACTGAAATGTTTTATATTAATATTTTTTTTTTGTTTTGTGTAAATATGTAATAAGTGATATCATGTTTTTTTTTATGTTAAAGAAAATATATTATTATCAGAATTTGAATAATAAGTAATTCATTTAGTTATTGGCTTTTAAATATAAAGAAATTAAATTTATTTTTATTTAAATTAAATGCAACAGAACTAACAATAGTTCTTTTCTTAGAAAAAAAAAAAACAAATGGATATAGTGTTGTAGCTTCCTCGTTGGCATATAGAAATTTGGAAGGTTTGTAACTTGGCTAATGTTACATTAGAATTGATTTACAATGAAAAAAATTAAAGAAATTGGCGTTTTATACTAAAATTTTACACCCCCAAAGATTTATCGCACAAAAGAAATTCGTCTAGGCTACCTTCGATATCACTGCAATAAATTTTACTAAATTTACAAAAATTACTTTAAATTCACATTTTGAAAATAAGAAAATGCAATAAATTCGTACATTAAAAATTTTCTATGCATTGCTTTTCTATCTTTACATTAATTTGCGATATGATCATAATATGTGTGTAATGTATATTTAAAAATGTTTATTAATTGTTAATATAAAACTAAATAAATTTATTGCAAGTATAAATTAAGTTATAATAAAAATTGTATATATGAAAAGGAAATAATTAATAAAACAAAAAACACTTACAGACTGTGGTAACTTCAAAGAATAAAATATTTACAGTCAATGAATATGGCCGTTATTCTCAACCCAACTATATATTGAAGTTTGTGACCTTGAGACCCATTCAACATTCGCTCCTACGCTACTTAGCGTCATGTTTAATACTTGCATACCGGGACCATGTCCAAAACGATGCACCAATGATTTTAGCTGAAAAAGAAATTGTAATAGTTGAGAAAAAATCACAAATACAGTAAATTCGATCAGTTGACGCCATTTTAGAATATAGTGGCGTGCAAAGTCGACACCTCTACTTACTTCATCATAGTCGAATTTTGTTGCACCGTACTGCGTTATTGCCGAAATAACTTTGGCAAAATTCGTACTGCCCTGTCCTAATTTCGATTGAAGATCGTACCATTTGGCTTGAAGGAATCGACATGCCATTGCGCCTCCTGTTGGTGTACCGGAAATCGCTTGAAGTACCTGAACAACTTCGGCCGTTGGAAGCATTGTTACGTGTGAGAGAAGACGATTTTGTAGCCAGGCATCTTTTGTTTTGCCCAGTGCACGCAATAGTTGCATCCGTTCAACTAAACCATCGGGTGATCCGCGTAGGGATGTGAATCGATCCCAGCAGTATTGCCAGTAGACATATTCGCCGGATAGGACGGATCCGGTGTAGACAACCTGGGAAACGAAAGAAGTTAAAATTGGGAAGTTATTAAAATAAGGCTGAATGGTTGTGGTTTTGTATTTTTGATTTAAGAAACGATAATTTTAGCAGGTTAGGTTAGGTTTAGAAGGTTTTTTTATGAATATCGAACTGGACATAGGTGGTTAGCCTTTAATACACAGTAGTGTACAGTCCAGTCAGCTTAGGTATGATCAGAAAACGAACCAGGTATGGCAGTGTACTAGTATAATAGGTGTTAATAATTTTTAGTTCAGTCTTGGCTGTGATATGATCTACCAGAACAACAATGATGCCTATAAATATTAAATTACTGTCTGGTATCTCTGATGCTATTTTTGAATCTGATAGGAATGTAAACATAACTCATCCGCTCAGTGTTTAATCCATCAAGTGACCCTATTAAACATTCCGCACTGTTCACTATATATATAAATATTTCGAAGACAATAGCAACTGAAAAATTCTGATAAATAATTTATGCGTTGAGCAGGAATTGAACCCACGCTATCGCCGAAGCAATGCTTTTAAGACCTAGTACACTACCAATGGCCTTAAGGGTGAACTGTAGTTCTGTGTACTAATAGGCTGCATATCACGAAAGATTACTGCGGATCCATTGCGTTCCACTCGTTTAAAAACTAAGCTCTTAACATTGATTTCAAATATTCGTCTTCTTTATGAAGATAGTAGTTCTCCATGAAGGTAGCATCGCAAGATCTGATAGATCCGTCAAGAAGAATTCCAAGTATCGATATCTGGTACGTGCACAGACTTTCACATTCACTCACTAGATGTTCCAGTGTTAGTTCTGCATTCTCGTCACCCCTAAAGGATAATTCCCCATTAAGATCCTATAAGTTGTCTACAAATGCTCCTGCGCACAGACATCAGAAGTTAGAGTTTCTCATATCAAGTTTTGATCAGAACATTTTCAACCCAAGGCGCCTCAGTCTGTCTGAGCGCGTCTATGCCAATAACTGTATGCACATCTCCAACTCCCTTCTGGCGAGCTCATCTGACTTCTCAATTTTTAAGGAAATCACTGTGTATCACAGACCCAACAGATTCACTATATATTATTCTGACTCGCCATCTGAAAAATTCTTTTACATTTGTTCACTAGCCTGGATTTAGTTACCTGGGTATCAGCAGCCTTTATATCAGTTTAGATAGATAGATTGGAAATAGGGGTTGGCATGTTTAACCTCTGTCACTGTAGCAATACTAGTTGGGTCTATTGTGACGTTAACCCGGATCGACTATGAATCCTCTTCCATCCCTGCGTTTTCAATGAAGCCTAGTATTTTGCAAAGAAGAATGGTCAGAAATTTCGATGGGTCCATGAAACCCTGACCGAAGTGACGAAGTCTTTTTTGAGCTAAGCCCACACATTCACAGAGGATATTCTCTGGTGTTTCGTCTTCAAATTGTAGTCTCATAGAGACCAATCCAAAAGAGTAGCTTCCTCATGTGACAATATCCAGTCAGAGATCCCATAGGGTTCGGGTCTGATATCTACTTAATTTCAGATAGTCAGATGTTCTTTTTTCCAAATTTTTTGGCAAAAAAAATCATTAGGTCTCTGTTTCCCAGTGCCAAGTCCCAGTGAATGGCACTTTGCGATTTTCGCCACATCCGGATCTTCATTCTGGCTGTGCTTAATGGTATCCCACAGAATGAATAAGTTCCCATGAAGTCAGCTTCAGAACCTTTCCTATCCATTAAGCCAGCCATTTCATTAGCTTCCTAGCTGCTGTGTCCGGAATCCAAATGAGGTTACCTCTGTTCTTATTTCCGAGTTCAATCTCGCATTGGAGGCAATTCCAAAAAAGTTTGGAGTAGATTTGAACGGACTGAAGTTCCATTATTGCAGCCTTGCTGTCCGAGAGAATATCGGCCTCTTTAACTTCTTAAAGTCGTGAGTTGTGAAAAGACTGTTATTAAGGACTTAATGGCTGTTTGAAGGTTCAAATAAAAGAATAGAATTTTCTCGATCTACCCTGGCAATGTCTCGAATAATCGCGTAGACTTTCGTTTAATATACAATCACTTCTTTGCGTATGAGAAATATTCTTTGGATCCGTGAATTATAAGAAAAAATTAAGAGTTTAGTTATAATTTTCATTTCAATACCAACTATGCTTACCTCTTTTAAATTAGGTGGAAGAGCGGTTCCATTGCTTAAATACTGATGTAAAATATTTTTCGCTTTGGTGATGCTGTCCACATCCTCCCAAAGTACTGAAGCAAGTAGCACTTCAGGACGTAAAAGCCTTAAAAAAAATACATAGCATTATTAGAAGCGAAGCACTTAGGCCAAAGATCTTAAAATCAATAGCTTACCTTGTCTCAGCCTTCCCGCCATCTGCCCATCCCAACTCATTGATCGGTTTCAGCAACATCATCTTGATGAATTCGGACAACATAAGGAAGCACTCGGAATATTTAAGGATACGTCGCCAACGCTCCAGATTCCGCAAAGCTGTTGTCATCGGACCCCAATTCTTCTCCTTTGGCAAATAAGTGATTAAGTTCAAAGTAATTTCGCACGGCATCAAGTTTGCGTGGCACAACGTAAAAGCATCGGACACTAGTCCAATACGATCCTGCGGCATGAAGGTATTGTGATCGATTTTCAAATCGTCAATTAAACTCGCCCAATTGTCTTCGTTGTAAAGGACACGATAGTAACCATTTTGGCCGGAATTCACCTTAATCCATTTGACATCAGCCGGTATTTGGAAGGTTACTGTCGCACGGAATTAACAATGAGTTTTTGGAAATCTTTAAAAATTACTGATCCTTACCGTCAACATTTTGCAACCACACGGTGTCGGTGATGTTCGCTTCGTTCGTAATGTAGTTTACCGGAAGAATCCATCGGACAGGATTCGGTTTCTTCTTGTGTGGAGTTGGAGAAGTTGGAGTAGTTGGTGCCATGGTTGTTGTATAGTTCATCTCTAAAGAATCTTCATAAATTGCGGTCAGTTCAACCGGTTGGAAAGGCTTTTGAGATATGGAGACACTTGATCCAACCTTGGTTACAGTTAACAATGGAAATCCTGGTTGACTCGTCCATAGATGCATCATCTCCTAAACAATAAAGAAAATTGGTGTATTAATTGTGAATGTTGAGGATGAGACTATCGTAACATCTCTGGGGTTCAACAGGGACAAGTTCTAGAAATGAAATCCTTCAAAATCCCTTATTCGTTCTATAGGTACATTTGTTTTCCATTTTTGGCACAAGTTTTTTGAAATCGTTTCCCTACTCTCATTTTTAAAATCGTTTCCCTATTCTGTTGTTGTTGGCACCAAATCGAACCCTAACACTACACCCCTGTTTTTATTAACTTCCTTGCTTTCTCAAGAATTGAAAATTCTAAAGTCCGTTCCAATGATGTTGAGATACGTTCTAAGTGGTAGACTTGCGCATTCTAGTTCACCTTATTGGTCCTCGCTTTCCTCACAAACTAAAGTAGTTCCTTCTTTTAGTTCCCAGTTCACAAGAGTAAAATGATACAACCGGTACCCGCCAACAAACATAGGAAATATTTGTCCGTCTGTCTGCCGTAGTTAACCGCCTTTGTAGGTTCGTCGCATATAAATTCTTTGAGCTATCGAGCTAATATTTTTAGAGTGACTACTTTTAGTAGACCGTTTAAGTGGTAGCTCTTAGGTGGTCGGGTATGAAGTGGAGTTTTTAAGAGCAAGAACACTACCACGCGGCCTTATCCTTTCAGTAAGGTGATTTTCTCCGGTGCATACCTCAGTGAAAAGTTTATATAAAATAAATTATCATGTTTCATTAATGTACCTTAATATTCTTCGATCCATTGGCCTTCCTCGTGCATATACTCCACAAATCCGCCGGCTCAGCAGTTTTATATCGGTGATTTTTGAGAAACTGCCCCAAACAACTTCTGAAATTATCATCCCCAATTGCTGTATGGAGCATTGAGATAATTGCAGCCGTCTGAAATTGCAAGAAATAACTTATAACATACCACCAGCATTAACCGAATCAACCATCACCTTATCAATGAAAAAGTCTTCGTTAACACCATCATGACTAGTTCCATTGATAATACTTTCCCATCCTTGGATGGCATCAATGTCCAGAGCCTTTGTAGCCAGATGCAACAAATGCTTCTCTTCCATAGGCCAATCGGGTTGTAACGGCGACAAGACCAACATTCCCAAATACTTAATTAGTCCGTCCCACAGCCAAATGTCCTTCCAGATTTTCACCGATGTTATACCTCCGAAGAACTGCTTCACAATAGCTTCGGCCACTTTAATCCCCGTCGATTGATACTCCTCGGTAGTTATGGTAGTCGGATCCATGAGAAAGGACGAACGTAGCGATATGATGCCAAGCGATGAAATTATGTCCCGATCGAGCGAGGGAAGCGCCACAAAGTCGACCTTGCTAAGTGGATAGGATGTTTCAAGCCACGTTTGCAGATACTCCAGGACGTCACGTGATGTCCTCAGAATGAAACTTGATCGTGGTAAAAGATCACGCGGTGCATAGAATGTGTAGGAAGGGGCTCGTCGAATGGGTCCACTTGCCGATTGGTTTAGGGTTGAGATGTTCTTGTTGCCGTTTGTGCTGTTCACGGCAGGATCTTTGGCCAGGCTGGGCAAATTCAGCGAATGTGTTAGTGCTGTGATATTTCTGACCGGTCGTTTATCCGATTTAAATCCAAAACTGTCGCCGAGTACCGAGGATTTTGAGTGCGACGATCGTGTTAGGAGCGGTGATGTAGTAGTAGTTGCCACTTGATATGCTAAGGAAGGATCGAGGGATTCTCGCTGAAAGTCACTAACTACCCAGGCAACCGCATCTGCTGGTATTGGTGGTGTTTCGATGAAATCATCTCGTAACTTTACGAGAAAAAAAAAGAACAAAAGGATAAGAGTTAAGTACCAGTTAATTATTAACCATACTCGTTATTGTGAAAAGCCTTGCAATACATCACAAAAAAGAAAAGAAACACAGAACAAAATCCACTTAACCTTCATGTAGAATCGGTAAAATTGTAGGTGAAGTGCATTTTTTGTTGTTGTCCTTTTGAGCAATTATTGCGATATCCTTGGTACTTACCAATCCGGTACCCATGTAAAATCCGACGTCATCGGTTGCATGAACGATAGAGTTGGAGAGTCCTATGTGAAAACGGTCCCTAAACACCGACACTCGAAAGGGTGCTCGTAAGTGCGGCTCGTCAAAACAGGGAAACGCTTTTCGGGCTCCACTAGGCTTAAATACCGTGGCTGCGAGTAATCTGAAAAGACAATACAACGGTTCCCCTTTGAGAATGTGCAGAAATTGCATTGTTTAAACGATTTCAAGTGTACCACTCATTTAAAAGGGAATACAAGCAATTTTTCTTTACAATTAAGCAAGTATGAAGGTTTTGTGGGGTCGAATTTTATGGATTGTTTTTTTGTTGGGCGCCTTTGTACTGTGTACGCTTTCAAGTACTGGGGAGGTTGCAAGCGAAAGTTTTCTGCCGTAAGTTTAAACAAATCAGAATTAATTTATAGAACCTTGATGGCCGTCTGTCCAACTTTTCAGATTTGGGGTTTATTGGATATTTTTCTGAAAGGGCTTTGTATTATTGTATAATCATTCATTCGCGATATATACGAGTACCTATTATCCGGCCGCTGTCTAGTATTGTAAAAAAATTGGGAAGAAAACCTTCGATCGGTTTTTTTTGGGAACATATTTTGAACCGTCGGGCCGGATTTTAGCCTGCCATTTCTGGAAGTCAAAAGAAGTGAGCAATAAATTCATAACGAACTTGAATTGCAAAATAGTTAAACCACATTGGCTTAGCAATTGAACATTTTTCGGATTGGTGGAATACAGTGGGTGGGCTTCAGGGAAACCCTTTGTCATTATGGTGTTAATTAGTGCTAGAACAATTGAATCTATATTGGTTTTTGAAATTGATTCATCCTTTGTTTATAGCATTGGATCAGTATTGGTTTATGCTGTCAGGCTCCATTAAATTAGTATGGCATCTGATTTTGGATAGACCTTGGTGTCAGAGGCACCTTTAATTTTTGATTTTAATTTTTAAAAAAGCGTTAGTCCTGCTGCTACATCAAAGCACCAATCTTCTCTTTTGGATTGGGGCAGCTAGGTGTTCTAGTATTGGTTCTGTCTTTCTGTCACCGAAGTACCCTTGAGTCAGGCGTTAAAAATATTAGGCAGCTATTGAACCAGGTTTGTTTGACCAAGCCTTGATTGATTGGACCAATATTCGTTTCTTTATGGGTCAAGAATGGGGGTGGCATTGTCCTTAATTTTTTGGATTGCATCATTTTCGGATAAATGATATGTGCTTAAATTTAGCTGGTATTGGTTTTTGTGGTTCTCCGGTATTTTGTTCTGAAATTGGGTTAACCTTTTTCTTATGGACTTAGAAGGTTAGCCTTTAATACACTACATACGTAGTGTACAGTCCGGTATTGGTATTGGAGAAATCCAACCGGGTATGACAGTGTACTTTTGTGCAGTTTGGCTGCGATACGATCTACCGGAACAACAATGTTATCTACAACAAATCAACTACTGTGTTTGTGAATTTTACAAATGGTTAAAAGTTAGGAAATCCTCGTCTTTAGTCCTTCACGTGACACGTGGGCGCTTGCTGGTAATGATTAGTCGGGGTGGATACTGTTTTCTCCTAATCGCTCAGACGAGACTTTCACACTCGCATCAGTCGCGTGCTGTCTACTATGGTTATTAAGATTGAGGTACCCAAATGTGTGTTATTTCCACCATGTGTCGTCTACCCAAAACCACTTTTTTCCTTCCAACCCCAAGTCAAGGTGGAAATGTTCGTGATGAAGAATGCATGCTGAGGTGGTAGCTCAGTCGCGAACGATAGACCCCAGATACCGGGCAAGCTCTAGTTTACATTAGCCTTCCCATGGTAATGCGGTGCTCTGCCATGGGTGACGTCCCTTTTTTACGCGCTACTCGTGGGAATCACTTAAATCCAAGCAAATTTCAAAATTACAACGTTATAAAGGAAGTTAGATGGGAACCTAGCGTTCTGTCAAGTGACGACGATGAGGTTTGGCTCTCGTTCAACTCGCTAGACGACAGGTTCGGGAGCTTGTCGATGGAAAAATTGCTTCTAGCGTGTCTATGACGGTGATGATACCCTGACTAGTGATGAGCAAGACGGCATTGAGCGCACTGCTATTGCTGGTGGGGAGAGCACAGCTATATGCAGCACTGTTGATCTAACTGGTAAGACTCGGAATAGTAACCAGTCCTTTCTTGCTGGAGCGGCCACAGCAGTTTCAAATAGTGGGGACGTTGACCTGGACTTAGATGCTGACACAGCCATTGACGAAGGCACCAAAGATCAGGGGTGTTTTAAGTGAGCAAGGGTAAACAAGGGTAGCGGAAATGCACACCTGCAGGCAAAGCGCAGGATGCGATCCGCTTTACGGAAGATTACCAAGTATGAAGTTTTGAACCTCAGTCAACTCAGTGATTGAAAGAAGGGGCAGTACGATAGGGCAATGGCAATTGCGTTGGATACAGGCCTAATCAAATATCTGGGCAATAGCCAGAAAGGGCTGCTGAATCAAAAGCAAGCGCGGAGGCGTCAGTTTCGCGGAAAAGTGGTTGGAACCTCTGGCATATTGGAGGTGAGGCGGGAAGAGGGAACGGGGTCATCCGCTGGATAGTCAAAAAACTAGGAAGATATTAACTTGGAATAGAGGAAGGCTGCAACTGCTCATCGGAGCACTGATGGGTCACTATATGCTGGAGAAACACGCTGAGTGGCTGGGGCTAGCGGAGATGGACATATGCAGGTTCTGCCATGATCTGTACGCTGTGGAGGATAGACATCATTCAGCACTCACATCTTGTATGAATGTCCAGGAATCGCTAGAAGGTGACTGAGATGGCTGGGTAGTGTTTTCTTCCATAACATCGAGGATTTGATGTCATTAGGGGTTGCCGAATTGGAGTCTTTTTGAAGGGATGGAACAGCCCAGAAGAATCTGAAGGGATCGCAATGGGCCCGTATGGCGCCAAGTAAACGTGGTGGTTCTAGCTCTGCGCCCCTTTTTAAACCTAAACATAAAACCTTTTGAATCTGATAAGAATTTAAACAGAACTCATCTGCTCAGTGTTAAATCCTTTAGTATTTACCAGGTTCGAATCTGCTTGAAGACAAGTAATTTTCGAGAATGGAATTGGGTGCTGGACTACCAGTTCACTCAGCTGTAAATGAGTACCTGAGTTGAAATCGGCGCAATAATCACGGATGAGCATGTGGCTGATCACTTCACATCCTAGTCTTCCATTGGTCTCGTAATAAAGTCTCTCTAGCATTACTTCAAGGCATAGGCCCAATTTGGGCTGTTGCTCCATTGATTATTTACTGACATTTCATATTATTCATTATTTATATTAATTTTTGGAAGCCAATAGCAACTGAAAAATTCTTATAAAAAATGTATGCGTTGAGTGGGAATTGAACCCACGATCGCCGAAGCAATGTTTTCAAGACCTAGGAAACTTCCACTGGACTACGCTCGGTAATCTGATGCAATCATGGCTAAGGCAAATTTGACTATAGGTTGGAAAATCATTGATCCAAGAAAGATTCCAGCCTAAATTTTTATTGACATGGCTAGATAAACCCAATTGACACCATACACAAATATCTATTTCCCTTTATTAAGGTCTGAGCGACAACGAACGTCACCCCAAAGTCGTAAAAAGTAGAAAAGTTAAATTATTTTCTAGTCGATTTTCCCTGAAAATTGAACATATCTACGATTACGTTCCACCTATAAAAAGCCGTGGAAAGGGGAGGGGGGGTTTCCAACCAATAATCTAACAACAAAATCATCCATGTCCTTAATAACAAAAAATCCACATTATTTAATACCTTTGCAATCCATTAATACTCTCATATTGATCGACATAGAATCCTTCCGGCTCGGGTATCAATTTGGAGTACCATCGTAAATTGAGCGTGTAATTTGTCTTTTTTCTCAGTTTGTCCTTGACTTCGAGATAGAGCTGTTGTCGTGGCGGATACTCGAGTAATTTAACGATTTTTAGTGCATAACCTTTGGGACCGACAATAGCCTGAAATCAATTATTAACGGTTACAAATGAGTCTTGACAACTAAGGACTAAGGGTGGTATTAGCAAGGACTAAGGGCTGGCATTAAGAAAGGTTGAACATAATTACCTTTTCTGTTACATTAAGGTCCTGTATGTGGATGACTATGAAGCTTGTTTCTTTCTCTATGCTCAGATCGATTGTGACTTGTCCTGTGGAAGAAATAATAGAGGAAGTTGATAAAGTCTCCTTTCCGGCATTAATGACAAGTGATTCCTTACCTTTTACGTCCAAAGTTGTTAGGTTTGGGTGTATCGTCAGAAGGTACCTTAGAGGTCTTATGAAATTCGGCAGCATTGGTTCAAGCCATGGAAATGGTTCGCCATTTGTTGCTATTGGATTGAATGGTAGCGAGCCGTTACCATCTTCGGCGCTGTATCCTGGTGGCATTTTACCCGCACATGCACAATCTGGAAATTTGGGGAGAAAAATGAGATTTTTTAAAAAGTTAATATTGGTATAAGGAAAATAAGATACTCTAAGGTCAGAGGACTGCATCGATTTTAGTTATTATATATCAAAACTTCAGTTTTTTACTGATAAAATCCTGGTGAAAATGTTTAAACTTTAAACTTTTAAAACAATTTTTACTCTTGATTTATAAAATATGCACTCCTACATAATAAAAAAATCCTTTGAATTTAAATTAAATTAACAATGGAATGTAATAGCCAATTCGAGTGTAATTTTCAATTTTATGTCAGTAAATTCCAACTTCGAAATCAGCAAATTCACTCTTCAATTAACAGTCTAAAAAAGAGTATAATTCTAGAATGTAGTCTGGGTGGCTTAGTAGCTAGAGCACTTGCCTTCGGTGCACCTGGTTCCAGGTTCGAATCTGCTTGGCGACAAGTAATTTTCGAAAATGGGATTGGGTGCCGGACTACCAGTTCACTCAGCTGTAAATGAGTACCTGAGTTAAAATCGGGGTATTAATCACGGACGAGCGTGTAGTTGACCACTTCACCTCCTAGTGTTCCGTTGGTCTCGCAATGAAGTAACTCTAGCATTACTTCAAGGCCTAGGCCCGATTTGGGCTGTTGCGCCATTGAATATTAAAGTTCTAGAATACACATACTTCTACTTCTAATAAAATTTCCTTAAGCCTTTGGCTGTAGGTACCCGCTACCAATTCTGATAATTTCAGAAGAAAACAAAATCGAACGAAGCGTTTAACTGCGTGGTTTCAAATATTACATGTTTTTTGTTATAAAATTCAAATAGATAAGTGAAATTACACGAAAAAGAAAGTAATTTTCAATTCGTATATAAATATAGTTAATTTTACATGAAATGTTGCGTAATTTTGTAAGCCTTTTAGTGTAAAAACTACGGTTCAGTTGAAAAGAATGTTAATAAGTTACTAATTTCAGTAATTTCGTGTAAAAGTGATTGAAATGTGTGCTTTTACTTGAAAAAATTAAATATATAGTGAACATTTCAAATTGGATTGAAAATTCGATATACTTTTATTTTAATAATTAAGTATTTTTATCGATTTAAAAAAAAATTGCTACCCTGGAACACTAAAAAAGCAAAAGAATATTTAGTCCGTCTGTACGCCATCAGTCTGCAAAATCATATGAACACTCACAGCTCCAAACCGTTCGAGCTGTTAAGCAGTTTTTGATGCTTTTATTGAACTGAGTGATCCCCTTAAAGTACCTACCTCTTGAATGGTGGGTATGAGGTGTGTGGTCAGACAGGATGTGAAGAGGGGGGAATGTTTTAGAGGGAAAACTTTGATTTCTAGATCTCAGCAACCTCATATCAGAAGAATAGCCTGGAATCTTTGAAAATATTAATGGGCGTCTGTTGCGTGCGGGGGGTGGAGTGAAAAATTTTAGATTACGACATCTTTTAGAAATAATTGAGCAAGAAAAATTAAATTCGGTTTTTAGATACAAGTGGTCAAATGGAGTTTACTGAAAACATAATTTTTCAAGGAGTGTGTATTTATAACAGAAGTAGTTTTATACGGGGTCGAAGGTGTTTTCCTATCTTTAGAACGGCTCATACTAGAATGTAGAATATTTGTGAGTAGGTATATGTAGTATTGTAAGAAAAGAAATTTAGTCACGATTTTCGTCAAATATTTTAGGTTCACGATTTTCGTCATATATTTCAGGATATGAAACAAAGTATTTCAGAATTTTTTAAAATTCGAAAATAAATTCGCGTGTTATATGTGTCATTCTAGCGAAACCCAATTTTAACTGCTTTCTAAAGTTTGACGCGAAATATAATAAATTTTGCTCACACTATTGGCAATATACAGTATTGTTATGGATTAAAAAAAAAAAAAAATTTACTACCCCAACATTTTTTTTTCATGTTTCATGACTAGTAGACATGAAAAGAGCAATAGAAATGTTTAGTCCGTCTGTCAGCCGTACGCCGAACGTCCACCGTCCCACTTAAAATCGTTTGAAGGCTCGGAGCTCCCTAACGTTTATTAAATTGAATTTTTTCTATGAATAGACTGGGTAGATCCCTTGAATTGACATTATTTTCAGGGTGTGTTTGGTGAGGAAATGGGGGCAGCGTTTCAGACGGAACACCTTAATTTCTAGATCTCAGCAACCGCTTATGCTAGGAGGCTGAAATTTGGAATTTATATAGAGCTTTAGTAGTGGACCCACCTGCAGAAAATTTTTCGATATGGTGCGCGAGTGGGGAGTGGGAAGTAATGCTTCCGAAACTCAAAAAAGCCGAGATCCATACATTCTAAAATCCATTTCTCCTAATCAGTTAATGGCACAAAATTTAAACTTAATGAGTATATGTAGATCCACTAGGAGAATAGGTCGCATTTTTGAGTGGGGCAGTGGCATTCGACGGTGGAGGTGAAACATTTTAGGATACAATATCTCACTAACCAATTGAACTACACTCTAAAAACTGAAAGGAAATACACAACTTTGAAAGATGTAAAATCACGCATTTTTCGTCACAAAATTTAAAATAAAGTTGATATTTAGTTGAAAAAGATGCATTTTACGTATTCACACAAATATTATGCAAATTTACATATGTTTTGCATGATTTTACTTCAGATTATGCAAATATGAACAGTTTTAATTTAATTTTACATCAATATATTTAAGTTACGCAATATTTTGCGTAAAAATACGTTGCATGTTACAATAATGAATCGTGTAGCTGTAGAAAACAAAAGCGCAGCAATTTAGAAACAGAATCGTTCCTGTTTATTTCGTGTTTGAAATTGATGCCGGTGGGTCGTCTCTAAGTTGTGCTTTGCTTACTTTCTTTGCGATATTTTTTCTTTTCTTTTTTTTTTCTTTTCTTTGTGATTTCTCTACTATTATTATTAAATTACATCGTTTTCCTTCGGAAATATGTTTTTGATTTCTATGACAATTGCCGCAAAGTCTGAAGGTTTCAACTTAATAATTTTTAGGTTGACTTCTTCTAAAACGATTTCTATTTAACGGGAGTAAATTATTACTACAAAAATGTGATAAATGTACGTCAAATTTGAGCAAAGTTGCATTATGTAGCATGCAACATTACCACAGAAAGAAGTAAAATCGCATTAATATATATGTATGTTTACATTATTTAGATCAATTCCACACCCAACTGGATGCAAAAATAGCAACTACATATAGTAACTTTACTTAAGTTCTTATTTAAAAATACTACACTTGTAGTGTAAAGAGAACATAAATAATGTAGTAAAATTAAACAGGTTTAGTATTACATGAACTATAGTAGGAATTTAATTTCCTGCTATTTTAGTAGTAGATTTACTAAAAAAATTTTAAAAGTGTAGAAAAATAAAATTCGGTGTGTGAGTAAAGATTGACAAATGGAGTTTGCTGAGAGTAAAATTTTTTACGAGAGTATGAAAGTGGAGGGGATATGAATTTTTCTAAAAATTCACGTCTTATATCTCAAGAACAGTGTAAGATAGATGCTTAAAATTTTTACTAAACCCTAGGGCTAATAGTCTCTTAGCTGAAATAAAAATGTGAGGGTATGGGTGTAAAGGGTGAGAGTGAGGGAGAGTAAAATGAAAAGAAATCTGATTTTTATATCTCGAAAACCTATATGACATAAAGCTAAAACTTGGTATTTAGATAGAGCTATAGTAGTGGCATGATGGAAAAATATAATTTTGTATACGGTAGTATGGTACGGGGGTGGGTTTTTTTCCTAACTATAGAACGTCTTATGCTAGAAAGTTGAAACTCGATGTGTATGTGTGAATCTACTAAGGAAGTTGGTAAGTCTGAAGTAAAAAAATTCGAATATCTATTGGCGTTCGGAAGGGGGGTAGGAGCAAAAAAATGATCAGTGAAAATGGAATGCATATATTTTCACCATTTTCATCATATCTACCAGGTCTTCCCAGGGACGTCTTAAGATATTCGGCGCCCATTGGCTACTATATTCCATTTCTGCGTTCTTGTGGCCAGTATTTTCTAAAATTTTTAAAACATAACATCAATAAAAATTGTCGCCCCCAAAAGGCTTGCGCCCTGGGGCCCATTTTGCCCTGAGGATAAGGTGGCCACATATTGAATTCGTTTTATTCTACGGATTCTTCTTATAAATACCTAGAAAGTGTTTTCAAGATGTTTCGAAATTCTACCCCTAAGGAGGTGTAAAGTCATTGTATACTTTTTCATGAATTCTGTCAGATCTCTCAGGCAGGCCTGTGCGCCCGGGGGGGGGGGGGGGGGGGCGTGGGTTTGTGGAAGTGAGGACTTTTTTTTTAGGTCATCACATTCAGTATGGTTGGAACTTGATAACCCCCCCCCCCTTCCCTTTCATAAAATCCTGCGCACGGGCCTGCTCTTAGGTTTGATCAGATATCGAATATCTTGTTGTTTAATAATCACTTATTTTCAAGTTTCATTATTTTCCAGCCCCTAGACCGCATACCGGAATATCAACCAATTATGTACCTAATTCATATGTTATTTGTCGCAGCGGCGTAAGTATTTTAGCGTGACCTTATTTTTCGTCCAGCACTGATAGCTATTTTCCAATTCAGTCAGTCGCATAGTAACCTACACCACATCTTAGTATCAAACGCGTTCCGAACTTCAACTCAAAGTTTTAAAGTTCCATTTCATTTCCATTCATTTTCATCTAATTACCAACTTTCGGCGATGAGATATTATGGATTCTCCAGGTTGGAATTTTTTATGATTCACCCTTCTCCAACCACACCCAGATCTTCATCTACCTCCACCCAGTTGGATAAGGATTCCAAATAGTTGGACTAGTGGCATGGCTTGGAGAGCTCTCATGTATGTCCGATAAGTCTATACCTTAGTCAATGCTATTATCTTCATTTAGGTCGAATATCCAACCCAAGGAGAGCTGTGTCCTTCATGGTAAGTATTCTAGGATCACTTTGAAGGGCATCATGCACAAATATCAGCGTTCTTCACTCGATCTCCGTGTCTATCCACATCACACTTGATTGTTCTGTTTTGAAAGGAAGAACTCACCAGGTGGGAGATGAATCGCGGGATCGATATCACTCGAGCCGATCAATTACTATTGATGGTAACCTAGTCATCTAGTTTGATATATCGTTCATGGTGTTGATGAAGATGTAGAAATCAGACTCAGTATTAAGTCCAGACTGAAAAGAAACATCTTCCAAAAAAAGGACTTTATAATCCAATACCTACCTGGAGGACTTAAAGAGATCCATGTTAGGGTAAATCTAATAATTATGTAGATTGAGATTTGGTGTCAGATTATTAATGGTAATGATTAAAAGGGTCGGACATACTGCCAATCCATGTTGGACGCCTGAATAGTTTCGGAAGGGGATTTTCAAACAAATTCAATTGCACCCTTCCCTACTCTAACAATTCGTTATATTATGATTTACACTCTCTTCCTTGGAGTCCGCACTTAACAAAAAACCAATTAATTTTATTTTTGTAATTTAGGGGCGGTTCTGGAAGTAAACAACCGCATTGCACACTGCTAACAATACTCGCAATTACTTCTTGCAATAATACAATTCCTTTCTTTTCAGGACTGAAACCAGAGTACCACTTTATGTCCTTCAATTCACACTTACCAAGTTACAACTCCTGTAGCGCTTGGAAACACCACAAAGGCAAAAAAAAGGGACTCTACAAAAGTTAACAACCCTCCGGACGGCAATTTTTTAGTTCAGAATTCACCACAGAATTGTGTTGAGATCTGAGAATGTTGCGTTGATTCTTGACTCATAAAATCAAAGTTTCATACTGTCCGTTTTTTTTTTATGTTTTCGAACGACACCTAAATAGGCTAAAAAAAATACGGAGAACAAAATGAAAATTCTTAAAGATTTTCAACCCTCGCTTGAGAACATTGTCACGCGTCGAGTCCTTCTGGAGGCAGGCTATTAAGGTACCTCGACTACTAGCAAAAAATGGGCTCCATCAGAACGCTTACGAAGGATCTTTTCGTGTGTAGGTTTCTCTTTTTTCTCGATGGAACGAGTTAAAGGACTTGAAATAGGCATAAAAAGCCAGCTGTGAACGCATTTAAGAAACATAAAGACATCATACAAAAGAAATCCCTTTCACGTAATGAAGGACATGATGACGATTTAAAAGTGAAAAGGGAATCATTTCCGAAATTGCATAGTTCGCTGTTTAGTTTGTAGTGTCCTTAATGAAACCTGCTGCGGGTTTTTTTTTCTTTTTCACCCAATACAAACTTGTTTTCCGAGTTCAACGAACTCATTGAGTTTTTTGGGGATGATTTCGGGAAGAGAAAACCCTTCAGAGGGTTACTTACGCTTCTTCCCTGCACTTTGTCCGAAAGCCAACCAAGTTAATTTCGCTTTAACGTGAGTGCAGGCAGGGGATTCCCCCCCGTTCCAAATTTGCCCTACGAACACACCAGATCGAAGGGTAGTTTTAACTGGTGGTGCGATGCAGCCAACATCAGTGACAGGAATACTTTTCATCTCGCAAATGTCCTATTCATAAAAGGACTACTAACGCAAATGAGAGAATTTCAAGTTGAATGTGGCAAAGCAAATATATGCGAGTTGATACAAGGGTTTGTGCGCGAAATGATGACGATGATGTTTCCTCCGTTTCATTTCCTAGTTTTCTCCATTAAATATTTAAAGTGACTTTAGGCTGTCAGAATTTCTAGTTTTAATCTGAAAAATGTAGTAGACAGGGTGCTTCTGGGATGGAGAATGGAACGATGTCGTTATGTCTGTGAAAATGAAGTGAAAAGGAACATTTGTGATAACGTTGTGCTTCCTATTGTCGTATGCTTAAATATTAACTTCAATGTGCTTAGAACTTTGCTTGATGGAATATACTAGTTCTTTAAACTTAAGACGGAACTGGCAAGTTAAGTTTAGTTTAGATCAATGGCGGCCCTGACCAGAATTATCCATATTGAATAAGACCCTCGCGCTAAAGAGTGGTGTCCATTTTTAATCCATCAATACTTTCCAAACAAAATTAAATAATGAAGATAAGAACTGGTCAGTACAACAAAGACACTCATCGCTTTCCGCATAAGAAAATGTTCGTATCACGCGTAACATTTGCGGTTACTGACAAATCAGTACTGAAAATTTGAAGTCTACATGAATTAAGTATTGAAAAATGCTATCGTTAAAATGAATTCAGAATTCTCCGAACTGAGTGCCATCCAATCAGGCGACAATCATTCAATCAGGCAGAGCAGCGATTATAACCCAATCAACACCTAAAGGCTGAAGTCAGAAGGGAAGGGCTAGACATTACGCTCGTCAAGGATTCTGATAATATCAGTATAAATTATTGGAAGGTCGCGCATCATCTACTGATCATTGTTTGATTGGGTATACCATGTGATAGACAAAGCCCTTACCACTCAGCGCAAGACAGATTGGACAAAACTTTCTACACTGGCCTCAAATAAGTCGGCAGAACCGACGACCAGTTTCCAGATTCCGAGCTAGAGTTGGAGAAAGAAGTTGATGCTGGCTGAAAAGTTGTTCAATGCTTTAAACCGGTCGTATCATATTAGTTAGTTATAAGTGAACCCACAAGAAACTAAATCTAGTGAGCGATTATAAAATAATTTTTCTGGTGGCAGGTTTAAACACTACCCTGAAAATCTTTTGTATCCCTGGTCACAGTGACTTCCTTGGAAATGAAAAGTCAGACCAGCTCGCCAGAAGGACGTCAGAGATGAACATGGACTTAGCTTATGATTCGGTTATATGCTCCATCGAATGTGTAAAGGGAATGATTGACTTAGAAACTCTCTGACAAACTGAGGGGAGCTTGAGCGAATTTTTTGGATTGCCGGCAGTCTAGAATGTGCTGACCGAAGCCTGATAAGAGGAACTCTAGTTTCATATTGTCTGTGAGTAGGAGTGCATGTAGACTCAAAGGGGTCTTAACGAAACATTGTCCTTTTGGAAGACAAGGAGAAAAACTGGGAATATCGATGACGATGACAATGTAGAACCAACATTGGATCATCTAGTGTGTGATTGTGATAGTCTGTCTCGTATCAGATATCGGTACTTGCAGAAATTCTTCTTGACTGATCTATCAGCACTTGCAAAGATACCTTTATGGAGAACTACTCTCTTTTTAAAGATGAGCAATATTTCAAATCAATAGCTTAGTCCGGTTTCTATACGAGGGGAACACAATGGATCCATAGTGGTACAGTTCACTCCTCTAAACCTTACCTAACCGCATATTACTAATTCCGGACTTGTTGAAGAATGTAAAAGAACATTGCAGATGGTGGGTATGAACAACAACAACCTGAAGATTACTTGGTCACAGTGACTTCCCTGGAAATGAAAAGGCAGATGAGCTCGCCAGAAGTGGGTCGGAGATGAGCATAGAGCTGGCCCACGAATCGGTTCTATGTCCCATTGAGCGCGTGAAGGGAATGATTGATATTGAAGCGCTCAGACAGATGGAGGACGCCTGAGTGAATCTCTCGGGATGACGAGCTCGATAGAAGGAGCTCTAGGTTTCCTCTTTCTCTGAGCAGGAACATTCGCAGAGAACTCATTTTGGTCCTAAAGGGACACTGTCCCTTTGGGACACATGGGGAAAGACTAGGAATACCAATGGTTGACCTGTGTCTTTGTGGTGATGAGAATGTTGAATCGACATTGGAGCATCTGGTGAGTGAATGCGAGAGTCTGACACGCACCAGTTATCAGCACTTGGGGAGATTCTCCTTGACCAACCTATCAGAACTTGCACTGATTCCTTTAAGGAGAACTACTCTTTTCATAAAGAAGAGAAATATTTGAAATGAGTAGTCTAGACTCTAGAGCCCGGTTTTATACGAGGGCACCATACAATGGATTCGCTGTGATCTCTCGTGATGGACTGTGGCGCGGTGATGCAGTCCACCCTTCTCAACCTATCCCAACGTACCTAACCTATGGGGACCTTCATCGTGAAGCCCCACCGTTAGGCTTCAAATGACAGTATATTTTATTCCGTCAAAGCGTAAACAAAAGTTTTTAAATAGCTTTAAATATGACGAATTTCGTGCCAAAAAAAACGAGTACTTTCAAACAAAAAATTCACCGCTGAAGCAGAAAGCATTCTAGTTGAGGAGGCTTATTGTGACCATGCTCTGAAGCAACATGCAGATATTAGTTTCAACGCTTTAAAAATAACGATTTTGATGTTGAAGATAAAGAACGCTCTGGAGCACCGAAAATGTCTGAAGACGAAGAATTGGATACAAGCCCAACGAAACGATCACGGGAGATCGTTATCGATCATAATTTTTGATGGATTTACACCGAACAAGTTGAGGCACAACTGTATCCTCCCAGTGACTTTTTTTCGACGCAGGTTTCCATGCATACATACTAGAGATGGGTAATTCAGGAGTGAAAGAACACTTGATTGAAAGGAGTAAGTGAAGTGCTTCACTCCTTTTGGTGTATTTCAGTTCCATTGGACACGTGACAAAAAACGTACTGGCGAAACGAAGGAACGATCAGTTCCGGAACTACTTCACTTTCACAACTTTTGTTCCTTTTTTTTAGGTCCTCATGTTCTAAATCGGAACGAGGAAATGAACAGTTCCGAAACTAGTTCAGTGAACTCGTTCCTTCAACTGAGTGACTCGGAGTGAAGCACTTCACTGAAAGGAACTGCTTTGCCCATCTCTAATACGCACACAAACAATGGATTGTGGTAATATGTATGTACGTATTTCGTAGCTCACCGTATTTCTGTCGTGTAGCACTTATAGGAAATCGCGCCATACATTCTGTCTGACAGCCAGTCACATATCATGCGTATAGACGCGCGGCAGCCATCAAAATCATATATAACCCCAAAATGAAAACAAGAGTCCTCCTGTTCATATCGCGATATTCAACCGCGAATTACATCGACATTGCTACTGATTAAGCCCTGGAATATGGTGGACCGAGCTATTTGGGAACTGATAGCCTTCAGCTATTGTCCAAGTGGTAAATGGCTCGTTCTGGAATAATCATAAAAAATATGTACATATGTATGTACAAAAAATGTTATAATTAAACAAATCCAGCTCTACAAAAATCTTGCAAGTTTAACTTGCTCTTCCGTGTACACTTCATCATCAAATTTTCGTTGAACTGTCAAAACTATGGTAAATAGAAAAATGTCACAACTCTGGATATTGTTCCACATTTGGTAATGAACAAAAATGTGTCCTCGGAGCTCCACTTGGATCTTCCGTTTATAATTCGCACGTAAACTATAGAAATATTATGGTGATTTCTTTTCTGCAAAAAAATGTGACCCGTTTCTGCCCTCAATTTTTGTTCTAGCAGTTCCGCTGTTCTATTCTCAAAATTTTTGACCTGGGGTTTGAGTCCGTGACTAAAATTGACCTGAAAACTCGTATTTCTTGCCCCGAAAATTTCGGCGGTGCAACTCCTTTAACCTCAAATGTGCGTAAGAAACGATGAAAATAAGAAAAGAATATCCTACGACACAGCGGCAAACGATTTAAAAGCATAAATTAAACTGTCTCACGGGTCATACGGTAATTAGAAATCATACGGAGTGTAGTGTAAATATATTTAAATTTTCATAATAGCTTTTTGACCTGAAAGCGTTCTATTGTAAATTGACCTGTCGGACGGAACTGTCAAAAAAGAGGGCAGAACTGCAATAATTTTGCATCTTTACTGGTCACATTTTTTTGAGAAAAGAAATCACCATTAGTGATTTCTTTTCTGGAAAAAAATGTGACCCGTTTCTGCCCTCAATTTTTTTCTAGCAGCTCCCATGCTCTATTGTGGAAAATTTTTTGACCTGCTAGAAAAAGGGGTTTGAGTCCGTGGCTAAAATTGCCCTGAAAACTCGCATTTCTTGCCCCGAAAATTTCGGCGGTGCAACTCCTTTAACCTCAAATGTGCGACAACATAAAAAAAAAATATCCTACGACAACAGCGGCAACCGATTTAAAAGCATAAATTAAACTGTCAAACGGGTCATACAGTAACTAGAAATCATACGGAGTGTAGTGTAAAAATATTTAAATTTTCATAATAGCTGTTTGACCTGAAAGCGTTCTATTGTCAATTGACCTGTTGGACGGAACTGTCAAAAAAGAGGGCAGAACTGCAATAATTTTGCATTTTAACGGGTTACATTTTTTTCAGAAAAGAAATCACCATTTGACATCTAGAATTGAACTTAACCTCACTTCTAATGCAACTTTACTGACTTGCTGAAAAATTTCGGAATCGATCGGACCTTTCTTGCGAGAGTTCAACTCTTGCAAGTTACCGTGTACACTCATAACTTGCTTGAAAAGGCAAGCATTTGCTGACCCAAGCAAAAAATTGGGGAAATGCGCTCTCGGAACCGTGTACACATGCAGCAATAAGTGTCTTAGAACAACTCTAACAAGTTTTACTTGCTAGTGTATACGAGGCTTAATAAAAACTACTATCTATGGATGAAAACTCTGAATGCTTCATATATTGCTTTGGTGTAATCGGGAGCATTCTTGAATATTCGATGGTGTGTGTACATTTTTGGAGAAGGGAAAAAGCGTTCGCGAAGTATCCACCTTGTTCTGTCATTTGTGACGTACGAGTATATTGCCACGCATTTTCAAGGTAGCCAATTGGACGCTTTGCAGCTAGATTTATTGTTTTTTCCATGAGAATACGAGCAGCGTGTGTTTCCAGAGTGTAACAATAGATTATAATTTAAGTATACTCTAAGATCAGTTCGTAAAATGTATTTAAAGCAAAAATAAGTGTAAAAATACACAATATATGTAATTGTACGTATTATAGACGAGTAATTGTTTTTTAGCACACAAATAGGTTGAATTACACAATGAGGTAGTCAACTACATGTATTTTGCTCTATAAAAAGAGTAAATTAAGAAATAATGACTATATTGCACCATTAATAAAGTAAATTCAGGTATAGTGTAATTTTATTTTAAATTTTGTGTAATACGCTTGAATAAGCAAGTTAGCAAAGAAATGCAGGTTTGTAAAATCAGCCAAATGTTTTTGTGCAATATTTGTAAATTAGTTTTTGAATCAGTAAACGTAATATGATTTTAATAATTTTTATCATACTGTACTCAATTTAGTTTAATACAGTCTATGTATTGTGAACTTGCGTTCTTAGTTTATGATTTTACCGTACAGTAATAAATCTGAATTACATTAATGGGGGACTTTCCCTTATAATAAAACAGGAATCACACAAAAAGTGTGTAATACTGCATTCATTCTGTAATAATTACGCCATATTTATGTACATTGATTACGCAATTATTGTGAAATAATTTCATCACTGATGTGTAGATATTGATTACGCATTATGTTGAGTAAATTTTTTCATTTATTTTTGTAATATTTTGTTTTTCCATTTATTTTTGTAATCTTTAATTACACAAACATGTAATTTTACCATTACTATCGATGGTAAACAGTTGGCAATTATAATAATGGTGAATTTATTTCAATATTTTAGAGTAGAGAAAGAAGCGATGTTACATTGGGATTTAATTGCCATTTGTTCCAAATCTTACGTATATAGTATCCTTCTGAAAACTCCTTACGATCTTATCCATATTTTCACTTCTCTTGATGACTTTTTTGGTTTTAATGTCTAATATCTTTAAAAAGCAATCTAAATTCTACATCTTTTCGAGCTACTTGACCATCTCTTAGCAGTTTTATAAATTTACCCCATAAAAAATGCAACCCCTCCCCCCAATTCAAATATAGGGTAATTTAACTAAAAAAAATTTGCGTTAAGAGTCAGTAGATTTTACGAGCTCGTAACATCAAACGAACTGGAACAACTTGATAGCTCCCACACAGTATCGTCTCAAATTAAAGTCACCTTCATGTTCTACCTGAATAAACAATTTTATGAAGACTATGCCAGCAGGTAACTACATCACTTTGAAAGCGAAGAGAACATAAAACTCGGCAGGGTATGTTCCTGTGATTAAAGAGCTGCAACAGCAACAGAACATCCGAGTGGCATCCTTCTTAGTCCTTTATGAACCACTTGCAAAGAATCTTCTTGTAAAACATCACACACAATCAACAGTATTAGGTTTCCTGTTTACAGGCTTCAATGGCCTCAATGAATGTTTTTGTATGGAAATTTTAAACAACTAGAGCTTAAAGTATAAAGGAGTGGAGGTTTGACATTATTTCCATGATAACGTACCCGTCTTACGATCTTTGAGTGATCACATACTTGAAATTTCAACACAACGGTGCGATTAATAAAACTTAATGGGGCAGAAAGTTATTATTTTTTGCAGCGAAAGATTTGTGTACGTTGAAAGGGGTGAACTTATCATGAAACTGTTGCTAGTACAGTACGCGATTATTTGAACGTCTCATGAACAAAGACTAAACATTCAGAGCCGTTCTCCTCCTGAATAGTTCAAAATACGCATTAAGTTTCAGAGATAAGAGTGAGATTGAGCGTCAAAGGTAAGCGCGTAAAATGGTGGAACCTTAACCTGGATATTGAAGGGAAAAAACGAAGAAAAGGAAATGTTTTTGGAAGCCAGCAATGGTGAGGAAACCAAGGCTAAAACTACGCAAGTGTAAGTAACCAAAATATGGATCTTGTAATAGAGAAGCACAAAGCTTGGATCCTCTTCAATCCTTTTCAACGCCCTGTTGATACGCAAAAACCACGTTATTAGCCTTATTGTATACGTTCTACAACATTCATTTTCCCATTTTGCTTCCTATCCAATATCAGACCAAAACATTTAGCTTTTCTTTCCGATAGTTGCAGGTTGACTCCCTCAAGTAATGGCAGCCTGAGCTCGAGAATTCTGAACTTCCTAGTGAATAAAATCCCTGTTTCATGTTAGTATTTCCTTAGTGTAGTGTCTGACCAGCTTTGAGTATATTGCCCTACAAATCCCACAACTTAACAACCCTTTCTACCTTAAGTACACTTCATGGTGCATTTACACTCAGCGTTTGCGACGAGCCTCTAACCCCACAAAAAAATCAACCAATTAGATGGCTCGTGCCGTCGCACAAGTCCATCCTATTGAGATGCTTCCTCATGTGACAATGTCCAATCAGAGCTCTCACTAAGGTTCTGGTCTGATATCTGCTTAATTTTATTTCGACTTAAAAAAAAACAAAATAACTGAAGGTCCAGTTTCGCCGGCGTCGGAATTTTTAGCTAAGATAACAATATGGCTGCACTTGTTGGCTTCCGGGCTAGCTGGGGTAAGCTAGCTGGGGTGAGCCAGCTGGGGTGTTGTTTGGCACAAAAAACCCTTGCCTTGTACAACAAAAATGTCACGCCGACTTACCCCGGTGAGTAGATTTCAATAAGATTCCGATTCGGTCATGAGATTCCGAGAAAACTGCCCCTAAATTCGACTGACGCAAATATTATGCGCTGTTTAGCTTCCCCTACTTAGGCCACACTTAAAGTTTAAAAAATTTTTGTAAAAAAAACCCAACTCTTAGCATATTTTTCTTTGGTGCAGTTCCATTCATCGAAGTCAATGACAGGCTCAGTTGTGAATCGGATGATAATGCCCCAATTAAGTCAGTAAGTCCTTAAGCCCAGGTTGAGATAAGGAGGAGCGAGTGAACACATCCTGAATGGCCAGTAACACCATTGCGTCTCAGTAAGTAGGTCTAAAACCGGTGTAGTTGGACTCGCGACATAGCTGTGAGAACTCCAACACACCATAATCGGCTAAAAGTTGTTCACATGGCTATATAGACCTGGTCCTCCAGGTTGGCAACTTAAAACATCCCCGGGGAAAAAAAACCTATTGTTCCGAAAGCAGGACTACATCCTAGGATAAGATTGGATCAACGACAACGACTCTGGCAACGCAGTAAGGACTATTCTTTTGGATCTTGGAACGTTCGCTCCCTTTACAGAACAGGTACACTGCTAGAGCTTCTTAATAAAGTTTCACGATACAACATCAACATTCTGTCGGTCCAAGAAACGATATGGCTAGATCGCTTTTTAGATGCACACATTGGAGGACGCGAGCGATGAACCGAGATAATTTCAGACAATATATCCTGCAGGCCCTGGTCCGATTTGGGCTGTCGCTTCACTGATGATCAGGATGAAATCAGTTATTGCCAACAGATGGCACTACTAAGAGGCCAGCGCAAGGGCTTCATTCCATTTTTGAACAGTACGTCCACACAAAAACTCTCACATTGCGTAGTCCCCTGCCGCTGTGCCAATCCTCTCTGTTTATAGTATAGCCCCAGAGAGTGTTTCACAATCTTTCCCTGCTATGATATAATTCGTATAGATATAACCGGATCTATTAAAAATTCCCTAGAAATGAAGCTGTTTCCTTTGTAGACCAAAGTTTATTAACTACAAAATTAATTAAAATTATGTTGAATTCATTATTCTATTGAAATAATCGTGTAGGTGTTTCCTCTTCCATTTATTTTTTAGTCAAGCAGCTCACTTAAGAGAACTTCCATTCTGGTTGCTAGTACAGGACTAAATTGCTGCAGGGGTTCGTAATGTAACAAGGGATTCAGTAGTAATTTATCTAATTCTAAGAACTCAAACTCACTTAAGACTGAAAAACGATTCTTTAGCACATCATTAAGATGATTTAGAAATGAATGATAACGTTCACTAAAGCGGGTTATAGAGCACCTTAGATGCATTCGGTTTTCCGATGATAAGGTAAACTTTTTTTTAATGGTAATAAAGATTCATAAGTGGATGTGCATTGCGTAGAGCCAGGGAGTAGCTTCCGACAGTTTAATTCACTTTGGTGACTGACTTGGACTTCCGAGTCATATTCGATTAATGAACTTTACTGTATTTATAGAGATGTACCTGCGTAGACTGGGAATCTCTAATCGATAAAAAAATATAAAAGAATCTGTTGAACGTCGGTGTTTCAACTTTCTGATGCAGTAAGTCACTTCTTGAACGATTAATTAGGCTTTAATCCCAAACACAACCTACTACCTTGAAGGAATGTATTTTTACAATACTTTCTTAGAACTTTTTGTTCAAAATTTCAGTTCCCAATCTGATTACTATACAACTCACAAATTATTGAATTTTGCCTTTGGTCCTTAAATGAAGCTATGTACATTAAAGCAGACCTAAATACTGTAGCATAAGTACAGTAGCCACGTGTTCCTACCCGTCCACATAAGGGCTAATAAATTCATTTAGCTAGAAACCAAAAGGCCATCTTTAATTCTATTTGGTCTGCCTTTCACCACTCCACATTCCTACAGAATCGAGTGCATCATACAAAATTAAATTCTGGTCCTTATTCGGCCACTTTCATGATTCAAATTCAAATTTCAAACAACACCAATACACTTACCATTTTGTGGTCCGGCATATGCAATTATTAGTGCGGTAACTACAAGTGATCCAACAACAAATCCGGTAACACAAAGAGCACGTCTTTGCGAACAAACTGCAACCCCATTTCGTGTTTGTCGTCCACCGCTACTGTCGCCTCCACCTGTTTTTTAATTGAAACAGAAAGGAAAACTAATTTAAAAATAAAATAAAAGAATTTCCTGTTAAAAAAGGAGAACTTACAAAACAGCACGAACTAATCAAAATTGATTGAAAAACCGAGCAACAATTCGAATGAAAAGTTTACAACTAGGACGAGTACATCAAGGAGGAAACCTTTTAATTATTTTTGTAACAAGGAAGTTCTTTCCCTACAAGGACGAAATGACTGAAGTATACCGGAAGCGTAGCTAGATATGATTTCAGCATTGATACCATCATCGTAGTAGCTTCAACTAGTTCAACAGGATGGAACATTAAAGCTACATTAAAAATGTGAACCGGATGCAAGACTAGAAGGAACCTTCTTGTCCATCTCCTTCCTTGCAATCATTTTTATTGAGTTAGCCGATAGAATAAAAGCGCTAAGTCAATAATGGAACGGAACTCCTCCGTACAAAGAACAATGAGCGTTTTATAATCTAATCAAGAACAACAATAATTACCTTAAGACTTAATAACGGCTAAGAACGAAGACTTACACGATATTATTTCTACTTAATGGAGTAACATTTTAGTGCTTATCGTAAATTCTTATTACATTTTGTTATGAAGTTACGGGCATGATATGACATTGTGGGTTCTTGTACTGCTTTCGAGGCATGTCGTTTTCAAGCAGTTTTTGTCATTTCTGCTATTTGTATTAATAACATTCGACTGGTTAATGCTATTTAAATAAATTATTTTTCACTGTTGAACGTAAAATACTTCAAGCTTTTAAGCAAATTTTTTTATGTTTGATTTTAAAATCTCTTCAAAAGATTAGACTTTGTGGTAATCCGATTCAAAATCAACTAAAATCGGCCTGGACAGCCCTGAAATTCATGTTTCACCACGTTCACATTTCACCACAATGTTCACTGTCACATATCTAATAGGTATATAAAAATAAGTCAGTTTTTTGGTCGAGCTCGATTAAAATCTACACCTGTGAAACGGTCCCTCCCAAATTTTGCATAGACATTTTCGAGACTACCGGACAGGTCGAGAACATAATTATATTCCCGAAATATAGTGCATGTATCCGTTATAAATAAAATAAATTTAACTTTAATAAGTCGAATCAGTTGAACCCGACTTAGAATTAAAAATTTACAACAGGATGTCGTAGCCGAGCGGGGAAGGCATCTGACTATAAATCAGATGATTCCCTCTGGGAGCGTAGGTTCGAATCCTGCCGACCGCGAACTTGTGTGAATTTTTAATTTTTTTTTATTTTATTTGTTTCGATTTTTCTACCGGCTGTAAACACGTGTCGGGAGTAACAGGGGTGATGATATACCTATAATTATATATTCCCGAAATTGGTGGTTCGCGAGTTATTTCAACATTTGGAGGATGGTGGATAGAGAATGAAGGATGGTGGATGGAGGATGGTGGATGGAGGATGGTGGATAGAGGATGGTGGATGGTGGATGGAGGATGGTGGATGGAGGATGGTGGATGGAGGATGGTGGATGGAGGATGGAGGATGGTGGAAGGAGGATGGTTGATAGAGGATAGTGGATGGGGGATGGAGAAAAACGAAATGGGGTTTAAAAATTTAATAACTTTTTCGTTTATATCTATTTTTTTTATTTATTTTTTCCTTTTTTTCAGATTAATCAGATAACACCTGGAGAATATATAATGGGGAGACAACTGAACAAAGAACCAGAATAATAGAATTTTATTATTTAAATCAACGATCAATTATTTTAACGCGAAGAGCATATCGTTGACATTTTAACGTCAGAATTTCACACTCTGAAGCAATAAAATAAATCGAAAAATTGAAATTGAAGTTGAAATAAATGAAAAAATATTGAACGTGTAGAGCAAAGTGTTACCGAAACACCAGAAACATCTACCAGAAGGCGTTCTGCTTACTTAAGAATGGCTCGCACGTCACTACGGCGTATTTAAATATAAGGTGCAATTGGTGCAAGAATTAAAACCCGCAGATCATCGGAAACGTCTAAATTTTGTAGCTAAATTTCAACAGTTGGATAGAAATGAAATTAACTTTATTGAAAATCTGATTATGAGTGATGAAGCTCATTTTCATTTGAATGGCTTTGTTAATAAGCAGAACTGTGGGTCCTGGGGTTCTGAAAATCCAAGAGCCATTCATCAACGCCAATTGCATCCCATTATACCATTGATACACTGGTACTTTCCATAAAATTTACTTTACTAATTTACAAACAGGTAATTTTAATAACCCTGATGATTTTAAATTTGCTAAGCCAAATACTATAAGGATTTTCTTTCAATTGGGCAGTTCAGATCAACAATTCAGTATGTGGGAAAAGTAACCCTGCCCTGGGTTATCCAGTATGGTTTTATCGTTTTCCCATAAGCCAGCTGTAGTAAACCGCAGGACGTATGTATGTAGGTAACATATAAACACATGACCTTTAGATAGACTGGATCGATTCTACGAGACTATAAGAAAGTATTTTCACACACATTAATTAAAGTAGTCTGACTGGGATTATGTTAGCCATTTTGATATAGACGATATCATGATAACGTCATTTGAGAAGCCTATAAAATTACAAGGAATGGAAAGGAATTAACTCAAACAAGTTTAGATTTAGATTATAATATTCAAAACAAAGCCTTTCGACCTTACCGACACTGAAATAAAACCGAACAAATCATACGGTAATTTGTCGTGTAGCTTTTGAACGCACGCGATGTGTTAATGAGCTGGTATTGTATTTAAAGGTACCAGACTCCTAACTATTTTTATTTTACTATAGCGTGTTCTAGTAAAATAGAAACCTTCACTATTCATGCAATGGCAACGAATTCAAAAGGAATACTGGACACTGATGGATGACAGCACAGGGCTCCAGGATCTAGGCTTTTCCGACTTAAAGTTCGAGGTTTTTTAAAAAAAGGAAGTGACCAAGTATGGCAGATGAAAGTAGGGAACCTCCTTCTTGTCTTAATAACACGTTTGCGATCGGGAGTCTTACACAATAAATACCGTTTACAATTCCGAGATAAGTTAGACCAGTGATCTGTATGCTGACACTAAGCTCTACAACAGGCGGCTGACCAACCTGTCATACCGGCTATATAGGTTAGGTAAGGTGGGTAGCTATTGGCAGAGATAGCTAGCACATGAACCGCTAGATGGGTCCGTTGTGATCCCACTGCACCATAGCACGGCGCCTACAGCTGATAGCTGTTTTTGGCTAATTTTTCAAGAACAATCTGAGCCCATTCGCCGCGGTTTCGTTCTATCGAATATTTTTCCATGTTATTGGTGCGAAGGAGAGTTGGAGGGAATTGTGGAGAAGAAAGGGGATACCGAACTTAATCAGTTTTTATGAATGGGAAGCAAGATCAGGAATCGAGCCGGGAATGACAGTGTACGATCTATCAGAACAGCAAAGTTGCCTATAGCAAATAAACTACTGTCTGGCAGCTCTGATGGTATTTGTGAAGCTGATTAGAATGTCAACAGAACTCATTTGCTCAGGTTTAAATCCTTTACAAGTGACCCCATTAAACATTTTGCACTGTTCACGATTTATATTAACATTTTGAAGCCAATAACAACTGAAAAATTCATATAAATAAATTATGCATTGAGTGAGAATTGAACCCCGGCAGCAATGTTTTCAAGACCTAGTACACTACCACTGGACTACACCCGGCTCACCGGCTATATAGAATCCCAAGAACGCAAACTGGACTTTGTTCAGATCTCTCTTACAGGATTGATCTCAAATACCACGAAAAATGAGGTTACCTGATATGATTGAGGAAGTGACTTCTAGTCTAATTCTAAGTCAGTGTTTTCTGAAATCGTGTCCTGTCAGCAAGAACCGATTCTGAATCACAGTCTACTAGTGAAATAGGAAACTGCAGAAGCTCAGAAAAATATCCAGAAGGCTTCTGAATCGCGCACTTAAGAGTGGTTCAGAGGCTGACTGGGATCACTACCGAACAGCGCAGAGCGAATATAAGAAGCTGGTTAAAACATCAAAATAGCCTCTTTTAGGAACTATTGCGAGAATCTGGAAGGAACCAGGGAAATAGCTAGGTTGCATAAAGTCTTTCAGAAGGACAATACAGCTAAGCGTGACTCGTTGCTAAAACCTGATGGCACATGTACTACTTCGAGAAAGGAGTCACTAAGAACACTCTTCGAAAACCCATTTTCCAGGAAGTTAGGTGATCGAAAGCGATCAATGCTTTGCTAGTAGAGTCGGAGTCAGCCAAGGTCAGACCAGAACCAGTTTTCGGTGTGCCGATTGCCTCTATTAGTGCTACCATTGCTGAGTAGGTGAGTGAACCACACATTGAGAGATGGCGGCATCTTCCGGGAATGGGGCAGACCAGAACCCTTGTTGAGGGACCAAGTTGACGAACCGCTTCTTTTCTTTTTAAATTGAGCGGAACAGAATGTAATAGTATGGTTAGTGGCCTGCACATGGTCAGATTTGGAATCATTGACGATCCCATGTCCACTACTTGCGAGGAGAGCGACGACACAACGGAACATTTCCTTCTCGAGTGTCCAGCTTACTCTTTTGCGAAAGTACACTTATACGGAGTCGATGTTATGAGGATGAAAGAATACGGAGTCGATGTTGTGAGGATGGAAGAATGCCATTCTCGTTCCCTATCTGTTGTCTTGAAATTCGTGACGAGGACGAAAAAGTTCGGGTAGATAATGAGGGACTCGAATGCAATGGGCAATAATTGTCTGAGTGCTTGTGATGCGCTGCCTTGCGGCGTATCTTCCACCGCTTTAAACGACAACAACAAGCTCTAAAAGTAATGTCCAGAACCAACTAAGTAAACTGCAAAGGATGGTCTGGACAAATATCATTGAGCAATTCAAACCACTTCAGCTGCAAGACAGGAGGTGATCCTCAATCTTTCATCTCTAAGCCGGCATGTTCAAAAAGAAGACCTCATTTGGTACTTATAACTTCTGAGGATACGGAAGTAAAGAAAAGAAGCTGTCCTAAAACTCATACTGCTTGAAAGTAACCCCATCTTTCACACATCACTTTCAAGTAAGATCATACCACGGCAGAACTTTGAACCATGATTAAATATAGCATTCCTAAAAGAGCTAAAAAACGCATGGAACCAAATTGGAAAAATTAACACTTATCTTGTAGACGGATGGATCCAATACAAGACGGATCTGTAGAATATGGACACAGATCTAGGGATACATTCGCCAGTCTCAACAAGCCATAGACGACATTCCAAGCAGAAATTCATGCAATTGAACTATACATCAGAGAAACCGTTAGAAGAGGATTAGAAGGCGCAGACTATCCAAATTGTCTTGAAAGATTACTCCGAGAAACGAACATCCAATTTACTCAAATTTGTGTGAAGGAAAAGAGGAGTCTCCAGAGCATGTTCTATGCCACCGCGAAGAACTCGCACACGGAAGACTCAGACCTCCTGGATATTACATCCTAACACCGTTGAAACTCATGTCCAATTCACTCAAGATTATATTAAAATATATTGATATAACCATGAATGACTTATAACAAGGGAGGACAAACACAATAGGCCTACTGAGGCTGCAATATATCGGGCTCCACCATATATAATCTAATCTAATAAAATCAACCGAACGATACATATGTATGAGAAATCAACTCCCTGCATCTGGTCTTTCCAAGGACGTGTCCAACCTCTTACATCTAGATCCATTCCACCATCAAGCTTTAAATCCATCTGTATTCGAGAAAGTAATACCAAGAAACCTCTGCAATTTCTATACATCCATTTCAAAATTGGATTGATTCCGAAAACAGAACAAAATAAAGCATTGTCACTTTTGATTCTAGCTGTTTCCAGAGATCTTGTTCTCGTAGTAGATGGACAAACTGACTAATTGATCAAGGGAATTCACTTGTTTCTGGCAAAACTGAATTTCGTTTGCGTAGGCCACTTGTAACTTATGCTGTCCACAGCATAAGGATTCCCAACTTTCAAGGATTACATCGTTTCTCCGGTCCAGTACCTGGTCGATCCAACTACCCATTCTCATAGCTTTAAGTCTAGCTACTCGTCGGTATACCAACTTTAAATTGTCTGCTACATTACCAGGATTAAAGGCACGGGATTCTGAACACGGAACGTGCTCGTTTATTCCACCCTGTACAACCCAGTCCTTCATTTCGTCCTAGTTGCCATCCCCCCTTGATCTATGTATAAGACAAACGTGTCATGTGTGCTGTCCAAACTGATTACAGACATTTGTATTGGAAGTGGTGTATACGTCGGAAACTGATATATAATCCCATTTGCACATGTCTGAATGGAAGCCGAACGCTTTTAAGGAAATGAATGAATTCGAAATTAATTCGAAGCAACAGAAAAGCGGAGATTGAAGTGCGAGAGCTGGAAGCGATGGAAAAGTTGATCCATGACTTTTCAACTTTTACCGAATATCTGGCGAAAAATATTCATTCGTCCCTATCGTGTTCAACCCCCCCCCCTCCCCCGTTCCAAGCGACATCATCAGAATTATTCGTCACACGAATATTACGTGTACGATGAAGCTTTGCTGGAAGGGAATTGGGAGGTAATCGATTATTCAAATTCGATAACAAATTCTGATGATTGTCTACACCGAAGCTGCTGATAGTCCTGTTTATTCTACACCGGACTTAAGAGTAGGAAATCATGGTGCGAATTTTAAAATTTTTTTTTAAAAAACGATTCCGCACCTTTTTCCGTCTATTTTCCGCTAAAGGAGGCGAGATGAAAATTAATAGATAATGCAAAGTTGATAGATGTACTTGTGCCTTGAGTTCTACGAGGCGAGATTGAAAATATATTCTCAAATACTCGATTAATTTTGCTATAACATAGTGTAAATATTGTTTGTCCTTCGCATCAAGGTGGGCTGAAATTCTGACTTGACCTCTTCATCGGTCCAAAAGATCTTTCGCTTTTGGTCCTCCTTCAAGTTTTTAAATAAGAACTAATCACATAAAGCGAGAGTATGGTCACCTTAACCACTTTAAGTGGACTGTAGGCTGGGTGGTCCATGTCAGCAAGTGCAGAGTCGAAGAAACAGCCTTCGTTCCTTCACATCACAGCCTCATTTACTACGTATACATGTTTAATTGTATTAGGATTGAATCCAAATTCCTTGGACCTTGGACGTATCAAGATGATTCTATAGAATTGTCAACATTGCTGAAGATTATACTCCAAGGATATCTCCATGTCGCTTCTTCTTGAAACGGATAGCATCCAACATGAAAAGGACGTTGTTCTTTTGGGAGACATGGCAAAAGACTAGGAATATCCATGGCTGATCTGAGTCACTATGGTGACAAGAATGTTGAACTGACACTGGAGTATCTAGTGTATGAGTGTGAAAGTCTGCCACGTACCAGATATTGGTACTTGAGAAAGTTCTTCTTGATTGATCTATCAGAACTTGCGATGCTACCTCTATAGGGAACTATTATTTTCTCACTTCCACTCTTTTCATAAAGAAGAGGAATATTTGGAATCAATTGCCTAGAGCAAGGTTTATATGAGGGGACCACAATGGATTCACAGTGATCTCTCGTGATGGGTTGTGGCACAATGCTGCAGTCCACCGTTATAAAGCTAACCTAACCTTACTTATGATATATAATCAATGAAAATGGTATACTATACCATATGGTGCGTTACTGCCTGATTCTGAGAGCCTTTGGATTTCTGCTCGTACATCTTTATTGAGTTCAAAGGATAGAGGAGAATGAGTCTGTTAGCCTATCAGTCTCTTCACCTGTCCATCTGCACGTCCTGTTATGACATCGGAAGGCGGAAATCTCGCAATACCATTTCAGAAATCTCTCAATACCCATTTGAGAAATCTCTCAATACCCATTTGAGAAATCTCTCAATACCCATTTGAGAAATCTCTCAATACCCATTTGAGAGATTTCCTTCCAACGTCATCGTTATCCGCTCCACGGTGTGGTGTACCGTGGAGCTTGAGCTGAACTTCAATTTTTCACTAAACCAATTTCTTCTTCCATACTCCAGACTAAGGTTAAGGGAGTCTGAACCCTCTATAGTTTTTTTAAAAGAGCCCCTCAACGTGACTAGATATCTGGCAACAGGCATTTTAAGCTATTTATGTCGGATCAGTGGAAAAAAAAATAACATCTTACTATCAGAAACTATGTAGATATTATTGTGCCCTTGCGGGAGCTCTTACTGGGAACTTCGTTACATGAGGAAGCATCTCAGTGGCAGCTCGCCACATGAGGCTAGTGGGGCTGAGCCTCACCATTTTACAGAGGAAAATGTCGTCAATCTAACAGTGGTTTTTTGTTTAAAAAATGTTATGTAATGATTTTCCGCAGTAAACCGACGCGCCGTTCCGATTCTTATATCTTAAGAACCTATATTGATATAAAGCTGAAACTTGGTACTTAGATGGAGCTGTGGTAGTGGCATGTTGGAAAAATATAATTTTTTTAGGGATAGTATGGTACGAGGTGGGGGTGTTGTTTCTACTAACTATAGAATGGCTAGAAAGTTGAAACTCGGTAATTATATGTAAATCAACTAGGAAAGTAATTTCGATATAAAAAAAAATCGAATATCCCTTGGCGTTCGGATAGGGGGGGGGGAGCAAAAAAAAATTATCAGTGAAAATAGAATGCATATATTTTCACGATTTTCATCATATCTATTAGGTCTTCTCAAATACTGAATTCGTTTTTATTGTACGGATTCTTCATATGAATACCTAGAAAGTGTTTTCAAGATTTTATGAAATTCGACCCCTAAGAGGTGTAAAGTGGTTGTATTTTTCATTAGTTCTTCCATATCGCTCAGATCTGATCAGATATCGAATATCTTTTCACTTCCCCAGGCTTGTTTAACAATCACCTATTTTTAAGTTTTGTCTTTTTCAACCTCTAGACCGCATCCCGGAATATGACCCAATTATATAACTCATATGTTACACTCTATTCTAACGGCTTCCCGAACTTTTTGTTAGGTTTTCAGTCACATAGTAACATACACCGCATCCCCGAATTGAACACGTTCCAAACTTCTGCCGGAAAAATAATAAAGTTGCGCCCAGACTGTTGGCAGATTTTTTTGATTTCAACAAGTACAAAGTCCCGCGTATTTTATAGCGACCCTGTTCTAACCGTTTCCTGAACTTTTTATTAGGTTTTCAGCCACATACTTGTAGTAGCCTAAACCGCATCTCAGAATTGAACGCGTTCCGAACTTCTATCGAGAAATTATAAAGTTGTGCCCAGATCATTGGCAGATTTTTTTCATTATGATGATACATTTTAATTGGTTGGATGTACCTTTTTGGTTCAGTGTAGATTGACAGCCATTCTAGCTAAAGAATCTCATTGTCAAACCACTTACGGAGCCTTTATTAACCTCCGTTTAGATCTTCATTCACCTTGGGTGAATTAACTTGACGAACCCGGTCCTATGCCAAATACAGTCATTATTTTGTTCATGTCTAAAGTCTGGTGCACGTTGATGTTAAATTTCCAGAATTTGTTCTATCGCCGTTCACCTTCAATAAGTTTTTAGCTATGTATAAAAAAAAATTGACTGCAACATTTCTTTGGACTTGTTCCAACCATTCTTTTAATATCACCGCATCTGCCCTTGGCCATCACTATTACTTCCTCTATAGCGGAATGAACAGACAAAATACTTTTAATAGCCCAATTTCATCAGATTTGGTCGATTACTCAAGTCAGTTCTGATACTGCATTTACACTCAGCGTTTGCGACGAGCTTCTATTCCCCACCAAAAAATCAATCCATGAAATAGCTCGTGCAATCGCAAGAGTCTTACATTGAGAACCGGTTTGCAATGGCCTGATGGGGGGTAGCTTCTCGCCTCGAGGCGAGCCTCATGGGTGAGTGTAAACCCACCATGAAGCTCTGGCTTTGTAAAAATTCGACAGTAATTGGTTTTTTTCCATTGTATATGATAATATAAGGGATGAAGCTGGTGGTAATCACGTGCTTTATAGTTTCATGGTTGTTTTTAGTAAGGACTATTTGTTTATTTATCTGGGATAGATTCTACTTGGCGTTGGAAAATGTTCGGTCAGATTAGAAAGTAGAAAGAAATTATACAAATACAACCTGTTGCTTCAGACAAAATATTAATCATCCAACAGTTTCTTAGTTTTAATAAAAATTTTTTTTAAATTTTTAAATTTATTTAATTCAATTTACCCGATAAGAATGCGACGTCATCCAAATCAGGCTCTGTTGTCATTTCGATACGTTCGCGGCGCCAAACCTTGGAGCCCCTTTGGCCACCGCCGACGACCGAAATCTTAACGGGGCCTCCTTGTCGTTGATTTCCTGCCAATACGTTTACTTGTTACCGGTTACGTCCTTGGTGTCCTTGACTCTCAAAAACGCGATATTAAGAGATCTTAAATCCGTCGCTAGCCGCCCACACAATTATCCGCCCCTCCGCACAAAAGTCCTCTCACACACCCGACAACAATGAAAACACTTCACCAAACAAATTTTATTACTCCTCAAGGACTCTTCAATGAGAATCGGGACTAATTTGCACTGCGTATGGAAAAAACTACTTCTCACACGCACACCGAAAAACGGGGGGTGGGTTTCGAGGGACGAAATTCCGCTTCGAATTAAAGGAACTTTTCCAAAAAGAATGGACGATGCCTTTAAAGCGACTACGTTCACCCACTAAGCGAATCTCCGTCTTCCACCTTTAGCTCGTCACCGTAAAAGGGTGCTCCTGTGACATATTTATAAGACAGACACCGTTTACTCGTGTGTGGGGGAGGGCGCCACGTAGTATGTAGAAATCCGTACTTTCCGCATCTACTTAACACTGAAAAAATTGTCGTTTGCTGAGCTCGTTTATAAATTTTAAAGTGAAAGATGATGTTAAAAATGCCTGCACACATACGCTCCTTGCCGCCCCGCGCTATTATCGTGTTGATATCCTTTTTGCTACCCCTCCGTACATTTTACATCCCTGCGGCAAAATGTTCCACACGAGATACGAGAGAATTTGACACATATACTCTACTACAGCGAAACTTCCGGCACAGTACCAAAAACCCATACATTCACATCGTTTATATGAAACAAATGCACACAGACGCAGTATTCGTTTTACAAGGCGAAGGATATTCTGCAGGAAACCACAGGAAAAAGTTTCAGCTTTCGACGGCGAATTTTTTACGCGAATAAAACACTCAGTTTTTATAAAGTCGTCTCTATTTGAAAAAGTGCAGAAATGTTGAAACGAAACTCCTTTTTTTAATCGGATAATTTGCATATAAACAGAGCCAGGACGAAAAGGATACTACGCGTAGGTCTACACTCGACAATATGCGCGCACACACTGTTTTTCTCTTCACATCTGATCTGAAAACGCACTAAACTCCTTGTGCGGATACGGCAAATTGGATGAATGTATTGAAAGTGGGTGGTAAAGGGTGTTGTGGGACGGGTGGTTAGCTGTGGGTGGTGTACTAAAAATTTGTTTTAGTAGACATTCACTCCATCAAGAAAAGGTGAAATTGCAAGAGTACGGGTTGCCAGCTTCGTAACGAATCCTATCTGTTGGTGAATTGTTTTGTCTGTTCAGTCAAGAGATTGAAACTGGAGTTTTGTTGGTTCACCCAGGATTGTTCAAATTTCAATTCGTTGGATTTGATGGGAATATTAAGAAACAAATTTAATATTCTGAGTATAACCCTAAAATCATTCGAATAAAGATGAGTGCGACGCGATAAACGGAACAATCGCATCGCTTGCCACAAATGTCAAATAATATTGAAAAATCTCAAAACTCTTCCCTCGTAGCCTAAGACCGTATTGCCTTCGTTTTCTATAGACATGGGCATGCATTCTATCCATCCGTTGTAAAAAAGTCTACCATCTACTAGGCGCAACTTTATTATATTTCCGGCAGAAGATCGGAAGTAAGTAAGTAAGTAAGTATAAACAAAAGTGGGCCCAAAGTAGAACCCTGAGGAACAGCAGATGGAGCCAGGTAGGGTGTTGAAATAGATCCACTGAAGATGACCTTTTGCTTACGATCATTTAAATATGATTGGAACCAGATAACAAGCCCAGTACTTACTTAGGCCAAAAGAATTCAGTTTCCGTAGAAGAATGAAGTGATCAACAGTATCAAATGCCTTAGAGAAACCCGTGTAAATTGTGTGAACGTCGTAATGGTTTTCCAGGGAATGAGCTACAGAGTTAGTGAAAGACACCAAATTTGTTTCTGTAGAACGGCCTCTAAAAAATCCATGCTTATTAATCGATACACAGTCACGAACTTGAGAAAAAACATGTTCGTGAATAAGTTTTTCAAAAACTTTAGAAAAACAGTTAAGAATACATATTGGTCGATAATTTTCTGCTTTATGTTTCTCTCCTTTTTTAAAAATGGGAATGACATGCGAATTCTTCCAAACACTGGGAAAAATACCCTCACAAATAGAAGACGTGTAAAGCTGTGACAATGGCTAGGCAAGAACATGGCCCAATTTTTTCTCTTACACTGTTATTGAGATATGAAACGAGATGTTTCAGAAAAATTCTTATGCCCTCCACTTCTATGCCCGCTGCCCCCTTAAAAGAATTTACTTTGAGTAATCTTTATTTAACAAGCTTTATACTCAAACCGAATTTTGTTTTTTTGGTGCAACTGGTTTGTAAAATATCGTAATCTAAAGTTTTTCACCCCCACCCCCGTACGTCTATGCGCGAACCCAAAAATTTCAATTTCAATCTACTCTCCTAGTATATCTACAGATATTAAGTTTAAATTGCTTGCCATTAACGGTTTTGGAGATATGGATTTTTGAATGTGTCGATTTTGGTTTTTTTGCGTTTCGGTCGCATTATTTCCCCCTCCACTCCCGTACCCCTTTCTCCATATCAGCAATTTATTTGCAAATGAGTCCACTATCGAAGCTCTACATAAATTTCAAGTTTCAGTCTCCTAACATCAGCGGTTGCTGAGAGCTAGAAACCAAAGTTTTCTGTCTAGAACGCTTCGCCCAACTTCCCACTCTTCAAGGGGTCTACCCTGTCTATTCAGAAAAAAAAATTCAATTCAATAGTTCATAGGATTTGGGAACTATAAGTCCTCAAACGATTTTGCGTACGGCGGACGGCGAACAGCGCACAGACGGACTGAATTTTTTTTGGTTTTTATGGTATATTTATTAGTCATAAGACGTGTTTTTTTTAAAATCGATAACAACACTTTAGACATTATTAAAATAATAACGTAAATCTGTCTGTCCGCCGTATACGCCGTACACAAAATTGTTTGACGGCACGTAGCTCATGAACTCGTTGAGATATTAAGTTTAAATTTTGGTGGTTACAGTAAGTTAACCGAGTTACATCTTTCGGAAGGGTAGTTAATAAGGGAGTCGGTTAGAGGAACGTTTATGCGAAAAATTTCGGATTCCATACCTCAGAAACCCCTTGGCTTGGAGGCTGAAACTGGGAATTTATATAAAAATATGATAGTGACAAATTTCCAAAAAATGGTCGATAGGGGTTGAGGGTTGTAGAGATGGGTAGAAAAAACAATACGTCCGAAACTTTTAAATGCTGCGATCGAATCATTCTAAAATCCATATCTCCTGAACAGTTTATGCCAGAACATTGAAACTTTGTGGTTAACTTAAAGGATGATAGAAGTTTACAGAACGATAAAAATTTGAAAGGGCGGAGCTGAGTTGTGGGCGTGAGGGTGAAATTTTTTAGTTTATAATAACTTCCAAACAAATTCTACCAGGAAAACAAAATTTGGTTTGTATCTGTTGAATAGAAACTCTTTTGAAGGGGGCAGACCCGTGCGCAGGAAGGTATATTGGGGGGGGGGGGGGTTTTATCATGTTCCCCCATACTAAATGTGATGACCTAAGAAAAAAAAAAAAAAAAGGTCCTCACTTCCCTGTGAAAATAGGCCAATGGGAGGGGGGGGGGCGGGGGTTTGAACCCCCAAACCCCCCCCCCCCCCGTGTGCACGGGCCTGCTCAGCCATCATTTGAATATATAGACCTCAGCCATCATTTGAATACATAGACCTCAGCCATCATTTGAATATATAGACCTCAGCCATCATTTGAATATATAGACCTCAGCCATCATTTGAATATATAGACCTCAGCCATCATTTGAATATATAGACCTCAGCCATCATTTGAATACATAGACCTCAGCCATCATTTGAATACATAGACCTCAGCCATCATTTGAATATATAGACCTCAACCATCATTTGAATATATAGACCTCAGCCATCATTTGAATACATAGACCTCAGCCATCATTTGAATACATAGACCTCAGCCATCATTTGAATATATAGACCTCAGCCATCATTTGAATATATAGACCTCAGCCATCATTTGAATACATAGACCTCAGCCATCATTTGAATACATAGACCTCAGCCATCATTTGAATATATAGACCTCAGCCATCATTTGAATATATAGACCTCAGCCATCATTTGAATACATAGACCTCAGCCATCATTTGAATATATAGACCTCAGCCATCATTTGAATATATAGACCTCAGCCATCATTTGAATACATAGACCTCAGCCATCATTTGAATATATAGACCTCAGCCATCATTTGAATATATAGACCTCAGCCATCATTTGAATATATAGACCTCAGCCATCATTTGAATATATAGACCTCAGCCAATGGGGGGGGGGGGGGTTTTGGGGGGGTTGAACCCCCAAAACCCCCCCCCCGTGCGCACGGGCCTGGAAGGGGGAGAAGAAGCACGGGAGTGAGAGATATTACGTTTACTAAAAAAAAGACTTTAACTGATAAATTTTAATTTTACAGGAAATAGGACCAGTAGACCTCTCTCAGTAGGAGGGGGTAGAGGGTGATAGTAGGACTGGGTTGAAAGGAAGAAATTCAGTTTTTAGTTTTGTCCCTGAAAAATATTTCTTTTTATAGAGGCACAAGGTACGAGGGTTCTTGTATCTCAGAAATGGCTTATGCTAGAAAGTTGAAGCGATGTGCTCTTGCACTCGGTAAAGAGAACGAAACAGTTCGGGTAGGTACAATGGGATTTGAGTACAAAGAGCCATGTTTTGCCTGATGCACTGCTTTGCTGGGTGTCTTTTCTCATACCAAATAACAACATCAACAAGTTGAAAGTTAGCACGTATATATAGATGTAGTACAGAAATAATTGAAAAAATCAAATTTTTATTAAACTGAAAAAATGCACATGAAAACAATTTTTTCCCATATTTGCAAGAATTTCGTTATATATTATATTTTGGGCATACTGACTTACTCAATTGATTTTACTGGAAGCTCTTCATATAAATGCCTAGAAACGATTTTCAAAATTTTTCGATATATATTTCTTAGGTCTAATGATATATCGTATTCACTTTCACCTCTAAAGGTTTTTAATTTAATCGAAGAAAACACCGCTTTAAGTATTGTTAATATTAAAAACCTTTGGGATATAATGTATTGTCCAAATCTTTACGAATTCCGACAAATCTTTCAGGTTTAACCAGATCGAATTCCCTTTCACTTTTAAGTGCTTTACATGTGATAATCCCAAAATCAATATTAGGATTTTGCAATATTCAATCCCTCCTCGAATGTAAAAATAAAGTGTACGTTTTTACGAATTATAGCATATGTCTGATGCGGATGAGATATCGAAATTGTTCTTACTTTAAGGGTCTTTTTTTCAGTCACCTAAAAATTGGGAACTGAATTGTTTATATTCGTCCAGTAAAAGACTTTACCAGTTTCTTATCTATCTTTTCATTCAAATTGAAATAAGTAACATAAATAAATGATAAAGAAAATCTGCCAATAGTCTGGCTGCACTACTTTATTATTTCTTGGATAGAAGACCGGCTCGCGTTTAATGCTGCAATCCGGTGTAGGTTACTATACGATTGACAGCGTAAAGAATAACCAAGACGCGTTATTTTAATTTAATTTAAATATTTAATTAAGTTTTCATACTCCCATTATTATTATTATGTTTATTTCCAGTAACATTGATATTTCTTTGAAAAAGATTTATAATTAAAAAAAAATTACGAGAATATACAAACGGCTCAATTTCGCCAATTTGGTAGCTGAAAAAACTGAACTGATCGAACTGAACTCTCACAAGAGAACGGAACTGTTTTGCTATTATATTGGTACTAACTACTGATCTGGGTGGCTTAGTGGCTAGAGCGCTTGCCTTCGGTGCACCTGGTACCAGGTTCGAATCTGCTTCGCGACAATTAATTTCCGAAAATGGGACTGGGTGCCGGACAACCAGTTCACTCAGCTGTAAATGAGTACCTGAGTTAAAAACGGGGTAATAATCACGGACGAGGGTGTAGCTGACCACTTCACCTCCTAGTGTTCCGTTGGTCTCGCAATGAAGTAACTCTAGCATTACTTCAAGGCCTAGGCCCGATTTGGGCTGTTGCGCCATTGATTATTAACTACTGATCCATTCATAATTCTATATCCTGCCAAACTAGGACTCCTTAGCAATGTCATCTAAGCTTCAAAACAAAACTGTAACCTTCCTATCTTCAAACAGAATAGCGTTAAAAGCAAAAACATCAAATGTTCTACACTGACAAAAAATATGTTTGTTCCAAAGTTGTATTGACTATATTAAAGTTTCTTCTTAAAACAGATATGTTTTCAATGATCCATCATGGATATGATGCTCCTAGTCAAAGCATATAATTCGTAAAAACATAGTATGGTTGCAATAAACATATATCAGTACTGAAATTTAATATTAGGCGTGTTTTAATGCTCTCCAGAGTAGGATAGTACAGCATAGATATACGTGAAACAACAACAACATCCAGGATAGTAAAGCCACTAATTTTACTAGGTTACATTTCCTACCCCGGAGAGAATGAAATGGTGTGAGCCTAGGATGAATTCGCTTTAATTCGCTTTACTCGTTTCGTTTTTAATGGTTGGCAGCACAACAAAAATGCAACCGAACTGCAATTAAATAAAATCCGATGACAGTTATATTGCCGTAAGTTTTGCAGCAAAGAAAGGACATATATTTTTTTTAAATTTTTGGTAGAAATTAAAGTGAAATGAATAAGCAAGTAAAGAAAAAACTTGACAGCGCAGGGCTGCCAAATCTTCCAATAAAATGTACTCCACATAATACCCTGGATCGTTTTTTTTCGCCTGCCGATTAGGTGCTCTACTCTGGAGAGCATTAAAACACACCTATTGTTGTTCCAATCATTCTCGTTACATAATGTCAAAGTATATTATAATCACGACAACAATATTCTATATATGATCAGTGGAACCATGCAATTTAAAATATATAAAATATTTCCCACAATTACATACCATAAATGGTGTGTGCAATCATGTAAGGTAATATATTAGATATGATTGTCACAACGCATACTATAATTAACATATCTTTGATGATCATTACAACTATAGCATTTGATTAGAGATGGTCAGTACAATCACGTTACTTGACATATTATCTTTGTCGTAAGCATACTATGATAGTGATAAGCATGAGCATGGTGAGTACGAAATTAGAACTTGTTAAGATATAGTGAGTACAATCATATTCATATTTGGGTCATTCCATCAAGAATCGCCAATATTGGCACCTTACCATCTCCGATTCTTTTAACATTTTTGCGCTTAAAGAACAAGTGAAAAAAATAATTGAAATTCAATTTGTTGTATCTATCTAATTTTTTTTTTTAATTATAGTAGGTTTGTGAAAGTATATTAAAGTTTGCTCAAAAATGGTATCCGAGTCCTCTTTGAAAATTCATATTTCTAGTAATTTTTATACTTTCATTACATACAGTGTAACCCGCTTATAAACTGCACTTTTATAACGTACTTTTGGTTATAACGTCTCTTTTTCAATTCCCTTTCACAAATGTGAAAGGTTCTTATGTTGGTTATAACGTTCTACTTTTGTGGTCCCCTCAAGGTATGTTATAACCGGGTTGCACTGTATTTCTAAGAACCATGTTACATGATGCTTATGATCATGATTAATAATTAAATAGAAAATAGAAGGTTGCGTGAATCACACACCTAGGTCTCCCGAACCATAATTTTTTTTTGAGACATACATTGTATGCTCCTAAGAACACAACCAAAGTTCTAGTAACTAAGTTGTAAAATGTTTGCTATAGAACTATAGTTATTACAAACATACATTAAGTTAGTAACGCTACGTTATATGTTGTAACATGGTTGTGGCAACTATAACCTCAATCATTGTAAGGTTCTCCCAAAATATGGTGGCCAGAATCATATTTTTTCTTTGAGTGTACACATGTAACCGAATGTGCTCAAAATGTATTGATTATGCACACGTGCAGTATATAGATATTAGCGCAGCATGGCTTGTAAACATCGATTAGTTTCTACTGTGAAAGCGATACTACGATTAGTTTCACTGAAAAGTGACGGAGCGATCTTCAAAGATAACAGCGACTGTGTAATAAGGAAGGCACTGACTGCAAATGTGTAGTATGCCAAGTGTAACAATAACTGAATTCAATCAAAAAAAGCGATTTGAGATTTTGTTACTTTAACCGAATTGTTTTTTAATTTGAAATAAGAGCGAATCCGTAACTTGCAACAATACCACGTATTTAATATGCTTTAATCAACAAGCTGGACAACATTGCATCAATTCATTTATACTCATCTGTTTCCCATCTTTTTTCCGTAATTACCGTCCGGCTACCTCATCCGAAATCCAAACGTATTATCCGCAATAATCGTTACACGTGGATGAATTCGTCCTTAAATCTTGTCGAAAAACATCGTAAATTGTTCAATCTCACCTTAACGCGATTCCTTATCATGTCCATGCATATAATTCTTTTTCTTGTTGTCTACTCGTACAACGTTCCTTAATTACTTGCCATAAATCACCGAAACGAAAGTTAAACTAAAGGGGCACATTGCGCCCTGTAATATAATTATTTTGCCGGACCCATTTCGGGGGTACAGAGATTCTGGCAAGAACTCTGTTATTTAGTATTCCATTCGTTTGACATTTAAACCACGCATGCGTCTAAGCCTCCCTAAAAATTCATCCCAGCAATCACCACATCTAACCCCATCCATTCATCACATCAGCAAGGAGAAGCCCGACGACGAGGGTAAGACGGACGCAATAATTCAATATTGCAAGTATTCGTGAGTAGGGGTTTTGTGTTGCGGGTGGCGATGGGAGTGAAGTTAACCCCTAGCCAGTATACCTTAGGCGGTACAAGCCACCCCGTGGTGGTTTCTTAGCAATTCTGAGCAAAGAAGTCTACAATATTTTGTTCTTGTTTTTTCTTTGTGCTCTTCGTATGAGTGCTCCCCGTCTATTCCATGTGTGAGTTTTACTTCGGAATCCGAAACGGACTTGATTATTGGACGAATGTATTGGTCTGCCCATTTCCGATACCATTTCACTTCGGGATTTGTTAGCGGAGCAATTTCTGGATGAGGATTTCATACGACTGTAAGCCCTTAACTCCACAAACCGGAGGAGGAGGGCAGTTATTGCCATTTTTTCTCCAATTTTCGGGCTTCCAAACCCGTGGCAGCCCCAATATCCTTGCGAAACTCTCGTGTATAATTTTTGAGCCGGTATTTTCAATTTTCATGGATTAGACTCACAAAAATTCTTGGCATAACTACCCTTAGTTTTTTTTCTTCAATGGAAATATATTTGGAAGGTGTTCCTGGTAAGGGTGATTATGAGAAATGAATATTAAAAATCTTATGGGGAGATCGGTTCTTTAAGGTGTTGGTAATTTGCAATAAAAAATTTAATACATTGGCAAATACTCAGAAACTACCCGTCTAATAGCAGATCTAATGAGTACGGGAAATTCTTTTAAAACTAGGCAAGTGGATGCGCTAGTACTTGAGAATTGATTTCATGATTGATTACGGAATTGAGGTTTGGATTAATCAGATTAAATCCGTACTGGTGAAGGTGGTGGTATTTCTAAATGTTTCGATTTCCATTCAATACAGACGATTCTCGTCTTGATGTTGAACATGTATGTGCGTACAGTCAAAGAAGGACTTAATGGTGATATAGGTCAATGGGTACGAGTACTTGCAGGAGCTCATTATATCGTAAAGATAATTAGTAGCTTTATGGAAAATGTATTGAATCTATTCTTGGAAATGTAATTGAGATTGGGAGGTTTTGTATTAACATACATACACCCATACCCCACTTTGTCAGAAGTTTGTCGAAGCTATAGAGAAGTGTTGAGGGATCTCCTTGTAGTTCTGGTGGTGTATACAGGTTAGGTTAGGTAAGGTGGGTGGCCACTGAAGCGACCAAACACGTAGACCGACAATGGGTCCGTTGAGATCCCATATGTACGGGAATAAGTACCCATATGTCCAAGACCACATCTTAGGAAAATCACCACTCCAGCCTGACAAACTGAAGTAGTTTGCTTAGCTTAATCTTTGCGAATTGAATTCACCCAAGTCCAAGGCGAAGCGCTTCGCTCCAACCTCAAAGCCAGACCAGGGCATTCGCAAAGCATGTGAAAAGTACTTTCCTCGGCATCGGGTTTCCTAGAGCTGCGGCCCAGAGCAGCAACGTCCGCAAGACCCACTATTCTGGCGTGTCGGTAATGGTCCGCCAGTATACCAATTAGGGTGCGAAGACTATTCCTATCTCCGAGTAGGACAAACTTAGTCCTACTCGTACTTGGGGCAACCAGAGCTGCCTGGCCACAAGACGCGTTGTTAGACCTGACCACCACGTGTTAGCCTTTGATGTGGTCGTCATGCTGATAGCTGATTTAATGATCTCAATTGACCTCCTTACTGGAAGAGCTAGCGCTTGATTCAGTGCCGAACTTCTCCTTGCGAGTTCATGCGTAGTCTTGTTGCCCGGAACCACACTGTGACCCTTAACCAACAAATTGCTATGTTAAAATGAGTGCCTAACGCACTAATCTTATCTCTGCGTATAGCTTAACGAGGCGGGATTTGATCAAGTGTGAGTCAAGGTCCGTAATCGCCGTCTGACGATCTGTTAGCGTTGGTTCCGCATCATTGCAAAAGATTCTAGCAGATGGCAAGCCTGAACGATCCACACCATATCTGCGCCTGAAATACGCTACAATAGTCAGATATTCTGTATACCTTCTACACCCGTATCCAGGTCTGCCTTCGAACCATCCGTGTAGATATGAAAATTTCCTTCATGTAGCTGATCCACATTCCTTCCCTCTCTGCTAGGGATCCTCGATGAGAACCGGGGAAATCAAGCTGCGGAATCAAGTACACTGTAACTTTTGACGGGTTACAATCATTGAACCGTCCGGGTATGCAGCTGTGCCCCAGGTCTAGATACCCAGTTGCCTGAATCACTTAAGTACAAAATACGGACTTCGACTTTGACTTCGATTTTGCCTACCTTGCGGCAGTCGCAGGCGAAGTCGGTGTTGTGGACTTAATCATATAATCCTGTGTATTCTAAAAAACAGGGACTGCGCGGTCGAAGTCGAAGTCCGCGTTCTGTTTGGGCCTTCAGTCGCACGGCACTTTTTGGTGCTACACACTTCCCATAAATATCCAGCGGGGGAAGATAGAGAATCATCTCTAATGCCGTTGTAGGTGAAGTGCTAAGTACGTCCGTTGCTGCTATGGACACTAGAGGTTAACATTGGTGAGTTTTTGAGGTATATGCACTTATCCAGCATAAGTAAGAAAAACCAAAAAAGATAGAGTGATTCTTCTCTTCGGATAAACCTGAATGAGCTCACATATCACGACCCGCATATACTACTATCAAACCAATAAGGCCAGACTATAAGCCACGAACTAACCTCTGTAAGAACAAGGAAGGAATTATCCTTAAGTGACGCAGAACAAAACGAAGATGGGTTGAGTACTTAAAAAATCTGCTAAATCCAAATAGAGTGTCGGCCACCGACCCAATTTACGTACCAAGGGCTCTATCTGATTAGCAGGCATCAACAGCAGTATACACTATCGGAGAAGTGGAGCAGCCCTGCAAGACCAAAAATACACGACGCACCTGGAGTTGAAGTTTATGCAATACCAGTGGAGCTCCTAAAGAGAGGTCGGGCATTTCTCCCTAATCTCTTCCACAAAATCTTGACAAAAAATTGGATTGATGAAAAAGTACCCGACGACTGACCCAACGGCATTGTATGCCCAATCTATAAGAAAGTATATAAACTGTGATGTGACAATTACAGAGGCATATCATTGCTGTGCACGTCCTACAAAATACTGACGAAAGTAGTTCATAAACGACTAAGGCCATGTATAGAAGTTTTTTGGCGAAGCCCAAAGTGGCTTCAGAAACGGACGATCTACTATTGACCAGATATTCTCAGTCAAACAAGTGCAAGAAAAATGCTGGGAGTATAACATTGACATCCACCAGATCTTCGTGGACTTCCAGCAAGCGTACGATAATATAGATCGGTACGTACTATATCATATAATGCTTCACTTCGGAAGACCTATGCTACTATATGCAAGCGAAACGTGGACTCTCACCCAACGAGTTCCTCAAAAACCAAATCAGCCACGGAAGAATTCCCAAACGCACACAGAAAGGTAGAGCTCAGGGCAAACGCCTGGTGAGAAAACCGCGAAAAAGCTCAAGGTGACAGTTGACGCAGATATCACATAGCTTCTTAGATGCACAAATTGGAGAATCCAGGCGCTAAACAGAAATGACTTCCAGCAATATATCCTACAGGACCTGTCCGAATTTGGTCTATCCCGCCATTGATGATGATGATTCTTCTGGAACACTATCTAACATTGCCGAAATGTTTACTATGCCTCTCTCATTGTATAGTGTAGAATGCTTATGCTCAGAGGAGCCTCTTGGGCTATACTCCACAGGACTTGGAGGATCTGATTTAGCTGTACTCCAAAAGGTCGCCAGATAGAATGCTTATGCTCAGAGCAGGGACGTCATTTCAGTTTTTTCTAGGAAGCAAGATGTTATGAATGTATATATTTTTATATATATGTTATATATGTATAATACATGAGAAAACCAAAATTCAGTGGGGGCCAGTGCCCTCCCTGCCTCCAGAAATGACGTCCCTGGCTCAGAGGTAGAAAGCTTGTGCTAAGAGGAGCTCTTTGGGCTATACTCTAGCGGACTAGGAGGATATTTCAACAGTTAACCCAAAAATTGTTTCCAAATTATTTTATCACAAGAAAAAAGGGAGCTACTCGTCGAAATCATATCAAGAAAATGTTTCAACGCTCCTGAAATTCATTGATTGCTAGTGGAGCTAGTGGATCTTGGTTTTTTCTAATACCTATAATCTTTTCTTTCCTTAGACCTCTGGATTTAATCATGACTACCAGATTAGCTACTTTCACAAAACTAAAAACCCAGGCACTCAAAGCCTTTATACCCAAGTATTCAGTAAAGGGAGAAACATTCATCCGCCTTTTTTGACGTTAAATCGATTATTAAAAAAAAACAAATTTCCACAATTTGTGGCATGTAAGTGGCGCCCAACGTGGGCTCTTAATACAAAGGACAATAAGGCATGACTTGGGTTGAGTGCATCTAGAAGTGCATACAGTCTATGCACTTTTTTACTTGAAACTCAAGAGCTTCCTTTGAAGTGAATGGTATTTAAATTTATACATCAAGATAATTCAACTTATGCACTTGTGTTGACCATCGGTCTAAGGGTTTAAAGCCGAAAATACCAGAACGGAACTCGCCCGTATATTCAACTAACCTATACAGACCTTAAATCACATTACTCTAGTTTGGATTAAAACTCGACTATATGGTATCAGAAGGAATTGCAAATGGACATGCACAAATGGTTGTGTGTCTTTACACAAAGAGAAAGGGTTAGCTCCTGGCCCTTATAAAAACACAACAAAAGGAAATCTTTTAATCTACTTTTAGAAAAAAATAATATTATGATTAGAAAAGAAAAGTGTGTAAAATTTGGTCCGCAAGGGCAATCAGTCTGAATACCATAGACAAATATAATTTGTTTTTGAGCTGTAAACATTCTGAACTCGTTAAAATACTGAGAAAATATAACCTCACCCACTGCATATTAATGTGTCACTATATCAAATAGGTGCGACTTATTATAATTACTTAATGGCTAGGAAAGGTTCAGAAGCTGACTTCGTGGGACCACATCCATTCTGTGAGATACCATTAAGTACAGCCAGAATGAACATCCGAATGTGGCAAACGTCGCAAGTTCCATAGAGGGCAAGAGGTACTCAAAGCTTTTTATTTCAAAGTATTGTGAAAAAAGAACATCTGATTATCTGAAATTAAGCGCGGACATAAGACCCGAATCCTAGTGAAAACTCTGATTGGACATTTTCAAATGAGGAACCATTCCAATAGGATTGATCTCTCTGAGACTAAAATTTACAGAGTATGCAATGACGAAGACAAGGCACCAGAGCATATCATCTGTGAACTTGAGGGCTTAGCTCACTTCGGTAAGGGCTTCTTGGGACCATCGAAAATCCTGACCAATTCCCTTCGCAAAATGCTAAGCTTCATTGAAACCATAACAACCTCTTTTGAAAAACTAATCTAGTCTATTATAATTACTGGTTATTTACCTGTGTATATTTTATTTAACACCCGGTATATTTACCTGGTATTTTTCCACATGATTTTTTACATTCCTAAAACCCATCGCTGAAATCACATTATGTGAAATATCAAATTTTAGCTTTTGAAAACCAGGCCTAGTTTGGAGTCTCTAGTTCTATTCGAAATAGTGTCATTTCCGGTACCATCTGCATATCACCGAGCTCAATGGTTTCTCATACAGAGATATCCCTTATATTTTGGTATGTACCAAAATTCTTCAAATCCTTTACTGTCAGCCGAGAATTACGTAACGGCCAATTAGGGTTAACAGGTGTGTTGTGGGTGTGAATGAAATTTGTCATGGCAGATCTCCCATAGACGTTTACTTAAATTATTTTTAGATTGGTTTGGGGAGTACCTGAAAGGTACCATGAAGGTCAGTATTTTTATTATTCGCCCGCTAATAAAATCAAAAACTTCGATGATGTGAAAAGCTTCTTCGCGCCTACAATTTTTAAATTGGCCTTTATTGTGAAGATTTTTTTATTGTCCTCAAGACCGTTGTCAAGGCTACGATCAATCCTTGTTGGAAGGTTCGTGTGAGGGACCCCGCATACTACTCCGATACCAAAAAAACAATTCAAACACTGTTAAAGTTAGTTTCTATGGTAGATCCACGTACCAATTGATTAGACAATAGTTATACCGAATAATCTGAACTACCATACGAGTGGTATCGCTCTTTTTATAACTGCGAGGATGCAAATTTCTGTACTATGCTCGAATGCGGTTTGAGTCTCAGGCCGATTATATAATGACAATACCATGCTCCAATTCGGTTTAAGCCTCAGATAAGTTTTGCTATAACTACAACTATACCCGTTCCTACAATTGCATAGAATATACTTTCATGAAAGAAATAACTGGTTTAGTAGGTGAATACGGAATACGTTAATGGAGGGCAAACAATACACAATACAAAAAGTAATACTTCAAATACCTTAACTAGTTGCATGAAACGTTCAAGTGAATTTGAGCAAAAAAGAATTGTATATCTAAGGAACTAAATCTCCCTAACAGGTTCATGGAAAAGCCATTTTCTCAAAAAGTGTGGATTTTACAGCTCGGCGGAAAAGCTTTTTAACCTAAAGAGGCCAGCTCCTTCACACTCATAGCAATCTTTTCATTCTCTTCCAGAAATGATATGCAAATATTTGTATGTAACATTTTTTCTTTCATATTACACTCATATGCTCCGGTTCACAATATATATGAGATATAGGCTCAGCTAGGAAGATATTCACCCGCCAGCACATCTACGCAATCTGAAAGGCCTCGATGTTGTGTATGAGGAAGGAGGTAGTATTTTGCATCCTTTTTTCATTTTCATAGGTAGACAACCTCGTCACGATATGTTAAAGGTGCTTGTCATTTTTTTTTTTGTCAGTTTTTCCGCTTCGTAAATGAAATAAAAAGAAAAATAATCAAATTCTATTTCAATTTTCGTAACCAAAACCCCATATCACTTTTTTTAGTCCTTGTCAGATTCAGGAATTTTCAATGCGAGTTCATAAGAAGCGGGGGTGCAAAAAAAATCTATTCGTTCACATTTTTACAGGTGAATTTTGTGATGATGTTCATTCTGTGAAGTGCCCTAGACTTGACTTCAGCTCATGTTCTGTGACGTCAATATTCATGTTTCTAGGTCGGTTTTAAATGAAAATAAGAACCGCCCTTCAAAATTAGAGTGGTACGAATTCTGCGAACATGTGATTTAATGTGTCCTTGTTATAGGTGGGTGGTGATGGATTTTATTTTAATTCGTTTAAAGTTTCCAAGAGAAGAGATGTAATTTAATGGGTTTTTTGCTTGCTTTCGGTGGCTTTCAGTCTGATGCTGAAGACTAAACCAGACTACAACTAGTTTAGTTTTAGGAAGGGTCGAAGCGCTGAGCTACACTAGGCACCAAAAGGGCACATAGCGATCCCTTCAGAACCTCGTAGATCACCAAACATTCCCTAAGTAACCCAGATCCCTAAAGAACTTGACAAGCTTATCCTGCCCTATCATCTTCAGGTCCTCCAAATTTCCAAAGGAAAGACAGCTCAGTTGTTGACTAGCTTCTAATGCCGTATCGAGCTAAGGTCCTCCAAGTTATCAAAGAAAAGACTGCCCAACCACCTGAGTCGCTTCCTTACAACCGCCTAACATTCACACAAATATGGGTGATGTTCTCATCGGCATATAGTTCAAGGCAACACCTACACAATTCAGAGTTAGCGATCCCCATACGCATAGCATGCTTCCCTAGCAAGCAGTCAGTGTCAGTATTCTGACGAGTAGCCGCAGACTTCCTCTACTCTATGTCAATATCTCCCTAGTCTTCCGTCTGTCCAACCTTGGCCAGAGTAACCTAGAAGTCCTACAGCTCGTTAGTGACGCCCATCTACAGTTTGGGCGTCCACGGCAAAATCCTTGATACGTGCTTTAATTCCGTTTAATAGTGCCACCTCCTCTACCATCCCGTCTGACGCCAATCCTATTCTCGCCAGCTCGGCCGTTCGTTGAAGGTACGTCACCAGGGCAGCCCTGGTACCCAGCATAGTCGTGCTCTTTTCTGACTTCAAAGTACCTTGAGCCAGTGGCGGCTCAACGCATAAAGCTAGTGAAGCTGAGCTTTAAGCTTGTGTTACACTGTTCGCTTTTTCTCAGTTTTTTGCATATATTTTCGTGAAATGTATGACGAGCTTGTAGAAAGCTCTCATTGGTCATACAGTGGAACACAAGCTTAAAGCCCAGCCTCACTAGCTTTATGCGGCGAGCCGCCACTGCCTTCAGCACTTCTCGATAGCTCTTTACTAGCTGGGATTTAATAGTCCCCGATTCCAATTCATTCAAAGCCGCCTGGCAGTCAATTTCGAGTGAGATATCTTTACCGAATATCTCCTCCATCAACATGATGTTACCTGCCTGGAGGACTGACAGAATTTCCACTTGGAACACACTACAGGCATCCGGCATCTTAAAAGACTCACTTACACTCAACTGCTGAGAGACGATTCCAGCGCCAGTGCTGCATTCCATTTTGGAATCGACCGTATAAACGAAGAGTTCTCACTCATTTACTACCCTGTTGATTCCAAGTCCGCTCTGTTTGGGTATACAGCCCTAAACAATAGTTTAAAATATTTCAGCAGGATCATATAATCCAGACCCTTAAGAAATTCCCTAAAGCCGCTTGTACTCTAGCAAGTAAAACTTGTTGTTCCACTAGCCGTGGAAGCAAATTCATCATTGCTTCATTGTTTTCATGACGTGGGCTTACTACGGAATGAAATGAAAGCTCATAGATGCAACTTTCTTTTCGCTTGCCTTTTTCGTGGTGTTATCAATTCGGCTGTGTGAGATATTCGCGAGGAACATTTATTTAGACAGTGCCAAATAAAATGGTTGAAACATAATATTTTTACGATTTTCCTGCGCGATTTAGAATGAACACATTTTAGACATTTTTCAGCAAAATGAAAGGGAACCTATGCTTCCCTTGCTTCCATGGACGCCACACCACTGCTATGAGCGATCCTTAACCCTTGAGAGTGAGGAAGTGTATTACGTTTCAAATAACAACCTTAATAATTGTAAATCCATCCAATTCAACTATTCGAGAAGAGCTAACTACACAACCCCAATACTTGCTGCGCCCCAAAAGTAGGTCAGGCAGTATAAAGTAAAAGCTTTGAGTATACGGTAAAACTCATTACATTTTATAATTGCTCACCATCTAGTACAGGTCACAACGCTACCTAATGCTGTTCGTTAGAGGGCACTTTAATTGACTGCCACTGGAAAGTGAAAAAAAGAAAGTCAAGACCTTTGAAGTGCACTGAATCCAGCTAGTCGTATTTTAACCCATTAAGACGGAGGTGTTCGAATGTACGTAATGTAACAGCAAAGGAGCGACATACATATACTACCGACATATTTCCATTCCCGTGTACTTCAAAGCATTTCATTTTTTTTATAGAAGCTAATGGAAGTGCTTGTAAGGAGTAAGAACCTGCGAAGTTGCTGTAATTCATTTAAAATTTTAGACACGTATAAAGCCATTAGCTGAAACAGAAACACGCCAGAAAACTCCGTCTCCTGTAAGAAATATTACTAGGATACTGTTAGATCCCATGTACGAGTGTATGTACTATCATAATTGCAGCCAGAAACTCTTTTAAAAGTACTCCAAAAGTAGATACTTAAGACATTTTCAGGCATATCCGATTCAATGTACGTAGTATGGCTAATATCATACTACATAGCTCATCGGTATTCCCGCAGAATTCAAGCGGAACTATTTGTCATTTCTAATATAAAACCATACAGACCTCCAGCATATTGGGTACCATAGGGCTAGTGGAGACCACAAGCCACCGGTTTTGTATAAAGCGCTTTGAAGCCAAAAACACGGTGAAATGTGAGACAAAACAGGTTACTTATATCAAATTGTTGTTGTTTTAGCGTGTGAGTGAATGAGACAAAACAGGAGACTTATGTCAATTTGTTGTTGTTTTGCGTGCAAGTGAATGCGACGACGTCCGCCTTCAACTCAATCGCTGCTTGTCATCTCCAGTATATATATATATCTCTATGTTGGGTACTGACAGAATCCTGTTATCAAAAAGTGATTCAATAATAAATGTCGGTACCGTTCCAGTACTGAAATTGGAAAGCATGAAATTCCGATATTTTTTTCTCAAGAACTGCTAAGGATTGAAAGCTTAACAATTATTACTAAAGAGCTCCTATCAAAAGGCATCACAGAAATTTTTTTCAAAAACTACATAGCTAACTATATACCTATAACTCAGTTTTCATAATTTTCTGTTTAATTTCAGGTAATAAGCGAAAACTCGTTGTATCAACAGTTTGTAAGCTATTGATGCTTGCTTATTGCAGACACAGAATGGTTTATAACGTACATACCTATAAAACCGAGCCTTGGCCAAAAAGATGTAACTTCACTTTTCCCAACGTACTATAACTTAAGAACTGGTTGACAAGGAGGTAACATTTAATGTCCAGGCTTAGTTCGTTAACGACTTGTTCATCATCACCATATCTGCACGTAAATGTCCTAGGAATAGAAAACATTTCACATACGGTGGTATACCCAAAGTTCCATGTACGAATAGCTAACATACGAGAGTTCTAAAAAAATTGAAAACTACTTGGGTAGGTACTTCATATTTTGCAGTCCATCATGAACCCGATATATTTATACTCTAGATAACCATATAGAGTATTATAAGTTTAATCCAGCCCGAAAAGTTTGTAACGCATAGAACCGAGCCTCGGACGAAAAAAAATTATATAGTACCTATTTTGTGTTTATTTTTGGTCAAAACCCCCAAATCCGTTTGCTGTCCGTCCGTCCGTTTGCACGATAACTCAAGAACGCGTTGACCTAGAAAATTGAAATTTTGTCACAACTTGTAAAATGGAAAAAGTAAGGCTAAGCTCGTTAATGGGCGATATCCTTCCACTCCTTCGGGTACCTCCCATACAAGAGTCCTTAAAACACGTTTTCACAATTATTGCTCGAATGCTTCAAGTTAGGAGCTTGAAATTTTGCATACTTAAGGTTTACAATGTTCGAATCAAAAGTTCCGAATATGATGCAAATCGAATGAGTCCTTCGTGTAGCAGCCTAAAAAAATGTATGCTTTTTACTGAATCCACTATAACTCCAGAACTAGTTAAAGCAGGAATTTAAAATTTTACAGGAATTAGTTTTATACCAAAACCAAATCGGAGTTCATTAATTAGCGCCATCCGTTGACTCTTTCGGGTAGCTGTCATACAAAAGTCCTTAATAAACATGTTCACCAATATTGCACGTTAACTTTAGAACTCGCTATAAATCAAAAAATCGAATAGCCACTATACAATAGTTTCTACCTGTAAGTAAAAGGTCATGTAATAATTGCTTCTTTTGATATATTTCCACCTAAAATATAAATCGGAGTTCAGTATTTCATCTAGAGTATCATACGATTGGCTTGCAGCCGATCGTGACTGCGTTATGTTTTTTATGTGATTACTAGCAGTTTTTAGCGAAAAATCACGAGAATTGATTTTTCTAAAACATTTCAGATTTGTATCTTTTTTCTATGAGTCTAAAAGTGGGTGTTTCCCATATGGACTTCTTCTTAAGGCATTTGTGTTTGGAATAGGTCCAACATAAAATCAGTATACATAACGATTCGACTGTCACGAATTTGAAGACACAATGACCCCTGTTGTGGTATTCTCAGATAATTACTATCGCTCTTTCAGTTCAACTACGTTACTGAAAGACAGGATTGCTTCACAACTACACTTTACAAAATAATACTCTGAAGTTGTAAAAATTACACAATAGTAGTAGTTAATTTACAGTCTATTTAAGGTGAAAAGCTATTGGAAGAGTGAAATTACACTCGTAAAGCGCGTTGCTGCTACATGGCCATTTACTCTAAACGCGTACTTTCGCACAAGATTTAGTACGCGAATTCACGCGAAACTTTCAACACTGCATTTATTTCCACCTTAGCTGCGATTTCACACAGAATAGCGTGTAAACTCATTGCTATATGTTGAAAAAATTCAACGCATGCGTGGATAATTGCGTTCATTTCCAAAAAGTGATAGTATCGGGAATGACCGGTATTTCGGGAATGACCGGTATATTTTAAATTAACCATATACAAATTTAATAAATAAGAAAAAAATTAACTTACCATATTTCACACCATTTGTTTTTTGATCGGGTTTCGGACCACCGAGCGGTTCAAGCTCGATTCCATCCAAAGTTGAAACTTTATAATCACGTTTCGACATATTACCACAAATACCACAGCATAACATTTAGACAATGTTATTATTTTCTCTTTTATTATTAAATCAAATATTTTTCATATATAGTATATGAATTTATCTATTCTTTTTTAATAAAGTGTCCTTTCGGTATTCAATTCTATAAAATTTTGTACGAAATATTTTTTATACTTTTTCTTAATGATTATCGCAAATTACAAAGAGCATGTTAACTTTATTTTGGTCCATCGAAACTTTATCGAACTGAAAAAAGAGAAAAAAAAAACGGTTAAGAATAGAAATTAAGAATTTAAGAACGTTAAATATAATATGTTGCGTGTTTAACTTTAAAAAATTAAAGCTTTGGAATTTTTCTATCACTTAAGTATTTTTTATTATTACTTTTATTATTATTTGTTAGTTACTTTTATTCAATATACTATAAAAAATAATGAACTCTATTCCTTAATTTTTACCTTATTATTTTTTAGCAATAAAGAAATGTGATAAACTTCCAAAAAATGTGCTACCCTGAAATTTTGTATTTTCACGTTTTAAAAAGCAATTATTTTTAAGAAAATTAAATTTTTATATCTCAAGAACTGTATCAGATATGATCTTGGAAATGTAAAATTCCGATTTTAATTTCTCGAAAGCCGAAAAGGATAAAAAGCTAATTTTTTTTAACTATATAACGCAGCTATAGAGACATCCCAGAAAAATAAATTTTTTTGATAGGGGGTAGTAAGGTACGCTGGTTTGGGGGTGGTTTTCCACATGTCAGAAACGGCTTATGTTTGAAAGTTGAAACTTAGTACCTATACCTAGATTTGCTACTAGAGTAATAAGACCTAAACAAATCGGCCAACAGTCTGGGCGCAACTTTATTATTTTATGGGTAGAAGTCCGAAACGTATCTAATGCAGAAAATAACGGTCCAAATAGCTTCTTGATTGTTCCTAAGGTTGTTAGTCGCATAGTACCATACATCGCACCTCAGCATTAAATATGTTTCGGACTTCTACCCATAAAATAATAAATTTGCACCTTTACGGTTGGCCGATTTTTATATCTCAAGTCAAGAACCGCACCAGATATGATCATGAAAATTTTACATGAGTCAGATCCAGTAGACTTTTAGCGGATAAACTTTTGAGTATGTGGGTGTAGGGAGTGATGTTGAGAGGAGTTGGAAGTGATAAACTCTGGTTTTTATTAATCGAAAACCGCAAAGAATGGAAAGCTAAAAATTGACAAATGTATAAAACACCTACCGAGACATCCGAAGAAAATAAAACTTTTAATAGGGGTTGTATATCGTATCTCAGAAATGGCTTATGATAGAAAGTTGAAACTTAGTACATATATGTAGAATTGTAGATGTGCTACTAGAGTAATTAAAGCAAAGGAAAGTTTAGATTTTCATTGGCGTACAAAGATGGTTTTTTCTTTCCCATATTTTCTCGAATTTCGTCAAATCTTTTATACATGTCGAGTTATCAAATTAAAAGAAATGCATTACCATACTTTTATACTCTAGATGAACATATAGAGTATTATAAGTTTAATCCAGCCCGAAAAGTTTGTAACGCATAGAACCGAGCCTCGGACGAAAAAAAGTTATATATTATTTTGTGATTATTTTTGGCCAAAACCCCCAAATCCGTTTGCTGTCCGTCCGTCCGTCCGTCCATCCGTCCGTTAGCACGATAACTTAAGAACGCGTTGACCTAGGAAGTTGAAATTTTGTCACAACTTGTAAAATGGAAAAAGTAAGGCTAAGTTCGTTAATGGGCGATATCCTTCCACTCCTTCGGGTACCTCCCATACAAGAGTCCTTGAAACACGTTTTCCCAGTTATTGCTCGAATGCTTCATGTTAGGAACTTGAAATTTTGCATACATAAGGCTTGAAATGTTTGAATTGAAAGTTCCGAATATGATGCAAATCGAATGAGTCCTTCGTATAGCAGCCTAGAAAAGTCCTTCAAAAATGTATGCTTTTTACTGAATTCACTATAACTCCAGAACGAGTGAAAGCAGGAATTTAAAATTTTAAAGGAATTAGTTTTATACCAAAACCAAGACGGAGTTCATTAATAAGCGCCATCCGTTGACTCCTTCGGGTAGCTGCCATACAAAAGTCCTTAATAAACATATTCACCAATATTGCACGATAAGTGTAGAACGCTTTAATTTATGACTTTGAAATTGTATACCTACACATTAATTTTATAATAGTCGCAGCTGAAACTATTAATATGAAAAATATCCCATGAGTCCTTCATGTAGTTGCCATACAAAAATTCTGTAAAATGTCCTAACTTACTTTATGGAACGCACTATAAATCAAAAAATCGACCACTATACAAAAGTTTCTACCTGTAAGTAAAAGGTCATGTAATAATTGCTTGTGGCACTCCTCATTCTTTTGATATATTTTCAACTAAAATGTAAATCGGAGTTCAGTATTTCATCTAGAGTATCATACGATTGGCTTGCAGCCGATCGTGGTTGCGTTATGTTTTGATATTGAAACCGTAAGGCGGTTTTAGGCTTTAGGTTTTAAAAGTGCTTTATTGACGCCAATATCTTAGTGTTAAGATTACATTTAGGTTAGTTTATTTAAATATAAGTAGTATTAGGAAGCAAAAGATTCTAGGATCCCAGCCCTACGCAAGGCCATTAAGTTAGTTTTAAGTTAGTTGTAAGTAGTTCTAGGTTTATCATTAAAAATTCTCTTATAGACGGGTTTTTCTTGCCATTTTCCCGACACAAAAAGAAAAATATATTAAAGAAATATGTGTTAACAATATAAAATAAAATTGTATAAAATTGTGTAAACAAATTAAGAGCTAATAGCTTAGCAACTTAGAGTGCACAGCAGTGCCATTAAGTTTAATATTAATACTGTGAACTTATAATTTTAGCTTTATTGGATTAGTTTTAAGGATTACTGTTAATATTCTGGCATAAATAAAGCGCTTTTAAAACTTAAAAAATGCCAATATCTTAAATCTAACAGTTTTCTCTTAATTTCTAAATCTAAAATTAATTAATATCTAAGCTGCTAATAGTTCTTAATGACCTCAAGTGGGCACTCTAAGATATAAATGGTATCGGGGATATTTTTGGGGTGGATCAGATTCTCTTTATTGAACTACAATTCTATACAACTCTTATTAATAGAATACCCACGAGATCCGTACGGCGTTCATTTAACTACCTATATTGGATGCCCGCCTGGAAATATGTTAGTGAGTATTTGCACTAATTGGGAAAAATCTAAGACCGTAAGGCGGTGTAAAGTGGTTGATACTATACTTATGTACATATTAATGAATTCCAATATTTTTCTTAGATCTAATGAGATATATAACACACTTTTACTTCTGAAAGCTTTAAATGTAGTCGACGAAAAACCGATTTCAGTATTTTTCGATATTGAACACCCTCCCCTGAATGGGCTTAATGAGATCGAGTTCACTTTTACATGCATGGAATCATCTATTAAAAAAAATACGTAAATAAATAAAAAAAAATCTGTCAACAGTCTGGGCACAACTTCATGATTGTATGAGACGAAGTCCGAAACGCGTTTAATGCTGAGATGCGGTGCTGGTTACTATGCGACTGACAACCTAAAGAATAACGATAACCAGGACGCTTTTTGGAACACTGGTTCCAGTATAGCAGAGTTCTGCTTGATTTTATATATTTCCTGATTACTGCCGGGTCCCTGCTATCAATAAAAATTGCTTTACAAATACCTTAGTGGGGAACTGCTCGTATCGTCTCGCTTCATTGTTGTAAACTATGTAAACTATATGGCTGACAACTCTGTCGTGCTTTTATACTGCATGTGTTGAGTCGTGATCTCTCCCGCATATTTGGTGATGTATCTGGAATGTTCGGGAAATGCAAGTATGTACAAATGATAAGGATGAAAATTTTCGAGAAGAATGGTGCACTTATGTATATATATAATACTATACTATATGTATATATATAATACAAGTTTGCAGTTTTTACGACACCTTTCTCACTGATATTGCAAGGCGCCTAATCGGATGTTTTTATCCACTTTCCAGTTTGGGGGGGTTGTTGTTTTTTCACTATTTACTGATTGAGTCGTGCGGTTCGCCAGGATAGCATAGCAAAATTAATTATTGAGGATGGTTGGTAGTAAAAAAACATTTTGTTCTTTCCGATTGTAACAGCATCCCAAATTTAACTTGGGACTTATTTAATAAAAATATATTATCGTACAATCTTACACAAATCGTGAATTACTCTTTTAAGGAATCATATCAAATGTATTGCCATGTTGTTTATTTAATTCCGTACTGAGTGACTGAAAGAAATTCATGAAATAAATAAATGATACAGAAACAAGTCAATCAATAATTCATTCTACCCTACGATCCATTACCCATTCCGCTACGCAACCCCATTGACCAGTAAGACGAAATATAAGAACAGTGTCCTGACTACATGAGATGCTTTGCCAACTCAACTGAAGCATGATAAATTTTCGCCTAGGGATGTTGTCACTTTGGAATAATAGATAGCAGACCAATCGCCTAAGAGCAGTAACTCCATCTGTTAAAAGCCACTGGAAGCAAACGAGCAGTGCGTACTGAACTTATCCATAGAAAGCCCAAAGATATTTATTAATTTCGGCCTACATTGAACGAAAGAACAACAATGTTTCATACACCATTTAAAAACTAACAATATGAAACTGTTTCATTAAAAATTATTAGAAAACTAAGCTACTATAATTTCACTGGAATACTCACAATAACCTTGTTACAATTTCCCTTGTGAGTAAATTTTAACAAAGGCTAAATACGAATGCATACATAACTTGGAAGCATCGTAAAATTTCATTTCATAACATTTGCCTCGCGAAACGACGTTTCGAAGTCACCAATATATTTGTGGCCTAAAACAAAAACATTTGCATGTTGCTGTCACCGAAAGTTCATCCGGTGTAGCGCAAAGGTGGCGCTAAAATTATTTAAATTATTCATTGTTGTTCGTAGCATATCGATTATTTTGCATGAATTTCCATGCTTCAGGAAACAAATAAATTTATTTATGATGCCAGAAAATACCGCAAAACATTAAGTTCCAAACAATCGGAATAGACTACATTTCCATTTTTTTTTTAGCATTGGCAAACAAATGTATTGAATTGAACCGGTGTATGGTAGGGTAGAAGTACTATATGTATATCTATCCGGGAAAAGATATATTGTGCCAGACCACATCCAATGCTTTCGTTGGGATTACATAGGATATTGGAAAATTGTTTCAATATCATTTCGTAAAGGGCTGATCAACAATTCTCTAAGAAGAAACAAAGGTTCCAGAAACGGAACAGAATTGAGCACTGAAATCATGGACGATGGGATATACCAAATTTTTACATACTTTTTTATTCTCTTTAAATGGTAATCAAATCCAGGTTAATTTAATAATTGTAAATAAATTGGTAATCCTGCTACCTCTAGACCATATAAAACATGACTCTCTCTGTCTTCACAATACTCTCCATTTATTGGAAAAATCATAAGCATTGCCGAACTTTAAGAAACAAAGAAACGCTCCCTCAACTCAACTCATCATTCGATTGAGTCGAACAACTTTAAACATTCCTGTATTGAAAAGAATTTTCTTCTTCAGACTCAAAGTATACTCATTTCGTGAACAATTTTCAATCTAACAGGAGCATAAAGCTTTTGATGTGAATGAAATTCCATTCAAAACACAAGCTTCATATCACGTGAAAGTAGCACTAAATGGGTTCGGATATCCACTACTTAGTAATGAGGTTTAATGCCATTGTTCACGTCGGTTCCTTTTTAAAAGTGGTTCCAAGCTTGAACAATTTTAAAGATTGAACTGAGCGTTAAAAAAATTAGAGAGAATTAGAGAGCATATACTAATTAAATACCAAGTTATAAACATATGTATCTAATTTTATATAATTTCCGGTATAACTACCAGTCAGAAAGACAATACTTAACCGTACTTTTTCGTGAACTCTGTACCCATAGAGCTAGTGGTGACGACAAGCCGCCGGTTTTGTATAAAGTGCTTTGAAGCCAAAAATACGATGAGAATTGAGACAAAACATGGTCGTTATATCAAATTGTTGTTGTCTTGGCGTGTAAGTGAGTGAGACAAAAAGGAGCGTTATGTCAATTTGTTGTTGTTTTGCGCGTAAGTGAATGCGACGATGTCCGCCTTCAACTCAACCGCTGCTTTTCATCTCCAGTATATATCTGTACCATTCATCATCAATGGCGCGACAGCCCAAATCGGGCCAGGGCCTGCAGGATACATTGTCTGAAGTCATCTCGGTTCAGCGCCCGCGTCCTCCAGTTTGTGCATCTAAGAAGCGATTTGCAATCTGCGTCAACTGAATCCTCGTATCTTTTTCGCGGTTTTCCCACCGGTCGCTTGCCATGGGCTCTACCTTTCAATGTGCGCTTGGGAATTCTTCCGTCCTCCATTCGCTCCACATGACCTGCCCATTGCAGCTTACGGAATTTTATAAGAGTCGATGCGGCTGGGTCGTCATAGATGTTATACAACTCGTTGTTGTACCGAATACGCCATTCAGTGCCTTCTCTTACTGGTCCCAAAATTCTTCGAAGAATTCGTCGTTCAAAAGCGTCTATTGATTTTTCAGACGCTTGGGTGAGAGTCCACGCTTCACTTGCATATAGTAGCACAGGTCTTATTATGGTCTTGTATATGCGAAGTTTGCTCAGCCTGTGCACTTTTTTCGATTTTAAGATCGGGAGAACCGAGAAATATTCCTTATTTGCTAGTGTGATCCGTTGATTTACTTCGTCCCGTTCGATGCCGTCTCTTACAAGGTGTGATCCCAAGTATGAGAAATGATCCACATTCTCCAGGTTGTAGTCCCCCAAGGTCATATTTTGTCTAGTTGGCGCGTTTCTTCTTGTTTGGGTCATGAACTTGGTCTTACTCTCATTGACCCTTAGCCCGACCTCCTTTGCTGCTGAGTCTATCTGTATATCTATATCTGTACCATTAAAAAGCATCATTGTAAAATTTCCTCCCCATCACCTCCCCAAAAATTCGAGGTAGCAAAAGTCTGACTCTTAAAAAGGACAGCGGAATGCGAGGACTGGGGAAAAAACAAAAAAATCCTCTAACCAACCCACACAGATTCGGGATTCAAACTATACTTCTTCTTTAATTTCTATCCATTCATAAAAACAATGGATTATCAAACAGATTCCCATTGTGGTCCATTGTAATCCCACTGCACCACAGGAAATTCAGCCAACTTTGTTGGTCTATAGCTGCAATAAAGAATAGCTACAGTTCTCCACATAGAATAGAATTTTATGGTTGAAGATGTTTTTTTTTTTTTAAAAAAAAACGATATTTACTCTGAAAGATTCTTTGATGTACAATATATATGTACTTTGTTTTACTGATCGAAAAGATGCAATTGGTAGGTTTCCATATTTTTAAAAAATCCGCCAACAATCAGGGCATCAATTGTTTATGTTTTTGGAGTAGAAGAACGGAATAAAGTTACTATGCATCGGAAATCCTAAAAAATCATGATGCCAATAGCACGAATTTGATATCTCATTAGACCCAAAATATCTGTCTGAATACCTTACACCCTCTTGGAAGTTCAATATCGAAAAAATCTGAAATTTGTTTTTTGGCAATTATATAATATATAAAGCCGTTAAAAGCCAACAATAATTCTATTACTAATTAAACCTAAAATATATGTCGGAATTCGTAAAAACGTACACAACTACTTTTTATCCTCCTTAGGGGTTAAGTATGTATAAAAAAAATAAAATATAGTTTCTAGACGTTTATATTATAAAGAGGCCGGAGACGTAAAATTAATTCCATGCATAACATAAAAGATATGCCGGAATTTGTGAAAATGTGTAAGAAAATTTGTTTTCTTTTTTTTGACCCATTATCATTAACCAATGGAAATATTATATAAATTTTTTACTTACTTCTATTTTACATAAGATGGGTTTTTTTCAACTGGATTAAGATCAAGATCATTCGTTTTACATTGAAAAGAATAACAAAGAGATGATCCAAAATCAAAATGGGATCATTGATGGATCAATTTTGTGCTTTTAAAGCATATTTAAATGTCAAGTATTTTAGCAATTTCGCAGATGGCGCCATGCGATTTAGCACTAAATTCAATTTGTAGCAGGTATTTGCACCCAACAGGTAGAATATGCTCATCGAACAGTCGTTGTAACTCAATACATTTTGTATGGAAATGCAAGTCCATGTGTAAGATAGAGACGTAGAATGTAGAAAATTATTGAAAAAATCTTTGTTTATATGACCTTTGTACAGTGCCGTTTCGTCGTATAGTATGCGAAACTTTGCCGCCAGGGCAGCTGACAGTTTGTCCGAGGCATTTACAAACAGCATTGTTAACCCTGCAAAAGTAGCGTTTCGGATGATCCACATAGTTTTTTTCAATTTAATCTGATCCAGTTGAAAAAAAAGGTTTCTAAAGATATGTATATACATACCTACTCAGTTTCAACTTTTTTGCATTAGATGTTCATGAGATACAGAAAACTATACACCCCGTATCGACACCAAGGAACCCGGATCAAAAATTAGTTTTTTACGTTGCGAGAACTGCTAATGCAAGAAATTTTAACCTCAGTATTTAAGTTGAGCAATAGTGGTGACACGTTCTTAAAAAACCATGGAATGGAGGTGGGGTATTTTTCCCATCTCATCTATGGTTCATACTGGAAACTTGAAACTTGTTGGGCATATGAAGATGTACGAGAAAAGTAATTTAAATACAAAACATGTCATTTATCTATTGGTGTACTAAAAGGAGGCAATGAAAGGGAAAATGTGGCGCATATATTTTCACGAATTTCGTTATATTTCGTTGGTTTTCCATAGTATTGAATTTCTTTTCTTTCTGCATATTCTTCAGATAAATATCTAGAAACCATTTACAGATTTCTTTATATTCAACGTTTTCATTAATTCCGCAATATTTTATAGCTCTCAATAGATATCGAATTGGTTTTTATTTCTTTGAGCTTTCCATATAATCGCCTAAAAAATAATTTTAATTTTTTTAATGTTCAACTTTTTTTTAGGTCTGATGAGGTTGAAAATTGAATTTTACTTTTACTGGCTTCTATCAGTTTTTATTGATATTCAAACCCTACGGTAGTGTTTGGTTGCAAAATGTTTTTGCGAAAATATGATGAAATTCGTGATGTATTCAGGGCTTTATAATCGATATTTTTACTTCTGTAGGGTGTTGATTCAATGTTCTATAAGTCTCTCCGACTTTCCGGCAATTTGACCCGGAAAATAGTAAAGTATCGCACAGACTTTTGTCAGACTTTTTAAAAAGTGAAATTTTCTTCAAACCGAACCGTTCTTAAGTTTCTCTGCGAATGGACAGACATAGAGACACTGAGCAGATTTGGGACTTTTGACCATCACTGATCAAAAAAAGGAGTTTCTACCCGTTTGTTCGTGACTCTGATGTACAGGGTATATTCATTATGTTTCAATAAAATATTTTGAGAAGAACCGAGGGATTGAAGGAGTAAACATTTTGACCAACAATAAGTACTAAAAACTTGGTCACAGAATTTGACTCCTTAAGGCCTCGTTGTTTCCTCAAATATGTTCTTGTTATTTCGCCACACGTTCCCCAAAGGCCCCCTACTAGTGTAGGGAACGAACATTTCAAGATCGCAATAAAAATTTATTTGCTAAACACGCGATAGGTACGTCTCAACATATCAATCAACATTAAAAGTTTTTCACCTATTCGTCTTTGTAATAAATAAATTAAACGAAAATATACAGAGGTATATTTCAATTATATTCGAAATAATACGTATGTTAAAAGGTCAATTCTTTAGTAATGTTTCAACGTGTAATTTATGATTAATTATTGCATTGCCATGCCGTGCCTTTTAATAAGGTATGGGAGTAAACAATAGAAGTAGATATCAATTTTGCGATACTACTATACAACTTGAGTCGAAATCTAGCAAAGAAATTCATTCTTGAAAAGGTAACCTTAATAACTAACTATTCTTTTATTATTGAGGTTAAAATCATGGCATGAGTATAATTAGACCCACCGCTTCTTGGTCTTTCACGACCTATTGGGAAAATGGTCCCAATTTTTAAAATACCCTGGGTAAGTCAGCTCGACTAATTTTTGTTGTACAGACCCAGGGTTTATGGTCTGATGGTTCGAGCAAGAACCCCCCCCCCCCCCCCAAACAACTGCCGTAGCTAGTCCCGACCGCCAGCAAGCGCATCGCTCCAGCTCGAACGTCAGCCACCAATTCGAACGAAGGCGGAATTGTCCCTTCTTTCCTGAACCTTCATTTCCTTCGGTTATTTGGACTTTTTCAAGTCAAAATAATCACTCCAAGGCCTTGATCACAACCAAAGTTTTTTTTAGATCCTTCCTAGCCATTCCGAATTTAAACTTTACAGCAATGAACTACAATGTTGGGCATAAAGTAGAATAAGGTGTCTCCATGTAGTTTGTCCTTCATTAAGGACTTCCATTTGATTGCTACTCGATACTAAAATATAATATCATCAGTGTTTAATTTCATATACAGAACTTGGTAAGTCACCGAAAAATATGTTTACTTGAGTTATAGTGGGTTCTTTAAAGTAAGTTAAGTATTTTACAGGATATTTGTATGGCAGCTACACTAAGAACTAATAGGATTTTCTGCATAACCATATATTTAGCGTCAACTATTGGACAATCAACATATATAAAATTTTGAAGTCGTAGCTTAAACCATTCTGAAGCTATCGGCCAATATTCCAAATCTCGTGTTTTAAGGATATTTTGTATGGCAGCTGCTCGAAGGATTAGGACGATTTTGCCCGCTGACAAGGTGGCCAAACACTCACGTTCAAAATTTGAAGATACTACGCCAAAGTGTACTTGAGTTACAAACGGACAGACAGACGGACGGACGAACTGATTTTTTTTTTAATACGTGGCAACATTGTGGTGAAACATAAATTTCAGTGCTATCCACTCCGATATCTGTAGATTTGCACAAAATGTAGTCAATCGAAATTTGTCGAAATCTAAAAAGTTTGCAAAATCCTATTTCTAAATCTTGCGATGTAGATCAGCTTTAATTATTATCTATTACAGAAAATATAGTATAGTAGGAATTAAGATCATATTTTCACGGTGCCCTCAAAAACCTATTATCTAAGAGATATTTAAAAATGTTGGCCTAAAACCTGTCATTTTGAAAAGGAGCCCACTATATCTTCATAACTATGGCGACAGTGAATGGACGTGGAGTAACCAAAGTCCTATTTAAATTTTCTCGCTTTATTATGCTCTACTTCTACTATGAAGTGAAATTGCAAAGCTTCAAGGCAGATCGATATTCTACGAGACAGTATTATGAATCTAAAAATAACGAAATACAAATATAAAATACTTTAGCAATAAAAAATTTTAGTAATAAATTCTTCCCGAACTTCCAGAAATTACAGTACCATTATCAATATTACAACCACAGAACAAGTATGTCGGAAAGGAACATACTCGTACATATAAATTATTTTCCTAATATGAATTTTAGTTTTTCATTTTGATATTACGCATGCTACTCTCAACGGAATTAATATAACCGTAATTTATTTTAATCTAATTTCAGATAAAGGACAGGATGACGAAGCTTGTAAGTCCATTTATGTATAATATGAGAGCAAAATGGACATACAAAATATATATATATATATACGTGTGTATTAATAATTCATCCCATGTGTAAAATCTGAAATGTATCCTATGCAAACACTAACACCCTCCTTATGGGCAAACCAACTGTTGGATCAAAAAGCAGTGTCAGCAAATTATCTGGTCATGGCATTGAAAGGACTAATAATATTACTGCTAGTAACGAGAAAATAAATTTACATTATTTTGTTCTTTATTAGTGTAATATTTGGCAATATCTCAGCAGAACTAAGAAATGTGGCGAAATTCGTGCAAACGTATACTTCTTTACACCTCCACCTCTTTTAAAAAAAATTAAAATTCTGAAACTGATTTTTATGAACTTATAAATATAAAGAAACGTATAATTAAAACTAATTTCATATACTAGATGACCTACGAGATATGACGAAATTCGTAATATCTTACAGTGCAAGTCCAGGCACTTTTTTGTTGTATTTAATGTGTTTAACAAAAGAGATATGTCAATCTAACAAATACGAAAACAATTATTAATCAGGCAATTAAAATAATTATTAAAAAAAAAAACAATTAATAACAATACCCCACAGTAACAAATTTAGAAATATAACATTTCAAAGCAGTAAAATATATCGGAATAAGGTACATAGTAGATTTTTCAATTTCCGTTAAATTTAACAAAATTGCAAGTAATTCTTAAGAATTTGTATCCTTACACATTTACGGTATGAATTTACAGGCTGGGAAGTAAAATCACAATATCGGATGTAATTTTCCACTTTTTTAAATATATATGTAAATATCTGCCAATGTCTTGGGCGAAAGTTTATTATTTTTCGGGTCAAGGTTCGGGAAGTGATTAAAACCACGAATGATATGAATTACGTAATTGAGTCATACATACTCCGGGACGCGGTCAAAAACATAGTATCAGTTGTTTGGATTATTTGAGGTTATGAGGATTCTTGGAAAGTTAATTTTGTTCTTAAAAGAAAAATATTTCCTATTATTTTTTCATGGTAAGCTACCATTGAAGCTATTATAATTAAGAGTTAGTTGTTCTTTCCGGTGTCAGTGGAGTCTAAGGTAGAGGACGTCTTTCTCAGCTATTACATTATTCGCAATAATGAACTTGGAGTGGGATGTTGCTATATAGAATTTGCCTCAGCGATCCTACCAGCTGTCAGGGTGTTTCGGATAGTTGGCTAGAATACACCCTCTGACGAGTCTATGCCTTCCGATGACGAAACAGCTGCTTCGGACCTAGTCCAACACAATCTTATGAAAACTGGCCTCTCCAGTGAAGTTCCAAATTTGTCATGTCCTCAGGGACGGCGATTAATCAACAGTCGGGGATTTTGGGTTGGACACCGGAAAGAACAACTAACTCTTAATGAGAAAAATATTTAAAATAAAAATTTTTAGCCGATTAAAGTTAGAATTTCGGTATATCAATTTGCTGCCTTATCAGACTTAATAGCTATGACGAATTGTTAAAACATATATCTACAAGCCCACTACATCCACTTTGAAAAAATTGTAAATAGGCTTACAGCCCATTTCATAGGAACTTAGGTCGTTTCTCAATTCCTTACTTAAGTCTACGTCTACGTCTAGTTATAACAGTTATCACATCAGACCTAGCAAAGTAGTGTCTTGATTCCTTGTTGTTTTGTGTCTTGACTATCAATCAATCTAAGCAAACGTAAAAAAAATCGAATTTTTCTATGGAATTTAATTAATTTTTGATTTTTGAAGTGTCAAATAAGTATCAGCTGATTCATTTTGACGATTTATCCGAGCCTTTTCCAAACTGTTATAATAGCAATGCTATGCTGTGACGTCAACATAGACGTAGACGTAGACTTAGCAAGGAATTGAGAAACGACCTTAGTATCTCATCAGATACTAGATTTTGAGAAATTTGTGAAAACGTAAGCCAACCATGTTTTTGGAATTGGAAAAATTTTAAAATTGGTTTTCAGAGCATTACTTTTAATGCCGTAATAACCAATTTTGTACTAACTAAGGCCGCGGTCCGAATTACGCTTTCTGTGCTTTTAGCGCGCTCACACTCGGTACGAATTACGCTCACAACGCATACAATTTACATGGAGGGGAAATTTTCTGGCGCTTACACTACTCACGGCTTTGAGCATATGCACTGTGTGTACGTCTTTGCAATCTGTCACTTGACGGCTAAAAAATTAAAAACATGAATATGAAGATGAGGAGCCAGAAATCATCTACAGATCGCTATCACTGTCACACATTTCCATTACTGTTTCTACTAAAAACACTTTTTTAAAATTCATTTTCAAATAACTGATATAACTGACATTTCAAATAACCAGCTGACATTTGTGTGCATACGATCGGTCCGAATTATATGCGTTGTAAGCACGCATACAATTCGGACCGACTGTAAGCACTGTTCGCAGGCGCGAACGCAGAAAAATATTTGGGGGGGGGGGGGGGGGGTTTCATACAAATTTACTCGTTGAGTGCTAGTTACATTTAGTTTTGCGTATGTAACTACATCATTTCGTGGGGGGGGGGGGTTTGAACTCCCAAAACCACCCCCTGCGTTCGCGCCTGACTGTTCGTAATGTAAGCACCGTAAGCGTAATTCAGACCGCGGCCTAAGAGATGGCAAAAGTTGTGAAAACATTTGAATATCGAAAAATGGAGAAATGTGTTTGTACGCGATTATATAAAATTTTTGTGGAAGTGAAACCCAGTATAATATCTCATTAAACGAAGCTGGGAAAAGAATACAACCCTCTTACAGCCCCTTAGGGTTAAATATCTAAAAATCCTGAAATCAAACTGTTTGTCAATTATATAAAAAGTCTTTGGAAGTAGAAATGCCTTCGATATCTGATCGGACTAAACAATATACATATGTAGGAATTCGTGAAAAAAACCACTTAGGGGTTAAATATCCAAGAATCCTGAAAGGAGTTCCTAGATAAATATGAAATCAGCGCGTGGAAGTGAAAACCAATTCTATTTCTTTTCACTCCTAAGAGATATTACAGAATTCGTGAAAACGTGTTCAAGACTCAGTTGATGAATACAGCAAAGCCAGCTTAAAAACTAGCAACGTGGTCTTGGTCTTTGGATCGAGACGACTTCAGGAGGCCAGGGTCCGACTTGGGCTGTCGCGCTATTGATGATAATGGTGTTCAGCCCTCTTAAGAGATTGAAAAACAAGTTTAACCGATTATTACGGAAGCCCGTGGAAGTGAAAATATATGCGATGTCAAATGAGGCCTGAGAGATACGGCTGAATTCGTAATACGTTTACAGCCCTTTAGGGATCGATTTTAAAAAAAATTTGAAAACTCTTTCTACACATTTATCTGATAAATTCGTAGAATAAAAATTAATTCAATAGTTAAGGAGACCTAGGAGATACGACGAAATTCGTGAAAATATGTTCATTCCATTTTCTTTGAATTTTTTTTTCTCTTTTCCGTACGCCAATGGCTATTTGAAATTTTTTGTAAACTAAATTACTTTTCTGTCAGATCTACATACACCCACAAAGTTTCAACATTAAACCATAAGCCGTTTTGTGGATATGCAGAAGACTCCCAACCCCCATACCATACAACTACCATAAAAAATTGTATTTTTCCAGTATGTGACTATTATAGCTCTATCTAAATATTAATTGTCAGCTAGCTATGAGTTCTCGAGTTCTCGAGATATAAAAATCGGAAATTTTTCTTTTTCATTCTCCACTGTCCCTACAGCCACACTTCGAAAATATTTTCCCTACTAAGGTCTATGTATTAGGCCTCGCTACGCTCACGTTGTTCCATCGCTCCTGTTACTCCATCCTGTTTATCCATTGGGCCTGTTTCTCCCGTTGATCCATTACTCCTGTTACTCCATCCTCTATCCATAGTCCTCCATCCACCATCCTCTATCCTCTATCCAACATCCTCTATCCACCATCCTCCATCCTCTATCCACCATCATCTATCCAACATCCTTCATCCCCCAATCCTCCATCCATCCATCCTCCATCCATCATCCTCTATCATCATCATCTACCATCATCTACCTTCCTCTATATACCATCTACCAATCATCATTCTCCATTTTCCATCCTCCATCCTCTGTCCACTATTCTCTATCTACCATCCATCGTCCAACTTTACCATTTAGCAATAGAAACGCAAAATTAATAATAAGAAAACGAACAAACTGGCGCTAAATCATATAAAAATTACTAAAATGTTGAAATAACTCGCAAACCACCAATTTCGGGAATATATAATTATGTTCCCGAGGTGGTAAGTAGTCTCGAGAATGTGCATTCAAAATTTGGGAGGGAACGGTTCACAGGTGTAGATTTCCATCGAACCCGACCATTTAATGCTACTTTATTTTATATATTAGATTTGTATTCCCCCAACTTCCATGATCTACAGCCTCCTTCAAAAATTTTTTGTTTTTCAAACTCCATTTATTGACCAAATTTTATTTTTCTTGCACAATTTGGTTTGTAAGATATCGTAATCTTAAGTTTTTCACTATCACCCCCGGAAATCGCTCTTCACACTCGAAATTTAATTTCTAGTTTTTCTCCTATTATATCTTGAGACAGTCATTAAGTTTCAATTTTGTGCCACTAACCGTTAGAGAGATATGGATCTTAGAATGTCTCAACCTCAGCTTTTGATTGTGTCGAACACAATATTACCCAACCCCTTACTGCAACACTCCTCTCCTCCATTGTAATCGACAATTTTTTCAAATGGGACCACTATCAAAACACTGTATAAATTTTAATTCTGTCTAAGAAAATTCAATTCAATTCAATTCAATCAATATTTATTAGTTTAAACAATTATGTTTACCACCTTATAATTTATGATTTAGAGAACAGATAATTCAACAGCAAAGCAAAACAATTCCGTCTTAGACGTATGTATGTATTTCATCAAGCTAGAGTACCAGTCAAGATGTAAGAAAGTATAATTGACGAGTTGGAGAGTGTAGCCTGGTGTGTCGCGCCATTGACGATGATGGAGAGTTAACTAAGAACTATACAGTAATTTTTTATCGGGTTCGGCTACATCTCTGTATCTTTGTCCTTCATTTATTACAAAAAAATCCTTAATTTTGTTAAATTACGTCGCTTAATGAAATTTATTTGTAAATTAAATAATAATAAACGACTCACCTTCTTCTAAAACAGATTATATCCTTTGATTGCTGATAATAACACAAAGATGTATAACGGTTATTTTTATTTTCTACGAATTAAATTTATTTTTTTATTTTATGTTATATGAAGATATTACACCATCGAACACGAACTATTAAAAATATTGTTTTACTTGTATATTCGAGTATAAGTAGCATAAATAGTGTAAAGTACTAAGTAAAATTTAGTAGTAAATGCTGATATTTGTTACTTTAATTATTTTTTTGTTTTTGTATATAAAGTGGGGAAAGAAGGCACACACATATAAACAGTATGTAGCTACTAATTTTGTTTGATTATTAATTAAGTGACAATAAAAACATCGACTGAGCCACTTAAACACTACATTTTCCACAGAAAGCACTAAAATCAATATGAATTACTAACGATAAGAGTATGGCGAAAAAACTTAGTACAAGTTAAAATGTATATAAAAATTCACCCTTAATTCTTTTCACTCAAAATTTAACTTCACCACATGCAACTCGACGCAACTTTTATCATCGCCTTATTTATTATCTCTTATTCCCGATAGTAGCACGAAAAAACTACCCTTCGCAATAAACTACGCAGTTTTAATAAACTTTCATTTCAGCTCCCGAACAAAATATTGGGGGAAGAAAAACGCGAACGGTGTCTTCGTTGGTAGTCCTTAAAGAAAATGCGCCTCGCAAAATTCGAGAGTTTGAATATTTCGTCCTTGTCGTGTTTTTAGTTGTTCTCTTCGGTTTTGAATTCGGATCAGGACAAGAAAAACAAAAGGTTTCACTGTGGTGCACACGTTTTAGCTTTTGTCAAGGATGCTCACCCTCTTTTCCCTAGCGGGTATACGGAAATGATGGAAAAAACCCCCCTCAAGCCGAGAGGGGTGGATTGCACTTTCTAGCACACAAACACTATGATTCAAACTATATATATAACACCGTGTGTATCAACTAGTGCAATACAAACAAGCTCAGAATTATTGCAACCGCATCCTTGTCCGGTTTATCCAGAATGGCACGATGAGATTGTCCTGAAGTAAAATGTTCCACCCGCGCTTTTTTTTCGTGCACTTACAAGGCGGGCTTGTTGGTAAACATTTCGTCCTTGATTGTCTTTTATGCAAAAATGAAAAAGAGGAAATTGGAACCGCACAAGTATAACATAAATTTGTAATCCTTTGCGGCCAAGCACTCGACAACTGTGAAAAGGATACTCGAAAAAGGAATTTAATATTCACATTGGGGGCATCAGTTTGCCGGAGTGATTCAGATACAAACCCTTCTTTCAAAATATCCCCGTTTTAAACAACATCATATTACGCATCAGGAGCAAAACATACACGCACAAAGTCCGGCCGGCATAACAAGGACACGTCAAGAAGAGAACGAGGACGATGGCAGAAGACCAAACTGAATGGTCCACAACCACCCTACCGAAAACAAAAATTTCCAGGGTTAAAAGAAACAGCCTTGAGGCTAGGGAAACATATCGCAGTTGATGAAGCCCCTACCAAACGAAACCGTCACTGCTCGAAAACATATCAAAGGCGCAAAAACAACGCACATGTTCTTTTGTTGGGCACCCCACACTTTTAAGTTACAGGTCACAGATTTAATAGGACTCCACCGGCAACTAAACCACCCCCCACAAGAATACAGCTGTTTAAAATTTTAGTGTTCTCGAAATTCGCGCGTTCTGCACAAAAACTCAATTTAAGTTGGAACCAAGTTGCACTAAGGCATTATTCGCTTTTTAAGGCTTTCACAGACTAACAAAGTATTTTTTCACCAGTATCCTTTCGTTTTCGTATATCAGGGAAACATAGTTTCGAACTGTGCACGTCCATGAGCGACCTTAACAGGCCAATTTTATCCGCCACGAAAGGAGGGTGAACGTTATTCGAAGGGAGGCTGCGCAGTACCAACAAGGACATTTTCTTCTTCGTTTGTGTACGCCGAACAAGTTGGAATCTCTCCTCTCGAAACTCTCCTAAAATATCGGGTAAATATTCTTATCGGTATTATGTAGCTTATTATCAGGATGCGAAGCATTGTGGTGTTTGTATCATAGGGATATGTGTGGCGAAATTTCTGTATAGGGGATTGTTTGGGACATTGTGTCATATGGAATTGCCAACTTGTTTGTTCTGTAAGGGAATACAATAAGTGGCAGAATTTCAAATAAAGGGCATTTTATATGGAGTCCCCTTGCGTGTGTTATTACCTATTGTAATCTGGGAGCCATTAATGCAACTAAAGCTCAGAAATACTGACTAAAGGAATTCGTTGGAGATCAAAGGAGTTCATGTTTGATTGTACTGTGGCGTTAGAAACGCTAACCACCTACCTGCAATTCCTTGAAATCACGATTAAGTTAACGTATGGTGTCTGTGAAGCTGTGGGTTTCAGGAGACCTTACTTTCTTCTTCACATCATTATTTTTGAAAAAAAAAAAAAAAATAGTGTTACCTTACAAGATGTCCTATCCAAGTAAAGGTTACTAATAGAACAACTATACAAAAACACCAACGTCACTGAATTGGTTCCAAATTAAAGGTCGACTCCACTAGCAGCCGGGATTCAAGACGCCAGAACACAGTCCTGGGTTTTCTTCAGGCTAATTTGCTGGATATGCTAAATAGGCCAGCCAATGAATTAGAGATGGGCAAGGCAGCTCCTTTTAGTGAGTGAGTGAAGTCCGACTCACTCACTGAAATGAACTAGTTCAGTTGGAGTTCCTTTTGAAGATAACTTACCCGACGAAGGAACTACTTCTTTTCAAGTTCGTAGTGAATGTGAGTACCTCCTAACAAAAAGGACCTCACTCACGAAGGAACTAGTTCTTTTCAAGTTCGTAGTGAATGTGAGTACCTAAAAAAAAGTCCTCACTCACGAAGGAACTAGTTCTTTTCAGGTTCGTAGTGAATGTTAGTACCTAAAAAAAAAAGAAGGTCCTCACTCACGAAGGAACTAGTTCTTTTCAAGTTCATAGTGAATGTAAGGACCTAAAAAAATACAAGGGCCTCACTCACGAAAGAACAAGTTCTTTTCAAGCTGTGCCACGTGGAAAAAAAACCAACTACAATTCACCAAAACGAGTAAGTTAATTCTCTCACTCAGTTCAATGAACTGCTCTTTTGGAACAGTTCACTCATGAATGACCCATCTCTACAATGAATTCATTGAAAATCGATCATTTGACAATAATTCCGAACTTTTTGAAATTGTGAGAAATCATTAAGCTTGTTGTTCTTAAGTAATATATTTCAGTTTGCACTCCTCTCCGAGTTTCGCAACATGCTCCCAATGGTTAAAAACGTAGTTTCATTATGTTGAATACAAAAAATTACAAACTGTATGTAAACTTAGGATAATGTATAACATTTTCAATATTGTATTAGATTTGCAACCCATTTTGAGGGCCGCAAAAAACAATAACAAGATTAAAAGTAAGAAAAGGATTTATTGAAAGAAAGGCCATGAAAAAAACAGCGTGTGCAGCATGATAGAAGTGAAACTTGTTGAAAAATAAAGAAAAAGAATAAGAGAGATTTAATGTAAGAGACAGAGAGAGAGCATTTCAAAATAAATACAATAATACAAAATTTGCATTTTCTGAGTTTTTCAATGTTATGTAGGAGGGGGTACGGGGTAGAGAGAAGAGTGTGGGGGGGATTGAGAAAGTAGATGAGGGGGAACAATATGCAGGGTGAGGGGTAAAATGATAGGGGTACACAGGGGGTGAAGGGTTAAATTTAGGAGGGGTAGGGGGAGGAGTGGTGGGTGGGGGGATAGAGAAAGTAGATGAGGGGGATCAATATGTAGGGTGAGGGGTAGAATGATAAGGGCACACAGAGGGGGGGGGGTATACAGTTGGGTGGTGAAGGGTTGAATTTTGGAGAATGGGGTGTAAGAAGAAAAGTGAGGGGTGAGAGAGGGGTGAGGGAAATAAGTTTTTAAAAAGGGATGGGTGAAGAGGGGGAAGAGATAGGAGTAGTAATTCAAATTCTATGGGTGTAGTCAGAGGGGAATACCACTCTCTCGCGGTGTCGCTTTTTCGGTTCATCGTTTCATCAAGTTTCGTTTCATCGTTTTTTTTTTTTAGCGGTCCTCCATCTAAGTACTAACCGCGCTCAATGCTGCTTGACTTCGGTGATCGGACGAGAACCGGTAGGTTCCCAGCATGGTATGGTAGTTTTGTCTCTACATAATATCTTTCTTCTCTATCATGTAACGAAATGTGCTAAAACGTGACGCGTCCTTGAAATTTCGCCGCCGCTAAAGAAGTTTCACTTCAAAAATTAGCACAGTTTTTAAAATGGGTTGCGAATGTTACAATTAGTATACTGAAACTCGTGATTAGTGTGCACTCTCATAGGCGACAAGCATCCTAGAAAATTTAGTAACAATAGCTATTCCGTGTTTTTTGACCCCCGAAAAAAATTCAAAAGTTTTGCAAATCAAAATATTAAATTAGCAATAATAGCATTTAATAGCAAGTTTGCAACCTCATACTCTACCCGCAACCTTGCAACTCCAACCCCACCGAAAGAATATCACAAATACATATGTATTACATTTTAAGAACTTAAGCTTGACACTTGCTTAATATGGTAGCCATCATTTGAACTGTTTAACCTCAGCCATCATTTGAACTGTTTAACTGTTTGTTTGTACGTACAGGGTAAAGTATGTTCGATTTCTATCATTTGTCCAGTAAATCTAGGAATTATTAAAGAAAAAAATGGAATTAAATTCTCTATTTATTTTATCTGAACAACTTTTTTGTAAAAATATATTGTAGTTGGGGATGAAGTAGTATTACGTGTGTGCGGGTTGTATGTCCTTCATTAAAGAGTCCCATTAGATTGGTACTCAAAAATAAAAGACAACATTCAGAGTTTAATTTCATATCTTGAACTGAAAAAAATATCCTTTTTAAAGGACTTTAACATGGGGGGTGGTGCAAGGACTCACTCACTCCCTTTCCTTGGAACCATTAAAAAATTAATGTGTACAAAATTTCAAATTCGTAGCTTGAAGCGTTCAAATGTTATCGGAAAATATTGTTGTACACGTGTCTTAAGGAGTTTTTGTATGAAAGGTACCAAAAGGAGTAAATGGATTTCGCTGACTAGTAAACTCGAACTTTGTTTTAACTCAAAACTAATTTGTACAAAATTTTGAATTCATAGCTTAACGATTACTTGAGTTATAGTGAGTTTCGCGAATTGAATGAAGATATTTTAACAGGATATTTGATGGCACCCACTCGAAGGACTAATAGGATTTTCTTCAAAATCATACACTTATCTCCAAATATTGAAAAATTAACACATACAAAATTTCAAAGTCGTAGCTTAAATCCTTATGAAGTTATAGGCCAATATTCTTGAACACGTGTTTTAAGGACATTTTGTATGGCAGCTACCCGAAGGAGTGGGATGATTTTGCCCGTTAACGAACTTAACCTTACAAATTCAACCAAACACCCAGGTTCATTATTTCAAGATCCTAGGTCAAGGCGTTCTTGAGTTATCGTGCTAACGGACAGACAGACGGACGGACAGACGAACGGACGGACCTCAAGAGGATTTGAGGTTTTTGGCCACAAATAAACAAAAAATAATATACATATAACTTTTTTTCGTCCGAGGCTTGGTTCTATGCGTTACATATTTTTCGGCTGGATCAAACTTATAATACTCTATATGATTTCATCTAGAGTATAAAAATAAAAAATATCAAAGGTTGTTGGAAGAATTCATAATACAAAAGAACGGACAACTTAAACGAATCGTAACAGCCCTGAATTAAAGCGGTCCGTGCCGCCATTGAGCAATTCTACCATCACGACTCTTTTCTCAATAAAATAGAGAATCCGTCTAAAAAAACCGTTACGTTCCAAATCTCAGTATTCCGCCTATCTCGCACGTGCTTCACTTAACAGTTTACTTTCCGAGTGCGATCTCAAAGAAATGTGCTTCAAAGATTGTCGTGACTACGAGCAAAAATGGAAAAAGTCGTTGTTCGACGATCCTTTCCGTTACAATTCATTTTCATCAGCTCTCACCACCGAGGTGATTGAGTTAATTTTGCAATGTTGCGACACTCTTAACTATTCACCGGAAATCGAATTTACCTGCATAATAAACATGAATCGATTTTTGCAAAAAAAGTTCGAAAAACTGACCGAAATTGCTTCCATACGTTTGCAAACCGAACATAAAAGTGAAAACGATCTTTGGAACGAAATTTTCGAATCGATTGAAAAGGAAATTGTTTTGTATATTCTGAACATGATTATGATATGTACGAAGTTTGTCGATAGTACCGTTATCGTACCATTGGACGATTTTATACACTTTTTGGAAAAAATTCGTCGTCCTTGTGCGACCGAGCGATTCAAAACAATGGAGTTCTTGGTATTTCAACTGATTGATTTTAAGGTAAGTAGGACTAGGGGATTGGGTGCTCTCAGCAAACTAATCTCTGAGAAGGGAACTATACTATAAGGTAGCCTCCCATCGATCGGTAGGAAGCAGGACGATTTCTCTTAATTAAAGGCTATTGAAGATTTGCGGGGACTTATCGCCAACCCAGAGCAGCTCATAATCAAAACCTCAAGTTGCGCTTACCCTGACGTGGGGAGAAGGAACGTAGAAGGGTCCAGGAACAGGCTTGGATCATCCTCCTAAAATCGAGTTCGAATCAATATGAAGCCGCATTTATAACTCGTCCTAAATAGATCTCTCAAAACTGATTGTATTCCATGTTTCCCACGGCGTATGCCCAAATAATTTCGAAGGGTTATTTAAATTATCTTATCTTTCCTTTCAGATCCGCCCGGCAACAGTTTATTACAGCGCCATGTACTTCCTAGACACATGCCTGAAACAAATGCGTACAAATCCAGAAGAAGCGTATAGCATTTGCAATGATTTCTTGCGCCTTTCGTTTCTACGACGAGATCTAATTTACGAAAGGTAAACATAATCTTAATCATTTTTTCTTATATTTAAAACTCGGAATTGTTTCTAGTTTGGACTATCAATTCGTGGCTAATATCGAACAATTTAAGTGCGATCAAACCTTGCTCGGTGTTTCAGTAGTCATCGCCGTTTTTATTGTCCTTCGTGTTGGTGTAGCGCAAATCGAACTAGCTCTTAATACTATAGCAAATATTGTCCATATTCCAGCCAAAGATATTTTGAGTCTTGCTATAGCAATTAAGAATGTAATTACAGAACCAGTTAACACAACAACACCGAAATAACCAAAACTCTGACATTATTAAGAAATTTCAAATAAATAATATTTCTAATGCTAAGATGATTTAGTTAATTTCCTCAAGAAATTTTGGATCGATTGGAAAAGTGGCAAATTCTCCGACGAATCTCTTTGGGATGCCACTGGACAAAATTCACATAGGGACTGCAGTTTTACACCACCCCCTGTCTGGCCTTGAAAAGGTTCGAACGGACTTGGCCAGGTACTCAATTACCACGAATCTTTTTGAACGCACTATTCAAAACATAACTTATATTCCCTATTAAGTCTTCTCGAAATTATATTAACCTCTGAGACTGGAATCAATTGAGAAAATCAACTTAAGATGCGGATGCAGATAGTACTACATGTCACACTGCAAAACAGATCTGGCCAAAGCTGGATCTAAATCGCTCTTGAAGTCTGACTCTGCTCAAAAGGGCGGACATCAGTAAAACAGTCGGTGTCCTAACCAGACACTGTCTTATAGGTCGACATGCTGAAAGGCTCGGACTTTTCTCAAACGACTTATGTAGAAGCTGCCAGGATGAGGAGGAGCAAGAGATAGTCCTTCACTTTCTCTATACTTGTCCAGCTCTGTCAAACAGAAGGAAAGCTCATCTCGGAGCTTACTTCTTCAACTGTCTTGGTGATCTTGCCATAATGGAGGTCGCGAGAATCCAACGCTTTATTACAAGCTCTAAATGGTTTGACGAGTAGGACCGGATTCGATGATTCTGTGGTATCACAACGGACCTTTTAGGTCTAAGTGTTTCCGTGTTCTCACGGACAGCCACGCGCACCTACCTACCTATTATCAGCTTCCTGCTCGAGCCTACTTAGTCCTCGTGTACCTTCAGTACTTATCTACATCTTAAGATCTTATCATAAGAACAAAAGACATCAGAATTACTTGAAGGAACAGCAAAAAAAACGCTTAGTCTGGCTTCGTTTATTTGCAGACGCCGATTTTCTTATTAACCGATCGATAGAATAGAGAAAATAACCTTAGCAAAACAAATTATTTATTCCGTTTTTGATGCACGTTGTCTTGACAGTCTACATCCAAAACTCGTTACCATCGAATCATTGTTAACCAACCCACAGACAGGGCTGTAGTCAGTTAAAACCCTCAAGCAGGATTCTTTCACACACAATAAAAACACATTTAAAAAAAGAACATTCTTTATTTACTTAAAAAAAAGTTATAGAAAAAAGCAACAAAAATTTTTTTTATCATAAATAGAACACAAGAAATTACTAATTATTTTTTAATTCTACAATCTATAACTTCACCACCTTCAAGATCAAGATCGTTCGGAGTTTCTGTTAAAATTAATGGTTCTCCGTCAAAACTGAAAAGGGCAAGAATAAATGTTAAAAAATCTACAAGAAAAGGAGTTGCTAATAAAATTGACAAACCTTAGTTTTATCTGATCACACGGTATATGTAATTCCTCCGAACATTTAATATATAAAATTTTAAATTGCTGATCTTTTTTTATTAAAACAATAAGTGGACGTTTAAAAGCATCCGATTGTATTTTCAATTTAACCGAGTTCGGATCTTTCGCTTTTGACTTAACGGGATTTTCCCTGTTTTGGATAATTCTACCAGCTGTTGAAAACAATGATTTCATTAAGTTCGATATGAAGAATTTGTGATAGTTGGACTTACATAAAAATTGCACTATTTTATAATCTATTGAATCGGGAGTATCGTCGGGCTCAATGATTCTATTGTCCAAATTCAATAGGATATCTTCGGTAGCAACGCCTTCTCGATTAGCGAACATCTTCATAAGATCAGAAAATTTTTGATGCTGTAAATAAAGAGAAATTTTCATATTAAATTCATTTGTAAGACTTCATTTCCGAAATTTAGAGTTTCTAAATAGAAGGAATAAGCCCACATTTCGAAATAGAAATAGAAAGGCTATAAGCCCAAACTCACTTCCCAGGCTTGATGGAGGTTAGTGATGTAACTTAGTTCTCCAACTCAGAGATTCGAACATGACCAATACCAAAAAATTGGATAATAATGACCAAGATTTTCACACCGAACAAAAAATTACCCCATTTGCTAACACTTCTAATAACCCTTAATCCATTTCTTAAGAAATCATTTAAAAATATTTCTAGTGGAGCTTAAAACGAGGTCTCTAATGGGACTAATTCTGGAGTACTCACCCAACTAGTAAATGTCACGTGATTAATCCTAAAGTACTCTTCGGGAAGGTTAGGCGATCTCGTTTTCTGACCTGACCTCCTTTTTGCAAGAGCATGTAACTCACAAAGAATTATTTATTAGCTGTGGCAATGGTGCATTAAACTAGGTCTCTTTAGAACTAAGAAATATGTAGGAGTTTGTCAAAACATATGCAACCTCCTTGCACCCACTTTGGGATTGAATATCTAAAAACTCTGAAATGAGTTTTTAGATATATATACATATATATATATAAAGAAAGCGCAAGGAAGTGAAAACCAATCCGATGTCTAAGAGATATAAAGGAATTCGTGAAAATGTATACAACCCCTTCACACCACCTTGGCGGTTGAATTTAAAAAAATTCTGGAAATACTTTCTAGATATTTATAGGAAGACACCGTCGAATAAAAATAAATCGAATATTTGGGAAGACCTAAAAATATGATATGACGAAAATGTGAAAATATATATATTCCATTTTTACTAATAATTTTTTTTACCCCCTTCCGAACGCCAATGAATACATATAGATAGTTTCCAATTTCTAGCATAAGACGCTCTATAGATAGGAGAAATACTCCCTACCCCTATACAAAATTATATTTTTCAATCATTATACATACTTCGTATATAGCTCTATCTAAATACCAAGTTTCAGCTTTATAAAAATCATTATAGGTTCTTGAGATATACACATCGGAAGTTTTTCCTTTTCACCCTGCCCATCCTATCCCTCCACACCCTCATCTCCAAAATTTGTTTCCGATCTCCGTTGTAAAAATTTGTAGGGTATTTTTTTTATAAAAATTGATAGCAATACATTAGGCGTGTTTTAATGCTCTCCAGAGTAGGATAGTACAGCATAAGCATACGTGAAACAACAACAACATCCAGGATAGTAAACCCACTAATATTACTAGGTTACATATCCTACCCCGGAGAGAATGAAATGGTGTGATCCTAGGATGAATTCGCTTTAATTCGCTTTACTCGTTTCGATTTTAACCCAGTTGGTCGCGTCTGCGAGAATCTCGCAGATATCTCGAAGACTATGGCGGCCTGTCTGCGAGATTCTTCGAGACGTCTTATGGGAAAAATACACGGTATCGAGACAAATGCTTCCCGATTCTCGAAGACATGTTTGCGAATGTCTCGATAGAAAAATGGTGTTGGCAATAGCGCCATCTGTGTGATGATAGCGTGTTGTGATAAAAGCTCGTACTCGTATGAATATTTCGCGGAGATTGCCATCGGCTGGAAATAAGAAAGGGGGTTATGAAATGAAACGTGCAGGCAGGGACGAAGTTACCTTACTGCAACATAATAAATATAAAAAACTAATAACGTAGTGACACATTTCCAATCACTTCACATCGCACTTGTGTCGTTTTATTGTAACCGCACTTGAACTGTAACTTTTCGAGTATTTAATTTTTATCGTGTAAGTCGCGGATGGCATTTACTGCGCTCGGAGTGATGCGGCTGTTTTTTGCCTTACAAATAGATCGTGGTGGGAGCACATGTTTATATTGCTATTTCTTTCTATCTAGTGATGAAGAAAGATAAGCAATATGATTCCTAGGCTCAAACCATCGAGATTATGTCTCTTAAGAGACAAGCGACCAACTGGGAATGGTTGGCAGCACAACAGAAATGCAACCGAACTGCAATTAAATAAAATCCGATGACAGTTATATTGCCGTAAATTTTGCAACAAAGAAAGGACAAACATTTTTTTTAAATTTTTAGTAGAAATTAAAGTGAAATTAATAAGCAAGAAAAGAAAAGGTGAGTGATTGCAATATTTGAATAAAATTTCAAACTTGACAGCGCAGGGCTGCCAAATCTTCCAATAAAATGTACTCCACATAATACCCTGGGTCGTTTTTTTTCGCCTGCCGATTAGGTGCTCTACTCTGGAGAGCATTAAAACACACCTATTATTATTAAAATAATAATGTAAAACATACTGCAGTCACGATCGGTCACAAGCCAATTGTTAGGTAATAATAATGATCTACTCTATATGAAACAGTGAACTCCTATTCATATTGTAGTTGGGGATAAAGTAGAATCAGGAGTGTATTGTCCTTTATTAAGGAATCTCATTTGGTTGAAACTCGAAATTAAACTACAATAACATCAGTGTTCAATTTCATATCTATAACTAGGAAAGTTACCGAAAGTAAAATTTTCGATTTTGAAGGATTTTCACATGGGAGATACAAAAAGAATTCGCTCAATTTCTACCATACTTGTCCCTTTACCTGTAACCATTTAATTAATTAATTTGTACAAAATTTAAAATTTCTGGTTTGAAACATTCGAAGCTATCGGAAAATAATTTCGAACACATGTCTTAAGGCAAGGTATCAGTTCTCGACGAAAAAAAAATGCTTTTTTCTTTTTCTTTTTATTTTTCATCCTTAACATATTGAGATTACGTGGACAAAAGGATATTTCGATATCAAATGTATTTTACGAGTTACAGACCGATTTGTGGAACGATCGGCTGATATTCAATACGATTTTTTTTATAACGTCAAGCTTTAAATGCGTTTTTCTCGAAACCACTACTTCCGGAGCGCGGTACATTCTACAGCTTCAACGAATAAACCGATTTTAATGAATAAAAGCGTCAAAGAAAGTAAACTAAATTTTGGGGGCCCCAACGTCGAGTTTTTTTTATTTTTTTATTCCACTTTTTTTTTATTTCAGTTTTTAAGCCAAAAAAAGAGTGAGAAAAGTGATTTTTTTTTTTAAATAGCTGCCATTTTAGTTTCAGGGCGTTTTTTTAAAATCAGAAAACGTTGGGCCCCGCAAATTTGATCTAGTTTCATAAACTTTTTGAATTTTTCGTTTTAGATCACTTGGCGAGGCTGTAGAAGGTACCGCGTGTATCAACTCACGCCGATCGCGGCCTAAAGTGGCCCATATACAGGCGAGCATGTTGGCGCAAACCTATGTTTGCACCAACATTAGTCTTAGCGCATACACCGGCGAACATGTTGGCGAGCCTCACTTGCTTATTGGATTTTCGCCATTGAAACAACTTGTGCTTGTCTGGTTTTATTTCTACTTGCACACATCACATGCCTTGTTTTTAAATTTTTTTAATTGCACAATGCTTGTACATATATCTCTGATTTTACTCGCCATGTTTCAGGCTTACTCTACCCAAAACTCCGATTCTACAGGCCAAATCGGGCCTAGGCCTTGAAGTAATGCTAGAGTTACTTCATTGCGAGACCAACGGAACACTAGGAGATGAAGTGGTCAGCTACACGCTCGTCCGTGATTATTACCCCAATTTTAACTCAGCTACTCATTTACAACTGAGTGAACTGGTAGTCCGGCACCCAATCCCATTCGAAAATTACTTGTCGCCAAGCAGATTCGAACCTGGTACCAGGTACACCGAAGGCAAGTGCAAGTGCTCTAGCCACTGAGCCACCCAGACTACTTTTACTCAAAACAAATTTACATCACAACGTTCGCGCCTGGTTAACAAACATACCTAAAGTGGGAAGAAGACCAAGTGACAAACCAAAATCTTATCGTCTCATCAGTCCTATCAATTAAAAATCATGGAAATAATCCTGGACAAGAATTAGAAACGAACCAGTATTAGTGAATAAAATGAATCCAGACTAGACAAAATCCGGAATAATTCGAAGGGTAACAGACTGTGCCCCATTTTAACCACATCTTATATCTTTTCTGTATTTATCATCGAATTTTTGAATTTATATATTTTTAATGGATATTTGAATTTTTGTATTTTATCCTTCAAGATTGGCCAGATCTTACTAGCAGGCGCTTTAAGGTTCTCGGTTCACCTACCTTCTCAGATCTAAAAGAGTGTCGGTAAACTACTTGCAGAACTTATTAAACTTTGCGGCAGCAACAGGGACTTTTGAGTTTCACGAAGAACTCTCAGCGCACCTTTAGACGTGGTCGCAAATATAATGACAGCTTTAGGTCTCACACAAAGTAGTGGTATCACTCTGGACCCTCGTCGGTTTATGCAAGGCCATTGTAACCTAACCTAGGATGGCGATATCTTTATAGATATGACGCATTTGTAAGAAAGTGAAAGAATACTTCGCGATTAACAGGCCGTAGTGGGACATAAACACCTTTCAAAAGAGGGCCCTGAAAATCAGAACTTTGCCTAGTCAATTCGTTTACTCGCTTGTTATCTTGCTGTGGCCAGGAACTCAAAGCAATGTTACCTTGAGCTGATTTCGTAAATAGACAAGAACAAGCCCCACTTTTATAACGAGTTGGTAGTCAAATTTAAGGCCTTGATTGCAGCTTAGTTGTCAATGAGGAATACAACAATTCAATTTGGCGTAGTTTCTGGCTTCAACTCAAGTATCTCCGCTAGGAAAAAGCTAGCATAATCCGGTTTGACGACACTCTGTCTGAGAAAATACAGGCTGTGGCTTGTTACATCAATAAGGATACGCACAGCATTATAATTTGTCGGGCAAGGAAACATGATGTGTGGCCAGACTACCTCCTGTTATTACAACATTCATCGTATTTGGCGCCCAAATCGGGCACAGGCCTTCTGAAGTCGTAGCTTCCAATCGCGTGGTTTGCCTACTAGCCTTTTACATCCGCGTTGCCTTCAAGAGAACGTTTGTGATTCTTTTATCTTCCCTTCGCTCTACATGGCCAGCCCACTGCAGTTTACGTAATTTGATGAACGTTGAAGCTTCTGATTCCTTGAAGAGTTCATACAGCTTTTGGTTCGCCAGTCCGTTCCTTCTTTTACAGGTCCAAAAAATTTTCGGACGACCTTTCTTTCGAATGCGGTAACTGCTTTTTTAAAAGTTCGCGTTAATGTCCACGTTTCACTGCCATAACAGAGCACAGGTCGTTTATTAGTTGTATATATTCGCAGCTTATTATTTCTGTGCACTTTTTTAGATTTCATTATTTGAAGTACCGAAAAATACGTTTTATTTGCTAGCATGATCCGTCGTTTAATTTCGTCTGTTTCGTTGCCCTCTTTTTCTAGATTAGCCCCAAGATAAACGAAGTTGTCCACAATCTCCAAATTATACTACGCAATTGTTACATTCCCAGGCCTAGTATGTGTACAGTCACAATTTTAGCGGAGAGTTATAATTTTAGAAAATCTGTGACTATTCATATTCACAATTTGGACGCTTTAAAAAAACATCATTGTGACTATCGAAATAGATGATCACAACGGCCAGTCAGGCAAATAAATTTAACGTTTTGTGAAGTTTCAATATTCAATATTGAAAAAATGGAATGTTTGTTATACATATATACTGAGATAGGTAGGTAGTCGTTCCTCCTGTAGTGCCTAAAGGCCAGTGGGATAGGTTTGCAATCTTTCAGATTAAATTGGATGTAGCGATGATCCGAGGAGGAGTTTTCTTCAGAGGCCTTCTAGTTGCTGACTATGTGTGAAATGTTATCGGAAACCAGCGTGATGTCAAGAACTTCTTGTCTATTCCTGGTTATAAAGGTGGGTTCTTGTTAAAAAGAGTTACACTCCGAAACCTGAGAAATGCAAGTGATTCGTTTTTATTAATCGACAATATATTTGAGAGTTACTTCGGATTTCAACATTTTAGATGTTTTCTAAGGCGTACTAATTTTCATTATACATTTACAAAGGCGAAATTGATCACTGTTACTGACACATTATCATTTTCCCATATCTCCTATGTGGAGAAATTATTGTGACGCCAGAATACGAAAAAACTTTCAATTACATATAGATATGGGCCGTTCGTGAGTGAACTGTTCCAAAAGAACACTTCATTGAAGTGAGTGAGTGAAGTAACTTACTCCTTTTGGTAAACTGTAGTTCCATTGGACACGTCACAAAAAACTCTACCGACATTTTTTTTTTCGACTGATTTTTGTTTTGTCATCTTCAAGATGACCTGATTTTTTTTGATCATCTTCTCCTCCCTTCAAGTTTAACTATGAGTGAACTACAAGAACGAAAAGGAAGGAACGATGGAACCATAACGAAGGAACGATGGAATTATAACTAAGGAACGATGGAACAAACAGTTCCAGAACTACTTCATTGAACTCGTTCCTTAAAGTGACTGACTCGAAGTGAAGTAATTCACTGAAAGGAACTGCTTTTCCCATCTCTAATCACAAGCGCAATTACACAATTTTTGTCACAGCAGGTTGTGTCTTGTGATAGGTCTGTTTCACCGAAAATATCTGGTTTCGTTCTGAGTCCACCTTAGTATTCGATACACCAATTGTTTCGTTAATATAGCGCTTAAGACGACATTCAATTATTTTTGTCAGTATTTTGTAGGACGTACACAACAATGATATTCCTCTGTAGTTCTCATAGCAGAGTTTGTCTCCTTTCTTATAAATTGTAATGCTTTTTCGCCAATCGCCAATGTCCAAATTTTACAAATCATTTTGTGAAGTATTTCCACGACACAGTTTCCAACGTTTTTCAGAAGTTTAACTGGTACTTCGTCAATTCTCGGCGCTTCGTTCAGTTTCTGGTCACATAGGGCTGCTTTGATTTCGTCTAATGTGGATAGTATCGATGATGCGGTTCTTCTTCGTCAGTTGAAGCCTTAATTGAAATGTTATCGGTCGTAGTTGGTGCTGTTGAGTGGGATTTTTTTTTTACGGATTCCGAACAGGACATAGGAGTTTAGCCTTTAATACACTTTAGTGTACAGTCCAGCTTAGGGATGGGAGGTCAGAAATCGCAGGTGTTATGTGGGATTGAAAAGATGTTCGAAGTAGGAAGCCCATCTCCTTTTAATTTCTTGTTGTTGTGTTTGAGGCCTTTGTAATGATTATTCTGACTTGAAAAAGTCAAAATAATCGAAGGATGGGTAAGGTTCGGGACAGAAGGGCCAATTCCACCTACGTCCGAATTGGTGGCTGAGTCCGAACGGAAGCGACACGTTTGCTGGCGGCCGGGACTAGCTACAGCAGTGTGGGCGGGTACTTGTTCCGAGTTCAGACCATAAACCCTAGGCCTGGACAACAAAAATTTCGTGTCGGCTTACTCCAGGGTGATTAAAATTGGGACTATCTTCCCAATAGGTCGTGAAAGACCAAGAAGCGGTGGAGTTGCGCGATTTCGCGATTTGTCAGGGCGCTTAGGTGTTTTTAGCGCCCTGTCTGCCTACCTCAGCCACGACACTTGTGTATCGTTGATGCTGTTGCCATCCACGTCTTTGCTCAGACCAGACTAGTTTTGGGCTCTTTTCCCGTTTATAGGTCTCTTACTTTTGCATATGCATCCCGGAATTTACTTCGTCTCGTATTGTAGTTATCTGCATTACGGCAATCACAGGTTGTGTACAAATTCTCCGAAAATCCTGTAATGTAATTAAAATGTTGATGATCTCACCTTTCTATGTGGTACGACATCAATTTTATCGCCCCATTTCACTTTAACACAAATCTCAGCATTTTCAATATCAAAGGATGAATTGCACGCTACGATAGACATTTCAAGATCATCGTTTTCGTCGTCCGATCCTAAACAAATCTACAAAACAAGAAACCAGCTATACCTAAATTTCGAAACGACAAAAAAAAACGGCTTACAACAGCTGATCTCGGGGTGCTCCATGGCGGCAACGGAGGCGTTTTAGGACCTGCCAAATCAACCGTTCCGACTACAGGGGCATTCGAAGCCAACTCTGCCATATGATTGCGTCGAGCACGACTCGGATGGACGATTTGCTCTTGTTGCGCTTGCAGCATCTGCAAAGTTTGTTGTAGCATATAGTTTTCGATGTCTACTTGACGACCTCGACGACCACGAGAGCGAGTTCTTCCGGACACGGTAGGCGGTTCTGGAACATTATCTTCTTGAGCTGGAAATATAAGCGAAACTGGTGGTTCAATTGGTTGGCAACTGTTTCAGCGATTTACCACCGGCCTTTTTACGCGTCCCTCTCTTCGGTGTCGGCTGCTTCGGTGGCGACTTTTTTGGATCCTTGGATGAAGTGGTTGGGATATTCTTACGGTTGGTCGATTTTTTCCCAGATGTTTTCATTGCAGTCAGAAAACTATCTTCCACGTCGGAGCCTGAAAGATCGGCACTAACTTCTGCTCCTTTCGGGGCTTGTATTTTATCCACGGCAAAATCTACGAAAAAAATTCGGATTGCGATTTTAACATTGTGCAGAAGAAAATATCCATGATTTTACTTACTGTCGCAGAAGTCCGTTAAACCGGCAAACACATCGTAATTGCTGTCCATGATACTCGCAATAGAAAATAGAAGAAAAGAAATTCGACAAACAAAATTAACAAAATTTACGATTCAGGAAAAACGGACTAAGCTGTCAGTTCAGCTGTAAATGTCAAAGATGATTGACGATGTACACGATTGTGCTAGATTTCAGTTGCAATTGGTCAGAATTTCTAGCATTGAACGCACTTAGTTCATAATAACAACAAGGAAATAAACAGTTTTCAAAGTGACACCTTGAATTGTACAGTGAACCCAGTACAGTGCGAAAGTGATTTTATTTCTCCTCGGTTTTAGCTCTAAATAACATGGTAAAATATTTAAATAACCCGTCGCTATGTGCTTCAGACTAATCCAATATTTTCAATTTTCAGGCACGCTACTTTAAGGAACAGGATATCGATGGTAAGCGTTTTACAAATTGACGAGCTTTCTTTGCGTACGTGGTAGCGCGACTGTCTTTTGTTAATAATTGCCAAGTTCTGTAGTAATTTAATGCAATGAAACGGAATTAGTTAGTGTAATAAACTGTGTATGCATGGAAAACCTATTGCAAATGTTCACAGAACCTTAGAATTGATGTTACGAATCGACAGTTCGATTGTCTTATCTCGACGTCTGTTGACTCAACAGGTTGCTAAAAGGTTTGATAAGCCTATCGACAATATTTCTCTGATACTATCTAAATTGACATTTGTTAGATAACAGTATTGTCAGTTCTGATATCATGCCTCAGGTTGAGGCGACCTTAAACTGAGATAAAGTAGAAGGGCGAAAGAGGTTTGAAAAAAAAATGCAGTGAGGTCATCACCTGATGGTAGCTTGACTTGCAGCCAGGATGTTACGCATAAATGCATAAATTCCGCAAGCAACAAGTATGAAGGCATCTTAGCTATTGGGCCTCTCTCTTATGGTTCACGTCACGTTGGTTTTCTGCCAGCTTTTGTTCAGTGTCGATTCGTTTTGCCACTATTCTTTCAAATATTTTTAGAGAAGCGGTTGAAGAAAGATAGGGTGTAGCTACCGTATGTACAGTTGCCCTCTTTCTGTTTTGGGATAGGTCTACTAAGCTCGGTTACTTTCCAGTCCTGTGGATAGTGTGACTTGTGGCTACTTACTATGTTACTGTATAGTCAGAACCGTGCGAACGGAGAGTGAGAATTCAACCCCCTTTGCATTGGTCTATTGCAGGAAGCCGTGTTTTGGTGTTAGCTTCCAAAAGTATCAAAAATGACTGAAGAAGCATGCTGCGTAGTTTGTAAATTAAAAATTAATAGAAATTTATAAAAAAAAATGGGTAAAATCTTATTATAACATAAAAAATTTACTCGTCTGTTCGTCGCCTTGTGCTAAAAACAAGACAATCCGATTTTACGAATGTTGAAAAACAATTGTATAGTACAAGGGGAGGTTATGCCATCACCCTCCTTCACTTAGAAGGTATTGTTCGTCCATTGTGCACCCCGTTTGAGTGTGAAAACTCCTAAAACCTAAAACCATTTACTAGATTTTATAAAGTTTGCTATGTTACATAGCTTTCTCGTATCGATATCACCTTGACCTAGGAAATAAGCGCCGAAGTTCCGTCTTCTCGTTCCCGATAGTGCCGGACACTCGCATAGGACGTAGAAGATTGACTCCACTCCACTTATGGGTCAACGCAGCTACGCCAGAGATCATTCGCCTCGTGTCACCGATCAGGCAGTACCCTGTGAGCATTCCGATTAGTGCGCAAGAATCCTTCCTGCTCATGCTCAGGATATACTTGCTTTTCCGGTGATGGTATTCAGCCCAAACAGTTCTCTTGCTATTGAGCATGTAGTTAGGTTTGACCATCTATTACCTGCCCACTGCATAATAAGTCAATAGACTGATTTATTGATCCGATGGAAATAGCAATGTGCTGGTCCACCACTACTAGCTGGAGCATGCTCGATCGAGTTTTTCAGCTCGCTCCTTTCCTGGATTCCACAGTGGCCCGGCACCCAGCAGAAGGTAATTTTGTGCCGTGTGCCGATAGTGTTAAGAATACCACGATATTGTCTAACTAGTTTTGATCGTGTTGTGTTCGATGCCTGAAGTAATTGCAAAGATTTCCGCTTGAAATACACTGGCATGGTCCGGTAGACTGAAGGAGTCGTCGTAAATATCGTGTTCCTGTGAGAACATCCTCTCGCCTGTACCAGAAATCAATTTCGAATCGTCGGTGAATACCATTGTGGTTCTGTTGTCTAGGTTGTGCTCTACATTCCAGTTGTCTCCGTGTGGGATTTTAACAGAAAATTCTCTACAAAAATCTAATTCTGGCATAATTTAGTCCGTTCACCTGTTCATATCACACTTCAAGAAATCATATGGTACTATGACCAGCAGTTCTCCAGTAACCTAACTCTTTGAGTCTCAGAGCGCCTTTTGTAGCTGTGCTTTTGATGTGAATGTCAATTGGCAGTAGGTGGAGGATAGCTTCCAGTGCTGCCGTGGGTGTGGATCTGAGGGCGCTAGTGACAATGCACGCCAAGCTCTGTAAAATTGTCAGTTTGCTTAGATACGTGGACTTTCTAGTCGCCTCCTTCCACACTATCGCGCTATAGCTTAAGATTGGTCTTATTAACTCCAATGTACTAATTTTGATTGGAGACTCCACCTGTTTCCGAACATCTTACCGCGATCTGCCAGATTCAGTTTCCAGCTAAGTTTCTTGTCTAAAACAACCCCGAGATATTTACGCTATCGGAAAAATGAAGTTCGTCGCTTTACATAATTGGTAACGCAAAAAATGGAACTTAGTACTTTTTCGTGAAGAGGATCAGCACAGTCTTAAGAGGGATTAACCCCTAAATCGCAGATGTCGGCCCATTACCGTAGTTTGTTGAGTGCTCTCTTCATCAAACTACTAATATTGGTAAATATTTCCCTGAGGCATAGATGACCACGTTGTCGGCGTATGCACTTGCCTTGACTCCGAGGTTCTTAAGTTTCACAAGGATTTTGTTGACTACAAGGACCCAAAGGGTGAGATCACACCCTTGCGGGTCTTTGTGATAAGACACTCTCCAAGTTTGGATTCAATAACCCTGCTTCGTAGCATCAAGTCAAGCCAATTGTAAATTTCGGTTTCCACTTCTATTGATAGCAGTGCGCTGTTAATAGTCGAGCATCGAACGTTATTAAAAGTACCTTCTATGCCAAGGAAAGCGGCGAGTGTGTACTCCTTATATGAAAGTGATTTTTCAATTATTGACACTACCTCCATATACGGCCGTACCCACAGATTTGCCCTTTGTGCAGGCATGCTGTGATTTGCGAATGTGCTTGTCCAATATCCTTTCCAGTCTTTGGAGTGAGAATAAAGGACGTGAAACTTATCGGTCTGAAAACTTTCACAGTCGTGTGGCTAGGTTTACCCACCTTAGGTATGTAAACTACCCGTACCCTATTCCATTGCAATGGAACATGATTGAGTGGAATACAGCTTGTGGAGATTACCATTATCCGAGGAATTAGCGAGTCTGCCGCGTTTTGCAGCAGTAGTTCCATCGGGTCCTGCCCATTTGTACGAAGAGAAAGATCCGATTGCCTATCCTATTTTTCCAATATCAATTATTGAGTTGGACAAGTCCTGGTTGCCTTCGTCTTGACGTAACTGACAGAGTCAGTGTTGCTGGCTGGTGAACAATCGGGTTAAGTGAGTGGTATTCAGAAGCTCTAAAGTTTCCTTTGAAGATTCTGTCCAGATACCTCCGCCATTCAGGATGAAGGTATTCATCGTTGGAGTTTTAGAGAGAACCTTTTTTAATCTTGCCGATTTATTTGTTGATTATATTGACTTGCAGAAGTTAGTCCATAACGACTTCTTTGCTTGCCTAACAGTTTTCTTGAGGCATTTAAGACCCTACTTGTAGAGCTGCCAGTCCTCTGCAGAAACGCTAAATTTAGCTCTGTTGAAGAGTTTCCTAGCTTCTGCACGTCGGGTCTTAACCTCGACATTCCCCCAGATAGGAAGTCTTTTCGTAGAAAGTCTGCTGATTGAACACGTTTTCTGGAATGCATCGCGCAGCACGGAGGTCAGTTCCTCCATTGCAGTGTCGAGTTCTGCTTTGTCTTGGACTTTATATATACTTCGTGTGCTCAGTTCTATTTACTAATTCCGTAAATTTTGTCCAATCTGTTTTCATGAAGTCTCTCAATGGTTTTGGGGGGAATGACTTGATATTCTACGTTTAAGGTTATCAAACAGTTGTCCGAAAGGGATGGCTTGTCCGATACCCTCCTATTCTCGACCCTTAGTCAGACTGAGCCAGATGCCAGGCTTACGTCAAGAACTTCGTTTCTAATTCTATTCATAAAAGTTAGGGTATTACCCCGATTTCAGATTAGCAGAGAGGAAAATATAATAAATTGAAAGAGGGACTCACCTCTATCGTTTGTATTACTACTTCCCCATTAGGTGTGATGCGCATTCGCATCAGATGTGTAATATTTCTATAGGCAGGTACTTGCAATAAAACCACTTCTCTGTTTCGTGTCGGCATGTCGAGATATCATATTATTTTTACTGAACAAAATATCATTGATGAAGTGATGGATCACTCGGAATGGGTATCTAACTTGGTTTTAGTGGAAAATAATTCAGAATTCTCCGACTTTGTATAGATTCTGAATGCTTAAATTCAGCTTTGATAAACAACATCTACCCCATATCCACTTTTGAAGAAATTGTTGCTGTTGCTAGTCTTTCAGACAAGTTTGCAAAATTCTGCACATTTAGTTTTTGAATCAATTCGGGTACAGTTTTAATCGCACTTGGAAATCATTTGAACTTAGAGCAACCGAAAGGTGTAGACAACGTACAAAGTTTACTTGAATCGTCCTCTAACTCTACTTGTCGAAATTTGTAAGCACCAAATCCGATGCTAAAATCTTCTTAAACAGTTAAACTATAGATTTACGACATAAATGAAGTTTATATGTTCCAAGTTGTGTTGTCTTCCAGTGAAAGATGATTCCGAATTGTATGGATGTATCGAGTGTTGGTTTGTTATCGCCTGTAAAGATATTCCCACTGAGTCAGTATAAATGTGTACGCCAATTAATATCATATTACGCAATTATATCATTTCCCTATAATATTTTTTCAGAATTCAGAGAATGTTTTTATCTATTCGCACGTTCCGGTCAAATAACAAGCCTGGACGAATTAACTGTAATCATGCGTTCGTTAGGTTTATCGCCAACAATTCAAGAACTTACGAATTACTTGAAAAAGAAAGGCGGCAAGATGAGTTTTGCCGACTTTCTCGAAGTAATGCATCAACATTCAAAAGTCGAAAACCTACCGGACGAAGTAATAGCAGCATTTAAGGCGTCCGATTTAAAAAATAACGGTTCTATGCCGGCTCGTCAATTACGACACTTGCTTCAAAATTGGGGCGAAGGATTGTCCGTCCGAGAAGTGAGTAAAAATCAACTAAACAGTCTTACTCAATTGTTCTACAAACAATTATTTTACAGGTTGACAATATATTTCGTGAAGCGAATGTTAGCAACAGTGGAACAGTCCGGTATTCGGATTTTGTTAAAATCTCATGCGCTCCCGTTCCAGATTATTATTAAGTAAGGAAAATTTCTTGCCAAATCAATTTCAATCTCTACGAATTGATTATAATACGAGTCGTACGATCTCCTCTCCACCTCGAGTAAAAAAAACTATAACATTCCATTATTGATCAAAATGTATTTCGTTTTTAAAATTCCTACTTAAAATAAATGATTTTCTAATAAAACTCGTAATTTTTTTTTTTGTGTATATTTTGAATACAATTTGATTATTTTCATTAATTTCGATCTATCGTAATATTGTTTTAGTGTTTGTAATTGAAAATTTAAAATGGTACAAAGAGTTTATCGTTGGTAAGAACAAACATTTTTTTTAGAGTAATATAATTTCAATTCGTTAAGATTTATAGTTAATTTAAATTGTGTCCCAACAAGCGTTTAATACTGTTTTATTGATTTTATTATTGTTATTTTATTTTAGAGTGCTGAAATGGTATGTTTTTATATCGTTGTAAATTGTAATACATTTTAAAGCTGTGCTGAATGATTGATATACAATTATTTGTATCTATTAAGTGAGTTAAAAGTTATTATAAATTTGGCACTACGTTGTTTTTACTCTACAATTGGAATATCAAAAATATCGCAACATCATTTTTCGTTATATTCGAAAACTCGTTTCATTCGTTAGTGAAACGTTCAACTATTAATTGAGCCAAGTCTGATTAAAAACAAATATCTACTTATAAAGATTTGATAAATTTCTGAAATTTTTCGTGGCCTTAGTATGGAGCGTATACGTAACGTATTTTACAGATGTTGACAATTCTTAACATGAAATATGTCGATATCGACTCTCTTTTTAAAGCCGACAAGTCCGACTATCAAAGAGAAGCGTCGCTTTGTTTCGATTAAAAGTTTTGTGCAAAAATATCCAACTCTAAATCGATTAATGCACTCAACTGATAAAATATCAAACCCTAAACCCTATTTAGTTTTAAAATCTAGATATGTAAGTTGTTGTAGTAGGATAAAATTGTTTTTACTTTCGATTAATGCACTTCTATTGTTTTATTTAAATGTATAAATGACTTAAGTATTATATAAAGATCGATCACGCTAATGATTTTATTTTAATTATTATTATTATTTCTCATTTTTGTGGAGCACTTTTTTTAATTATTATAAACTTCTATTTACTTAAAGCTTTTCTTTTGTTTGAAAGTATACCTTATAATTTTGGTATTTTAGGCAGCTCATAACGAAAATTAATTAGTAATAAATAACTGATATTATTTCGTAAAATTCGCAGAATAAAGTCAAAATGAAAAATTAATTCTTTATTATGGTAGTTGTTATGGTAGCTTCTTCGCTCGACGTTTTTTGAAGCCGGTCATCTGTCTGACCAATTGAGAATTTTCGTCGTCAATATCACCTTGGGGATCCCACAGCCGCAGTCTTTTCGGGATATATAAAAGGCCAAGTAATGTGATGGCTAGAAAATTAATAATAAAATTTAATTATATTATTTTTAAGGCAGCTGTTTTGTTACGGAATGATGTCAATAGTAGGTCCCTTCTAAAGTGTAAAGAACGGCTGAATTCTGTTGTCAGATTCAATGACTTAAAGCTCATATGGGTTCCGGGTGACCAGGGTGTGAATGGTAATGAAATAGCGGATGCATTACCAAAGGCTGTATCACAGTCAGCCATGTTTGCACCACAACTAGTCTTCGGTGTGCCTGCTGAGTGGGTGAGTAAATCACACATTGGGGATTGGAGTATAATAGGCTATGGTGGCCTAAATGCTCAAAATGCGCTGCTTTTCTGCGTATCTTCACCACACACAACACACCACACAACATATCCTTTGTTTCAGTGGCGGCTCGCCGCATAGAGCTAGTGAGGCTGAGCTTTAAGCTTGTGTTACACAGTATAACCAATGAGAGCTTTCTACAAGCTCGCCATACATTTCACGAAAATATATGCAAACAACTGAGAAAAAAGCGAACAATGTAACACAAGCTTAAAGCTCAGCCTCACTAGCTTTATGCGTCGAGCCGCCACTGTTCTAAGCCTAGAAAAATTATTTAATCCGTCATATTTACAAAAGTAGCATTAAAATTTAATCCTTATTTTTTGTCAATTAGCTAAGCTAAGACAGCAACAAGAATTTAATAAGGTCAGGAGTCTCCAATACGTGACATCATAAGCTTGTATAACCAGACGTAGCAGCAAACTATTCGTATATGTTCTTAAATCATTTATGGAACAACTGGGGTTCTAAAAATATTATTTTAAAATAAATACTGACGTAAAGCGCTGTCGAGAAGTGCTCAAGGTACTTTATTGTCAGAATAGAGCACAACTGTGCTGGGTACCAAGGCATAGCGGCATACCAGGGAACGTACTGGCCGATGAGCTAGCGAAATTGAAATCGGCGTCAGCCGAAATAGTGGAGGAGGGCGTTACCACTAAGTGGCATCAAAGCGCTTATCACGGAGCGGGCCACGGACGCAGCGAACTCGTTGTTGGGCAGCTCTTGTCTTGGACAGTCTTTTCTTCGACAATTTGGAAAATCTGAGGTTGATAGGGCAGGACAAGATGGTCGAATTTATTAGGGATTAAGGATGTTTTGGGGGTGATTAAGTATTCTATGTTATTTCCGAATGGATCACAATGGGCCCTCTTTTAGTGCCTACTGTGTGTGTCCCTTCCTAAAACTAAAACTAAGCACTTAACTAAAAAAGGCTAATGGTTGCATTATATTATGACGTGTTTTAATAAACTAAACTTATTAGATACTGATTTATACTCACTATTTAGCACACACGGGAAAATCACATAAAAATTTAATGTACTTGAACGAAAGTACAAGGCCTCTGTGGAGTAAAGTATCATTGTTAGTGCCAATGCGCATCCTCCCATACTAACAACACTGTAAATATTTAATTAAAACAAAATATTGAACATCACATTTACTCAATTCAATTATTAAAAACGATTTTACTTACGGCTTATAATGTATGTACAAAGTGCAATGAACTAAGGCAATCGCTTTTAATAAACAATACATTCCAATTATCCTAGAAACCGTGTAGTCTCCTAGATTTGTTTTAAATTAAAAAGAAAATAATTATTTAGAAATTTTACTAATAAATATTGCAGATATTTTTTGTTATACCTATTTTACCTTCAATAAATTGTATATCCGAATGGTCCCCGAGAAAGCTTCGTTTTTCAATGTAGCATCGAAATGCTGTTCCTAGGTCCATGAAAGCTACAAATGCAATCCATCCCCGAAATGCATACAATAACTTTCGTTCCATTTTTGTTCGTTTAGTTTTGATTGCTGCCCTGTTTCGTGTAAATTTTAATGTTTATATTATACAGACAAATTTTATTATTAGATAAGATAATGATTGAAAAATTTTGTTAGCTTTTATCTATATAATTGATGAGGCCGGTAGTGGTTCTATTCAAGAAATATTTTATTCGCCTAATATATGTCCAATTGTTGTAAATATTGCTACCATTTAAACATTGACCTGTAAAATTATCGATTCTGTGGTTATAAACCACAAATGTAATTGGGCAATGGTTGTTCGTTAAGAGCAATTGAATTTGAATTAATTGTATGTATTTGTAAAGTTCAAAGTGAATGTAGCTTCAACTATTTTCCGCATAGTGAAATATGTCTACTTACACGTATGAGTATGTAGCAATCTTGCGTTTTATAAAGCGCAGCAAGAATTTAATCAGTTATCATCATGCTAGTTCCGTCGTAACATTCACGGTAAACCGTCCATTTAAAACATATGTCCCACTTATGTACCTTGTATTGGTGGCCATGAGTGTCATTCTCTATTTCTTGCTTGCAATATTTCTGCCTTCTTCGCTCCTCGTTAACGATACCCAATAGGTCACTAAATTATCCAAAGCACTACCCGTGAGTGATACCTCATAGTTGACTAGTAAATTCAGAACCCTGTATACCAATGTTTTTGAAGCCGGATGGTGCATTCCGGCTAGTGATAACTAGAGTCATTTTATACGAACTAACACATATATGTATAAGAACTAACACAAACATCCATTATCATGAGTACGGACAATGACCACTTTTGGTACATATTTAGTAGTCTAAAAACCCGCCAATTTAAAAAATCGCGGTTTCTTAAATGGTATAGTTTTAGTGTGTTACACGTATACAGATGGATTTTGATGGACGTTTCACGGAATCGAAATATGTCTCATGAAATGACAACTAAATACAGCGTTTATCCACTTCAGTGGAGATCCTTAAAATGAAAAATCGAGACAACTGCAAAAAAATTTCAAATGTACTGGTTTCAAATGAAACACACATTGTCCGTACTCAAGATAATGGATGTTTGTGTTAGTTCGTATGAAGTGACTCTAGTCAGACCTAGCAAAGTAGTGTCTTGATTCCGTGTTGGTTTGTGCATTAACTACTTCGCATTCGAATAGTTTGCTGTCATAGCAAGCTTTACTTCAAACGTAAAAAAATTCAAATTTTTCTATAGAATTTAATTTAATTTTTGACTTATGAAGTGTCAAATAAGCATCAGCTGAGCAATTTTGACGGTTTAGTCAAGCTTTTTCTAAACTGTTATAATAGCAATGTTATGCTGTGACATCAACATAGACGTAGACGTAGACGAAGCAAAGTATTGGGAATCGACCTTATAGTAATACGAGACAAATGCAAAATTCACACACCAACCTAGGTATATGCTTCTCTCGACTTCGACCCATACAGTACATAAGCGCCGCAGGGCTTGAACACGGGATCATCAGCTTTTCCACTGCTGTTGAATAAAGCAATTTGTGTTTTTAATTTTATAATTTTAATCGAATTGTCCTTTGTTTGAAATCCTGCCAAACCCCAAGCTTGCAACAGTACTTTACATGAAAATTTTTTAGTATTTTTAAGTGTGCAGAGGACAAGAAATCTTTTCTTGATTTCTCGAATTTTTGTGAGGACTACGCCGTAAAGTCCTAATACTGTACTTCCAAAGAGCTGCAGATTGGAAACTTCGGAAAAGTCTTATACGTTAGCAATATGCTTGTAGGGAAACTGAGTTTCTAAGTCTGAGATAATCGGCCCTATAGAGTTGTTCCTCTACCAAGGTAGGATAGAATACTTTAGTTTGGGTGCTTCCAAAGCCCGGTGATACTATCACTAGATACACCCTTTGTCATTATTTCTCAACCAAATAGAGGCTTATCGAAATTTCTATACGCGAACAAGGCGGTGTATTTCTTTTGGTAGAGTAGGAGCAATTTTTAGTTATAAGAAACTTCCAAGCAATACAAGTTGTTCCAAGCATCAAGCGCTGTTTGTCCATAGCAGTTGTCGTCCGATTAACAAAAATGACCATGACTGACACTGAATCCCAAGTAAGGATACAAAACGAGCTAACCCAAAGCTTCCGAACAGAATCCGGCCTGAAGCAGGGAGATGGACTCGCTCCCATGCTCTTCAACCTTGCCCTGGAATATGTCATCAGAAAGGTACCCGTTCATACCAGAAGTACCCTACTAATCAAGTCCACTCAACTAGTGGTGTACGCGGATGACGTAAACATCATGGCCAGATCTGTTCCAGACGCAAAGGAAATCTTCCACTGTCTAGACTCAGCAGCAAAGGAGGTCGGGCTAAGGGTCAATGAGAGTAAGACCAAGTTCATGACCCAAACAAGAAGAAACGCGCCAACTAGACAAAATATGACCTTGGGGGACTACAACCTGGAGAATGTGGATCATTTCTCATACTTGGGATCACACCTTGTAAGAGACGGCAACGAACGGGACGAAGTAAATCAACGGATCACACTAGCAAATAAGGCATATTTCACGGTTCTCCCGATCTTAAAATCGAAAAAAGTGCACAGGCTGAGCAAACTTCGCATATACAAGACCATAATAAGACCTGTGCTACTATATGCAAGTGAAACGTGGACTCTCACCCAAGCGTCTGAAAAATCAATAGACGCTTTTGAACGACGAATTCTTCGAAGAATTTTGGGACCAGTAAGAGAAGGCACTGAATGGCGTATTCGGTACAACAACGAGTTGTATAACATCTATGACGACCCAGCCGCATCGACTCTTATAAAATTCCGTAAGCTGCAATGGGCAGGTCATGTGGAGCGAATGGAGGACGGAAGAATTCCCAAGCGCACATTGAAAGGTACAGCCCATGGCAAGCGACCGGTGGGAAAACCGCGAAAAAGATACGAGGATTCAGTTGACGCAGATTGCAAATCGCTTCTTAGATGAACTGGAGGACGCGGGTGCTGAACCGAGATGACTTCAGACAACGTATCCTGCAGGCCCTGGCCCGATTTGGGCTGTCGCGCCATTGATGATGATGAGTTGTCTTCCTACCTAAATGTTAACATATTTCTGGAGATCTGTTTTGATGTGTTTCTTTTTTTCTTTAACCAGTCGAAGAATAAAACCAAAGTTCGGCAGATGATACCTTCAACCTACATCCCATACACTAATTGTAGCCAATTCCAACTTTATTTGTTTATCGCCTAAGGTTTCTCGAATATTAGTCATTCTGGAGCGGTTCAAGACATGTTAGCAAAACATTGACTCCTTGTCTATCTAATTGTATAACATTAAGCACTTAACTTGAGAAGATGCTCTTCTTTTCCAATGGCAATAAAGTCTAAATCAGGCCCTGTCATCCTACTTGTTCCGCCTTCCATGGGCTCGGTGCAATGATGATCACGCTTACTGATTACTAAATCTGGAGAACTAATTTCCTTTCATCGTCGATCAAACTCAATCAGTGATTTCGTATAGTTTCCTGACTGTTGTCTGTTTCCTTCCTCTTTAATAAGGGTTGTATCTGTCGGTTCGTCCAAAATAGTATTAGCTAGCTGTTCACTGTTCTATTCAAGAATAAAATCTTAAAAGATTTCCTAAAAGTTACAATGCTATCCATTTTCCTTTCTATAATAATTTCGATTTATAATAGTCGTGTACTTTTGCACCACGGTTAACCTTTTGTTATTGTTTTCCTTCCGCTACTAACCTGCTCTGCACCGGATAAGGGCGTAAAAGACATACCGAGAATGTCTTGCTCAACAATTACTATAGACCATCTCTCTGCTCCTTATAGCTGTAAACTACAACACTTATTGGCCATTTTCACTTTCTTGTGTTAGTTCCCCCTACTATTTCTTTTCTTCAGCTCTGGGAACCGGGAACGCCACTGTGACCTAGGCATCTATTCTTATAAATGTCTAGTCAATTTTAAAATTCTTCTTATACCTACACCATAAAAAATCCTTTTCGATTTTTCGATCACACTCAATTGCTGCATGGTTAACAAAACCTCGACGTAATACACGTTCAAATATGGTTCCCTTTTGACCTCTTATCTAAAGTGGTTAACTTAACTCACAACGACACAGTGGTACTTAATATCACTGAACAAGGAGCACGTTTTTAGTTTTTTGTTTTGTTCAATGGGGATTTTTTTTTTACCAGGACACGATGATAGCACCCACATATAGCAACCAGGCCGTTTCAAAAGGGGATGGGGGCAAAAAATGCTATCCCATGCTATTCGAATCCGCACTCAATGTTCACGAACTTATGTTTTCGAAATTACATCCACAGGTACGGCAAGGTATGTCCTTGCTGGCAGGAAGTCAAATGCTATTATAATACCTATAAAAAGAAGGTACCGAAGTTGTATGATTGCCACTTTGTAAAAGTCGAAAAGTACATTGCTCCTGCATTTTTGTTATCTCTAAAAACAAAGGAAACATGATGTGAAAGCTTCTATAGAAAACGTAAAAAACTAATCGGTGTAGTAAGTTTCGAGTTTAAATTTTTATAGCACGCTTGCCATTGAATCCAAAGAATACCGGAAGGACAATACGAAACATTTGTTGAGTCGCCGCTGGCTGGTAACACCAATCTCGTTAACATTTCTGTGGATCCACTCGATCCTCGAAAAATGTCATTCGAGTATCGTGTGGATCCACAGAAAGTGCCGACAACCCTGCCACCGAAAAAAACGTAGAGGAGGAGACCGTGCAAATGGCGGACTCTAAGTGTAGCACAGATCGCAGTTCCCAATTTTTTTTTTAAATTCTTAACTCGGGCAAGATTATTCACCTTAGTGCTTTTCTCTTAGTAAAATCTTAACGTACGTATTGTTTTCAATCTCAATAAGTTCGTGAATAACCCAGAATCGCGCTAAATACTCGCGAAAACTCTTCGGGAAAAAAACACCTCGGGGGGCGAAAATTTCTGCTCGTCTGCTAATTGCAAACGCCCAACAATTTTATTTTATTTATTTATTCTTCTTTTAATTTACAACACCTTCCCTGCGACGATTGAGTGGTCATTTTGCCGTAAAATCCGAAGAACGTGGGTGGCCAGAGCCACCGAAGAATTTTGAAGGCATCGGATTGCAAACGCTGTTGGTTCGGGTTCAAAAGCTGCAACACTTCGCGTATCAATTAAATGTGACACGAGAAGCCATCTTCATACTTGTGACAGCCATGTGAAAGATCTGGAAGATAGGAAAAGGGGTTCCAATGAACCGAATGAAAAACAAGTTTCAAAGTGAATGGAAATGTTTTGTGAATGTTTTCGCGAATCGAGCAATTAACTCAAATTTCGTTTTGAGTTAAATACACGCGTCGTGCCCGTTAATCGTCCCGGGTGTGACAAGAAACGTCGACCGTACGAAAATTCAATCTTGTCCGAATGTCGCGAAGAAGAATATCTCGTATTTTGTTGAGTCGCGCTGGCTGCGCGCGTCGAGTTGGAGGATGAGCTTTGCGATTTAGTTTTGAAAGTTCGCGGTGTCCAGAACGTCCGGAGCGTTTAAACTAGCGAGGAAAAAAAAAAAAAAAAAAACAGTGAATTTAAACGCGCATTTTACCCGCCTCCCGTGGAATTGGTATTTTACCAAGCATATTGAGAATTACATCGATTGTCGTTTAATCGAGCCGCACGACGAATTTTTACAAGAAAAGAATGAAGGATGAAATTTGAAGAAAAGAAGGATGAAATTTGAAGAAAAGAAATAGGAAATTTGAAGTAAAGAAATAGGAAATTTGAAGAAAAGAAATAGGAAATTTGAAGAAGGGAAATGGGAAATTTGAAGAAAAGAAATAGGAAATTTGAAGAAAGGAAATAGGAAATTTGAAGTAAAGAAATAGGAAATTTGAAGTAAAGAAATAGGAAATTTGAAGAAAAGAAATAGGAAATTTGAAGTAAAGAAATAGGAAATTTGAAGAAAAGAAATAGGAAATTTGAAGAAGGGAAATAGGAAATTTGAAGAAAAGAAATAGGAAATTTGAAGAAAGGAAATAGGAAATATTGAAGTAAAGAAATAGGAAATTTGAAGAAAAGAAATAGGAAATTTGAAGAAAGGAAATAGGAAATATTGAAGTAAAGAAATAGGAAATATTGAAGAAACGAATTAGGAAATTTTAAAAGGAATTAGTAGGGAACAAGAACTGCTAGGGAAAAACAAAAAACAAAAAACGGGGGGGGCAAGACAAACCAAAAGGCGGCCGCATTAAGGAAAATGGGGTAAGTCGTTTTTTTTTGTTTTATATAAATTTTTTTTTCTTTTCATTCAAATTTGCTTATATTGTGTTGGTGATGTTTTTTCTTTGTTTCCTTCCTTGATGGTTTTTTCTTTTTTTTGTTTAAAATGATGATAGGCTAAAGGCCAATTTTTTTAAGTGAACCCGAGCGTCTAGCTCCTTAGCCCCGAACCTCAATAAGGGGCCACGACGCGAAATGTTCTAGAGGACAGTCGTGGCTGAGGTAGGGTGGGCAGAGCAGGGCGCTACTTACACCTAAGCGCCCTGACAAATCGCGAAGTCGCGCAACTCCACCGCTTCTTGGTCTTTCACGACCTATTGGGAAGATAGTCCCAATTTTAATCACCCTGGAGTAAGCCGACACGAAATTTTGTTGTCTAGGCCTAGGGTTTATGGTCTGAAGTCAGAACAAGAACCACCCCACACTGCCGTAGCTAGTCCCGGCCGCCAGCAAGCGTGTCGCTTCCGTTCTACTTCAGCCACCAATTCGGACGTAGGCGGAATTGGCCCATTCTGTCCCGAACCATTCCTATCCTTCAATTATTTTGACTTTTCTAAGTCAAAATAATTCTTCCAAGGCCTCAAACACAACACATTTTATAAATACCGACCGTGCATACCAAAGGAAAGTCTAGGCTAGGATAAGGATCAACTGGTTTCATCGATAAACTGAAAATGGGAGAAAAACAAATATGAAAAAAATGTATACAAAAACTTATACAATGTTTTTCAATAGTATAATGTAACTAGATCCATAGTGTCAAAAACAAAATTGTACTTAAGCCTATATTAAACTGTATGCCACTATATCAAATATTTGACTATCCTCACTGGCAAATGCATTCAGATAGTGTAATCATAAAATTTTTGTTTACTAGATTATTTTATTTACCTTACGTTTGACGGCAAAAATTCGACTTATCTTATCGTCAAATTTTGTTAGTCAAATATTTAGCCGAATGGCATCAGTGTAAAATAGAAGCTTTATAAACAAATCGTTAATAGTTTACTTGAGCAATATACTATTGAAAAATATCATTTGAATTTCTAACATATAAAAACAAAAATGTTAATTTCAATCCAATCAAACGCATAAACACTGAAGCTATGGACATTATTTCAAACTCAAACAATATTTATTTTTGATATACCATAATAATTCAATTTGCGTTGACAGAACAAAACTGTTTTAGAGATTAGACTTTTCATCTCAACAGTACTACAGTATTGTAATCGATTGAAGAAAAAATTGTTACACTTAAATTTTTTTTCATGTTTCTTGGCTAGTATGTATAACGATAAAGCAAAAAAAAGTTTCGTCCGTCCGTACGACGACCGCCGTTCCCAAAACCGTTTGAAGGCTCTTACCACCGAAACTGAGCTATTAAGTTGAAATTGTTTATGGTAAACTGGGTAAACCCTAAAACTGACCACAGTTTAAGGCATGACGGAGCGTTTTAGATAAAAAAAATTGATTCTAAATTTCCACTATCAACAACATAAGCCCTCCTAGGATAAGCGGTTCCTCAGATCTAGAAACCAAAATTTTTCATCTAAAACGCTCTCTCTCCAAATGATACCACTTCGTAGGAGTTTACTCATTCTACTTACCATAAAAATTTCATCTTGATATCGCAAGGGTTTGAGAGCTACGCACTATCAAATTGTATTGCGTACGGCGGACAGACGATCATTTTTTTTTTTTCTTACTAGTCCTAAACCGTGAAATTTTAAAATTTCAGTGCAGCAAATTTTTTTGAAATTTCAGGTCGATAACAATACTTATAATTAAATATATAATTATAATTAAAAAATAAGAAAGTAACCACTCTTCTGAAAGTAAATTAAGTTCGTTTCTCAATTCCTTGCTTCGTCTACATCTACGTCTATGTTGACGTCACAGCATAGCATTGCTATTATAACAGTTTAGAAAAAGCTCGGCTAAACCGACAAAATGGATCAGCTGATGCTTATTTGACACTTAAAACATTAAAAATTAATTCTGTACCGTTTTTGGCAAAAGCTGATGTCAGTTTTTTCTCAAAAAAATTTTTTTTTACTTAATATGTTGTTTAAGACTTTCTGAACTTGTTAGCAAAATATAATATGTCTGCGATAAGTGGAAGGTTGTTAAACGGCTATCTAAAAAGCTGGTATGACCCAAAATATTTAATTTGTGGTACGCCAGAACAAGATATGTCCAAAACGATATAGAATTAAACTCCATAGAAAAATTTAAATTTTTTTACGTTTGCTTATATTGACTGATAGAACCGAAAATGAATTTAGACACACGTCTGACCAGCGCTACCAACCGTACAGGAAAACCTGTACAAGTACAGGATTTAGGTGCTGCGTACAGGCGTACAGGTATTTAGAAATAAATACAGGTTTTACACTGTTCGACCAAGTGTCCAATTACAATTACAGTAATACGAAATAGCAATTGTTTCGATCCAAGTACTTTTTGAATCGAATCGAAACAATCATCCATATCTATACTCATGTTATCGTGTTCAAAAGCAGCCTGGCTGCTTTTGAAAATGACTGGCCCAGTGGCAATACTAAAATAACGTTTTCTTCGATCGCGTTCGCGTTTCACTTGTTTTCTTCCACAAAAAATTTTGGAGCTGCAAAAAATATGTTCAATCTTGGGAATTAAACCCTACAAATTATTACATCTATCCGCAACAAGGTGGTTATCGTTAGAGTTATTAGTGAACAGATTTCTGGAGCTACTTGAACCCCTGAAAATTTACTTTGGTATATTAGTTAAGAGATGTAAAATTCAATAAGGAGAAAAAATTCTATCCAATATATTGAATCCTGAATTTGAAATTTATTTACACTTTTTATCTTACAACTTGAAGCACATTAATTCCCTGAATAAACATTTTCAAAGTGAGCAACCTATTATAAGTAGTTTATATGACAATATGGAAACATTTGTTAGATTTTTCGCAGACTTGTATATTATAAATAACTATTTGAAATCAAAAACAGTTGAAGACATAGACTACAGTAATCCTTCTTTTTATAAACCCATAATTTACTTACCAACTACCGTGCAAGACGAAAGTAATGCATTGCAAATGAATGAAATCCTTTTAAGGTTTTATGTTGAGTTAACGCATCAAATATATAAAAAATTTGATTTTAAAGACAAATTATTAAAAAAAATTGCAATCATTAATCCTAAAAGCGTAGTATCTTTGAAACATAAATTAATTGTTACACTTATGAAAGAGTTTCCAAATGTTGTACTACATTCAGAGCTGTAGGATATAGACGATAAATGGCGTGCACTGAGGACAATAAATTTTACTGAAATTGATTTAACCAATTATACTGATAAGCAATTATGGCGTTATGTTCTTACAATTAAAAAAAGTGATGATTCTATTGCCTTCCCGAAATTACCTTCATTTGTATTTCAAATATTAAGCTTGCCCCATTCATCGGCTAACGTAGAAACGATATTTTCTACTATAAATGTAAATAAGAATAAAATACGAAATCAACTTTCTATTGATTCATGGTCTGGTATACTTTATACCAAAGATTTTCTACAATTAAATGATTACTGCTGTTTTATTGAAAAAGGAAACAATGATATGTATTCAATGTTTAATAAACATGTATGATTTCAAAAATGTACCTGAAGAAAAACTGTAGATAACTTATGTATACTTCTGTAAGTTTAAGCTCCGTTCCTACGATCGTCAGTTAAATTCTAACCTGAACTTTAACTGGACGCTTTGTATGAAAATCTGTCAGTTAAAGTTCAAGTTAGAACATAACTGATAATAGTAGGAACGGGCTTAAGTTACGTAGCGTAAATCGTCCGATTTTTTTTTTTTTAAAGAGAATTATTATGTTTGCTATACGAAACCGAATTTCTATTGATTCATTGTCTGGTATACTTTATACAAAAGATTTTCCAAAACTAAAAGATTACTGCTGTTTTAATGCAAACGGAAACAATGAAATGTATTGAATTTTTATGCGGTATAAATATTTAATAAACACATGAGGTGGTGCGCAGCAAACTCACTTCTTCCATTTTCCAAAAAAAAAAATGAGGTATTGGTTTCTCTCGAAAGTATTTTGCCTGCTCAGAAATGATCTCAGTTTTTATCAAAATGTGTTGGAAACACGGTAAAAAACGCATTTTGAAAAAAAAAAAAAAACAGATCATTTCTCAATAGAGCAGGCAAAATACTATCGACAGAAAACTATAACTAATTTTTTTTGAAAATGGAAGAAGCGAGTTTTGCTGCACACCGACCGCATCCTCTATATTATCCAAATTCAATCAAAATTATTCCTTCTGAAGAAAAACTGTAGATAACTTGTCTAGAATTTAACTGATTTAACTAATTATAGCTTAAATCAAATTTTATTATTATTTTTTAAGGAGAATTTTTATGTTTGTTCTTTTTTGTTTATTGTTGAACTATTTACAATAAAAACATTATTTACTCAGTATCTTTTCATTGATCAAATTTATTTTCTTACTTAATTTTGAGTCCAGTTAAAACAATGTACAGGTTTTTAAAGTTTAAGTACAGGTTTCTTGTCAGAAAAGGTTGGCAACGCTGCGTCTGACGTCATTTATAACAGTTAATGACGTCAGACGCAGCGTTGCCAACCTTTTCTGACAAGAAACCTGTACTTAAACTTTAAAAACCTGTACAGTGTTTTAACAAGTCGTAGACGAAGCAACGAATTTAGAAACGACCTAAATAATTCAATACCTCGTCAGACCTAAGAGATATAAGGGCCGTACACATACTACGCAAATTTTGACTATTTTGGAGCCCCCCCTCCCCCGTTGTCACACTTTGTCGCAAAATGTCATCCTCCCCCCCGCTGTGACGTCACAAGGTTTAGTATGTTTCAAAAAAAAACACACGAAGTAGAGCTAATATTCATGTTTTATTTAAAATAAATGAAAAAAAAAATTCATAAATAATAGGTGAGTTTTTTTGCGAACTTATCTAGATCAGAGCAGTTTAGAAAATTTACATACAAAATAACAACAACATTGCAGTTTTTATGCCTTTTTTGTAACTTTTTCCATATAGTAGACTAGATTAGAGAACACAAATAGCTATGTACTTCAGGGTTCAGTTAAAAGGATAAAACAAAAGAATATTGGTTTATCGTGACTCATGATTGAGATTTTGTAACATATAAATATATGGTATATTGCAGGGTTGCCAGTAAATTATTATGATATTAATTTGAAAAGTTCCGTTCCGATTTTGTTACGTCACATCTTTCGGATGCCCCCCTTCCCCTATGTCACAATTTGTCACATTTTTGCAACCACCCCCCTACCCCTTTTCGTGTGACGTAGTATGTGAACGGTCCCTAAGTAAATTAGCGAAAATGTAAAAAAAAAACTCATTTTCACGAACTATGCTAATGAATATGTCAAATTTTGATTTCCTTTAATTACTCCTGTAGTACATCTACATATAGTATGTATACAAACTTTAAATTTTCTAGCTTAAGCCGTCCTGAGATACAAAAATACCCCCACCAACGATGTAAGAGTAATTAATCGGATTGATATCATCGTGAGAGATGTAATCAACCCCCTTAAGGCGTCTTCCTACCATGGACATTTTTTTTTAATTTTTTTTTTTTTTTGTAAAAAATTTTGAAGTGTTACGCACATTTTAAGTCCTTGGCGGTATTGAAAATCGCAAAATTGCCGAAGTTACAGCTACGTTTTCTGCACGACAACCGACGAAAACCCTTGCGATACAGCAAACAAGCTTACTTTCTTTTGCGTTTATCTCGAAACTACTCTTTTCGGAACTCGTAACACGATATCTCGTAACCTAGTGGGCCGATGGCTCTGAAATTTTAACACAATACTTTTAGAAGTATTATAGAAAAAGTAGCGTAGGATTTTTAAGATTGCCACATTATTTTTTTTTTTATTGACGTTTTTCGACGTTTTTCTTAGGAAAAAATGCAATTTTTTTTTCTTCGGCTCACCAAAATTTCAAAAAAAACCGAAAAAAATCGAAAAAAAAATCGAAAAAAAATCGCTACGCTACATTCTAGCTACACTACTCACGAACAAGCCCATTTTTTCTTTTTTCTTTTCTGATGCATATAAATGGAGAAAACGATGACATCATATCCCTCCTCTTGTGCGGAGGGCCTCCGGGGAAATGTGCACAGCGTCGCCATTTTTTTTTATTTTTTATTAAAAATTATGTTAAACGTTCCTCAAATTGTAATATACCTTGTGTTCAAAAATTAAAAAAATGTCTTTTATACTTCCGAAGTTATGAATTTTTTAAAAAAACACGCATTTTTCGAGCGGTCATGGTAGGAAGACCCCTTAAATGCACCACCAACTTTTTTCCCAAAAATTATAAGGTTCCTTTGAATCCTTTTTTACCAATAATTAAAATTATTTTGTCACAGATTTCAAATGGAAAGCACAATGCACAAAATCCGTTCAGTGTGTAAAACACTTACTCATGGGGGTTTCTTAACGTTGTACAATACACCCATGGGGTATTGTAGATAAGCAACAATATTTATTTCCTGTGATGAAAAAAAAAAATTCTTTATTTTAAATATACAATACAATATAATTATTGAAAATGCGAGTTTTTCATGGTAATACCCTAGATACACTGCTTGTATACAAATCATGATATTGAAATCATGATATGCGATACAAGGTACCATGATACACAGCCCATACATGTTATTCTTTGACATTTAGCAAAGACAAAATGTCCAGTGTCTATCAATCGTAGCTTCGACTGCTGGATTTTCGTGCCTATGATGTTCCGGCGAAACGCACTTGCATTGCTAATAAAGATTTGTGCAAAGTGGACACACACCACACAAAAAAGTTTAAAAAAACTCTCAAAAAAATTTAATTTTGGAAGAATATAAAAATCCGCAACTGTCATTCATTCAAATTTCAGTTGATTTTAGTAATAGATGGCGCTGATGGCAGGCGGCATCAGCTAAAAGAAGGCTATATCAGCTCAAATTATCGAATTTGTATACAAGGAAAGAGCTTGGATATTACTTTAATATCAGCTCGTTGACGTACTATACATATGCGCTTTATTGGGTGATACACTGGTGATATTGACGATATCATGATTTGTATACAAGCAGTGTATCTAGGGTATAAAGTTGCCATTGAAGTTAGTTTTAAGATTTTTTTAGTTTTTTCGGTGTCAGAGAAATTTTTTGTGTGAAACACCAACACGAAAATTTTTACTTGGATCCATCGTTATGCCCTGGGTACTTCCATTAAGATCATTCCAGTCGAAAAGTTGAAAATGCTTTATCATTGCACATAATCTTCCATCCTAGTAGCCAGCTTGTTCGAACACCCAGGGGTGTAAAACAAACACGGAACACCCAAGAAGTTCTCGAAACTCCCATAAAGTTGAATGTACCCATATAGTACCATGGGTGTCTCTCGAAACACCGACAAATATTGGTGCACATTATGGAATTTATTCGACCAGGATTAGCGCAGAAAATTGTCGAACATAGAATGTTGCAACAATACTAAATTTCAATTCTCCACTTCAAAGTATAGTCAAAGAATTATTGCTATGAAAATTGAAAGGAAACTAAAAAAAAGTTTTGCTCAATGTAACGTTTGACGAAAGATAACATTTAACAAAGGAGAGATTTTTTCGTCGATTGAGCCACAAGAGATTGAAGACTAAGCCTAACTCAACAAGTTATGATGGGAATGCATAAAACTGAAATAATGCATCTTTAAATACCTATACAGTATCGTTTAAATAGCGATACAGCCATGCCACGTACAAAATCCTTAGAATAAAAATCTCTTGATAAAGAATTTCGTGTAAGAATGTGGTAGATTGTACATGATTTTGCCAACCATAAACTCAACACGGTGCTAAAATCGGTGCCAAGTTTTTCCATTCTTTTCTCACTGAATTGCTAATAGCTTAAGTGCACTAGACTCTATATATGTATCAGTATAATAGAAAATTTCTATACGACTGGATAATCCTGGAAAGATAGTGGAAACAGCAGATGAAGATAGAGGCTAATAGTCTCCTTTAGCCTTCCATAAAAGAGGACGCCTTGAAGTTTATGGAGAATGCCATTCAGTTCGATTTTATATCGATCTAAAGAACTTTTTATTAGTAAATTATTACTAATGAGCTAGACCATATAATTCAGATGGGATTGAAAGAATTCATTGTTCCTTTGATTCCATTCTATTTTCAATCTTTTCATCGCAACATACGACGGCATCATGATGTCTCCAACAAACTAGTTGGTTGATAAAGCACTATCGTTGAAATGGTTGCAAATGATTGGAAAATATCCCTATTATACTTTCAAAGTGGCAATAGCCTATAGAAAGTATGAGCATTTTTCTGCCAAAAAAAACTATAAGTTACTTCTTAAAAAATCTGGAATAAATTTAGATATAATGTCGGTCCACAAGTTTGTCTGGAATCATAAGAAAACAGTTTCTACTCGTCTATCTATCATTGCTTCAAAATACTACTAGCTAACTTTTCTCTCGCTATGGAGGCTTATCCCCTTTTCCAACCTCCTCGCACTAGTTCATTCAGCAGAAAATCTGTTTGTAGGATTGGTTTTAAGGCAAAACTTTTAATGGTCTGAAGTAATTTACGAGTTCTATATCCTTTCTTTAAGTTGAGAGGATTTTAGGCCATTGAATGCTCCATTTAGCTTCAGACTTTTTGAGTTTATATATTAAGACATTTCCGTGGCATATTGTGAAAAGAGGTGCTGACAACATATTTACTCTTTATGACAAGTACGGAAATTGAGCGTATTGTTGCTCAGTAGCTAGGCATTAAAACCCATAGAAATGCAATGTTCAGCGATAGTTTCCCTCTAGATACTTGTAACTTTAGAACTTCACTATCCGATTTTCCATTCACCATTCTACTGTTCTAGATATTAAGATTAAACTCGTTACAATCGACTGAATGGATTAAGTTGAATTATTGATGCAAAATAAAATTGGTCATCTACTCGTTAATAATTTACAGTCATATTGTATATTGTAGTTGTCGGTGTGATATGGATCAATGACTAGTTACATAGTGCAAGTATCACCGACATATAATAATATTTTTTAATATAATACGAATACAGAAATTATTGCATTACTCTCGCTAATTGCAATGATTCATTGCTATTCTCATTTTGATTCACATTCATCTACAAAGAAATCAATACTGAAACAAACAGTGTTGAAAAAAATTATGTTATGTATCTTTGATTCAAAGACGTTTTGGAATATGGGAAGGGAAGACGATTGAACCAGGAACAATTTTTTACGCAGATTCATGAGTATGTATCAACTGAAAATTGCTATCTTCACATAAACTGTTGTGCTGTACACGTGACAAAATTAGGAGTAAACAACAGTCGGCGATTTTGTAATGGAGGTTTTCACACCAAAAACTCTGCTGACGCCGGAAAACATCAAAAACTTAAAGCAAATTTGCTTCTATGGTAGCTTCTCACCATGAAAATCCATTCTTATAAAAATTGGTAGAAAAATAAATAAAGTTGCTCTTGGCGTTGAACATTATAAATCCTAGAGAACAACCCAAAATTCCACCAAATTGGTTGAAATATTGGGTGATCTTCAGTACCACCTACCTTAGTATAAGGAAAAGGATGAGATGGCAAGAATTTCGGTCCAATTTAATTCGCAGATTATAAAATATATTTCGATATCGCTATATAAAATAATCCTCAGCAATACCACCAAGTGTAAGGGTGTTTTGAATTTATGCATGATACACCCTCTGACGAGTCTATGCTATCTGATAGCGAAACAGGTCCTTCGGACCCAATCCAACACAGTCTTATAAAAAACTGGCCTATCCAGTAAAGGTTTTACAACCATCATGTCATCAGGGACAGCGATTAATGAACAGTTGGGGATTTCGTGATGGCGTGTGAGTAAGGTTTTGTGATATGAGAAAAAATTATGCGTCCGAAACACTCGAAAGCTGAGATAGAGACATTCTAAAATCCATACCATCTAAACGGTTAATGTTAGGAAATTGAAACTTCATGACATATTGAGGAGAGAGATCATTGGCGTGCGGGGTGTGGGGTGAAAAAAAACTGACGTGCTAATTGCGCTAGAAAAATGTATACAAATCGAAAAATGGAGTTTGCTGAAAATAAATATTTTTAAATGGCAATAGTCACAGTTACCGCCAAATGAAATTTTATAGATATAACCGCCTACAAACCCATTTCACGATGTTTTGATATTCAACACCCAAGCGGTGTAAAGAAGTTGCATACGGAGTCAAAATTTCTTTCAAAAAAATATAAAGGAAACCGATGGTATGGCAGCTATTCTGAGTATAGAGAGGGGCAAAGCAGTTCCTTTCAGTGAAGTACTTCACTCTGAGTCACTCACTTGAAGGAACGAGTTCAGTGAAATAGTTCCGGAACTGTTTCATTCCCTCGTTCCGATGTAGAAGATGAGGACCTTAGAAAAAGGAGACAGTTCATCTAAAAGATGATGAAAACAAAAAAGTAGATCCATTTTTTTTGTCACATGTCCAATGGAACTACAGTTCACCAAAAAAGGAGTGAATTACTTCACTCACTCATTTCAATTAAGTTTTCTTTTGGAACAGTTCACTTCTGAACGACCTATCTCTAATTCTGAGTCCATCGAATAGCTGTCTATTAAAGTTCTTTAAAACGTGCATTTTGGAAAACACATCTCGAGATATTGTCGAGTTAGGAAGTCAAAATTCTACTAAACTGAGTTGACCACAGACGAAAATCGCTCCACTTCTTCGAATAGCTCCTATACAGAAAAACCTTAAAACAGGTATCAACTAATCTTGGTCGATAGCTTCAAAAAGCTTCAAGCTAAGAATTTTAAATTTCTTACACATTAATTTTTAAGTGCTTCCAGTCTGAAAATCGAGTGAGTCCTTTCTACAGCCCTATGTAAAAATCCTTGAAAAATTAAATTTATGCATTCGGTAATATTGTCTTTCACTAATATCTCTCCATTTAATAATTTTGCATATTATGTAGTATTTAAGTATGGGGTAAATTAAATTAACTCAAGAGCTAAACTATCGCTAGGTTTTTTTTTATAATTTTAATTTTTTCGTTTCAAATAGGCGACACTATTGAGAGCTAATCTCGATAGTACTCGTATTTCGTTCAAGTGAACACGCATTATTCGTAGCCAATTATGGCTTAAGGACTTCTCGAGGATCGACGTACGAGTATACTCCTATATAGTGATGGCAGCAAACAAACAAATCGACTAATCATGGGTTTAAGGTGCCGACACTGATGGCGTCGGCATTTAGTGTGGAAAGAAATTTACTATGCAAATGAGAAGCACTAAAGATGTCGAGAGTTGATCTCAATTCAATTTTTTTCTTTGACACTGGAATGTGTTGACCGCATAGACATTTAATCAGTCTATGATCTGCTTCAACAAGTCATAGCTCAACCAATTTTTGAGAAATGAAATATGCGATGTGTATTTCAGATAAACCCGCTATTAACTCTGTAGCTTAAACCACTTCTAATACAAACATAAATAAAAAAACTCTGAAATTATTGCCAACCGATCTCTACTTATAAAAAAGTTCAAAAAATTTGCTTAGTACAATTTCTACAGTTTCCGATTAGGTCGTCCTTAGAATGGATGGACCAGTAAGGGCACTTGCTTTCATCTGTCTTTTACCAATCCAACAAATTTCCAATCAAATATGGTTCATTTTTTTTGCAATTCCAGTTCCGAAAAATTATTTCCTTACTTCCATCAAATATATATATGTAGCGCTGGTATAAATCCGGATCGACGGATCAAAATCTAATCGATTCTTTTCCAGAAATTCATTTTACTTTATTATTTATAATACAGTATTGTTATCGATTTTTAAAAAAAAAAAATTTGCTGCCCTCCAAATTTTTTTTCCACGTTTCATGACTAGTAGACACGAAAAAAGCAATAAAAATTTTCAACCTGTCTGTCCGCCGTATGCCGTACGTTGACCGCCCCACGCAAAATCGTTTGAAGGATCGTAGCTCTCAAACCACTATTAAATTAAAAAATTTTTTATGAATAGACTGGGTAGACCCCTTGAATTGACATTATTTTCAGGGGAGGGGGTGTGAGGGGCAAGGTGGGGAAGGCGTTTTAGACGAAAAATTTTGGTTTCTAGATCTCAGCAACCGCTTATGTTAGGAGACTGAAACTTGGAATTTCTATAGAGCTTTGATAGTGGACCCATTTGCGAAAAATTTCTGATATGGGTGAAGGGGTGTGGGAGTGGAGGGGGAAATAATGCGTCCAAAACGCAAAAATGCCGAGATCGACACATTCTAAAATCCATATCTCTTAAACCGTTAATGGCAAGTAATTAAAACTTAACAAATATCTGTAGTTATACTAGGAGAGTAGATTGAAACAAAATTTTTTGGTGGGGGTGCTGGCGTACGAAGGTGGAGGTTGAAATACTTAAGATTACGATATCTTACAAACCAATTGCACCAGCAAAATAAAATTCGGTTTGGGTATAAAGCTCGATAAGTAAAGATTGCTCAAAGTAAAATTTTTATAGCGGGCAGGGGAGCATAAAAGTGGGGGGATAAGAATTTTTCAAAAATATCACTTTTCATATCTCAATAACAGTGTAAGATAGATGCTTCAAATTTTTACCAGAAGTAGGCCCAATATATCCCTAGTAGGGAAAAAAAATTTGGTGGGTGGTGTACAGGGTGAGGGTAGGGAAGGGTGAGAAGGAAAAAGTTTCGATACTTAATTTACTAGATGAGTTGTAAGTGAAATGTTAAAATTATTCATTAACATTGCGCCTAGATGACTCACATACGATTCATCTGAGTAGTTTGCGTACAAGTTATGAGTGCTTCAACTATGAACAGCAAGCGAATTCAAATATTAACATATATTTTACCCGAAGAGCATCGTTAGTGATTCACATGCGATTCATTGGTAGTATATTTATAGTTTCCAATTGTAGTTCATAAAGTAAAATTATTGCAGCTTGAATGTCTAACATCAAAAAGTATTTTGCTCATGTACACCGCTGACTCAATGCTTCAAGTCAGTCAGAGTGCGAAGTATAAAGCCCTTTAAGATATGCAAGCTATTTCTGTCCTCGAATTAGCCTAGTATTTTGGGTAAGCTAAAGCATAGCAATTATAGTAGACGTTAATATTTTGCCGCATTGTTAATCTAATTTCGCCCCTAATCTATAACAAATTATATGACGGTACCTCTGGGTCTAGGCACTAAATTATGGATTATCAAATATACATTAGTCTTTTGCATTGAGCAACTATCAAAAATTGCTCTGAAATTAGCGTATTCGGGCGGTGTCTATTCTGTACATAAAATTAGTACAACTAATTTTAGTGGCGAGCAACTCAAGATAGAGATATACCGACAACAACAATACGACAAGGAAAAACGCTTTCGTCGCATTGCGTGTTCAGTGAACTCGTCTCAAAACGTAAACAGACACACAGTTCGCGGCTAGGCCAGAATGAAACCCGTTAAAAACTACCCTCTCACCCGCATTGTTTTCCCGACATAAGAGCATACAAGTCGGAAAACTGATGAGAAATAAAAATTAATTGAATAGTCTCCTTGACGCTTCAACTACGAGTTCCATACACATCATAAGTGTCTATCGCTCGGTTCTCCTTAAAGGACACCTCTGTATATCGTCTTCCTCGTTTGAACACGATTATATCCTTGAAAATTACAGACCGGAAAAAAGTACCCTCACAGCACCAAGTGAGTTGCATGTAAGCAGCAAGCCAAGCGTTAATTTGCGGCATTTTGCAGTATGTAAACGTGTGTTTCCGATTCGGAAACTCGATGTGTATTTATTCGATATGGAGGAAAATTTAATGAAGAAAAATAGCATAAAAACACGACTCGCTTCACGAAAACCAATAAAAAACCACCCCGAGTGTCTGGTCGACAAATGTACAGACTATGGCACAAGGACGACTATAAAAACAGGACACTACAGAATTGATTAAAAAAAAAAAGTGCGCTTACCTTACATCTCAAACGACAAAAATTATTACAAATAATAATTCCAACGACTAGTAAATACTACGAGGGAAAATTGATTTTCCTGATCCTCTGATAATTTTTTTTTTTTTCCTGAATGAAAACAGCCTCAAAAAACTGACCACAAACTGCCGATAAATTTATAAAAGAAAAAACTATTGTTTGCTCACCGGAGCTCAGTGTGACAGAAGAAATGAAAAGAAAATTCGCGGAAAGCCCGAACGTGAAAGAGGTTTCATAACGCTACGCCATTCAGTGACTGAAATTTTCAACATAGTCGCGGGGAGGCTTTTCCGAATTTTCCTCTATACTGAAAAAAGCCAGACAGGGAGACAGGACAAGAATATACTTTTCCCCTGTTCTCTATCCACGCAATTTTCCACATGTCACTATGCTCACTCGTATTGCGATACATATTGCAAAGAGTGAAGTTTTCTCCTCTCAGAGTCACTATCGTTTACGTTTTCCGGCTTTGAAAAATTTATTATATTATGCTTATGCTTTCCTTGGGCTTGCGAGCTTGTTAAGCTTTTCCACTTCGCTCATTTTCCCCCCTACTTGTTTGCCGGCATTCGTATTTTGCTGTTTGCTCAATGGATTGAAAGAGACTGATTTCAGTGTGAAATCCACTCAACTCATAGTTGCTACATTATAGTACATGCCGGAAAAATTGGCTAGGAAAATTTTTTAAATTTTCTGCACCAATATCAGATTTATATTTACATAAGAAAATCTGCCAACAGTCTGGTTGCAACTTTAATATTTTTGTAGAGAAGTCGGCAACGATTTTAATGCTAAAATTTGGTGTCGGTTACTATGTGATTGAGAACCTAAAGAAAAACCAGGAGAAAATAACATTCAAAATAGTCTCCTATAAATATTTTTGGTTGTCCAGTGGCACAGTAACCTACACCGCATCTAAGCATTGAATGCTTTCCGGATTTCTACTCAAAAAATATTAAAGATGCGCTCAGACTGTTGGGAGATTTTTATTTATATACTTACTAGCCTCGTACCGCGGCTACGCTCACGTCGTTCCATCGTCCCTGTTACTCCCGTTGATCCAGTGGTCCTGTTACTTCCGTTGCTCTCGTTGATCCATCCTCTATCCACTATCCCCCATCCACAATCCTCCATTCTCTATCCACTATCCTTCATCCTCCGTCTTCCATCCTCTATCCACTATCTCCAATTGACCATTCTCCATCATCTATCCCCTATGCATCATCCTCCATCCATAATTTTCTATCAACCATCCCCCATCCACCATCCTCCATTCTCTATCCACCATCATCCATCTTCCATTCTCTACCCACTATCCACCATCCTTCATCCTCCATTTACCATCCCCAATTCACCATACTCTATCCTCTATCCACCATCCTCCATTCTTTATCCACTATCCTCTATTCAACATCCATCGACCAACTATATCATTTAGTAATAGGAACCCATAACTAATACATCGAAAACGAACGAACTGTCGCTAAATGTTGAAATAACTCGTGTACCACCAACTGTTAAATGATTTTGTTAACGCAGGAACCATCCAGGAACCGGGCGTGCCCTAAGCAAGTTACCAAAGTTTCATCGCAATCGGATGAGTAGTTTCATTCAACAGCGTTTTAGAAGATTCATTTTGGTTTCTAGATCTCAGCAACAACTTATGCTAGGAGGCTAAAATTTGGAACGTATATAGTACTATGATAAAAAAAAATACAAAAAATGGTCGATAGGGGTTGAGGGGTGTGCGAGTGCGAGTGCGGCTAAAAAGCTTAAAAGCTGGGATTGAAACAATCTAAAATCCATATCTCCTGAACGATTGATTTTAGTTGGCTGAAACCATGGAGCTATATATAACGGAAATTGCCAACACTCCGTTTCTGTATAAAGCATTGTGAAGCATTTTGAAGTTTAAGCGACTGTTTTTGCATGGAGCGTTTCATTCCCGGTGGCAGTGAAATGCAAATATTAGCCTGGTATTTAAAGGTTGGGCTTTTTTTCTTTTCAATACCGGGGATTAACATATATGTGAGTAAGATGCTGATAGTAACATAGTGAATATCGCCGGTCCTTTGCGAGAAAACCTCCGGCTTCAAAACAGTCGCTTCATATAGCTCTATGGCTGAAACCATAGAGATATATGTACATATGTATGTAGCAGAGATGACGAGCAGTGACTGTTTTGAAGCCGGACGATTTCTCGCAAAGGACTGGTGATATTCACTATGCTACTATTAGCATCTCACTCCATGTATGTTATACATACTCCGGTCTTGACAAGAAAAAAACCACAACCTTTGAATACTAGGTTACTATTTGCATTTCACTGCCATCTGCGATAAAGTTGTCGTAAGGGATACTAGGGGACTATAATAGGGTTAAAATTGTTAAGGGGGGTGGTGAGTGCGTGAAAAACTTTGAATTACAATTCTTCCGACCCAATTGTGCCAGAAAGATAAAATTTAATTCCTGCATATAGAATTACCAGTGGAGTCTACTGAATGTAAAATTGTTGAAGGAGGAGATGTAGCGCGAAAGGTTGGGCGCAGCCATTTTCCAAAAAACTAAATTTGAATAGGTATCTCATGAACCTTATCAGATATGATCTAGAATTTTTTACAGGAGCTAGGACCAGTAGACCTCTAGCGGAGAAATTGTATGTTGAGGGTGTGAGTGTTGGTGGGAGGTGATGGTGGGAGGAGTTGGAAATGAAAAAAATCCGATTTTAATTTCTCGCAAGCCGCAAAGGATAATAATAATAATCAATGGCTCAAAAGCTAAGAATTGAAAAATGTATAGACATCCCAGAAAAATAAAATTGTTGATAGAGTTAGCACGCCCGTGGGTGGTTTTTCATATCTCAACGGATTATGCTAGAAAGTTGAAACTTAGTATCTGTGTGTTGATGAACTACTAGAAAAATTAAAACTAAAAAAAAAAACAGTCTGGGCGCAAATTTATTTTTTTATGGGTTGAAGTTCGAAACCTGTTTAATGCTAAGATGCGTTGTAGGTTAATATGCGACTAACAATTTAAAAAATAAAGTTCCAAATAGCCTCCTACGTCCTTCCACCTAAATTTTTTAGAATGTTCGCCTATTTGACTAATGTCTATGTACCAAATTAAATTGTACTTATGACATTATTCGTTCTTGAGACGGCAAAAATCTGATGGTGCATTTACACTCAACGTTTGCGACGAGCCTCTATCCCCACCAAAAAAGTGAATCAATCAAATTGCTCGTGCAGTCGCAAGAGTCTTAAATTCAGAACCGGTTTGCAATGGCCTGATGGGGGTAGCTTCTCGCCTCGAAGCGAGCCTCAAGGGTGAGTGTAAGCTCACCATGAAGCCTTTTACTTAAGCCTTCCACAACCTTCTCCAGAAAAGGATTATTGAGATATGAAACCTGCTTTTGCGCAATACATTTCTTCAACAGTCACTCCTGTGTGCAACAAACACGCACATAATTTAATCTCGAAGTGTAGATACCTCCAGTATACCCCTTCACACAATTATATTATTTAACAAATTTCAATTCTCTATCATAAGCGGATTCTGCGATATAGAATTTTGTGAAGCCTCCGCTCCTGAACCCCCTTAACCCACATCAATAAATTTATTTTTTGAGTAACCCGTTTGCAGTCGATTTTCAGATCCGTAGCATGAGTTGTGCGAGAATTTTAAAATTTTAAAATTTTCAATCTCTCCGGTCCCCCCTTATACCCGCCCAACCAGCATAAACTTTATCGCCAAAATGAAAACCACCAACTACTGTAGAAATTTGAACCGCATATCCTAACTCTAGTGGTTTCAAAAATATTTTTTAAAACCAGTTTCACATTTTAGCTTTTTGGGGACCTGACAAAGGGCATTCAATTTAGTAAAAAAAAAAAAACATAATATTTCAGTTAATATTTTAATGTAAAAAAATTTAAAAATGAAATCTATTTGTACAAAATTGGTTTAGAAAAAAAAAAACATTACTTAATTCAATTCTTTCAAATTTGGTCGACCAAATTTGGTCTACTCGTGTCCTAATTTCTCAGCCGCTTTATATTCCATATACGATATAAATCCATCCCGATCTGAATCCATAAGATCCATAATTGGATCAATTAATTTCTCAAGAGCATCGTCATTTCGAGGTGGCGTTTCTTCATGTTCACTAACGTTACCGTCTTTAGGATCTGTAACACAGTATCATTCCAACAAAAGTGATGACAACATTATTAATAAAATATCTTTGAAGATAATTTAAAATCAAAAAAAAGAAACTGGTGATCTTTATTCAGAAATTATTTTGTTAATAAAAAAAATATAAAGGAAACATGCAAAAAAAAAAGAATAAGACAATTTTCGATAAACAATTACATATGTACAGTTTTGATAATAATATTTACAACAGTTGTTGTCGATCATTGAAATTATTTACTGAAATCAGCAACTTTATATTCAAGATATTCAACGAAGCCGTCGTTATTCGTATCCATCTTTCCCAATACAAAATCGACAGTTTCACTGAGCTGAGCATCGGTATACGACGTTACGTCTTTTTTATCTGTGCAATGAGATTAATTTATTTATTATTATCTTAAAAATTTAATATAAAATTAACATGAAACAGCGAACACTCACAGAACCAGTACATAATACAGTTTTTTAAGCAAAAAATCTATAAATCCATTTTTTTAAACATAATTTGTTTCATTTAATACGAGTAGTTTATGGAAATTTAATTTAATATTATTTGTAGATGTCGTGTCTTCTTTAAACAAATTGAATAATTACCTCAATAACTTATCACATTTAAACCTTTATTTATATTTAATAGCTTTGAATAATTTTATCTATTTGTATACAAGGCAATACTTTGATTAAACTTAAAACAAAATTATTAATATTTTATTCTAATGATAAAGTACCTATATTCAATGTTATAAACAAAGTTTATATTTCCGTAGCCTTAATTTAGTTGTGTTTAGCGCGTTTTAAGCAGCTAGAGTGACGAATAAAAAAGATAAATACTATCATAACGTACTACATTTTTGTTCTTTTTAATGATTGCATAATAAATTTACAAGTTAAGGCGAGTCTTGTTTTTTTTTTTTTTTTAATTGTGGACACACTTTACAGAATAGCATAAGTATGGTGGTGTACGCCAATACAAATCCTAATACCCTGTACAGACGTTTAAGTAGGTAAATTTAGTGTGTTAAAAAAGTAGTGTTCAGACTAGGCAACTAATTAAATAGTTTCTTCCAAAGATTACTTCTATTTCCGCGAGGGTCGAATGTTTTCGGATAAACGCGTTGTAGCTATACGTATTTTCGTAAACACCTTCGGCAAGTGTTTTCAACCGGTTTAACTCGATTTAAACGCGTTAATCTCGTAGTTGGTTTTTGTAGGTGATCCGAACTTGAAAGGAAGTAGTAGGGACCTTACATTAATATCCGAACTTGAAAGGAAGTAGTTCCTTCCGGGCTAGGGACCTTTTTTTTTTTTTTTTTAGGTCCTCACATTCAATCCCAACTTGAAAGGCACTAGTTCCTTCCGGTCTGGTGACCTTTTTCGACCTTTTTTTTTTTTTTAGGTCCTCACATTCAATCCCAACTTGAACTAGTTCTTTTCGGCCTCGCGACCTTTTCTTTTTTTCGAACGACTTAGTTCCTTTTTCCTTTCTTTGGGTGAACGATGAACTACAACAACGAACTAGTTCGCGAAGACTAAGGAACTAGTTCGTTCGCGGTCACTAAGGTGAACTACTATGCGCAAGCCTACTACGTATTAAAACCTACCGAATGAACATCACATCTACTAAGAATATTTGAAAATTTCCCTTTTCTTACGTCTTAACCGTTTCGCCAAATATTCTGTCATCCAACATGCATCACCATTGCCCGTTCATATTTCTTTTTATACCTCCAATTACACGGCTTAAGTCGACGTTCAAAACAAATGTTCCATCAGCTAGCTCGCATGGCACCAAGCTGAAGAAAAAGTCAATGAATTTAGTTTCAAAAGAGAGCGATGAATATCTCATTTTGCCCAACACAGCTTTGATAAGAAAACCCCGTTTTTCTTTATTTTAATATACGACAAATGGGTAAAATACGACTTCAAGTCCTTCAAGTCCCTTCAAGTGCTTGTAGTACTAAATTGAATATGCGTAATGCCTCTGCCTCGGATCTAGGCATGAAAGCAGAAAAATATCGAGATTTTTACTCGATTATTAAATCTTGCTATTGAAGGTTGACCACCCAAGTCCAGTTCATCATCATCAATGGCGTGACAGACCAAATCGAGCCTTGCCCTCCAATCGTCCCGATCCAAAGACTGCGTCCTCGAGCTGCTGATTTTTTAAGATGGCTTTGCTGTCTTTATCAACCGAGTCTTCCCATCGCTTGTGTGGGTTGCCTACTGGTCTGTTACCGCTCGCTTTGTCTTTAAGAGCCCGCTAGGGTATTCTTCTGTCTTCCATCCGCTCTACATGGCCTGTCCACTGTAGTTTACGTAGTTTGATGAATGTTGAAGGGTTGATACAGCTCATGGTTGTATCTTATTCGCCAGTCCGTTCCTTCCTATACAGGTCCAACAATTTTTTGGAGGACCTTTTTTCGATTGTGTTCACTGCTTTTTCGAAAGCTAGAGTTTATGTCCACGTTTCGCTGCCATAACAGAGCACAGGTCGTATAACAATTTTGTATATTCGCAGCTTATTATTCCTGTATTCATTCTTGGAAGTACCGAATAATAGGTTTTATTTGCTAGCATAATCCGTTGTTTGATTTTGTCTGTTTCGTTGTCGTCTTTTGCTAGATTAGCCCCAAGATGTATGAAGTTGTTCACACTCCAAATTATACTCCGCAATTGTTACATTCTGTATGACTGGCGTTCTCTTTCTCGTTTCATCATTATTTTTATTTATTATTATTTACTTTATTTTATGCGTAACCCGTCAAGAATGACAAATACCTCCTTAGTACTAGGGAAGTATCTTGCGGGGATGTTAATATCGTCAGCGTATGCAACGGTATTCAAGTCCACCCAACTAGTAAGTTGGGTGGACTTGACTTGGAACTAGTAAGTTGGGTGGACTTGAATAGTAGTGTGCCATTGGTGTCGCCTGGGCTTTTCCGGATGACATACTCTAGTACCAGGTTGAACAGAATGGGAGCTAGACCATCTTCCTGCTTTAAACCACATTCCGTTCGAAAGCTGTTTGTGGAATCGCTTTGTATTCTTACTTGGGAATCAGTGTTCGTCATTGTGAGTCTTGTTAATCGAAATAATTTTGGTGGAATTCCAAAATCAAGCATGATTTGGTACAGTACTCTCCTGTCGATACTGTCAAATGCTTGTTATCTACGAAGATTTGGTGCACATCCGAGTTATATTCCCAGCACCTGTATCTGGTCTGTTGTAGATCGTCCAGTTCTGAATCCATCTTGGTATTCGCCAATTGGTTCGTTAGTATAGGGCTTAAGACGACGTTCAATTATTTTGTAGGACGTACACAACAATGATATTTTTCTGTTGTTCTCACATCCGAGTTTGTCTCCTTTCTTTCTTATATAGTATAATACTATTTCGCCAATCGTTGGGTATATTTTCCTCTGTCCAAATTTTACATATCTCTTTGTGTAGTATTTCCGCGACATAGTTTCCACCATTTTTCAGAAGTTCAACTAATATTTCGTCAATTCCCGGCGCTTTGTTTACTTTCTGGTCACATAGGGCTACTTTGATTTCGCCTAGTTTTGGAGTTTATTGAATTCTAGTACTTGAAAGTGAAATGAAAAGTAGAACAAATACGTGAACATCCGTATTGCAACGGAATATGAAAATTCGGTTCACTTAAACACTAAATTCTTGGTTTTGCACACTTAAATTTCTGTTAATCAAACGTAATCAACTGAAAAGTTTAAGCCAATTTTGTTCATTACATTAGCCGTGTTTTTTTTTGCGCACTTATCCAGAACAGGTTAGAAAATTTATATGCAAAACAACAACATTGCTGCTTTTATGGCGTTATTACCCATATTTATATTTCCCATTGATAGTAGGCTAGATTACAGAATTTGACGCGAATAGCTGCGTCAGTGAGCTTACAGGGGCAGATATCTATGGAAAAAGTTATCAAAAAGTCATAAAAACAGAATTGTTGTTGGTTTGCATATAAATTTCTAACCTGCTCTGTAGCTCAGTTCTGTAACTTATGAATGAAAAATTTCTCACCAAAAAGTCAAAATGAGGACGAATTGATGCAGTTTTCTCTCTGTATTCTCACCAAATGAGAAATGAAAGATTGCCAAATGCGTAGTCAAGTACGGTGCTTTCTCACTTGGTGAGAATACAGAGAGAAAACTGCATTAATTCGTCCTCATTTTGACTTTTTGTTGAGAAATTTCTCATTAATAAGATACAAAACTGAGCTACTGATTTGGAAAAGTGCGCACAAAACACACCTATTATTACTTTCAAATTTCGAGCCGAATATAAAAATATTCTACACTGACACACGTACAGGCGTATAAAGTGAACACAATTTTTTCTATGCAATTTACATCCGAGTCTTTTTGTTATATATTTCCATTTGCAGCAGAATACAAGGAGGAACTTCGGGGGTGTTGTGAGCTCAACCAAATAAAACAGCACTGTTCTAGATATTAAAAATGAAAAAAAGGGCTAAATATTTGATGCCGAACCGGCAATAACTTATAACTCCACTCACAGAACGACTCTTAAATATTAATGTTCTTAATGTCAATAATTACTCACTGCGCAAACAAGGCATTGATGTCCTCCTTTGTTCAGCTGTATTCTTACACACAGTACGTGCTTCAGTTTCAATTCACTTATATTAAAATTATACGCAAAGAACAGACGTAGTCTTTTGCACCATTATCAAATGCGGTGCATATTTGTGGCACAGAAAACATCGACAAAGTTTTAGTTTTGTTCTTGCTCCAGTACTGGACAACTTGACTATTGCAGCACTATTTTCCGAAACAAACTTTACCTCACCAATAGCTATGCCACAGATTTTCGTATCAACAAAAACTATTCAAAAACCACTTACGACTCAAAATCATAAATAAATTAAATTGGGGCCTTAATTATTAATAAATTATCTCATAATTAATTACATAATACCGGTAACTTTTGCAACTATTTTACTAATTTTTATTTGATAATATGATTATATGCATATGATATGTTTGTATTTTACTTTTGTCGAAGAACAAATGAAATAAACAACAATATAAAATTTTACTTCGTATTTTATTTAAAAAAAAAAAAAAAAATGCTTTCGATCATGAGCTATTTGTTTTTTGCTATTGCAACAAAACTAATGTAGATAATGATATTTAAGACTAAAGACCACTACAAAAAAACCTGAATCTCAAAACTAATAAAAACAACAATGAAGCTTAAAAATAACAAGCGAAATTAAGATCTTCGATAAAATGTCTCTCATTACGAAAAATTAAAACAATTATGCGAGTACGTTCGGATTATTTACATCTTAACTAGACCTTAGCAATTTTGTCAAAACAATAAAGAAAATTAAGTACATACTACTTTACACTTTTTCGATATAAAAATCTTATTTTTATTTATTTTTTTATATATTTAAACCATATTTTCTTTAATAACTAGATGACTGTTATTTTTTTACCCTACATTATAATTTATATAATATTTTTTGTTCCGTTTCTGATTTTGTTCTGAAATAATTAATTTGAAACTATAATTTACTACGCCTGTTTCTAAACGGTATACAACAATGTGTCTATTGTAATTGTATATACAAATTTTTTCCGCATAACATAAAATTTAATTCGAACTTTTCATAGTTCTACTTTTTTCTTTATAAAGTTTTAAAAATATGTAAATTATATTTATTTTTGGATATTTTTGTTTTGTTTAATATTCCTAAATTCCATAATGTGCCTACTAATGCTTTCACTTTGAGTGTTTTATAGTATATAAAATCATTTGGAATGCGATACTAAATAAGTTTAATTTTTTTTCTTTCAACTACGTCTACTAAAGATAAGCCCCATTTAGGCACTCAATTTTATCTCAAACTTCGCATTTATAGAAGACAAGAGTATTGAAATGAGAGTTTAATCTTGGCATAAATACGTTTCAGGATTGGACTCCGCAGACCAATTCTTAACGTACGGCTTAAACTCTAAATGGGATCTAATATATTTGTTCAGTTAATGAAGTATTTTAGCTGCGATTCTTCGAACAGTTTTTTTTTTTTTAAAACAATATAAACATCGATTGTACGCTTTTTCATTATTTATCAGAAAATACGCTTAAAATATATGTTTTTTAATGAAATTGAAAAAAAGCAAATAAATTGTAAGTGGAGAGAAGCAAATTATTTCTGTTCGTTCAGTCTCTTTTTATCTTTTTATACATTGTATTGCAATATGAGACTAAGTATAGTAATTGTATAATAAAGCCCTCATATTTCTACAAAATTTGTCCGATTTATTTTGTCGGCCTATTCGGCTGAGCTGCCTTTTGTTGAGCTTTAACAAATTCCGGGTAGTCTATAAAACCGTCACGACTTGTATCGTCCATTTGTAATATGGGGTCGATTAGGGCAACTAATTCGTCGTCCGAGAAGACTTTTTCCTCGACTTTAGGTTTACCATCGGGTTGATGTCCTTCCTTGCTTCCTTGCTCTTTTTTAGGTTTGTTTTTTTTATGTAATTGTAAGATATTTTTTTTAACCATACACCATTTTTATTTTTGAACCAGTCACCAACAAAAGCATTACCACCATTATCCAGTTTCGATGAATAGTGAAGAACAGATGTTACACATGTTTGTTTTAACACGAAATATGGAAATGTAAAAATGTGAAATGAAAACAAATTAGTATAGATACTAGCGGTTGTTTTAATGTTAAATTTAACGTTTGATGTATGTAGTTTGTTTCTATGTAAATTTACTTATTGGCAACGTTTTTTTTAAATAAATTTGTTGTTATTAAAAGAACTTTTTTATTTTAAGTTAAGGTTTGTTTTCTATGCAATTTAACTTTTAGTTATATCCATGATTTTTGGGAAATTGTGTAAACGACGATTATAACAAATAAGGCTGGCCGCACTTTGAAAGAGCAAAAACAGTTTTAGTCAAAAATGTTTTTGACTAAAACTGCAGCAAGTTCCGCCAATAAATTTAGTTGAAGAACTAACTGAATGTTTTTTATGATATCCCGATTCCGGGGTTATTTAAAAAAAAAATTAAAACTGTGATTTCTTATAGATTATCATTGTCTCGTTATCTAAGGACAGTCGTTGGAGATAATGTCCGACAAAAATCTTAGCAAGATGCGTCTTAGATATTTGTGCGCGAAAGCTTCCACTTTTTCAGTATTTTTTGCATATTTTTTTGTAATATTTGCAGTGCCTTCCATATAAGAACACAAATCTCGTGGAAGACGTAAATATTTAAAAGTACTATCGTTTAACTCTCAGAAAAGGCAGACATCATTTAACTTCCAGAAAGGTAAAACCAATATTGCCTAACGAGCTTTATAATCTCCCCACACTTTTCATCCTCACAATCCAACGTGATAAGGCTTACACGATGTATTTACTTTAAAATTATTTCGGTGGATTCTTATCATCCTGCGCTTTTGCATATCAGTTATTTAATAAGAAATATTGCAGCAGTTAGCAAAGCGGTTAACGCTATTCAAAAGTTTGTCGAAGTTAACTCTTTCTTCGCTAGTCAATAAAAACATTCCTGTGTTAAATATTGATCAAAGCCTCGCAGGCACAGTTGCTGATCCTAATCTTTCCGTTGGCATCTATCTCTCACTATTTTCTTGACAATCAAACTACCGCACCGCGGGTGCGTTCTTGGCCAATTCTTTTGTCGCGTTTAAAAACTCTCAAGCCGGACATTACAACTAAGGCTTAATGTTTTTTTCCGAGGCCAAATTCATTAGAAAAGGACTTTGTTTGCGATTAGAACACTTCAAGTATGTTCCAGAAGCTATCTAGTCAAATAATCTCGGTTACTGACCTATCAATTATGTTATAGAAAAATTACAATTATAACATAATTGAGAATCACTGTTGTTCTTCGATTTTTTTGACCTCGATCTCATTGAGATCCCAAGAAAAGTTTTTGGTATGTTTTGTAAAACAGTATAACCTATAAAATATAATATAAAACAATTAATATTAAAAATAAACCGTATTTTGAGATATTCAAGGATAAAGGACAAAATCGTTATCGTTATAATTTTTATTCCTTGATTTTTTTTAATTTCGCCCAAAAATCTCCCACTTTAAAATTAGCTCTATTTTGTTATTCTAGGATAAAAATAACCAGAGATATGAATTTTCAAAGAGCACTCGGACACCATTTTTAAGAAAACTTTAAGATACTATAATTGCCGTTTGTACGGGTTTAGCTCACAATAGACTTCGTCACTTCGGTCAGGGTTTCATGGAACCATCGGAATTCCTGACCATTTCTCTTCGCAAAATACTAAGCTTCAATGAAAGCGCAGGGATTGAAGATGAATCGTAACCAATCCCAAGGACGTCACAATACGCCCAACTCTGGCTTCCGTGACAGAGGCTAAACACACCTACCCCTATTTCCGATCTAGTCTAATCTATAACTAACAACAAAAAAAATTAGATAGAAACAAAAAATTGAATTTCAATTACTTTTTTCACTAGTTCTTCAAGAAGAAAAATTTCCAAAAGAAATGGCGATGGTAAGGTCACAACTTTGGCGATTCTTGATGGAATGACCCGAAACCAAACTTGGAATAATCGCTAGAAGCAAAAAAAAAATTTCTGCGTGGAGATAATCGGATCCAAAATATGGAAATATGTTACATTAGATAGAAAGGTGGTGGCTTCCTTTGGAATGGGGTGGCGATGGCATAAGTCTTTTGGTACCTGCCAGTGATGGTCTTAGGCATTTGCATTTAGCAGACTAGAGGCAGTGACAGCGGAAAAAGTCCTGGAATAATTGTTTCACTACGACAAAACACCCAGGACTTTGTAAAACCTTGTACCTTTATAAGCCCTCTAAGACCAGGTTAAGCAAGTTGTGGTATCAAAACAGCACTTTTTGTGCTAATTTGGGCCTGTCTCGACTGGCGGGCCAGCACGTAAACCAACGACAAAACACTGCGAAATCCGTTTTAAGCTAATCGAGTCCCAATACCCAATTAAGCTCCCTCGGACTTCCATCTATTCCCAAAACTAAACTGAGCTGGACAAAAATTTAGCTGTAATGCGGAAGCTACTCAGACGTTAAACCTCTTTTTCGAGGGCTGTGAAGAAAATGACTTCGGCCCTGGACGTTAAACTTCGAGGAAATTATGTCCGAAAGTAAAGTACGGTAAAATAGCTAGTTTTAGTAGTTTTACGAAGCGTCACCATGCTGAGCCGCAGCGCACATTAGGCACCAAAAAAAGGCCGATGGCAATCCCTTCGGAAAAGTCTTGGATCTAACAAGTTAATCACCCGCAAAACATCTAAAATACCTAATCATTTTGACCAAATCGTCATGTCATATCAACCTCACATCTTCTAACTTGTCGAAGAAAATACTTTCCAGCCACTTGAAGCGCATTTTTGCAACCGCCTAACGTTCGCACAAAATGTGGGTAATATCCTCCTCAGCATATAGGCTGTCTCCATCCGCTTATCATTCTTTAGCAAGCAGTGCAGCGTCAATATTCCGATGAGTAGCCACAATCTTTCCCTATTCCACGTTAATATTTCCCTAGACTTTAGTCTGTCCAGCCTTGGCCAGAATGCTCTAGAGATCCTACAGCTCGTCAGCTGCGTCTGTGATAAAATAGCTAAGTATGGTCCAATGCCACAATTTTTATGTCGAATCTGATGCTAAGCGAATCAAGTACATACATACATACGTCGAACGTTCATTGATAGATGCTAAGAGGCACGCTCCACCATTAAATCGTCGAAGAAAGAGACTGAACTGGAACATTCCAACTAAGGGCAGCTTTATGGTCCTGGAGTTGCAGATTTATGATAAAAAAAATTAAAAGTAGAATTATTTATTTGTTCATGTTTGTAACACATTTCAAAACTTTGAACGCGTTTTCTTCGAAACATGATTTTCGAAAGCGGCACGCAGCATAGCTCGAACAATTTCCTTTTGAATTTTTCACCATATCTTCAAAATATTGTTTCAAACAGAAACACGTACGGGATTTTCGATACATTGATTTTAAAAATAGTTATTAGCAAATAACTGTTCTGCCTTTGGTCGAAAATTAAATAAAATTATTCAAATACTCGCCAATCGCAAAATATTTCTAAATTCCCGTGTTTCTGTAGCTACATATATTTATGAAGATAAGCTAGACTACGTGCCGCAGTTTGCTTAAAATTTTGCATGACTCGGGAGAATGGATTTAGTGCCACTAAATCTTTTTTTATTGTATACTTAAATACATGGTTATTAACTCCCAAACTATTAGTAATGCTATTATGACACTGGCTATTTACTGGCTTTTTCTTAAGTGCAATAATAGCCCCATCGTTCGACAAGGCGAACAACATTAAAAGAAAAAGATAACACTCTTTCCGACGCTAGCGGCATCTAGTAAACGAAATTAACAACTACCGGTTCTAGCCCGTTTCATAACGTAACATGGCACTTTCCACACTTTATACGTACCGAACTCTTAAAAACAAGTCTGTAGCAGCTCAAAAATCCACTGGTAGCAGGATTTTTCTTGGATTAAGTGCTAGAATGTTGCGAAACACTACACTGCACTGAATGCGCTATGTTGCGGCTATTTTTTTGACAGATTGCGCTATGTTGCGGCTATTTTTTTGGACAGTATCCCTCTCCATTTGGATTTACTAGCCGCAATAACAGCCAGTGTCATAACAGCATATGTAGTCTATTTCCTTTCCTTCTATTAAAAAAAATAATGTCTAAAACGAATTTTTTTTAGGCCGTTACAGTGGTGTTACCCCTTAAAGAGATTCGGTAATTCGAATCATTTCGGCCACTTGGATTTCATGATTCGGTCAACCGAAATGACTCGAGAGATACGCAATAGAACAAGTCGTTCAATCGGGCAAAAAGATCTATTAACTCGTCTCGTGTCGTAGGTGATTTTGGTAGCCGCACCGCACACAAACATGCTACTCAACTTTTCGAGTTGATCGGTTCTCGTTGTTCGAAGGCGGTTAATGATTATACCATAAATACTTCAGGGGAATACTGCGCCCAAGAGAGCATAGCGTGTACTCGATGGTTGATTGGTCGGTTTTATGAATATGAAATGAAGCTGAAGCATATGAATTCGAGGAAAAAAAAACGTTGTAATGATTTCATTTTTAAAATTTAACTGACTTCGAACACCGACCGAACGGCTAAAGGTCGAATGGAATGTTTGTGCGGCTATCACCATCACATTATGATATGGGCCGAGTCAATAAAGTATTTCCTTTAGTAACCGATTGAACGTTTTGTTCTATGTCTCAGGACTCGGAAGCCGATCCATCACTATATCGAACCATTTTCGCATGTTGTGAGTGTTGTAACATTATCTTCCCAATCTTCAAACAAATATCACTATACAAATCGCAATTACGAACGTGAAAACTAGCACAACAATTTTTTAAAAGCAAGAATAATAAACTAAATTAAACCAAACGTTAAATTGTCGAAATACGATCGCGACTTCAAAATAAGAAAAAGGACTAACCGTGCCAGTGAATCAGCGACTTGATCAGCTCGCAGCCATCCAATTTGTTATTGTTGTCCGAGTCGTGCATTTTAAAGTAATGGAATTGTAATTCTTGTTCGGTCATTTTACTCGTATCAATCGGAACGTCCATATGTTCGGCAATGTGCCTAGCAAAAAGAAAAGTGAAAGTAAGAGAAGCGACAATGACCGCGGTGCACAGCAAGTAGAAAGTACTCACTCTCTCTCGTGTTGAATATTGGCGGGATTCAGAACGGGCTGTTGCGGATGTCCGTGTCCATGTCCATGCGGAGCCTGTTGTTGCTGCGGGTGCTGCTGGTAGACTTGCTGTTGCGGCTGCTGCTGCTGGTAGACTTGCTGTTGCGGAACGGCCTGCTGCGGATGTACTTGCTGTTGCGGAACTTGTTGCTGATACTGCGGCTGACCGTACTGCTGTTGTACGGGCACTTGTTGAACAGGAACTTGCTGATAGTGCTGAAAAATTAAACAAAATAACGATAGACCGATTCGAACGTGCTATTGAGCGAGCGGTAGTGTAAAACCTGTTGGGGCATATTATGCTGAGGCGGCATTTGTTCCTGCAAATCGAAATAATTGAATTGTATTTAAATTGCACGCAACTAAGTTTCATCGAAAAATCTTACGTAGTGTTGTGGCGGTACTCCGGGCGCTACTCGCTGTCCTTGAACAATCGTACAGAAGACAAGGACTAGCCCGAGATAAGCTGCTGCCGACTGCAATTTCGTTGAAGTTATCATGTTGGCGATTCGTGAAAGCTACTGGATAAAAAGTAACACGGATTAGCTCGAATTGTAACGCGTATTAAATGCAGTCTTACTACGTTAGCGTATGGAAGAGCTTCGATCGAGAAATTAAATGTTTGTAGGATCTAATCCAAAGTTTTGGACGAGATTTCTCCACGTCAGGTATCAATCTCAAATACACGTTGACAATTCGCCACTGACAGTCCGAGTTCAAACTGGGCAAACGATTTTTGAGCAACTGATTGCAGTTTTGCATGCGGCTGTTTGTTTGGATGCCGCTTTGGAGAGGAAACTCGAAAAGCGTTTGAAAATATTAACATCATATGAAATAAGTGCATATAACTGAAATGGCTTTTTAATTTAAGATTTTCTTATTGATTTAATCCCATATACCTTCTCGGCCTCAAGAACTGGAAGCAGCAAAGCTTCTCTACTTAACGAGCTGGGAAAATTTTCCAATATCAGCCTTTTCGCGCTAGATGCGATAAATGTGCTTTCACTTTCTTTATGCCGTGTTTAGAGTATCTGTATAACAGTTTTTGTATTTTACCCGTACTACTTGTTACAATTAAAATTAATATTTTAAAATTACTACTCCAAGCTTAACTCATAAATTCCACTCACCCGTTCCGGAACGGAACAGACAACCACTGTGAAATGAAACATAAACGTGCACTCACCTGGCAGCCCATTTTGCAAACAGCTGGCCGTTGGATTGTCACTTGAGTTCGAGTTAAGACCCCGATATCGTCGACATCTTTTTAAACTCAGCTGTGCTTTTTCTTAGCTAAAATTCGCCTTTTAATTGCACTCGACTTCGTTTGTGTGTTCGCGAAATCGTATCATCCCCATTAATAGCCGACCGAAATTTCAGTGAAATTATTAATTTATTGTGGCGTGCGGGCGATGTGTAAGAAGTGAAATTGAAACGCGAACTCCCCGATCAAAATGACGTGTACAAGAAAGTTTTAAGGGAAGTAGAAAAAAGTATTAGAAACGTGAAATTTGTCGAGTTAAAACGACAAAGATTGGTTCATGTAAAAATCAATTTCATAAGTGCGAGAAAATTAAAAGAACGGCGCAGACCATGTCAAGTTCGATAATTGAAATAATTGGACATTATCAGCGGAGCATTGATAAGTCGACGAACGACGAAGCACGGGTGAGTTGTTTTTTTTTTTTTTTTCGTTCGTCTACGATACAAAAGTACTTTTACATTTATTTCGAAATAGTATCTGCAGTATTGAGAAAAGTGCGAGCTATCGTCTTATTTCAATGATCTAACGAAGCTACCACGTCGACGTACTGCTCGGCAAAGTTTCTGCTGGATGACAATTTTCGCGCACCACTCAATACAGCGTAATTTCCATTTACTCGGAATTTCTTTTGAGTATTTTTGAAGTTTTTGCGTTATATAAAATTTACTGTGACCTCTTAATCTGACTTTAATCCAACGGGTGTGTATTATTGCTAAGGTTAATTTCATGGGAAATTCCAATAATTGTTTTGGTGTTTGCCTTTAGTATGAGCCTTGCTCGGAACGGAAGTTTATTTTTTTCGAAGATGTGTCAAGCTATATAGCCGGTTTTTTGTATAGGTCAGGAGGGTTGTATTAGGGGTGGCTTTTTGAGTTGAAGGACAAATTCGTGTGTTGGTATTGGTGTCGGCACAGGATACTTAAAGAAGTTGATCTATTTTTCTCGGCTTAGGACTTCGCATTACGGCATGGGTGTTTGGTAATGCAATGAAATAATTCACTTTTTTCGGTTACTATCTGCCGCAGCATCCTAGGTTCTCTAATTATACTTTTGATGAAATCAAATATGTAGAGTATTATAAGTTTAATCCAGCACAAGTTTGTAACGCATAGCACCGCGCCTCGGACGAAAAGAAGTTATGTATTTTTTTTTTGTTTATTTGTGGACAAAACTCCGTCTGACCGTCCGTCTGTCTGTAACTAAATAACGCCTTGACCTATGTTCTTGAAATTTTGAATTTGGATGTTTCGTTGAATTTGTAAGGCTAAGTTCGTTAATAATAATAATTGATTTAATCCCTTCATGCTATATGGTCAAGTCATCCCCATCTAAGGAGTACGAGGCAATACAACCCCTTTAGATGAATTTAAACGGAACAGTACCGCTTCATAACTCAGTGAAATAAGCAAGATTGCCCCGTTTCGGGTACACTTTCTGAGCTCAAGGAGATGGAGATATTAATGCCACTCAGTTCAATGAGCTAGAAAATTTTCACCATACCAACATACACATGCATCATAGAACTAGTGAAGACGACAAGCCACCGGTTTTGTTTAAAGCGCTTTGAAGCCAAAAACACGGTGAAAAGTGAGACAAAACGGGTTTGTTATATCAAATTGTTGTTGTTTTAGCGTGTGAGTGAGTGAGACAAAACCGGAGCCTTATGACAATTTGTTGTTGTTTTGCATGCAAGTGAATGCGACGACGTCCGCCTTCAACTCAATCGCTGCTTGTCACCTCCAGTATATATATCTCTATGAAATGCATGTATGGACTTTGGGCTCAATTATCCTAATTATCAACCTTGACTCCTAGTACTCCTCAGACAGCGCAGCGCACCGGTATAAGAGGTAGTACAAAAAAAAACAATATGAGAGTATGTATGATTATGAAAAGAATCCTATTAGTCCTTCGAGTAGCTGTCATACAAATATCATGTTAACACAGTAATTCACGAAACTCACTATAAGTAACTCAAGTAATTTTTTTTTGCTACGAATTCGAAATTGTGTACAAATTAGTTTTGAGTGGAAACAATGTTCAAGTTTACAACTCATAAACCGCTAAGCCGATTTTGATCAAATTTTCAGCGAACATGAAGATAGCGGGGGTTCCTGTGAAGTTTGGTACCAATCGAATCAGAAATAATTGTTTTTTTCGACATTTTTCCAAATTTTTTTCGCGGTTTTAGTACCCGGTGTTCTAATTATTTGTTTGTTTGTTCAGTATGCCTTCCCAATCTATTCATCCGATTGCGATGAAACTTTGTTGATATGTTGAGCGCACGCCCGCGAAGGTTTCTACGATAGCAAAATCATTTTACAATTGGTGATACGAGAGTTATTTCAACATTTGAGTGTATTTCATATGATTTAGCGGGAGATCGTTCGTTTTAGTAGTTATGCGTTCCTATTACTAAATGGTAAAGTTAGACGATGGATGTTGGATAGTGGATGGTGGATGATGGATAGAAGACGGATAGAGGATGGAGAATATAGGATGGAGTAACGTGACAAATGAAAGCAACGAGAGAAACGGGAGAAATGGAAGCAACGAGAGAAACGGGAGAAAAGGTGTGGTGATACGCTACATCGTACATAATTAGTTCACAATAACTGAGTATTTTTTACCTTAATCAGTTTACTGTAATGAATGCCAGCTTCGTACATTTTTATTGGTTTCAAAGTTGGCATATTTATCAAAAAAAACATAACGCAGTCACGATCGGCTGCAAGCCAATCGTATGATACTCTAGATGAAATACTGAACTCCGATTTATATTTTAGTTGGAAATATATCAAAAGAATGAGGAGAGCACAAGCAATTATTACATGACCTTTTACTTACAGGTAGAAACTTTTGTATAGTGGTCGATTTTTTGATTTATAGTGAGTTCCATAAAGTAAGTTAGGACATTTTACAGAAGTTTTGTATGGCAACTACATGAAGGACTTATGGGATATTTTTCATATTGATAGTTTCAGCTGCGACTATTATAAAATTAATGTTTGTAAAATTTCAAAGTCGTAAGTTAAAGCTTTCTAAACTTATCGTGCAATATTGGTGAATATGTTTATTAAGGACTTTTGTATGACAGCTACCCGAAGGAGTCAACGGATGGCGCTAATTAATTAACTCCGTCTTGGTTTTGGTATAAAACTAATTCATGTAAAATTTTAAATCCCTGCTCTAACTCGTTCTGGAGTTATAGTGAATTCAGTAAAAAGCATACATTTTTGAAGGACTTTTCTAGGCTGCTACACGAAGGACTCATTCGATTTGCAATATATTTGGAACATTTAATTCAAACATTTTAAACCATACGTATGCAAAATTTCAAGTTCCTTACTTGAAGCATTCGAGCAATAAGTGGGAAAACGTGTTTCAAGGACTCTTGTATGGGAGGTACCCGAAGGATTGGAAGAATATCGCCCATTAACGAACTTAGCCTTACTTTTTCCATTTTACAAGTTGTGAAAAAATTTCAACTTCCTAGGTCAACGCGTTCTTGAGTTATCGTGCTAACGGACGGACGGACAGCAAACGGATTTGGGGGTTTTGGCCAATAATAAACACAAAATAATATATAACTTTTTTCCGTCCGAGGCTCGGTTCTATGCGTTACAAACTTTTCGGGCTGGATTAAACTTATAATACTCTATATGTTCATCTAGAGTATAAAAAAGTTCATAAGAATTCATTGAATTAAATTGTCGAAGTTCATGTTTTATAAAATGTAGTCATACAGTTCAATTATCTTCAAACATAATTTTTATTGAATTATTTTACTTAATAAATAATTAAGTATAGTTTGTACGTTTTAATTAATTAATATATATATAAAAAATAGATGATTTTAACGAGTTTTAATTTAATGGTGATTAACAATTAACTAATGTGAGACATATATTCGGCCTCAAAAACTAACTAATGACAATTAACAATTAACTTATATGAGTGAATTGCAATACATACAATAAGTTAATAATTCCGTTTGGGAATCACATCATTAAAGATTCCGTTTGGGAATCACATAAGTAAAAAATTCTGTAAGGAATCACCTCAATGGGAGCAACGGGAGAAATGGGAGCATCCTGTGAAATTGTATCAGCGGGATCAACGGAAGCAATGGGAGAAATGGAAGTAATGGGAGAAGTGGAAGCAACGGGATGGATAGATGATGGAGGATGGTGGATAGGGGATGGAGAATAGAGGATGTAGTAACGGGAGCAACGGAAATAACGGGAAAAATAGAAGCAACGAGATAAATGGAAGAAATGGGAGCAGCGGGAGTAACGGGAGCATCGTGTGAAATTGGATCAACAGGATCAAAGGATGCAATGAGAGAAATGGAAGCAACGGGAGAAATGGAATCAACGGGAGGAACGGGAGCAACGAAATCAATGGGAGAAATGGAAGCAACGGGAGTAACGGTAGTATAGCACCAAACAAACGTGAGCGTAGCCGCGGTACACGGTGAGTCTACTATATAAACTTGTTTCAGTTTTCATCTAGTGTCTTATTAAACTCGAAACTCGAAACCAAATTAATCATATTGTAATTTGTGAAAAAAGCCGGCTACGAATGCAGTCGAGTAGCCACCGTCACCAAATCAATGGCCGGAAAATGTTCAGAAGCAAACTTCACGGATTTCGAAGCCATTTCCTCCAAAAATACTGAGCTTAATTGACAGAGCTTTTATTACAGGAAATATGCAGGTAACTTAGAAAACGTCACAATAGGCCCAATTAAGGCTTTAGTTACAGGAAGCCAAATCAACCTTAATCCGATAATCTACGGAGACGCAGCAGACAATGATTAAGGACAAGCTTCCTGGCTACTAAAGATAGTTAAGCACATTTTCAGACAACCGACCGACAATAAAATCCTTGGAGTCCAACTTAGGTAGGGTCGTGACGCGACAGCAGTATTCGGTGCCGTCGCGTGTCTGGGGGTGTGGCGGTCCGTCTCTAGTTAGTTGGATCGATGTTGTTCCTAAAATTGGCCGGATCAAACGATCAACACAGACCATTAGCCAATTGGAGATGATGAAGTTAAGGTCGGTCGACATCTTGATCGATAGCTCGTTGTCGTAGTTCCTAGGATGTGTGAAAGAACGAAAGCTTAATCTATGGTTATTCGGCCATAGATAGAACGCGTCGTCGTGCACCGGGCAAACCAATTTTTAGCTGAGTCGGAATTTTTCTTTGAACAACAAAAATCAATCAAATTTTCTCAGAAGTTTAAAAAGTATCCAACGAAATTCAGTTGTAACAGGGTTCAGCGAGCTGTCGTCTCAAAACAGCAGCCTGCACGTATATATTGACCTCTACATAAAATAATCAACAACCAAAAAAATCAACTAAAAATTGAGTAAATAGCATTTCGTGTCACGCAAACTGATTAAAAACGGCTTTCAATCGTCTTTTCTAAGAGTTTCTGCACAATGTGTATGAGTGAGGAGGCGAATATTCTCGATTATCTCTGTACTTATCTGACGAAACTAGGACGGTGCCAATGACACAGTTAGAAAAAATCCCAAATTTTTCATGATGAACCTAACAGGTCTAAGAATTCGATACGCGTAGATGTGTTTGACCAGTATTCAAATGTTCTGCAGTCAAAGTCAATTGTTATTGAGACACTTACGATGCATAATTACCGAGTTATTGTTTTTTTCCCTCAACATAATCAGATCCTGAGATGAACCACCCACCCCTCCTTCTACTCCCCGTAAAAAAGTATATATGCATATTTTTTTAAAAGGATTGCCAAGTATTCATTTTCGTTTTTAGTAGTGCCCTCCTGGTTCCTACATGCAATAGCTAAGTTTCAAGTGATTGGCGTAACTACAGACAAAGTCAATCAAGAAAATGGAGGCTTGAAAGGGCTCCACCCAATCTGCGTTATGAACAGTCGTGAACCTTAATGAGGTTAGTCCTTTGTTCACCATTATTAGAGCTTCCCCGTACGCTACTTCATGCACCTTTCTCGATTTGAATCGATCACTTCCCTGACTTAATCAATTTAAATCCATAACATATAAAAAGGTCTTTTTTGATAATTCTATTAGACTATGGTCCAAAACATCTGTTTTATCATCGGGGAGTTGTATTAACTCATTGGAGGGTGTATTTCGCAGTTCCAAAGCAACCTTATGTCGAAAAAGACTAAAAAATTCCTCAATATACTTCCTACGATATCTTTAACATGAAAAATGTAAACCTTCTGCAACTTAGTAAGTTTTTTTTCTGGTTTTTCTGTGGCAAAAGGTAGTAATAGTGCTTGTTTTAAGGAACCACTGGCGCTTCCAATATATTATTTTTCTTCGACTAGGAGCTATGATACCATAACCAGAAAGGTTTCGAATTCCCGTCCTTATTAAAAAACGCTTAGTCGCCAGGCGAGGTCTCTATATTGTATTCTATTTATTTGGGAACTGTTAATATCTCTCGTAATTGAACAGAAATTTGGAAACAAATAAAATCAGACATTGCAGACAATTTGTTTTTTTCACTCTCTCTTCAAAGATTATTTATAAATGGTGACACCGAATGAATAATTCTATGAGTTCTTATATTAGGCCGAACCGAATATTCCGTTTCCTACGTCTTGACATCTTATACTCTTTTTAGTAAATGATAAACCCTATTATTTTTCGGTGGTTAGCCGTGCCTAGTAATGCACAGTTTGTCACTATGCCAAATTTTTTTTTTATCGCTATCAAATGTAGTCAGGTGTAATTGTGAAATTTTATTTTATTTGCTCTACACAAAGTATATTTTGACTGAAAAAATTTGATAGAATTTTTCATCAAATTTTTTTATTCAATTATTTGACAGCATGGCATACAGTGTAATGCTGTAATAGCTTTACAAATTTACAAAGAACACAAGTATATATATATCGGTTTATCGTGGCATTGGTACTTTTGCTGCCAACATTAAAATGCAGGCTAGAAAAAATTCAAGTTCGGAACTGAGAAGTGATATGAAACCGCGAGTTATCAAACAATTTGATAGCGCTAATAATCGTCTTTTTGTATAATTTTGTTGTTCAACGCAGCACATTAATAATGTAAAACAAGGTTTCTAAGGTAAGTCTCGACGTGTTGTAGTAGTGATCTCGGCGTGTTTAGTACAAGAGTAAATAGATATCTAGATAATAATTTCTTCAATCACGCAATCTAAAAGCCTTTATTAAAGTTCTTGAACATATTCATATTATATTCATTAATAATGATTCTTTCATACGGCAAAGACAATATTGAAAGGAGCTTCTCGGAATTGAAATATTTTAATGAAAACTTTAAAAATTATGCACTGAATAACGACATAATGAACCCGCAGATAAACTGTTAAAAAAACCGAAAGTAGATGCACGAAACTTGGCCTTGGCTTCTAAGAGAGCAAAACTATTTAATGAAGTTCAGTTCATTCACTACCAAGTCAAGTATCTTCATAATGTGCATTACTTAAACTGAATTAAGTTCCTTACCTAGTCACTAGTTAATTAAATCAACGTTGATATGCATTTGACCACACAAGACTCATAAAGCAACGTATACCTATAGTTCGTAAATAAATGATACTTTTTACGTCTATAGCTAGTATTACACTGTATGCCAGGCGATCAAATATTTGACAATAAATATTTGACCATAAAAATTTGACCGAATTTCGTGTCAAATATCCATTTGGCACGCTGCCTAATTGCGATATTACACTATCTGACACATATGACAAAATCGTAAAATTTTCTCTTCGTGTCAAACGGTCAGGTCGGAACGAAATTCTGACTAGATTGTTCAAATCTAAATCGACGTGTTGGCAGACATCACACAAACAAAAAACCGAACTACAGTACTTAAAATAATTAATTATATAATTATTGCTATTTCTTTACCTGATTGCCACAAAAAATGTTCACGAGTTCACATTTTCTATTTGACCCATTTGACACAATTGTTTTTCCAGAAATCGTCAAACGGTCAAATGTGGTCAAATGAAACATTTTGTCAAACAGCATTTGACCATTACACTATCTGACACCATCTGACAGCATTTGACAGGGAAAATGGTCAAATATTTGACCGCCTAAACTTTACGCCATGCTGTCAAATATTTGACGAAAAATTCAGTTAATTTTTTTCTATCAAGAACGAGCAAACGCATTTCCAGAAGCATATAGAGGTCTAGTCCGATATTTTAATAGGGCTTCGATCAAAAGGGAATTGTCTTGCATATTCAACTATTTAGTTAAGATGAATCGGAACGACTGGTGTGCGTTTCCATAATATATTCATGAGTCAACTAAACTATCCCCGATTAAAAATCTCTAGCCTGTGGGGTAATCAAAGGGAATTTTTCCTTTTTTTTAGGAAAAGACATAGAAGTAGTAATAGGGAGGAGGTTACTGAATCGGACCGGTAGTACTGCTAATCATTTTGAATAGTCTTAGCTGTGATCTACCAAAACAGCAAATTAACCTATAACAAATAGCTACTCTTAGTAGAGATGGGCAAAGCAGTTCCTTTCAGTGAAATACTTCAATACATTCGTTTCCGTTTCATCAGGGGAGAAGATGATGAGCAAAAAAAAAAGGTCAGTAGCTGTAGAGGTTGAGGAACAAAAAATCATAAAATGAAATCATAAGAAAAAGAAAGATCAGGATATCTCGAAGACGATGACCAAAAAAAAACGTCGGTACAGTTTTTTGTCACGTATCCGATGGAACTGCAGTTCACCAAAAGGAGTAAGTTACATCACTCACTCACTTCAATGAAGTGTTCTTTCGGAACAGTTTACTCGTGAACGACCCATCTCTAATTCTTAGTAAAGATATTTGTGAACTTAATGAGATTGTCCGAGAAAGGATTTATTTTATAATATAATCACCACAACGATTGCATAGGTCCCACATTCATACAGGAAAACCAACACCATCAGACCTGTTCTCTATATTCTCGGTGAACCGCCCTTTATCCAATCGCTTGAAAAATGTTCTGACTCAGATGGATGAATGATGCTACATCTGCCGAGTTCCATACAAACGAGGGGTAGCTGGTAGGTACATCCTTTTTGGACGACTTACCCTTGTCAAAGTGCTCAAATCTCTACAGGCTTGTAATGTACAGCTGGCTCAAAGTATTCCCGACCGGGCGACTACAAAAGGCAGACAACCAGCAGAAGAGAATTAAAAAAAAATGGCTAGGACTAGTATATCTACCTTAATACCTTCCTAAGAACAGGTATGCATGTTTTATAACGGCTTCGGAATATTGGGTGTTTACCTTTATGCAAATGAAACATTTACAATAGTTTCAGTGCAAAAACCGAACATTAAGTCAGGTTATTAAAATTTTACCTGACCTGACAAAAGGTGTTTGTGTTAATTGTTTGGGGTTTCGATAAAGTTTCTGACTCTTGGCTTAATAATCACGCACTTTATAGAGGTAAACTTTTCGATAACTTTTTAAATTAGGCCCAACTTTTGGTTTGATGAAAATGTTTTTATTATGTATCATGTTTTAATTTCCTGGTATTAAATGCGTGCTATGTCCCCTATTGGATCCAGTTGCTTTTGAAATAATTATAGTGGTAGGTTCGGCTGGTGACTACTTTAACGTTGTCCAGCACATAGAGCGGCTTTAGGTCCTTTGTGATCATACTGCATTTTCTGTTTTATTCACGGGTAAGCTTCTTAGTCAAGTTTATCCCAAGTTTTTTTTTTCAATAAGATTCTTTATTAATGCGGTGAGGAGGACGGAAGGTATTGTAGGAAAATGAGAATTTGGTTATCGGTTGCCCCCAATACGGATTAACATTCGTCTTATATTGTGAGTGTTGTGATTAAGGCTGAAGGAACATCCCACAAAGTGATCGGTATTAAATTGACTGTATGGAATATGGAATTGCGCCCTGAACAATAAAATAAGCAAAGTATGTATTCGGAAAGTATGTTACCTGAAGAGTAATAACTACACTTTTGTCGCGAAAAATTGTCAGTAAATTGCATTCAGCGTCTGGCGTCTAGTCAATTGGGTATCAAAAGTCTACAAAGTTGTATGGATTTTTTTCAAATTCTTCAAATACCGTTTACCTGAGTTAAGCCGAGTTACACTTTCTCTCACTGCGTTAATGTTTGTCAGTGATACATGCGGTTCGGACCCTGCCCGAATTATTTAAACACGTTTTATATCTAATAGATCTATCAAATAACAATCGAAAGATTCACTCAAAATAGATACACTTAAAAGAATAAGACCAATAAAAAATTCTCGAGAGTTTTGATGCAATAACAGCAAAAACAAATTGAATTGAAGCCCGTGGAGCAACAAGGGGTCAACTCATTTTTCCAGAGACACGAGAAAACTTGCTTTTTCCAGCCCCTTATTACACTAAAATTATGTTATTGATTTTTTTATGATCTTATTAAAATTACTAGCCGCGTACCGCGCGCAGCTACGCTCACGTTGTTCCGTCGCATCCACCATCACCCTTCTCCATCCACCATTCTTCATCATCTATCCTCCATCCTCTGTCCACCATCCTCCATTCTCTATCTATCATCCTCCATCCATCCATTCTCCTTCCATCATCCTCTATCCATCTTCTACCATCCTATATCTACCATCCCCTATCTACCATCTCCACCCTCCATTCTTAATCATCCATCCTCCATCCTCTGTCTGCCATCCTCCATTCTCTATCTACCATCCTCCATCCATCCATTCTCCTTCCATCATCCTCTATCCATCTTCTACCATCCTATATCTACCATCCCCATCCCCTATCTACCATCCTCCATAAACCATCCTCCATCCCCCATCCCCATTCAGCCATCCTCCATCAATCATCCTCTATCCATCATCTACCATACCCATCCTCTATCTACCACCCTCAATCTTCTATTCTCCATTCATCCATTCTCCTTCCATCATCCTCTATCCATCTTCTACCATCCTGTATCTACCATCCCCTATCTACCATCTCCATCCACCATTCTTCATCATCCATCCTCTGTCCGCCATCCTCCATCCTCTATCTACCATCCTCCATCCATCCATTCTCCTTCCATCATCCTCTATCCATCTACTTCCATCCTATATCTACCATCCCCCATCCCCTATCAACCATCCATCATAAACCATCCTCCATTCCCCATCCTACATGATCCATCCTCCATCCATCATCCTCTATCCATCATCTACCATACCCCATCCTCTATCTACCATCCTCAATCTTCTATTCTCTATCCTCCACCCACCATCCCTCATCCTTCATCCTCTATCCTCCCTCTATCCCTATCCAACATACAACGCCCAACTTTATCATTTAGTAATAGGAATGCATAACTAATGCACCGAAAACGAACGAACTGCCACTAAATCATATGAAATACACTCAAATGTTGAAATACACTCAAATGTTGAAATAACTCGGGAATCACCAACTATTAAATGATTTTTCTAACATTCAAACTATCGCGAGCGTACCCTCAACAAATCATCAAAGTTTCCCAAGCTCCTGAGAAGCCGACAAATCGTGCTGTAGGACTCAGAAGAGCCGTACAAAGAAACATTTTTTCATTTTTATATATAGAGATTAAGGATATTATTAAATCTTAAGGGGTTTACTGCATCAGCTGAATTTCATCCAAATACAATAATACTCCTTGTTGCACCAAGGGCTGCAATTATACAAATTATGCTGCAAACATTGTTGATTAAAAGTATCGAACAGTACGCTGTACGCTTGCGCATTTTAATTTACTATAGTGACCGATCATTTGCAACTAGTTCGTTCTTTTAGTTCACTAGTTCACGGGAGTTCACTGAAAGATCGTGTAGGGAAATGTGAAGACCAGTTGCAAAGGTCCTCGGCCATGCATGATTCCTTCATTACAGTTTCAATGTGAAGACCTAAAAAAGGTCCTCCGTGTGCAAGTATGCGGTAATGCATGAAACGAGTGAGACTTACTGCAGATCACTGCCTTCATTTTACTTGGAACTATACGCCAATGCAATGCCGAACTCACGGCGAACTAGTTCGTTCATTTCAGTTATGGAAACGCTCCTCCGAACTAGTTCGTTCACGAACTACACAAGCCTAGTACGCTCAATGTTCAACAGCTTCTAGCACATATATTTCAGCTTAATGGCTAGTTTCAATAAGTCAAAAATCGCCAAAAATGTTTATACTTTGCAATGCTTCTGAAAATAAATCTAAACCAACCTTTTCGATAGTTTGTAGTTCTTAAAAGAGTGAGATGTTGCTCAATTGAATTTTCACACTCAATACAATGGTTCGGACAGGCATTGATCTGGAAGGAAAGTATTGTTCAAACGGTGGAAATACATCTTTAAATCTAAAGAAAACAAATCGTATGTGAGACAATTTTTCCCAATTTTATTATTCAAAGTTTTGAAAAATGTCATCAATCATTTTGGAAACAAACATTTAGGACCATTCCTACGATCGTCAGTTACGTTCTAACTAGAACTTTAACTGACAGATGCTCATACGAGACTTGCAGTTAAAGTTCCGTTTAAAATTTAATGAAGGTCGTAATAACGGTCCTAAGAATAAAATCTATTCATAGAAAAAGGAACAGGCTTATCGGAAACTGTAATTAGATCCATGCACCTGTTCCTAATTATTTTTTAGCCTGAAATACTACAAAAAAAAACTGGCAGATCGTTCAAAGATCTGAAGTACTTGAGAACTGATTTTATGTTTTTTTTACAGGAACCTGTTATTTGCTTTACTAAAAAAAAATAGCTCGTGTTATTAGAATTCAGTTACTCGCAGGTAGAAAACCAAATGATCCTTGTTCGTAATTCGGAGGTTATATGAATACAAAAGTACGGATGTGCAGAGCCCAAACCTGTAGGTCGAAAATTTGTCTCACCGAAAAGTTGATATAAATTTCCTTTTTTCGGTAGAAGGAAAATAGTAACACAATGATGTTGTTACTTAAGTAAAAGGCAATTGTTAAGCAATGTCAAGAAAAAACTTTGAAAATATTCTTCATAAAACCGAACTCTAAGATCAAAATGTTTTTCCTTTCAGTTATTGCACTGTATCGACAAGCTCTACAGACTACCAGTAACTGTGGATCATCTTCAGCAAACTGGAATCGGAAAAACAGTAAATTCACTTCGGAAATATGATAAACAGGTAGGTATTGCGGCCAAGGCTCTGGTTGCCAAATGGAAGGCAATGGTAGCAGCTGAAGAGGACGTCAACAAGGAAGAAGATCACAAAGAACAATACGATGATGATCCGTATGATGACAATCAAAACAGTTACAACGGCAATCAGAATCAGAACTATAGCAAAGAGAGTGATAAAAATAAGAACGAACGTGATCAATCATCGCGTAGCGATAAAGGAAGGAATGAAAACGAAAAACCTAAGTACAAAGAAAGTCGAGAAAGAGTAGATGAGACTCGAGAAAAATCCGCACATAGCAATAGCAGTCACAATGGACATCATAGGGGGGGAAGTGATAGAAGAGAAAATAAAAGCTATGATCGAAAACCTGAAGGAAAACATCGAAGTTCGAAAAAAGATATGGACAAAAAAGATAATTTCCTTAAACCTGCTGCCAAACCGATTCCTGACGCCGATTCAGATGAAAATGTCTACGAAGACGACGAAGATGAAGAGAAACTAGTCATCGATATAAACAAAGAAAAGCTAGATGAAGAAATTAGGAACATCGCTCGGGAATCTCATAAATCTTCGAAATCAAGTCATAGCAGTAGTAGCAGTAATAACAAACATCACAAGGAATCCGATCATCACTCTAGTAAACGGCATAGAACCGAAGAAATAGAAAAGAAAGACTCACCGACAAAATCATCATCGTCTAAAAGTCAAAGCAGCAGTAGAACTAGCAGCAAAGATCAACACCATCATCATCATCACCAGGCCGTGAAAAAGGAGACAGAGAAAAGTTCGAGTCGAAATAACGGCGAACATAAGTCATCGAAAAGTAGAGATAACGAGAAATCGAAATCATCATCTAAAGAAGACAAGAGCAATGGTAAAAATACTAAACGAAAACGTGATAGTCTAGAAGATTCTAATCATGAGTCCGAAGTGGAACAGAAAACAACACCGAAAAAGAATAAAGCGCCGAAAATCGTAGCGGACGGCATTGATAGTTCAATGGGAAGTTTTAGCTTTGAAGAAGCTCTAGGTATGATTGCACCACCATCGAATACAAAATCAACACCGAAATTAAAGTCACCCAAACCGAACGGAATTGTTACTCAAACATCGTCATCATCATCAGCGTCGTCGTCAGTTTTTCTTACTCCTTCGAGTAGTGGATTGAGCGCCCGATCAAAAGTATAAAACATTTTCCTTCTTCTTTTTTTTCTCTTGTAGTTTAATATTTTTTTTCTTCTTCTTTTAGACACCACCTTTATTAGCATCAAAAATTAAATTGGAACCACTCGATCCGAAAATAGCATTTGAATTGCCAACCATATCGCCAAATTATAAGCCCATGCCATTGAATTCGACTGTCATGTCATGTGTATTTTCGGGCAGTAATCAACCGCAAAAACGACTGATGACCGACGAAGAAGCACTATGTGCCGGAATATCTTCGAGAACAATGCGGTATGATTGATAAAATTGAGATTTTTTTTTTGTTAATTTTCGAAAATTAATCACAATGTCAATTATTCTAGGACGAAAATTTATTCTGGTGTTCGAACCGGCGCAATTTTACAAGTTCCTAGTTTACACAATCTATGTATTCGTGTATTGCAGAAAAATATCGATGGTAAGTTGTTTTTTCTTTAAATTTATTGATTGACTTGATTGCAGGGTAGTATTGTTGGATATGTATTAAATCGATTTAAATACTCTTTCTATTTAGAGACCGTATGCCTTGAAAGACTTACATATGTGAAGACAATCCTCAGTTTTTCTTTCGATGTCTTGATCCAATGATTCATAATCCACAAAAATAATAAAAAGAAACCTAACCTTGGATTTCCATTTCCCTGCACTTAGATTTCTTTTAAAAAAATGAGCAGATCGACCTTCTTTAAAGAAGCAGCAGCAAAAAACCTAAGTTCAATGTAAAAAATTGCAATGACAAAAATAAAACATTCGCCATTCGGCGGTAATTTAACTAAGTCGAAAAATTCTTCTCCAAGTGCATTCAAAAGTGCCATTCTTGCAAATTTCCTGTATATGTAATGAAAAAGCTTTCTGTAATGTTACAACTTTTGACCTTTTAGTCGACAAAATTTTAGCATTTGTTTGAATTCGTAAGTTTTAATTGGCACTAATCAAAATGCAAGGGTTTTTCGTATCAAAGTCACAACTTAAATTTGTAGCTACCGCGTTGTTGTTGGTCAAGAGCTAAATATTATACCGACTACCTCAATGGCAAGAGGAAAGACTGACGGATTTAGACGAAATTCGACCCACTAAGAAAGTCGTTGAGTACGCGTTTCACATTCGAATAGTTCGTTTTATTGATCAGTATACGAATTTTTCAAGTACATTTGCTAGTGCATTTTAAAAACAAACCCGACCGTGCTTCTCTGTGGATTGAACAAAAAATTAAGTCATTTTAGGAGAGATTGTTGGGTTTTAATGAATGTCAATAATTGGCAATTTTTGTACCCCTTTGGTTTATTTTATTTGGTTTGGTGATAACCCCATAACTAGATTGGTTTTAAAGGATCTGAAGCCACTGCCTTTAGAGGAGCCAATCAGATGAGTAGAAGTGTTTGAATCAAAGTCTCTTTTAGGGTTGAAAAAATTAAGGCTTGGGAATTATAGTCATACAACCAGTCCATACGGATGAAGTTAGATAAGATATAATAAATGATTTTACAAAACGGTAGAGTCTAGTCCACCCGTTTCAATCTTCAATTCCTATACGACATCTTCTTGAATATGGTAGTAATTGTGCTTTTTTCTTTCGGATGTTTTTTTAAGTGACATTGCTCGTTTTGTGAAATACTGTTACTGAATATATTTTTTCTAATACCACAATCTCTGTATTAGTAGACTAGTCGGCCACTGCAGCAGATTAAATCAATATACTGACCGCCACTGCATTGCACCTTTATGATTTAAATTAAATTTGTGATGCTCTGCGGATTGTTGCGTACTGTTCTTACTAACAGTATCTGGTCAATGTTTCGAACGGAGTTATATTGCTAATCAAAGTCCCCAACTTTACATTTAGTGTTACCGTGATAACATCGAGGTTCCTCGAGGTAGTAATTCATTATTTTTTTATTTTTTCTTGTTTTATTTACATGGGAGATTTAAGTTCATAAAGTTTTAAATAATATATCTGCCAAATGGCCGCCCTCACGCTCCAAACATTATGTAAGCCTTTTTCTGAAATGTTCGTTCAGTCTTTCAAGCATTGCCACAGGAATTTGGAAGATGTGGGTGCGAATTTTGTCTTTGAGGGCTGTTAGGGTTGTAGAACGATCGTTGTCAACAACAGATTCCGCACAGGAAATATTCTGGGGTAGAGACAGTTCTCTGAGGCCCCTTCTTATAGTGGACACATTTCCGCTGTCGTGGAAGCCATTAACCCACGCAAGAATTCGATTTCGATCGGGAACTCGACAGCGGGGGACGATATTAAACTGTAAACGAAAGGCATGCTGCACACAGACGATCGAGAGGTTGTTTGAAAAATAAGCTTGCCCACAAAAATCACAATGTTGAACAGGCCAATCCAAAAAACCAACCAACCGCTAACAAACCTTCCTTCCCTCTCCTTAGAGCCATCCCACTATCAACCCTCTACCACCGCTAAGAAGGGAGCAATGACATTTTCAAATCCATACGCCTGCCGCGCGCCACCCTGTATTTGATTGGAAACAACTGAATATCGGAAAGTCGTTGCCGGGGGGGGGGGGACTGCAATGTATTCCAGACGGAGATCCTGGTTATGCTTGATGTAGTCGACTTTTTGTACATGCATTTTTTTTAACACCTACCTTTTAACCTAAGAGCTTTTTCGCTTAAGGTCCTGCAGTTGACTACTGGTACATGCATCATCTCAGAATTGATGAAAATACTTTGTGTACCAGGACTGCCAATCTACACACCGTACGGTTGTAGGGTTTTAAGTTGAGCCGGATAAAACCTAAGTTAGTATTACTATGGATGTTAATGAAGTAGAAGACTAGCTGCCAGTTTCAAGACTTCACTCAAAATTCATCAACTTATTCAGTTTTTTCTTCCGCGTGTTGTATTTGAATTGAATTGAACAAATTCTGTCTTCAAGAAAGAAAAAAAATTGAAAATGCTTAGACTATGAAGTTGATGAAGAAAAAAAGATGACAAAGGAATATGGACTGCCTTCGTAAACCGTAGGTAAGCCGACGCAAAATATATCAACTTACCGATTTCCCGCTCTAATTGAATTACCGTTAAATTAAACAAAAATGCATTCAACCCACTTTTCACTAATAGACATGTCCTTGGTTAACCCTCGCATTTTGTATAGTGAAGATTATAATTCCGGAGTTCGACTCCCTGAATAATGTTTTTGTCATTCACTCACGGCTCCTGAATTAGCGCCACCGAGACTCTGTTCTGCAGTAAAGATCACCATGCCTAACCTAAGAAGATGGACTCTTTGCCAGGACTAAAGCTGTGTAAAAATGGTATCTCGCTTATTTGTTGGACGTCAAGACTTGAGAGCTCTAAATACCGGCGTGTTTTGTTGAAAAAATGTCATTAGGAAGAGTTACAGTGGCTGCTTTCATTGGGGAAATGTGAACTATGTAGTGAATACTGTTGCTAAAAGGTTAGCCTTTGCAATGAAGAATATAGCAGAATAATTAGAATAGCAGTGTGAGTTTATTTAAAATTTTCGTTTTATTAGCAATGAATCCAGTCAAATTTCGTGTGAAATTATAAAAGTCCTGATCGTAAAACCATTCTAGCCGTTTATGTGATGCAGGTATGATTGATGTCAACGAGGAGTACCTATAGGAAATGAGCGGAAATTAAACATTGGTCAGAAATACTTCTGGAAGTGCTAACAGATATTAAATACTATTAAATGGGGATTTCCATTGTCGTCACACTTATGCGTTTGTACGTCGAACGCATATTTTTCTGCCACGCTATTCAGTTTCGAGCTTACATTCATTTCAAATGTAAACTGATAGGAAGTATATGATTGTTGATTGTTATAAGATGCTTGGTTATAGAAATCTTGCGAAATCAGTAGCAAAATTGCGGGTATAAAAACTTAGTGCAGGAGATGCGTTTGAACGACATCGAATATCGATTGACCTTGCCGATGAATTACTCTATCTAGTTGAACCGACTATTGAAAAAGTATTTCATATTCGTCAACCAAATAGAAATTCACATTTGTTGTTCATATAAAAAAAATGTATACAACAGAAATAATAAATAAAATTCAATTCCTGCAACAAAATAATAAATAATCTAACTAGTATTAATTTAACAAAATGATGTAACTACTAGGCTACTATAAATACTAGCAGTTCGCAAGTATCACATTAATTTGATCCGATTCGACGGATTAATGTGGTACGACCAGGAATATTTGATCTTGTTCAGTGGTATTTTACTAGGTGAACAGGAGGAAATGAAATTGAAAAATGAAGAATTAATTTCGCGAATGAATGATTGGTTCGTTGAAAAATGTATTACGATTGAAAAAGGTTCTCTGATAAAGCCTCAGTTATAATGGTTCCGATCGGATCCGGAAAACGGAGAGTGTTGAGTTTCTCAATCCGATACACATTTAAAGGGAAATTCGAAACGCCTAGTCACAATCATTCCGGTAATTAACCGAGACACAAAACGGAGAGGAAAAGCTGACCAAATTTCAACTTTTATCCTTTCCGACGGTAAGAAGTGGATTATTGAATTTCACCACCTCCTTCGCCACACTAAAAATAAAAATTACACCTCGATAATGTCACTTTGATGGATGTCGGAACGGAATCATTGAGCCTAGAAAATTTTCTCCTCTGAGGTTGCCGGATCAGATCGGAGCCATTATAACTGAGGCTTAAAGTAGCGTGAAAATGGATCTCAGTGGTTTCCGTTCGTTATTTAGTTTTATATACATATATTAGTAGTTTTATATACATATACCTATAGTACTACAAGATTATACATCTTATATAAAAGTACAAATAAAATCAAAATATAATAGGATTCAATAAATTCAACGAAGTAAGAAAAATCAAAGCAAGAAGAAAGAAAAAAAAGGTAGTTAAAAATCAAGAAATAACAGTAAAGAAAAATTACATTACAAGAGAGAGAGAGAGAGAGAGAGAGAGAGAAAAAAAAATAAAAATAAAAAACAATAATAAAAAGAAATTGATAAACTGGATGATATAATAATAATACAGAGTCGAACAATTATAATTAATTATTTAAAAAAAGAACTGCACAATAGATTCTTGAAAGCACTAGAACTGCCCGCGCGCTGAGCATTGACAGAAAGATTATTCCACAGCCTAATCGACTGAACAAGGAAGGAGCTCTAACCAACTGACCTCAAATATCGTGATGCAAGAAGCCTTTGATGTCGTTTCGAATTTAAAGGTATTAAGCATTCTCTTAAATAAAATGGTTCACCTGTAACAAGAATGTTATACAACACCAACAAGATTTTCCGTTTCAAATAAATTGCAAGAGAGCAGCCTAGCAATTCATTTCTGTATGGAGAAGTATGATCGTAGCGTCTCAAGCGAAATACAAAACGTAAGCAATCATTGAAGGCGATATCCAGTTTTCGTTGGCAATTTGAATCGAATTTGGGAAAAATAACACTACCAAGAAAGGAATTATGAGTGAACGTATCAGTTTTAACCTAATTTTCCATGTTAGGATACTGACGAAAATCCAGAGTCTACGTAAACCACCATAAACCTTCCTCAATATGGCGGATACATGAGAACAACAACTCATAGAGCTATTAAGGGTTATCCCCAAATTTTTGACAGTGGAGTTAAAAAGCAGCGATAATTCATTCAATATAATTCTTGGAAGGAACTCCTCAAGAAGGTAGCAAAAATGGTGAAAGACAATACACTGTGACTTCATCTCATTTAGTTTTAAATTATTCCGAAAAGACCAATTGAAAACAGGCTCCAAGTCGTCATTGATACGACTCGCGCAATCCTCAACAAGTTCGATTGGACGACTTAAGTGAAGTTGGACATCATCCGCATATAAGTGCGCACTAGAGTCAAAAAGTACCTCATACAAATCATTAATGTAAAGAGTGAAAAGTAGTGGACCTAATATTGATCCCTGCGGCACACCACGCAGAATTGGAAGGAATGATGATAGAACATCATCCATCCGAACGTTTGATTTGGAATACTTACGTTTCGAATATCGCTGAACCAGCGCTGATGCGAATCGCAACTAGATATTTTTAATGATAAGTACACTAACCAAAAGAGAATGTGTTGACGGTGGACGTTCCTTTTATAGGGCTGTGTAGCTTTAGCTACCGTTGTTTGCTGAAGTTCCACAGTCAACGTCGTAAAAATAGACCGTAGTGAAATTTGTAATTTTAAATTTTTCTGTACTGTATTTGAAGTTCAAACACTGACTGCTGACGGTATTTTCAGCATTCTTTGTTTTTGCTCTTTCAGTGTGCGTACAGTCAACAGTTTTAGTCAAAAACTGATTAGTCTCGTGATTTAGTGGCACGCGAATAATCAGTGTGCTCTGATCATTGAATTGCTATTGAAACAGCGACATATCATATTGTTGTTGTTGTTTTGCTCATTCAGTGTGCGGCCAGTCTTAAACTATAATCTGATTGGTTTATTGTTGCGTCCGACGCAGAATTGCGCTGACAATGGAAATCAGCCTTTAGGAGTACAATTCACTCACGATTCTCGGACTGCTGCAGTGTTCAGTGTCCTTTCAAGCGTATTGGGTGCGTGCACTGAAACACTATTTCTTATTCATTAAGCGTAGTGTGCGTTTTCAGGACAATCTTTCTTGTTTTCTGATAGAACGTAATTTGGGGCAATTAAAACAAATCACTTAATTATTTTTCGCCAATCTTGTAACCATTTTCTTTCAATTCAGTATTACTAAACAGCACAAAAGATTTTTATGTTGCCCTTTTTTATAACTTCCTATAGTTGTGTAAAGAGGGCTAGTAATATAGAGAACAACTTGACCTCAAAAAATTTTAATGTTACACCATTAATTTTCAGACGATCACCTGCTACCAAATTTGATAAATTTCTTTAATATCTTTAAAACTTATCATTTGTTCTAGCTCTTGAATATACCGGCGGTGTACCATTTGATGTATTGAAATCAGTTTTAGAACGTGCTTCACCCGAACAACTCCTAACATTCGAAGATTATAATCATAACGTATTGGAAGATACAGACGAGCTATGGAAACATCATTGTAGTCGTCGTTATAAAACGCAAAAGCGACAAGAAAACGAAACGTACCGTGAAATGTTTTTGGTACAAAAATAATACTAAAATCGAAATCAAATCGAAATTAATCATATTCCTTTCATTAGCGCTGTCGAGAAGAAGAAGCAGAACGTCTGAATACATTAACAAAAAATATAAGTCATTCGCAAAAACAAATTGCTATACCATTGCGTAAAACCCAATTGGCCTATGTCGATGTGACTGTTAAACCACCGCGAAATGTTCAACGAAAACAAGAACAGTACGGTACAAAATCAAAATTGATTGCTACACCGGCAGCCAGAGTTGCTGCCCTCTCGAAAATGGCTCCATCGATTGCTAAAGCGGGTGATTCTAGACTTCGAGTTGCAGCCGATATTAGAGATTTTGCTCAAGTTAGTAAGTATTTTTGTTCACATTCTACGATTTTTTTTTTCGAAACATATTTATTCACGATGGATTTACAGCGAGTCATATTCGTCCAAAGAAGGCACCACTTATGCAGAAATCATTGCAACTAATGAAGGGCAGATTCAAGCGATAAGAGTTTATCGCATTATAAAATTTACGTATTTATTATTTGTTTTTTTTTTTTTTTAATTGTAACATAATCCATTACCTCAATATTCTAGCACTTAGACATCACAAAAAATAAGCTTATTTATTAAGTAAAAAAAGTGTTTATTTCCTGTAATTCTTATGTATGTTATGCATGCCATAGTATAGGTACATACAGAAAGATATTTCTTTTTATAGCAAATGAGTTAAAACCGCAGAAAGCATGGTTATTAATTGTATTTGTATTGTGTATAAAGTCATTGCAACGTGATGGCGATGCATTTTTTTCGTTTATTTAAAAGAAGAAAACAAATTCATATAATATTTTTATATGCTAGTCCTAGAAAATTTTTCCGATCCTTTGTCGTCCGTTTTCTCGACTTTATCCTATGATTTTGCTTGTGAATATTTAAGAAAAAAAACCTCTTGTACATATGATTTTTAAATTAAAATAAAATCGTCGTGATATTTAAGAATTTTGAAGGTGTTTATTTTTTCTGAGTTTTACGTGATACTTGAATGAAGGCAGGATGAAAGCAGTCAGCGTTGTCAACGTGATTAAATGTAAACTCGATTAAATGTAAATGAGTTACAATTTTCTCTCTGTTCGTAGGTTGGAGCTTTCAAATCACGCACACAGATTTGAAAGAGAACAATAAGAAAGGAAAGAACTATTGCGCTTACAGGACGAACGTTACAGCTTTGCACACAAAATTTTGAACTGAGGAATCCGAGTGAACAAATAACTGGAACATTATGTATTATGGCAGTTTCAGGAAAATACATATGCCAGGCGAGAGAAGAAAGATCGACCACTAAAAGTTAGTTCCAGAATTGATGTTTTTTGTGATTAGTGCCTAAATGACTCTTAAACTTAAATGTTCCATTATATACTATGCCTGAAGGTTATACCATAGAAGTTTGATTTTTTGCTCAAAATACTTTCAACTTCTTGTCGATATAGTCCGAGATCTGCATGTATTATTTTATAGCAAACTGAATTTCAATATCTATTTTATTGATCTGGGGCCGTATTATGTATTCCGTCGCTCGTCGTTCGCTGCCTGTTGTCGATATTTTGTTATGATATAATCCCACGCGTCGTCGTTTTAGACATTTCAACGACAGTTTTTCTTCGACGCCGTGTAGGGTCGACGTTAAGACCGATGTTGATTTCTTGTGATAAAAGTATCTGCACAAAAATAGTTAAAATGTGAGTAAGAATTGTTTTTAGGGTTGGTAACATATGTTTTGAGCATTTTATGCTTTCAAAGCTATGTTATATGTTACCCCAGAAATTGATATTTGCTTCATTTAGACCGAATGTTTTTTTCTCATGTTTAAGCATAAGCAACATCTTTACTGAAAGTGAGCCGATATCCTTCGTTTCGGAAAATGTTTCTGTTGATAAATATGTTAAATATATTGAATTTTAGGCCAAAACAAGAAATCCGGTCATGAACATTAGAGTACAGGTTGAGTATTTAGTGGAGTTCATGGCTCAACACATGGACCTTTTTATTCATCGCAAGAAGCATCCGAATCGAAAGAGCTGTAGACAACGCTAACGGTACGACTGAATGCGCACGGCTAGACCAAAAAACTGTCACAAAAAAAAATTGTCTTTAACAGTATACGCATGAAAACAGAGTTACGGACTGCCAAGTTGGACGACGTAACATTCATCGACGCTGTCGATGCGAACGTCGCAACGTTCTTTAAATCATACAAAGCCTGGTAATTCGTGCTATGGTATAAGGGGTGCGATGCTATCATCCTTCACTTACGGGCCTATTACGAAACTCGACTCGACCAAAAAACTCACATTACTCGACTATGAAACTCGACGACGGCCTACTTGTCGAGTAGTCGAGAAAAAAGCGTAAGTAAAGAGAACTGCGTATTATGAGAGCCGATCGAGTGAGTATTTACTAGTAAGAAATGTCAAACCCACTCGACTACTGGAAATGAAGTGACTTTCGAATTGTCCAGTTTCATCATACCAACTTTTGCTCGAGTCGAGTTCACATGTGAGTGAGTTACTCACTCGACTCGAGTTTTGTAATAGGCCCGTTAGACGTTATATTCGTCCATAGTGGATAGTGCTCCCTGTTTATAATAATAATAATTGCTGTTACGTAGCTTCAAAAAAATAAGCGACGAGGTTCTGTCTTCTCGTTCTCGATAGGGCCGGACACTCGCATAGGACGTGGAAGATTGACTCCTCCAGTTCTGGGTCACCGCAGCTACGATAGAGAGATCATTTGCGTCGGCTCCCAGTCGTCTAGCGTGTCAGGCAGTGCCGTGTGAGCATTAGTGTAACCCCAATTAGAATATTTGTAAAGTAATGGAATCTCTATTTCAGCGAACGACGGCAACGGCAAAAAACTTAATACAGAAAAGGAAATGAGCCAAGAAGAATTTCAAACAAAAGTCCCGTATCTGAATAATGTTGTATTACACTCACACCTCGCTTTACGGCCTAGATGCGTTCCGGGAAAGTTGGCTCTAAAGCGAAATGCTGTAAAACAAAATCAATTATTTTAAGTAATCAACCGAATTTCTTGGAGCATTCATTGTTCAAAATCTGGCCGTATAACGAAACATTGTAGCTATAAAACGGAAAAGTCCCATAATTGAAAAAGGCCGTTATAGCGAAAAGCCGTAAAAAGAGAGGCCACATAGCGAGGTATGAGTGCTTTTGGCGCAGAAAAATGTATTGATAATAAGGTGGATACAAAGACATTCAGACTCGAAACGACAGAAAAAACTGGGAGCAAGCAGTACAGAAAGAGATCGAGTCTCTGATGTAAGACAATGCCTGGGAATATGCAGAACTCCTTCTGGTAAACGATATATTGCCAGTATATAGATATGTAAAATCAACCGTAACCAGACAGAGAAATTAAGTAGTACCTGGCTGTTCAGTCTGGCTATTAAAGGATTTTTTTTTAACGAGGAGCCTAAGTCAGTGTGTGACTTTATCTTATGTACAAAGTTATATATAATGCAGTATAAAGAGCAAAAAAAAGTTGTCAACTGGAATTAATAAAAAATAATAATAAAGAAATTGAAGATTAAGTTAAGTAAAAGAAATTAGTAAGAGCGCTGAAAAGATACAAAAATAAGTAAAACAAATCTCTTTTTTTTTTAAAAAAAAATAAGCAATTAGTAGATAACTATAGTAATTTATGCATTAGTCAGTATATTCTTAAATGTATTTACGTAGCGTAGCGTTTATGGTTTCACTTGGTAAGCTGTACCAAATGTCCACTATCCTGTTAGGCAGAAAGTTTCTCAGTGGATTAGTACTAGAACCTAGAGTTGATTTGGCAAGTTTGTGCTTATGTCCGCGAAGAGTAGTATTTCAGCTCCTTAACATTTGAGATGTAACTGGACAGCTGGAGAGACGATTTAAAATCTTGGACGTCTCGATTAAGTCACCTCGAGTGCGCCGCTGTTCCAAAGTGGTTAGACCAAGAGCCTGCAGCCTCTGAATATGTTAAGCTTCTTAGGCAATGAGGAAGTTTAGTCGCTCGTCTTTGAACTTTCACAATGAGCCGTACAACAAATACAACAGCTAGCTCGGAAAACAGCAAGCGCGTCGCTCCTGCTCGAACTACAGCCACGAATTCGGACGTAGATGGAATTGACCCACTGTTTCCCGTACCTTGCCTTTCCTTCGAATATTTTGACTTCTTCAAGTCGTTTTTTGGAGTACTGTTTTAAAATCTGGAATCACTGCTTTAAAAAGGATATTAAGCTCATTGAGAAAGTTCAAAGACGTGCCACTAAACATTAAGTTAATGTTTGTATTCTAGAAAGTGATAAACAATACCGAAGAGTTTTCAAGGCCTCGTTGTCTTTAAAATATGTTTTTCATCGGCGATGAATCTTATTTGAAATTGCTAACAAATTGCAGGACAGACTTCCTTAAGAAAAAATAATAACAACAAAATGATGAACATTAGGAACAACTAAAACTGTGTCCTTAATATCATCATAAAATAAATCAAGGCACAAACAACTTTTCCATAAAAAAAAATAATTGAATTGAGTCGGTATACGGGTCTATTCTGCGCCAGAGCCACAAGTCACAAACTAGGTGTGGAGAGTAACAATTTTGAATTAATTGTGACTTTCCACCTATTTTGTGACTTGTGACTCTGACGCTGAATAGGCCTGATAGTTTCGATTAGTTGACTTCTACTAGAGGACACAGTTCGGTCTGTCTAACAAATTTGATCACATCATACAACTCAGCCTGCCCAGGATCTATTAAGGTGTTTGCCAAGTGATTTGCGTGTAAGTCGGAATAGCCTTGAGGCAAGTTCTTTTTAAACAACAAAAATATCACAAAAAAGAGCTTGTATAACAAAAACTAATTTTTATTCATTTACACAATAACTTACAGTCTTCGTTAAAATTAATGAAAATATCGTTCATGAGCCGCCAATACTAGTCACGCTTTCGGTGGAATGGAACATGATTTTTACAGATCGACTACAGCCCGACATATGCCACAATACCTTATTACTAACTACACTAGAAGACGATTGCGATGATTGATCACTGAAATAAAACGAAAAAATTACGAAATATAATAAAATTTATCACAAATGTTTTTTATACAACTTACCCGGCACCGATCTTTGAAACATCCCAAACTCGTATACTACCGTCAGCACAGCACGATGCAAATTTACTACCCGTTGAATTCCACGCAATATCCGATACGTTGGCTGAATGATCTTTCAGTTCGGCAACTTGTGACCCGGCAGCCAAATCAAATATGCGAATTTTTGTTTCTTCTCCGGCAGCTGCCAGCAGCTTCCCATCAGGACTAAAGGCTATACACGTTATTGGATATCGGCATTCGGGAAAAACCCGTAAAACTTTTCCGTCCGTTGTTGACCATAATCGCACCGACAGGTCACACGATCCGGTTGCTATATAATTGCCGTTTGGATGAAATGCCACGCACTGTAAATAAAATTAAATTGTCGATTATTTTGTTTGAATCAACCGAAAATTAAATGTAAAATTACTTCAACATCTTGAGTATGTCCGACATATGTAATTAATGGAAACTGTCGGTCTGCTGACCAAAGTCTGGCAGTGTAATCTCTGGAACCGGTCGCCATATAATTGGCAATTGGACTCTCGCTTACACACCAAATTGGATAGTTGTGACCTCTACAATTTATGAAATTTATTAAGATTTAATTTTTCTCTACCTCTCATTCACCGTTTACCTATATATTGCTCCACAGGAGTAATCCGTTGCTTTCCACGCTCGCATTGTTAAATCCTTCGATACGCTAAACATTAAGGGGTGATGAACTGAGAAGATGACATCGGTGATACCTTTACTATGACCACGTAACGTTACTCCGCCCGAATCATCACTACAAATGAATAAAATTACTAACAATTCAACTTTTAAACAAAATATCCTTACAATGAATTTTCTTCACACTTATTTTCTAAATATTCTGTTCCTATTGTTTTTGTTGAATGTAAGCTACTTCGCAGAGGGTTTGATTTCATACTTTGTTCATTATCCGAACAAAGATCCTCGTCTGTCGATCTATTAACATCCCAATCACAGAGATTCTCTCGAAACTTTTTGTACAAACTTCTGCCGCGCGAAGTCTTTTTATTCAACTGCCAGAGTTTTATAATTGAGTTATTAAATCCGGCAACAGTGTGGCATTCAGTCGAGTCCATTGCGCCACAAACAAGACTACAAAATGGAATTCATTGAAACAAAAATTTAATAGAATATACAACTTCACTCACCTTTGTCTTGGATCATTAATTTTAATTGTCCTTATGGGCGTTTCAACTTTTGACAATCGAAGAACAGAATTTTTCAACTGTCGCAAATGAACATTTGATCTCTTCGGCACTCTACCATCGTCATCCCTGTACATTTCATCAACATCTATCACAATATCTTCAGTTTTAAATTCCTGTTTGATGTCATTGCCGTTCGTTAAAATGTCGGACTTATCTTCGATAAAATCTTGCAAATTAAACAAATTTTGACCATCTTCGGCTTTGATATCGGTTATATCGAAATAAATCCACGTTTGTAATATATTCATAATGATAGTGTGACCATGTCGACTTAAATAATGTTTCAATGCGTTTATCGATTCGATGCAGATTTCTAACTCGTATTTTGAACTTCGGAAAATTCCAATTGAATCGTGTGCATCGCAAGTCTCTACTCGTAAGCATGACGATAGGCTTTGAATAAGATCGCGAAAATAATCACGATTCGAATTTCCTGTAGTGCCGCTGGAGAAAAGTATTTGTGTTGTTGCTGACGGAAACGAAGACGATTCGTCGTGAGAACTGGAATTTATCGAACAGCCGTTAACTTTGTTCGGAAGTGGTGCATTTAAGTTTTCTATCGGTCCCATATGATGAGCATTGTTTCGGAGAAAATTACTTGCCAGTTTCCATTCGCGTCCTTTCAATAGTTCGATGTACAAGTGGCAGATTATCGGACCGAGCAGATTGCTTAGCTCGTTTTTGATCAGTTCTTTTTGATTTTGTATAAATTGCACGAATCTGAAAGATCACAAGTGGTTATTAAAAAATGGTTTGAATTGTAAATTAAAAGATGCAAGTAATATCGGGCATTAATAATTAACCACAGCATACACTTTCACGAATATCGTTATATCTCTAAGGTTTTTTGAAATATGCTTTTAATCCGACTTCTACGGATTCTTCAGATAAATTCTGAGAAACTGTTTCCAGAGTTACTTTTAATTTTATCTCATTAAAGGGATGTAAAGATGTTGTACATAGGTCACGAATTCCGTCATATCCCTGAGGTCAGTTTAGATATTGAATAAGCTTTTTATTTAACGGACTCAAAACCTAAGAACCGTTTTCAGGATTTTTTGCTTTTCAAAGAAGAAGTAACACGTTTTTGCACGAATTCCGTCTCTTTTTTATATAATCACCTACAGACGAAATACTTAACGCGAAAACAATCAAACTTGTGTTCCTCTCAATACCAGGCTGTTATAATATAAGAGCCTTGAAAACTCAAATTAGAAAACTTCGGCCCTTGACCGTCGACCGAATTTTGTTTTTCGGGTCCAATTAGTTTGTGAGATATCGTAATCTAAAGTTTTTCACCCCCCCCCCCCCCCCCCCATTATCAAAGCTCTATAGAAATTCTAAGTTTCAGCCTCCTAACACAAGCGGTTCCTGAGATCTAGAAACCTAAATTTTTCGTCTAAAACGCTTACCCCGCCTTCCCCCTTACATCTCCTCCCCTGAAAATAATGTCAATTCAAGGGGTCCACCAAGTCTATTCTTAGAAAAAATTTTAATTTAATAGCTCCACTGGTTTGAGAGCTACGAGCCTTCAAAGATTTTGGGGCGGTCGACGTACGACGTACGGCGTACAGACGGAGTGAAAATTTTTATTGCTTTTTTCGAGTCTACTAGTCATGAAACGTGGAAAAAAATCGATAACAATACTGTATTATAAATAATACAGTAAAACTAATAATCGCAGATTGATAAAGGACTCACTCGAGTCCGAAACGTCATATAAAATAAATTTAACAGTATTCACCGGAAAACCTTGTATTTTCAATTCGAAATGTATGCACCATCGGTATGCACCAGGCGCGTAGCGTGAAGCTTCGTTGGGGTAGCGCAATAGCACGATCATCAAATTCTATGGGCCGTTATTACGACCTTCAGTTAAAATTTATCTGTCAGTTAAAGTTTCAGTTAGAACGTTACTGACGATCGTAGGTACGGGCCTATGAATTCTACAACAATAAACACGTAATTTTCATTCAGAAATAAAATTTCGATTGCTAAATTCCAAGAAGTAATCAAAAAATTCTGCGAAATTCAGCGATCGCATCGTTGCGCTAGCCCTACGAAGATTTACGCTACGCGCCTGGTATGCACTTGTTGTGTTTTAGGCCTTGGAAGAACTATTTTGACTTGAAAAAGTCAAAATAGTTGAAGGGAAAAGTAAGGTACGGAAGCATTGGGCCAATTCCGCCTACGTCCGAATTGATGGCTGAGTTTGAGCTGGAGCGACGCGCTTGCTGGCGGCCGGGGCTAGCTACGGTGGTTCTTGCTCTGGACTCAGACCATAAACCGTAGACCTGAACAACAAAAATTATTCGCGCCGACTAACCCAGGGAATTGTAAAAATTGGGATTATTTTCCCAACAGGTCGTGAAAGACCAAGAAGCGGTGGGATTTGCGCGGCTTCACGATTTGTCAGGGCGCTCTGGTGTTAATAGCGCCCTGTTCTGCCCATCCTACCTCAGCCACGACAGTCTTTTAAACGTATTCTGCGTCGTGGTCCAGCTCAAACTCAGCAACCAATTCGGACGTAGGCGGAATTGGCCCACTGCTTCCGTACCTTACTTTTCAATTCAACTATTTTGACTTTTACAAGTCAAAATAGTTCTTCCAAGGCCTAAAACACAACACACTTACCCGTGTTCTACTTGTATGAAGAGAAAAATTATTTCTTATTCTTTTAGTTCGCGACAAAAAGTTGTTTTTATGCAACGTTTGACATTAATTTTTTTTACGTTTGATTTTTTTTGTCGTCGTTTCTATTCTTTTGAGTTCTTAGCGATGCACACACATTATGCTGTTAACGCACAAACAAAATATAGACAAAGTATTTATATTAGGTGCCATTAAATCATATGTTCGGGGAAAACTGGCTGCAATTGTTACCAGCATATTAGGCCACAGAACTTCGTCGGTCTAAGGCAAGAAATGCGCGGCTGTTAGCCCAGGAATCCGAAAACTAAGCCACAAAAGTATAAGGCCCGTTCTTACAATATTCAGTCAAGCTACAGTGAAACTTCTAGTAAAATAACTAGAAGTTATGCTGACTGCGACAGTTAACTATCAGTTAGAATCAATGCGTTCCTACCATCCTTCAGTTAAATAACATACGGTTTAGCCGAATTGAACGAAAAATGTACAACATCTTCGTTTGAGTTTAGTACAAACATCCATCGCCACCTACTTCTTTAGATATATTATATCGTGTTGTCAATTCTTGACAATTGTTTAGTTTTTCAGATTTCCGTTTTTTAGAAAAAATAGTACTATTGTTGTTAAAAAAAAGTGATCGAAATGAGTCTTAAACCGCAACGCGAGCCCAATTTCTCAATTAAGGAGGAGGAAATACTTCTAATGCTTTTAGAAAAATACTCCTCCATAATTGAGAATAAAAAATCGGATGCAGAGATGTGGGAAGAAAACAAAATGCGTGGTGTAAAATCTCTACCGAATTTTTCACTTTATGGAGTTAAGCGTTCCGTAAAGGTGCTTAAATCGAAATATGAAAATATGAAGAAACGGGCAAAACGAGAATTTTCCAACGAAAAGAAGGAAGTGTATTTGACAGGCGGTGGCTCTTGTACCAGGAAAGTAACTCAAACTACTGAAAGAATTTCTTCCTTAATAGGTGCTAACGCGACTGGCTTAACGAACAGTTTCGACAGCGATAAATTAGGTAAAGAGAAATAAATAAAAAATTACTTATTTTTAAAGATAGTTGCAACGATTTTAATGATTTAATCCATGACATTGCTGAGCCGGAAAATTATGAAAAATATCAACAGTGAGGTAGGTAAAATTTTTTTAGAGAAATGTACTGTATATTTTCTATTGTATTTTAAGTGTAAATTTTTTATTTCATTCTAGACTTCATGGTCTTCATGGAATCCCACGTTGTTGAAGACAACGGTATCGTCACAACTAAAAACTGGCCTCACTTCTAGCCTAAAAGAAACCAATTCCATGCATACAACAAAAAAAATTCCTCAAAAAAAGGCAGCAAGGAAACACGACTTGGCTTCAGAAATATTGAAGGGGAAAATCGAGTTCCTTTCTGCTCAGCGGGATTTTTTTTCAAAACGAGGAGAAAATGGCAGCAGGAAAACATCAATGGGAAAAGGAGCAGCACCAATATAAATTAAAAATCTTAAAATTAGAAGAAAATGTATTAAAAAAAAATTTATTAGTTACCATTGAAAATGAAGAAGATTGTATTATGGACATTATTGAATAACAAAAAATATACATAATTATTAATATTACGGAAGTCTGTTATAATATAACTCCTACTATATACCAAATATTTTTTGACATTAGGGAGTTGAATCCAGGGAAGTGAACACACAGGTCCAATATCAAATGTAAACTATGTCTGACCTGTTGATAATTTCGTTGTTTTTTGCTTGAATTCGCAAAATGTATGTATATGTTATTAGTGCTCACAATCTGTAATATTTGTTATTATGAGAAAATTGTTATGTATATTTTCTAAATATAAATTGCTACCCGGAAAAATATTTCCGGATTAAAGCGCTCCGAACGCTAGGATTGTTGGTGCTTTCAGGTGCTTGGTTGCCCATGTCCATGCTCTTCAATATCTATATCCGATACAGGAGGTTCCGGCTCGTTACGTAGTCTAGCTAAGTTATGAAGAACTGCACATGAGACAATAACTGCCATTACCGTGTTTATATTTATACGCATGGCAAGGCTTAGAATCGGTAATTGTCGCTTCCAAACTCCGAACAGACGTTCCACAACGTTTCTAGTTCGAATTTGTGATTCATTATAAAGAGCGGATTTTGCGGATTGCTTAATGGGGTCATCATGTTTGAGCTAACTGCATTACCCACTGTCTCCCAATATAAAGCAATCCTTTATTTCATCTGCATCCATAACAGCTCCAAGTCTAAAACACGACTTATCGCCGAAACGTAACATCGCCATTTTCACCGACAGCCAAGCTGCAATCAAAGCACTAGATTCGGCTACCACTTCCTCCAAACTAGTTCAGCAATGCCGTAACGAGTTATCCGATTTAGCGGAACGGCTCAAAGTCGCTGTGCTCTGGTTCCCGAGGCATAGAGACATAACGGGAAATGAGTGGGCTGATGAACTGGCCAGGGAGGGCTCCGCTCTCCCCGGCTCTCTTGCGGAACTAGTCCACGTTCCTTTAGGAGCTGTAAAAAGGGACATACTCTCTCACTTCCAGACAGCGGCTAACTCCAGATGGAAGAGCCTAACCACCTGCGCAATATCTAGGAAGATGTGGTCGTCTTACAACCGAGCCAAGTCAGACCACCTTCTATACAAGACCCGGGCAGATGTCTCCAGAATCACGGCGATCAGTACAGGTCACTGGCCGATTGGGGATCATGCAGCCAGATTGGGCATTCCGTTCAATATACACTGCCGCAGCTGCCAGGACACTAATGAGCGAGAGTCGCTTGTTCATTTCCTTTGCGATCGTCCGGCTTTAGCTAAAGCCAGAGAGCGGGCGCTAGGCAGACCCTTCTACGGGGACCTAACGGAGATCTCGGGGAAGAAAATTGGAGAGTTATTACTATTCCTAAACAGTACGGGGTGGTTAAAGCGATGCAATCCAACCCTTCTTCCCATTTTCACTCTCTAAAGTCTCCTGTCATAACAGCCCTTAACAGCCGGGTTTAACATGAGTTTGTAGTTTCAAAACGGCCTCTGAGCTAGTTGAGCTCTGTCTAGGGACAGGGCTGCCACGTTAACCAACCAAGTCTACTGTTGTTGAAGAAATTGCTATCGTGAGCTTCCTGTTACGAAATATTTCACCATTTTCACTTCCAGGCGACATGATTCGAATGTGTGTGCAGTCAATTGCTCCTATAACTTTAGGAAAATGAGCGATTGAAAAAAATTCTTTTTTTAATTTTTCATGCAGTTATAAAGGATGGCAGTTTAACAAAAGTTGTTGCCAGATCTACGATAGCGTAAGTTACTTGTTTAACTATTAAACTTGCTGATGTAACACTCACGCCGCTCAAGTCAGCAACAGTTAACAGCATGTTACCTGATTGTTACTTGATTTCTATGAATGTTAACAAAATCAGAACCGAAGCATTGTTGATCACAAAATGTTTACCTTGTTGTGTTCGAGGCCTTGGAAGAATTATTTTGACTTAGAAAAGTCAAAATAATTGAAGGATAGGAATGGTTCGGGACAGAATGGGCCAATTCCGCCTACGTCCGAATTGGTGGCTGAAGTAGAACGGAAGCGACACGCTTGCTGGCGGCCGGGACTAGCTACGGCAGTGTGGGGTGGTTCTTGTTCTGACTTCAGACCATAAACCCTAGGCCTAGACAACAAAATTTCGTGTCGGCTTACTCCAGGGTGATTAAAATTGGGACTATCTTCCCAATAGGTCGTGAAAGACCAAGAAGCGGTGGAGTTGCGCGACTTCGCGATTTGTCAGGGCGCTTAGGTGTAAGTAGCGCCCTGCTCTGCCCACCCTACCTCAGCCACGACTGTCCTCTAGAACATTTCGCGTCGTGGCCCCTTATTGAGGTTCGGGGCTAAGGAGCTAAACGCTCGGGTTCACTATAAATGGCTCTTTCTAGCCGTTAATCATCTTTTCATCTGTTTTTTTCTTTTTACAAAAAAAAACCTTTATCAAAAAAAAACATGGCACCAAAACAGAAAAAAAAATATTTCAAAAAAATTAATATATAGGAAAGCAAAACAAAAAAGAAATGTAGCAACAAAACAAATATGGCAACACTCACCTCATTTTTTTTTGGTTGATTTCTCCTACTTTTATATTAAATTTATCATTAATTAACGTCCGTCGTCGGTCCTGTCAGTGCGTCATTTTATTTTAATTATAAGTTTAAGGTCCGCCTCAAAGGCGACCTTGGCAGTGGCATGATTGATGGGATCTGGTAATGGGTGCTTGAATATTCGAGTATGAGACTGGATCAAGAAACGTCTGAAGGCCAAATAACTACCGCAAAAATGAGTTGTAATTGTACTACGGCTGGGAATTGTTCTAGCGTGTGACAAAATGTAAATTAGAGTATGCAAAAACCAATAGTGAATGAATCGACTGAATCACCAATCGAAGGAATGCCTGACTGAATACGTGGATGTACTATTGAGTGTATGCTTCAATGAGCGAACAAAAAAACGATATGGGTGACTGATAAAAGAAATTATTTTATGTAACGAATGATCAATTGTAAGTGTGCATCGATGAGTTTGAATGACTGGGTGTATTCGCATAGAACGAATAAATGATTGAATGATCAAAATTTGTACGTATTTATACTCACAAAACAAAATATGATCAACAAAAAAAATACGAATGGCTGTACGAATGTTGCACACATGAGTTGTATGCACGTGCGATTGTATGTAGAATTTGAATAAAAAAAAATGTTTGTACGATTGAGTTATAGTTCCACTATGATGTACTAAATTACGATTGGTGGACTGATGAAACGAACAACTGCGTGTAATTAGATGAATGAATAACCGAGTGTACGAATGAATAAATTTTGATTGAAAGAATAAATACTGTGAACGTTAGAAGAATGTATAAGAAAACCCAAAGCGAATGAATGATTGTATTTATACTTGAATATATATGTGTAGAATGAATGTTTGAGTTTTGACACCCAAAAAAAATTAGAACGAGTGATTGTATTTAATCTGAAATTGACTGAATGTATGATTGTGTGTATAAAAAAAAACGAATGAATGTTGTATATAAATTTAGTATGAATTCAAAAAAATGAACCCTCACGTTGTCGCAACCTTTCCCCTCCCCTCATATGCAGCAAATCGCGAAGCCGAACTTGATCTTTCCCCACCTCTCGGGAAAATCTGGAACGCGATGAGAAAATGCAAAAAAAAAAGTGGGAAAATTTAGCAAGCAAAAATCAAAATCAGCAATAAAAAAAAACTACGTTAAAATCTGTCAACAAAAGACTTAGAAAAATTTTATATACAAAAAAAAAACTCTACGTTATTTCAAAAAAAAAAATACTCTACGTTACAAAGGAACTCTAAAAGGATGGATAAGGAAATAAGGTACTTAACAAATTTTCGACGAAATTTCCTATCATCTAACTCACCAATATTTTACAAGTATTTTTCCCAATTGTCTGACGACACGCCCGCCAAGACAGGGCATGCCCAGCACTCAAAAGGGTACTTGCAAAACAAAAGTGGAAAGAATCAGAAAGAATACGTTTATCCAACTTGCATCACATCAATCTCGTATGCAGACAATATTTCCCTTTCCTATGGAACCGAATTGGCGCCTAAAGGTTGCCAAAACGGTTCGTCAATAGGATCGTTCCATATTGCCTCCATACAGGTTCGATGAAATGTTCTGCTGTTGAAAATCTGAAAAGCTTGTACACTTGGACTTTGATTGCCGTTCAGGCGAAAATTCTGTCGCAAAACGACTAAGTTTTTTGTCCTTTTGCTCACCAACTTTTTTTGTACGGAATTTTTCTGACTCGCACGTGTTGATGAGCTACGCTTTGTGCACTAAGCGTAGCGGTGGCTAGCCCCACGTTGGGCGCCATTTGTTGTGTTCGAGGCCTTGGAAGAATTATTTTGACTTAGAAAAGTCAAAATAATTGAAGGATAGGAATGGTTCGGGACAGAATGGGCCAATTCCGCCTACGTCCGAATTGGTGGCTGAAGTAGAACGGAAGCGACACGCTTGCTGGCGGCCGGGACTAGCTACGGCAGTGTGGGGTGGTTCTTGTTCTGACTTCAGACCATAAACCCTAGGCCTAGACAACAAAATTTCGTGTCGGCTTACTCCAGGGTGATTAAAATTGGGACTATCTTCCCAATAGGTCGTGAAAGACCAAGAAGCGGTGGAGTTGCGCGACTTCGCGATTTGTCAGGGCGCTTAGGTGTAAGTAGCGCCCTGCTCTGCCCACCCTACCTCAGCCACGACTGTCCTCTAGAACATTTCGCGTCGTGGCCCCTTATTGAGGTTCGGGGCTAAGGAGCTAAACGCTCGGGTTCACTATAAATGGCTCTTTCTAGCCGTTAATCATCTTTTCATCTGTTTTTTTCTTTTTACAAAAAAAAACCTTTATCAAAAAAAAACATGGCACCAAAACAGAAAAAAAAATATTTCAAAAAAATTAATATATAGGAAAGCAAAACAAAAAAGAAATGTAGCAACAAAACAAATATGGCAACACTCACCTCATTTTTTTTTTGGTTGATTTCTCCTACTTTTATATTAAATTTATCATTAATTAACGTCCGTCGTCGGTCCTGTCAGTGCGTCATTTTATTTTAATTATAAGTTCTATTAAGTTTAATTCATTTGATTTTCCTCTTAACTTTTAATTTTATATTTCAAATTTAAAATTTAATTATTTTATTTTTATTTTTTTTTTTTTTTTTTAAATTCATTTAATTTTTTTATCCATATTTATTTGAATGGAGATTTTCTATTCGTATTTATTTTAATTTAAAATTCTTTTAAAATACGAAATTTCATCGCGCAATTTGAGACGAGGTACGCCATTCCGTTTATTATCAAAATTTTGCAGTTTATATTGCCTTTCGAATTTATATCAACTTTCTAATTTTTTTTTGCACTCAGATTCCGAAACAAACTTAGCATTCTTCCGCCATTCCCGATTTTTTTAAAATTTTGCAATTTAACCTTCACTCAGATTTCGAAACAAACTTAGCATTCTTCCGCCATTACAACTTTTAAAACTTTGCGATTCTTATTTTCCTTCAAATTTATATCAATTTTCTAATTTCTTTTTTTGCACTCAGATTCCGAAACAAACTTAGCATTCTTCCGCCATTACAACTTTTAAAACTTTGCGATTCTTATTTTCCTTCAAATTTATATCAATTTTCTAATTTCTTTTTTTTGCACTCAGATTCCGAAACAAACTTAGCATTCTTCCGCCATTACAACTTTTAAAACTTTGCGATTCTTATTTTCCTTCAAATTTATATCAATTTTCTAATTTCTTTTTTTGCACTCAGATTCCGAAACAAACTTAGCATTCTTCCGCCATTACAACTTTTAAAACTTTTCGATTCTTATTTTCCTTCAAATTTATATCAATTTTCTAATTTCTTTTTTTTGCACTCAGATTCCGAAACAAACTTAGCATTCTTCCGCCATTACAACTTTTAAAACTTTGCGATTCTTATTTTCCTTCAAATTTATATCAATTTTCTAATTTCTTTTTTTTGCACTCAGATTCCGAAACAAACTTAGCATTCTTCCGCCATTACAACTTTTAAAACTTTGCGATTCTTATTTTCCTTCAAATTTATATCAATTTTCTAATTTCTTTTTTTGCACTCAGATTCCGAAACAAACTTAGCATTCTTCCGCCATTACAACTTTTAAAACTTTGCGATTCTTATTTTCCTTCAAATTTATATCAATTTCTAATTTCTTTTTTTGCACTCAGATTCCGAAACAAACTTAGCATTCTTCCGCCATTACAACTTTTAAAACTTTGCGATTCTTATTTTCCTTCAAATTTATATCAATTTCTAATTTCTTTTTTTGCACTCAGATTCCGAAACAAACTTAGCATTCCTCCGCCATTACACCTTCTCCTCTTCTCCCTTTTTCGGTGGCAGGGTTGTCGGCCCTTTCTGTGGATCCACACGATACTCGAATGACATTTTTCGAGGATCGAGTGGATCCACAGAAATGTTAACGAGATTGGTGTTACCAGCCAGCGGCGACTCAACAACCTTTCAGTTTTTGTTTTGTAATTTTATTCTTAACCAATTCCAAAATATAAACAACACAGTTCTTTGATAAACGAAATCTTTTTATAAATTCTTCGTCTAGAACTAAAGAAAGTTACTGCAGAAAGTGCCTAAAACGCTTTTCCTGTCTAGTGTGCAATATATTCTCGTCTTCACTATCAGTTTCATTAAAAACCCATAATCGAACAAGATTTCTTGCCATACTTTACTTAAATTTCAACGTCACAACTAATTAAAACTGTAGCCTGAATTAGATTACCACGGCAGCGACAGCAAATTGATTTCATTGGTCGAGAGCGATCAGCTGATTGAGTGACAGCAGCAAAAACGTCGTGCTGCCGAGTCATTTCTAATTCTAAATTTGCTGTTGCTGTTGCTGCCGTGCAATCTAATTCAGGCTTGTCAGTCAGCCATTAACTGAAGGAAAATTCGGCATTTACTTTAACTGAAAGATTCCTAACACTTAACTGGCAGTTAAGGGATAACCACATATTGTAAAAATGGTCTATCAGTTAACTTCAAGTTAAAGTATCAGTCAAGAGTTAACTGAACATTGTAGGAACGGCCCTAAGTCTCTAGTAGATTAAGTTTAGATTGTCCACATTAAGTTTAAATTGGTCAGCGGTCGGGCATTTCCCCTTACAATGGGTGCAATTGGTCTTTCGCACATCAACTCACCCTCATCCACAGCAGCTTTAACAATCAACATTCCTTGTAAATCAATATCAGATTCTCAGTATTCTCTACCATCGGTCGGCACGAAATGATCCACCCATATTTCTCTTATTTTTAACGGTTAGGTCGGCCGCACAAAACTGCTTTCCATTTCGTTCTTACAGAAATCGGCGACGTCAGCATAGCCGACTGTGAATCGGTAAGATTCAAAATTTGTTGTATGCGCCCGGTAAAACAAAACCTATGACGAGCGCACCTTTATTCTTGTAGTCGGTAAAAACAGAATGGAAATCGGTTGAATGATGCCGGCCTAACGATCTTCAAGGTTAGCTCTATTTGAAAATGATTTGTAATTTAAGATTATTTTTGCAAGAAATCATTGAAAATTTATTGTAAGGACTAAATCCTTTCTCGGTTGAGAGATTTCACCCCTCTTTACTTTAGACGATAACACAAACAACAATAGGATGTCATGGTTATTGTAAGCCCTCGCTTCTCTGTCTTTTTTGACCGCTTGGGAAAAAAATATTCAATCTGTGGGAAAGTCTACGAGAAATTATTGTTGTTCAGGTCTTGCACTTCGAAACCACCATTCTTACTGCCCTACTGTTCGGCATCTCTAGAAAACAATCTATAAGTGGTTAAAGGGATGGCAATTTGTTGCAATTACATGAGCACGAGATATTTATCAAAACCCTTCAGGTTTTTCTATTGGATAAGCGAAGAGGTTTAATTTCTCGGAGATGGCTGCATAGCTAAGTGTTAGGTACCTCAAGTTCAATGAGAACACACCTTCGTTTCCTTCCTTTAGTTTCCGGCTAGCTTTTATCAATTTTTAAAACTTTCGGTTCGAAATGTTCAACTCGATAGAGCAAGCTATCTTTTCGGGAATACGGTATAAATTCAAAAAAACATGTTTCCTAAACTCAGCGGAATATTGTCCGCAAAACGACACTATTATGTCTGCACTCGTCTGCTCACTATCCCAAAATTAATCAAAATTTAATTGCAAAAAACAATACGATGCCACTCCGCATCCCGCAGCTTCGTAACTGGAAGCCGGCACTAGAGAAGGAGCCTTACAGCTTACGATTCGTCTGTGACAACACCTCGACTTAAGGTAAGAGAAGCAATTGGGTCGTCTCGAACTCCAAACAAATAGTATCACTTTTCTACATTCACAGGCACTCTCTTCTAGGCTTATTTTATAACTTAAGTTGTTCATAATTACAACAAATTCGCTACTTTAACCCCTGAAAAATTCCATCCCCTAAAAACTTTCCCCCAAAACAACTTACTTGGAAAAATGTTGCTCAACTGCCGCGTAATTATTATTCAAACACATCACGTTCGAGAACAGGACCGAATTCGAATGTGAAGTATCCTCATCGATCATTTTATCGAAGACGAACTCTTTGGGCGTTTGTGAAAGGCAAAAATCTGATTTGCGATACTTTTCGGCGGCCTGTAAATTTTCGAAACGTTTTGCATTTTTAGGTTAAGTTCGTTTTTGTTATTCGTAATATTTATCGAAACAATCGCACTTACCACATAATTTCGTTGCTTTAAATAAACACCGAGTGCCATTCGGATCAGTTCATTGCGCGAACGACGACTTTTATTTGTGCTATTAACTGCGGCAGCATCTTTTCGAAACGAATCTCCCATTTCTTTCAAGTTGTTGATGCTGCCATCAGCGGATGACAACTGCTAGCTGCCGTTTGACGTTTCGCAAGAATTTATAGTGGGATGCAAAAACGGTGTGCTAATTTTTCGAATTAATTGCATTAATTAAATACTTATGATATTTAGAAAAAACATCATTGTAGTTCGTATTTAATAACTGTTTCATTTATATGCGCCTGAAATTAAATTTTTATTGAAAAGAATCAAAAGTATGCTCGTTTCACGGCTTGAAATTTTTCCACTGACTGTACACGGTCTGATTAATTCCAATTCGTCGACCCCGTTCCCGGAATATGTAGAACGGACCGGTTCTGTCAAATATCAGCTGTTCGATCCAGTAAGGTTGGTCGTCGGTGAGGTAAACTCTGTTTTTTTTTCGTAAACGATAAACGTGACACCTTTGCTTCTCAGCTGTTGGAATAATTTGATAACGTACGAGTTTTGTGTCGCGTTTTATTTCGAGTAGAGCACGGAATAAAGAAGAATGTAAAGTCAGTTAGCAATCTAAAGTGCCTACACTCGTTACATACTGTGAATTTTATAAATTTTTCATTTTATTGTCGTGCTGGTGATTGGCAGTCGTTGATTTTCAGAAGATTGTTTACAACGACAATTGCGATATGGGCAAAGTGTTGGATACGTTTTGTGATATGTTGGAGACGTATGGCGGAAGAGATAAGGTACGTAAGACAATTGTAATTGTAATAGGATGTTTTCAATATCAATGATAGTGGGTGTCGCAGAAGTCAAAGGTCTCAATGGGACAATATCCGGTCTGCAGACTTTATGCTTTCACTTTTACAATTACGAACGGGTGTTGCTCAATGCCGCGAACCTGTAATCGAGTCTGGTATAACCAGTTTCCAATTTATTTTGCATTTTCCAAGATTTTTTTAGTTATCACGACCTTGTAATTTCTGTGTCCGCCAAATGTATTATTGCAACGGAATTTTGTTTATGCCGGTATTAAGTAGTTCTGAATTTAAGAGGACTGACTTTCCACTTGAGACTCGTCTAAGGATTGATCAATTTTATCAACTAGCTTCCGAGACTATATTAGCCCCTACAGAGTCTATGCGCTTTTCACATTTGAAAGAAAGACCTTTTTTTAGCAAATTTGTTTACATGACGTGAAATTCTACGCAGTCATATCTACTGATACCGATAACAATGAAAAATCATTTTTTAATTGCACTGTGTGTAGCGTAACATAGTCCAATCACCTCGAAGACCCGAGGGTAGGCCGATTCCCCGGATTTATCAATCAAGAGATGATGGTGTGTTGATGTCCCTGATAATACCTCAGTAGTTAAAAATATCATAAAGACGTTGTACTTAATCCGGTTTATGCAACCAACGAATCTTTCGTATTGAACCACATCATATTATCTTTACCATCTTATGCGAACAAAACAAATAAGTAGAGGCTGAATTTATTTATAATAAGCTTTTAGAACCTACTTTTCTCGGCGACAAGTTCTAATCGAACCCAGCAAAATTAGCTGATTTGATTATGTGGTTGCAGTCGAACAGTGAGCGCTCCAGTCGCGAACTATTCAATTAGAATCTAAGTGGAGCTGTTCTATGTTTTATTGTTATCTATAAAGACCGCGGCCACATCTGCCAGTGATAGGGATTAGAGTAAAAGGTTTGAAAAGACTGGAGTGCTAATAATAAAATACATACCTGTAGTTTTGCTAAGATAGGAGGTGTAAGTCCGTGTGTATTGGGGTGGATGGGGACTCTTCCGGTAGGTCCCTTTAGAATATTTTTATATACATATTCTTAAAGAGGATACTCCCACGAAACTTTTGGTCCATACTAAAGATGCTTTTCATTGAAATAAGTGACAGGAAGAACGTATTTCGAAATGAGCGGCACTGATGCGACCACAATACAGGTAGGCCTCCTACAACGTGTAGGCTATCGCGTTGTAGGAGATATAAAAATATAAACATACAGCTGTCACCATCGGCTACAAGCCAATCGTATGATACTCTAGATGAAATAAAGAACTCCGACTTATATTGTAGTTGAGGATAAAGTATAGTTGTGCGTGTTTTATGTCCTTTATTAAGGACTCCCATTTGATTGCTACTCAAACCTAAAAGACAATATTCAGCGTTTAATTTCATATCTTGAACTGATTAAGTCACCAAATTCGATTTCTTACATATTTAAGTGTCCTTTTCCTTGGAACTTTTGACGCTTTCAAAAGCTATCGGAAAATATTCTTGAACACGAGTCTTAAGGATTTGTTGTATGGAAGATACCAGAAAGAGTCTGACTAGTAACCTCGAACTTCGTTTTAACTCAAAACTAATTTGTACAAAATTCCGAATTAGTAGCTAAAATGTTACTTGAGTTGAGTTTCGTAAATAAAGTGAAGACATTTTGACAGGATATTTGTATGGCAGCTATTGCATTTTCTTTATAATCATACATTTATGTACCTCCAACTATTGGAAAAAAAAAACACAAAATTTCAGTTTAAACTCTTCTGAAGTTATCGATCAATGTTCTTAAACACGTGTTTTGCGAGGACAAGGAAGGAGTTTGACGCTTAACAAATTCAACCAACCACCCGGATTCAAAATTTCAAGAGCATAGATGAAGGCGCTTTTGAATTATCGTTTCAACCGACAGACGGACGGGCGAACATCAGTGGATTTGAGGTTTTTGGCCACAAATAAACAAAAAATAATATGTAATTTTTTTCGTCCGAGGCTTGGTTCTATGCGTTACAAACTTTTGGGCTGGATTAAACTTATAATACTCTATATGATTTCATCTAGAGTATAATAAATCTGCCAACAATCTGGGCGCAACTTTATTATTTTTCGGGCAGAAGTTTGGAACGCGTTCAACTCTGAGATGCGGTGTAAGTTACTATGTGACTGAAAACCTAACCAAAAGTTCGGAAAGCGGTTAGAAAAACATATGCATTACACAATTGGGTCATATTCTATTACATAATTTGGTCATTTGCGGTCTAGGGGCTACAGAAAAAAAAACACTTACAAATAGGTGATTATTAAACAAGCCCTTGGAAATGAAAACACTATTCGATATCTGATCAGATCTGAGAGATATGGCAAAATTCATGAAAAGGTATACAACCACTTTACACCCCCTTAGGCGTCGAATTTCAAAAAATCTTGAAAACACATTCTAGATATTCGTATGAAGAATCCGTAGAATAAAAATGAGTTCGATATTTGGGAAGACCTAGTAGATATGACGAAAATCTTGAAAATATATGCATTCTACTTTCAATGATAATTTTTTTTGCCCCCCTACCGAGCGCCAATGAATTTCAATTTTTTTTTTTAACCAAAATTACTTTTCTAGTTTATTTACATATACGCACCGAGTTTCAACTTTTTACCATAAGCCGTTCTATAGTTAGGAAAAACACCCCCACCCCCGTACCGTACTACCCCTAAAAAAAATTATATTTATCCAACATGCCACTACTATAGCTCTATCTAAATATCAAGTTTCAGCTTTATATCATTATAGGTTCTAAAGATATACATATTATTATTTTCCTTTTCACCCTCCCCCACCCTTACCCTCTACACTCACACCTACAAATTTTCCCTGCTAGGGCTCTATTGGGCCCTACTTGTGGTAAAAAATTTGAGAATCTATCTTACACTGTTCTTAAGATATGAAACGTGATTTTTTTGTAAAATTCTTATCCCCCTTATCCTTTTCCCCTCCATTTGTTTTTAGTCTTTTCTCCTAATATAGCTACAGATATTTGTTAAGTTTTAATTTCGTGTCATCAACGGTTTTGGAGGTATGGATTTTAGAATATGTCGATCTCAGCTTTATTTTTACATTATTTTTTTTTGCTTTTTTGTGGTTTACTAGTCCTAAAACGTGAAAATACAAAATATCAGGGTACCAAATTTTTTTTGAAATTTCAGGTCGATCACAACACTTTATTATTAAAATAATAAAGTAAAACCGGGGTTCGGTTCTAAGAAGATGAATTTTCTTTTCTTGTTTGTTTATTACATTTTTTAATGGTACCGATATGACATACAGTGGCTCACATCGAAAGTCGGGCAAGTTATTATCGAAACGTTATTGATCATCAATGGCGCGACAGCCCAAATCGGGCCAGGATCTGTAGGATACATTGAAGTCTGAAGTCATCTCGGTTCAGCGCCCGCGTACTCCAATTTGTGCATCCATCTAAGAAGCGATCTGCAATCTGCGTCAACTAAATCCTCGTATCTTTTTCACGGTTTTCTCGCCGGTCGCTTGCCATGACCTTTCAGTGCACGTTTGGGAATTCTGCCGTCGTTCATTCGCTCCGCACGACCTACTCATTGTAGCTTACGGAATTTTAAAGGAGTCGATGCGGCTGGGTCGTCACTCGTCATAGATGTTATATAACTCGTTGTACCGGATACGCTATTCAGTGCCTTCTCGTACTTGTACCAAAATTCTTCGAAGAATTCGTCGTTCAAAAGCGTCTATTGATTTTTCAGACGCTTGCATATATTTAGTAGTACAGGTCTTATTATGGTTTTATATTTATATGCGAAGTTTGCTCAGCCTGTGCACTTTTTTCGATTTTAAGATCGAGAAAACCGTGAAATACGACCATGAATTGAAAATAAAAACTTTATTTAGCTTTATTTAATTATGAATATTTATTAATATTTAAAAGAAATAGCAATATTCTTTATCTATTTTATTTTCTAATTTTTTCATCTATAGAAGTCTTATAGTTTGATCGATTAATTTTACAGAAACAAGTTTTTTTAAGGGCTTATGCGGGTCTTGACACTTCAAAAAAAAATTTTTTTGTAAAAAATGTGTAGAATAGTACATCATGTCAGGAATATTGTCTCAAAATTTCAAGTCGATCGGAGCAAAACTGTAGGAGTGAGAGAGACTTAAAGCGCCTTGTACCTACCATGTCTTTACCGGCAACCCGAACCCGGCCACTGAGCATTTCAGGAAGCGGAAGCTCAGACCCGGGATTCCAGAATTTGACTCAGACAGGAACAAAAGAATGAATTGGTCCTTGCAGCTGCAGCAGAACCTTCGCTTTATGGGCTTGGAATCGATGATTCCATGTATTCCATTTACTCTGTTTTGTTTCTCTTTAAAACTTTAAACGCATTTTTCTCAAAACCACTTTTTTGACGCCGGTAGTCAAAATTTTTCAGAACCTAATATACCGATCGGATTGAAATTTTGCACACTGCTTTTAGACATGATTGGCTTGTGCTTGAACGAAGGATTTTTTTTACCTTCAATTACAACTCATTTTATAAGCCAAATATGGCCAAAATTTATGGAAAAAATGTCATTTTTCGTAAAAGTCGCTACCAAAAATTCATTTTTCAATTTTTAAAAAAATCCGTCGTTCAAGCTCAAGCCATGTTCACATACTAACAGGAAAATTTTGGTTTTTTGATTTCTGATAAAAATTACTCGATTTACGGTGACTACCGTGAAGTCACTTTTTTTTTGGCATGGTCCACTTCACTAGACTCTCAATGGCAGATTTGTTAATATTTTCGTTTGAAATGTTCACAGAATGTTGTTTAACTATAGTACTTTTATATGCAATAAATTAAAATTGTACAATTCTTGTAGTATCTTTTAAAAAAATTCGAGAAAACATGCTTCTTTTTGGCCTTCTAGACCCGCATAAGCCCTTAAAGTACAGAATTCAATGTACCGTGCTGCACCACATACCCTCCTCCTAGACCAGGCTAAACCTTTGGTGATGGACTATCTACCATATATGCCAAATATTCAAATGATTTTTAAACAATTTTCAAGTGTACTCCATAAAGCATGGTTTGAGTCTATCTCTAGATACGTTTAGGGAACATATCTTTTATTTTAATTTTAAAAAAAAATTCATGGCGATTAATAACTGGATATGGACCTTCAAAACTATTTTGAAAAGTCATACTAAAAGGATTACGTCTAACGAAGACGTAACTGCAACTTTTGAGCTCATTGAACACAAAAGGTCATTGATATAAAATTTTATTTGAATTACAAAGTCTGACGTTGTTAATTAAATCTCTGATATTTTGAACATACTCATCAAACGAAAATACTTTTGTTGATCCTTTAATTTTAAAGAAATAAAAAGTCGGTCTCAAATTTTGCCCGTATAATAATTCCGTACGTGAAGTAAAGGGTAATTTATACAACCAGTTTGTAATATGCATATTTGATGATAAAGGAAGGGGACCTTGAATTACCTCGAATTTTTCGGAATCGGCATTTAATTATCCGATAGGACTTTTAACTAATCCGGTAATTTTAGCTTTTTGACAAAAGTTACACTGCATTGACGGCCATATCAATTTTCTATTTACAAGTTTTGTAGTAGCTTTCATTCTTGGATGTGACAAACTGTGTAAAGTTTGAAAAACTTTCTTTCTTAAAGGCTCAGGAATGTACGGTGAAGAGGCGAAGCTTGGAGTTGAGTAACGAAATAAGTACCATTAGTACCATTGCTCGTATTCGTACGTTCATACAGAACGTAATATGATCCCTCAATTTAATGCAAGTTCACACTTTTGCAACAACAAAGACAACACATTGCACCTTGGCAATAAATTTAAATATACCACAATTTATTGATCCAACGAAACTAATAAATGCTAATACCACACATGTGTAATACTGACCTATGATTTCTACTTCCCGACGCGTACGTAATTGGCATAAGAAAGAATTGTAAATTTGAATGCAAAATGCAATGTCGTGGCAAAACGAAATCGGTCAACAACTGGATGCAAAGTTCGATGGAAAGAATCGACAGTCATAATCAGACCATACATCAGCTCGGAGCCAAAATTTAAATTAGAGTGTTCGAAACTGGTAGCCTCATAACATATTAAAAATATTTACCCTATACCTATAGTTACCCATCGGTCCTGTGAAAAAACAAGGCCTTCCCTCACCTAGGACGGCCGCATCTATCGTATCGTATGCATAACTCAACGAAGCCGTGATTTTTTTTCGGTATTTGAATTCAAAAGGACCAAACATGTTTTCTAAAAGACGTTTATTTTTACTTTTCTTCAAATGGGTATCGTAAAAATGTCGATGATTTGCCTGATCGTGGGTCTGTGCGAAAAACTATAAAAACGAAGGACAAACTGATTAAACGGGTGTTTGAAAAGAATACTTGTCTTCTTGTCTGTAATAAATAGACTTGCGAGCAAACGATTTTTTGTACGAATACTTTTATTAGAACATGATTGTGATATGTCCAAGCACCGCAAAGAAAGAACTACTTTCTAAAAAAGTACACAAGCAAGACTTGCTTGGGCAAAAGAATATTTAGGCTTCGATTGGGAGAACGATCGTATTACTCAAAAAGGTACAATTTACTTTATGAGGAAAATTTCTATTTGTTTTTTAAAGGTAAGCAGTCACTAGAAGCGCGCCGCATCGCAACGGTGCGGTAAGCTATTTAAAGGTGCAATCTGGATGGTACTGCCGACCGTCGCGGACAGCAGTAACTGTCAAGCTTTGCACTCATAACCGTCAACTTCCGAGCAGTCGCAAACAGACAACACAGCTTGTTTTGGCCTGAAGCAGTAGTCTACTGCCGGCAGTTTCTGCTAACCGCGACGGCCGGCAGTACTAGGCCGACTGGTCCTTAAGATAGGATTAAAGAATTTATATGAAAGGTAAGATAACTAGAGTAGAAAATTGGGAGGTGGCAGTGGAGTGAGGTTTCCCCATGGTGAAAATTAAAACATTTTGATTTTTATATCTCGCAAACCGCAAATTTTAGAATGCTGAAACTTAGACTATAGACTTACAATGGTTGCAATTTTTACAAAAAAAATTAATAATACGGAAAGTACGGTACGGGAATAGGGGTGTTTTTCCTGGAACAGCTTATGCTAGAAATTTGAAACGTAAAGAGTTATTTATAGTTAAAAAAAATCACATATCCATAGTCGTGCAGAGGTGGGCCCAATATAAGTACACATATTTTGACGAATTTCGTCATATCCTTTAGATCTTCTGAAATATTGAATTAATTTTACTTCTACGGGTTCCTCACATAAAAGTGTATGGGGGGTTTGCACAGATTCTCACAATTTTCGCCATCTTTTAGGTCTGATGAGATATAAAATTGGATTTAACTTTACGGGCATTTCATGTAATTGTCTAAAAAACCATTTCATGTTTTTCAAAAACGCATACGGTTTCACAAATTGTTTAATAGCTCTTAGGTCTCTTTTCTGTATAATTGCCTTCGATATTTTCATTGTTTGTGTAAAGAACCACTGATGAATGTTGAAAGTTGTATCTTACAAAGAGCTATTAGTGACAAAATTAACTCCCGACAAATTTTCCTTACATCGAAACAACCGATATTACTTTTCAACTACGTTGAACTGTGACCAACAAATTTAGATCATACGTACATTCCTTCTTAAACCGCTTCACGGTATTTGTCCTTTAGTTTGTACTTAAGTTTCGCCTAGACTTTATTGACAATTTTTATACTCTAGATGACATATAGAGTATTATAAGTTTAGTCCAGCCCGAAAAGTTTGTAACGCATAGAACCGAGCCTCGGACGAAAAAAATTATATATTATTTTGTGTTTATTTTTGGCCAAAACCCCCAAATCCGTTTGCTGTCCGTCCGTCCGTTAGCACGATAACTCAAGAACGCGTTGACCTAGGAAGTTGAAATTTTGTCACAACTTGTAAAATGGAAAAAGTAAGGCTAAGTTCGTTAATGGGCGATATCCTTCCACTCCTTCGGGTACCTCCCATACAAGAGTCCTTAAAACTCGTTTTCACAATTATTGCTCGAATGCTTCAAGTTAGGAACTTGAAATTTTGCATACTTAAGGTTCACTATGTTTGAATCGAAAGTTCCGAATATGATGCAAATTGAATGAGTCCTTCTTGTAGCAGCCTAGAAAAGTCCTTCAAAAATGTATGCTTGTTACTGAATCCACTATAACTCCAGAACGAGTTAAAGTAGGAATTTAAAATTTTACAGAAATTAGGTTTATACCAAAACCAAGACGGAGTGCATTAATTAGCGCCATCCGTTGATTCCTTCGGGTAGCTGTCATACAAAAGTCCTTAATAGACATGTTCACCAATATTGAACGATAACTTTAGAACGCTTTAAATTACGACTTTGAAATTTTATACACATTAATTTTATAATAGTCGCAGCTGAAACTATTAATATGAAAAATATCCCATAAGTCCTTCATGTAGTTGCCATACAAAAATTCTGTAAAATGTCCTAAATTACTTTATGGAACTCACTATAAATCAAAAAATCGAGTAGCCACTATACAATAGTTTCTACCTGTAAGTAAAAGGTCATGTAATAATTGCTTGTGCACTTCTCATTCTTTTGATATATTTCCAACTAAAAAATAAATCGGAGTTCAGTATTTCATCTAGAGTATCATACGATTGGCTTGCAGCCGATCGTGACTGCGCTATGTTTTTTATTATTTTTGTCAATAGGCGGTTGCGCAAATGTTTACTAGTTTTCCTCACAAATCTTAAAAAGAGATCCACACTTGACCTTTTATAGATTTGTCCGGTTGCATTTAATTGTTAAAAAAAACTTTGATAAGCACTGGCTAGGCTGCTCGAAGATCCCATATTTTTTTTTTAAAAATATTATATAAACGTAAGCCTTCTCTATCAACGGATACTTCAGCTAGGTGCCTATATTTCAATATGTTTATTAAGAACTCAAATATCACATAATAAACAAATCATTTGGACTGAAATATTATCTTGCAAATGTTATTTTAATTTTTTATATGCGTAAGTAATTTCCAAAAAAGTTTAACCCAACTTAAATAATATTTCTCCTCATTTACAGGTAATGAAAGCATTATGCTACAGCGCTAAACTAGTTGCCGGACTCAATATGCAAAAAAATCCGGATTTGGCAAAAAAATTCGCAATATTCAGTTCGAAAATATCGGGAGCTCGAGCCACACTCCGACTAGTTGACGACTTTCCCATGCTACAATATACTTTAGAATACGGTTTAGGAAAAACGGTAAACAATTTTATTCTATTATTGATTAAATTGAATACAATTTTTTTTCTTGTTCTTTTGTCTTAATTAGGAGCCCGATAGGACAATGTCAATGCTTGGCGTTATAGCAAACATTGTAGACACCGTTTATTATCCAGTTGAAAAAATTTGCTGGTTAGCAGAGCATAAGTTACTAAATGTTAACGATCCGGATAAATGGGACGTAATAAGCTCAGTATTTTGGGTGCTATCGGTTTATTTAAATTTAATGAGGTAAGTGTTAACAACAGAAGTGCATAAAGTATTTTATGAAACGAACATTTGATTGGTTGCGTGTTTATTATTACATGGTGTATTTTAAGCTATATCCATATCAAGCAAATAGGACGATAAAATGTGTTTTTCAGTTAGTGAGAATGTCATTGAATGCGGTAATGAACTTTTCGACATATAGGCCTAGTCATAATATTGATTCTATTGTTCATATTGTATTACCCCCAATAACAATAAATATAATGGTATAGTAATTGGCTTAAAAAAGAGATGTTGCCACAGCGGTAAGAATTGAAAGCTAACAGTTGGAGAGAAAATTTTACATTCTTATGGTCCCCTTAAAGGCAACAAAGCAATTCATTGTATTATATTAGGGAAGAGAATTTTAAAAGTATTTGACCTGAAGATCTACCAACGTTAAGATACATAATAAGATATAATATTTCATAAAGAATTTCGATGCACCACAATAAAGTCTGCGCCAATCTAGCTCATGCTTTGCAAGCTTACCAGCAGATATGTTTTTCAAAATGCCCTATGTCTTAGCATACACATTAGTGTTATTTGTTGCAATAGTGTACCAGGTCCTTCCGGGGAGTTTGCTAACCTTAAGCTGATACAGTATAATTTCAGCTTTAGCAGTTCCTCTCTATTGTCCGATAAAATGTGAACTACAGGCTGGGCCAAATACAACATTCTTTTTAAAAATGCAATAAAATTAACAAAATTAATTTTTTTCCATGTATTATGGCTTTATTAGTAATAGTAAACATTACGATTAATGATGGAATACAACTTTGTTCAAGTGGCTGCCTCGGCAGGCTTCGCAGTATCGCATTCTGTCACTCCAATTTTCCAAGACCTTGTTCATGGTTTCGGGCTGTAGCTCACGGATTGCTTAGATGATATTGGCCTTAAGTACTTGAATCATTTCTGGATTGTTGGCATAAAATCGGTCCTTCACGGTTCCTCACAAAAAAAAGTCCAAAAGGGTTAAATCGCAGCTCTGAGGCGGCCAATTGACATCGCCAAGACGGCTAAAAACACGATTTTGGAATTTGGTGCGTCAAAGATCGATTGTGGCATGGGCTGTGTGGCATGGCGCGCCATCCTGAATGAACCAGAGGTGTCTACAATTTTAGTAAAAAAAAGTCGGATAACTTGGCTCTGTAACGTTCACCGTTGACTAGAAACGTTGTTCCCAGCCTCATTTTCGAAGAAATGATTCCACCACTCCACAATCCGCAACAAACTGTCACTCTCTGTGGATGCATTGGCTCCTCGACAATAACGTAGGTTTTCCGAGCTCCAGATGCGGTAATTTTGTTTGTTAACATAGTCGCCGAGATGAAAATGCGCCTCGTCAGAAAAGATGATTTTTCGCCCAAAATCATTGTCCAATTCAAGCTGCTCTAAGGCCCAAATTGCGAAGCAACAACGAAGCGGATGGTCGTGCGCCTTCAATTGCTGAGTCAATTGGACTTTGTAAGCGAATTATCCGAGATCTTTGTGCAGAATTCTCCTCAGGCTAGTGTGTGAAATGTTGAGTTGTTAAGATCGACGGTGAGTTGATGTTCGTGGAGTGAGTCTCACACTTTCGGCTATAGCAGCCACATTCTCGTCTGTGCGCACCGTACGATGGGCCATGAGTGTTGTCCACTAGCATGCCAGTCTCACGAACTTTTTGCACAAAATTGCGTACAGCTGGCGCGGTGGGTGCTTCATTTCGGCCAAAACTTCTTTTCAAAAAACGCACTGTTTGGGCTACTCAGCACTCACTTTGGAAATAATTACCTGTATATCCCATTGAATTGCAAAATCTACAATTGAATCAATAAATTGCCAACATATGGTATTCCTGAAAGTCTGTACTTTGGACATACTACCGTTTACTGCGTCATGTTCCTGGTCATGTTTAAATTCGTTTTTAAGCTGATCGATAACGTCGCCCGTCCTTGAACTTGAAATACTGTTGTTGCTTTACGGCCGCTACTATAGCCTGCTTCTCATCTCTACATAATATGAAGCTTTACTTTTAAGAATATTGAGTCAATGAAAGTAGTATAGTTTTTCTTGTTATTGCTTTCATTGCAACAGTAGAGATGATCGAAGTTACTCCGTTCATGCTTTGAGCATTTATTTTCTAAAGGATTTTGATGATACTCTGTTTCACAGTCTTCGACATGACAAAAGAAACAACGTAAAAATGTTTTTGGAAACACAACCACTTGTTGAAGGTACCCTCTAGTATTAAACATTAAAATTCAGAACGAAAAGCAGAGCTCTATCAACTGAGTACTTAGCTACTTATCATCATCCATAGCGTGATATTCAATATCGGGCATTACCCTTAGATTTGATTAGATTTCATCAGAGACGGACAGATTCCTGCAAGCACCGCGACCAGTGGCATTACTCTTAACTTCATCTTCAGTTTTCACGATCCAGCGATTGCAGTCTACACTTTCTAAATATTAATATCGAATTTGAATACGATCATAATTTGTGCGTAGTTTCGCGAGGCGATTGTCTTATACGTTGCCTCTCAAAACGCATGTCTTTCTCTTGTGTGGTCGCTGTTTTTTTAGCTTTTGTTAAATATAAAATAAATCCACTTCTTTAAATTGCGTCGAACATAATTACAATTCATTTTTTTTAGAACTATTCGCAATTTTACAAACATGCAGGATCACAAAAATTGTATAGCGGCTGATAAATCAAAGTATGTTAATCACTTTTTTTCACTCAAAACATAAAATTGAACACAATCTTTCTCTTAGGGAAAGCTTCGAAAAACTTCTCATCAAACAGAGAATGGAACTGATTTCAGTAGTTCGTTTATCACTGGATTTTACGCATGCTGTAAGCACACTACCGAAAGGATATTTATGGGGATCAAGACTTGAAACGTGGCATGTCGGAATGATTGGCACTCTATCAGCAGCTCTAGGCATTTATCAATTTATAGCGAAACGCTCCAAGTGATGTTAGTACCTGATTTTTAATTGACTGTACTTTTATTGTTATACGTATAAGATGACAACCATTTTATTAATTTAAAAAAAACTACTAGTACTTTTGTAAGGTGAATGGAATTTTAAAAATTATGTTGAAATTGTAAATTTGTATGTGAACAGAAAGAATTTAAAGAAAAAGTGACTATAGATTTTTATGCGAAATTCTGCAATATTAAATAAAATTATATATTTTAGTATAATCTTCTGTTTTATTTCTTCCAGCGTTTTCATCACACTAAAATTCCATAGGTTATAATGGATCTGACTATGACTTTCTCCCAAACATATTCTGGAGCCGCGTTGAGAGCCCCTAAAGTCTGCTTTGATCACTCGTCGAAATTTTTATTCCAGACTAGTTTCCGATCAAGGACTATAGTATTTACCGTCGGCTTTGAGTTGTAGTATTAAGCCCACCCGGCTTTAGAAGTATAAAGCAACGCTGTTTTTGAGGTATTGAACCTAAGTTCACAACTGCTTGCCCATGTACTCATTAGTGTGAGTGCGCTTTCGAGTGGATCGCTGATAGTGCGCAGAAATCTTCCAGATATTAGAATCGGAAAGTCGTCGGCGTATACATGCGTATCATTCTCGGCCTGATACGTTACCGAAGTCAGAATCATATTGACTAATAGAAGTCACAAGAGTGGTAAAATCACCCCTCACTATGGTGTGAACCAATTTATGAACCTGCACACCGTGCTACTACCCAGTTCTGAGCCAATAACTCTACAACTGATCATGGCGTATAACTAGTTAAAGAGCCCAATTTCCACCCAAGTGAAATACGACGGGCCTCTTTAATTTGTATGGACTTTATACAAGAACCATAGGCGCGAAAACTATGGGATCTGGCCTTCCCGAATTAATATACCTAGTTACGCTAAGGCGTGTCCAGGTTTTGGTTTAGAGTATAGGGGTTCGAAAGAGCATATATAAAAGGTGTGTTTTGTTGGGACTCTATGCCAAGACTCGACTCGTGTCAACTCTGCTGCCTTTATGGCAGACGTAACAGTCTTTATGTCAACGCCTTGGGCGCGACTGAGCCCTTCGTGCTCAGCTTTCGGCATCGGTGTTTCGAAGCGACTAGCTTTCGGCATTGGTGTTTCGAAGCGACTCTGTGCAGATCATAGAAGATTAGCGTCAGGCTGGAGTGCTAATCACCCTTCCTCGAAATTTTTTTATTTATGGTAATAGAGAACTTTTCGAAGTTTCTTCAACGACAGATAAATATTTAAGCATTCCTGGATAACTGTTAGACGTAGCTTTAACCTTTCCTAAATCTAGCTGTTAACATTAGTAATTTTATTGCTCTTCATTCTGTTTTCTAGAAACCTCCCCCGTTCTTCTCTAATTATTAACCATACGATAACGCGGAACGTTTCACGAACGGAGCACTAATTTTGAAAATTAAAGTTGATGTTGTTCAATGTTGTTAATAACCAGTATGCTAATTTGCCATACACTACGGACTGACCACTTCTCAACAAATTCGTCAGATGTGGCTTTAACAACAATAAAAACTAAAGCGTCGCTATAATAGGTAGGTACGCATGGCTGTCCGTGAGAACACGGAAACACTTAGACCTACAAGGTTCGTTGTGTTACCACAGGATCACCGAATCCGGTCCTACTCGTCAAACCATTTAGAGCTTGTAATGAAGCGTTGGATTCTCGCGATCTCCATTGCAGCAAGATCACCAATGCAGTTGAAGAAGTAAGATCCAAGATGAGCTTTCCTTCTAGCTGATACAGCTGGACAGGTACAGAGAAGGTGAAGGACTGTCTCCTCGTCCTGATCCAGGAAGCTTCTACAGAAGTCGTTTGAGAAGAGACCGAGTCTTTTAGCATGTCGACCTATAAGGCAGTGTCCGGTTAGAACACCGACTACAAACTGAGTGGTTTATATCCAGCTTCAGCCAGATCTGTCTCGCAGTGTAACATGTAATACCGTCTGCCCATCTTGAGTTGGTTTTCTCAATTGAGTCCAATCCCAGTAGCAGTTTACATGTAGAGAGAGGCACAGAGGGTGGTACCGCACCGACCGAGTTCGTCAGTCAATCCGCATGACTGGAATATCCCTGTATCGTGGCACCCAGCACAGAAGAATACGGAACTGCTCAGCCATCTCCTTAAAGAGATAGTCTTCATTCTGCGGCGAACTTTGATGTTGTCGAGGCCGATTCCAAGGATTTTATTGCCGATTGGAGCTGTCTGGGAAAATGCTAATATCGCTAGTAGATACATTACACCCTAGCCAGAACAAGACCTCCTTGATCGCCATATACAGTGGTCCGGAAGGTGAAAGGAGCTGCTAATGTTAAGCATGTCAGATAAAACACCCCCCCCGCCTTCAGTTTTAGAGCCGTCCGTATATGTATATATATGTGGGCGGACTCTTCCGTCCGTACCGAATCCTTTCCACACTCTAGACCGGTTGGGATGGTTTTTAGGAAATTTTTGTCAGAATCGTAACTGGATACTGGGAGAGGTGTAGTCGGTATTTTCAGGAATGTTATTGAAGTGATACAAGATTGTTGAGTGACCTATGTACATATATGCCAGTCTACTGTGTAGAGGCCCTAAATTGAATGGTTGCACTGGCTGCCATTTTTTAGCCAAAAATGTCTAGGGGTGGGAGAATAGCGTGTCTAGTGCTGCAGAGGGAGTTGTTCCCAGAGCTCCACTGATGCATATGCATGCTGTTCTTTGTACCTTTCCCAGGATGGTGCGGTTAACCGCTTTGTCTAAGGGCGTCCACCAGACAAAAACACCGCACATAAGTGTAGTTCTGATGATGGACACGTAGAGCCAATGAACTATTCGGGGTTGCATACCCTATTTATTGCCAATAGCCTTTTTGCATGAGTAAAGCGAAACTGTTGTTTTCCTTACCCGTTCCTGAATGTTAAGTTTCCAGTGAAGTTTCCTATCCAAAATAAGACTCAAATATTTTGCATTATCGGTGAAATCTAGACTTATATCATTCAGAGAAGGAGGATCTACGTGAGGAATTTTGTATTTCCTGGTGAAGAGGACTAATTCTGTTTTCCCAGCCCGCATTCAGCTGCCCTTTTCGAGAAAATAGAGAGAACATTCTGCAATATCTCACTCAGCGGGTTGAGGTACTTTCACGGGAAAGACCCTTTACTAGGGAACGAAATGACGAATGAGCTGCCTAGAACGGGATCGGCTCAAACGGATGGGTTAAGGAGGATATCAATCCACTGATATGCGTTATCAAAGCGATAATTGATGCTCGTTCTAAATAAGCAGTCAACTCAAGGTGGGCAGGATTGACAAGTTGAAGGATTTCAATACCTTTGAACATATTAATATGTGATATAGGAGAATAGCAGTTGCTTGTCGGATCACTGTATAAGCATTCCATACATTTAGAGTTAGCTGAAACGGACATGTACAGCTGCGAGCAGTGAAATAGTAGTGGGGACCTATATTTTACATTTCTTAAAATTACTAAGATATCAAAATAAGTTCTGCATAAATTTTAATGTAGAATCAGTGTACAAGTCACAGGCTAAATGTATTGATGAAAAAGTTTATTTCACATAAGTATTAAATAATCTAATTCACTTTAAATGAGCTCTTATGAAAATTTCAGCGAGCAATAAAATAGTAGTGGATAAAAAAAAACATAATTTTGGCAACAAAAAACAGTATTTTGTAAATCTTTTCAGAATATTTAAAAGAAATGCTTAGTATTTGGTAGCATGACCGTTATTTTTAATTACTGCTGCACAACGGTTCCTCATCAAATCTACGAGGCGCTCGCACCTTTCTCGTGGTATTGACTGCCATGCACGCTGGGCCACAACCCACAGTTCGTTATTATTTTTGGGCTTGGCATCCCACACAGATTTCTTGAGATCAGTCCAAAGGTTTTCTATTGGAAAATTTGAGTCGTTATCTTGTTGCAGTACCCACTTGAAAGGCATTTCATCCTCGCGAACGGTAACATAACTTCCTGCATTATTTTCACATATGCATGTTGGTCCATAATAGTCCTTATCCAATATAAAGGCCCCACACCGTTGTACGAGAAACAGCCCCATACTATGATGCTTTATCCTCCATGTTTCAAGGTTTTTGTGGTGTACCGTAGATTGTACTCAGTGTTTGGCGGACGTCTCACATATTCGCGAGAACCTTTACCACCATATAAAACAATTTTGGACTCATCCGTCCACAAAATGTTCCTCCACTTTTGATAGGGCCACTCCATATGTTGCTTGGCGAAATGAAGTCTGCGTACGACATGATTTTTTTTAAAGAAGAGGTACCTTATGTGGACTTCAAGCATAGAGGTTATGTTCGCGTAGTCTTCTTCTTACGGTATGTACACCACAGGGCACTTAAAGCTGGTCCAAAATTTCAACAGCTGACATTGTTGGCCGAGCTTTGGAACATCTAACAACATCAATAACAATACTGTATTATAAATAATAAAGTAAAATTGATATTTTTCTTTTTTAAGCATATTTTATTCAGTATATAGTACAGGCTCACATATTGTCATTATATTTTAGAATACTGTATATACTTTCCTTTTTAGGTATATGTATTTGTATGTGTGTGTGTATATATATTCATTTTGTTTTTTTTTTTTTATATAAATAAAATAATAACCAATAAATATATTTGTTTTTATTTTATTACTTCTTATTTTGTTTTCTTGTTATTTAATCCTATGTGTATATTTTATATGTTTTATATATGTATATGAATAACTTTTATATGTGGTAGGTTTTTTTTTGTTGATAATAAAATATTTGATTTATTCGCTTTTGCTACACATTCAATTTGAATTATTGACAAAACCATAAAAACACCAAACATTGCGTATATAATTTTTGGTTTGTAAACTCATTGCTAAAATTACGTTTTTTTTTTTGACACTTATTTATGTAATTCTGTATCTAATTGTATAATAAATGTAGGCTTAACTTGAATTTCTTATCGGTGTAACTATTTTAATTAATACATTTTATCGATATTTATTGATTTTTTAGCAGTATACTTATATACTACTGAAACTAAAATTGTCAACATAAAAAACTGAATAGGTTCTTAATAATTTTGGTAATGTACTTGTAAAATGAAATTCAAAAGATTTTTATCTTGTACAATTCATAAAAACTAAATAACAAATCAATGTACGCTAAAAATATTCAATTGTTTGCGAGTATGAATTATACGTGTTGTGATTAAACAACAAAAGGCAATATGCATATGGCTTTCAAAGTCATATTTGATTTTTGTAATGCATACAATTTTTTTTTTGTAGATTTAAAAACGAAGATAGCACTTTTTTGGTATTTACAGTCATAAGCTAGGTTATAAAAAAAAAGCATTTTTCATTTTCTTTTTGTACACATAGAAATATAGAATTTCACTTGCAGCCCTCTCAGTGCCTGAATAAATTGATAACAATAGAAAAAGCCAGGGGGTTACACGCATGCAATTTATTTGAGCCGATTATATTTGTTCTATTTAACGCGCAATATAAAAGCCCCGATTAAAAGAATAATAACGAAAAGCTTTAAACTCGGAATTGGGAATAAAATCCGGATTCACGTAATTACATTATTGTTAGATTGCTTTAACTTTTATTAATTAATTACACTATGCTAAGTTAGTAATAAATATGTAACATTATATCAGCTCCTATATCCGTCGTGTAATAATTGCTATTTCAAATATTATTTATGTTTTGTTTTAAAATGTTTACAGCATTCATCCTTAACTACTCCGGGTTCTTCATTTTTTCAAATAACATTTTAAAATGATTATTTTATTTATAATTCGAAATTTCTTTTCGATTACTGCACTAAATTGTAAAATTCCATTGTAATTTCAAATAAAATGCTTTTTGTATTTGTTTATTAAAACGTATTTAAAGGTGTTTTTTTTTTTTGGTCAAATCTTTTTCTTAGATGTTTTTTTTAGAGATTATAATAGTTAATATTTACTGTTAATTAAATATTTGGAATAAAAATTAAAATAAAAGATTTAACTAACTTTCTAATGTTATTCTATTAAAAGAAGAACTTATTGGTAGCATTTTTTTTTATTTAAAAAATCGACAGGTATGACTGAGTAATTCTTTTCATGTTCCAAATTGTGTTTTTATTAATAATACTAGAAACTAATTTCTTTTGCAGTAGTATTCAATTTTGATTGTAACCATTGTCTTTTGTTAATATATATTGTGAAAAAAACAAAATAAATGTGAGTAAGTCAATATTGTTGAGGGACGAAGTGGACGAACCGCTTTTTTTCTTCTCAAATTGAGCAGGAAAGAATGTGTCCTCACAGGATACAACTCGTGTGGTCTTCACATGGTCACATTGATAATCTTGCAGGGAAAGAGACGACACAACGAACATTTCCTTCTCGAGTGTCCAGCTTACTCTTTTGCGAGAGTGCACGTATACGGGGTCGATGTTATGAATATGGAAGAACTCGTTCCCTACCTGAGCTCTTGAAATTCGTAAGGAGAATGAAAAAGTTCGGGTAGAGACGGGGGGACTCGAGTACAATGGGCAATAATTGTCTGAGTGCTCAAGAAGCTCTGCATTGCGGGGCATCTTTCCCCGCTTCAAACAATAACAACAACAACACGTTAATATTTATTATTTACTTTTGGCGGGATTCTCTAAATTTTTGAGAGAAAACAGTTTAGGAGGGCTGTAAGAAAACAGGTTGGATACAACTCACTGCCTCTTGGTTCGCCACCCACAGTTTACCGCTTCAAGGTTCACCGACACCACAATTCACTGTCATCATGATTCGCTGATACACTGTCCACGGCCACGGCTAGCATGGATTCGTCGTGAAAATGATACAGGCTGAACATAAGCTCGTTTGCATGAACAATCAAACTTTCCAGAAAAAATAGAGACGATACTAAAGATTGCGAAGGTGTCAACCCAAAGAAAAATTACCACATGAGACTCTTCTTAAGACGTCTAGGATTCCAGCACTTGAGCGTGCCACCAACGTGCAGAATGAACTTTTTATTGAAGAGTCATCAATCAATCTATTATTCTTTGATTCATGGGTTGACACCGAATACTACTTTACAAAAGTATTCGTTTTTTTTTTTAGCTTCTCACATTCTGTTTGGTACTCAAATCCCAAAAATTCCCTCGTCTGATCGGATGACCTTTTTTTTTTTGCTCACTCGAAGTACTCATTAAAGTAACGAATACTAAATTGAAAGTATTTAGTAATTATTCGTTGCTCCAAAGTAATCGCTTTGCACATCACTACTTAGCAACCGTTTGTTATTTTTTAATTTATATGAAAATGAACGTCATCAAGAGAGTTGCGCAGAACTTGAACCCTTTTTTCCCTAACTGTCGCAATCTCTTTTTTTTTTTGATTCATGGGTTGGCACGTTACGTGTGGAATCGGAACGAGTGAACTCCGATAGTCGAGTGAACTCCCTTTGACATTTACTCGGACAAGTTGAGCACTGTCTGACTTTACTCGTTTGGGATTTTAACACGAGCACACGATACGAGTAACGTTCGGAGTTCACTCGTTCCGATTCAACTCGTAACGTGTCAACCCGGCTTAAGGAACGAGTTTAGTGAAGTTGTTCCGGAAGTCTTCCTTCCATAGTTCCTTCGTTTTCATTCCTTCGTTCGCTTGCGAACTAGTTCGTTCTTTTAGCTCATTCATCTTCAACTTAAGAGGAAGAGATAATGAGCAAAAAAAAGGAACAATCGATCGAGAAGATGATAGCCAAAAAAAGGTCAGTCGATCTAGAAGATGATGACAAAAAGAAGGTCGGTCAAGTTTGTCACGTGTCCAATGGAACTGCAGTTCACTAAAAGGAGTGAGTTACTTCACTCACTTCAGTGAAGTGTTCTTTTGGAACAGTTCACTCATTGAGGCTGTAGACATCTCAACTGAGCGGGTACATCACATTTTACATAAATATTTGGATATACATACATATAAAAGCTATCCGCGCGATGGGATGTCGGGATTGCGCACACTCGACCATAACCGTGTGACCACTTCAAAAGAGTGTTTGGCGATGTTCAGCCGCAATCCGAACGAGTTTGCGCTGTTTCGTTACCGTAGACGAAATATGGATCCATCACACCGCAACACAGACCAAGGAACAATCAAGACAGTGGGTTTCCCGGGTGAACGTGCACCAAAGAAGGCCAAGAAGGTGGGTCTGTCGGCCAACAAGGTCATGGGCACAGTTTTTTTGAGATGCACACGATGTCATTCACATCGATTACCTTGAAAATGATAAAACGATCACCGGCGAATAGTATTCAGAACTTATTGGATAGATTCGATATTGATTTGATGCAGAAACGACCGCATTTGGCGAAGAAAAAAGTGCTGTTCCATAAAGACAATGCACGGCTACGTTCGTATTCGCCATGGCCAAAATTCATAAATTGGGCTACAAACTGCTGCACTCCACACCATATTCTCCAGATTTAACCCCCTGTGTCTATTTTCTGTTTCCAAACTGGAAGAAATGGCTGGACGGTAACCGAACTCAACATTAATGTGAATATAGTACTGTTAAAGACAAAGTTTATATGGTTTAAACATTCCGTAATTTAAATTGGTAAACTTTTGCTTAGAGATTTAAAATAAAATTAACTTGCTAAATTTAATATGTGCAGGTCTGTCCCTTAGTATCACATGGATGATAATAAATACAAAACTTCTACAAAATTATTTTGGATATTTGCAACAATTCATTGAACCAAAATATCAAAATTAAATACGACCGCATAAGACAGGAAAAAAATCCAATTAAAATCGAGTTACATCTAATTATGGTAAAAATTAATTAACTTTCTAACTAACTTATCTAGGTATAATAATAAATCTGTTAATTCTAAGTTTTATTTGATTATTTAAAAGGCATATTTTTTTACGTATTACATATCTAAAATACATTCATTAAAACAGTTTCTTTTTATTTGGTTGTTCTTTTTCTTTTTTTTTTAATATCGTAAAGTAAAATTTTCTTTGCTATGGTAGTTATTTTTACGTACGTTTTTTTGCTTATTTTTTCTTGGTGGTTATTGTTTGATTCAATATTTAATTCTATTTTATAGTGCTAGCGTATGTTTAAGATTTTTTGTTTTTAGTTTGGTCTATCGGTTTCGAAACACTGCAGCCCTTAGCATAAAATATGTTAAACTAAAGCTGATTTTTATTTGCTTGCGAATTTACATGAGTTTTTTTTTCTGTTTGTTTCAATTTTGCGTTAATAACAATTTTTTTCTTGTTACAAAAAAAAAAAAAGTTTTAATAACAGAAAACCGACAACAGGGTATATGCTAGAAAAACATAGAATTACTTCTAATTTTTACAATTGTACATGAAAATGAGTTCAATGTTGCATGGTTAGCATTAAGAAAGTGGAAAATATTTCGAATTGCTTTTATTAGTAGCATTTTATGCAAAAATATTTGTACTTCAGAGCGAAGGCTATTTAGGGATACCTTTGTTATTATTTTTATAAACACATTCAAATTTTTGGAGTTCTACACATAAATACAGCTCTAAAAATTTATATTTGATATTAAGCTCGCTTGTTTCAGTTCATATTATGTCATAGACGTGTGATATTTTTAAAGTGCAATAATAAAAAAAAATTCAATAAGCTTTAGGTTCCAGATTATTTTAAATAATTGCAGTGAATCGATTATGTAAGTTTTTTTTTCTATATTTGAAATCATAAACACTTACACATACAAATAAAAATTATTTATTGTATATTATGGTTTTATGTTCCCATATAAAATAAATCACAATGTACGTAAAATATATATTATCTTCTTCAGTTGTAGAGTTATATTGTCTTCATCAATTTCGTATACGGCTTTTTATTTTTAAAAAATCGACTACATAAAATATCATTCATTATGTATATATTTTTTATTTGGCTTCAGATTATTAATTTAAAAATAAATATCCACCTAAAATTTAATAAAATTTGTTATTGTTTTTTAGTTTATAAATTTAAATTTCTAAATGTAGAATGTAAAGGTGGAATGTTTTTCATTTTGGTAATATTACTTACATTTATTATTACGTTTAGATTGAAACAACGAATGCAATGATTTCCAACGAAAAATATTTAAATGCAATTATTGATAAAAGTTACTTATAAATTTTACAAAAATAAACCACTACATAATAATAAAAAATAATAGTTAAGTTGACTTTAGAATCTTCCCCTTTAATACCTTTAAAAACTTAAGAAATATTTAAAATAACGTTCGGTTCTTATACATCAAAGTATTTTTACGCTAGATTATAATGTAGATGAAAAGCGATCAAGGAAGATAACATTTTTTTTTGCTGTGACTGTTTAAATTTTGCAAAAGTTATTTGATTCAAGTACAAAATGTTTAGTAATTCCCCTTACATTTGTAATCTTTGGTAGATCACCCGAACCATAGAGCTATATGTATAATGGAGATAGCGTGCAGCGACTTTTTTGAAGCCGGAGATTTTCTCGCAAAGGACCGGCGATATTCACTATGCTACTATCAGCATCTTACTCACATGTATGTTATACTCTGGTATTGAAAAGAAAAAAAGCCCAACCTTTAAATACTTCGCTACTATTTGCATTTCACTGCCACCGGGCATGAAACGCTCCATACAAAAATGTTCAATTTTGCATCAAAATGCTTCAAAGTGCTTTATACAGAAACGGCGCTTTGCTATCTCCGTTAGTTATAGCTCTATGACCCGAACCATCAAAAAGGAAATGAAAGATCTCTGTAACAATATCCTAAGCTGAAAAGTGGAAAAGTGTTCACCCAAATTATCGTTTGAAAGCTAAGCATAAAATCTCAGTACAGCCATGATTAAGGGGTTATGCCACTCTAGAGGCTAAAACAATAAGCCTATTTCTGAATTTTTTTTTCCAGAAAAACTACAAAATAAATCGATATTGCAAAAATGGATATTTATAATACATTTTGTTGACTATGTACAGTAATTTATTTTAAGAGATTAAATTCAAAATGGCGGCTGTGTAGCATTTTTGCGATAAAGTCTCCGTTTTTCAAGGGTCCATGGCCGGACACCTAGTGCCTGCACTTTTTGAATTATGATAAGCTAATAAATTTATTTCAATTACATATAACAACAGCCACAAGAGTATGTAGGATTTTTTCGATATTTTGATTTTTAGCCAAATGGCGCACTTCTAAAGTGAAAAGTGTGAAATTTGCCTAAAAAATCGTCAGAAAATTGTTATTAACAAATGAACTATGCAATATAAAAAAAAAATTTCTACGTAATCTGATGGACAATATAGTTTCAAAGATATACTAAAAATTTCAAGTGAATCGGTTGAAAATTGTCTGAGTTATGTTTCCGGCCAGCTCGAAAAATGTAGTTTCGAGATAAACGCGTTTGAAGTTTTCAGTACATATATAGAAAATCATGAGTAATTTAACAATATGCCTTATACTAAAATTCGAAAATCGAGTTCTTAGAGACTTTTATTGGTCATAATCTTTTGGGACAGCATTTTTAAGGTTCTAGGAGACCATTTAAAATAATAAAAAAAAAATCGTTTTCCCCAAAACTCTAAGAGTGGCATAACCCCTTAAGAAGAGTAATATATAGCCAGAAGGCAATGGACACGCACTAGCGACTCAAAATATATAACGATTTTTTTTTTTTTTTTTTTGTTTGTCTCGTATGCGTACCTAAACCATTCATTTGATTGCGATAAAAGTTTGGTGATTTGTTTAATGTACGCCGGCGAAGGTTTCTGCGTTAGTAAAATTATTTTACAATTGAAGCTCTTGGTGTAATAAGGGGTCAACAGTTTTTAAGGACTTGATCGTTCACACTTCTTATTGGATTCGGATGCAGTTCTGCTGATGTAGTTAACTCCTCAAGTTTTCTGTTGTTGAAAAAATGCGTTGACCCTTTTTTGTTCCAATTGGTGGTACGCGGTGGTAAGTTGTTTCAACATTTGACAATATTTCATATAGTTTAGCGGCAGCTCATGCGTTTTCGGTGTACATATACTGTTTGTTTGTTTGTGCCGTATGCGTTCCTATACCATTCATCCGTATTGCGATGAAGCTTTGGTAATTTTTTCAGAAACATTGAAAGTGATTTGAACGCGAAATCTGGTCAATATATGACTCGGATATTTTGAACGGTAATTATAATAAATAAATACTTAGCTGGTAACAGCTAAATAATGTTATAATTTGTCCCGAAACTTTTAGACGAAACTGGTATCATCATGGGCGAAGTCAAGATTTTAAAGGCCACCGGTAATGATGCAACCGAAGAACAACCCACGCAAAAATCAGGAAACGAGGAAGAAAATGGGAAAAATTATGCTGACGATAATCAAACTCAAGTTACTGAACCTAAAGGTAATTCATATAAAGGAAAGCGGCATGGCAAATGCTTACAAATTTTTTTATTTAATCTTCAGACAGATTTGTTATCGGGACGAAGAAATCAAATGTATTAAAAATAAATAAAAAGGTTTTGTGCTCCGACAAATGGCGAAATCTAGCAGATAGGAAGCTTCGACTTGTACCTAGATCTACAAATAAAGAAAACAAAATTCGAGATCAAATATTTAACGGAGAGATACGAAACCGAAAAAAAGTCAAGCTGAAAAACATGTCCTAGAATGCAACATTTTGGAAAAAAAAATTTAGTTATGTACCAAGTTTTATTTAAAAATAAATATGCTATTATGAATTCTTAAATAAATATTTCATAACATTCTTCATCACTTTTATCACTGATATCTTCTAGAGCACTCTCCATTAAGGACATGAACGAAAGCTAGCGAAAAGTACCTGTAATCTATTACAACACAACAACAGCCAACAGGGAAATTACATTTGCCATTTAACACTTCGCCTATTTAAATTCCGAACTCAAACTTAAGCTCTCTTCACTGGCTTAAGTTGCGTTGTGTTTTGAACTCTGCTCAAGCCTTAAAACACTACTGTGAAACAGTGATTCCAGTTGAGCAAAGGACCTTGGTATTTTTAGGCTAAAGTATCTCTAATCGTTAAAAAAAATGCCGCAAGGCTAAAGGCCAAATAATAAAATGAACCCGAGCGTGTAAGCTCCGACCCCCGAAACCTCAATAAGGAGCCACGACGCGATCAATTATTTAATGAATGTCGTGGCTGAGGTAGGGTGGGCGAGCAGAAAGGGCGCTACAACACCTGAGCGCCCTGACAAATCGCAAAGTCGCTTCTTGATCTTTCACGACCTATTGGGAAGATTATTCCCAATTTAAATACACCCTGGATAAGACGGCGCGAATAATTTTTTGTTTTACAGGCCTAGGGTTTATGGTCGGAAAACATTGGGCTCAACTCATAAGGTTTTCCTGTGCTGGATTCCGGGACACAAGGGGGTTCCAGGAAATGAGGCAGCCGATGAGCTGGCCAAAACTGGATCTCAAATGGCTGCTATACATGCACCCCATGCGGTAAGAATACCGCTCAATTACGTCAAAAGTAACCTTGATAGGAAGGCAATGGAGCTGATCAATGGCACATGGTTCAACCTAACTACGTGTGAAACCTCCAGGCAGCAATGGCCAGTATTACATCCTAGAAGAACTGCCGAACTTCTGAAAAGAAGTCGTATAGAGATCCGTAATATTACGGCAGCCATAGCGGGGCACTGTCTCTTTGGAAGACATGCACAGCGCCTAGGCGTTCAATGTAATGACTACTGCAGAAGTAGGGAAGAAGAAGAGAGTGTTAGGCATCTACTTTGTGAGTGTCCTCAACTAGCCAGCTGTGAGTTCAGAGCCATGGGCAGCTACTTCTTCTCCAGACTCGGGGACATGGCTGGATTACGAATTGATGAACTGGCCAAGTTCATTCGCACCAGTGGCTGGTTCGACTAGCTCTCCCCTGTAGCAATGCTACGACAACTCCCTACATGGGACCTCATTGAGGTGTCACGAGTGTGGTATCACAATGGACCAAACGAATGGTCTAAGTGAACCGATCCATGGTTTGGATGGCTGCCGCTCCAGCTCGACGTTTGTCACGATATTCAAAACGCAACATATTTTTTAACATTATACAGCCACTAGGTAATTTTTAGGATGCAGTACTATTAAAACGGATATTCCGATTTGCTGAAATCACAGAAAACATAGTCCAAAAGAATTAAGACTAAATAAAGCAAATTATACCAACATATAAACATTCTGAAAGAAAAAAATTATATTCATTATAATCACTGGAATAATAAAATATTTAAAAATAATCCTAAAGTTATTGAGATACAAAAATGAAAGCTTTCTCATTTTTTTTTTGGTTATTATAAAAATTATATAAAATTCACTCTCAAGAGTATAATTAAAAACAAAAAGAAATAGAGAAATAATCAATTTCTTGAAAATTACATTAAAATTTGGAAATCACGAATTAGTTTTTATCAAGAGAATAAAATCGATTAAAACAAAAAAAAAATTAAATTACATTCAAAGTTTAAAAAATTTCCGTAAAAAAATTTCGATTGGCACAAAAAAATTAGTTTGAGCACCAACATGTTATGTTAATCGTTTTAATTATTGTTTTCACAAAGACATATTGTGTTTTAATTTATAGCATTTCGTCTCTCTCTCTCTCTTGATCCGCGATATTCTTTTCTTACCGAGTATTACATACACAAATATATAATTGTTTTGTAAGGTTGATTTGATCATGATGTAAAAATCGCAAACGGAAAACAATTACATTAAATTTGTATATTGTTAACAATTTGTGATATATATTTAAATTTGTTTAATATTTTACGCTTATATTTTTATATATTCCCTTAAGCCGAAAAGAAGCACTTTACATAATTTATTTTTTTTGTAAGTTTTTTGTTTTATGATTTTTGGTTATGATATTTATTTTGTATGTATATAATATTCTGTCTTTAGATATTTTTTTTTTCTTCAACAAAGCACAAATTAATAATGTTCAGCTTTTTTTTTATTAGTTTATTGCAGTGTTTTGGATTATATTTGTTGAAATATTTTGTTTTTATTATGAGGATACTTCTTGGTTTTTATAGTAAAAAAAGAAAGAAAATGACACTGTAATGGAATGCACACTATTCAACCGATTAGGCTGCGATAAAAATGGAAATTCGTTAACGCATATTCCATGGTAAATAATTACGTTTTTTTTTTTATTAAATTAACAGCCTTTGGTACGTACACAAACATAAATTATACTTACTATATTTTTGGTTGTGCATTTGTAATAAAACTAATCTTAATTCGTTAAAACCTAAAAATAATGCAGGTATTGTATTAAGTATCCTCAATGTGTAGTTTCTTTCGCAATTTATTGTTTTTTTTATAACTTTTATAAAAATATAATTACCATATGTTTGTTTTGTATTTTTTTTTTTTTAGTTATGTATAAAGTATTCTTTTGTTATATTTTGTAAGTTTTGGTGAAAAAAAAATTAACATAAGTTTTTTTCTAAATATAAATAACAAAAAAGGAAAATATTGCAACAAAATATAACAAAAAAAAGAAAGAAATTAACAGCTCCGTTATCTATTTTATTATTTAAGTAAATATTAATAGGAACTCATAAAAATGTATACATTGTAAAAAATATATATTTACATATAAATGCATTTTTTTCAATATAGAACACTGGATGGATATATGGTGCAATGTCGGGTTCAAATGCTATAAATACTCCCATCCGATTGAGATCAAAAAAAAATATTCGCGCAAATCGGAATATTTATTAGTAGGTTGATTCCAGGACTAAATTAATCGTACCACATTACGAGGTACTCTTTCGTCCATTACAAGAAAATTACAAACCATGTAGAGTGGAAACAAACAAAAAAAAAACAAACTGATATTCCCACTACATGATAAGTAGTAAACCAATATGAAGAGTTTACAAAGAGCATTATCGAAGCAAGTAATACGCGCAAGTTATTTATTATAAAAGAAAGAAAAAAAACAACAGTCGTTCAGTCTTTTCCCCCCGTAAACTCGTTAATTTTTCACGTTATTTTTTTTTTAATCATCGTTTATTCTACAGAAATAAGTTTCGTTTATTCTGAAGCTTAAAAAATAAAGCCTCAAATTTAGTAAGCCTTCCGTTTCGGCTGTAAAAGATTTTAAAAGCCAGCGTGTTTTTTTTTAGTTAGTATCTTAACCTTTTCTAGTTTCGAAATAAAACTAATTTTCTTTGAAATTGAATTATTTTAGACTATCACCTTATATGTAAAATTTTCAATAATAATTTAAATTTTTTTTTGTTTGAAAATTGTTCATTTAAAAAAAAAAAAATCTCTATTATGTCTCAAAAAAAAAAAGTTCCATCTTTCGAAAAATAAATAATATCTTATTACTTAAATTACTATTTTATAGACTTGCAAAAAAAAACAATTACTTGCTCCGATTTTGCACCGTACTCCGCCGAAAGGCGAAAGCACATCAGAAAAAAGTCGATATGAAATATCAATATTGGCGTTTTCCGCCTTGCATACACACACACACACAACAATCTCTTTTCCTTAAGCTAAAATTATATTTTAGATAAATCTTTTTCACGTATTATATACATTTCTTTGAGATAACTATGTACAAAACTACGTTTGAATTGCGTTTTTTTTATCGTGTATGTAGTAAACATTGAACCCGAACAAAACATCCACACCATAATCACAACCGATCTGCAAAAGCAGCAATAAAAATATAGAGTGATCAATAATATAACGATTAACAAAAAAAAAAATTATATATAATATAATAAATTAAATTATTGCTGTTGGATCTGCTGTTTAGCTATCAATGAAGGATTATTATTTTGCGATTGAGTAGTCGATGCGGCGGCAGCAGCAGTCGTCGCTTGTGGTCCAATACCGACCAATTGTTGCGATTTTGAATTTCTTGTTAGTGGCTTATGATTTCTGAATGCATCAGATGAATGTTGCCATTGCCAACACGACCGGCAGAAATATCTAAATGTTTCGTTGTTTTTAAATATAACTTGTCGTGCTTAAAATATTTTATCAATTTTTAATTACCTGAAACAAGACAATTCTCGGCAATAGTATGGTCCATGCTGGACACCGCAAATCGAACATAAAGAATCCTCCAAGTAGGGATCGACTTGAACTTTTTTGGTAAATTTGGAAGTCTTGATTTCGATGAAAGCTGCAGATACCGCCTTCATATACGATCGATTATTGTTGAAAGTTACTCGACCCGATCCAATTGGATACTTGTACTTATCGGTGTCAATACCTGTTGTTTTAGTTTGGGAAAGAAAGTTTATCAACAAATTTATTTTTTATTATAAAACATTTGAAATAAATGAGGAGATTTTAATTAAGATCCAAGATTTCAAGTAGGACCAAAAATTTTAAGACCTAATATTTCAAGACCAAAGATATGTATCAAGTAAGAACATGGCTTTCAAGTTAGTATTACCAAAGGTTTCAAGTGAAATCTAAAATTTCAAGAAAAGTTAAAAATTTCAAGGATGTTGAGTTGTCGCTCAAACGCAACAACAAATTTCGCTAGACGGTGGCGAGCGCAATTAGGATTCAATTTTTTCGTTGGATTGTGATTGCATCCGCCACTGGTCCCACCTATCTACAGCTGCAAAAGGTCAAAAATTTAACGAAAAGTTTGATCGTTAGCGAGTAGAGGACAGAATCGTCGAGTGGAGTGGAGGTCGAGCGATTGTTGCCGCGCGGTTCGGTCGAATTTTCATTTGGGTTTTCCTCATATTCGTCAGCGGAAGAGGATAAGCGAAAAGGGACGAGACGAACGTCTGCAGGTGAAATTTCGAGCAACAAGGACTAGAGTGGTGGTCTCCTTTTAAGAATTTTGAGAGGTTGAAACACATCCGCAAACGTCAAGTGGACCAAAAGCACTTTGACCGTCGACATTTGTGTTCGGCTCCGCGTAAAGTGGACATTTTAAGGAGTACACAGACGGCCACTAGTGCTCCGCACGACCATCAGGCCGAATTTAAGAATGAACCCGAGCGTCTAGCTCCATAGCCCCGAACCTAAATAAGGGGCCACGACGCAGAATTCGTTTTAAGGACTGTCGTGGCTGAGGTAGGGTGGGCAGACAGGGCGCTAAAAACACCTAAGCGCCCTGAAAAATCGAGAAATCGCGCAATCCAACCGCTTCATGGTCTTTCACGACCTATTGGGAAGATAGTCGCAATTTTTACCCAACCCGGAGTAAGCCGACACGAAATTTTTGTTGTCCAGGCCTTGGGTTTATGGTCTGAAGTAAGAACTGCTGAGGAGAAGCAACTTGATAAAATGGATGAAAAACGCACTTAAATCCTTTGGACGAGCTTCAGCTGCGAAACTATATAATGTTTCGTACTAACACCGACTGGAAGAAGAAGATTAGGAACTGCAATCTATGTCAATCTATGTTCTATCCGTAAATAGATAAAATGTCTCTACCTCATAAGATTTGGAGCAAAGATGACTTATCTTCGGATCATTGTTCAATCCATCTCTTATTAGGAAAGGAAGACTTTGGACCGGATTAACAAAGCACATTGGGCCAAACTCCCGAAGCCATGGAAAAGGCACAAGAGTGTTTCAAGAAACTTCACAATGTCAAGTTCCGTTTCCAAAATCATAACGACAACCCAAAAGGTTCAGCTCTTTCTAGGGAGATTCGGGCTCTGTAAAATGATCGAATTCGCCTAAAAAAGCGCTATCGACGAATTCTTGATTCCAATTTAAAGTGGGAATGCAACAGGCTAAATAAGTTAAACAATACCCCCTGAAAGACTTGGGAAACGATCGATGGGTAAACAAAACTTGAGCTCATCTCCGAGGAGGATAGACAAACACTTCCTTTTGGTGAACTGCAGTTCCATTGGTATATGCACCATGGATTCACATCCAAAAATTCTTAGATGACTTAAATCTTGTTTAACTCCTGTCTACACTTCCTATGGAGTCTTGCCTGCAACCGCTGTCGTGACAGATCTATTGATGATGTATACAGCTGTATTTACCACTTCTGCCCAAAATCCATTTGACAACTCCGTATCAAAAAGCATACATCTTGCCTTTTCTACTACACTTCGATTTTTCCTATCAGCAACACCATTTTGTTCAGGCGTATACGGTGTAGTTGTCTGATGTCTTATGCCAAATTTTTTTTAACAATGACTCAAATTCCTCGTTTACATATTCAGTTCCATTATTTGACCTAATGGCTTTGACTTTTCTTCCTGTTTGATTTTCAGCTATTTTTATAAATTCAGAGAACACTTTAGTTACCTCTGTCTTCGATTTTAAAAAATAGGTAAAAAATCATCGACGATAATCAAAAAAAGAAGATCACGTTTGTTTTCCTTTTAAGCACGGAATGCACGGTATGTCTTTATTAATTGTCACGCCGTTGACAATTGATTGAAGTCTTTTTAAATCCATTTGATTTTTGTGGCCCAAACTTCTGTGCCACATATTTATGCTTATATTTAGTATCGTAGTTTTTCGTCTTTTTCTGTCCCATCCAGGCACTTGGTTGCCATTGCAAATTTCCAAGTAGAAAAATTATCCCGTCTCTTTAATTTTTCGAAAGAAGCAAACATGCCGGAGGTCGCCTTTTTAATAAAAAAAAAACTTGGCCTCTCTAATAAAATTGCAAGTTGGAAATTTGAACACGGAAGAATTTAATTCTTATTAGATTTATATTTCTTTCTTGCAGACCGGATCGCGAGTATTCAATACGTTCGTAATTCGGTTTATTTTAAATATTTATTTATTGAAAAAACTGAACTTAACTAATCTAGGCCCATAACTTGTTAGAAAGTAGTGGTGGCTTAACGTATAGAAAGCACGGCGATTGTCGAGAGACTAAAATATTTATTGGTATATTCTTTGAAGCTATTACATAACATACAAACAATATATAATATTTCAACATAAACCGACTGGCGCATCTAGTGTGTGAATGTGGAAGTGTGGCACGTACCAGGAATCGGTACTTGGGGAAATTCTCCTTGACCGATCTATCAGAAATTGCGATGATTTCTTTATGGAGAACTACTCTCTTCATAAGGAAGAGCAATATTTAGAATTGACATGAGATTGAAGTATGACAATTTCATTAGACGTGTGATTTTTTTTTTAAATGGAGAAAATGAAGTGGTATTAAAAATATTACATATAAAATGTAAAATTTAGTTTTAGTTTTAAGAAGGGACGAAGCGTTGAGCCACCGCGCACACTAGGCATCAAAAGTGCCTATTAGCGATCACTTCAGAGCTTCGTAGGCCACCAATTATCCCCTAAACAACCCAGATCCGTAAAGGACTTGACTAGCTTATCCTGCCCTATCGTCCTCAGGTCGCTACGCATCCCCCAAAAAACCAAGAACCCTAATGAACTTAACTATAGCTTATAATGCAAATGTAATTGTAAAATTAAAGACTTGCATCAATTTAACACACGTAATGCGAACAATATTGTAAATCTATGAAGACCAAGAACGAATCGTCTAAGAAGAGACCCACTACATGAAGCAATCATTGAGTACAATTCCTTACCAGCTCCATAAAAAATGTTACCAGTATAGCCGGCTTTAAAACCCAAGTGAAGGGATATTTCCTAGAGAAGCGGTCTTGAAAGACGCTTGCGGAAACGGTTGTGTGAGAATTTCGCAGCTCAGTTTTCCTGTCGTGTTGCACTTATACTTAAGTCGTGCCGCAGAGACATGCACGCTGTAAATCGTAAATCGAAATCAACACAGCAACGACTTAAACCGGGTTTTGATGAGTTTTCTGGAGTAAATTCAGGCCGAAATGTGTCGCTGTAAATACAACATCTAACTCCTTGTAACCCTCATCTCGACTAGAGTTAGTAGAGTTCCCCTCTTTTTATTGCACTCTGCAACTCCATTCAGTTTCTAACGAGTCACACTGGTGATTGTACTCTTACCACAGAAAACATTTAACTTTATGGGACGAAGTTCGCTGTCAAATTTTTAAAACTGTACCACAACACACGGGTTGACGCAGAATTACAACGGCGAGCGGCTGGCGAACTTTACGTGTGTTGCGGTACAACTCAGCGAACTTCGTCGCCGCTGGCGAATTTCGTCTCAATTGTGTTTAAACCATTAGCCAGATTCGAAACTATTTTCGGTAGCAATGAATTTCACATATACACAATTCAACACACACTTAAAATCAAAATTTATTGTATAGCCTTACCTGCGTAAACAACGCCGTCAAATAAATCGTGCATTATGTTTGCAAGTCCTTCCGCCGTTAATTTTCCGTGTAACGCTCCAACAAAAACAGTTTTTGTTGGGTCCAACTTTTGTGATGTAGACTTAACATAATTCGAGTCGGCTATTATCCACGGTATAACTTCGACCTTTTATTTAAAAAAAAAAATACAACATTATTATTTTTTTAAATAACCAAAAATTTAAAACTTACTTCTTTCGCCTTAATACGTTTCGACGAAATTTTATAATAATAGTTTCCAGCGTTTGGTGAATTGTCCTCCTGCAAAGTACAAGCAGCCAAAAGGGCTTTCACTTGTTTTTCAGATTCAAAAATTATATAAACATAGCCTTTGGGTTGAGACGCCTGCTGCTCTTTGCCCGGCCACTCGACCCTATAAATTTTGAAGAACTTTTTTTCAACGATTCTTGAAGAAAATTATTGTGTAATATTAACCTTATTTGGCCAAATTGTTTGAATATTTGTATTAGAGACTGTTCACTAATATCCCATGGTATACCACCTAAAAAAACCTTCGGCGAATAATTTATAACTTTATGGGAACGTGGCGGCAAAACTCCACTCCAAGTGCACGTTGCATCGTAAAGAGCTACACAAACATTAAAAAAACGTATAAAAATTGACGGGGTCGATAGTAATTTGATGTATTTTTCAAGAATTTACCCGCTGATGTACGATGAAATCGTGCCACCCGATCCAAATGAGCATCACTACTTGTTGCCTGTGTCTGTTGAATTTGCCAATTCTTCAACTGCAAAATCTTTCATTGTATATAAAAAAAAAAAAATATAAGCTGATTGGAAGACAGATTGAAAATATTACTTGACTAGGACTGCATCCCTGCAAAAGTTGATTGAGACCAATCAGAGGCATTTGAATAGGCGACTGAGCTTGTTGCAATAGTTTCAGAGCATTTAATGCTTGGAAATTTTGCAATTTTGCAAGCTCTAGGTCGGCAGCTGTTATACCCATACTAGCAGTTTGTGCAAAATTTTGCATATGTTGATTATGTTGTTGTTGCTGTTGTTGTTGTTGCTGCTGATGTTGTTGTTGTTGTTGTTGTTGCTGCTGCTGGTGGTGTTGTTGCATTGCCAATTGTTGTTGCTGCTGTTGATATTGCTGTTGCTGCTGTTGTTGTGCCTGTTGTTGGGGATTCGTCGTTAAAAGACTCTAAAATGCAATGAAAATTTACTGATTAGTTTTTTTTATTAGATATCACAAGAATTATATTACATACCATTAAATCAGCGAGATTATCGACATTTGAATTTCCACTGTTGTCACTTTCAGGCGAATTAGATCTACTCGATGATACTCCATTATAAAGTAAAGATGGCTCTAGAGTTCCCGGACTACTACAATCACTAGAAGAATAATGTCAAAGGAATTTACAAAGAATCGATTTTTTTTTCCAATTACCTTATTTGCGGAGATCCATGAAAAGAATGATTATATAAAGATGGAGGTGTGCTTGGGGATATTGGCGTGGAACAATCAAAATTAAGATTCCTTTGAAATACCTTCAAAGGTGTGTTCTGGCCAATATTATCGAACTGAAATAAAGACAAACCATTTCAAATTTCAAGATGTAAATTAAAACAAAAAATGATTATAAAAAAAAAAATTGCAAAATTCCACCCAAAATTAATATTAGAAAATTGATAGCGCTTACATCCATGCTTAAAAATATTTTAACAGCAGACGCAGCACTAATAGTAAAAAATATACTTCTAATAAATTAAATGATTAATAAATATAAACCCAGGGGAGTTCGTACTTCAACTGAAAGGAAAAATAAATTTCTCTAGGGTTACAATAATGCAATGAAAACTAAATTTCAAATTTTAGATTGGCAAGTGGTTATTGTTTCTGGAGACTTTTTTTGTAGAGTATGCAAAAACTAAAGTTCAGACGAAAATTATTCAAAGCGTAAAGGCTTATTGTCTTTATTGTTTAACTAGAAAATACAGTCTTCCGAAAATACCAATGACAAAATCATATGATATTTCTAACCTGTTCATCGCGACATTTTAAAAATGAAAATATTATCTATACAATCTAAATGGTATGTCAAACATTTACCTTGAACGCATCAAAATACTGCGCTGACATACCAATGCCGGGCGATGTTGATGAATCCGTTGAGTTGGACATAAATGAAACATAATTATTCGATATGGGTGATATAGAGCCTGTTTGTGATCCAAGTAGGCTATTTGTTGAGCTTCCGATTCCAAGCAAATCCGTTATTAATAAGGTCTCTCCTGAAAACAAAAAAAAAATATTAGTATTATTATTATATTATTATTATATTTGTTATTATGATTCTCGCATGCTAAACGGCTTCATGTCCAATTAGTCGGAATCCTTGTTTTTGAATACGATTGGGCAAACCTAAATTAAATTTTGGGGACCAAGCCCAGATTTGCAAATTTTACTCAAGATATGGTCTGATATACGCCTTATAGATTGTAGCTAAGTCAGACAAATAATAATAATTGCGACATTAAAGATAGATAGATAGATTGGAGATAGGGGTCGGTGTGGTTAACCTCTGTCACTGAAGCCACAGTTGGGCCTATTATGACGTCCCCCGGATTGATTACGACCAATCCTATTGAGATGCTTCCTCAATGCCCAGTCAGAGCTCCCACTAGGGTTCGGGTCTGATATCTGCTTAGTTTTAGATAGTCAGATGTTCTTTTTTCCGAATGCTTTGGCATAAAAAGCTTTGAGTGCCTGTTGCCCGGTGCCAAGTCCCAGTAAATGGCACTTTGCGATTTTTGCCACATTCGGATGTTCTATCTAGCTGTGCTTAATGGTATCCCACAGAATGGGTATGGTCCCATGAAGTCAGCTTCTGAACCTTTTCTAGCCATTGAGTCGGACATTACAGATAATTTCAGCTCTAATCTATGTGGTTGTTGGACAACTGCAGGAAAAAATTTGTACGTCACCAAAGGATTGTATTTGCGTCCGACGCCGAAACCTTCCCTTTGAAACGACTCATTTTCTTGCCGGGGTATGTTCATCGGTTGCCAGGATTAGTTACAAATATTGTCAATGAAATGTGAGTGAGTTTCAACATAATTGATGCCAGATGTGGTAGGTAATACAGGGTGCGGTACTTTGCCTTTTTTAATGGGTACCTTAAAAAACCAAAAGCTGTAAAAGCAAAACTACTTTAATATTTTTATCAGTTTTACTTACGTTTCCAAAAGAAGAAGGTATCAATAGAATTTCAAAAATAATTTAAAAATGCCTGAGTACTCCAATGAAGAATATGAGGACATTGTGTTCATTAATGGAGAGTGTCACGAAAATGAACGAGCCGCGCGAGCGCTTTACCATCATATTCTTTATGGGACTACAAAGGCATTCTGAAATAATTTTTTAAATTCTATTGATACCTTCTTCTTTCGGAAACGTAAGTAAAACTGATAAAAATATTAAAGTAGTTTTGCTTTTACAGCTTTTGATGTTTTAAGGTACCCCATTAAAAAAGGCAAAGTATCGCACCCTGTATTACCTACCACATCTGGCATCAATTATGTTGAAACTCACTTACATTTCATTGATTTCCTCTGCTGCATGGCTTGTCGCTGCTTGCCTTGTGCTCCGTTCTGCTGGGTTACTCTACTTGTTCTTCTCGTCGCTGCTTCTTGACTTGTCTTTGCTGGGTTTCTTCGCTGATTGTCTTGCTTCGCTGGTTGTTTTACTTCGCTGCTGGGTTTGCTCCGCTGCTTGGCTTGTCGCTGCTCAACTGAACGTGGCATGATTTTCCGCTGCTTGGCTTACTCCGCTGCTTGGCTTACTCCGCTGCTCGGCTTGACGCTGCATGGCTTGTCCCTGCTTGCTTTGTGCTCCGTTCTGCTGGATTTCTCTACTTGTTCTTCTCGTCGCTTCTGGGTTTTTTAGCTGCTTGTCTTGTCGCCGCTGGGTTTGCTCCGTTGCTTGGTTTGTCGCTGCTCACCTCAACGTGTCATGATTTTCCGCTGCTTGGCTTGACGCTGCATGGCTTGTCGCTGCTTGCCTTGTGCTCCGTTCTGCTGGGTTTCTCTACTTGTTCTTCTCGTCGCTGCTTCTTGAGTTGTCGCTGCTTTGTTTCTTCACTGCTTATCTTGCTTCGCTGCTTGTCTTACTTCGCTGCTTGGATTGCTCCGCTGCTTGGCTTGACGCTGCATGGCTTGACGCTGCATGGCTTGTCGCTACTAGACTTATGCTCCGCTCTGCTGGATTTCTCTACTTGTTCTTCTCGTCGCTGCTTGGCATGTCGCTGCTGCTTCTTGTTTAGCCTCGTCTCGGCTCTATTATGCTTGGCTCCGTGCGTTCCGTGCTCCGATCGTTTCCTTAAGCGAACTTTTAGAAGTCACAGCCTTAATATAGAGTGGCATGGCCAGTGATAGCCGTTTATCCAGTCTTTCGATCTCCTCGAGTCTTAGCGGAATTTAAGAATCCACAGCCCAAAGGACATAGGTCGACTTGATCGATTACAACTTTCAGTTTTCGCCTTGGGAGAATTTTCATTTCCACCCCTCAACTATTGGCTAATCACTGCCTTCTGGTCGTTCGCTGGAGACTACTTATATATTCGCGAATTATATCGTTCTCCGCTATGTTATTCTTATGCTCTATATATGTGTAATTCATATTTATTCTTATGTTCTATGTATTTTTAATCCATTTGTGATCCAGTGTGTTCTGGTGTTTGTGGCTTTAGAAGTTGGTGTGTGCGGAAATTTGACACAAAATTTCCGTACTTACACCCTAAGGGACTGTAAGTGGGTTGTATACTTGTTCACGAATTCTGCCATATTCCCAGGTCTGATAATATCGAATATCTCTTCACTTTGCCGGTCCTGCGTAATAAAATCCTAAAACTTGTTTTTAAGATTTTCCTTTTTCGGCCCCTAAGAGGGTATAAGGTGGTTGAGGTTTTTTCACGAATTCTGTAATTGCTTTTAGAAGTGATATGAAGTTGAATTGGTTTTTACTTTCTCGTGCTGTCGTGCTAGGTTTTTTGGATATTCAACCCCCAAGTATCATCATCGTCGTCCCAAACACCTCAAAACTCTTCCTCTTGAACTGTACTCGATACGGGTGCATTCCATACTCATCGAGTCTCAATTTTGTATGAATTTTGAATTAATTGAGACTTTTTTGATATGAGACTCTGATCTCTGAATAGGCCGGTATGTGTAAGTCTATGAGACAGCATGTTCAAAATTATTGAAAAAGCCTTTTGTATTTCTGTGCATTTTGTACAGAGTTTCATAGCTACATGCAAAAAAAAAACACACCTAATGTAATTGGCAGAAAACGGCATTGAAATACGACCCTTGGTAAAAATGCTCATACTATAGCTTTCATGGACCTCGATGCAATCCAGACTACAGAACCAAACACTAGGTTTAAAACAGCATCGGTAAATTTACAGTCACTTAGCCGATCGATAAACAGTGTACTCCACTAGTCCTTCAACATAACATAAGTTATAATGACCAAGAAAATTTAAGCAGAGGCCTAGGATATCATAAAAATATTAGAAATCGTTATTACTCATGCAGGTGATCAAACACCTGAATATCATTTTCCACTACACATTAGAGAATCTTTTACTTGTAGTTTCCACACATCTGCAACTGTGGAAAAATCCAATTCAGTTTTCAAATAAGTCTTGACGGGTTCTTAATTTAACTATGATTCCACTTGATAAGCATTGGTCAAAGCAGCGTTCTAACCCAGTCGCGATGTTCAAAAAACCCAAAACTTGTAACAAAACTTTAATTTTTTTATTTCGTAACTAAACTGAGTACCAGGAAATCAAAAAGTTAAGTGTTACTCTAAAAACAATTCTTTAAGCATCATGCAAAGTGCAAAGAGATCTAATAAGGAAATCTTCTCTAAAGAACCATATTTTCTTTTGCATACCAATCAATACAAACCCTAAAATGATATTATTCCGCTTGATATATGAGCATAGTTTATCATCGATAATGATTTTATATGTCGCATAGAAATATTTTATTAGAATGGAATGAATTTCTTAAAAATTTCTCGAAACTTGAAAAGTTTTCGTCAGACCGTGCAAAGGACGAAAAACTTCTTGCCGGCCAACAATGTATCATTATATACGTACAATATTATTGTCAGTGATGGGACCACGGCCCTATAGAAACTGATAACTATAAAAAGTACTAAGATCCATTTTTGCCATTGGTGCCCTCGACTATAGCGACTAACTTTTATAAAACAATTCCTGAATTACTGTCCGAGTTTGATAAGCACCTCTCATAAATTATATCTTGAATATCGTGTACCAACACTCAATTATATTTACGGAAATCCAGGGAAAGTACGTAACAACACTTGTAAGTTAGTCTATCAGAGTAAGCATTTCATTTAATTATCAGTATGCCCGCTAATTATTCTGAATTAATTAGCACAGTATTTTGGCCGGAACGAATTTACTTTTCAGTAGGGTAATAGCACCATTCTTTCCAGACACCTGCATTGCAATTTACTCTTTCGAGTTTCATCTTCATTCTTGTTTACAAACAAGACGGTCAAAGTAAGCAACTGGAACTTACCAACAAATGGATTCAGAAACGCGAGATTTTATGGTTCGATGATCGAATAGTTTGTGGCTATTCTTAATCAGTACCCCTTTTTTCTTGATAGTAATTGCAGCGACTATTGTTTGTGGACAATCTAAGAAGAAATGGAAAAAAAAATCTGAAATCCACTTCTGTGAAACAATACTGTGAACAAGAAATATCTTTTGAACAATCATTTTAAAAAAAAAAAATTATTGAATTTGGGTCTCAATATGAATGTAGTAAGTATTAAATGTAAAAGGACCACTATTCCCTACATCTCAATTGGTAAGAGTTGTTGAATAAGTCACTGATCGATTCAACAGGAATGAATAAACCAGATGTTATTTTTAGATGTAGAGAAGGCCTAAGATAATAATATGGCACAATGGTCTTATGATTAACTTAAGATCATGATTTTCCCTTGAATCGCATGCTACCTTTTAGCTTATTCTTAAAGGATATAAAATTCAAGATTAAGACCTATGAAGAGAGAGATCTTCCTTGAAAATCATCGAGGCTACCCCACAATGGTTGACTATATCACCCTTGCTCTACGCACCAAAAGCTGATAACGTTAGTACCGCATTTTATGCTAATGATACAGCTTTCCTGTGCAGCTCAAAGACGCCAGAACACTGCAAATGACATGGCAACCTGGTTGAAGATCTGGAGAATCAACGTCATTCAAAACAAAAATGAAGCAAAATCCTTTGATGTCGACAAAAAACCGCCTCCAGTAGAGAAAACTCACAAATTGCGAGAGGCGAATAACAAAACGTGAGAAACTCACGAAAAACCTCTACACACTACTCACAAGAAAGACGCGAAATTGGCGAAACGAGAAAAGTCTGTATAGTTGTAAAGCATCTCAGTGTTAAGGCTCCATGTGCACGTTAAAAGCAATTCTGATGATTTATAACTGTTTTCTTAACAATATTTCACGTTAATGGCAACAAAAAAACAAAATAAAAAATTACACCACTTCATTAGCTGGTATGTAAACTAGGTCATCCATAGAAAAAAAAATTCAAAACTGTATTTGGAAAAAATGCTTTTAGAACAACAACCCTTGAACATTTTTTAAAATGAGTAAATTAGAGTTTTTAAACGCATATTACCCTATTTCTTGAATAATTAAGAGGTAATTTTCATTAATATAATGGTAGAAAAAATCTTAAAGAACATCTTCCATAAAGCAAATTACAAAAAATTTTCATTTTTGTTAATAATATATGAAGTCAAACTGAAGGAATTTTTCACGATTTTCATGGCAAGAATTTTCTTTCATTGAAAAGTATCATAGATGGTATAATTAATTGGTATTTCTAGAAGATAAATCAATGAAAAAATTTGTGATTTTTAATAGTTATGCGTTTCAAAAAATTTGAATTTGTGTACTAAGTCACTGCTATATAAAACATTCTTTACTACACTTTGCCTCGGAGCAGGCCTGAGTACCTTATAATTCGTTAAGAACATGCATATGGATGCAGATCTCCGCACAATAAAGGAACGGACCATGAAGCATTTCTCTGCGTCCCCTTCAAAAACGAATGCGTGCCAAGTGTTGTCTAGATTTGGCGAAACTTATACTCTAAGGGCGAAACCAATTTGAGTGCTAACTTTTGCGTATTATATGATGAAAACTTTCGGTTTCTAGATCTAAGGAACAGCTTATGCTACGAGACTGAAACTTCGAATTTATGTAAAACTATGATAGTGGTCCCATTTGCAATATTTCGTTGTGGGTAGAGGGAGGTGTTAGAATGGAAGGGAATATCAATGCGCCCGAAATGTCCATAGGATGAGGTGATAGGAATTTTAAAAATATCTCAAAAATATACCAGATATGGTTTTCAAATTTTACAGGAGTTGGGTCCACTAGACCTCTAGTAGAGACAAACAAATCTCGGGGTGAGGGAGCTGGATGCGATCATTTTCATTTCTCGAAAACTTCTGAGGATAAAAAGCTAAAAGGCATGGTTACTGTTTGAACTAAGCTCCAGGAGGCCAGGGCTCGAATTGGGCTATCGCGCCCATTGATGATGATCGTTTGAGCTAATGCTAGAAAGTTTATTTTTAGTACGTATATGCAGATGTGCTACAGAAGTAATTAAGGGGTTATGCTACTCTAGAGGCTGAAAAAATAGGTCTTTTTCTGAATTTTTTTTTCAGAAAAACTACAAAATAAATCGATATTGAAAAAATTGATATTTATAATACATGTTATTCAACTATGTACAGTAATTTTTCTTAAGAGATTAAATTCAAAATGGCGGCTGTGTAGCTGTGAAGTCTCCGTTTTTCCAGGGTCCATGGCCGGACACCTAGTGTCTGTACTTTTTAAATTATGATAAGCTAGTTAATTTATTTCGATTACATATTACAACCACAATAGTACGTAGGATTTTTTTTCCATATTTTGATTTTTAGCCAAATGGCGCACTTCTAAAGTAAAAAGTGTGAAATTTGCCTAAAAAATCGTCAAAAAATTGTTAATAACAAATTAACTATGCAATATAAACAAAAAAAATCCTACGTACTCTGATGGAAAATATAGTTTTAAAAATATATTAAAAATTTCAAGTGAAAATTGTCTGAGTTATGTTTCCGGCCAACTCGAAAAATGAGTAATTTTGGAATATGCCTTGTACTAAAATTCGAAAACCGAGTTCTTAGAGACTTTTTTCGGCCATAATCTTTTGGGACAGCATTTTTGAGGTTCTAGGAGACCATTTAAAATAATAAAATAAAAATCGATTTCTCCAAAACTCTAGAGTGGCATAACTCCTTAAAGCAAGAAAAAAAAATCTGCCAACAATCTGGGCGTAACTTTATTATTTTTCCGGCAGAAGATAGGAACACGTTCAATTCTGAAATGCGGTGTCGGCTACTATGTGACTGAAAACCTATCAAAAAGAACAAGATCATGGAAGTGAAAATCTGATTGGATCTGAGAGATATGGAATAGTTTATGAAAAAGTACACAATCACTTTACACCCCCTTAGGGATCAATTTTCAGAAAATCTTGAAAACACTTTCTTGGTATACATATCACATAGAATAAAATTAAATTCATTATTTGGGACGAGGTAGTAGATATGTCGAAAATCGTGGGAAAATATGCATTCTATTTTCACAGATAACTTTTTTTGTCCCCCTTCTGAACGCCAATAGATATTCGTTTTTTTTATTCAAAATTATTTTTTTAGTTGATTTAGATATACACACCGAGTTTCAACATTGTAGCTTAAGCCGTTCTATATATAGGAAAAACACCTCCCACTTGTACCACACTACCCTTAGGGGTCGAATTTCAAAAAACCTTGAAAACACTTTCTAGGTATTCATACGAAGAATCCGTAGAATAAAAATGAATTCAATATTTGGAAAGACCTAGTAGATATGACTAAAAACGTGAAAATATATGCATTTTATATTTATTATATTTACAAATAATTTTTTTTGCACCCCTTTCTAAACGCCAATGAATATTCAAATTTTTATCACAATTACTTTTCTAGTTGATTTACATATACACACCGAGTTTCAACTTTCTAGCATGAACCGTTTAATAGTTAGGAAAAACACCCCCTACCCCCGTAGCACACTACCCCTAAAAAAATTATATTTTTCCAACATTCCGCTACTATAGCTTTATCTAAATACCAAGTTAAAGGCTTATATCATTACAGGTTCTCAAGATATAAGCATCAGAATTTTTTCCTTTTCACCCTCCCCCACCCTCCCCCCTCAACCACAAAACTTTTTTCCCTACTAGGGTTTAATTAGCGCTACTTCTGGTAAAAATTCTAAGCATCTATCTTAAACTGTTCTTGAGATATGAAATGTGTTTGTCTCATCCCCTCCACTTCTGTGCTCCACCTCCCACTTAAAAAATTTAACTTTGATCAATCTTTATTTGTCAACCTTTATACCCAAACCAAATTTTATTTTTCTAGAGCAATTGGTTCATGATATATCGTAATCTTAAGTTTTTCACCCCCCACCCACATACACAACTTCCCCCACCTAAAATTTTTCTTCATTCTGTTCTCCTAGTATAACTACAAATATTTTTCAAGTTTGAATAGTGTGCCATTAACGGTTTAGGAGATATGGATTTTAGAATGTGTCTATCTCACCTTTTTTGGGTTTCGGACGCATTACATTTCCCCCCACTCCCACACCCCTTGATCAATATTGACAATTTTTCTGCAAATGGGTCTACTATCAGAGCTCTATAGAAATTCCAAGTTTCAGCTTCCTAACATTAGGGGTTACTGAGATCTGGAAACCAAAATTTTCGGTCTAAAACACTTCCCCCCCTTCCCCCTCACACCCCACCCCTAAAAATTTGGTCACTTCAAGGCACCTACCCCGTCTATTCGTTAAAAAATTTTCAATTTAATATCTCAAAGCGTTTGGTAGCTACGAGCCTCCAAACGATCTTGCGTACGGCGTACGGCGGACAGACGGACTGACAATTTTTATTGCTTTTTTCGCGTCTACTAGTTATGAAACGTGAAAATAAAAATTTTGAGGGTAGCAAATTTTTTTTTTTTTAAAAATCAATCACAATACTTAGTTATTAAAATAATAAAGTAAAACAATACTTTATTATTAAAATAATAAAGTAATTGAAATTTCCATGAGCTTAAAAAATTCGAGTTAAAAAAACACATTTCATTTCACATTTTCACGAATGTCGACATATCTTTCAGGTATATCGAAGTATCAAATTATTTTACTTCTACGGCCTCATTGAGAACAAGCGCTTAGAAACTGTTTCCAATTTTTCGATATTCATACCTAAGGGAGCGTATGGTTTTTATGTACTATACGTTTTCACGAACTCCGACATATTTCTTAGATCTAATGAGATATCGAATTCGGGTTTCACGAATTCAGACAAATCTTTTGGGTCTAATGAGTTATCGAAATCGCTTCTACTTCTACGTTATTATTGATATCAGGATTATACGACATTCAACCCCTTAGAGAGTGTTAAATGATGTACGTTTTTACGAAATCTGACATTTCTTTTAGATTGTTTTTTTAGTTTTATGGGCTTTCTATATAGTTGCCCAAAAATCGATTTCAGAATTTATTATATTCAACAACCACTAACGGATGTTTTTTTTTAAATACAGAAATGTATAAATAAAAAATCGAGTAACAGTCAGAGCGCAACTTATTATTATTTTTAAGTTAAAAATCCGGAACGCGTTTTATGATGATATGCGGTGCATGTTTCTTGAAAACGTAAAGAATTGAATAACATGGGGCCTTATTACTGAATACGATACGATCAAAATCAATCGTAAATTTCTAAATTCGGCATTCTAAAATTTAGAATTTACGATTTTGATCGTATCGTATTCAGTAATAAGGCCCCAGGACCCTAAGTTATCAGTCGCATAATAATCACGCCGCACCTCAGTTTATTTTTATATTTATTTTTTCAGGAGGCCAGGGGGCCCGACTTGCGCTGTTTATTCTGAATAATAATATTGAGCCCAGATTGTTGCCAGATTTTTGGCAAACAATGATACCGAGATTTTGAATATCAGAATCCGGGATTTTGAAAAACGTGAGTTTGAAATACAGGATTTTGGAATGTGAACTTTTGGGCAACAAGTTTCCTTACTCAACCCATGCTGTATCTATCTTATCAGTCCTGTATCGCAGTTAAGAATTCAACGCCTAGAATGACAGTCTAAATATTTATAAAAATGAAGTTAACAAAAAACTGTTCCAACTCTACTATACACTCTGTTGTTACATGCTCATAAGTAATATCAATACAATTTTACTTAAGGACCATAAATTAAAACGGAGTATCATCGACAAAGTTTATGTTAAATTTATCGATTTCGATTTTATTGTTTCGCGGACAAATAACTTAAACGTGTGGACGTATTGTTCACGTAAAGACCACATTGGTAATGTTCAAATATATCATTTCAATCGATTGAACAATAATCAGATACACTTTTGTGCTAGTTGAAGAAGGGATACTAAAAGATCAAATTTCGTTAAAAGACGATATTTATTACAGACTGCTCTTAAATAAATCGGATAATGTACAAACGTTTGGTTGTTATCTAGTATGAAACAATGTTTACTCCTGTTGAGTCCTAAGCGAAAAGCAGAAAACATTGACTGTATATTTATAGATTAAAATAGATAGGTATTACTGATTGCAGCAAGATGTGATAATCTCAACCAGTTGGGTTTAATAGCGCCTAAAACAATCGAAGAAAATTACATCTGAAAAAAAACAACGTATAACGGAAGATTCAAAACAATCCTACCTATTCTAAAATTAACATATTAATAATGTTATTATCAAAACAAGCAAATGATCATTGATTTTCTAAATTGTAGAAACAAGATAGATGGATAGGTTTCATCGGAGGTGGACAATTCCATCAACCATCGCACCCTAATTCAACAGATCTTTCTCTCGTTCTTTGTTTCTCGTCCAACTTTGTTTCTTTCAGAAATATTTCTGGTTGGTGTAGGTCTGTTTTGCAATGGCACTTCCTGCGTTTAATTAAAATTGTCTTGAAGCAACACAGAAACAGTTCAGAAGTTTCTGCTCCCGGTTGACAGAGCCAGCACTGGTTATCAGCTTAAGATGATCCTTAAGCCACAGGTGAAACGCAAGTGCTCCGATTCGTATCTGTACTTCGTTTTGTTCAACTGGAGTCTCCGGGCAGTGTGGACCAATCGTCCCATTTTTTGCTCCTCCATAGCCTTATGCCCCTCTTAACGGAGTGGGCTGCGTTTCGACCGAAAGGCTCTGGTCGGACAGACAATGGATCCTTCACTTACATAATAATAACCAATGGCGCAATAGCCCAAATCGGGCCGAGGCCTTGAAGTAATGCTAGAGTTACTTCATTACGAGACCAACGGAACACTAAGAGGTGAAGTGGTCAGCCACACGCTCGTCCGTGATTATTACCCCGATTTTAGCTCAGGTACTCATTTACAGCTGAGTGAACAATGTCGTCGTATTCACTGATCCAAACGACATACAAAAGACATAAAATCATTGGAAAGTATCAACCATCAAGCATTTGAACAATTGAACAAAAATTGGATGGTCTAAGAAACACATCTTCAACTAACAAAAATAAGATCTAGTACACACTAGGGACAGTCAGTAGTCGGTAAACTTTTTAGTTGGATCGAGCTGCGCACTCTTCTATTTCCATTCTGTCTGAGTGGCGCGGATGGCCCTATATATGAATAAACCGTGCGCTGTCATGTAAACCGATCATGACTTACATTAATGAAAAACTTCTTACTGAAGAAATTTTCCAGGAGGTGGCGGAGGAGTTGTTACGTGTTAATTGCTGGGCAAGTCCTGATCGTTTTTATTTACACCCTCTTTCACGTTTCAGGTCAGAGCTTTAGCGAAAGATATGGAGAGCGGTCGAATCAGGTTCAATGTAGGCCCAGCCGGGGATGCTGCGGTAGTTAAAATTAGAACTAGAATTAGAGCTAGAATTAGAGCTAGAATTAGAACCAGAATTAAAGCTAGAATTAGAACTAGATTATAATTAGAATTGAATAATTGAATAGAATTAGGATACCGATCAGTTGGATTCCAGCCCCAATGTTGTGATGGGAACTGGGTTCCTCTGCGTTTCCCGCGAACCGAATGAGGCTTTCAAGCCGAAAGTAAAGTCTGGTGGGGAGACGGAAACTGGAATTCGCGAGCGACGTCCAATGTCCATCTTCAAACTTCTGACACCGCCGTTCACCTACTTCACTATATGCTAGCCACAAGACCACACTACGCGGACGGTGCCGATATTCAGAACAACAAGAATCGCCATAGACTCAGCTGCCGTACGTGAATTCCGGCAGCTGGTCGGGTGTTAAAAGGATCGGGATTGAAAGGAAGATGCAGACTTGAATTCAAACGCGAAATAGAGCTGTCAATACTTGATAGATAGCAACACAGAGAATAATGGGAGCGCCGGAAACGGAAACTCTCAATTCTAGCTTACTATCTACAGGATAAAGCAATAAAAACATGAAAAACCGACAGTATTCTTGCTGTTTTCTATACAAATTTGAATCCTACTCTCGATCTGGACAAATCGCAAAAAACACACCTAATGTCGATAGCGATATCCAAAAGTGTATGCGCGAGAACTGCAAAAGAGAGGAAGGAATATCAAGAGATGGGGATTCTTAAATCATGTTTAATCAACAAATAAATACGTCACCATCACAATTTAATCCTTATAACTGACTAAAATTATTCGCGAGGGACCAAACCGCAAGTATTTACCGATACCAAATCGCGATGTCAGCGAAAACGGCTTTTGTTTTTCCGTTGGAAATTTTTTTTAAAAACGGTCGAGTCTTTTTTGAAATTACCGTTTGGATTTTCGGTTGGCGTTTGATAAAGGAGCTTTTTTTGAAGTTGGGATATCCGTTGGAGTCTTTGGAACGGTGGATCGGTTCCGAGCGTAAGGAAGGCAAAAGGATACGTCTTGAATTTTTGAGGTTCCTGGATGACAAGAGGAAAGAAAAGGCCGTTGGTAAAGTTCCACGGAAGTAACTGGCAAGACGTACTATTATATAAATGAGGAGTAAACGGCGGAGTCGGAGTGCGGGCTAAAATTGATACGTAGTAGCTAGTATAGCTTAAGGAAACCAGGTACTTTTTCCCTTCCTTCGCTAGGTTTTCCCGTGGTAGAGAATTTTGTCGCCAAAACCGAACGTAGAGGTTCACATCGGAGGAGATCGGGTGTTTGTTCTATTGATACTTTTTGATTTCGATTTTTATATTTATTTTTATTACCTATAATTTATTCCATATTATTTTACCTTCACCTTTTACTTTATCTTCCAATATATATTATCTGTACCTCAGAGGTAAACTGTCGTAACTACCAAATTTTCGATTTTGGGATTATTAATGTAATTGCATTGTTGGGATGTATATTTATAAGTGGTAAATCATCGCATCCGCAGAGCTAAAGGAACCCAAAATAATCAATGAGTATTAATCGTTTCTGCCTTGTATTGATAGAGGAAATGTATAGTTATAAAATGGTCTACTGAACATATTACGAAATGTCACTTACGACAGTTTACCTCTGAGCTACAGATATATAAAATTTAGTGGCATAAATGGTCGGGCGGGATTAAAATCTACACCTGTGAACCGTTCCCTCCCAAATTTTGCATGAACATTCTCGAGACTACCAAGCGGGTAAGGCGTCTGACTAGAAATCAGATGATTCACTCTGGGAGCGTAGGTTCGAATCCTGCCGACCGCGAACATGTGATTTTTTTTTTTAATTTATTTGTTACGATTTTACTAGCGGCTGCGAACACGTGACGGGAGTAAGAGGTTAGATGAAGCATAATTACATATTCCTGAAATTGGTGGTTCGCGAGTTATTTCAACATTTGAGTGGATGAAGTATGGAGGGAGGATGGTGGATAGAGAATAGAGGATGAATGCAGGATGGTGGATGGGGGATGGAAAAAAATGAAAAATAAACAATGGAAAATTAAAAAATTAAAAATAAAAAATGGCATTAATGTCTCCAGTTCCTTGAGCTGAGAAAGTGTACCCGGAAAGGGAGTAATGTATCAACGGGAGAAACAGGACCAATGGATAAACGGAAGTAACAGGGGCGATGGAAAAATGTGAGCGTAGCCGCGGAACGCGCCTAGTATGTATACAAATTTCTCCTGGATTTTTCTTATATATATATATTAATTAATTTGTCTTGCCTTTCTGCCACTAAGTCCCACTTAGACCGACTGCGAAGAAGACTCTGTCCGAAAACTACTTTCTTGCCGGGCGCCACCCAATTTACACGTTGTGGAAAATTGGAAAACCTCTTCAATAAATAAAACACGATCGAATATATCCAAGTGGGACTTAGTGGCAGAAAGAAAAGACAAATTAATTTGTGCCGCAGACGAGTGGCGAGAGTTCAAGACTTGAATCCAAGACTTCGCTCAAACAAGGTTTTTTTTTTTGTTTCCTTTTCTTGTAGTTAACCCCATATATAAATTACCCGAATTGCGAGGGGTAATAACCTTTATTCTTATTTTTATTCGAAAAAACAGAATGGAAATCGGTTGTTTGCCCTTAGTCGGTGTAATTCCACCTTTAGAAGTGTTTGCCACTTTATACATAAACAATTAGAGAAGTGAGTGTTTAATTTCAATTTACATTAATTACAATTTTCAATTTACTTCTGTAAAATTTGATAAGGTTAGAAGTATGTCTCTTTTGAACAAACAATCTTTTTTAAAAGCAACATAAATAGTACGTACAATAAAATAAATGATTACTTACCTTCGGTTGGCGATGACAACCCTCTATTGATAAGTTCATGTCTCTCCAGTAGTGAGTTAATGGAATGTCTGTGAAGTATGTCTGGACCAGTAAGTGATCTGGCATCAGGACTAGGGCAATCATTGGAATTGAACTGCAATGGAAAAAGAAATAAATAATGTAAAATAAACACTGAAAAATAAAAATGTCCAAGAATAAAATCACTAGGGGTCCCTAAAATCGAAATGACGAATAGGTTTCCATATAATATCGAGAATCTAAATGGTTCGCCTCTTTATTATCATTGCCATGCATTCGGCCAAAAACTTTTCAATGTTATTCTCGGGCGAATTTTTCGTCGTCTTAAGTGTTCACTCGATGCAAAAGTTATAAATTTTCGCATATAATTTTGAATTAATGCCAAAGAAAAATTACAAGCAAGAGCACGAAGAAGACCATGTTTCTTAGCAGTTATGCCGATTTGAATAACTTCTTGAGACTATTTATTCTTATCGAGTAGGCCAATTATAGCAATAAGTCTCGCTTTTGTCTCATATATTTCACAAGAGGACTTTTCTTAGGAATGAAGGATAACAACATCCAACTAAAGGACGCCAACCGAGGAACAGGACAACCGAGTTGCAAATTTCTTTCTTTTTTTTTGGCTATGTACAATATGTTGTCTTTCCATTCTTCGTCGATAAATTATGAACTGCTATAGTAATTGAGAATTATAATTTATTAGCTAGAGCGCACTGCATTAGTTCGCCATGAGACTTTTTATTATGCATTTTTATTTAAGTAGTGCTTCATTATAGTTGTGATTCTAAAAGATGAATTGCTTCTTTTTAGCTGAGAGTAATGCAATGATGTTACTGTATTGCAGATATTTGTAGCACTTTAGAATTGGGCTTTTAATTCGAATAGTTTCAGTTTTAAGTAAGAGGATGAGGACGCTTCTTACAACAACTATAGTATCATACTGGATTTATACCGAACGATTGCGGCGCGACTTTACTCCACCACGAACCGGTTTTTCGACCGGAAAAATCGAGCTCTTTTGGAACTTTTCATCGCTTGACTGGTGGTTTTTTATGGTTTGGGTAAGGGTAACGCCTCAACGTATTCACACACGTACACTTTGTGAAAAATGATCAAGATATGCTCCACAAAAACGACTATGTGAAAAATGGTCAAAATATGAGCTGAACTATTGATTTTTTTTTTACAGGTATACTTTATTTAATTTTTAAAGGCCGCTAGAGGCGAAGAATTTCCGTTTTTATCTCAAAATCCGTCAACAGTCTAGGCACACTTTTAACATTTTTTTGGGTAACGCATTTAACGCTGAGATGCGGTGTAAGATACTATGCAACTGATAACCTAGAAAATAATGCTCCAAATAGCCTCTAGGTTATTTAATTTTACATTCGATAGGCTCCACTAGTAATCTTTAATATAACGTTCAGAAGACTTGGATTTTCGAGAGTTTCGGATGTATTGTTTTTCCCCCATTCCCAAACCCCTCAAACAATATCGACATTTTTTTTGCAAATGGTTCGACTACCGTAGTCCTATAATATATACCTTCCAACTTTCAACCTTCTAGCAGGAGCGGTTCCTGAGATTTAGAATCCAAAGTTATTCGTCTAAAACGCTCCTTCACCACTACTCTCAAACTTCTCCCGCCCAAAAGATAGCACTCGTGAAGCGATTTGCAATCTGCGTCAACTGAGTCCTCGTATCTTTTTCGTGGTTTTCCCACCGGTCGCTTGCCATGAGCTTTGAGTATGCGTTTGGGAATTCTTCCGTCGTCCATTCGCTCCACATGACCTGTCCATTGTAGCTTACGAAATTTTATAAGAGTCGATGCGGCTGGGTAGATGTTATACAACTCGTTGTACTGGATACGCCATTGAGTGCCTTCTCTTACTGGTTCCAAAATTCCTCGAAGAATTCGTCGTTGAAAAGCGTCTTTTGATTTCTAAGACGCTTGGATGGGAGTTCACGTTTCGCTTACATATGGTCTTGTATATATATGAGAAGTTTGCTCAGTATGTGCACTTTTTTTCGATTTTAAGATCGGGAGAACCGTCAAATACGCCTTATTTGCTAGTGTGATCCGTTGATTTACTTCGTCCCGTTTGTTGCCGTCTATTACAAGGTGTGATCCCAAGTATGAGAAATGATCCACATTCTCCAGCTCATATTTTGTCTAGTTGGCGCGTTTTTTCTCGTTTGGGTCATGAACTTGGTCTTACTCTCATTGACCCTTAACCCGACATCCTTTGCCGCTGAGTCTAGATAGTGGAAGACTTCCTTCGCGTCTGAGCCAGATCTGGCCATGATGCTTATGTCATCCACGTACACCACTAGTTGAGTGGACTTGATTAGTAGGGTACTTCTATCTTCTATCAACGGGCACCTTTCTGCTGACATATTCCATGGCGAGGTTGAAGAGCATGGGAGCTATTATATCTCCCTGCTTCAGGTCGGAGTCTCTCCGGAAGCTTTGGATAAGCTCGTTTTGTATCCTTACTTGGAGTTCAGTGTCAGTCATAGTCATTTTTGCTAATCGGACGAGTTTTGATGGGATTCCAAAGTCGAGCAATATCTTCTTATATATAAAAATAAGTCAGTTTTTCGGTCGAGCGCGATGAAAATCTGCTCTTGAGAACCGTTTTCTTCCAAATTTTGCATGGACATTTTCGAGACTACCGGACAGGTCGTGAACATAATTATATATTACCAAAATTGGTGGTTCGCGAGTTATTTCAACATTTGAATTTTTTAGTGAGTTGAATCAGATAAACTTGACTTAGAAGTCGTAGCCGAGCGGGTAAGGTGTCTGACAAGAAATCAGATGATGATAGGTTCTAATCCTGCCGACCGCGAACAAGTGTGATTTTTTTTTTAATTTATTTGTTTCGATTTTACTACCGGCTGCGAACACGTGACGTGAGTAACAGGGGCGATGAAACATAATTATATATTCCCGAAATTGGTGGTTCGCGAGTTATTTCAACATTTGAATGGATGAAGTATATATGATGGTGGATAGAGAATGCAGGATGAATGGAGGATGGTGGATGGGGGATGGAGAAAAATAAAAAATGAAAAGTGAAAAATGAAAAATGGCATTAATGTCTCCAGTTCCTTGAGCTGAGAAAGTGTACCCGAAACGGGAGTAATGTATCAACGGGAGAAACAGGACCAATGGATAAACGGGAGTAGCAGAGGCGATGAAACAGTGTGAGCGTAGCCGCGGTGCGCGGTACGGTAGTTGTATATAGTATATTACGATCTATACTATGCCTGTTGGAAGTCCACGAAGATCTGCTGCACGTCAATGTTATACTCCCAGCTTTTTTCTAGCACTTGTTTGACTGAGAATATCTGGTCAATAGTAGATCGTCCTGTTCTGAAACCACAATATTTTCTGTATAACGCCTTAATCGATTCTGAATTACTTTCTTCAGATTTTGTAGGACGTACACAACAATGAAATTTTCACATCGCAGTTTATCTCCCTTCTTATAGATTGGACATAAATATAATGCTCTGGCACCAGTCGTCGGGTATTTTTTCTTCAGTCCAAACTTTTGTCACGATTTTGTGTAGGAGATTGGCGAGGTATGGACCGCCTCCCTTTAGCGGCTCCACTGGTAACTCCAGGTGATTTATGTATTTTTTGGTAGCGCAGGGCTGCTTCCTCTTCTCCGACAGTGGGTACCGTAGTTGATGCCTGCTCCGATAGTGCACTTGGTGTTATAATTGGGTCGAAGGAAGTCACTCTTCGGGTTCAGCAGCTTTTTAAAGAACTCAATCCATCTTTGTTTAATTTGTCCTCCCTTACTAAGGATACTTTGTTCCTTGTCTTTACAGAGGTTTGTTCGTGGCTTTTAGCCTTGTCTTATTTGTTTGACGGTAGTATACGCGGATCGTAGATTATGTGAATTCATGTCAGTATATAGGCTTATACATAATTATGTCATTGCTGTGGTTTCGTTTCTTTCGTCTGGAGATTTTGTTTGATAATCGCCTAAACTCGTCGTATCTTTCCTTTTGGCTCTCGTCGGTCTTTTAATGTATTCTCTGTAAGCTTCATTCTTTTTCGTTATTGCGTCACTACAATTATTATTGAACTAGTGATTATGTTTCTGTTGGAATGCTAGTGATCTCTTCAGCTGTCGTTCTGATACCATCTCTCAACTGTGTCCACACTCTTGATCAATAATTATCACTTCATCAGTTAGTAATGCTTCAAAGCGTGTTTGTAGCCCTTCAGTTTAGTGATATCAAATTTGGATGTCCTGTCCTGACGTGGCCTCTGCAGTTGCCGGTTTTTTTGAGGAGCTCTACAGTTCTCACTATAAAGAGAGTATCCAAATCACCTTGTATCGACCTAGAAGACTATGTTCAGAAATAAAGAATTTTTTTATACAAACTTTTTGAGTTTTCTTTGTTAGACCGGGTACTTCTGAGACTACCCTCGTATAAACAATAGCAATTTGTATGTTCATTGCGCTTTTTCTTTTTCGGGTATATGACATTAATCGGTACGCTACTGAGTTCACACGCGTATTTTCGTCGTTAAACTATTTTGCTCGATATAAGAGTACAAAATAACAAGACCACTGTTTCCGCTTTGCCGCCAACTTATGTCCTATTTTGAGATCCTATTAAAATCGAAACCCGATTTCATAAAACTATCTATTTCGGTTGATTGCACTTCTCGCAAGAATTTTCATGGTACAAGTAAAACTTTCAAGTGTGTTGATATTCATTGTTAGTTCTAAGAGTGTTCTTGTCGTCGCGCTAGAAAAGTCGACAGCAAACGAACATCCGTCATACAAAATCAGGTGAGTTCTAAACTACTTAAGGACTCACTCATCAAAAAACTTCAACTTTATAGTCACGGCTCAAAACTGTGTGGTTTAATGATGCAAAACTTTACTTCATGCCGACGTTACTATATAATATACATAGTATATCTGTCACAGCCCCCCACTCATCTCGATAGCTTAGCTTCGGAAAAAGTTCAAACCGAGAGACACATAATAATTATATTTAAAGACATGCATTCTAGAACTGTCGTCAATATAGCGCTCAAGCTGAATATCATTTTAAATTCACAACCTTTAACATATGGATATAAAAAAAATTAATCCTTAAGCTTTTGTCAAGCAAAAAGGAAAAGTCTAAAAACTGTTACAATCCTAAACGACACAAAAGAAAGCTCGAAAATTGTGCAACCAGTTCTAATACCCTCATTATGCACCATGGGATGAAGAGGAACCATACAGAACAGATAAAAAGGACTCAAAATCATAAGGAAAGACGGAACATTTCAAGGAGCTTGCCTGGTGAACCGGTCGGGTATATGGTGGGATGCGATGGTATAATATGAAGAATAATACTCATTCTCCATCTAGAACTCGCCTTCATCTTCTTCATATTATGGCATAAGATTGTATGTGACACAAAAGAGCACTAGTGGGTGAGCTCCGCCAGAACACACTGGAAATGAACATCAAGACCAGCTAGTCGGCGGCGTTTCGACTCTTCCATAGAAGAAGGCATCATCATCAATAGACAATATGGTCGTGAAGTTGCCTTTTCTATCTCGGAAGGAGAAGAAGCTCAGCTTATGGTGGTTAGTTGGTTTGCCTGGGTTATTTGTTTGTGTGTCCTTTCTATGTTCCATCTCGTATGTGGTACAAACAACAAAAACATTTATATGAAACGAGGGAACACCATCGCCGAATATGATGTTAAATTGTATGCCGGAAGCCTACTTGCATTGCCATTCACATGGAAGCAGATATATATGCAATTGGTGGACTTATGCTATGCAACAAAACGAGACCCTCCCCGAACAAGCAAAAGCATAACAGATATGACTACAACAAAAAAAAACTAGCAACTTCCTTTCCACAAGGAAAATGCGAGGAAATGTGATGAAACGTTTATGCTTAATACAAAAGTCATGGGATTGTTGTGTTTATGCGCTCTTTAAGGTAAAGTAGAAGGCTTTCAACTAGTGGATTCTTGTATTTGTCGAAAACATTGTGCATACGTGCGGTTTATGATAACGACGGATCTTAGAATTTAGTCTACTGGAAAAGTTCTTTCATTCCGAGGTTTCGTCATATCGAAAACTCCATTTTGCCAATTTGCAATAATGTGCTAGAGACATGGTATTTATGCTTTGTTTTGACCAATTTTATTGCATTTGAAAAGTAGAATTGCGAATTTATTTTCGACGTATTCGAAGGACATATGGAGGGATGCGTTTCCCTATCTCTGGCTTATGGTTTAGGTAAAATAAATGCATATGCAGTCTGTGCCGTAAATACGTGTGTCCTGTTTAATCCTCACCCAAACGGTCTAAGATCTCCGCAAATCAAGTGACAAAACAGACCAAAAATCTGCCAACAGTCTGGTCGAAAATTTATAATTTTTCAGGTTAAAGTTCGGCAAGCGGTTAAAGAGGTACCGCACTAGAATGCTTGCGACACAGCCACATATAACACATGGATCACGTAATTGGGTCATACTCCAGAATGCGGTCAAAGTCGAAGTAGAACATCAGTTGTTTCGAGATTAGGAGGATTCTTGGAAAGCTAATTCAGTCCTTAGGGTAGAATTAAAAATAGAGATTTTTAGCTGAGTAAACATATAAAAAGGACGTGTGGACGTCTCGAATTTCGGTATTTACACTTAAATCGCAAACCAATTTGCTGGCTCATAAGCCTTAAGAGATATGACGAATTGTGAAAACCCATTACATCAACTTGGGGTTGAATTTTCAAAAATTATGGAAACGTAAGAAACTCCTTCACACTCCCTTGGTAATCGATTGTAGCATTACTTCAAGGACTAGGCCCAATTTGGGCTGTTTGAGCGAATAAGTTGAATTCAAATATGGTGCATCTCACTCACATTTATGTTATGTCTTGTTCTTGAATATGCAGTGCATGTTATTATTATTAAGTACAGTAGAGCCTATAGAAGCCTTACGACCTAAGAGGTCTCTTGATTCTGGCTCTAAACTACTCCCTAGGCCATATTTATTTCCTTGAGAAAGGAAATGATTTTACTCAGGGGAGTCTTCGACAGGCTTTCATAGGTGAGGGTAAATCCACCGAGAATCTGCCTTCTTGATCTGGCCACTGCATCACAGCCACACAGAATGTGTGCCGTGGTTTCAGATGTGATATCACAGAATCGACACGTATCTAGTGATACTTTACCGATGATCTTAAGGTGATAATTAAGGAAATAATGTCCTGAAAAATATCCCATTATAACCCGTGCGTCATACCTACTTAAGGAAAGGACTTCCGAAACTCTCCTACTTCAGGAAAGGTCAGAAATTTCTTTGACTGTCTAAGTCCTGAATGGGAGTTCCAACATGCAGTGCATGTTACTTTCACGCGACTTCAAAGAGCCATAAGCTCTATGATTTTCAGTAGACTAGAGGGTTAAATATCGAAAAACGCTTAAATTTTTTTTTTAAGATTATATTAAATGCCCTTAGAAATAAAAACAAATTCGATATCTCATTAGACCGAAGAAATATGTCGAAATTCGTGAAAACGAATATCTCTCCCCGCAGGAGTTGAATATCAAAAAATCGTTAAAAAGTTTATAGTCGCTAGTATAAAGACCTTGTAGACGTAAAATTAATTCGATAGAGTTATTCATTTGAACTTAGCCATTTTAAAAAATGAGTGTGCTGGCAAACTCCACAGGCTGGTGTTATTCGACTTTGGTCTGGCTAATGAACAAGATCTTAGTAAAACTGGAAAAGGAAGGGTTTGATTTGATGGCGTACTTATGCGGAGAACGTAGTAATTCGGGGAGACGAATTGGCTAAGCAAGGTTCTGCTCTTCAGGGCTCTCTCTTGTCAATTCTTTGCTTCCAATCATTATCGGTTATCGAGAAATAATAAGCAAATGTGTTCCTTTCCATCCGTTCCTTCTATATTTATCTCCTTCCTCAATCACCCCCGAAAGTTCTTCATTCAAAACATTCAATTCCAGCAGCGCATCCAATGAAATTTTGACCCATTTTGACAATTTTGGCAAAAAGTATGACACTCAAAGTATTAAAGGATGGTAACCCAATCTTAACACTAAAAAAACTTCAACGTAATATCTCTACATGGCAGCCTCATCATCTGAAAAAGGAACAGGTTATTCATGCTGGTGAAAGTCCTGGTTTCAAAAAAGGAAAACAACGTCGCTAGAAAACAAAAAAATTATGAAAGTTTGAGAGAAGACAGTCGGAAGGACATTCAGACGATTGAGCCAGCCACAGCTACTTGAATTTTGACCCAAGAATTATAAATAAATCGTTAATCATAAAAAAAGTCGAAGTCGAATTATTTCAAAAACTCAAAAAAACCTGAAGAAATTTGGTGGCACTTCGGGCAACTAAAATAAATGAAAAAGGCCGTTCTAGCGAAAAGCCATATTAAAGAGCGCCCGAATAGCGAGGAAAGAGTGTACTTATTTTTAAATGTAATTTAGCATGTTGAATTGTCCACAAGTATCCCTTAATACGGCATTATTCCATCATATCACCAACTAGAGGCACATGTCCTTTTACTTAATTTCTCCTCAAGTACGAGTACATGACGGATGCAAAACAGGACTAAATTAATTCTGAAGAAATAATGCGAGGCATTGACATCGTCATACATAATATCAGGAAGATATAGACGCGCATTATGCGGCATGTTAAAATACTTTCAGCAGCCAAACTATACATTTTTGTGCTATTAGAAATGTAGGCTAAGTATAACACCATTCCAAAGAATTCGCCTTATATCTGCAATATGTGTTTAACATTTTGCCAGAAGCTCGAAATGGTGCGTTTCGGTTTAAGCATTTTTCCTTGTATTTTTTTGGCAATGGGAGACGAGCTTAAGTGGAGTTGAAACTATGTGGAGGCGTAATTGATGGCGACAATAAAATTATCCTCGTACCACCTGATTTTCCGTTTAAATAAGGATTTCGATGGCAATGCCAAATGAGACTTAGGTGTGAATAAATGAAAAAAAAATGGTAGACTGGAGTTAGTGTTTTAATTTATAATGGCATCAACATTAAAATATATTTTAACATTATCGCAGGATATTATCGAGATAGATAAAAAAAAATCTGCCATCTGGGTGCAACTTTATTATTTTTCCGGCAGAAGTTCGGAACGTGTTTAATTCGGGGATGCGGTGTATGTTACTATGTGACTGAAAACCTAACAAAAAGAGAAGCGCTTAGAATAGAATGTAACATATGAAGTATATAATTGGGTCATATTCCGGGATGCGGTCTAGAGGTTGAAAAAGACAAAACTTAAAAATAGGTGATTATTAAACAAGCCAGTGGAAGTGAAAAGATATTCGATATCTGATCAGACCTGAGAGATATGGTGGAATTTATGAAAAAGTATACAACCAACCTTAGGGGTCGAATTTCAAAAAATCTTGAAAACACTTTCTAGGTATTCATATGAAGAATCCGTAGAATAAAAATAAATTCAATATTTGGAAAGACCTAGTAAATATGATGAAAATCGTGAAAATATATGCATTTTATTTTTACTGATCATTTTTTTTGCCCCCCCCCCCCTTCGAACGATAGTAAATATTCGAATTTTTTTTTTATCATAATTACTTTTCTAGTTGATTTACATATACGTAACGAGTTTCAACTTTCTAGCATAAGCCGTTCAAAAGTTAGGAAAAACACCCCCCACCCCCGTACCATACTACCCCTAAAAAAAAAGATTTTCCAGCATGCCACTACTATAGTCCTATCTAAATATCAAGTTTCAGCTTTCTATCATTTCTTAAGATATAAACATCGGAACTTTTTCCTTCTCACCCTTCCCCACCCTCATCCTCTACACCCTCATCCCCATTTTTTTCAATTAGCGCTACTTCTGGTAAAAATTTTAAGCATCTATCTTACACTGTTATTGAGATATGGAAACGTGTTATTTTTGTAAATTTTTAATCCCCTCCACTTCTATGCTCCCCTACCCCCTTCAAAAATGTTACTTTAGACAATCTTTTTTTATTAAGCTTTATACTCAATTATTGTTTTTCTGGTGCAATTGGTTTGTGAGATATCTAAATCTAAAGTTTTTCACCCCCCACTCCCGTACGCCTCTACCCCCACCAACAATTTCAATCTACTCTCCTAGTATAATTACAGATATTTGTTAAGTTTTAACTACTTGCCATTAACGGTTTAGGAGATAGGGATTTTAGAAAGTGTCGATCTCCATTTTTTTGAGTTTCGGACGCATTATTTCCCCCTCCACTTCCACACCTTTTCACCCATATCATCAATTTTTTTTGCAAATGAGTCCACTATCAAAGCTTTATAGAAATTCCAAGTTTCAGCCTCCTACCATAAGCGGTTGCTGAGATCTAGGAACCAAAATTTTTCGTCTAAAACGCTTCCCCCACCTTCCCCTTCGCACCCTCACCCCTCAAAAAATTCTAACTTCAAGGGGTCTACCATGTCTATTCATAAAAAAAATCAATTTAACAGCTATAGGAACTATAATTCCTCAAATGAGTTTGCGTACGGCGTACGGCGCACAGACGGACTGAAATTTTTTTTTTGCTTTTTTGGTGTTTATTAGTAATAATCAAATAATAAAGTAAAACCGATGCAGGTTACGCTATTGATAAATTTACTAGTTTACAAATATGTATGATGCATGGTATATTAGTACTGAAGGTTTCAAAACTTTGTAGATCAATTCTAATGAATTATTAGCAAAATACAAGCAACAATTAATATCTGTGAGTTGCTATCAGCACTTACAGATTGCAACATTACCAAGCTTTCTTTTTGTTCAAATTGTTTGTCGGAACATAGTTGACTCTCTAGTCGACCTGACAACTGAATCTTCTGTCGAAGGACCGTACAAAAATTCCAAGGTAGGCGCATTGTTTTAGACATTATCGCCCAATCACTTCATCAACGGAAAGGGTACGTTGGGATAGTAGGAACCATAATTTTTGTAGTGGAAATTGTTCGAAAGCAAGGAATAACTGAGGTATTAAAATACGATGTTTGGGATTATAGGAAAGCAATACAATGGCAATTTTATTAGCGTCTCAAAACGAGAGTCAAAAATTTGCAAATGAATGAATGCTATGTTCTATGGGGACAAATTATTGATCGCAATTTTTATAACTTTTCTATCTAGGCAAAACATATTAAAGAAACAGAATAGTCCTTAAAATACAACGAAATAATAAGAGGTAGCGAAGAAGAGTAGAAGTTACTCGGCACGTGAAAAAACCAAAGTTCTAATAAAATATAAAATCGCGATCTGTTTTCGATCAGATCAAAGAACAAGTAAGCAATCTATTTCGAAGTCCTACCAAATTATACAAAATTAAAAGTAAATCCTTCGAATTCTCAAAACAACTTCTTCTGAAGAGAACATAGACCTAGACCTACTATCCTAAGAAACAGACTTCAATTGCCCAAGAATAATTAGGCTTGTATATTGTAATGTACCAAACGGTAAGTGAACCTCTGTCACTGCAGCCATAGATGGGCCTATTGTGACGTTCGTCTCCCGGATTGACTATGATTCTTCTTCAATCCCTGCGCTTTCATTGAAGCTCAGTATTTCGCGAAGAGGAATGGTTCGGAATTCCGATGGGTCCATGAAACCCTGGCCGAATTGACGAAGTCTTGTGTAAGGTAAGCCCTCACATTCACAGAGAACATGCTCTGATGTTTCGTCTTCGTCATTGCATATTCCCCAATTTTTAGTCTAAGAGAGACCCATCCTACTGAGTTGCTTCCTCATGTGACAATGCCCAGTCAGAGCTCTCACTAGGGTTCAGGTCTGATATCTGCTTAATTTTAGATAATCAGATGTCCTTTTTTTCCGAAAAAAGGCATAAAAAGATTTCAAGTACCTGTTGCCCGGTGCCAAGTCCCGGTGATTTGCGTTTTTTTCCACATACGGATGTTTATTCTGGCTGCGCTTAATGGATGAATGAAATGAATGAATATGGTCCAATGAAGTCAGCTTCTGAATTCTTCCAAGCCATTAAGTCGACCATTTCATTACCACATCAGGTTAACTCTGGTCTTATTTCCGACTTCAATCAGGCATTGGAGGCAATTCCAAACAAGTATGGAGTAGATTTTAACGTACCATTATTGCAGCCTTACTCTCGGCGAAAATATATATTTGTTGGTTTTTGTAGCCTCGTCTGATATTTTCTCCAATGCATAGTTTAATAAGCATGAGTCTCCGGCTGAAAAAAGGTGGAAGTTATGTGCATTCTACAGTAGAATTTGACATTTGGGCGCACTCCATAAACTCCTGCGCCTACATCTTGATCCGTTTTAGATCCGTCTGTGTACCAGATTATAGATACTGATTTTGGAATGAGTTTGTGGCCCAATCCCATCTATCAGGTAGGACAACTTTGAATAGCCTTGTGAAATTCAATTTCAGTACCACTGAATCAGAAAGAGGTATCGCCAGTATGGGGTCCTTGTAGTGTTCCACGGAGAGGGTTGAGCTGTTTTGCGCTCTGACTCGTCTTCCGAGCTCAAAAGTTTGTATGCGGTGAGCCTAGCACCTTTCTTTAAGTCGGGAATTCGTTAAAACGTATAACACGACTTTAACACACCTTAGATATTGAATATAGCGTAATCTGGAAAACATTTTCTAAACCTCTTAGTAAAGTAAAAAGATCGCAGAAGTTGAATTAATTCCTCGGCAAACCTAAAAAATATAACGAAATACGTGAAAATCTAAACAAATCCTTTTCATAAACACTGTTCTGGGTTCGGACCTATCTTCATAGAATAAAGATCCGAACTTTTTCCTCTAGATCACAAGTGATAATTAAATTCAAATTCACGACCTCTGACTCTGAGTAAAGCCATAAAATCACTAAAAAAAATTTATAATTTCCAATAGAAAATCAGATAAAATTTACAATTTCGCGTCAAGATGATGCCCTTTTTGAATCAGAAAATCAAAGCCATATCATATTCCAACTCACAATCCATAAAAGCACAACTTTCCCAGCACTCTTCAAGAAGAAAAAAATATCAAATTATAAACTAATAAAAAATTTTGCGGTAACTTTTCTTCTCGCTTTTAATGCTTTTTTTTTTCTTTTGCTGTTCTGGAAAAGTTTTTCCGAAGAACATATCTCGCTTAAAACAGGGGACAGACTGTTAACCAGGAAGAAACGGGAATCTTTGCGAACGGATACATGTTGAATTTTTGTTCAAATAGTTTCTCACCAAACTATTACAACTTTTTGCTATTTGTTCTCTCAGTTTTTACTATATAGTAGCATGTAGGTATGATATAGATTATATAGGCAAAAGCAAGACAGTTTTATAGTTATATTAAGAAGCGACGAAGCTTTTACGACATTGTCATAGAAAACTTGAAACTAGCACGGAATAGTGGACATCGAAATGTCCGTTGGATACAATATCCCCGATGTTAACTTCCCAAGTTCGAAGTTCTTGTAGCTTGTCCAGGTTCATATACAAGTTTCATCTTACCGAGTTTCTAGAAGTCCTATAAGAACACTTACGATAGGCGTCATGTAGGTGCGACAGAACATTATCGGAACACACCTGAAATTCATGAAAGTTTTTCTCATGAAGTGTACAATGAATCTTTTATATCTTACATCTAGTTTTTATTGTTCCTCGAAGAGTTAATCATGTTGATACATTTACTTTACTAAAAACCTCTTTCAATCGTAAAGAAAGCATTTAATCGTATACTTACAACCGTTTTGAAATCAAACCGGCTACTATGCAAATTCCTTTAATTATATCAAACGCTTAAATGTAAATGCAGGCACCTGTTTGCATTTCAATGAAATTTCAATGCAACATTCAGTAGTCAGCATCCTATCTGTTTCCTATATTATCCTGTATACTTGTTGCAGGTGCCAGAAACTTTGCACAGGCTTATCAATTCCCATTAACTGCCAGAATTGTTTTACACCTGTTGGACGTGCTATCGGATAGCTGACAATATGAATAAGCGTTCATCATGAATAGTAAATTCAACGGAAAATGTTTTCGTACGTATTGTTTAAATTTGTGATGCTTTTTTTTCCCGAAAGTGTTATGTAGGATGATACGGAAGATGTATTTTAATGAGTTTTCTTTCTCCATCATCGCTAAATAGTATTAAAAGGATAAATCCGAGGGAATTGAAAGCTCATCAGAACTATGGAGACATGGACAATCGATACTCAAGTGACTAATCGTCTCCAATGCTGCGAAATGAAAACGACAATATTAGCTGTAAAAGTTTTGTCTATAGTCAACGAAGAACTTTATCATCTCAGAATGTCGAAAGACGGATTTATCGTTCAAATCTTTGGTTGGCATTGGAACTTCTAATTAAAGCTTTGAGCAGGTATAGCCAGTAAAAAATCGTTTTGTAATTCATTATCAAGCAAAACTGACTTCGAGTAAACAATAGACAACAGATTTATCGCGAAAAGTATTATTGAGATGTTAGCTTCCAAAGTTTCAGTTTTAAGAAGGGGGCGCTGAGCCACTGCGAAACACTAGGGAAAAACCATAGTGATCCCTTCAGAGCCTCGTAGGTCAATAATCAATGCCCAAAACAACCCATATCCCTGAAGAACTTGACCAGATTGTTGTCATGACAACATAGACCATAGATCCTACAAGTTGGCAAAAAAAAACCCAGCCACCTCAATAGCCTCCTTGCGACCGCCTGACATTCCTACAAAATGTGGATAAAGTACTCCTTGGCAGATAGGTCGAGGGAGAGTACGTCAGAGACAGCGATCCCCATACGCATAGCATTCTTGCCTAGCAAGCAGTGCTCTGTCAGACTAGTAACCACATTGGCTTCCGCATTGACAAACGGAAATATATTAGAATAAGGAAGGTAATCAAGAGATCATGACTCCTCGTCCCCAAGAGCCATTATAAGGACAATTTTATGTCAGGACTATTATATACATAATTAGCCGCGTACCGCGGCTACGCTTACGTTGTTCCATTGCCCCTGATACTCCCGTTTATCCATTGGTCCAGTTTCTCCTGTTGATACATTACTCCCGTTCAGGGTACACTTTCTCAGCTCAAGGAACTGGAGACATCAATGCAATTTTTCATTTTTATTTTTTCACTTTTCATTTTTCATTTTTCACGATTCATTTTTTTCCATCCGCCATCCACCATTCATCCTCTATTCTCTATCCACCATCCTCCATACTTCATCCATGTTGAAATAACCAATTTCGGGAATATATAATTATGTTTCATCGCCCTTGTTACTCACGTCACGTGTTCGCAGCCGGTAGTAAAATCGTAACAAATAAGTTAAAAAAAAAATCACACATGTTCGCGGTCGGCAGGATTCGAACCTATCATCATCTATCTGATTTCTTGTCAGACACCTTACCCGCTAGGCTACGACTGCCTGTTGTAAATTTTTAATTCTAAGTCAAGTTCATCTGATTCAACTTACTAAAAAACTAAAATGTTAAAATAATTCGCGAACCACCAATTTCGGGAATATATAATTATATTCACAACCTGTCCGGTAGTCTCGAGAATGTCCATGCAAAATTTGAGAGGAAACGGTTCACAGGTGTAGATTTTCATCGCGTTCGACCAAAAAACTGACTTCTTTTTATATATTAGATATTCTAGGGGTCTTGGGGTTCTCGACAGGATAATAATCAAATGCGCAACAGCTGAAATCGGGCCTAGGCCTTGAAGTAATGCTAGAGTTACTTCATTACTAGACGTCCGTGATTAATACCCTGATTTTAACTTAGGTACTCATTTACAGCTGCGAAAATTAATTGCCGCCAAGCCAATTGGAACCTGATATCAGGTGCACCGAAGGCAAGTGCTCTAGCTACTAAACCACACAGACTACAGCAATTTGCACCAACGGAATTGCTGCCTTATATGCTTTGAAGGAATCATTAGATTTTGTCCTCATTTATTTGTTTTTCCTTTCAAACAGTGACGCATTGTAACAGCTTCGCTCAACCCATCAACCTGGAGGAGCCTTATGAATAACCACGTAGACTCGAGTAGAGATTTCAGCTTAACGTAATCTGATACCTGATTCTGATCGATTTTTTCGGCTATGCCTCTGTGTTGCTAGCCATTTACATAGTCTTTGCGATGCCAAGAAGAAAGTTTAACACAAGTATCTTAAGTGACAAATTAGAAAGACATGAACGGATGTACAAAACTACGTCAACTTCGAACACGCCCTTTATTTAAATAGTATGTTCTGTACACGTATTACATACTTTTAAAAATTATATGAACTTCGAGTCTCTTCACATAAAGAATAATAAAAAAAAACCGAATAACTTCTACAGCCATTAAAATTTTCTTGAAAATTCACATTATAAGCTCACTTTATTGAACTTAAAATGTCCTTTTATCTCTGCGCTACGACGCATCCTTCAACAAGAAAATGCCCGCAAAAGACTTGGCGAAGGAAAAGTGTAAAACAAAATATTCATAGACAAATTACCAAGCAGGAAGCTTCTAATATCGTCACCTCATTTATCTCCCCCAAAATACGTGTACGACGGCCTCATAGAATTTTAATTAGAAGAAGTTTTCGGCTATCAGCGTTCTCGAAAGAAGGACACGTTTAGATGGCAATGGACAGCAATGAGAAGCGTTTAGTATCGTAAGAATTGTCTGCACGATTCGGAAATGCTGAACACAGCAACGACTTGCAAATAAATAAAAATTGGATTGAATTTTTCGAATTACCTGATTCTACGGAACATTTTTTTAGAATACCACAAGATCAGAATTACGAAGATAAGAATCGACAGTTCCAGAGTTGATAGCTGAGAGCATCGAAATAGCTCGGTTAGGGGTGGTAGCTGGGGATTTTTGAAACGTTTGGAGCTACATTCCTTTTCAGCTACCACCTACGTTTCGTAATCTCATCCTAAATAGGGTATGTTCACATATTGTGAAAATTTTAACTGTGGTTCCCAGGTAGCAGAGATACTAGAGCGGAAACAGTGAGTCGGATAACCAGGTAGGTGTTTTTTTTTAGTTTCTAATCAAATTCTGACTGAACAATTTTAGGAATAGAAGACAGAACTAACAGAATGAAGTTCTTTTGGACACCTGGACTTATTTTCCTGGCCTTCACTAGAAGGCTGCCAATGAACGGATTCCTCATTCAAACGCCAATGGTACGACTGACACAAAAGCACTTTCTGATGTGTGATCGAAACTGGATTAAAAAAATTCTGTCTTCAGACAAATAATAAACATTTAAGTGGTACCCGCTAAATAGATATGGAGCGGGACTGACATATCCACAAGACTGACCTATCGCGATTAGCTGGACCTTCGGTGTTAAGATCTAACAACTCTCTTTCTAAGGTGAAGGGCATCGTTTATCACACGTATGTATAAATTCCAAGGGTTGCCGAACAGGCTGCAAAAACCAAAGAGTTCGCGTCTGCAAAATGGATAAAGAATCCTACGACACGTATTAAGGGTTTCCCGCGAAGAATAGTGAAGATCAAATTACATGGCAATTGCTAACCAGGAAAATCACAGATCTAGCATCTACCAAATTCTATAATTGTTTACGACAAATGACTAACCTCTTCCAAATTTTGAAGCATATCAAATGGAGATCCAATATCCATGGATCAATTCGAAAAGATTCAATGATACCGAACTGACCTTCTATCGAAAGGTGGACACATATTCCGCTACATACCAAATACTCCATCGAGATACCATCCATTAAAAGTAAGAAAACACCATCTATAACTTTAACACAGATGGCTCGCGCATAGACGACACGCAAGCTCACGCAATCATTGCATCATCAGGCTTCTCTTCCCTAAAATTCAGGAAGGTATCTCTCTAAAATGATGGCAACACAAGCCAAATCGCTCAAGAATTTAGTCGGTTAGTCTCAGTTATTAGGGTACTAAGAAACCTAATCTCCAAATGACTAACGATGCGATTAATCTGAAATACGCTTCCTGCTAGCAGTTGCATAACGCTTGTGTTTTTTAAGGATACTGAACTGTACTATGATGGTTAACCTTTAATATACTGTAGTGTACAGTCCAGTCAGCATCCTAAGGCACGTTCCAACGATCGTTAGTAACGTTCTAACTGAAACTTTAACTGACAGATGCTCATACGAAACTTACAGTCAAAGTTCTGGTTCAATTTTAACTGAAGGTCGTAATAACGGCCCTAAGTTATCTCTGAGAGTATTGTAAGTTTAATCAAGCCCAAAAGTTTGTAACGCATAAAACTGAGCCTCGGACGAAAAATAGTTACATATATATTATTAATTGTTTATTTGTGACCAAAAAGTTCAAATCCGCTTGACGCCCGTCCGTCCGTCTCTCAGTCCTTTAAAGGTAGGCGTCCACTAGAGACGGGCCGCATCACAACGGCGCTCGACGAATTTTTTTTTCTGCGTCCACTTGGGACGGATCACAAGAGACGGAAAATGCCGAGCCCATCTGTTTCGCTGCGTCCACTATGAAGAAACGAGGTGGGACGAGCCGGGGCGACATTATGCTCCAAAAGAAATCCGCTCGCAAAGCGATCCGACAGTAAAATCCGTCGTGCGCTGATGCGACCCGCCTTTAGTGGACGCACTTACACACGAAATATGGCAGGCGTTTTTTTGGGATGCGACCCGGACCGGCCCGTCCGCCCTAGTGGACGCCTACCTTTACACCAACGACCTATAATCTTGAAATTCTGTATCTGGATATTTGGTTGAATTTGTAAGGCTGAGTTCGTTTGTACGAGCAAAATCGTCCTATTCCTTCCGGCAGCTGCCGTACAAAATGTCCTTAAATCACGGGTTCAAGAATATTGACCAATAACTTCGGAACGCCTAAAGCAACAACTTTTAAATTTTATATACGTTCGTTTTTCAATAGTTAGAGCTAAATGTATGATTATTAAAAAAAAATCCTATTAGTCCTTCGAGTAGCTGCTATACAAATACCCTGTTAAAATTACTTCACTTAATTTACAAAACTCACTATACTTAACTCAAATAATTTTTTAGCTACGAATTCGGAATTTTGTACAAATTAGTTTGAGTGAAAACAAAGTTCGAGTTTACTAGTCAGCTAAATCCTTTCACTCTTTTTGGTAGCTTCCATACAAAAAAACTTAAGATACGTGAATATTTCCCGATAACTTTTGAATGCGTCAAGCTAGGAATTTGAAATTTAATACACGTTAATTTTAAAAGGGTTCTAACGAAAAGGATAGTTATGTAAGAAATCGAGTCACTCCTTTACGCACCTCCCATGTTAAAGTCCTTGAAAAAGGTTACATATTTTTTGGTGATTAACCCAGTTCAAGACATGAAAACTAACACTGACGATAAGAATTGTCTTTTGGTTTCGAGTAGCAACCAAATGGGAGTTCAGTATTTCATCTAGAGTATCATATGATTGGCTTGCAGCCGATCGTGACTGCAGTATGTTTAACTATGGCAACGAAAGAAACGAAAAAGAATTTTTTTTTAGAACATCGATGATTCAAGACATATTAGTTAATCATAACATCATCATCAATGGCGCGACAGCCCAAATCAGGATAGGGCCTGCAGGATACATTTTTTGGATCATAACATTAAACTATATTTATATTTATCGTTGTTATTAGTATGGAACCAGTGTAATGAATAGAATGAATTTAGATTTTTGATAAACTTATCTTATTTTTAATAATTCAATTTTCCATCATTTCGATTTTGATCCGAAATGGAGGACCGCGCATTGAGTGCACCAGACGCTAAAATACCAGGGATCGTCCCTGAGGTTCGGAATGACGAACCAACTACAACAATAAGGTGTATAGGTAGGTAGGTAGGTAGGTACGCGTGGCTGTCCGTGAGAACACGGGCACACTTAGACCTAAAAGGTCCGTTGTGATACCACAGCATCATCGAATCCGGTCCTACTCGTCAAACCATTTAGAGATTGTAATAAAGCGCTGGATTCTCGCGACCTCTATTGTGGCAACATCACCAAGTCAGTTGAAGAAGTAAGCTCCAAGATGAGCTTTCCTTCTGGCTGATAGAGCTGGACAAGTACAGAGAAAGTGAAGGACTGTCTCTTCCTCCTCCTCATCCTGGCAGCTTCTACAGAAGTCGTTTGAGAAGAGCCCGAGCCTTTCAGCATGTCGACCTATAAGACAGTGTCCGGTTAGGACACCGACTGTTATACTGATGTCAGTGGTTTAGATCCAGCTTTGACCAGGTCTGTCTCGCAGTGTAACATGTAGTACCATCTGCCTATCTTAAGTGGGTTTTCTCAATTGAGTCCAGTCTCAGTAGCAGTTTACATGTGGAGAGAGGCACACCCAGATTCTGATGTACCGGCGAAGCCTGAAGGGTGCTACCGCGCCGAACGAATTCGTCAGCCATGCAGTTCCCTGGAGTATCCCTGTGTCCTGGCACCCAGCACAGAAGAATATTGAACTGTTCGGCCATCTCCTTAAAAGATGATCTACATTCTACGGCGACCTTTGATGTTGTCGAGGTCGATTTTAAGGATTTTATTGCGTCTTGGCTGTCTGTGAAAATGCTAATATCCCTAGTAGATACTACATTGCACCTCAGCCAGTACAGGGTCTCCTTGATCGCCATAAGTTCCACCTAATAAGACACTGCAGTGGTCCGGAAGGCGGAAAAAGCTGCTAATATTAAGCATTTCAGAGAAAACACCCCCACCTACTCCGCCTTCAGCTTCGGAGCCGTCCGTATATCTGTGGACGGACTCCTCCGTTCGTACCAATGAGTTGTATAGCCTTTCCCAACTTAAGCAACGAAAGTTGGCAAATCGGTACTAAAATTTTCAAAATGGAGCCCAAATCCTGATCATGGTGATCAGGAAGCATACTAAAGAAGATCAGGTACTTTTCTTTTAACTTCTAAAGCAACTTACTTCTTTGAGTAACCAGTTGCCCTGCTTAATGCAGACTTCGAAGCACAATATTTCTCAATTTTTATGATAAGCTAGCTTATGAGATTCAGCTGTATTACATGGCACTTTGAATTTTTCCTGATTACCCGAAATTTATTGCAAAAAAAACTGTTCTCTGTACGCCGAGGGTAACAGGCGATTATTTTTAGTCTATTTAGCACTAAATAGCAGTTGTTTGTAAAGCGTGTTGCTTGGAGGATAGATGTTAATCGTAATCGAAAAACAAATCTCGTTTAGTTTGAGATTGCTCGTTTCGATCAATTCAAATCAATTCCAACTTAACCACTTCTACTAAATCGACAACATTTGGTGCCTTTACCCTATTCATCGGCAATGAATTTAAATAAAAATTGCGCTTCTCTATGCAATTGTCGACGTCGTATCAATGATAAAAACCCGTTCAGATTCAGAAATTTGTTTGTTAAAAAGACCCTAAATAAATCCGTTATATTGCTCTTCGCTCTACAGCCAACCCGCCAGCCTATGGCAACGAAGAAACAACAACAAGAACAGCAGAGCAATATACTACGACGATAATAATTGAGGGATTATAGCGAAGCGAATCATATGTTTTTTCCGGAATATATAAAGCGCCCACCTACACACGTTGTACATTTCCAGTCATAACGTCCGCGTACAACTCGAATTTTCCGAGTGCCAAACAGCAACGAGGAACATCGGTTGAACAAAAAAAAAAAAAGTGCATTTCCTCTTGCCGTGCTGTGCAACCCAAAAAGCGATTCAATTAAGAAATGTAGGAGGCATATCGTCATCAACAGGATACAAGAAAATTTGCCGTCATAAAACGCCCATCCCGGCCAACACATCATCGTCCCCCCTTCCTAACTTTATTCTCTCTTAATGGAACTTCCATTTGGCGAATTCCTGTCCTGTAAAAGGACGACTTTGCCGACTTTTTCGCCTCGAGTCAAAACAATCAGCTGTACTTAATGCAGGCGAGAGGATACACATCCTGATTCCACCTGTAATAAAACTATCCACACCTTTGAACTACGCCCAACACAACCCCCAACTACTCAACCCCTCCAAGAATTGTGTACATCCTTCAATTTCAATCGTTTCACACTAGCCGGGTTTCACAGGCTGGATTGAAGGGGGGCTGGGTGGTTCGTGGTAGAACGGGGAAGAACCGCAAAAAAAAAGACGAGGAAAACTCGCGAAAATTAAATGAAAACGTACCTGTTGCAGTGACGGCATATTGGCGATATGACAGCTCTCTCGAGTCCTTTCTGGTAGCGTTTTTCTTGTTGTTGTTGCCGCTGCCAGTGAAAATTCTTGCAGATCGGGCGGTGGACACGCGACTGTCCTTCCGGCTGCACACACACACAGGACACGGGGAGGGGGGGGGATACAGTAAGCGCGCGAGTACGAATTCCAGTCGTTCGACGTCCTTCGGTCGCGGGCGGGTAGTGAATGGCGGAATTTGTGCAGAAAGGCGTGTGTATTTCGACCACGTTGTCTCGTTATACAACGAGAGGAACAACAACAAACCGCAAACTTTTCAATTTTTTGTCCTTCCTTCTTCGTCCTTCCGCCTTCGGGATGATTCCACAGATGGAGGGTGTGGAGTACGAATTGCAAAAAAAAGGAGATGAAAAAAACGCGTTTTTTACAGTGGAAACACCTTGATGCCGGTGTCACAAAAATGCAACTTTTCTCTTTTGTTTATAACGTGGTATTTTAAATTTCTAGTTGCAAAAACGAACCGCAATCACATAAAAAAATACGAAAAACGTAAAAGTTTTCCACGACAAGTTTTTCGGAATACCAAATTTTTTTTTTTTTTTTTTTTCTTTAATTAGACGAACAATTACGAGGAACATAAAAGCAATAAATAGTTTAGGCAGGTTCCGTTTTGAATTTTTAATGGAGAAAATAGAAACATGTGGCGATGGGACAATAAAAAAAAAAAAGGAAGTTGAAGAATAACTGTACAACACACTCAACACGCCGCCACTTTTAAAAAAAAAAAAAGATTTCTATAAGTTTCTCTCGCTGTTCCGTTTTTTTCACATTAAGTCCTGATTTTCCTTCATGATGTTGCGAGTCCAGTCGGTAACTTCTTCGATTTAATAAAAAAAAAAATATTCACAAAATTTTCTTTGCCGGGTGGAAGACACTCGCCGTTACAGTAAAATTGAAATCGCGTGTATTGTAAACTATAAAAAGTGCAAAACTGCAAGACTCTCAGAACTCGAAATTTGAAAAGACAAGTGAAAACGATATGCGACTGAACCCGACAGCGGATTCCGGCCAAAGACGAACTTTTCGATCGGATTTGTAAAGGAAAGCGAGGAAAGCTGCTACTCTGCTCAGCTGCAGCGATGTTCCGTTTTCGGAGATTTTAGTAGCAGATCTAGACTAAAAAGCGTAGTAGATTTCAAAGTTTCGTAGTAGATTGAAGATGTTCAGTAAGATGAATGAAATAGACATTTTTCATAATCCACTATGTTTATTAAAGCATAGGAATTCAGTCCAGCCGTTGTTTTTTATTATTATTTTAATAATACAGTATTGTGATCGATTTTTTAAAAAAAAAAAATATTGCTACCCTTAAAATTTTATATTTTCACGTTTCATAACTAGTAGACACGAAAAAAGCAATAAAAATTTTCATCAATCTTTTGGAGGCTCGTAGCTCCCAAGCGCTTTGAGATACTAAATTGAAATTTTTTTACGAATAGACGGGGTAGGCTCCTTGAAGTGACCAAATTTTTTGGGGTTGGGGGTGTAAGGGGGAAGGAGGGGGAAGCGTTTTAGTTGGAAAATTTTGGTTTCTAGATCTCAGTAACCGCTTTTGATAGGAAGCTGAAACTTGGAAATTCTATAGAGCTCAGATAGTAGATTCATTTGAATAAAAATTGTCAATATTGATAAAAGGGTGTGGGAGTGGGGGGAAATATAATGCGTCCGAAACCTAAAAAAGCCGAGATGGACACTAGGTGTGTTTTTTCAACTGGATCACGATCAAGATCATTCGTTTTACATTGAAAACAACAACAATTGAGATGATCCAAAATCAAGATGGGATCATAGTTGGCTCATTAAAGATACTTCTGAATTCAACAAAATTTTTGCATTTGCACAGTTGTCGCCCTACAACTTAACTGCAATAGCAGCTGATAATTGACATTTGTCAAACGTCAATAAATATTTTCCGTATTTATTAAAGAATATTCGTAAATATACATATTTCAATACATAGTAATTTTAAGTACTTACTGCTTCTATTTCGTTAATATCCATTATGTTCACTATTGTATCTGCCAAGAAAATATTAATAAATATTTGACAGACCACAGCTGACCATGGCAGTCTACAGCTGGCACAAATACATCACATTTCATAGCAGGAATGCCAACCGTTTAAATTGATTTTTTTGGATCATCCACAGGGGTTTTTCATTTATGATCTTGATACTTGATCCAGTTGAAAAAAAAAGCACCTATTCTAAAATCCATATCTCCTAAACCGTTAATGGCACACTATGCAAACTTAAGAAATATTTGTAGTTATACTAGGAGAACAGATTAAAAGAAAATTTTTGGGTGGGGACAGTAGCGTATGGCGGTGGGGAGGTGAAAAACTTTAGATTACGATATCTCATGAACCAATTGCTCTAGACAAATAAAATTCGGTTTGGGTATAAAGGTCGACAAATAAAAACTGATCGAAGTAAAAAATTTTAAGTGGGAGTTGGAGCATGGAAGTAGAGGGTATAAGAATTTTTCAAAAAAAGCACATTTCATATCTAAAGAACAGTGTAAGATAGATGCTTAAATTTTTTTCCCAGAAGTAGCGCTAATAGGGAAATTTGGGGATGAGGGTGTAGAGGGTGAGGGTGGGAGGTTGAAAAGGAAAAAGTTCCGATGTATATTCTTAAGAACCTGAAATGATATAAACCTTAAACTTGGTATTTAGGTAGAGCTATAGTAGCGGCATGTTAGAAAAATATAATTTTTTTTAGGGGTAGTATGGTACGGGGGTGGGGGGTGTTTTTCCTAACTATAGAACGGCTTATGCTAGAAAGTTGAAACTTGGGTATATGTAAATCAACTAGAAAAGCAAATTTGATGAAAAAAAAAAATTCGAAAATCCATTGGCGTTCAGAAGGGGGGCAAAAATTATGATCATTGAAAATAGAATGCATATTTTTCCATGATTTTCGTCATAGCTACCAGGTCTTCCAACATATTGAATTCATTTTTATTCTATGGATTCTCCATATGAATACCTAGAAAGTGTTTTCAAGATTTTTTGAAAATTGACCCCTAAAAGGGTGTAAAGATATTATATACTTTTTCATGAATTATTTCATATCTCTCAGGTCTGATCAGATATCGAATATCTTTTAACTTCCACGGACATGTTTAATAAACACCTATTTACAAGTTTTTCTCCTTTTTCAACCCCTATGCTATTCATATGTTACGTCCTATTCTAACCCCTTCCCGAACTTTTTGTTAGGTTTTCAGTCACATAGTAACCTACGCCGCATCTCAGAACTGAGCGCGTTCCGAACTTCTGCCGGAAAAATAATAAAGTTGCGACCAGAATGTGAGGAAAAATTGTCAGAGAAAATGTGGTGCATATATTTTTGTGAATTTCTGTGAATATTTTTATGAAGGTCTTCTGAAATATTAAATTAATTACATTTTTCTTGCTATACCAACTAGTTTTAATATATACGAGTATGTTATAGTTGTTAAGATATGAAGTTTTCTGTTCTCTACATTACGAATTATAAAATAGTACACTTGTTGGGGCTCTTTAGATAAATGCCTAAGGGGATGTAAAGAAGTTGTAAACATTGTTATGAATTCCGCAATATCCCTTGGTTTACGTGGTGGCCCGTCTACCTAAAACAGGGCCAAATAAGCACAACTCGTTTATGAAATCAAAAACGTTTTTATTTCCACGACAATTGTATTTAATCGTCAAGGAAACATCTTAATTTATTTTTACTTTGAACCCCTAAGAAGTTATTTTCACGAATTCCATTATATCTCTTAGGCCAGCTATTAAATTGGGTTTTACTTCTACGGATAGGTAGTCCGGCCTAAATTTTAATTTCGGAATTTTCAGATATTAAATCCCGAATGGGTGTAAGTGCGGTTACATACGATTTCACAATTTTATAAGTCTGCTGGAATGTAGAATTAGTTTTTATCTAATGGAATAAAAATTGATTACACGATTTCTTATAATTCAACCACCGAAGTAATGTGAAGGTGCAGCGTACGTTGTCACAAATTTCGCGATATTTCTATGGTCTGATGTGGTACAGAAATTAGTTTTCACTTCTACGGCCTTTTATGTAATAGCTTAAAAATCCTTTTCAGGATTTTTCGGTTTTTCTCTTGTTGTTTATTTATTTCAATGTAGGTATAATGCACAACTGATGAATATGGAAAGTATTATCTTACAAGTTGTAGTCTGGGTGGCTTAGTGGCTATAGAGCACTTGCCTCCGGTGCACCTGGTACCAGGTTCGAATCTGCTTGGCGACAAGTAATTTTCGAGAATGGGATTGAGTGCCGGACAACCAGTTCACTTAGCTGTAAATGAGTACCTGAGTTTAAATCGGGGTAATAATCACGGATGAGCGTATAGCTGACCACTTCACCTCCTAGTGTTCCGTTGGTCTCGCAATGAAGTAGCTCTAGTATTATTTCAAGGCCTAGGCCCGTTTTGACCTGTTGAGCCATTGATTATTATCGTGATGTCGTGGGTTCAATTCCCACTCTACGCATAAATTATTTATAAGAATTTTTTCAGTTGCTATTGGCTTTGAAATTATTAATAGAAATAGTGAACAGTGCGGAATGTTTAATAGGATCACTACTAAAAGGATTTAACACTGAGCAGATGAATTCTGTTTACATTCTTATCAGATTTACTAACACCATCAGAGATACCAGACCAGGCCCGTGCGCAGGAAAGTATAATGGGGGGGGGGGGGGGGGGGTTTTTTTTTATCAAGTTTCCCCATACTAAATGGTGATGACCTAAAAAAAAAAAAAAAAAGGTCCTCACTTCCCTATGAAAATAGACCAATGGGGGGGGGGGGGGGGTTTTGGGGGTTCGTGCGCACGGGCCTGTACCAGACAGTAGTTGATTTTTTATAGGCAACATTGCTGTTCTGGTAGATCACATCAAAAAGCCAAACAGCACTCAAAATTATTAACACCAACTAGTACACTGCCATACCCGGCCCGATTTCTGACCTCCCATCCCTAAGCTGACTAGATTGTAAACTACAGTGTATTAAAGGCTAACCACCTAAGTCCAGTTCAGTATCCTTAAAAACAAAAAAAAGGCTATTCTGGTCAGAAAATTAAATTCTCAAAAACCTCCTTGTCTCGAAACAAGCGTCAAGTAAGGGTGGCTGTGGCACCTTTGACGCACCAACCCTTTACCGCTTTTTAGAATTCGACCCGAAAAATGGTAAGGCTTCGCCCAGACTGTTTATTTATAAAGGTAATACAAAAGGTTGAATATATTCTATATTATTTTTTGCGAGTCGTTTCAGAGCAATAAAAGGTAGTTTTTTCGTACCAAATATTTTTTACATGCAAAAAGTGGCAGATCTACTACAATTGCAGTAAGGGAACATCGCTGCAGTGCTTCTGTGCAGCTGTGCAGCTGGCCGTGCTTGTTTCTTTCGCTGACTTTTGTTTTCCGGCCTTGCAGAGACAGAGAGTGCAGAATCTCGTCGTCGTCGTCTACACAGCAGCTTTTCTGCAATTCTGTCGTTGATTATTCCGATTTTCTTTTCTTCTGCATTTCGTATTCAAGGTCGATTTTCCGATGTTCGTAAAGATGAAAATGGGCTCACCCTGCCGGCAACTGGTGCTTTGCTCGCGTTGCGTGTTGCCTTATTTCGAGGTCGCTGACTATCGGGAAAAAAATTTCCAGTAGGTAGGGCAGGGCGTACGGTACGGAAGCTTTTCAATGGTCGTATATAATTCTTGGACCGTGTGGAGTGGAAAATGAAAATCGCAAGTTCGAGGTAAAGCGTTGCGATGTTTGCAATATGCCGGGTAAATTCTGTGAAATGCAACAGGAACTGGGAGCGGCATGTAAGCTGTTGGTTAGTTTTTGATTTAAATTGTTTAAACTAATTAACAATTTCATTTTTTTAGGGGAAACAATTCAGAGACGACCTTGAGAAAACAAAAAGCAAAACATCTAATGCAGTTATGACACTGGCTATTTTTGCGGCTTTAAAGCGGCTAGTAAATCCAAATGGAGAGGGATAGATGGTGCGCTTACACTCACCCATGAGGCTCGCCTCGAGGCGGGAAGCTACCCCCATCAGATCATTGCAAACCGGTTCTGAATGTAAGACTCTTGCGACTTCACGAGCTACCTATTTGATTGATTGATTTTTTGGTGGGCTCGTCGCAAACGTTGAGTCTAAATGCACCAAGAAGATGTAACATACAATTTTGACTTTGGTGTGAGAGAGACAGTTCGTATAGCTATAAAGTGAGTACTGTCAAAAACTAGCCGCTGCACAGCCGCTACATAGCGCAGCAGTGGCTTGCAACATTCTAGCACTTAATCCAAGAAAAATTCTGCTTCCAATGGATTTATGAACTGCTACAGACTTGTTTTTAACAGTTCGGTACGTATAAATTGTGGAAAGTGCCATGTTATGTTTTAAAACGCGCTAAAATCGGTATTTTTCTTAACAATGCAGTTGTTAGTGTTGATTAGCAGTTCAAAAATCCACTGGAAGCAGAAATTTTCTGGGGTTAAGTGCTAGAATCTTGCGAACCACTGCTGGAATGCGTTATGTAGCGGCTAGTTTTTGACAGTACTCACTTTATAGCTATACGGACTGTCTTTGTCACACCAAAGTCAAAATTGTATGTTACATCTTCTATCCCTCTCCATTTGGATTTACTAGCCGCTTTAAAGCCGCAAAAATAGCCAGTGTCATAACTGCATAACAGCATAAAAAAAAATCGACCAACAGTCTGCCGGGCGCATAGAGCTTGTGGAGACGACAAGCCACCGGTTTTGTATAAAGCGCTTTGAAGCCAAAAACACGATGAGAATTGAGACAAAACATGGTCGTTATATCAAATTGTTGTTGACTTAGCGTCTGAGTGAGTGAGACAAAACAGATACCTTATGTCAATTTGTTGTTTTGCGCGCAAGTGAATACGACGACGTCCGCCATCAACACAACCACTGCTTGTCATCTTCAGTATATATATCTCTATTGTCGGGCGCAACTTTATTATTTTATGGGTGGAAGTCCGAAACGTGTTTTATGCTGATATGCAGTGTGGGTTACTATGCGACTGACAACCTAGAAAATAACGTTCCTAATACTATATTCAGTCTACGAGATTAACGCGTATAAATCGAGTTAAACGCGTTGAAAACACTTCCCGAAGTAGTTTACGAAAACACGTAGCTACAACGTGTTTAATTATTTTTGTTTCCCATTTTCATAATGCACATATGTATACAGTCAAAACCGGATATAACGACATTGAAGGGACTCTCTAAACTCGTCGCTATATCCAGTAGTCGTTATAAGCAATATGCAATTTCGATACATTCCTTTGTATAGAGATTCGACCAGGACCATGCCATTGGGTCGTAATAACCGATCCGTCGTTAAAAGTGGTGTCGTTATATCCGGTTTTGACTGTATATGTATATTTCAGTATATTCACAGAAAGTTTCATGTCAATCCGACAATAGTTCTCGAAGTTACACTCATATTTGAGGCTATCAGTGCAACAGTGGCCTAACCCACAAGCAAAATCATTGGATCTAGATGCAATATTTTTTCCATTACATTTTATTCAAATGTTCCTCAATAGTAAGATTTTCAGCAGCATATAAAACTATTTTTTTATATTATCTACTGACAACAGAATGCAAGTATAGATTCTAGAAAAATCATTTCTTCAGTTTAATCTTTTTAGTTTTTTTATTTCAGATCCTATCCAGAGATATCGTGGTCACCGCAAAACACTTCTTTATAGGAGTTCCCGGCAATCATCTATAGCAGTTTTAAAAATCATTATTTTAGAAATAAAAAATACCAAAATAAAGTTAAAAGTTACCATAATATATGTACAAATTTTTACGTAAATAAATTTAAGCGTCTTTCCAGGAAAAGTTCATGAAAAATAGTTTTTTTCGGCCTTCTGACTGCGTATAACCCCTTAACCGAAAAAAGGTACTGCGACCCTAGCTGAAATCGAAGAAACTATTTAATGCTGCAGAAATGTATTTTTGTACTTGTGCAACGACTCTTTTCTCTTTTCTGCTATACAGAGTCATTTGTTTCAAGAAATTAAGAAAGCATAAATTTGCTAGTGAAACACTGCTGAATATCTACATACTTGCCAAAACAAATCATATCAAACCATCATGTATCAAAATAGTAAAACGAGTTCCCTAGTCTGAACAATACTTTTTTAACACGCTAAATTTACCTACTTAAACGCGTTTAGAATGCATAGTCTTTACAGGGTATTAGGTTGTCAGTCGCATAGTAACCTATGGTGCATTTACACTCAACGTTTGCGACGAGCCTCTATCCCCACCAAAAAATCAATCAATCAAATAGCTCGTGCAGTCGCAAGAGTCTTACATTTAGAACCGGTTTGCAATGGCCTGATGGGGGTAGCTTCTTGCCTCGAGGTGAGCCTCAAGGGTGAGTGTAAGCGCACCATCATACCGTTTCGGATTTCTATATATTTCTTCTATTATTTTTTGTTTATTTGTGGCCAAAAACCTTAAATCCGCTTGACGTCCGTCCGTCTGTCTGTCCGTTAGCACGATAACTCAAAAACGCCTTCACCTAGGATCTTGAAATTTTGAATTTGGGTGTTTGGTTGAATTTGTAAGGCTAAGTTCGCTAACGGGCAAAATCGTCCCACTCCTTCGGGTAGCTGCCATACAATTTTCGGAACTTGGTACAAACTAGTTTTCAGTGAAAACGAAGTTCAAAGCTACTAGTCAGAGACATCCTTTTACTCCTTCCGGTATCTTTCATACAAAAAATCCTTAACGTGTTCAACAATATTTTTCGAAATTTTGTACGAATAAATTTTTGAATTGTTCCAAGGAAAAGGATGAATATGTAAGAAATCGAGTGATTCTTTCCTGCACCTTCCATGTGAAAGTCCTTCAAAAAGTAAATTTTTTTTCGATGACTAACCCAGTTCAAGATATGAAAGTAAACGCTGAATATAGTCTTTTATGTCCTTAACAAGGGGCATACAACATGCACACACGTAATTCAACATTATCCCCAACTATAATATAAATCGAAGTTCTGTTTCATCTTCTAGAGTATCATACGATTGGCTTGCAGCCGATCGTGACTGCTGTAGGTTTTTAGTTTTCATTACTCTTATAGCATATCTAGGTACTAAGTTTCAACCTTCTAGCATAAGGCGTTTCTGAGATATGAAAAACCACCTTTCACTACCGTGTACCTTGCTACATAAATATTACAAAATTTCCACTTGATCTTTTCAACTGTAATCACCAGTATCTACTGAAAGTTATGCAAGAAATTGACTAAAAATATCCCTATCAAAAATTAAAATTGGGGGTCTATACGGTTTGAAATTTTTAGCTTTCTATCCTTTGCGCTTTCGAAAAATTAAAATCAAATTTTTTCCTCCTCTCACCTACACTACCCTCAATTTGTTTTCCTCCGCTATAGGTCTCCCCACAACTCTACCCCTCCAAAAGATACCTCTCGTAGGGTTCAAGCATTCTACCTACCATAACAATTTCTGCTTAATATCTCAGATAGTGTTGCTTAAACATCGATAGTCTATCGATAGTTTTTACTATCGAAACAATCCATAGATTTTAAAAACCATCGAAATGAGAATTGACATACAGATCCTGTAAAAACAATACAGATTCTGCGTGCCAATTGCCATTTAAAATGGATATCTTCTCAATTGTATTTGTTGCAATTTCTGATATATTATGTAGTTCGCGGGTGGAGAAAAGCCACGGTTTGTAGTTTCAGAAATTTATTTTGCACCCATTGCAAATTTTATTTAAGATATTTGGAGCATTTGTGCCAAGATGGGGCTCCACATAGGAGGATTGGTTGCATAATAGTTTTATGTAGAAGAAGTTTCAAATTCAAATTCAAATTCTTTTTTATTTTGCCTAATATGAAAATATATAAAACTCAGTGTTTCTTATATAGTTACTTTAGAGCTATTGAGTATCTGTACCCATTTCAACTAATATATTTTTCGTATTTCGTTAGTAGAAGAAGTTTATTTTCAGTGGTGAGTTAAGAGCTGGAATTCATTAAAACGTTCTTTACAATTTAAACACCTTGCTGCCGGTGCCACAAAAATGCAACTTTTCTCTTTTGTTTATAACGTGGTATTTTAAATTTCTAGTTGCTAAAACAAACCGTAATCACATAAAAAAATACGAAAAACGTAAAAGTTTTCCACGACAAGTATTTTCGGAATACCAACATTTTGTATTTTGTTTTTACTTTAATTACACGAACAATTGAAAGACGAGGAACATAAAAGCAATAAATAGTTAGGCAGGTTCCGTTTTGAATTTGTGTTATAGAGAAAATAGAAACATGTGGCGATGGGACAATAATAAAAAGGAAATTAAAGAATAACTCAACATACTCAACACGCCGCTTAAAAAAAAGAAAAGATTTCTATAAGTTTCTCTCGCTGTTCCGTTTTTTTCACATTAAGTCCTGATTTTCCTTCATGATGTTGCGAGTCCAGTCGGTAACTTATTCGTTTTATTAAAAAAAAAAATTCACAAAATTTTCTTTGCCGGGTGGAAGACACTCGCCGTTACAACTAAACTATGAAAAGTGCTAAACTGCAAGTCTGCGAATTCGAAAATTCGGGTAGATAGTTGACGACATTATCTTGGTTAGTAGCGGAATCAACTGATTTGCATGTACACAATTCACCGCAATTCCATTTTGATTTTTGAAATTTAATTCGTCAATCCAGTTTTCTCCAAGGGGGAGGGGCAAGATGTTATGAATGTATATATTTTTAACTATGTTATAATAATGTTATATATAATATATGGAAAAACAAAATTCAGGGCGGGCAATGCCCCTCCACCCCAATTGACGTCCCTGGGTCGGAGTTTCGCTGCTTTAATGGCAATTTTAACGCTGAATGGGCTGTTCGAATTGCAGCAACATTGTTGGAACACCGTTAGTTGGAAAATGGGATTGTTACGTTTTTTTCTGGCATTTTTTCCAATTTTTCTCTTCATAAGAACCTTTCTCGAACTTCAGGGAATGTTTGGAAAAAAATTAGCCAAATTGGTCTAGCCGTTCTCGAGTTTTGCGGTTAGCAACACATTTAGCGATTAATTTTTATTTATTTTCTTATAATGATTAGACTGTCTGGGGTGGATATCCTAATTTTAACAAACAGATCGAAAGTCTACAATTAAGAGTGAGTTTACCGTCCACCTTCCATATGATATAATCATACATAATACCCTTCGATATTTACCGGACCGAATTCAGAACAATACGGTCTTTTTGATTTTCTATCCAAGGTTCGTAATATGAAAATTAATTTAAAATTGAAATAATTGCGAGCAAAGGAATTGTAAAGTTTTAAAAATGATGGCTATTATTAACCAATCGACCCTTTTTCTTTGGGACCTTGCACTGTAAGGCCTATAACGGTAACTGTAACGGGATATCCTAGATGGAATTGCAACAAAAACCTATTCCATTTTATTTATTTCGTACAAATAGCAGCACCAAACTACTCAAACAGCTATGTCATATTGGCAGACACCCTCAAAAGACATTTCTTATTCACAAATTTCACATGTATCTCGTTAAATATGAGCTTAGTAACGCCGAAGTTGTTACTAGCAATAACAAAATTATCACGATTCAATCTTGGCGAAAAGGTAAAAGTGACAGAAATCGAACATTTAAAAATACTGCAGTGTTACAACATTTTTAATACCAGACCGAGAAAAACAAAAATTTCTCCTCTTTCTTTAAATATAAAACAATACGTACAAGACAAATAACTGCTTCAAACGTCTATACTCATGTCGAAGCTAGTATCGATTGTATCCGAATTCGGCGATGCATCCGATTCATCGAATTTTAATTTGATACAATTTAATTTCATAGGCGTATCGGCAGTTGTACTTGCTCGTTTTGTCGGCGATTTTGCTTGAACCTTATTTTCTGAAACTATACAAAATAATAACATATTAAAATTCAATTCAAAACAATACAATCAAATTTAGAATTTACATTTCGAGAAAATATTATCGATCAACGTACTCTCCTCCATCAGATCTTCTAGGCATGTTTTCAATATTGTCGACGTAACAACACTGTCACGATTCAATGCTAAGCTTTTATGAAAGAATTCCACGGCTTCTTCAAGTTGACCCATGAGAGCGTGTACAAATCCCATTGCAGTGTACGTTTCGGCATTTTGTGGTTTTAATAAAATTGCCTAAATTGTTTGATTGAATGTTTTAACTTGTTTTTGTATTACCATTTATACTACCATTTGATGATATTCTAATGCATCCTTAAATTTTTTATTCTTCCTACAACAATGTCCGAGATTATTAAAGAGTGGTTCCCATCGGGGTGAAATCGGTTCCTTATCTTGTTTTGCTCGACTTGTTACTATACCAGCGGTAGTTCGAAAAACTTCTTCTGCACTCTCAAAGCTAAAATTTATAAGGTAATTGTATTTTGATCGACTACAGATTACTTTCCGATATAGCATACTATTCATATTCGAATTTTATTACGCCCAATTCATGAAGAACGAATACATCCAACGGAGCTATAGACATCGCTTGATAGAAGAACTTTTCAGCTAATTCAAGATTTTTAGTAAGGCCACATTCGACGCCGATATATAAAAGCGGTAGATGACATCCCCGCATCAATTGTGTTGCCTTGAAATACGCTGCCATTGCCTGTCATAGCACAAATAAATAACTAATGACGTGCTTATAAAGAAACCTAACTAACCTGATCATGTTCATTTTCCTTAGCAAATGAATGTCCATAGGCAAGCCAAGCCGGTCCATACAATCGATCTAAAGAAGTAGCCTTAGCCAAGTAACGACGAGCCGGATCACTTTTTCCAATCAAATCATAATAACAGCCAACAGCATACCACGCAATCGCACGATCCGGATACAAATCTACTAGTTTGTGGGCAACATAAAACAGTTCTAGAAAAAAAAGTAGCAAATACATTTCAAACTGTAAATCCGAGTAGTCAATTTTACGTACTATTGAAGTCTTTTAGCTCGACCAAACATCCGATTTGTATAGTTAGGCCACCAGTATGATACGGATCCTTTTTTAGTAAACTGAAGAAAAAAATATTAAATCAAATTGCTACCCATGAAATCATCACTGTACACGCACTCATCTAGAATTCTCAAACATTTTTTATAATCGCAATCGTAAAATAGCCTTTCTGCACTAGCCACCATCATATCAAGACTGTTTTGTATTTTTGCCATACACGAACTTAAAGTTAGAACCGATCCACCTTCTAAGTCCAGTTTACTCTTTTGAGCACTGTCCATAGCTCGGTTACTGTCGTTTGCCATTGAAATACGCGATAAGCTCGACTGTAGCGAATAGGATGGAGTATTTTTTAAATCTTGAAGAATTCTGAAAAACAAAGTTTTATTTTAGTAAATTTGAATAAAATTAAAACAATTGTTCGGAATATTGTACTTGTTAGCGGGCGATAACAAGGTCTGATGTGGTGTGTGAAACTTGGAGTTTAAATTCTTGTTTATGTTCACTTCATTCGAACGACTTTTCCTCATCTTTTCCGTTAAGTCGCGTATCGATTGCAGCGTATTTATATTCCCGATTGGTGTTTGTTCAGCATTTGATAACTGAAAAATTCAATAGCTTTAAAATTTTTAAATAAAAAAACAAAGCGATGAAAATTTACTGGATTGAGAGACTCGTAGTATTTCTTTAATTTACTTTCATATAATTTCTTGATAAGCTTGGCATCTGATTCGGTGCATTGTTGAGCGAACGGCAAATGCTGCATTAACTCTTTCTCTGAAAACAATTTTATAATAGAAAAAATACCCTAAATCGTCTATAATAAAATAATAAGCAAACCTTCCCACGTCATTAGCATCTCGTGCTGAACAAGTGCATCAAGAGCTTCGGTGCAGTAAACAGACTTTTGTAGTGCTTGTACGTAACAATCCATCGCAAGCGATCTATTATCCATTGCTTCGAATACTTTGCCCCTTAAAAAACAAATCGAAGCCAAAATCTCCTGCAGAATTAAAACTACCAGTTAAAAAAAACTTAATCCAATCCGAAAAATTGTTACTCACATTTTTGTTTGTCTCATCCATCCACATATTGTTATCGTTAGTTTCATAAGTTTGATGTGTACCGTCTACCACAGAACCAGCCAAATCGTCGATGTCAACACTATTGAGCACTTCAATAGCTTCATTGTACTCTTTGGCTTCTAGTAAACTTTCGACTACTAAATAATGACAAGGAATATGGGTCTTCTCTAGTCCGTGAAGTTTTATTATATGCGAAGCTCTGTGAAATTCGCGTAAGAGGAACATACATTGTGCCTGCCAATAAATGTCCACCGGATCATGTTGACTTATAACGGCAACTTTTTCCGCCCAAAATAAAGCAGTTTGATACCGACGCTGTAAATTAAATTATGGAATTTATTCAGTAAAATTTATTTTTGCTTAAATTTCGATGTAATTCAATACGAGGCTATTATTTTCTATATACTGGAACGCAGTAGGTACTCGCTTGTTATACAACTTCACTTGCCATTTCAAAATTCTCGAATTTCGAAATTCTATTCTTCTAGCATTCAATGCTACATATGTATTTATAAAAAAAAATTCAATAAGTGCTTGTACTTTCAGTAATTTCAAAATATGGTCTTTTAAATGGATTATTAACCATATCCATTTAAAATTATGTATTTTTACTTATTAAGTTCATAATTTTTGTATAAGAACATCAACATACATACAGTAGAACCTCTATATAGTGACCACCCAAGGGACTGTGCAAAAGTGGTCACTTTAAACGAGTGGTCAGATTATAAAAATAATTTAGTACAGTATAATGTATGTACTTTAAATGAACTTTGCCAATATAAAAGGTGTATCTTTTTACGCATTTATCCAGAACACAATCTCGATAGTAAGCTTCGTGGTTCATTTATTTCAGCCTCATTTCGCATTTTGCAATATTTGTGTCTTAATTAGTATATGATGTAAAATTGTTTGGTCACATTATAGGATGTATCATATTCGTGTGGAGTACACGTATGTGATACGTAAATATTGGCTCAAAAGTGGTCAATGGTCACAATATGGATGTGACCATTACAAAACAAAAAGTGTATGGAAAATCGGTAATTTACATCGGGACTGTAAAAAAATTGCCACTTTAGGCAAGTGGTCAACATTATGAAGGTGGTCACTTCTGCAAGTTCTACTATATATCAGAAATTCAGAAAGTAGAAGTTCCATGTTTGCTTCCAAGATAGCTGACAGCTGGTACGGATAGAAAAAATAGAAAATTAAGTTAAACGTAATTCTGTGGTAAAAAACGATAACAGCTTATGTCGAGATAAGAAAAAATCATTTACCAATTTTTCAATAACATTTTTAAAAAAAAAAATGCCATTCCTTGATAGATTTTTATGTCATGTAATATATTATTATTGTGTTGTACATATTATTAAATTCAATAAATTAAAATCTTCTAACATATTTTTTATTAGTTTGTTTATCAATTTTGATACACGTAACCGCCTAATTTATTCGAATTAATTTGTTATCGCTTTTTACCACAAAATTCAAAATAACAAAATAAAAAGAAATAAAAAATGACACATAGTAGAAAAATTCAGAAATTATAATTTCAAACACTATTAGAAAGAAACGAAAGAGAAAAAAGAAAAAAATTTATATATATATAAGAGCATCTAACATATAAAATAAAGTAGCATTAAATGGTCGAGTTCATTGGAAATCTACACCAGTGAACCGTTCCCCTCCCCCCTCCCCCAAATTTTGCATGTATATTCTCAAGACTACCTACCACCCTGGGAACATAATTATATAGTCCCGAAATTGGTGGTTCGCGAGTTATTTCAACATTTGAGTGTTTTTTATATGATTTAGCGCCAGTTTGTTCGTTTTCGGTGTATTAATTTCGCGTTTCTATTGCTAAATGGTAAAGCTGGACAATGGCTGGTGGATAGAGGATAGCGGACAGAGGATGGAGGATGGAAGATAGAGGATGATGGATAGAGGATGGAAGATGGAGGATGATGGATGGTAGATAGAGGATGGTAGATGATGAAAAGAGGATGATGGATGGAGGATGGATGGGTGGAGGATTGGGGGATGATGGATGGAGGATTGGGGGATGAAGGATGGTGGATAGAGGATGTTGGATTGAGGATTGTAGATGGAGGATGGTAGATGGAGGATGGTAGATGGAGGATGGAAGATGGAGGACGGGGGATGGTGGGTGGAGGATAGTGGATGGTGTATAGAGAATAGAGAATGAAGGATGGAAGATGGAGGATGTTGGATGGTGGATAGAGGATGGAAGTTGGAGGATGGTGGATGGGGGATGGTGTATAGATGGAAGATGGAGGATGAAGGATGGGGGATGATGGATGGAGGCAGGGACGTCATTTGTGGGAATTTTGTTTTCTCACACATTTTATGTAGCATATACATAAAAATATATACATTCATTACATCTTGCCCCCCCTAGAAAAAACTGAAATGACGTCCCTGGATGGAGGATTATGGATAAAGGATGGAGTAACAGGAGTAATAAATCAACGGGAGAAACAGGACCAACAGATAACCGGGAGTAACAGGGGCGATGGAATAACGTGAGCGTTGCGAGCGTAACCGCGGTACGCGGCTAGTAATTCATAAAAAAAGGAGAAGAGACAGAATCTAGAGAAAAATTTAGCGAGCTTATTCACGTTCACACAGCGTGTCGAACTGAGTCCGCTGCAATTCTCTACCAGATCAATAGAAACTACAAGTATACATTTATGTGTCTTCTTGTTGAATAAATCTCTTCGCTAAGTTTTTTAGTTAGTATATTTTTTGCTTTTCAAATTTCGGTTAGTAGTGAATTAAGTAAATTCAATTATTGATTCATAGATCAGATCCTTTCTTAGACGATCAGTCCTTGGTAGATGTTTTTGTCTTATGGACGAAGCATTTCGTATGTTAAAGCGATTTATGGCGTTGTTGTGTATAAAAGTGATTGAAGATTTCGTTCTTGAGCATTCAGGCAACCATGGCCCAATATACTCGAATCCCCCAGTCCCTACCCGAACTTATTCGTTCTCCATCAAGAATTTCAAAAGCTCAGGTAGGGAGCTAGAACGGAGTTCCTCCATCCTAATAACATCAACGACGTATACATGCATTCTCGCAAAAGAGTAAGCTGGACACTCAAGAAAAAAATGTTCCGTTGTCGTCGGGGGGTCGTCAATGATTCTCAATCTGACCACACGAGTTATGCTCTGTGAGGACAACAACCTCACTACCACAATCCTTTCTGCTCAATCGGAGAAGAAAAGCAGCGGTTCGTCCACTTGGTCCCTCAACAAGGTTTCTGGTCTGCCGCATTCCTGGAAGAAGCCGCCATCTTTCAATGTGTGATTTACTCGCCCACTCAGCAATGGCAGTCCTAACAGTGGCAACAGGCACACCGAATACTTATTCTGGTCCAACCATGGCTGACTCCAATTCAGAATTTGCTAATGCATCCGCTATTTCTTTGCCACTTACACCCTGGTGATCTGGAAGCTTTAAGTCGTTGAATGTGCCAAAGGAATTCAGTCGTTCTTTACACTCACGTACCATCTTTAAAAAGACGATTGGATTATCTAGGAATTGTAGAGCAGCCTGCATCGAGTGCCGCACCCGGTGTGATACGCAAGGCACCTGTTGTTAGAGATAAGCTCTAATGTATGCACATTCGGACTTAATGCACCAAACCACTGATGCATAGATTAGGATGGGCCTTATAATGGCTGTATATGGCCAATATATCATTGAAGGCCTATGTAAGACCCATGTTCTTTCAAAAGCTCTGCGGCACTTGCAGAATGTTACTAGCACACGGTTCACCTTTGTATCTACATGTTTCCTCCAGAGAACCTTGCTATCTAAGATTACTCCAAGATATTTAACTTTCTTCGTTTCTCCGAGAGCTGAATAGTAGCACCCTTCAGCTTTGGTAACATTAAACCATCAGTTTTTCTTTTCCTAGTTAACAAAACTAGAGCGGCCATCAATAACCCATAGGACTCTTTACATTTTACTGCATACATCCCGGAGCGATAGCCCGACAGCTAGCTCGAGAAGCTGAGACTTACTACTTAAGGTAATAATAAATTTATAAAAAATAAGATCATCTACACAAAAATTATAAATATTGGTAGAAACAACAATTTTCAGTCACTAATGCTGTAGAGGTTCTGGTATACAGTCTAACTCGTTACTTTGAAGGAAATGAACAAGACAAGTCCAGACAGCTGTTTTATAGTGAACTTCGCGTAAATTTTGGTCTAAAATAAACGAGGATCATATCTCTGAAAAGCACTGGGAAATGGCAAATATCGTAAAAAGTAACAGAGCGCCATCTAAATTAAACCATTTGAGTTCAGCGCGAAAAGCAACTAATATGACAATATGATTGCTCACAAACCGTTAGAAAACATCGATTATGCTCCGAAGTCGAATTACACTTGTACTCTTGTAACTTGTACGCGGTAATGAATACTAAACATCGTGATTGTGGATGATTTGATCGATATGCGAGGAAATCAACTTGATTTAGATAGAAATTACTAGTTTTCCGGGTAAAATATTGATTATTTTAATTTTTTGTATAACGTTTCATCAGATCACTTTTCCTGCCAGCCTAATAAACTGCAGCAGCTTGTTTAGCTTCATGTCTACGAATTCTCCCAAGTTCATTTATTTCATTCGCAAAGCATGCAAAAATACTTTTCGCTGCATCGGGATTACTACAGTTGCGGCATTGATCTGCTTCATCCAGCCTTTTGACGTGCCGGCCGATCCGGCATTGTACCGTCAGTATAGCCATGGGCATGCATAGAGTATTCCTATTTCTGAGTAGGACGAACTTCGTCCTGATCGGCCAGAGCTGCCTAGCAACGAGACACGATAGTTAGCGCCTGATTCATCGCCCAACCTTTCTCAACAGAACAGACCCTCTGCATAGAAGGGACTTTATCAACAGAATGACCTTCTGCATAGACGGGCTCACAAAATAGAATCGAGTATTTAATAGGGTTGCGTGTAACGTCGCTGCCCACGTGTTTGGTCTCATTGCACTTAGAAGCGCTGGGCCAACGGCTCGTCGTTGTTGCAGCGACGAGATTATTCATTACCTTCGACTTTCACTACGATGGCCATACTCGTAATCGTCGTCTTTTATAATTGTGGTGCGTTATGCAGCCAGGACGGCAAACGGAGCCATCACTTTGCAGTTCCGTTTCCGTGCTGTGGCAAATGATACAACCACCGTACCTTATGCTGATTGCTGCCGCCATTTTCCTTGGCCGTTGCATATTAGTCAACACGACGTTCATATCATTTTAACACTTCACGGAAGATGCTGAGGAACTGACCGGACGGTCGACAAATGACTACCTTTTCCATGAATCGAAAGTGGCAGCCAGAGTCCTTAGTTTAAAATTCAATTTTGTGCAGAGTCCTTTCGACCTGGGTGTTTAGGCCACAAAGAACTCCTCGCGTGGAAGGTGGTCACTATATTTTAATATAATGTAGTAAAAGCCTACCGCAAGTATTATGGAAAATTTTATGTTGCAAGTTGAAAAGCATTGTGGAGGATTGGAATCTTTTTACGCTCCCTGACCTAAACTAAACTTTCCTTTTCAAATTACATTAAGCTAAAATGAAAATATATAAAATGATGTGGAGTATTCTAAACGACAAACGAAGCAGTAACGAGCACAAACCACACAAGAAGTTCTATTTCATCCCATCATGCCGAAGTAAAGATCCTGTTATCATGGGTCAGATGGTGGAGCGCTGTAGCAACCGGCACCGCGACTACACGGTATCGTAAACAGGTAAAAACTCAACAGTATATTAATTATGAGTAAAAACCAATGAACGGAAGCCGCAAAAACGTGATAATTTTACAATTAAAAAAAAAATGAGCACCGACAACTACTTTTTCGAATCTCTACAATTCCTCCATATTTACCATATCAATGAAGTTGCGGACCAGTTTCCTGTACTGTGCAATATCAATAAAACCGTCTTCTTCCAATATGTTGCCTCGCATTTCGGTATCACCGGTCATTTTATCGCAATAATTTATTTCACTCGACCGACGAAAATAATTTTTGTTTACACGCAAAACGTCAAAAACTAGAAGACGTTTGAAATAAGCCGAAACCCAGTGTTGGCAACCTTAGAAAAATGAACAATCAACTTTACTGAAAGTTTCTGATAACCTCTCGACTTCTGACAAAAGTTCTTTCGGCTTTGCTTCGCAGGCGCTTCTTTTGCAGTAAATTGAAGGTAATTCGTACAGATTTTTATTTAGAGTAGATCATTTAAATATTGTGTTAATGCTCGCGAACGTATGAAGTGTTAAATCGTATCGAACTGTTAGTTGATTATTTTTGTTTACCTTTTGCAGACAACTAACCTGAAACTTTTGAGTTTCAATTTACAATCAACTACAGCGAATTGAATATGGCTGAAAGCGTTTCTGCAAAAGTGATAATTTGCGACATCGAAGGTACGACGACTTCAATCAAATTTGTAAAAGTAAGACAAACTATTATTTGTGTATTTAGTTGTAGACTTGCGCAAATTATTTACATGAAAGAGATAAGGTAGCAATAAGAATGAGCAAACTAATTTATTTGTCCGACCTACGTTCTCTGAGTTCAAAGCGACCCAAAAAGCCGTTTTGCAACATGTATGTACCACTTCCTCCAAACCGTTAAATTTTTTGAATACCTTCTAGTTCCCAAGTAAAAAATAAAATAAGTTCAACAAATTTGTATAGAGCGAAGGGTCGTAGTATAAAAACTCTTTTTTTACTAATTCTTTTCTTGGGTACCCACAATAAATTTTAATATGAAATTTCGGAACCATTCAGAATTCTTGTGAGGCTCAGAGAAATACCACATTTGAAAAACTTATCGATAGAAAAAAAATATAATGAGATAGAGGTGTGCATGGGAAAGCGACCACCCTATTGCTCGTCCCAAACTAAATCTAAATCGAGAAAAATTTATAAATATAGTTGAAAACAGAATAAACAGGGGGGGGGGGACATCATACTATTGAATCACTTGTCTCTGATATTACGTTTGCTAAATCTGAAGCAACTACATCAAGAACTATACGCGTAAGAAGTAACGCTTCATGGATTACAAAATAGATACTAGATGTAATAGCATTATAAATAGAATATACAGTAAACTTAAAAATTACCACGATAATCAACAGCTTAAATCTGAATATAACAGTATTAAAAACAAATCGACTAAACTGATCAAGGAAGCAAAAACAAGTATTTAAATAACTCATTCGAAAAAAGCAGAGAGAAATAGTTTAAAAATTTGGAAAGTTCTTTAGGGAAAGGTGCGGATGGATCTAATGAGAACAAGGGAATAACTGCTATCAAATCTGAATTGGGTACTATTACAAATAGTGAAGATATTGCTAACGAATTAAATAGACACTTTACATCGATAGGAGAAAAATTAGCGAACATCATGCAACAAAACTATGATTTTAATAACATTCGCAAAATTAAAAACAAGTCTAATTCTAACACGATTGTTCTAATGCCTACGGCCTACGACAACAGAGTAGATAAGATCCATAATAACTTCACTGAAATTAAACACGTCACCAGGGGTAGATGGTATGACTACAAATAACATCAGAATAATAAAGAATGTTATCGTTACACTAATGGCACAAATAGTAAACGATATTCTAGAAACTGGTGCTTCCGAGCTCTTTGCTTAATAAATCCAGTTCACAAAGGCGGCGATAGAACGGATCCAGAAAATTATCGTTCTGTAGCACTACTGAACGCAACCAGCAAAATAATTGAAAAAGTAATAGACACAAGAATAACTATTTTCATATGTGTACAACGGACAAGAGACTTTGATAGGAATCTATATGGATTTCGAGCTAATAGTATTACGACATCAGCAATAATAGATGCCAATAACTATATAAATAAAGGTCTTGACGAAGGGACCTATGGTTGCGTTTACCTGACCAGTCTGAATAGACAAAAAAAACAGTCTGGTCGTACGCATAAACAGCAGTCCATTTGGACTGATTTTGGTCTTGATTTTGGTACGAACCAAATGAAACCAAACCAATCTCATACTGTGAAAATGAGCACATAAATGCAAGACCGAAAAATACCAAACCGGTCTATGAGGACTAGTCTGGTCTGCACGTAAACGCGACCTATGTAGCTGGTATATTTGTTGACCTGAAAAAGGCAATCGACAAAGTAAATCATGACATACTTCTAGAAGGATTGGATGAACAGGGTATTCGTGGAAAGGGTAAAAACCTAATAAAAAGCTACCTCAGCGACAGAATATATACGACAAAAAATTTGATATCTACAGTAACGAGATGCATGTCAACATCGGTATACCGCAGAGATCGATAATAGGACTTCGATTAAAAGAATAAAAGAAACCAAATACAGTCAAAACCGGATATAACGACATTGAAGGGACCCTCTAAACTCGTCGCTATATCCAATGGTCGTTATAAGCAATATGCACTTTAGATACATTTCTTTGTATAGAGATTCGACCAGGACCATGCCATTCAGTCGTAATAACCGATCCGTCGTTAAAAGCGATGTCGTTATATCCGGTTTTAACTGTATTTAGGAATTACAATTAATGAAAACTTATCTTGGACAACTCACATTCAAAACTTGTGCAAGAAAACAGCACCTTTTATTGGAGCACTGAGAAGAAATCAGTTCCTGGCGATAAAAATTAAGGAACTTGTCTATAACGCACACATTATCTCTCTTCTAAACTATAGAATACTGGCATGGAGTCAGACAGCTCTTTACAACATTAATAAATTCGAGAGAGTTTTCATTAGAAGTATACAACCTACCAAGAACAACACTGACCACAGAATTATATAGCAAAAACAGGAAAATATAAAAGACATAATAGCTGTTCATTCATGCAATTAGGAAACAGCAACAACAAAAATCGTCAAACTATACTTCAAACCAGCAGTGAGATACGCCAGAGTCCCCAAGCGTGGACGGATAGAATAAAGAAGGACCCAATAACGGTTGCAATTGCTTTGTGCAACCAGTTTTAAAAAAATGTTGAATACGATCGATTTAAAGTACTACACAAATAACATATGAGGAAGGTGAGAAGTACAAGTTTAAATTAAACTGAAATGGACTTCGAAACAATTACCTTGCCATACACACTTCCATTTCCGAACTTCCATTTCTTACTTATGCTATAGTTATACTAATTTTCATCTTTGATTGGATAAGATAATCTGAGCCCAATGTGAACATATATCTTGAATATGGTGAATTTTTTCCAGCACATTGACCTGAGAGAGTATTTAGTCTCCAGTACTTTGGGCTGCGGAAGTATACCCATAGAGGGATAAAGTCAATTCAAAAAATAAAAATAATAATAGTTTCATAAAAGAACCACGTTTCCAAAAAATTGATACAAGTTAAAATAATTTAACTATAAATTCCTCATATCGATATAAAAACCTACATCTAGGAAAATAATTTAAATTATGGCATTACACCATTTCCTTAAAAAAAGTTAAATCAAACTCCACTTCCTTTTATGTCTAGCGCGTAAAACTTTTAGATGCGTGTCGCTGCAGGGACTATTTCTACCTTTTCTGCGTCCTCTCTCTAAATAACGCATAAATACCATGGACCTGCGGGGCTTCGCGGCAAAGCAGCGCATCTTGAACATTCAGCTCAAAATGGTCCATTATACTGGAATCGAACCGAACTTTTTATTCCTTCTTACGAATTTCAAGAGCGCAGGTGTGGAGCGAAAACGAAGTTCTCGCATCCTCATAACCAACGCCGTATATTTGCATTCTCGCAAAGGAGTAAGATGGACACTCGAGAAGGAAATGTTCCGTTCCTAGAAGGATTAAACATCCCTTCTCATCTGAAGATGGAAAACTTTAGAGTTTCCATCAAAAGATCGTTTTCGTATCACTCTTCAGCTTGAATGTGTCACCTGCTGAGCGCCTCTAGCCCTTAAAAATACAAGGAAAACGGATTGAGGGAAATACCAGTATATCACATGTAGGAAATTTCCTGCTCCTGATTTTGAGCTGCTCCCGAACAAAGCGTCTATTGACGATGGAATTTTTTTAGTCCTTTCCACTGAGAAAGCCACCCAGCAAGCATTTCCACCACGGTGGACTAGGGACTTAAGGCAAATTAGACAAGACAACTGTTTAACGTGGCAAGAGGGCTTTAACTTCCAAAGCCTTATCAGGATGTTTTACGTATTAAAGCTTGTTTTACCGAGAGTATTTTTATCCGCAGATTAATTTTAAAATATTTAAAGCCCATTAGAATCCACCCAAAAATAAAATAGAATAAAATAGCCTAGCCTAAAAAAGTTATATCCGTAACTAGCCGCGGTTAAAATTTTTTAACCGTCATACGGGCTATCTCGATTGGCTAAACAATTTTATGATCTGGCTAGGTGCATTTAATTTAGTTACTCAAGGTCAACAATATTTACAACGAACTTGTGAGAGGCCCACACAATGTTTTATTTTATTAATTAACTTTTCAGGATGTACTCTTTCCATACTCTCTCGAACATGCCAAAAAATATATCACATCAAACTGGGATAAAAAAGAAACACACGAAGCAATCAAACTGTTAATTGAACAGGCTAAAATAGATATTGAAAATAACTTGAAAGGGATTGTTCTAGTTTCCGAAGAGGTAAGTCTAAAAAAAATATGTAAACATAAAAAAATGAACAATAATTATTTCGTAGGAGACACCGAACGAGCATATAATCGAAAACATTGTAAATAATTTCAAAATACAAGTGAAAAACGATTTGAAATGCGGTCCTGTAAAAAATCTGCAAGGTCTAATTTGGGAAGAAGGATATAAGTCGGGCGTTTTAAAAGGGCAGTATGTAAATGCCTTTGTTTTGCATCATCGTCATTTTTTTAAGAACTAAATTTCAGCATTTACGAAGATGTTCCAAAATCACTTGAAAATTGGACAAAGCTTGGCGCTAAAATCTACATTTATTCGAGCGGAAGCGTTTATGCGCAGAAACTTTTATTCGGCTTCACAAACTATGGAAACTTACTGGTTCATATTACAGGACATTTCGATACGAAAATCGGAATGAAACAGGATACAAAATCTTATGAAAATATTCTACTAGAAGTTAATTGTAGTGGTGATGATGTTCTATTCTTAACTGATATTCCGAAAGGTACACATTTCTTTAATTTTACGGCAACGTTTTTGACTAATTGTTATAAATTGTGCAGAAGCATATGCTGCCAAAGATGCTGGAATAAAAACTATCTTGTTAAACAGACCGGGCAATGCAGCGTTAAGTGAACAGGATAAAGTAGATTTTAAAGTTGTTGAAGCATTTAATGAAATTAATATCACTGTTCCTCACTAAGCTGTTGAGGCATTTAATTATACTTCAAGCGCAAAATCACAAAACTATGTATTCTTATTTTACTTTATTATTTTTAAATAATCGACCTGAAATTTCAAAAAAACTTTGCTTCCCTGAAATGTTGTATTTACATGTTTTAGGCCTAGTAAACACCTAAAAAGTAACAAAAAAAATGTCCGTCTGTCCGCCGTACACAAAATCATTAGAAGGTGCGTAGCTCACAAACCGGTTGGTATATTGGGTCTGGGAAAAAAATTTCGTGGCGTTTTTCCCAATAGATGGCGTCAATTGCAAATAACTCAGAAAACATAGATCGCAGCGACACCGTATCGCTACGTATGGAAAGGTGATAGTTCGCAAGTTATCGCAAGAAAAGCATATCAACAGTGTCGATTTTGCTATGGAGCTAGGCATTGACCAGAAAACGGGTTTGAACCGTTAAAACAAAGCTACAAGCTACAAAAAGAAGCTCGATGTATGGCTTCCTCATGAGTTGAGCTCGAAAAACATGAAGGACCAAATTAACATCTGCGATGCGCTGCTGAAGCGCGTTGAGATCGAGCCATTTCTGAAACGTGTCATAACCGGTGATGAAAAATGGATAACCTACGACAATCGGAAGCGTCAAAGATCGTGGATAAGGGATGGTGAACCGTTACAGGCGTTCGCGAAGCCAGGATTGGAGAATTAAGTGGTGCTGTGTGTACAGTGGGTCTGGAAGGGAATCGTTCACCATGAGCTACTCCCAACTAGTCAGACGATTAATTCAAAAGTCTACTGTGATTAACTAGAAAGATTACGCCACGCAATTGAAAGAAAACGTCCCGAATTGAATAATTGAAAAGGTGTTGTCTTCCATCATGAGAACGCCCGACCACACACTGTTTTGATGACCCGTCAAAATTTGCGAGAGCTTGGCTGGGAAGTTTTGATGCATTCACCGTATAGTCGAGACATAGCACAATCAGATTATCACTTGTTCCGATCTCAGCAAAACTCTCTGAATGGAATGAAACTGCTTTCAAAAGAAGCCTGTGTAAACCACTTGATTGAGTTTTTCAACCAGAAACCACAAGTGGCATCATGACGAAACATTGTCGATAATAATGGAGCATATTTGGTTTAAACAAATTAATTTTCACACTATAAGAAAAATAGTTGAATTTTACTAAAACAAAACGCCTCAAATTTTTTCCCAGACGCAATATCAAGTTAAAATGTGTATGGTAGATTGGGTGAACCCCTACGACTGGTGTCTTTTGGAGGGATGATCTCCGGAACCACTTACGCTAGGAAGCTGAAACTTGAAACTTATATAGAACTATGTTAGTAGACACCCATTTGCAAAATGGTCGATACAGGTGGAGGGGTTTTGGAGTGGGGGGAAAACAATGAGTGAACGCTTGAAAGTTGAGATTAAAACATTGTAAAATCCATATATCCTGAACGATGTATGTAAGAAGGTTGAAACTTTGTGGTTGTCTTTACGGATACTTGAAGATTAGACCAGAGCTAAAATCTTTAAGCAGGGTGGTAATATCTAACTACATGTTGGGCCAACGTAGGCCAGCGTGAAGTCGGACAAGTGTTGGTCAATACCAGCGTATGCGAGTGCTGCCGTACACACGTTGGCTTGATTCGTAAGCAGAATTATCAGCTTCACAGTGACAAACCCTTTGACTTGTGTCGAAAAGTCGACATATGTAGCTGCGAAGTAACACCATCGTACGACTATATAGAACCACTATAGACACCCTAGAAAAATAAAATTTATATAGCAAGATACAGCGTGAGGGAGGTTTTTTATATCTCAGAAACGGTGTTTGAACCTCAAATATAAAGTTTGCGAGTCAAACATATCGTTTACGCAAACCCAATATAAATTCATTCACCACAGTTAAAGTTCATGTACAGTATAGTACAAAGTATGTGGGTCACGCTGTGGGCAACAACCTAGCGCCGACTATCGTTGGAAGGTCCAACGGTATTGCAAGCTGCGTGACCCTATAAATGGCCCGGTCGCTTTGACTCGGGCCCTCTTTTCCTCCCTCTTGATTTTATTCGAGACAATCGAATAAAGCAGCATTCCGCTCGAGGCTAGTTTAGCATTCGATTGACTGGAATAACATCAAAAGGTAATTGGTATTCTCGTTCGTTTAAGCAATAAATCCAACGGAAATTCATTAAGAGTCGCCTGTACGCTGAACTTAGCTGGGGGCGATTCTTCATGAGTAATACGTTGCTCAAAAAAATTTATCACCAGCCAAAGCTAGTGAAGAATGGTTAGTGCATCCCATAATTGCACCTTTCTAAAAAAAATCAATTTGTTGTTGCCTTTGATCAAAGTTTTGATAGTCGATTCGCTTCGACCTACGTTCAAATTCGGTGAACTCAATTCTATCATTTTTTCCTACCATTCTTCCTGCCTCAAAAGGCTCGTGTTCTCTAGCGGGCATCGCACTAAAAATACCACTTTATTTCCGAAACCTCGTCAAATCCAACCCCTCTTGCAAGTTCATTCTTGCCCACGATCCCCTGAACGTGAAAAAACGGCTTATGATAGAAAGTTGAAACTTAGAACATGTATGTATATGTACTGCTAGAGCAATCAAAGCAAAAAAAAAAATTGGGCGCAACTTTATTATTTTTTTGGTAGAAGTCCGGAACGCATTTAATGCTAAGCGATGGAGGTTACCATGCAACTGACAATCTAAACAATACCTTTTCAATAACCTCTCGGTTATTCTTGAGGTTGTCAGTTGCATAAAAACCTATACCGCATCTCAACATTAAACACGTTTCGGACTTCAGCCCAAAAAATATTGAAGTTGCGCCCAGACTGACTATTGGCCCATTTTTTCAAATAGTTTTTCTTCACCCTGTAATTCGGTTTCGCTGAGCCATTCGGTCGCTTCAAAGAATTTCCAAGTATTTATCAAGCTAGATAAAACGAATGTTTTGTTAGATGCATTTTAAATCCAATTTCGTTTCAATTTAAGACTCATATTTTGTCCAAAGCAACTTAAAAGTTCTCTAGAATAAATTAATTCTTATAGTACATACCAAAAAATCTATTCCATTCACAAAGTCCTTTAAATTTACTCGAGCCGGTTCGCATTCCTAATAAAATTCAGCAACTCATTTAGGTGCATATTTAAGATTCTCGTTGTCTTATAAAGTAGACACCCAATTCTGCTAGTCGATTTTTTTATGTTTATCAATGATATCTGCGTTATAATCCAATTCCTGGAGATTACACCGCATACTCATCCTCCAACCTGGAGCATTGACCTATTGAACTATTTTTCTGTTGGAGTTTAGCTTCCACTCAGTCCAATTCAAACAAAGTGTTACAGGGCTACGCAAACAAAGTGACGGCCTAAAGTGATGTGCTGCCCCTGGTTGAATTTTTTAAAATTAATTCCTTGCCACAACGTGGTCTGGGGCTGCGTTATGTCCGCACCTAAGAACGCCAACAGTCCATTCGATTCTCTTCGAAGCATGTAAATTGATATGTCAAGGCAGAATCATGGGATTACAGGTTTTAGCAAGCCTCACCTTTGTCCTTTTCAATGGTACTCCTACGTTATCTTTAAATCTTCAATAGTGCTCTTCCGTTTGGCATTATTTAAGAAATGTACTTGATTTGCGATGGAGTGTTGATAAATCCATTAAAGAGCTAGTTTTTCTACTCGATATAAATCTCGTCTAGCAACACAAGGAAAAAGGTAATTATCTCTTCATACGAAGAAAACTGCTCTCTAAAGTGGCCGGAATTTCTAGCATTACAGAATACATCTTAGTAGGGACATATAATTATGTACGTCCACAGACGACAGGAAGAGACTGTAATGAAGACTGATCCTTCAAGAAAAAAATTATTTGACTAACGGTAACAGTTCAATTACATTAAAATTTTAATTCACGACTATAAAACAATAAATACAAAAATTATAAAATTAAGCGTAGCTTACATTTAAAAAAATTGAATAAAAGAAAACCATCAATCATTATAATTATAAATTCGATGTCTATGTATATAAAACGTCTATCACGCTAAAGTTATAACCGAAACAGTCTTGCACGGCGAATTCTATTCGCGATTAAGTTCTGTCCAACATTGATCTCAACTTCTTCAATTTAACCGATGGTATTTTATCGCATTTCTCCACAATATGACTATCATAGGCACTTTTAATGCCGAAACTTTTAAAACAAAACTGACATTTGTAATTTTTCTGATGAATTCGCTTATGAGCCGTTAAATAGCTCTTTTGTCGGAACGTTTTTCCGCACACGTCACAACATAATATGCTCGCCGGCTTATTTGTAGTCGATAGTGAACTGCTTCGCGGTTTCATCAATTTAGTTGGACTATCAGAATTCGAACTGCCAGCAGATGCCGGTAAACGATGCGATGATCTCGTATTGCGACGCGTAACATATTCATCGGATCTATTGCCCTTTTGCCTATCGATCGATCGATCACTTTCAATTTCGACAGTTGTGGTCGTTTTCTTGCGACTGGAAAGCGTCCGTTTCGAACGTTGTACATATGGTTCGGGAGATAAAATCGGTTCGAATTCGTCTTCTTTTTCACTCTCTAAATATTCAACTTCGATTACATAGGGATTTTCCGAAAAACCGGGCGCATCGCAACGTTTCTCATGAATCGAATAGGTTCGAGCGGTTTTGAACATTTTCTTGCATTTTTTGCAATTCAAACATTTTATTTCGTTCGATTCGAGATCATCTTCGGAATCGGTATCTGAAGAAATTAAATTTTCCGACGGATTCGAAGTGCAAGTTTCGCGTAAATTGAATTTCTTACTCTTTTGATTTCGAGCAGTCGTTTTAGTTTTAGTTTCTTCAATCGGATCGATGAAGGTTTCAATAGGTTTGATCTTCTTCCGGAATGTAACGTACGAAGTGTCGATTGGAGTTTTCGATTTGTCGTCGGAGGACGGTGTCAGATCGGTACCCAATTCCGAAAACTCACCCTTGGTGTTCATGAAACTAATTTCCGATTCGGTAAGAACAGCAAGGCTTTGTTTGCGTCCTCTTCGAACTTGTGGTCTGTCTCTGATGAACGGAATATCAGGTACACTTTCTAGAGCTGAAAAATCTTCTATAGTACACATGTCGTTTGTGTTTTCATTGTTGTTGTTATTGTTAATTAACATCCATTCATGGTTGGAAAGCTTTGGCTTTACGGTCAGTTTGGTTTGTAATGGTTTTCGTATAATCACCTCTGGATGTATGTTCATATTGGGTTGCTGAAGATCCGAGAGTTTAGCAAAAGCCGTGTCGTTGATAGGCTGATATGTAGTTACAACTTCAATCATGTTATTTGCTGCAAATCAAATAAATATAGAGTTGTTTTAATAAAGACTCACTGAATCAAACATTACCGTCGATATCTTGCGAAACATCGTAAACCTGTTGCAACGAACATTGATCTATTGAAGTTGAAACAATATTGGATGGTATCTGCTGAAACATTTGATTATGTTGAATGCAATTGTTATCGACTAGATTTGTCTGGACTGTCTCCTCCACTTCGTTTATATATTCAACGTATTTCAAAGTTTCGTTTTTATTCTCCGTATCGCGATTAACCATTTGATTTGCCATTTTCTCCAGCTCAGTGTGGAACGTTTGAGATGGCTGCGACATATTTTGCAAATTGAAATTCAAATAGACCGGACTGGGATCGTTGTCATCTTCTTGTATAGGCGTTGATGTTATTGTCGGCATATTGTACATTTTTTGACCCACTAAATATTCGATATAGTCGTTATTTTCGGATCGAGTAGGTGTAAATGTCGAGGAACTCGATTGATACTCGGGGGCGTTGCGCAAGAGGGGACTGTACATGAATGAATCCAAAGAAGAGCTCTGTGCTGTTACATACAACGTTTCTCCGGAAAAATTATTGCTAACAGAATTAATGCCAGCATTAAATAGTCTGTTATCGATCATAGTAGAATTGAAGTCTGGAGAGAAATCTATGAATTAATGTTACGTTAGGCGTACCAATGAAATTTGACAAGACATTACCTTTTGCGTTTTGATTCGAGTCGTAAACATTCTTTAAAATATCGTCCAACCGAGTTGGTATATCGTTAGTTTCTGCATCACTAAAATTATAAAAGAAAGGAATTAAACTGGAAATATTTTTACGTTTCTTCTGTTGACTTTTTTACAACCATTTTCTTTGACTTTTTTTTTGGGACATCATCGCAACAGTTTTTTTCGTGGTAATGAAGATAAATGAACTATTCTTTCGTCAGGAATCACTGAGCTATTTAATAATAATCAATGGCGCAACAGCCCAAATCGGGCCTAGGCCTTGAAGTAATGCTAGAGTTACTTCATTGCGAGACCAACGGAACACTAGGAGGTGAAGTGGTCAACTACACGCTCGTCCGTGATTATTACCCCGATTTTAACTCAGGTCAGGTACTCATTTACAGCTGAGTGAACTGGTAGTCCGGCACCCAATCCCATTTTCGAAAATTACTTGTCGCCAAGCAGATTCGAACCTGGAACCAGGTGCACCGAAGGCAAGTGCTCTAGCCACTAAGCCACCCAGACTACTACTGAGCTATTTGATGAGCTCAATATTGTAATTTTATCCACTACGACCAAAAGACAATCAAAGGTAAAAATCAGGATCAACATTCAAAAAGCACTTGAAGTTGAAGTAGTTTATTTTATAACAAAAAATAGTTTTTGTTCCCATTTATTAAAGTTTTCCAGATGATAGCGAGTTGGCAAAAATACAACCCGTTGCTCTGAGTTCCAAAATAATTGTTTCTTTCATTAACAAACAAAAAAAACATTGTTCACATTTCTTAATAACGAAATTAACTTGTTATTAAACATATCAGCTGTCTGGGTTGAAGGTCTTCGGGCAATTAAATTCCGATGTTGGCGGATTTTGGTGCCAATAAAAATTCTTAGTACAAAAATATGATATCGAATACAATATAGACTTTGAAACCAAATCATACTAGTCCCCTACAGCTAACATGTATATCTGTTGCTTTAAAATCGAAATCATAGAGATACTGGAGACGACAAGCCATCAAATTCGTTATAAAGCGCTTTGAAGCCAGACAAGTGAGACAAAACTGGGTCGTTATATCAAATTGTTGTTGTTTAGCGTGTTTCAAGAGCGGGACATAATATAAATGTGAGTGAGAAAAAACAGGGTCATTATGTCAATTGTTCAACTCAATCGCTGCTTGTCATCTCCAGTATATAAATCTCTATGATCGGAACTGTCATTAGCGCGCCCACAATTAAAGGTACTATAAGCAGAAACCGGACCGCGGTCTGATTTGGCAAGAATCAAAATGAAGCAGGAGAAATCCAGAAGAAATGTAAGGAAACAGCTTGTCCAAAAGCGCAGGCCAACCGTATTCAATTCGACCATGGATGATATTTTCCACAAGCTTTAACAATAGTAAATTCTACTTGCTGTACAAGCCACATTTCAGGAAATTCAAGCTGAAAACAATCCCTTTACAGCTTTAAAATTTTTAGAATATTTTTTTCTTCACATATTTCGAAAGAATAAAGCGTAACGAATGTTGTGTATGAAATAGAGTCAGTTTGGCTCGAAAGTATGGCTTGTGCGGTCGAATTTCGAAACTAAAATACCAAACTATCCTAAAGGAACGCGATTTAATATAGCTCGAAAATGTTGTGAAAAAAGGATATATCACGGGAATGAATTTACAGATATATGCTAGAGGAATACAAGTGACGGTGCGAGTGAGTTAGAAATTGAAGGTTTGTCTACTTTTTGTCTACATATATATCGGAAGGATATACCTAAAATTTTGGGGATATCGCCTAAATGAACCACTATTTTGGGGTTAAAACTATCAAAAAAAAAATCTGCCAACAATCTGGGCGTAACTTTATTATTTTTCCGGCAGAAGTAAGGAACGCGTTCAATTCTGAAATGCGGTGTTGGCTACTATGTAACTGAAAACTTATCAAAAAGAACAAGATCATGGAAGTGAAAATCTGATTGGATCTGAGAGATATGGAATAGTTTATGAAAAAGTACACAATCACTTTACACCCCCTTAAGGGTCAATTTTCAGAAAATCTTGAAAACACTGTCTTGGTATTCATATGGAGAATACATAGAATAAAATTAAATTCATTATTTGGGACGAGGTAGTAGATATGTCGAAAATCGTGGAAAATATGCATTCTATTTTCACAGATAATTTTTTTTGCCCCCCTTCTGAACGCCAATAGATATTCGTTTTTTTTATTCAAAATTATTTTTTTAGTTGATTTAGATATACACACCGAGTTTCAACATTGTAGCTTAAGCCGTTCTATATATAGAAAAAACACCTACCACTTGTACCACACTACCCTTAGGGGTCGAATTTCAAAAAACCTTGAAAAAACTTTCTAGGTATTCATACGAAGAATCCGTAGAATAAAAATGAATTCAATATTTGGAAAGACCTAGTAGATATGACTAAAAACGTGAAAATATATGCATTTTATATTTATTATATTTCCAAATATTTTATATTTTCTAAACGCCAATGAATATTCAAATTTTTTTTTATCACAATTACCTTTCTAGTTGATTTACATATACACACCGAGTTTCAACATTGTAGCTTAAGCCGTTCCATATATAGGAAAAACACACCCACTTGTACCACACTACCCTTAGGGGTCGAATTTCAAAAAACCTTGAAAACACTTTCTAGGTATTCATACGAAGAATCCGTAGAATAAAAATGAATTCAATATTTGGAAAGACCTAGTAGATATGACGAAAATCGTGAAAATATATGAATTTTATATCTATTATATTTACAAATAATTTTTTTTGCCCCCCTTTCTAAACGCCAATGAATATTCAAATTTTTTTTTATCACAATTACTTTTCTAGTTGATTTACATATACACACCGAGTTTCAACTTTCTAGCATAAACCGTTTAATAGTTAGGAAAAACACCCCCTACCCCCGTAGCATACTACCCCTAAAAAAAGTTTTATTTTTCCAACATTCCGCTACTATAGCTTTATCTAAATACCAAGTTTAAGGCTTATATCATTACAGGTTCTCAAGATATAAGCATCGGAACTTTTTCCTTTTCACCCTCCCCCACCCTCCCCCTCTTCACCCTCAACCCCAAAACTTTTTTCCCTACTAGGGTTTAATTAGCGCTACTTCTGGTAAAAATTCTAAGCATCTATCTTAAACTGTTCTTGAGATATGAAATGTATTTGATTTGAAAAATTCTCATCCCCTCCACTTCTATGCTCCACCTCCCACTTAAAAAATTTTACTTTGATCAATCTTTTTTTGTCAACCTTTACACCCAAACCAAATTTTATTTTTCTAGAGCAATTGGTTCATGAGATATCGTAATCTTAAGTTTTTCACCCCCCACCCCCATACACAACTTCCCCCACCCAAAATTTTTCTTCATTCTGTTCTCCTAGTATAACTACAAATATGTTTTAAGTTTGAATGGTGTGCCATTAACGGTTTAGGAGATATGGATTTTAGAATGTGTCTATCTCACCTTTTTTGGGTTTCGGACGCATTACATTTCCCCCCACTCCCACACCCCTTGATCAATATTGACAATTTTTCTGCAAATGGGTCTACTATCAGAGCTCTATAGAAATTCCAAGTTTCAGCTTCCTAACATAAGGGGTTACTGAGATCTGGAAAGCAAAATTTTCGGTCTAAAACACTTCCCCCTCCTTCCCCCTCACACCCCCACCCCTAAAAATTTAGTCACTTCAAGGCGCCTACCCCGTCTATTCGTTAAAAAAATTTCAATTTAATATCTCAAAGCGTTTGGCAGCTACGAGCCTCCAAATGATCTTGCGTACGGCGGACGCCGTACGGCGGACAGACGGACTGAAAATTTTTATTGCTTTTTTCGCGTCTACTAGTTATGAAACGTGAAAATAAAAATTTTGAGGGTAGCAAATTTTTTTTTTTAAAAAATCAATCACAATACTTAATTATTAAAATAATAAAGTAATAGTCGAAAAATGAACATTTGATTGAAAAGCCTCATATCTTTTTTGTTTTCTAGTTTTTTTATAATTTTTTAGGTATATCCTTCCCATTCATCGGTTAGTATTCCGAAAATATTTTAGTTTTTAGTTTAAGATCAATAGAAAAAATATGACAAATGGAGCAGTTTTCGTTGTCACGCGAAAGACGCCTAAAGGAATACCCTATAATGCCGCCATTTTGTTTTGTAACAAAAAAATAAATTTTTTCGTCAACACTTTAAAGTTCTAATAATATCATGTCAGAATTTTAAAATGATGCGATTATTTTATCACCATAAAAAAAATTCCTGATGGGCGTCTAAAGGGATTACTCCCCTTCAGTTACTTACTTACGATGGCGCTACAGTCCAATTTACTTGAAGATGAAGTTAATTTCCGCAAAATAAATACTCTGGGACAAAAGGAGAAAGTTGGTAACCTTGTCATTAGTGCTGTACCGGACGATACCCGTCCAATGAGTCATCAAATCCTTCGAGCTTGCGAGGGGAGGCAGGAAGACGTGTTGGTACTATTCTTCTACTATTGTTCCTTCTGTTGCCGTTGATTCCGTTGTTTCCATTGCTTCTGTTGCTTCCGCTACTCCCATTGCTTCCATTACCCTCGTTTCTTCCTTTTCTCACGTTTTTTCCCGTTACTCTGTTAATCGCGTTGGTTCCGTTTCTCTCCCGTTATTTCCGTTGCTTCGTTGTTCCCGTTGCTTCGTGGTTCTCATTGCATCCGTTGCTACGGTTCGATTTTGTCAGACGTGTACACCGAAAACACACAAAGAGTCGCTATGAAACACACTCATTTGTTTGTATCGTTCGCCACCTATTGTAGAATCGTTTTACTTAAATAAAAAGCATTGCAGGCGTGCGCTCAATATATCAACGAAGTTTCATCATAATCGGATTATAGGAAAGCGTACGGGATAAACAAACCAACAATTAAAGAATCACGGTACTAAAATCGCGAAAAAAAGTGAAAAATGTCAGAAAAAACAATTGTTTTTTATTAGATCGGTACCAAACTTAACAGGAACCATCCGGAGACTATTATACATGTTCCCAAATTTTTTTATCAAAATCGGTTGAGCGGCTTAGCAGTTCGTAGGGAACATACATCCTCTTTTATATATATAAAAATCATCTATCATCTTGTATCTACCGTACACCATCCTCTATCAATCATCCTCCATCCACTATTCACCATCCGCTATCCAACATCCACCATCCTCCATTTCCATTCTCCATCTAAAATCCTCCATCATCTATCCACCATCCATCATCCTCTATTCATCTTCTACCATCCTATATCTATTATACCCCATCCCCGATCCTCTATCAACCATCCACCATCCTCCATTTTTCATCCACCATCCACCATCCCCCATCCATCCATCCTCCATCCATCATCCTCTATCCATCTACCATCTCCCATCCTCTACCTACCATCCTATATCAACCATCCACCATCCTCAATCTTCTATGCTTCATCCACCATCCCCCATCCTTCATGCTCCATCCACCAACCTCCATCCTCTATCCAGCAGCCTCCATCTTCCATCCACTATCCTCTACCCACCATCCATCGCCCAAGTTTACCATAGGAATGAATAACTAATGCACCGAAAACGAACGAGCTACCGCTAAATCATATGAAATACTTTCAAATGTTGGAATAACTCAAGTATCACCAATTGTAAAATGATTTTGTTAACGCAGAAACCTTGGCGGGCGTGTGCTCAATATATCAGCGAAGTTTTATTGTAATCGGATGAATGGTACATATATGAAAGCGCAGACAAACCATTAGAGCACCAGGATACTAAAATCGCGAACAAATTTATAAAATGTTTAAAAAAAACTTTTGTTTTTCATTCGATCTGGAGCAAACTTTACAGGAACCATCCCGGGACTACTCTACACTTTCCCTGAAAGCGGTTTAGCAGTTCGTAGGGAACATACAACCATACATTCTCTTTTATTACAATTCTAGTTCTGAACTACGGTATTGTGACGTCACAGCAAGGAGATTCCATCGGCTTTACCTTTACTGCTGTGTCGTAAGATGTCGCGTGCCACAGATACTGGAAATGGTCGAGTTGTTACTTTGTTTGCGTTTTTCTTTCTCGCGATCAAATTTCAAAATTGTCGCGACCCACAAATGGGCGTATTGCCCATTTATGATGTTGCACCTTTTGCGGGTCACCAAAACTGCCGATTTTCTTGATCAGTCAAGAGAAAACGCTGTCCAAATAAAGTTCTTTTAAATTATCCAGTATCCTTAAACCAAGTTCGATCCAGTAAGTATCCAGGCAATTAATTTGTTTTTTCCCTTTCAGCAAATATACCCAAAAGTAATACCTTGTTCCTTCTTCTTCGATTCCAACTGCGGCATTTTTACGAATGCTGGAACCAAATTTCAGGAATAACAAAACTTCGTTTTTCTTCGAAAATTCTACTATAGTATTTGTGGACCATTCTGGACCCTTTTTTTATTTACTCTTTATTAACGATCTTGCAGACTACAATAATCAGATAACAAATTAGGCTATATGCACCACTTCAAATGAAACTTGACCTTAATATAGCTACCACTTGGTCTCAACTCAATAAAATAAAGGACTAAAACACGCAACGGGCAACCTTCTTTTCAATTTTAATCAGTTATGGAGCTATTCTGTTTCGTTCTGGCTTAAGAAGCTTTGCTGTGTCAAACTATTGACCTTTATATGATTTGCCATGAAGTATGAGGGATTAAATCAATTATTATTAAAACAAAAAAAGCCAGGGAAAAATTACAAAATCTTAAACGGACAAAATACAGAAAGGATCTCCACTTTTCCTTTCTGTATTTTGTCAGAAAAAACCGAAAGTACAAAACGGAGAACAATCAATTGCAGAGGGTCTTAAAATTGAGAGAAATTATATCAACAAAGAAAAAACACGGAAGGACAAATACAAAAATCTGGATTTTTCGGTTGGAATTTTAATTTCGAAATTCAATTGAACCAAATTCCGAAAGTAAAAAATAGACAAAACCAAAAATTCCTGCGTGGCTCCAGATACTACTATGCGAAGAAATAACGCTGAACCCCTTTTTATATTCTAAGAGGACCGCTGGGGCCCCCAAACCTCGAGAATGAAAGGTATTGTTGCTTTTCTTTCGCCTCCAATGCTTTTGAGACCGCAAACTATAGCTTGGCAATTTTTGTTATATTCAAACTGTTAATTTAAACAGCTTTGTGTTTTGATGTCTAAAAAAAACCATTAGTTAATAATTTCTTACCGATTTGTTTCCATGATGTCGAGCAAAACATTTTCGGGAACACATTCGTCATTTTCGGACATTATTTTTCCTTGTGAATGTCAGTCCACAAAAAAAAAACTGAAATAAAATATTTTACAATTATTAAAAAAAAACTTGAAACGTGTTAATAATTGGAGAAATACGAACTAGTCGCAGTCAAAATTCTTTCGGTAACTACGAGTAGCAGTAATTTATTACCGAATTCGCTCTTCATGCAAATTACGTCCTACCGTTTTGATTAAAAACAATTGTCCACAGTTGCCAGTATGAAAAAAGAAGGGGGACTTTTTAAATTGCGATGATTGACGTTAAAAATTTAATTATTTCATTACAGCGGGGTTAATTTTACTTGTCGGAAAAAATTATTGATGTTTTAAAAAATAGCGTATTAATAATTATAAAAACAAAAATAAATAAAACGCCTATCAATAAGTTTAAATGGAAAGAACCTATTTATGATCCTGGCATAAAATGTTTCTTATAAATCCGAGAAAAAGTATTTTTTTTATTAGGTCCGACCGTCTTCCTTGTTTTCTCTATCTCTAGAAGTACGTTTGTTCGTGTCAGCTATTTCAATTGAATTTTTTCACGATTACAAATTAATTCTTATAATTTTTGCTTAATGTTCGATTTTTTATTGACCGGTATTTATTTTTCAAAAACTTAAATCATCTTTAAGTCACTGAGTAGTTTAGTTTAAGTACAGCCCTTAATTGTAGTTCAGTGTGTTAATGTCAGCTTTGACAGTTATGTGTTGATGATGAACGTAAACAAACCGTGCTGAGAACGTTTTCATGTAAACTGAACAAGAAGATTTTGGAGAAAACATAAATGTAAATAGCAATTCAAGTGCTGTCTGACCAACTAAATAATTTGGTAAGTAGGCATAGATTTGTTCCTTTTAACGCGGAAACGCCAGTCCTTTGCTTCAGCGAGAAGATAAGAAGTGCATTTTCATAAAAGTAATAACTCGGGTTTGAAGATAACGATTAAATCGGGTTGGCTTATTTTTTTCCATTCATTGAAACATTAAAAAGTAAGATTCCAATTCTCTACAAGCTTCTTGTAGAAAGTTTTTCTCTGTTGGAAGAAATTACTGCAAGTCACATCACTATGTATGTATGGCTGCTTCTATATGTTGTTGAATAATTCAAGCTACTTTCCTCGTTGATCTTCCTTCCTTGCGGACATTTCTGATTTCCCTGAAACTCGATACGCTTAAGCCTAAACCAAAGCTAGCAGCCCATTTGGTCTTGATTTTGGTACGAACGAAATGAAATCAAGCCAGTCTAGTAATTGAAAAGCGCACATAAATACAAAATCGAAAACGATCTATGCATAAACGCTTTCGATGGAAGGTCGTACGTGTACGTGTCATGTTTATCGAAGGGAAAGTACTACTCGTACCTCTTTTCAATTCTATAAATACAGTGCAACCCGGTAATAACGTACCTTGAGGGGACCACAAAAGTAGAACATTATAACCGATAGTACGTTATAAATAACATGAAAACTTTTCACATTTGTGCATGGGGATTGAAAAAAGGTATGTTATAGCCGAAAGTACGTTATAAAAAATTGTATAAGCTGGTTACACTGTAGTCGTCTACTATAAGAATCGATTGGACGAGGTTGCACCATTCATTCTACTCAGCACCTCGGTTGTTGAACTTTAATTTCACCGTCCCGATCTTCTTTGGTGCTCCCGAATTTTCTGTCCAAGCTCCGTTCCACTGTTAGTTTTTCGGAAATAGGGCCGACGTTTGTCAGAAGTCCTTAATGCGATGGATCTTTTCATAAGCTTTACAACTGCAGTATGGTACAGCAAGACTTGTCTAAAGTCACCAAAAAAATTTCCATATACGACGGTAAGCTGAATTCCGTTATGTATAATCTGATCACTGCACTGGACCTCCCAGGGCGGAGTCATTCGGCGAAATTAAACGTAAACTTGACACCATCTACAGTGATGTTTGTGACATCAAATTATCTGTAAGAAAAGTTGACAATGCCGAGGAACGCAGATACGTGAGTCGGGAAACAACTACTAATAGTTGCCAGACACAAACCAATAACAGAAAAGAAATTTCAAAGGGAAATAAGAAGGCCGTCAAAGCACAACCAGACGAAATTGTTGCTGTCACTCCGGTTCCGGCTAACCATATCAGCGAGGACTCTTCGTCCCCAACGAGGCCACCCATTCTTGCTGAGGACGCCACGAATTCCTTAGGTAAATCGAAGACGAACTCAAAAAGGAAATCAAAAAAGTACCCAAAAAATAATGTCCACAATAACCACTCGAAAGTAATTAATGTGCTTGAGCATTCGAATGATCTACCAGTTTCACAACAGGATAATGAGGATACTGCTCGCGCTTTGAGCTCTCAATGCGTTTTGAAGGCTGTCGAAAGACCAAAAGTACTTTTTGTATCGCGCTTGGACCCGAACACATCTGAAGAGGAAGTCCTGACTAATATTGGAATCATTCTGAAGGACAAGGATTTCGATTTACCGCAGTAGTCGGTCTCTTGCAAAAAACTTGTTCCAGTAGCTCGCATCGATGTATCACGCGTGCTTCGTTTAGAGTTGTCCTGCCGTGACGTCTGTCTTTGATACAGTAAGAAATTCAGAATGTTAGCCGAACTTTGCAATCGTGCGAGAGTTCATACCACGATAACGAAATGGTCAGCGTACACCTTATTCAAAAAACTTGGTAGCATCTCGATGTACTACTCAAACGTAGGAGGAATGCGTTCAAAAACGAGTCAACTGTACATCTCCTCAGCTGCATCATGCTTTGACGTAATTTGCATTACCGAAACCTTGGCTTTGTAGTAATTTTAAAGACGCCGAACTCTTCGATTCTAGCTACCAAGTCTTTCGTTGTGACCATAGAGCTATAACTAACGGAGATCGCAAAGCGCCGTTTCTGTATAAAGCACTTTGAAGCATTTTGATGCAAAATTGAACATTTTTGTATGGAGCGTTTCATGCCCGGTGGCAGTAAAATGCAAATAGTAGCGAAGTATTTAAAGGTTGGCCTTTTTTTCTTTTCAATACCGGAGTATAACATACATGTGAGTAAGATGCTGATAGTAGCATAGTGAATATCGCCGGTCCTTTGCGAGAAAACCTCCGGCTTCAAAAAAGTCGCTGCACGCTATCTCCATTATACATATAGCTCTATGGTTGTGACCGACATGCAAGTCTCCAAGATGCACCAGTTGGTGGAGGTGTGCTGTTAACCGCATTTTCTCAGCCGTTGATGTTGCTGACACCAATAATGCTGAACTTATATGTGTTGTCCTGACCATAAGAGACAGGAAGATTTACATTATCACTACATATATTCCTCTTTCTACGAGCTCAGACATATATGACTCTGTTTCCAGTGCATCTGAATTTATATGTAACATAATGCGATCCTGTGACAAACTGGTTATTATGGGAGATTTTAACCTTCCTTTAATAAGATGGACCCAATCAGATGATGTATCCGGCCTAATGCCGTCCTTTAACTCATGTACTCGACAATATCAGCAATTCATCGATGATATGCTCTCAACCGGTCTATGGCAGACCAATAGCGTGGAAAACACTTTTGGCAGGTTCCTGGATTTGGTTTTTACATCAAATTCAAACTTCACCACTGTCAGGGACTGTAACGCACCTTTGCTACCCGCATCAAATCATCATCCGGCGCTCCATTTGATATTTAATTTTGAGCTTCCATCAATCGATTCATCTGAGATCTCGTACCATTACAATTTCGAAAAGGCTGATTTTTCTGTGCTAAATAGCGATATTACTGGATGTGTTTAATGAGAAAGACATTGCGAAAGCTACTAACAATTTCTATTCATTATTATTTATCGGCTTTGCTCGTTGTGTTCCTATTAGCTGTAAAAAGAAATATAAATGATTTCCTTGGTTTGATGAAGATGTGTCCCATCTGAAAAACTTAAGAAATAAAGCATGGAAATCGTACTGTCTCTCAGGGTGCGAAGCCGATTATGCTGCCTACGCTGACTTGCGTGAGTTGTTTGTTAGTCGGTCTAGAGTCGCGTATACTTCATATATGGACTCGATGAAGTCATCAATTAAAGACAATCCTAAAAAATTCTGGAATTTTGTAAACTCTAAGAAACGTACCGATGGACACGCAGCATGTTTATCTCTTGACGATGTTGTCAGCGACGATCCCCTAACTATAAGTAATTTCTTTGCCGATCATTTTCGTACCGCTTTTACATCATCAAACTGTAATATTAGCTACAGTGACTACATGACTAAGTTTCCGCAGACCTCATTAGAAATGAAAGACCTCAATGTTGACGAGGCCACTTTCTTAAGGTTCATCTCTTACATTAATTATAATTTTGGGGTTGGTCTACATGGTGTGCCGGCTATCGTACTGAAACATTGTGGTGCTTCACTTATGACACCTTTTTAATCGCTACCTATTTAATTCCTCCCTTATTTCCGGTGTTTTTCCTAACATTTGAAAATTTTCCACGATTAGACCACTTTGGAAGAAGGGCAAGAGGACAGATATACAGAATTATCGACCTATTGCCAACCTATCCTGTATTTCTAAACTGTTTGAATCGATTGTCTGTGAAACTTTAAAATTTTATATCAAATCGATCATTAAACCTTGCCAACATGGATTTACGAAAGGCAGATCCAAAACGACAAATTTGATGGAATTGTCAAATTTCTCCATTCCGGTCATCGACGCGGGTCATCAAGTTGATTGTATTTATACCGACTTTAGTAAGGCATTCGGTAAAATCAATCACAATATTTTGATATGCAAACTAAAGTATTTGGGTTTTCCAAATAAGCCAATTAATAGGCTATCATCTTATTTGTGCAACCAACTTTTAGTTTTATTTCGTGGGGTATTATCCTCGGAAATTTTTAACACATCGGGAGTTCCACAAGGCAGCCACTTAGGTCTGATATTATTCATATTATTTATTCAATGCTTTTAGTTCTAGAATTCTTCTTTACGCTGACGATGCGAAGCTTTTCCGCCATATTACGAATATGAATGACTGCATTCTCTTGCAAGAGGACCTTAGGATTTATCTCATTGGTGTACTTTGAAGGACATGCATCTGAATGTTAATAAATGTACAACTATTTCTTTTTCGAGTAAGAAAATCCCATTTAATTATAATTATACCGTTGAAGGAAACTCATTACATAAATCATCAAGGTTCTTGATCTGGGCGTTTACTTTAATTCATCTTTTACTTTCGACGATCATATTAATTATATTGTGAATAAATCAAACTCCATCTGGGGCTTTGTCCGAAGATGGTGTAATGATTTCAACGATCCTTACGTCACAAAGGCGTTATATTGTGCTTTTATTCGTTCAATTCTGGAATATGCATGCCAGGTATGGACTCCATATTATGACGTCCATAAAAGCAGAATTGAATCTGTACAGAAAAGGTTTTTGAGGTTCGAACTTCAGGGATTACCCAAGCTTGACTTTCAAAATGTGCCCTTTTTACTTTGTCACACATACTCGTATTCGAACATGTTCGTATCTTTTTTAAAAAAAAACCTTTCTATTCGTAGACTCTAATGAACAACAATATTTGAACGCCTAGAGCGAATAATGGAAGGAGCAATACCTTTGTACTGCTAATGCTATATCAAAATGTGCAGCACTTGTTTGAATTTTTTTCGTTCCTGATTCTAATTTATTTTCAATACAAATGCAAAATTACTCAAACATTATTTTTTAGGAATTTTGTATTCAGATTGGGTAATTTTTCACCAAATTGAAAATACGCAATGTATGCTAAACTTTCATACAAAATTTTGAGCAAATTTTCATTCCACGTTTATAGTTTTGGTGCAAATTCATCATATGTAGTTTAATAAACAAAGATTTTTCAAATAAAGCTTCATTTTTCCAGATTGTCATACTCTTCTCTGCATAAGGCTCAGGAAACCCACACTCCTAATGTTGGACTTTATCGAAGATATTTCGTCTTCCTGAGTCTGTGAACATCAACTCAACATTCAAGTTCAAGTTATTTTATCTGATCCCTTCAGGGAATTAATTGATTACTGTTGTTGAATTAAAAAGGAATCAATATGAATCCTATGACGTAAGTATCATACTTAACAGTTTACCAAAATTAAAATTTATACTAACATTTTTTGTCCCTTTAGAAATATAAAAAACGTTACAAAGCTCAGCGAACGAGACCTCAAAAGTGGAGGTAAATCGTCATGGCACGATATGTACCGAGATAGTGCGTGGATTTTTGTTGGCGGTTTACCATACGATCTAACTGAAGGCGATATACTTTGTGTGTTCTCACAGTACGGAGAAGTTGTCAACTTGAATTTGATTCGAGATAAACTAACCGGCAAACAAAAGGGTTTCTGTTTCATTTGCTACGAAGATCAGAGATCTACTATTTTAGCTGTTGACAATTTAAATGCAATTAAAGTAAGTTCTAGATAATTTTCATTACTGATGTTTTGTACAAAAAGAAATCTTTATTTTAGATTTTAGGCCGGACAATTCGAGTAGACCACGTTTCGGATTACAAGCCACCCAAGGAGAACGATAAGAACGACGATGAAACAAAACGTCTTCATATGGAAGGTTGTGCACCAAAACCTCAAATTCCAGTTGAAAAAATCAAACAAGAACGTGATAAGGTCACAATCAAAAATGAAAATGATCTACAAACCCGCTTACCAACTGATAGAAATATTAAAATCGAACCGGACGTAAAAAGGCATAAGGTTAAGAAGGAGAAAAAATCGAAAAAGGAAAAGAAAAGTAAGAAATCAAAGAAAGAGAAGAAACAAAAGAAATCAAAGAAACGTAAACATTCGTCTAGCTCCGATGATGATACGTCGTCAACTGAAAGTTCCGATGATGATCGGAAAAAAAGAAGGTAATCATTGTTATTGTATAAAAAGAAAAACAGTACAAATAATCGAAAATGTTCTAAAATAAAAACAGTTTCAAATATATTCAAAAAAAAAATTAGTTTTCGAACATAATCACCAGTAAAATTAAACGTTAACATTCATCAGTATACCTTCTGGCTTCACGGCAAATAATTGATTTCGAGAAGGGATTTCTAATATAATTGGAAACGGTGCAGCCCAGCTTTTAATAGTTGGCGCTAGTTTTTTCGCAATATCTTCGTCTATTAAAATAAGTGCAATATCATGTCTGTGACATAATTCATTGAAAAAGTTCTCAATAGTAGACTCTTTGGTGTCTAACAAAAAATTCCGAATAAGCAAAAATTTGAATTGTTAAATTTATAGGAACCTTCATCAACAGCAAGGAAATTCATTTCTCCATAATTATTACATTCACCGATACCAGCAAGCAAAAATCCAACACAAGTACCCTGAAACACAAAGACAATAAATCATCAATCATTATTAAAATTTATTTATTGTAAATTAATTTACTTCATCAGCAATTAATGCAATTAACTGTCCGTCTTCTGTCTTTCGATAGGAATCCATTAGGAAGCGGAAGTTTTTATTCGTTGACTTCAAATTGGAATTTTTGTCATTTCTAAAAATCTACTCAAAGCTAACGTCGATAAATTGCTGATTTATTTCAAATAGTTGTTGATTCAAACCCAGTTGAATCCGAAGTATTTTTTTTTTTTTTTTTGTACAATTTTTAAGTAGATTCGGCCCTTCAATAGATGTTCACAAGCTGAACATAGGGTATAGTGCGATCAAAACAATGCCAATTAAGCGGTAAGGTCGGTGCACCTGTTGACCGACATAATTGCATTGTTTTGATGGCATTTTTTTGTTCATAATGATTGTTTTCAATTTAAACGATTTTCAGAGAAAAATGCAAAATAGATGGAAAAATATAATAGTACCGCTGACACTTCTGTTGAAGAGCACATTAGTTGAGTTTATTAATTTGACCCCTGTACAAGTTAAAGTGTTCTTGTTCGGTTTTCGTTAGTTTTTACACAAATTTAATAGTAAAGCCAGCGTTTAGGTCACGAAATGGGTCGCGGAAAGCATTGTAGTGCTGAAAAAAGAGTCTTTATTCGAAAACTTATTTCAAAGGCCAAAACTTAAAGCGAAGTGCGTTATTTTGTTGAATGTTCAAACAAAATGATACGCAATGCCATAACTTTCCAAGAAAAAACTGAAACACGTGGACGTAAACGTTGATAATCGGTTGATCCGCCAGAGCAAGAAGGAGCATTTTAAGCCAGCAACTGAACTGAAAAAGGATCTCAATATAGCTGCAACGGTGCAAACAGTTCGTAATCGTTTGAGACATCACAATTTAAAAGCCTGTAGCCCAAGAAGGGTTCCACTCCTAAGTGCGACGCCAAACGTATTGAGTTTGCAAAAGAACACCTGAAATGGCCAGTTGAAAAATGGAGGAACATCTTATGGTCAGACAAGAGCAAAATTGTTCTGTATGGCAGTAAAGGTTCTCGTTCATACGTCAGACGCCCTCCGAATGCAGAATACATTCTTCAATACACATGTAAAACCATTAAACGGGGGGGGGGGTTGTCAAGTATAATGGTGTGGTGTGGTAATGGAATTATGGACCAACACGTTTACGTTGAAATAATTGAAAAAATTATGCTACCTTATGCAGAGTACGAGATGCCTTTGCTGTGGATCTTTCAACAAGACAACGACCCCAAACACACCAGCAAGAAAGCGAAGAAATGGTTCAGAGAGCATTCACTAAACGTCATGGAGTGGCCTGCGCAGTTACCAGATCTCAACCCTATTGAAAATTTGTGGGCTGATGTAAAAAAAACAGTTGCTGCTGCCAAGCCAACCAGCAACGAATCACTTTGGAATGTGATTAAGGAGTCCTGGAGCGAAATTCCGCTAAGTCGATGCCAGAGCTTGGTTCATCCAATGCCAAAACGTTGCGCAGCCGTTATTGCCAGTAAAGGTCATGCAACTAAATATTAAAACTGATGGACGTCATCAGCTGGAACAGATAACTATCGCAAACTAATAAAACTAATTCATTTTTTAACCTTAAGTGCACTTTGGAATTGTGGTGCATTTTTTTCGACTTATTTTTATGTTTTTACAAGATTTGTTTAAATAGCTTTCAAACGGTAAATAAAACCTTGAATATTTATATTACACAATTTTTATAAAACTTTTTTACTTTTAAAAATGTGTTCATTAGTTGTTTAAACTAACAAATAGAATTACAATGCCTTTGGAAAGATTGTTGGTGACGTTAGTGCTACTATTTTTTCGCAGCTGTAGGTATCTATCAAAGGTAAATAACTTTGATATGCCATCATTCAACTTATTTCACATACATTGCATTAATTTTTGTTAAGCAAATTTTGTATGGGTCAATGTATGAACCCTAATTATAGATTGTAAGCATTTTTTTTATTATAAATAGTACTTCAGACAATAGAATACTCTCATTTCTTTCCTAGCACAAATTGAACGTATTTCTTGTTGTTATCCAAAAGTCTTCCAAACATTTTTCCTTTAAGTATATCATCGGCTGGTGTGGCTGGTCAATATAGTCCTACTCCTTTACCTTATCTCTATATCATCGGCTGGTGTGGCTCCACTCAACTATAGACTGGAGCCACTGATCGGTGCTTCTCAGAATCAACACAGCTCGTGTGGCTGCGTCTGATTCCAACCTGTTGCCGAAACAATAGATTTTCGGACCAAACACAATGAGGCTTCTGTGGAAGCCGTGTCAACGAGAAGACAGTTCTTCATCTCATCCGTACTCCAATAGGACGCAAGATCATCTAGGTGCTGTGAACGGAGGCCTTGGAGTGAATATTTCGACTTGAAAAAGTCAAAATATTCGAAGGGAAAGGTAAGGTACGGGAAACAATGGGCCAATTCCGCCTACGTCCGAATTGGTGGCTGACGTTCGAGCTGGAGCGACGCGCTTGCTGGCGGCCGGGACTAGCTGCGGCAGTGTGGGGGGGTACTTGCTCTCACGTCAGGCCATTAACCCTAGGCCTGTACAACAAAAAAATAAAACACGTCGACTTATCCAGGAGGTTAAAATTTTAGGATATCTTTCCTAATAGGTCATGAGAGACCGAGAAGCGTTGGATGGCGCGACTTCGTAACTTGTCAGGGCGCTCTGGTGTTATAGTGGGCTGTCTGCCCACCCTGCCTCAGCCACGACTTTCCTAAAAAATTGTTGACGTCGTGGCCCCATTTAGAGGTTCAGGGTCAGGAAAACCTACTCGCGAGGATATATTTTACTCTTGCTCTCCTAGCCTCGCGACATTTCTACCAAGAAAATTTATTAAACCGAACAACAGAAAAAAAATTCCATCAAAAACAATACTGAAAACGATGAACCAAAACACAAAAAAAAAACATTCTGAACGAAATAATTAGTAAAGAAAAATTAACTCACCCATGAATTTTCTGCAATTTGAGTATTTTTGTTTTAAATTTAAATTATAAATTTGTTAATTCTTTTTCCGTCTTTTCAGTCCTGTACGTCTGTCATTTTAATTATTTTCGTTATTTTAAATTCATGTGTTTTTTATTTAGTTTTAATTTAATTTATTTTAAATTTCTTAACTTGAATTTTGTTTTAATTATTCAAGTTTTTCCTTTTTTGTATTTAATTCATTTTTTTTTTTTTTGTTTGCATTTTTTTGTTTTCAGAATATAGTCAAAATTTTGATCACGATTTTTTCCGAATCGGAAAAATTTCTCCCTGAGCCTCGATGACCAACCTCTTCACCTTTCCGAAAACTATCCACCGATTAATTACACAATTTTATCGCGATAATTATTGTAAAATCAAAAACATCCGTCCCATCTGACATAAAGTACAACTTCCTCTTTTTTTTATTTCCTTCTCGCCTACTCACCCGTTCCAAAAAATTCAAACCCAATTCCCTTGTATGCACAGCCTACTCACCAGCCTTCAATTCAAAAATTTGAAATTACACGGGCGACCCAACACTAGGTACTAATTTCTTCACCGCAGTTCATGCGTTCTCGTGAACTGTTCCATCCCCTCAAAAACACTCTAATTCCCTGCAGAACCTGATCAGTACGTCAACTCCTAATGACCTCAAATCCTCGATGTTATCGAAGAAAAAACTAGCCAGCCATCTCAGACGCCTTCTAGCGATCCCTAGGCATTCACACAATATGTAAGTGATGTCCTCTACAGCGTACAGTATCTTGGCAGAACCTGCACATGTCCGTCTCCGCTAGCCGTAGCCGCATAGCCGCAGAGACCCGTCAGTGCTCCGACGAGTAGTCGCAGCCTTCCTCTATCCAAAGTTGATATAATCCTAGTTTTTTGACTATCCAGCTCGGACCACAGGGCTGTAAAAATCCTGCAGCTTGCCAGCCCTGTCCACCTAGAGTTGGCCACCTTATTAACACGCTCACCAACCTGCGCTTTTATGCCGCATATCCTCCGCATCCGATCCCGTTCTCGCAAGCTCGTCCGCTCTTTCGTTCCCTAGTATATTACTTGACCTGACACCTAGCAAAACAAAAAACTCTGTTCTGACTAGAAAGTACTTTCAGCACTTCTCGAAAGCGCAATGGGATTTAATGGTGATCGATTTCAGCGCCTTTAGGCTGTCATTGTAGAGATATTCTGACCACATATCTCGCCCATTAACAGGAATAAATTATCTATAATAATAATAATAATAATAATCAATGGCGCAACAGCCCAAATCGGGCCTAGGCCTTGAAGTAATGCTAGAGTTACTTCATTGCGAGACCAACGGAACACTAGGAGGTGAAGTGGTCAACTACACGCTCGCCCGTGATTATTACCCCGATTTTAACTCAGGTACTCATTTACAGCTGAGTGAACTGGTAGTCCGGCACCCAATCCCATTTTCGAAAATTACTTGTCGTCAAGCAGATTCGAACCTGGTACCAGGTGCACCGAAGACAAGTGCTCTAGCCACTAAGCCACCCAGACTATATAAATTATCTATAACTCCTCTTAAATACTGGTAATGAAACGCAGAATTTTTCGTATAAAGAGGAATGGTCAGGAATTGCGATGGTTTCATGAAACACTGACTGACCGAAGTGACAAAGGTTTTTGTGTGTCACAGAGAATGATGTCTAGTGTTTCGTCTTCGTAATCGAATATTCTGCATATTTTGCTCCCACACAGAGACCAACTCTGTGAAGATGATTCGTCATTGCTATTTATGCTAAAACACTCGGAGAATATTAAGCAGATAACAGACTCGAAGTGAGAATTCTAACTGGAGTAACAAGGTCATGTTTTTGAGCAGACCAGACCAGTCAACATAGACCAGTTTGGTATTTTTCGATCTTGCGTTTATGTGCGCATTTTCACAGTACGAGACTGGTTTGATTTCACCTGGTCCGTACCAAAATTAGGACCAAGATCAGTCCAAATGAACTGGGGCCGTAAGCTGTATTCCGTCGCTCGTCGTTCGCAGCCAACGACGATCGACGTTGTCAGTATTTTGGTATGCTGTAAGCCGACGCGTCGTCGTTTTGGACATTTCAACGACGCACATTGTACGCGCGAACGACATAGTTACGGATTGCCAAACTGGACGGCGCGATGTTCGTCGACGCCCGTCGATGCGAACGTCGCGACGTTCGTTACAGCATACGGCCCCTGGTTTGGTTTGCTTTTATGCGTACGATTAGACTGTTATTTTTGACCTATTCAGACTGGTCTGGTCTGGACGTAAACGCGAGCATTGAGTCGGCTATATGGTCACCTTCGTAGCCGCTGAGTCAAGAATCCCAATGGGGCTGACTCTGTTTTGGTTTCCGAGTTCAATCGGGCACTGAATGTATTTCCAAATAAATTTCAACTATAACTGCTTGGTTGTCTGATAGAATATATGTGTTGGTTCTTGTATCTCCTTCTGATATTTTCCGTATCGCATATTTCAAAAGCACATCTCTCTGCCTGGAAGACTGTGGATCTTGTGTGCACTCTAGAGTAGAATTCTACGTTTGGGCGAACTCCAAAAACTCCTGTTCCAACGCCTCCTGTTCCGTCTGTGTTCTTTATTATGGATCCCTGCCTTGGAATGGATTTGTTTGTCGGGCTATCTTTCCTTTTATGTTTTATGAAAGAGGTATCGATAGTATAGGATCTTTGCTGACCTCACTGGATAGAGTTTCCAGTTTGGCGAACTATTTTGCACTCTGTCTCGCTTTCTGAAATAAAAAGTTTTGAATGTAATGATCCCAGCTTCTTTCTCTATTTCTAAATGTAGAGATGCCAGTTCAAGAAGCACCTCCACAGCTGTTCAGGTATCCCAATCTTTATAATTGTGTCAGCTTATCTCAACTTTCTATATCTAAAATTCGGTTGATTGTTTTGTTCTTGGTCATTATGGCCGTGTTGACTGATATGACTTGATATGTAGATTCTTTTTTGTTATGCTTACTTTCTGAGAGGTTTTCTAAATTGAGACAAACAAATACACATATTATTTCTTTCGTATAGTTAAGGAGATTTGTAATTTAAATGTAATAATATTTCGAGCAATACATAAAATTAAAAGCACGCTTATTTCTTAAAAAACGAAGAAATACTTTTAGTTCCAGAAGCAGCTTTCTTCATCGCCTTTTCTTTTGCCGTGACTTTTTTCTCTTTCGGAGCTGACATCAATATCGAAAGGTTTCCTTCGACTTTTATTTTCTTGGCATTTGGTTCTTCCTTCGTAGCCATCGATTTTCTTTTTGCAGGAACAACTATTTCGGGAATATGAAAATATTCTAATAAATCTTTGTGTAAATCGACTGTTAAATAGTTGCCAATAAGTCCGATGGCATATTGCAAGTATTCATCTAATTAAACAAAATAAAACAAAATGAATTAGTGTTAAAAATTTGTTTTTTTTTTTAATGCAACTTACTTTCATTTGCCTCGTCCAGTTCATCCTTTATATAATTAGCCGATACAGCACTTTCACTAACATGAATACCTTTCAGTTTCAACGTTTTAATAATGTGTTTTGTTTTCACTGCTAGCCAAGCGAGTGCCTTGTCTTTATTAAATTTGAATGCACGATAGTCGGATGGACCTTTTCTATCTGCTATCTGAAATTTATAAGTTATAAACATCGTAATTAATAATGAAAACTTTAAATTTACCTTCGATAACATATCGTCTGTGAGATAATCTTCAATGAGTTGAATTGTTTTCGGATACTCTTCGTCTTCGATTTGTTTCAGGGGTATTGCTTGTTCCGAACAGTTTTTTCTGAGGTAATACAATGCGAATAGCATAGGATCGATTGGTGTTGTAATTGAACATTTCCCATTCGATGAGACAGTCTCATCAATTAGCCAGCTTCGATGAGGCTGATTAAATTGAAGAATTTCATAGATTCGATTATTTTTGGAAAGAATGAAGTATGCGTGTAGCTCGGTGCCAGGATGTCGTAGTTTATCAACTTTTATATCTTGTGCCGATTCCAGGAGCTTATCTATAAAAATATTATATTTAAACTAAATATTTTATGATCGTGGAAAATAGAATTTAAAATAAAATAAAATTTAAGACTCAATATTTCGGTTGAAACCTGAGTTTGAAATATGGAATATTTCTGCATATTATCCATAAGACTCGATGGAAGTTCCAACTTTTGTAGAGAACTAGTAAGGGAGTTCGGTATTACGCCTGCACCGAGAATATAATAGGAATAATATACAACTTAAATGAGACGATGAATTTCTTTGATTTCTCGAGCCAAGGCAATATTACTACAGTGATGAATCGCAACAATCACTGTACGTACATACAGTTCGGTTTATTTCGGAGTATGTCGGGCCTGTTGTGTTCGACAAAAAAAAATCAGCTATAAAGGCTGGTTTACATGAAGAATGCAAATATTGTTTGCTGAGATTGGGAGGGAGAAGGAAAATCTTTTATGAGAAACTGATCAGGAGTGAAACGAACAGATATTATATTCAGCAAAAAATATTGACGATATTTCTGTGAATTTTGTTTTTCGCAGTGGTTGCTTTCTACTCTATTGAACATTCGATAAGCTGCTAGCTCCCTTATCTCAGTAAAAATTGTTTGCAGTCGTCATGTACACCAGCCTTAATTTGCCTGTCTCAAAACATACGAAAATCGTAACTTGAAAGTACGCTTTTCGATATATTCAGATAACTTGGACAAGATTCGTTAATTAGTCCGTGTTTGTAGGGCAGGTTTTGATGGATAACATTACATACAGCTTTATGTTTATTAACCAGACGTCAAACGGTCGAATGTTTCCGAAGTGAAACCATAGAGTCTGCATCGGTCATCATCCATTCGTTCCTTGAGGATATAATTCCTGTAGTTACGAGTGGATACCACGTCTTCCTGGATAGCAAACATAAATCACTCAGTTTTAGAGAACAAATTTTTTGCAGTCATTAGTTTGGACAAGTGAAGATCAATATGAAAGATCGCCAAAGAAAATTAACAGGTTAACAATGTAACGCCTTTTGCTTTCACGCACCGATCTTTGCCTGATCTGTATTCAATCCGAGCAAACCCCCACTCTTCCATTGGTCTATTTCGAAACAATTTTTTATGCATATTTTTGAAGATGACAATCATACGCAACTTTGGCTCCAATGACCTTCCATTCTGAAAACAGTTAGATGTTAAATTCAAACATTAGCAGGTAGTGTGACCATTCTTCAATAACGCTTTCTATAGAAAGCATCAGTTTGAGATCGACCTTGGTCACAAAAGAAAATAGCACGTATGCATCACGTTACATCACGAAGTTTCTGTGTTCGGTGTTAGTATCCAAAAGGACCAAAAATGACCCGCTGCGAAGTACATTAGAACTTCTATACAGTGACCACCCAAGGGACTGTGCAAAACCGGTCACTTTATTCGATTGATCAGATTATAAAAATAATTTAACAAATCCGTTTCTGATTTACATAGAGACCTTAAAAAAATGGCAACTTTAGGCAAGTGGTCAAGATAGGAGGGCGGTCACTTCTTCCGGTTCTACTGTATATACCATACATGAAAAAGTCAAAAACATTTATAAGTATGTAATATCATTCCGGCATAAAAAAAAACATAGATCACCTAATCGTGGCACTGTGCGGAAAACTAAGAATTTTAGTTTTAAAAAACTGATGTTATGTGTGTTTGATTAATTGTGCTTGTGTGTTTGATTTGTGTTTTTTCGTCCATCATTTTTCGTAATACTGTTCTAATACGTTTATTGGCTGATGAGGAGTTTCAAAGCACAGCGAAGAAACCACTACCCGTAAAAGGACTACCAGAATACCAAAATCTGGGTGTGCCTTTCTCTACATGTAAACTGCTATTAAGATTGAACTCAGTTGAGAAAACCAATTCAAGATGGGCAGACGGTATTACATCTCACACTACGAGATATCTGGCTGAAGCTGGATCCAAAACGGTCTAAAAGGCTGACTTTGATCAAATGGGCTAATATCAGCACCACAGTCGGTGTCCTGAACGGATACTGTCTTATAGGTCAGCATGCTAAAAGACTCGGCCGCTTTTTGAACGACTTCTGTAGAAGCTGCCTGTATGTGGAAGAGGAGGAGACAATCCTCCATCTTCTCTGTAACTGTTCAGCTCTATCCGCTAGAAGAAAAGCTCATCTTGGAGTTTACTTCTGGAACAGTCTTAGTGACCTAGCCGCAAGAATCCAGCGCTTCATTGTAAGCTCTAAATGGTTCGATGAGTAGGACCAGATTCGATGATCCTGTGGTATCACAACGGGCCTTTTAGGTCTAAGTATAACCGTGGTTTCACGGGCAGCCACGCGTATCTACCTCCCTTCCTAACGATATCAGATAGTTATTACTAAATTACCTGGAATACCACCAGTGAATATACCCGTTATGACAATTAAATTAACCACGCTGCATACCTTTGGAAAATCGTATGACGCAAAACACCAAATAAAACTTTTTTGAAGCCGGATGGCGGGACAGTTTATTACAGTTTCGCCGTGCGAGCGGTACCTCGGGCCGCTATATCGAGTTTTATCCTGCTGATACCGCAATGAACCCATTTACCACGAAAACGAGCGAACGGGTCCATATCCGGCCAACCCAGTGACGGTTGTTCGCACAACTATTGCAGATAAATACTGCGCGAAACCGAATAAGGCGAAAAGATCGGTAAAGTAGCTCACCGGCTTGGATACTGGGAGGAGAAAAGATCGAGAGTGAAAGTTCGGAGATTAAGAGAAGGCCCACATTAAGAACCTGAAAGACGAGGTATTGACCTCGGCAAAGTCGAAGGCCGATCATCAATAAAAGCTAACTGAGGTAATTAAATTGAATTGAATTGAATTGAATTAAATTGGAAAGTGCTGGCCAAAAAACGGTCTCTTTTGGATTGGACAAGCGAGTTAAAAGAACGCGGAGTAGAACGAAAAAGTCAGTAAGTTTAAACCGGAAGGAGATTATTTTGCACCGAAACAACAATGCCTGGATCGTTGTGAAGAAGTGACACCAACGGCGCCCTAGAGTAAGGTAGCGTAGGACTACCAATACTATATTATATATACCAGAATTAAAGAAGGCTCATTTACTTTAATTTTGCTTTTGTGTTGTGTAACGTGTTTCAGCTCCGCTTCCGTATTTCTTTTAACCGTCAAAAAGTGGTGTCGAATACGGTTAGTTTGTAATTTCACCCGACCTAGTGGTTCGATCGGGGAGATTTTGTGAAAACGGGTATCTTAAATCAAGGAACCACTGGCGCCCAGGACCCGTCATTGCGTTGGCCGGATAAGGACCCATTCGCCCCTTTTCGTGGTAAAGGGTTTGATTGCGATTTCAGCTGGGGAAAACCCGATATAGCGGTCAGAGGTAATGCTCGCGCGGAGAAACTGTAATAAGTTAATTTAATTACTGCATTATTGCAGAGACTATAACGAATTGGACTAATCGTCACATTGATCAGATTCAAATCTCTTAGATCCGTTTCGATTATGATTAGTTACGTTTTAACTGTTCTGGTTAGAGTTTAACTGAAGATCGTAGTAATGACCCTTAGAAAATGTTTGAGCATTGATGAATTTCATACTGTGAATTTCAGCAGTTATTTCCACATATTGGAAGACCCTCCCGATATGATATCCTGCGCACACCAGGCCCATGCGCCCATGTATACGTAGTAAATGTTTGGTTGCGATGCAATGACCTTCCCTAATGTAAACCGAGTCGGCTTATTCTACGTGTAAAGATTAGCGCATGTGGTGACTCGATTCTTATTCCAGGTGACATAACGACAACAAAAAAGTGCAATCGACTCGAGTATGTCTACCGCTATCAGAAGATAAGGAGGTCAGAATACTGAGTTGATGTATTTTTGTATAAACGTGTCTCAACCAGGCCTTGTCGCTCAGTTTTTATTACAGGTGACACGCGCAGTATTTTGATACCTTAATTTTCTCGTATTAAGTTTTTTTCTTTTCGCTTAAATTAAGTTCGGACACAATTGTGGAAAATTTGAAAATTGAGATCAAATAAAAGAAGCCGTTCGGTAAACTTAAAGGTAATTCTTCATCCTGACTAACCGAAGTTCTTTTGGGGGTGAGTCTGCCCCGCTATACCCAGCATCGAAAGATGATAGTCAACTTATTTTTCATCTTCAACAGGTATTAGGCTCATAAGGTAGCCTACACCCACACAACATTATTTGGCGCAGCCAGCAGGAGTAAGTCAAGGAAATCGAATATTGTTTTTGAAAATAGCTTCACTATTTTGCTAGGCTTGCATACGATAATTACATATATCTGCTCCACCTAATAAGAAATAGATGCGTAAGAGACTAGGGTTAAGATAGGTTCCGCATGTACCAAATACTGAACTATTTCCCACAAAGGATTGATATTAGAGATTGGCAAAGCAGTTCCTTTCAGTGATGTACTTCAGTCCGAGTCACTCACTTTAGGGAACGAGTTCAGTGAATTAGTTTCGGAACTCTTCGTTCTATGGTTAGTAGATCTACAAGATGATGACCATGAAAAAAAAAACCGGTCAGAGTACATCTAATGAAATGATCTGATGAAAACAAAAAGGTCGGAAGTTTTTTGTCTAGTGTTTAATGGAACTGCAGCTCACTCAAAAGCAGTGAGTTACTTTACTCTCTCACTTCAATGAAGTGTTCTCTTGAAACAGTTCACTCTCAAGAGATCTCTAGTTGATATCCTTTATCCTTAAAAAAGTAAGAATCCACATATTACTTACCATCAATGAAAAAGACATTTTTATTCGAAACAATCGTTGGTTTATTTGTGTCAAGAACAACACTTGCTGTTTTACTCGATCGCGTTCGTTTCTCACTCATTATTTTTATTGTTTGTTTAAATAAAACTTGCTGTATTTACGTCACGTAATTTTAGGTTAAGTGGATTTGGGCGGCAAAATGTCAGTTGTCAAAACATTGCTTCTTCTTCTTTGAATGCGCGGTACAGTTCAACTCGGTTACTCTAGTTCCACAGAAAACGTTGAGTGCTGTTTACTTCAATCGGTAGTTCAGCTGGCAACCCGCCACCGTTCTTCTTGTCACATATCTTCCTAATATAAATGTCATTTTTGTTTAGTTAATCAGTTCGTTTCTACATTTATTTACATTCGTGTCGCTCGGAAATTACTTCTTGTGCCCTCTCAGTGGTCACGATTAATTTTTTTTGTTCGGCTACCAATCAAATATCGAAGTGAATCTAATGTTCTGGCAGTTAAATTGTCTCGCCGACTCGCCATACGTAATCATCTATCCGGGGAACATTAGAAACGCAATAGAAAAAACTTCCTGTTCGGTGTGACGATAGAACTTTTGTGTGGGTTTTTTTTTCCAAATTTATTTTCTTGACGTGTTCAACTAATTACTGTTTAATAAGTATATTCTACGAAAGATGACCGAACAAAATTTGGAAGTTTGTAAATCGCATAACAGGTAAGTTGTTGATAGTTTTTTATTAGTTCTTGGGCATTTTTTTTTTGTTGAAAGAACTTGGCATTGCACAGATTTTCTCCGGGAGTCATTTCGTTTTGAATCTGATTTCTTGCGAAATAAGTCCAAGGTTTAATCTAATGTCACGATAACGCCAAATCTTTGCCAGGCTTAGCGTTCAATTGCGATAAGTGCGTCAGCAGAATACTATTTGCAATTTGTGAATAATACGATCGAAAACTTGGCCGATCCGTTTGTCTTGTGTGTTATCTTCGACTTTGATAAGTTAGTGAATGACTTGTAGTTTATAGTTTTGTACGGTCAACGGGAAGATGCAATTATTTTTCATTATGCGAAACAAAGTACTTCTTTTTACAATAATTTATTTCGTAATAGTGTAAGTGGCTGTTATAAGATTCATTTAGTTAATAAATCCGTTGAAGTTCTTGTTGTATTTTTAGCGATAAAGCGTGTTTTATGATTACTTCGTTTTCATATATTTGGTGGCTGACCTTCCTTACGTTATCCCTGAGGATTTCTCAAGGCTCGCCTCATGACCAAAGCGATCGTCTCCTATTCGCAATGTCTGTCTTGGACGATAAAATCGAAAAATCGTTGCTTAGGTCAGGAAGAGCGTTCTTCTAAGGCACTGCTATTACTTGAAATAAATTTTTTTATTACTAAGATCACGGTGATGACCACCCATGGCTAGGTATGGTTTGAAGCCCATGAACTCAGTATTTTGTAGGTTAGAGCGTTTAGCCACTAACCCACCAAGGCCAACGGTATCAAATTTAATACAAATTGCCGACAGCTCCGTTAAATTTCACAAACGACGAGTTTCGTTTTAATCAGAGTCCCACAATCATCACTCATTTTCCATTGAGAGAATCGGAGAGCACAGCTCTTTGTCATCATTTCAGTTTTAGACTTCAGGCAACCGAAAACATTAACAGGGCATTTTAAACTGATACGGTAAACAAACGAACCACACAGCGATGGTTCGAAAAATTTCGGTCAGTAGGTATGACCCTTAAAAATGAGCCACGTGGTCATCCAGGACCTTCAATCGATAAGGACAGCTGAATTTATTAGTGACAAAGGAAACAATTTATTCATGACTAGCCGTGTACCGCGGCTACGCTCACGTTGTTCCATCGCCCCTGTAACTCCCGTCTATCCCGTATATCCATTGGTCCTGATTCGCCCGTTGCTCCTGTTTCTCCCGATACTCCTGTTGCTCTCATCTCTCCCGTTGCTTCTGTTACTCCATCTCTCATCCTTCATCTTCCAAAGTCAATTCACCAACCTCCATCCTCTATCTTCCCTCCTCCATCTAGCATCCTACATCCACCATCCTCAATACACCATCATCCATGTTCCATCCTCCAGCATTTATCCAGCATCCTTCATCCTTCATCTTCCATCCTCTATCCACTATCCCCAATCTATTCCGCATCCACCATCCACCATCCTCCATCTGCCATCCTCTATCCACCATCACCCATCCTCTATCCATTATCATCTACCATCCTATATATAACATCTACCATTCTCTATCCAGCATCCTCTAACAACCATTCTCCACCCACCATTTTTCATTCTCCATCTTTCATCCTCCATCCTGCATCCAGCATCCATCTCCATCCACCAACCTCCATCATCCATCCTCTGTCCTCCATCCTCTATCCACCATCCTCCATCCATCATCCTCTATCCATCTTCTACCAACCTCTATCAACCATCCACCATCCTCCATTTTCGATCCTCCATCCTCTATCCACCATCCCCCACCCTCCGTCATCCATCCATCATCCTCTATCCATCATCGACCATCGTATACCAACCATCCCCCATCCTCTATCCACTATCCACCAACCTCCAGCATCCATCCTCTATCCAGCATCTTCCATCCACAATCCTCAGTCGACCATGGTAATAGGAACGCAAAACTAATGAACCGAAAACGAACGAACTGCATATGAAATACACTCAAATGTTGAAATAACTCGCAAACCACCAACTGATAAATTATTTTTCTAATGTTCAAACCATCGCGGGCGTACCCTCAACAAATCATCAAAGTTTCATCGCAATCGGATGAGTAGTTTAGGACCCTATACCGGACAAACAAAAATTCATTATTATATATAGAGACAATCCACGGCCTCATGTTTCAAGAACAACGGTTCAAGAATTAAACGGATTGCACTATGAGACTCTTCCTCATCCACCATACTCATCAGACCTTTCGCCAACCGACTACCATTTTTTAAACATTTGGATCATTTTTGGCGAACAAACAATTCGATAATGAAGGACCCATCAAAAGTGCCTCAGAAGACTTTCTTCGCTATAGAACGTTCTAGTCGCACATCTACGAAACTGGCATAAATGCACTTGTATCGCATTGGAAGAATTGTATTGCATATGCTGGTGGCTATTTTGATATAATTAAGTTTTATAAAAGTTAGGTACAGTTGTTTGAAATTGCACTACCAAAAACGACATTTCATCTGTGTCAACCTAATATTAATGGTCAAAATCCCTTCTCCGCAGAATTCCGTGTTCCAAACTCCCGTTTTCCAAAATCCCGTTTTCTAAAACTCCATTTTCCAAAATATTATTTGCTCACTTAATTTTTTAAATTGTAAAAATCCCGTTTATAAAATCTCGTTTTTTTTAATATATTTTTTTTTTATAATTATAATTTTCATTTTTATACTCTAGATGAAATCATATAGAGTACTAGCCGCGTACCGCGGCTACGCTTGCTATGCTCACGTTGTTCCATCGCCCCCTGTTATTTCCGTCTCTCGCGTTGAGCGGTGGCACTACTCACGCAAATGCTAATGTTATGGCCGACCAAAAAACTGTTTCATTTTTATATATTAGATAGCCGCGGCTACGCTCACGTTGTTCCATCGCCCCTGTTACTCCCATTTATCCATTGGTCCTGATTCTCCCGTTTCGAATACACTTTTTCAGCTCAAGAAACTGGTGATATTAAAGTCATTTTTCACTTTTTACTTTTCATTTTTAATTTTTAATTGCTCTCCTTTCATTTTTCATTTTTCTCCATTCCCATCCTCCATCCACCATCCTCCATTCTCTATCGACCATCCTCCATACTTCATCCACTCAAATGTTGAAATAACTCCCGAACCACCAATTTCGGAAATATATAATTATGTTTCATCGCTCCTGTTACTCACGTCACGTGTTCGCAGCCGGTAGTAAAATCGAAACACATAAATTAAAAAAAAAAAAATCACACATATTCGCGGTCGGCAGGATTCAAACCTACCATCATCTGATTTCTAGTCAGACGCCTTACCCGCTCGGCTACGACTGCCTGTTGTAAATTTTTAATTCTAAGTCAAGTTCATCTGATTCAACTTACTAAAAAGCTCAAATGTTGAAATAATTCGCGAACCACCAATTTCGGGAATATATAATTATGTTCACGACCTGTCCGGTAGTCTCGAGAATGTCCATGCAAAATTTGGGAGGGAACGGTTCACAGGTGTAGACTTTAATCGCAATATACAAAAAAACTGACTTCATTTTATATATTAGATAAGTTTGATCCAGCCGAAAAATATGTAACGCATAGAACCAAGCCTTGGACAAAAAAAGTTATATAATATTTTTTTTTTATTTGTGGCCAAAAACGTCAAATCCGCTTGACGTCCGTCCGTCCGTCTGTCTGTCCGTGAACACGATAACTCCAGAACGCCTTGACCTAGGATCTTGAAATTGAATCTGAGCGTTTTTTTGAATTTGTAAGGCTAAGTTCGATAATGGGCAAAATCGTCCCACTCCTACGGGTAGCTGCCACACAAAATGTCCTTAAAACACGTGATCAACAATATTGGTATATTGGATAACTTCATAAGGGTTTAAGCTACGACTTGGAATTGTATGTGTTAATTTTTAATATTTGGAGCTAAATGTATGATTATGAAGAAAATCCTATTAGTGCTTCGAGTGGCTGCCATACAAAAATCTCTTCATTCAATTCACGAAACTCACTATAACTTAAGTAATCGCTTAGCTAGGAATTCAGAATTTTGTACAAATTAGTTTCGAGTGAATACAAAGTTTGAGTTTACTAATCAGCGAAATCATTTTACTCCTTCTGGTACCTTCCATATAAAATGTCCTTAAAAGATGTGTTGAAGAATATTGACCAATAACTTTGGAATGCCTAAAGCTACTACTTTGAAATCTTGTATACGTTGGTCTTTTCATAGTTGGAGCTAAATCTATGATTATGAAAAAAGTCCTTTTAGTCTTTCGCGTTGCCGCCATACAAATATCCTACCAAAATGTCTTCCCATCATTTACGAAACCGAAACTCACTATAACTCTAGTAATCTTTTAGATACGAATTCGGAATCGTGCACAAATTAGTTTTGAGTGAAAACAAAGTTCGAGTTTACTAGGGAGATAAATCCTTTTGCTCCTTCTGGTACCTTCCATATAAAATATCCTTAAAACATGTGTTAGACAGGTCTAAGCTATGATTTTAAAATTTTGTATGTGTTAATTTGGCAATAGTTGGAGCTAAATTTATAATTATGAAGAAAATCCTATTAGTCCTTCGCGTAACAGCCATACAAATATTCTTTCAAAATGTCTAAACTAAATTTACGGAACTCACTATAACTCAAGTCAAGTCGTTTAGCTGTAAATATAGAATTTTGTACAAATAAGTTTTGAGTGAAAACGAGTTTCGAGTTTACTATGTAGTCAGCGAAACCCTTTTACTCCTTCTGGTACCTTCCATACAAAAAATCCTTAAGACACGTATTCAACAATATTTTCCCATAACTTTTGAACGCGTCAAGCTACGACTTTGAAATTTTGTACACATTAATTTGTGGATGGTTCCAAGGAAAAGAGCAGCTACCGCCCTATCAGTCTCCTCAGCAATCTTGGTAAACTTTTTGAACGTTTAATCAAAGACCGGTTAAACGAATTCATAGAGGCTAAAAACATCCTTCCAGACGAACAGTTCGGATTTCGTAAATTTCACTCGACTACCCACCAGCTCCTGAGAATACGAAATTCCATAAAAAACACACTAGATTCCAAAGAATCTATGGCCTTAATATCGCTTGATATTGAAAAGGCTTTTGACCGCGTTTGGCACGATGGTCTTATCTACAAAATGATAAAATGCAACTTTCCCTCGTACCTAGTCAATATCATTCGTAGCTTCCTTGCTTACAGATCTTTTAGAGTCTGTATTCAAAATTCTCTCTCCACTAACTATCCTATATGTGCTGGAGTACCACAGGGATCAGTCCTTGGACCATTATTGTATCTTATATACACATGACTTTCCCCACTTAGAAAACTGCCAAACTGCCCTATTTGCTGACGACACTGCCATCTACTCAGCAGGTACTATTTGCTCTAATATCTGCAACTCTGTCAACAATGCCCTGACACTGGTAACTAAATATCTACACAAATGGAAAATCAAAATTAACGCCTCTAAAACGCATGCAATATTTTTTACTAAACGTCGAACTCATCCTTATATTCCAACCCAAAATCTCTCTCTAATCGGGGAAGAAATACAATGGACTAAAAACCTAAAATACCTGGGCTTTAATTTCGACGATAAGCTAACGTCTATTAACCATATCACAGAAACGTTAAATAAAACTAATTCCCTTATAAAAATCCTTTATCCTTTCATAAACAGAAAATCACTATTAAGCATCAACAATAAAATGCTCATATTTAAGTCGATTTTTCAGCCTGTACTACTATATGGGGCTCCACTGTGGATATCCTGTGCCAAAAGTCATCGAAACAAACTGCAGATAGCTCAGAACAAAATATTAAAGTTAATCCATAACCTTCCAAGATATTATTCTACTGAAAGATTACACTCTTTAGCCGAAACTAAATATATTGAAGCTAAAGCAATTACACTAATAAATAAAATTAGAATTCGACTAAAACTATCGGATAATAGTCTAATCAAAAACTTACAGTTTTAAATTGTACTACTTTCTTTTAATAAGTATTTAGTTTTAATAGTTAGGTTAAGTTTTTAGTTATAGTTAAAATGCATCAATTAGGTTTTTTTTTACTTGCCATTTTCCTGTAAATATTTCTTCTCGTAGGTTACAAAATTATTTAGTAAAATAACTCGATACATTATATTCTCAAAAGTTGTATAGTTTGTAAAACTGAACTCTTAAGCAAAATCATTATGTAAAAACGAACTTTATCTATGGCAATAAACAAACATGAAACATGGTTCCAAGGAAAAGGATAAATATACTATAAGAAGTCGAGTGAGTCCTTCCTGCACCTCCCATGTGAAGTCCTTCAAAAATTACATTTTTTTTCCCGATGGCACATCCAGTTCAAGAAATGATATTAAACATTTTTTTTTTCTTTTTCTATTAAATGCATTTTTGTAACTTATACCTATCTAATTTTCCATACGTATGTATATTGCACTTCTCCCCATTATAAGGTAACATACCTTGTGTTAGAGGTGAGGAGTTCAGTGTCTTATCATTACAATCAGTAAACATTAATAATAGTTAAGTTTCAAGTAGCAACCGAATGGAGGTCCTTAATAAAGGACATACAACATGCACATACGTAATTCTACTTTAGACCCAACTACAATATAAATTGGAGTTCAGTATCATCTAGAGTATTATACGATTGGCTTGCAGCCGATCGTGACTAAATATAATTTTTACACAATTAAATAATATTTTTCGAATCCAATCTACCCACCATAAAAGTTGTATGTTAATATCTCAACGGGTTTGGTAGCTACGCGCCTTTTAAGGATTTTGCGGACGGCGTACAGACGGACATTTTTGTTTTTATTAGGGTTCACTAATCCTAAACGTGAAAATACAATATTTCAGGGTAGACAATTTTTTTTTAAATTTCAGGTCGATTACAATACCTTACTATTAAAAAATAATAAAGTAAAATACTTCCAAAAATCTGCTGAAATTACAAACAATTCGAAAATTAACAAATTCCAAATTTGGTCAATTAAACAAAGCCTACGCAAATCTCGTATTATAAATAAAGTCGTACATGTGCTTGAGCAGAGTTAGGATCTTAAAAAAGGTGTTTCTTGTACACCAGGAGTATTGCTAAATTTCCGTTGACGAGATTTAGGAGACTTTTCTCTAAAGTGCTAGATATTTCTTGTCGAAGTAGGTCAACGGGTCGGTCACAACCCTACGGAGTTAAGTTTTTGTTAAGAATGCTCTCACTTTAAATCAAATATAATACAAAAACTCAAATAAATATTATGCTGTTTTCTTAGCTCGAAGTATCTGTTATTCGCTTAAATATTTTATTTCCAACATTGTATCAATTGCATCATATGGAATTTGAAATTATTGATGGATGAACAAAGGTACGGTTAAATTTTGTTCTTAATTTTTGATCACCGAATGTCTACTACTAATAATACTAATATTTACCAAACCGTTTTAGTTATTCAAGGGTTATTTTAACGATAGCATTTCCCTATCATTTCTAATACGGATAAACTCCCTGTATGAGTGATTTTTCTTGCGTGTTTTTTTTAATTGCGTTACTAAACCGTGTGAATTGTGTTCCGAAAGTTCCTTAATTCGTAAGATTAAAAAGTCCTGAACTTAACAATGTATCTAAACTACTTTATATTATAATTTTTTAACAAATATTTTTTTCAGTTCATGGGTTTGGGGATGGTTTAATTGGACAGCAACATCATCCGCCATGTTACGAGCTGTAGAAAAAAGGATTTTATCATGTATGTGAATCGTGTTTTGTACAATAAGAAAAATTCGTCCTGATTGTCTATTTTCAGTTTTGAAAACGCCTTACAGAGGTTTTTACGTGGATATTGGTCCGGCCGTTGGAAATGCTGACAAGATTTGGACTATAAGTTTGAACACTGAATCGCCCAATGTTCCGTTGGTCTTGTTGCATGGTTTAGGAGCTGGAGTTGGTCTATGGGTAATGAATCTGGATTCGTTGGCTGCACAGCGACCAGTATATGCGATAGATGTGTTAGGTTTGTATTTCGATTTTTATTGCGTAATTCCAACCGTGTTATTCAATAGTCAAACAATATTGCAGGCTTCGGAAGAAGTAGCCGTCCTAAATTCGATAAAGACGCACTAGTCGCCGAAAAACAATTAGTCAAATCGATAGAGGAATGGCGCCGTGAAATGAATATAAAGAAAATGATTTTACTGGGTCATTCGATGGGTGGTTTTCTAGCAGCCAGCTATGCAATATCTTATCCCGAAAGGTTTGTTTTATGATGCGACATCTTGAAGAAATGAACCAAATCAATTTTTAATTTCTATTTGAAACAGAATAAATCATCTAATTCTTGCCGATCCGTGGGGCTTCCCGGAGAAACCTACCGAACCGTATGGCAAAACTATGCCAATGTGGGTTCGTGCAATCGCATATGCTGTTTCACCACTAAATCCATTATGGGCGGTACGAGTCGCCGGACCTTTCGGACAATGGGTTGTTGAGAAAACGCGACCCGATATAACGAGAAAATTTTCGGTTGTTATCGACGATGATAAACTAATATCGCAATATATTCATCAATGTAATGCACAAACACCAAGGTATTGTATAAATTTCGATGGAAATCAAAGTGAACTCCTTCTATGTTGTCAATTTTTTCTTCTTGTAGCGGTGAAAGCGCATTTCATACAATGATGGAAGATTTCGGCTGGGCAAAACATCCAATGGTTAAAAGAATAAACGAATTGCGACCCGATATATCAATTTCGTTATTTTATGGTTCCAGATCGTGGGTTGATAGTTCAGCTGGCGAAAAAATTAAACAATTCCGACCAAATAGTACCGTGGATTTAAAAGTATGATTAGAACGCACATAAAAAAAAATAGAGGAAAACAAAGATTTGTTTGCAAACAAAATTATTCATTTGCAGGTCATAACTGGAGCAGGTCATCATGTTTATGCTGATAAGGCCGAAATATTTAATAAATATGTTAATGATGCATGCGCTGTAGATGATGTAACACAAGACCAAGAGCCAAGCGATCCTAATACTCGTAAGTCGTGAGAATTTTATGTTTGCGGTTTTTTTTTTGGAATTTTATTTAATTGATAACACGAAGTGTAACATACTTAACCCGAATCTATTGCTTAATTGGCTAAAATTGATTATATAAATTTGAATTTACAGAAGCGAAAAGTGAAGCTACCGAATCCGACCAAGAGAACGAGAATAGCACAAACGGAGAACCACAAAATCCGATAAGAAATAATTAATTCTAAATATCTTAGTGCAATTAGTATTTATCTGTTTTAATTATTTTTTTTAGGTTTAAAAAAAAATGCAATTGAATTTATGTAAATATTATCCTATTTATACCAAATATACTTTATGAAATTAGTTGAAAATCTCTGAGTGGATCTTTTAAAGCTTTGTGTACTGAAATTTTTGGCTGAAATCTGAAAAATGGAAACAGGCAACGTTCACTGATAAACTTTTCATTTTCAAAGTATTATCAGAAATAAAATAGTCAAGAAGTACGAAGACCTTGTTTGCGAAACAATCGAATTCAATTTTTATTTATTTTTTTTAAGTAATATGCGATCGTAGCATCCGGCTGGTTTTCCTAATATGCCAGTCATTCGAGCAAGAATTGGCCACAGGCTTTGCTATACCGCAAACAGAATAATTACTCAGCCATATCATATCATCAATACTTGGCCTGGCTAGTAGTACTCTGACGTCGTGTTACTCGAATTGCAAGGGATTCCACATGCTTTGTGTTCATTATTCACCTGTATAAATTATGTACTCGCATAACTTAAGTTTCCATCAGTAGCACATCATGTGAAATATGGTATGTTGGACGTGTGATTTGCTAACGTAGCGTCTAGACACAAAGGTAGCCAATTTTCTGTACATATTTCAGGTGATGGGAATTCCACCTTTTTGGATACCCAAAATAAATTCTATTCTTATGGCGAGCACACAGCCAAATAATTTAGTTTAAGGGGTTAGGTCTGTCTAGGATTTTCACTTTAGGGTCCTAAAAACATTATTCAATAGGTAGAATAGTAGGAAAAATTTTACCTGTCCAATCCGTTTTAGTGTCGAAGCCGACGAGCGCATTTTGTACCTGCCGCGGCGAGCTTCCCTTTCTTCCCTCTTGTACGACTCTTACCCTGTGCACTAATGTATCAATGGGGCCTGATGGCCGTAATGGTTCCCAAAAAGGCCGTTAGGAGGTGCTAGTTCATTAATATGCTGTATGAGTGGGTCAGTCAACTGAAGGTACATATAACAAAATTTTCAGCACGTAAAACTTTAAACGCATTTTTCTCGAAACTGCATTTTTCAAATCGGGCGACGATGGTACTCGGAGACTATCGCACGTATCCACTTGAAATTTTAACTGTAGCTTCACAGTAACATTATCTACGTACGATTTTTTTGTTATCGTAGCAACTTTTTTTTTTTATAAACAATTTACTGTTCATTTTTTCGGTCAAAAATTGAACATTTTTTTTAAAAGTCCGCCATTTTGCGAAAAATTGATGTAAAGCTAAAAACGTACGTACTTTACTAGGAAATCTTACGTAGATTAAGATCCCGTTTTTTATTTTGCTTCAGATAGCACGAGTTCCTAGAATCACCGTCGCCCGTAGAGGCCCTCTTGAAAAAAGTGATTCCGAAGATTGGCCCAGTAGCCACCATTTTGTATCAAAATGTCAATATAAATTTTTTTGTATACAGTCAAATACATGTTTAATAAAGCCTGAAAGAGAGAAATTCGATTTCTTTTTCCTTACTCCCAGAATAAATTGTCAAAGTTAGGCATTTTTTGAGGGCTCTAGACTAACCTAACCCCTTAAGAAATTTTGTATGTACATATTATAGGCTAAGTTAATTAAAAATAAAGTTTAATAATTTCAAATGTTAGTTTTCTTTGGTTTTCGAGTAATACGACCAAAGGTTTTGATAATTTATTTATTTATTTTCATCTTGTCGTAGCATCATTCAATGAGACCACCCAAGTTTTTAGGGCCGAGCCGGGCAGGTACATGGTACTTATACTATAATTCATTACAAACATTATAGTAGAACCTATGTAAATTTAATTTAATATGTCTAAAGCGGAATTAATGGAAATCAAGCGTTTGCAATCTAAATAAATGACCGAAACCGTAACGGTAAAATCAAAAAAAACTTTTACAGTAATAAGCAAAAAGCATATACAGACAGAAAAATCATAAAATAATAAAGAAAACTGTAAATACAGTCTAAATAGAGTTAAACGAATTAAAACAATAAAAAAACAATTGAAACTAGTAAGCAATTAAAGAAAATTATAAGAGAACCAAAATTATTTGAAATTAAAAGGAAGAACGTACAAGGTAGACTAGATTTTATCGGAGGCGGAGGGATTCCTCAAACTTACAAGGTAAGTAATGATGAGACACAAAAACGATAAAAGAAATAAGTGTAAAAGGAAAATATTAAGTAAGCAAATTTAAAAAGCAAGCTAGTAAAAAGTATATCTCTATGGTAAAAAGTAATACGAAGTTTAGCGAAAAAATAATAGAATTCAAGCCTAATACCATAGATACACTGCTTGTATACAAATCATGATATCGTCAATATCACCAGTGTATGACCCAATAAAGCGTATATAGTTTGTCAACGAGCTGATAATAACGTGGTATCCAAAGTCTTTTCTTGTATACAAATTGGATAATTCGAGCTGATATAGCCTACTTTTAACTGCCATCAGCGCCATCTGTTGCTAAAATCAACTAAAATTTGAATGTATGACAGTTGTGGGTGTTTATATTCTTAAAAATAAAATTTTTTTGAGAGTTTTTTAACTTTTTTGTGTGGTGTGATGGTCCACTTTGTACATATCTTTATTAGCAATGAATGTCCCTTTCGCCGGAACATCATTTGCGAAGCTACGATTGATAGACACTTGAAATTTTGTCTTTGCTAAATGATTTCCAGGACTACGCGTTTGCCAATGATTTAACTCTCAGCCTATTTGCAATTTTACCAGCTTAAGAACGTAATATTTGGTGAGTATTGCTTCAATAATCCAATTTCCTCACCACCGCACCAGCTGTTTTAATCGTATTTTACAGCCGATAAAGTATCTTCAGTCGAGAACGGGGAATCGGAACTCGAGTGAAGCGGGTTATCTAAAAAGAGGGATTTGCATACACCGTCCACACCAGCCGTTGCTACAAGTTGAAGGTTTTTGGGATACTTGGGAGTGACAAAAGAAAATACTTTTCGTTTGCCAGTTTTAGGTGGAGTGATTTATTTAATTCTCTTAACATCTATTTATAATAATTAAAATGCTTAACATAGTAAAAAAATATTATAAGTTTAATGATCGCACAATGCATACGGAAAATTTACCATGAAAAAGTGCATACGTATAAAAAATGCATTGTGCGATCATTTTACATTGGTCAATTGGGTGAATGATAGCACACGAAAGTTATTTACATTTGATGGGTAATTATGTGCGATCATTCACCCAATTGTGTCATCAAAACAAATTGAATTAATTATGCTGCCTCTTGTTCTGCTACTGAACAACATACATGGTTCCAAGGGCTTCTGGTAGAACCAAGCGGATCAATTGTAGTTATTTTTTCACGACTCATGACTAACGACAATGGCCTTAGTAGCAATTTGAACCGACTAGGAATTACTGTAAGCCAACTGTGCGCCCATTGCAACCAATATGAGACTGCTGATCATGTACTTTGTTGTCATGTTCCAAACACCCCTTAAGAATTACACTTCTTGCATCTTTGGCGACTTTAGGCTTCACTCCTCTTCTGTTTATACGGGACATCATCGCAGTCTCCATCAGGCAAAATAACGACAAAACCATTTTAGTATTGCTTCACTTCGCCTAGCAAACAATATACGTTTTTAATATTATTTAAAATAAGCATCTCCTCGGCTCCAATATGGCTACAGCCTCTTAAAAAAAACCATTTCTTTTTAGGAGTAAAATAGCATCTTCACGGACGCTTTACTCCAGATTTTAATTTGTGGCTTTCTTGCGAAGGCCGAAACCGAATTTTTAGGTTCAACTAAAAATTCTTCAATATCTTCGTCGTAGTATCAGAGGATACCGCAGTCTCAACATCCGAAAGCGAATAATGCTACCTTTTTTTATCGCGAAATCGTAAAGCTATTTTAATTTGAAAAGTTTTCAAATATGTATTCGTTTTCCCATACGAAACGAGTACCTGAGGATTTCAGAACTAAAATTGCTCGTCAAATTCGAAATTTGTGACCTTGCAAGAAATTTTCCTTATGTAGTCGTGTTTCGTTTTGAAACGGTGCTTCCTCCTCCTTTCCCAACCGGGCTTGGGACCTGTTACAAGTTTTCGGTGCTATCTTATTTATTTCAGCAAATTTATGATGTAACTCTTGATGCTCCCAAGCGTGTAGATTTCCTCCGAAGGTGTAAAAAATACTCCACCACATCGGATCTTGTAAAAATTTTAATTTCGCTTATTTGCTTAGGGTATTAATCTCATTACTCGACTGTTCTCAGAGATTTGCATTCTGACATTGCAATTACGGCATCTGGAACATCGTGAAAATGCATCTGCTACAGATATTAATGGGCGTTGTAGTAATGAAATTAATCGTCTTATCCGTCCTCTAGTTCAATTTCCTCGTAATACCATTTCAGCTTAAAGCGTCCACGAGTATACGATTGAGCCACAGTTAAATTTAGGCAGTAATTTCTCTCTCGTGTAATTATACTATAGCTTCCACCTAAGTGGAACATCCATCGACTGCTTTTCTCCGATCCATCGCACTTTTAGTAAAATCTTATTTTACTTCCCTTTGTAAACTAAGCTGATTGTACATGTCTGTTGTAGGTTGACCTCCAAGTGCAGCTATAGAAAAGAGCGCTCTTCTGAGACACCGCTACTACTTTAATTTCTTTTATGTACTTTGACCACGCTAAAACCTAAGCACTGTGCTTGAATGGCAAAAGGGAATAAGCGACACAATGCAAATTTTTACAGCAGAGCGATTTAAACTTGAAAATTTCCAACCAATTCTTTGTACCATCCCCCCTCTTATAAGGTGGAAAAATTAAAGGTACGAAGGTAACGAAAAGATCATGGACAATGGATTTGAGCAAATTCGAGTTGGTGGCTGGAACTCGAGTGATGTGCCTGCTGTCGTCCGGCCTAACTGCGTAAGTGAAGCAGGTTGGTTCCTATAGACGCTTTTAAAGCTGTTATTTTCTGTTCTGTCGTCTTGAGTTTAAAATTAAAAAAAAAAATAGGAAAACTTGATTAATTAAAAAAAAACTATTTTGATAAAATAACATTTATTAAACCTGACGGGTTATTTTCAAAACATACAAGTGTTCACCGGGAATTCTTCGTTCCATTAATTGCTCAACGTTAAATCCAATCTTATGCAGTTTTGATTTAATCACATCTGGTTGATTTTCTTTTAAAATAAGCAAATAAAAAACACCACGAACCGAAAGAATCGAATTTAAATTTACAAGCAATGAATCAATTATAGCCCGGCCATTTTCACCACCAGCCCAAGATCGAACTAATTGACCATTTGTAATGCTTTTTTCTTGCGAGTTTGTTTCAAGTTTTAGATCACTCAACTCTTCGTTTTCGGTAACTACATATGGCGGATTGAAGAGTAAAAGATCAATTGATTTCTCCCGTAGACCAGTTGCAAAGTTCATATTTACTGGTTCGACAAATCCTTTATTATGTAGACTAGTCCGTTTTGTGATCTGATAATTATATCAAAAACAGTAGTCGTTAAATGATTTCCAAAACTCTGTAACTGAATGACTTACCATGCAGGCGTAATTATTTATATCGGATGCTAAGCAAAAGCTATTTTTTAATCTTTTGGATAAGGCGGTTATTATCACGCCGCTACCCGAACCAATTTCAAGACAAACTTGAGGCGATATGTTTTCAATGAAGGGTAAATCTATTTCGAGCGCATCGAGAAGTAAAAATGTATCCTCTGCTGGTTCGTAGACAAACTGAAAATCAGAACGAAATTATAATTGCATTTGAAATATTTTTTTAAAATGTACCGTTACCTCGTATTCTTCTCGTTTAATATGATCTGTATATGGGGTTTCCATTATGATGAATGAATTATGATTACGATGGCGTACTATCTGTTTCAAGTAGAGTTTTACGACGAGTTTGCTCTTTGTCTATAAGACGGTGAAGTTCGTTGAGACGATCCTACATTACCAAATAAATTCTTTTTTATTATTTTGTCTATAGGTGGGTTTTTTTTTTCAACTGGATCAAGATCATAATTAAAAAAAACGCTGTGGGATGATCAAAAAAAAACAATTTAAACGGTTGGCATTCCTGCTAGAAATTATGTGTCAGCTGTTATCTGTCAAATCGACGAGTAGGACCGGAGTCGAAGATCCTGTGGTACCACAACGGACCTTTTAGGTCTAAGTGTGTCCGTGTTCTCACGGACAGCCACGTGTACCTACCTATCTGTCAAATATTTATTGATATATTATTGGCAGATACTAGTGAAAATAATGGATATAAACGAAATAGAAGCAGTAAGTACATACTTAAAATTACTATGTATTGAACCAATTTACTGTGCAGATATTTGCGAATATTGTTTAATTAATAAGCTTTACGATCCAACTATGATCCCATTTTGTTTTTGGATCACCTCAATTGTTGTTGTTTTCAATGTAAAATAAATGATCTTGATCGTGATCCAGTTGAAAAAAACACCTTATGTATTTGATTGGCTTCCAATCAAGTTCTACAAACCTGGGAATTTTGAAGTATATTTGTTATTACTGTAACTTTATGCTTAACGTTGATTAGCTTCTTTACTTTTTCGTTAAAATCTGGAATGGCACCTTGTAAATCTTCGACCTCTTTCAATTGTTTCGTTAATGCTTCCAATTGTTGACTGAGTTCGTTTTGTGCAGCTCTAAATGTAAAATTTGTATTACGTTTGAAAATAAAACTTATGTCTAATGTTTGGCCAATGACCGATGCCATCGACTAATTTTAAAAATGCCGATTGACTTGAAAAATTCAAAATATTCGAAGGAAAGGGAAGGTACGAGGTAAAAATGAAAGGTACTGAAGGTAACGAAAAGATCATGGATTAAGTGAGCCAATTCGAATCGAGTTGAAGTTCGAACTGGAGCGTCGCTCCTGCTGGCATTTCCTATTTTTTTTTTTTTTTATGAATGAGGAGTTCCCGTAGACAGCACTTGCTGCCGGCTGCTCAGGGCTCGGAAGGGGTTATACAAATTTCCCGGTACTCCTTCATTCTTAATAGGGTGCTGTCAACCCATTAAATGTGTCTACGTCGGGACGTGGTTCCGTGACTTAAGGCAGTCATCGTGTGACGGTTTCCAAAAATCGATTTTTTTGTTGCATAAATTACATCAAAATATAGTGTAGAATATGTGGGCAGAGTGATATTCCGATATTCGAAGTCGTTCGGAAGTTACAGGCCGTTATATTCTCTAAGCTCCTTTGTTGCTTCGAATATAATGAAAAGTTTTGTCGCGTTTTTCTCAAAACGGTAGTTTTGAAATCGGTAGACACGATATCTCGAAATCTATCGAACGGATTTCTTTGAAATTTGCTAAATTTATTCAGTACTAATATCTGAACCTCAGAGGTAAACTATCGTAACTAACAAATTTTCGATTTTGGGATTATTAATGAAACTGCATTGTAGGGATGTATATTTTTAAGTGGTAAATCGTCGCAACCGCAGGACTAAAGGAAGCCAAAATAATGAAAGCGTATTAATCGTATCTGCCTGGTATTGATAGAGGTAAGGTCGTGTATCTGACATGCGATTGTTTCTCAGGCGTTTTATTTGAGGAAGCTATGGACCTTGAACCTGACAATTTTGAACGTATCGACAGGAAAATGCCACTGTGCTATGTGTGATGAAACAGTCGCTTCTCGTGGAGGCTGCGAAATTGGTTCGTGCATTTTGAGATGGGCACTAGAAAACATAGGACCCGAAGTAGAGGAGCTGACAGTTTGGTCAGATAATTGCGCTGGGCAAAATCGCAATTTTATGATTGTTTCATCGCATGTTTGGATTTTAAGAACAATTATTATTATTATTATTATTATTATTATTATTATTATTATTAAGAATTGATTAGGCAGGCAGCATGCTGATATGCCTAATATCCAATGTGGCATACAAATTTTCATTTTTATACTCTAGATGAAAATATAGAGTATTATAAGTTTAATCCAGCCCGAAAAGTTTGTAACGCATAGAACCGAGCCTCGGACGAAAAAAATTTTTTTTATATTATTTTGTGATTATTTTTGGCCAAAACCTCCAAATCCGTTTGCCGTCCGTCCGTCCGTTAGCACGATAACTCAAGAACGCGTTGACCTAGGAAGTTGAAATTTTGTCACAACTTGTAAAATGGAAAAAGTAAGGCTAAGTTCGTTAATGGGCGATATCCTTCCACTCCTTCGGGTACCTCCCATACAAGAGTCCTTAAAACACGTTTTCACAATTATTGCTCGAATGCTTCAAGCTAGAAAGTTGCAATTTTGTATACTGAAAGTTTACAATGTTTGAAGCGAAAGTTCAGAATATGATACAAATCGAATGAGTCCTTCGTGTAGCAGCCTAGAAAAGTCCTTCAAAAATGTATGCAAGTTGTAGAATCCACAATAGCTCCAGTATTCCAGGAATTAGTTTTATATCAAAAGCAAGACTGAGTTCATAAGTTGGCGCAATCCGTCGACTCCTTCGGGTAGCTGTCATACAAAAGTCCTAAGGACACGTGTTCCCCAATATTGAACGATAGCTTTAAAACGCTTTACGTTACGACTTTGAAATTTTGTATACGTTGATTTTATAATAGTCGCAGCTGAAACTATTAATATGAAAAATATCCCATAAGTCCTTCATGTAGTCGCCATACAAAAATTCTGTGTCCTAGCTAATTTATGGAACTCACTATAAATCAAAAAATCGAGTAGCCACTATACACTTGTATCTACCTGTAAGTAAAAAGTCATGTAATAAATGTTTGTGCACTTCTCATTCTTTTGATATATTTTCAACTAAAATATAAATAAGAGTTCAGTATTTCATCTAGAGTATCATACGATTGGCTTGGAGCCGATCGTGACAGCGTTATGTTTAGTTGGTACATCTGTTGTTGACATTCTCTCTAAATCTTAGCGTCATAGCTTGACATTTGCAAAAGTTACGTAGCCAAGAGTACATCTATATCTGTGTGTGCTGGCGATTTTTTACTATTTTAGAAATGGATTTAAATTGGCAACAACAAACTTACATTAAATTTTGCGTAAAAAACGGATTTAATGGTGCGCGAACGTTGGAAATGTTGAAAAAGTGTTTCGGCAACGATTCTCTAAAGAAAACGGTCGTTTACCAGTGGCACGAGCAGTTCAAAAGTGGTCGTGAGTCAATCGAAGATTATGAACGCAGTGGCAGACCATTAGAACGGTGTAGTGCATCATGAATTTTTGCCAGAAGGCCAGACAGTAAACAAAGAGTATTATTTGGGCGTTATGAGACGTTTGCGTGAAGCAATTCGCCGAAAGAGACCAGAATTGTGGGCAGAAAACTTGTGGATTTTGCACCATGATAACGCACCGTCGCACAGTGCCATCATTATTCGTAATTTTTTGACGAAAAAAGCAACAAATACCATCCAACAGCCATCGAATTGACCTGATTTGGCTCCCTGTGACTTCTTTCTGTGCAATCGAGTTAAAAAACCACAAAAATGTTTCGAGGATTGGATCAGGCGCTGGCTTAAGTGTGTTGCAGTCGATGGGGATTACTTTGAAGGGGACAATATAGATTGAGATGAATAAACTTGTATTTTTAATAGTATTCTACAAATATTCGCACCTTCTTTGGGGGGGGGGGGGGGGGGGGGGGCCAGTATTGGGTCGGTCATGGCTTAGTATTGGAAAAAAGAGCTATCGTGCTATACTTTCGCGAAAGTCCTATCGTACAAAACTATGGCCATGAAAACGGGGCTATAGTCCTTAGAACAAAAAAAACAGGTTACCAAAATATTTTGATATGTCAAGATGCGGAAGACTCGATAAAAAAATATTCTCAGGACTGGGTACCTTACCCTAGATCTCCAAAGAAAGGGGTCCTGGAGCTCCATCGGACCAGGATGATATTGTTTTAGGCGATCTCTGCCTCTCTTTCTCTCTCGCGTTGCGGTTCTCAATGTGTGTTAAGTGATTCAAGACGGTAGTGGTGCGGCTAGTTTCTTTTCGTTTTACCGGGATTTTTTTCCCGACTTTGTTCCTTATCATTGGACAGCATATACAAGAATGGTGCCCTTTGGCCAAGATTTTATAGAACCTCCCCATTCGGCTCCTGAGCAGTCGGCAAGTAATGCTGTCCAGGTCCAAAGGAGCCCATTAATCTGGATGCGAAATGGAGGCTGCACGAGTGTCCGAAAACATATTCGTAACAAATTTACCTCCCGTCTTCCAGTAAACGGCACTACAATCTCATAAATTCTATCGCCCAGAATCGTGTCTTGCCGAGGTGCAATGCCTGTACCCAATGTCTCTACTGTAGGTCATACAACAATTAAACAATTTAATACAAAAGCAAGAGATTGCCTTCGTTTTATGAGTGGGTTGATCTAATGAATAACGTCTACTTTTTGCGATACAGTCATTAAACAATTACGCACCTTCAAATTGACTAAAAACCAGGAAATGAATTAAATCTTTGATAGATACACTTACATGGTAGCGCGAACCCTTTCATCCACTTGGTCAACAGTCGGTTTAAATAATCCGATTATTCCTTCGGCTAAGATATCTCTCGTCGGATTATCACAAAAATTCTCAGTATTTTCATCAATCGATGTGACCGTGCTATCGGAATCTTTTTCCATGTTAATGTACAATCGCAGCTTCAAAATAAATTTATAATAAAGACATTTTGCGGTTAGGAACGTTACTTTGACATTGACAATTCAATTCCGCGAAAAAGCTGTAGTAAAAGAAATGTCAAAATTCATCTTCTTCTTCTTCGTTACTCATTTGAATTAAATTTTTCTATGGATTCCAAAAAGAGTACGGAACAATATATTCTTTTTGTAATTATTTTGAACACATTTAGATATTATTTCCTAACAAGGAGGCTTTAGAGAACATTTTAGAAACGTTTAAAGTATAAATGCGGTCCGGGACATCCAACAAAACTTTTATTAGTTAGCCATTGCACCGCCGGCGCCACTGTCGTTTAAAAGCATTACTCCTCCGTACCAGGCGAATATTTATTGGGTGATTACGTCCGAAAGGTATAGTGTACGAAAATCATTGAAAAATTCCATTAAATTATATTCACTGTAAGTAGTGTCGTTAAATGCAATTAACTAAGCGCTTGGACAAAAAGTTCAATTCATTTCTTCATCAAAACGAACGATAAGAACGGCCGTTCGATTTTCTTACATAATCGCATGTCGGCGGCACCACAGCAAATGTCAAAAAATTAAGAAAATCATTTTTCGCGAACAAACCTCAAAGTGGGATTTTTTCAATTCATTTGTTTCAGATTCGAACAGCAATGATGCAACGTGCGGTAACTAGTAGCGGACCCGTCCTATCGCTGGTGGTCCAGAATGGAGGCCAACAGCAGCGTGGTATGGCAACCTTAAAGGCTATCTCTATGCGTTTGAAGTCGGTCAAAAATATCCAGAAGATCACCCAATCCATGAAGATGGTGTCGGCCGCCAAGTAAGCTAATTGGAGTTTTGGCAAGTGAAACAACGGTGGTGATGGGAAACCTTTTTTCGCAGGTACTCACGCGCTGAACGTGATTTAAAACAGGCCCGCCCGTACGGTGTAGGTGCTCAGCAATTCTTCGAGAAGGCAGAAATCACTCCGGAAGAGAAGGTCGAACCAAAAAAACTTCTCATTGCAATTACTTCGGACAGAGGTATGTCGATTTGTGTGATTGTTTCCCGGTAATTTAAACCTTAAACACTTCAGGTCTTTGCGGTGCTGTACATACCGGAATTGCGCGTCAGATTCGTAACGAACTAGCCATCGATGATTCCAACACGAAGGTCATTTGTGTCGGCGATAAGTCGCGTGCTATCCTCCAACGTCTCTACGCCAAGAACATCATGATGGTGGGCAATGAAGTCGGACGCTTGCCACCCACCTTCTTGGATGCATCGAAAGTTGCAATCGAAGTAATGAAATCGGGCTACGATTTCACCGAAGGCAAGATCGTCTACAACAAATTCAAGTCGGTCGTGTCCTACGGACTCTCGCATATTCCAATTTACAGTGCACCCGTCGTTGAAGTAAGTTCGCTACGGTCGTACGGTTTCAATTACTCGCAACTAATTCGGTTCTCTTTTTCGCACAGACTTCCGACAAATTGGTGCAATACGATTCTCTCGATGCCGACGTAATTCAAAGCTACTTGGAATTCTCGCTGGCTTCGCTGTTATTCTACTCGATGAAGGAGGGTGCCTGTTCCGAACAATCGTCCCGTATGACGGCCATGGACAACGCATCGAAAAATGCCGGCGAAATGATTGAAAAGTTAACGTTGACTTTCAACCGAACCAGACAGGCTGTCATCACCCGAGAACTTATCGAAATTATTTCCGGTGCCTCGGCTTTGTCCGAATAAGCGGACTCGTCGAGCTGGCAGCAAGCTTTGTAACGACGCGAAGCGGTAGAGCCAAGATCTAAAGTTGTACAGTTGCATTTTTTTTTCACGAAACATCTTTCAAGCAATCGACAATTCCATCATTAAATTTTCGGAAAATATTTTTCCGAACTTATTCCAGTCACTGGCCCCACTAACGAACATCATTTCGAATGGAATGAGTTCGAGGAGGTATTTTCTTTTAATTTTATTTTTAATGCAATGCAATTCTTTTCTGACTTCATTTACTGAAATAATTATGAATAAAATATTGTTGGTCGGGATATGACTTAATTAGTTTGATGTCACTTGCTTTTTCAAATGAGCGCGTAATGTAGCGTGGAATCGTAGCCAACAACTTACTATAGCGTACGTCCTACATATAGAGATAAATGTTGTGGAGATGACGAACAGCGACTGTTTTGTAGCCGGACAATTTCTCGCAAAGGACCGGCGATATTCACTATGCTACTATCAGCATCTTACTCACATGTATGCTTTATTTCCGGTCTTGAAAAGAAAAAAAGCCCAACCTTTAAATACTAGGGTACTATTTGCATTTCACTGCCACCTGGCATAAAACGCTCCATACAAAAATGTTAAATTTTGCTTCAAAGTGCTTTATACAGAAATGGCGTCTTGCCATCTCCGTTATTTATATCTCTATGGTCCTACAACCCTATACGGACTGCCCGATTTACTGATAAAATATTTGCAATAAAGCAAGTGCTTGAAAAATGCCGGGACTTTAGTATCGACGTACATCAGATTTTAATCAAGCATGCGATAGAATTTGCAGATATAAAACTAATACCTGACTTCTGTGTCGCAGCAACGCTTGTCCAGATGACAAGACTGACGATAAGAGCTACAGAAACCCAGGTTGAAACACAAGGCGAACTGACTACAAGTTGCCAGCCGATATGAGTATAAAACGTAAACTTAAGTAATTAAAACTCGATTTACAAAAGTAATATTACATGTCTCGACCTTGTGTCCAGAAAGCTGAACGACACCAACGCTTCGTCAGTAGTTGAAAGTTTCATACCCTTATCTTCAATTAATTTTCATCACCCTCCACTACTTAATTGGAAAATTAATGAGGAGGATGAAATTACCCACGATTTGTGTGAATGTGATTCGGTTGCAAGGAGGCGGCTGGGCAGTATTTTCTCTGACAATTTGAAGGATCTCAGGTCGATTGGGCATGGCAACCTGATCAAGCTCTTCAGGGTCTGGATCGCTATGAGCTCTCTTTTGGTGCCTAGTGTTGCGCGGTGGCTCAACGCTTCGCACCTTTTTATACTCTAGATGAAATCATATAGAGTATTATACAGTTCCTGTTCTACGAATTAGGACCACTCACATGTTTCCCCATTCTTTAAAAGAAATTAACTGTAGCTTCACGAAAAAGTGGTTTTTTCCCAAGAAGATTAATTTTACCTGACGGCTGTAAAAGTTTTGAATATGGCATACCCTAAATCGAAAGTCCCACCCTTCTACCCGTCTTAAAGGAGAGTGCTTTTTACCTGCCCCTCCCTTTACGTGTTCCAGGCGATAGACCTGTATCTATATGAAATAATGAAACTATCCCGAATTTCTCATTCTTCTTCAAATATTTGGAATGAATTTGTCAAGTGGTGAAGAAAATATTGTATTTACGCTATTTTTAGAAATTTAGTGGTTTTAGCTTACTTCGTTTTGGACATTTAAAACTTCGTGTACCTTTCTGAGACATTTTGGTCAAAACAATAAAAATGGGAAAGCGCAAGAACATTAGCTTGGACAAAAAGTCAGCAATAATATGTTTATTGAAGACCAAAAAATTTTCCTTGAGAGAAATTGCAAGAAAAGAGGATGTTTCGCATCAAACTGTGATGAGAATCAATAATTCAGCGCAGAAAAATCAAGACCTAGTCAGCAACAAACGGCGGAATTGTCGCGGAATAAGGAAGACAACGCCTCGAACGGATCGTAGGATTGTTCAAAAGGCCTGCGAAAACCGTTTCCAATCCACGAGAAGCCTGCGTCAAGATCTGCTGGGTGAAGGGATAGAGATATCCGCTATAAACTTTAAGAAGCGTTTCTATGAAGCCAACCTTAAGTCGAGGCGACCAGCAAAAAAGCCTAAGCTGACAGCTAAAATCCGAAAAGCCAGGCTGGAGTTTGCTAGAGCTCATCAACATCTAACCGTAGCTGATTGGAAAAATATAAGGAATATTTTATGTCAATGCATAATGATTTTATTGCATTTACTTTTTGCTTGGGAATCCAACATTGAGAAATGTTTTTTTTTTTCAGGTGGTGTTTAGTGATGAATGCGGACTAGAATCTGTGACAGAGAGACACCAATACGTTAGGAGGAGGCCATCAGAGAAGTATGACGAAGCTTGCATCGTGAAAACTATAAAATATCCACCAGCCACAAGGATATGGTCCTGCATCTCAGGCGAGAGACCTGGACCGATCATTTTCGTCGGAGGAACCATGAACAGTACCCACTACTACGACGTGATAGAAACCATTTCAATAACTTATTTCAACTCCTTGAAGAGTTGTGAAAAAGAAAATATATTTATGCAGGATAGTGCACCCTGTCATCGTTCCCATATTATCAGAAACCTGTTCTCTACCGCAAATATCCCAATTCTTCCTTGGCCAGGCAATTCTCCCGACCTTAACCCTATCGAGAATGTCTGGAGTCTCCTGAAATCTGAAGTTTACTCCTCTCCTAATCCTACCGTTACTATCTTAAAAGAAAATATTGGAAATAAATATCTGGCAAAACAGCGAAGGAATCAAAAATATTATACAGCGGTGCATTGAAAGCATGCCAGAAAGAATTAAGGCTGCAATTAGTGCTAAGGGTGGCCCTACCAAATTAAATTTTTAGTACACAAAATATCATAAAACGAATAAAGAATTTTTAAAACAAAAAATGTAACCTAAAATCCTCTTGACGTCCGTCCGTCCGTCTGTCTGTCCGTAAACACGATAACTCAAGAACGCCTTGACCTAGGATCTTGAAATTTTGAATCTGAGTGTTTGGTTCAATTTGTAAGGCTAAGTTCGTTAACGGGCAAAATCGTCCCACTCCTTCGGGTAGCTGCTATACAAAATGTCCTTAAAACACGTGTTCAAGAATATTGGCCGATAACTTCATAATGGTTTAAGCTATGACTTGGAAATTTGTATGTGTTAATTTTCCAATATTTGGAGCTAAATGTATGATTATGAAGAAAATCCAATTAGTCCTTCGAGTGGCTGCCATACAAAAATCCTGTTAAAATATCTTCATTCATTTCACGAAACACACTATAACTCAAGAAATCGTTTAGCCAGGAAGTTTAAATTTTGTGCAAATAAGATTTAAGCGAAAAGGAAGTTAGACTGCGTTTGTCAGTGAAATTCTTGACTCCTTCGAGTAGCTTCCATACAAAAAAATCCTTAAAAAGACATGTTCTAGAAAATTTGTCGATGGCTTCACAACCATTTTAGCTGTTTGTTTCAAATTTTGTATACGTTTGTTTTCCAATAGTTGAAGTTAAATGTATATTTATGAAAAAAATCCTATTAGTCCTTCGCGTAACAGCCATACAAATATCCTTTCAAAATGTCTTCATTTAATTTACGGAACTCACTATAACTCAAGTAATCGTTTAGCTGTAAATTTAGAATTTTGTACAAATTAGTTTTGAGTGAAAACGAATTTCCAGTTTACCAGTCAGCGAAACCCTTTTACTCCTTCTGGAACCTTCCATACAAAAAATCCTTAAGACACGTATTCAACAATATTTTCCCATAACTTTTGAACGCGTCAAGCTACGAATGTGAAATTTTATACACATTAATTTGTGGATGGTTCTAAGGAAAAGGATAAATATATAAGAAATCGAGTGAGTCCTTCCTGCACCTCCCATGTGAAAATCCTTCAAAAATTAAATTTTTTTCCCGATGGCACATATTAAACATTGATGATATTGTCTTTAAGTTTCAAGTAGGAACCGAATGGAGGTCCTTAATAAAGGACATACAACATACACATACGTAATTCTACTTTAGCCCCAACTACAATACAAATCGGAGTTCAGTATCATCTAGGGTATTATACGATTGGCTTGCAGCCGATCGTGACTGCAGTATGTTTAAAACTAAAACTAAGATTAGTGTGGATAGATATCTAAGCATAAGTTCACCTAAAAGCTATTTTATCAAGGCGAATTATTTGGGGATAAAGTCTTATTTTGAAGAAATAAATTGTTTGGAACTCGTGAATTGTAATTCAAAGGTTACCGAATCGTATAGGGTAGATTTTTCGGTAATCCACACCTCTTCGTTTATTCGGCGTGCTTTTTAATCGTCTGCATGTAGGACACACTTTTGATTTCAAATTACGTCCGAGTAAATTCGTTCGGAAAAATAAATAGATTAGGAAGGATTGGGGAATTGGTTCGGTGCACATGAAAGAGGAATTGCCTAAATGTTAACAAAATTAAACTTAATGTAGGTTTTAATAAGCAACACATACAACCAAACTATAACACATTCTATACTTCTGTTGTGGAACTACAAAACTATCGGATTTGAAGAAAATTAGGGCATGAGGCATACCATTTTGCAGCGTGTTGTGCGTTAGGCTACCTTATGATCCTAACACATGCTGAAGCTGAAAGTGCTGGGTTACATTCGTGGCTGGAGCCGAAAAATAGTGAGCTAGAAGACTGAATAGAATACTGCCCTCAAAACTTAGTCGCGGCACGCTTTTATAATCATAAAAATGCATTAGACACATAACACTGACCTTGTTACGATATTCTGGTAAACAATCGGTCGAAACATGAGTTTTTTTTTTACAGCTAATATAATTTTCTATATTTTATATTTAACTCCTCTTTCTTCTTTTTTATATCTTCTTTCTATTTTAGTTTAACATCTAATTTCATTCCCAAATAATTAGCTGTATTCGAATACGGAATAACTAAACTATTAACGAATATGGGAAAAGCTGTAGTCTTTTTGTATGCAAAATTGAAACGTGTTGACTTTGTCTCATTGAGTTTAATTCGCCACCGTTGCAGCCAGGTTTTTATTTTATCAACAGCATATTGACGTTTCGTTGTAGCATACTCCACACTATTATCGACTGCCAAAATAACAGTGTCGTCTCTGGTATATAGAAAATAGAGTGTTGGACCAAGAACACTGCCTTGCGATACACCAGCTAAAATTTCATACAAATCCGAATATTCGTTTCCGTAACGTACTCGGAAAGTATCTGTCTGTTATATATGATTTGTGTATTTCAAAGTATTGTCTGGGTAAGTCTCTGTTTAGTTTATACTGTAGCCCTTCATGCCAAACTTTGTCAAAAGATTGCCGAATTTTACCCCTCTAGTGCCTTCTCAACTATGTCCGTAATTCGATGTACATACCTGATCTATCGTTGAGTGTTTGTGTCTAAATCCGAATTGATGGTTTGGAATTAGTCTTCTATTATCTATAATACAATTGAGTCTCTTCAAAAGCATTTTTTCAACAATTTCCGACATCAAAGGAAAGAGAGATATTGGCCGATATGATGTTACTTCTGTGAGTGGTTTGCCATGAAGGAGGGGGGGGGGGGGGGGTTTCTATTGAACCCCTAAACCAACCACCCCCACCCTGTGCGCACGGGCCTAGTCGTGGACGTCCCAACTCATATCTGTCTTCCTTGTATATTGTTGTCCACTGAATTTTACCTCAATTTCAACGACTATACTGTCTAGGTTTTTCAATTTTCAATTCGACTACACTGTCCTCTGGGTAGCATAGTGTGATCGTTTTACCCTATGAATACAGTGGTCGATTCCATGCTATAAAAGTGATGCTTTACGTCCGAATGCCTACTAGAAGCAAGGTATAACAATTTTCATTCGTCCATTCATGTGAAACCAGAGAAGAGAGTGCAGTCGGTATTCATTGCAACGAACTCCATCTAAAATAAACTAAAAACTCAAACCAAACCCAAATGATTACCAACTTTCGAACCTTTTGGAGATAGATAACATCCCGATGCATACATATAATAGAAAATTTTAATCCATTTACACATTGCGTTTCTTTTTTTCCAGATAATTTAACAAAATCAATATATATTTTTTTTTATATCCCGAATCCAATTGTTTACTTATTTCTTTTTACGTTCACTTTTACCGCTGGACGTTTGAATTATTTTCTCATTTGTTGTGTCCAGTTCGACTTCGAATGTCGCATCTTCTGTATTAAATGCATTATTTTTACTTCGTGTATCATGCGATGTTTTAAAACCATGCGTAAACGTTTCGGGTACAGTACCAAGTACCAGTGGAGTTTCTGTTGTTGGCTTATTTCCGTTGTTAGTACTACCGCCACTAACTGTTTTATAAATTGTTAGCGCTTGAGCCACTAGACTTGGAATATCACCGGCATTTGAAGGAAGTATCATCGTATTGTTTGTCTTTGCAAGACCATTAAAAGCAGTTATGTATTGTTCTGCGACGGATAATGACGCTGCATTTTTACCGTCCTAACGGAAACAAGATTTGATTATGAGAAAATTAGTTTTTTTTTGTTTAAATTACCTCAAGACCAAGCGATTTGGCAACAATTTGTAAACCACGAGCACGTGCATCGGCAATTGCTAACATTGCTGCGGCTTCACCACTGGCTTTATTGATGTGTTCCTGACGCTCAGCCTCTGGAAAAGAAATGTTTTTCAAACGACCTTATCTTAACTATAAATTGGAAAGACATTTGGCAAAATGTAACTTTACACACTTCGCTCCCACACAATGTTATGACTACAAATCGAACCGAAAGAAATTTTTCTGAAGTTTTACTATATTGTATCAAAATTGCAGACAATCTTTCTTGTTCCCAAATTTAAATGATGATTAGAAAGAGAATAAGGTATTATTTCCGGGTACGGTTTAAGTTCGTCCCGTATATATTTTAAATTGCTTCTCATTTGTCAAGTATTCTTCGAGCACATAGTATCAAGTAAACTACTATCAAGTAAGCTTCTATTATATAGCAATCACTTTTCACGTCCGCTTTCTGGTCGAGATCTTGCAAGCATGTCTAACTTCATCTATCAGCGACTTATGGACGATTTGTCATTTAGTTCTGAGTGGCCCGTTAGGTAGAGGACCGAAATAATTTATTTTGTCTCTTGTGGGAGATGTGTCTCTTGTGGGAGATAAGATTTTCCCTGATGTTATAATGCACGACAGTAACCAGAGAATTTTATTTCCTGGTCATAATGAATGAGACATTCAGGCCTATTCAGTAGCTCAGTTCTGTAACTTATGCGTGAGAAATTTCTCACCAAAAAGTCAAAATGAGGACGAACTAATGCAGTTTCCTTTCTGCGTTCTCATCAAATGAGAAAGCACCGTACATGACTACGCATTTGGCAATCTTTCATTTCTCATTTGGTGAGAATACAGAGAGAAAACTGCATTAAATCGTCCTCATTTTGACATTTTGGTGAGAAAATTCTCACTCATAAGTTACAGAACTGAGCTACAGGACCGAGTCACAAGTCACAAAGTAGATCGAAAGTCACAATTTTGTATGAAGTTTGAATTAATTGAGACTTTCCACCTACTTTGTGACTTATGAATCTGATCCTGAATAGGCCTGATTGTTACTTTTTTTTTTGATTCGATCATTCCGCAGTGTTTTGTCTTCAAAACGACTCTGGATTTGATTGAGTACACAAAAAGTCATGTTGTGTGGAGAGTTTATAAGTGGCTAGTCCACAAACAACTCCTGACAGGTCGACCATTATAAATATGCAAATAAACAATTGCAAGAAACTGTAAGGAGTGACAAAAACCTGGCACCTAAAAATATATAAGTATAGGAACGTGCCTTCTTAGAAGCGAGGTCGTTGCCACCATGCAATAACGCAGGAATCTGAAAAAAATAAGGTGCAAGCAGCCACTAAAGATACAAAGATGAAACTTGGAATTTATATAGAGCTCTGATAGTAGACTCATTTGCATAACAAGTGTTAATATAGATCAAGGTGTGTGGGAGTATGGCAGAAAAAATGCGTCCGAACGGCAAAAAAGCCAAGATCAAATCCCCTAAACGGTTAATGCCAGTAAATTGAAACTTAATGAATAGCTGTAGGTATATTAGGAGGATATATTCGAAACAATTTTTTAGGAGTGGCAGTGGCGTACGGGGGTGGGGGCTGAAAAACTTCTGATTACGATATCTCACGAACCCTTACTTGAGTAGGAGCCGGCATGGCGTGGTTTTATGACAAGTAAAACACAGGCGCGTGGCGTGAAACTTTGTAGGGAAAGTTCAATAACATGATCATGAAATTCAAAGAATTCTATTATAATATGTATAGAACCATAAAATCGCAGGCTTCAATCAGAAATACAATTTCGATTGCTAAATTCGAGGAAGAAATCAAAAAATTGTGCGTAATTTAGCGATCGTATCATTGCGCTACCCTTGTGAAGATTCACGCAACGCACCTGGTAATAAGATGTTTCTTTTATGTCAGGATACGGAAGAAGAATCAAAGAAAATATTGTCTTTCATCTTCAATGATCCGGTATCTGCATTCGAAAACTGCAAGATTGGAATGACGATCGCCATAGACCCACATGCATGCTGTCTAGCGAGGTGGTTCCGCCCACAAAAATCAAAATGATTTCATTTCGATCATGCCACATTACAGCATGCATGAAATACCAACATTCAGCCCCCCATACACGATAGATTTTCGAGAAAAATACCAATTTTCATGCAAGAATGTTCGTCTATGTGCCTCTTAAAGATTCCGCCTTTCAGCATGTTTAATATTCTTGAGGAAATATTTGGTTTGTAGTCACTCGATCTTACAACCAACAATAGCGCGCCAAACCATAGGAGTAGTTTGTACATAAGTCGTTCATTTTTTGTTTTTTAACTGTTATGCTATTGGATATTACTTACACAATACAACTACTGTTTATATCAGTGTTAAATTGCACTCTTCGTACTTAACTTTGAACCCTTTGAAATAACTTAAGCTTCACTTTTGGAGTCATTGTATTAAAAATGTAACTTGTGCGCAGACCATCCTCGCGATTATTAAATTCCCGAAAAAAAATTGAAAGTTCTTTTTTTGTTCCGTTATATTTTGTTGTTCAGTTGTGACTGTAGCCTTGGCCTATGATTGATTTGTAATAAAAAAATCAGAAGTAAGGTGCTACGGTTCAGTGGGCAAGTTCCTCGTACGCTCGAACTGGTGGCTGAAATTCTGCTGGCGGCCAGGATAGTTGAGGCTATGTACGCTGCTCGAAAATCAGTCTTCTTTTTTTACGGCCGTCGTTATAACTTATCGGGTCACCCTTTAATGCGATTGCACAGCTAGAACGACATAGGTTGGAGATAAAATGGTGTGTTATGGGATTTAGTGCGGTGGAACGAGAGAGAAGTGTCTGAAGTGTTGGTGAACGTTGTTTTTGAACTGCTGAATGTTATACTTATCAGGGAACAGATCGGCTGGCAATGAGTTCCACATTTCTGAAGTTCGGGGGATAAAGGCCTGCCTAAATTTCTCCACGAATAGGGCTGAACGGTATACTTGTGGGCGCGTAAAGCTTGGTGAGTGTTACGGGGAGCGACTAAGAGTGGGGAATAAGTTCTTTTAGTTTCTTACTACATTTACCATGAAAGTATCGGTAGTAAATACTGAGTACCCCGACATTACGTTGATGCTCAAGGGAGTCTATAGAAGCTGAAACGGCTAACACGATTGAGCAAGGCTAAATGGGATTTAGGAGCCCCAGCCCAGATATGCGAATTGTGCTCAAGACGTGTTCTGATATATGCCTTGTAGTTTTTAGCTAAATCAGACGCTGAAAAGTATTTCTTACACTTCCGTAGAATTTGAAGTCATCAGAAGAAGATATACTTGTGACCGACGTCGGAACATCTCGTTTAAGGGATAGATGACAAGACTGTGGACAAGACTTTTGGAGGCGTTGAACTCTACTTTTATTTTTTTTACCCCAGTCCAAGATGAGATTGAGGTCTGAGTTCAATGAGCCGAATAACTCAGTGCGTTGCAAGGCCATCGAAGTCGAACGTGCCTCTGCAGCCGAGTCGGAATTAAAGACATTGTCCAATGTACTATCATCTGCAAAACTATGGATTGGATTGAGAGTTGACGACAGCAGGTCGTTAATAAAGATTAGAAATAGGGTGGAATATAGAACTGAGCCCTGGGGTACACCGGAATCAATTGGAAAGGAGGATGAAGTTATTCCGTCTAATACGACTCGTATTGAACGTTTGCCGAGAAAACTCTCAATCCATTTAAGAAAGGTTGAACTATAGCCAAAGGCTTTAAATTTTACTATGAGACATTGGTGCCAAACTCTGTCAAACGCTTTATCAATGTCAAGGGATTTACCTTCACAAAATTTGTGAATGCACAAGTTCCAGCGTTCCGTTAGGTAAACTAAAAGGTCACCTGTAGAATGACCGGAACGGAACACATATTGGCGATCGTGAATCAGATCTTTGCCCATCAGGTATTTGATTATTTTCTGATTGACAGAAGTTTCCATTAATTTATCGATCACGGATGTAATGGCTATTGAGCGTAAATCGCTGTTTCCTTTCTTGGGAATCGGCTGAACATTCGCAACTTTGCACATCTGAGGAAAGCACCCTGAAGAGTATAAAAAGTGAAAGAGATTGCGAAGCGGTTTAGCCAGAGAGCAAAAGCATTTCTTGAGGACTATGGGGGATACCATCCGGTCCAGCAGACTTGTAGACATTAAGCCCCTGCAAAATCTTGGAAGTAACCCTAGTTCGAAAACAAGGAATCAGAAATTGGGGGGGGGGGTGGTTAGTGGGACTCTGATTCGAAGGTGGAAGTCTAGAACTTCTAGGGAAGCTTTCCGCCCAAAGGTTGCTTTTTCCACAGGATCTACAATGGTTCTGTCACCATCTTATACGCAATGCCTGACAAAAAAAAAATATTTGACACCAACTCATCCCGGGGTCGGAAATTTGAAATTCATTTGCGTGACTTCATAAGAGTGCTTTGATGTTAAGCGCCGCCCTGTATCAACTCCTTATTAATGCGACTACAATATATTTATACTATTTTCGAACTAGTGATATTAAATGCACATTTTTCATCTAGCCCTTGGACACACGTCTGCACTATACACAGAAAAATTTACTTACCAGATGCCAATATTCTAGACTTCCGTTTACCCTCTGCGACATTGATGTCGGCCTCTCGAACACCCTCCGACTCTAAGATAGCCGCTCGTTTTCTTCGTTCGGCTTCGACTTGCATTTGCATAGCCTCGTGAACCCGCGACGGTAACTACAAACAATAAAAACTACTATTAAGCATCGAACTAACTTCCGCACATCTCCGATTGCAACTTACTCTTATATCGCGAATTTCATATCGCAGACATGTCATACCCCAAGCCTCGCTTGCATTATTAATCGAATCGACAATACTAACATTGAGCGACTCGCGTTCCCTGAAAATCTTATCGAGCGACATTTTTCCCAGTTCCGATCTCATTGTCGTCTGCGCTAATTGTGTTATTGCAAATTCGGGATCTTCGACGCCGTACGAAGCTGAAAATATGACGAAAAATGTGATCAATCGATGCTCATCAATGATGAAATATGAAGAAAATTGTTACCTCTGTACGGATCAATTATTCTAAGATAGAGTACGCCGTCTATGTTCAAGGTTACATTGTCGGATGTAATAGCGCCCTGTTTCGGTACGTCTATTGCGATTTCTTTCAGACTTTGAACGTATTTTACGCGATCGACGACCGGCAGAAGGACATTAAGACCAGGCTCAAGTATTCGATGAAATCGACCCATTCGTTCCACGACCCAGGCCTGTAAATTTAATTTCGTTATTTTTTCTTTTAAATTAAGCAAGTTGAAGCGCTTGGTACGCTTGTATTTTCGTACCTCTTGTTGCGGTACGAACATTACAATCGTATTTAACGGTGTCGAAACCTTGGACCGGGACATTTGCGCAAGCTGAACTCCATTGCTTCGAAGTAGTCCATTCTGAGGAAATGTAAAAGAAACTCTAGAGAAATTCCGGACGGAGTTTAATTCGAGCTGATACTGTACCTTTGCTAAATTCACATAAGAAGCACAAATCCGCGACGAGCGATACATATCCAAAATACTAAATAAAATTCCTTAAAGCGGCGGCAGTAATCTTTTTGACGTTTAACTGGTTGGCTGGTGAGGTTATGATCAATTTTGATTTTTTTTTTCTAGGGGAGGACGTTCTTTTCGTTGGAAGTTTGTTTTTTGGTCGAGTTTGGATACAGCGGTGTAGAAATTAAACGGGACGATTCATTTTTTTTAACTAACGGTGATAAAAAATGTTTTGAATACAAAAATGTCAGTCGAAAAAGATCGTAGAGCAAGAACCAGGAAGCAGTTCAGACCACATTAAATAATATATAATATCTGACGCTTTTCTAAAAAGTGATATGCATTTCAATCAGATATTAATGGATGATGTATTTAACACAATAATAGTGGAGGTAAAGATCAATGATGTATCAACAAAATTAGCAACTTTCTATAGGCCCCCAAATGAATCAGTAGACTGTTTTATAAGTTACCTCGACTTAGGGCCGTTATTACGACCTTCAGTTAAAATTTAACCAGAACTTTGACTGTAAGTTTCGTATAGTTAAAGTGTAAGTTACTGACGAGAAGTAACATGGATTTTAACTATTGCTGGCACAAATATTAACATCCTTCACGAAAATATCTCAACACATAACTATAAAGAACAGTTAGCCATCAACAACATCAAGATACTAAACGAATTTAAAGCTAATAGAATTAACGGACATGCATCATCTTAAATTGATCACGTTACAACAAACATACACTTGGAAGAGAAAGAGTTTAGTATAGAATTAGATGGTTGGCCAGGTCTAGATCATAAAGTATTACCTCTTTCGATTGATGATGCCAGAGTCATGACTACAAAAATGATGAAAAAAGAGGTCAAATTTCTCGACAGAGAGATCTGAAGGGCCTCGTTGCAAAAAGTATGAAAAAAAAATCAGATTTTTTTTATTCCATATTATTTTTCTACACTCATTTCTGCACATCACACTAACCGCATCTTTGTGGGATAACGGGAAGTGACTCAAATTTTGTTCTGAAGGGGGAAGTCGAGCCGCGGTCCGAATTACGCTTTCTGCGCTTTTAGCGCGCTCACACTCGGTCCGAATTACGCTCACAGCGCATACAATTTGCATGGAGGGGATATTTTCTGGCGCTTACACTACTCACAGTTTCGAGCATATGCACTGTGTGTACGTCTTTGCAAAATGAGTTATAACAATATTGTTGAAGAAGATGAAGATGAGGAGCCAGATATCATCTCCAGATCGCTATTACTGTCACACATTTCCATTACCGTTTCTACTAAAAACACTTTTTCAAAACTCATTTTAAAATTACTGACACAACTGACATTTGTGTGCATACGATCGGTCCGAATTATATGCGTTGTAAGCGCGCATACAATTCGGACCGACTGTAAGCACTGTTGGTAATGTAAGCACCGTAAGCGTAATTCGGACCGCGGCCCTAATCAAAGCTCTATACAGAGAATTCACGAAGGGCCCTTTCCGGTTAATTGCCCATAACTTTCACAATTATTGGAATTTCAATATGAAATTTACAGACAACATTCTTGAAACCACAAACTTTAAGATGAGCGCAAAAAAATTAGACTACTCGGATGTTCTGCCTTAAGGCGGCATGAGTCCGGTACGACCAATTTTGATGATTTATGACTGTTTTCTTACTAATATTTCACGTTAATGGCAACAAGAAAAAACAGAATAAAGTTACACCACTTTATTAGCTGGTATGTAAACTAGGACATTCATAAAAAAAATTCAAAACTGTATTTGGAAAAAATGCTATTAGAACAACAACCCTTGAACATCTTTGAAAATGCGTAAATTTGAATATTTCAAACGCATATTACCTATTTCTCTAATGATTAACATGTCATTTTCATTAATACAATGCTAGAAAAAAACTTAAAGAAGGTCCTGGATAAATAAAATTTTAAAAAGATTTCATTTTTGTTAATAATATATGAAGTCAAACTGAAGCAATTTTTCACGATATTCATGGCAAGAATTACGTAATAAGACCGCATTTCATTGAAAAGTATCACAGATAGTATAATTACCTGGTATTTCTAGAAGATAAATAAATGAATGCGCTTCAAATAATTTGAAAACATATAACACTATTTTTTTCTCTAAAATCAAAATTAGTTCGCTGATAGACAGCGAACGATGCAGACGTATTGTCCACGCCAAATTACACGAACGAAACTCAATTTCAAACGATTAAAATCCTCACAAGAAAGAAAAATCAAACAGGGACAAAAAATGGTCGTACCCGGCTCATGGCGCCTTAATGTACGGAGAAAATAATCTCACAAAAATCATAAAAAGAATTTCAATTTGTTTCCAATTCATTTCTTTATTTTAAATTGTTTAACGTCTCTTTCATTCAAACTCTTACCAACTCTCCGAATACCCTCCAAAAATTCGCATTCCACTCGACCACTTTTCAAGCCCAAAAAAAAAAAAGAAAAGAAGAAGACTATCCAAAAAATGAAATTTTGATTTTTTTGAAGGTTAAGGGAAAATGAGGCATCACTGACTTGACTTTCATTTCGTGTGTAGTTCCTTTATTTTCTGTCTAGTCGCGTCTCGTAAAAACATCGTAACCATTGCCGCGAAATGTTTCGATGAAGGCTGTCACTCGATCGATTAGCAGAAACTTGAGAAAATTCTACTTTTAAAACGGACGTCGCTAAAAACCCAAGGAATGTATCACGCCTAACAAATCTGCTGCTGTGCACCAAACAATAACAAAAAAGTGAACATAAAAAAAAAAAACAACAAAGACTGACGCGAAACTATAATAACTCGAAAATATGGCAGATCGTGGACTTCTGGAGGATGTCAAGTCGGTGCTAAAGTCTTTGATCATTTCGTCTCCGCACGGAATGACCATCGATCAACTAAACAAAGATTACCGTAACATGGAAGGCCGATCTATACCCTTCTCGTTGCTTGGATATACAAAACTCGAACCGTTCTTACGGTCGCTTACAGAGACGCTTGTTGTAAGTTGCGGATCTTAGCGTCCGTTCCGGACGATTAGTTTTATTAAATTTTCATTTTTGTTTTATGCTTCAGATCACGGGTTCGGGGTACGATGCAAGAGTTTCGGCAATTTCGTCGGAAAAAACGCACCACATTGATAACATGATCTCAAAGCAGAAGAACGCGTCGAGAAACAGAACCACGTTTACGCTTCCTCGCAGGCCTAGCGGGTGAGTTTTATATACATATATACTTTTTTTTGTAACCTTCGACTTTGTGATTAGTCTAAAAGAAAGTAGTGAGTCCCGCCTAAAATTAACAATTAAAAATTAAATCATAAGGTAATTTTGAGAATTGACCCTTTTTTCAATGCTGTTAACGTTAAATTAAATAGAACCACGTGTTTGTGTCTGCGTCGGACAGCAACAGTACTTCTACAGAAAGGGGAAATTTGGGTTTTCAGCATCGTATGGCTGCTGTTCTGTTGAGTTCAATTCATCACTTGAATGCCTCAAACAGTCTAACCCGGACCCTGTTTGCAGATGTGTTACTCCGACAACCTCAAAGTTAGCTAGAGATTAGGTTTGATTGCCTCTGTTACTAAGGCTTTTTTTTACGTCCCCCTTGGATTGTCTTTAGTCCCTGAGCCCTGAAGCTTAGTATTTTTTGGAGCGGATTTGACAAAAATTCCAATGGTTCTATGAAGCCCAGATCGAAGAAAGGAAGTCTTTGGACAATTCTTTCAAATTCACAGAGGATGTGCTCTAGTGTTTCGTCTTCGTCATCGTAAATTCTCCTTATTTTACTCTCAGAGCGACCAATCCTATGATCTCATCCTCATGTAACAATGTCCAGTAAGATCTCCCACTATGGTTCGCGTCTGATATCTGCTTAATTTCAGATAAGCAGACGTTCCCTTTGACGTGTCTGTTGTCCAGTAGCAAGAATCTCACAGAAAGGATGTGGACCCATGGAGCTAGCTCCTAAAACTTTTCTAGTCATTGGGTCGGTCATTTCATTACCTTAGTAGCCTCTGTGTACCGAAATACAAATGAGGCGAACACTGTTCTAGTTTCTGGGCACCGGAACCAATTCCAAACCAGTTCGAAGTAGATTTGAACTGACCGCTGAGGCGATATTGCTGTCCGAGAGAATATAATTATTGAGTAACTACGAACCATCGATAAATGCCTAAAATAAATGATGAAGCTCTTAACGCTCACGATGGTCGTCAATGGATGGACGCAGGAACTGGAGTCGTTCGCACAGAATGAAACTTGGACATTGGTGGATTTGCCGAAAGGAGGACGGCCCGTGAAAACAAAGTGGGTTTTCAAACGTAAACGTACCGCGGATGGTACCATCGTTCGACACAAGGCTCGCCTGGTGGCGAAGGGATGTTCCCATCGATTTGGCATCGACTACGAGGAAATTTTTTCTCCCGTCGTTTGATACAGTTTGATTCGGATGTTGATTGCATTAGCTGCACAACGAGGTATGGGATCGATAATCGATCAAATGGACGCCGTGTCGGTATATTTACACGGCACGTTGAATGAAAAAATTTATACTCTGCAACCCGAAGGTTTCGAGGATGGCTCGGGCAGAGTCTGCAAGCTGCACACGGCTATGTATGGCCTGAAGCAAAGCGGACGTCAGTGGAATCATTGTCGGGGCACCGCCTTGCTGCCATTCAACTTGAAGAAATCGTTGGAAGATCCGTGCGTTTACTATACCGACGACGGAAATTTGATAGTCGCAATTTATGTGGACGATTTTCTGATTTTTTGGAAGGACGCTTTGGTTCGAGACGAATTGAAGGCAAAATTATCGAGTACATTCCACATGAAGGATTTGGGCAGGGCAAACACCTGCGTTGGCTTGACAATTGAAGAGTTGCGAAAATCGGTTCGTCGTTTCTTGTTGACAGTGGTGATGATAAGTCAACAGTTTCAGTTGGGGTAACGAAGTCGACAGAGGTGGAAAAGGCAGAAGAGGCTGGAAACCTCGAGAGAACTCATTGAAATTCTGTGATGTGATTTTTAGTTGGGTCAGTCAATAATTTGGAGGCTTATTCCACTCCATCTTCGATAATCCATCGGATGCTATGACTTCGACATGTATGCTCAAAAGGAGATATGAGAGGGAGATCCCGAGCAGGGAGGAGTGGGTAAACCAGTCCGCTCTGCCTAGCAGATTCACTGATATATTCTATACGGACGGCTCAATGACTGAAGAAGGATTTGGAGCTGGAATGTACCTGCAGACTGAAGATCTCAGGTACTCTTTCGCCTTAGGAAAACATTCTTCGGTATTTCAGGCTAAAGTATTTTCGATCCTTATGGCAGTAGAATGGATTATAGAGAGAAGATGGAAAGGCAGAATGATCTGCATTTGCAGAGACAGTCAGGTCGCTCTATAATCCCTAGATAATCCAATCGTCTTTTCGTGAGTGTAAAGAACGGTTAAACTCTGTGGGCCGATTCAATGACTTCATACTTAAATGGGTTCCGAGTCACCAGGGTGTAAATGGCAATGAAATAACGGATGAATTAGCAAAAGCTGGCTCGGGGTCAGCCGTGGTTGAACCAGAGTCAGCTTTCGGTGTGCCTGTTTCCTCTGTTAGGGCTGCCATTGCTGAGTGATGGCTGCTTCTTCCGGGAATGCGGCAGACCAGAAACTTTGTTCAGGGACCGAGTGGACAAACAGCTGCTTTCTCCAAAGAACAGCTGCTTTCTCAAATTGGGCAGAAAGGAATGTAGTAGTATGGTTGGTGTTCTCACAGGGCATAATTCGTGTGGCCTACACATGGTCAAATTGAGAATCGTTGGCCTCGTGTATACCGCAATCGTTGGCCTCGTATATACCCCAATCGTTAATACGGTTTAAACTGTTCTCGGTATTAAGTTAGTACGATTGCCGTTTATACCGCCTGAGCGTACTAAGTTAATCCACTTGCTTTAAACCTCATATGTGAAGTTGACATGCAGGTAAATGTCTCGGAAACGCGTAGTTTCCCTTCATTGCATGGAGCGATGAAACTCTATGGAAAATTCACAGAAATACCAAGGCTGTTTCAATGATTTTTAACATGATGTATATTACACATAGACTTAAATTTCCGTAAAAAATATATTGATTTTTCTAACTATTTGGTGCAAATACCTGCTATAAATTGAAGGGCGCCATCTGTGAAGATGGAAGCTTGGTATTGCCATAATGCCATTTCAACTGTGCTCGGTTTAATTTAGTCTAGTTTTAGTCCACATGCGGAACTGGACTAACTTAATACCACACGTTTACACCGCTATACGAAGCCTTTGACGACCCCTTGCGCACAGCTTGCGACGACACGACGGAACATTTTCTTCTCGAGTGTCCAGTAGGCTTGCGCATTGTAGTTCACCTTAGTGACCGCGAACGAACTAGTTCCTTAGTCTTCGCGAACTAGTTCGTTGTTGTAGTTCATCGTTCACCAAAAAAAAAAAGGAACTAGTTCGTTTGAAGTTGGGATTGAATGTGAGGACCCTAAAAAAAAAAAAACGAAAAAAGGTCCCCATCCCGAAAGGAACTACTTCCTTCCAAGTTCGGATTGAATGTAAGGTCCGTCCCCAGCCCTACTAGTTCCTTTCAAGTTCGGATCACCTACAAAAACCAACTACTTTCAAACCAACGAACTAGGACCGGAAGTCACTGCGAACTAGTTCGTTCATTTCACTTCTGCGAGCGATCTTCCGAACTAGTTTGTTCACGAACTACACGATCCTAGTGTCCAGCTTACTCTTTTGCAAGAATGCATGTATACGGCGTAGATGTTATGAGTTTGGAGGAATTCCGTTCTCGCTCTCTACTTGAGCTTTTGAAATTCGTTAGGAGGACGAAAAAGTTCTTGTAGAGACTGGGGATTCCAGTATAATAGGCCTTGGTGGCTTGAATGCTCAAGATTCGCTACTTTTTAGCGTGTCTTCCTCACACCAAACACAACACAACGCACAACCCTTTCGAGTGCTTGGCATACTTTGTCTTGGCGTGCATGTCGTCAGACAATTGGGAACAATACTTGTGTAATATTTGTGAGTTTGATGGTAAAATATAATAATTTTTCCCTGTCAGATTTTTGTGCAGAATTCTCGTCAGGCTAGTGCGTGAAATGTTTACCTGTTGAGATCGACGGTTAGTTGATGTTCGTGAGGTGAGTCTCACACTCGAATTCTCGTCTGTGCGCACCGTACGACGACGGGGGCAATGGGTGCGGTTGTCCACTAGCATGCCAGTCTCACGAACTTTTTACACAAACTTGCGTACAACAGGCGCGGTGGGTGCTTCATTTCGGCAAAAAACTTCTTTTCAAAAAACCCACTGTTTGGGCTACACAGCACTCACTTTGGAAATAAGTTTTCAATATTTCCCAACGTTGTTCAAGCGTAAAGCGACTCATTTCGTTCCGCGGAGGTATGATACTGACTTTCTGTCCAGATTTCGAGTGGAAAACCGTTTTCAGTGTCAAAATAACCTTTGATTTAAAAAGAAACCACTAGATGGCTCACCCCTTATGTATATTTTTAGAGGAACACTTTTTTAAATCAAAATAAAACAGTAAAAAAGGGAAAAATACAAACAATAATTTTCTTTACAGAAATAATGACTATCGACCGCCGCCCTCATCGAACCCGCCATTAATTAGTCAATTTCCAGTTCACCAAAATCATCAAAATAGTCGGATATCTCCGCAACACAATAATCATCAGCTGCATCAACAAAATCTACATCAAAACTTTTACAGGTTTAATTCGGCTCAACAGAGCAGTTGCTTCAATAATGCAATAAGTCATCCGCTGTTCCTTCAACGGCAGCTAAATACATTTAGACCCGTATATCCAATTCAACCTCAACCGAGGTATCTTTCATATCCGCAATATCCAACTGTTGAGCTATTAAATCGTTTACAAAACTATAATGCCCATCTGAATGCTGCAAATTATAAACAACAGCAGCAGCAGCAGCAACAACAACAACAGCAGCAACAACAACAACAGCAGCAGCAGCAACAACAACAACAGCAGCAGCAACAACAACAACAGCAGCAGCAGCAACAAAAACAGCAGCAGGAACAACAGCTGCAACAGGAACAACAACAGCTGCAACAGGAACAACAACAGCTGCAACAGGAACAACAACAGCTGCAACAGGAACAACAAAAGCTGCAACAGGAACAGCAGCAGCAGCAGCAGCAACAACAACAGCAGCAGCAACAACAACAACAGCAGAAGCAACAACAACAGCAGCAACAACAACAAACATACCAAAAACAACCACAAAATAATCGGTCCGAAAATCATCAAGATCATCGTAATAATAATAATGGTTTAACAAACAACACAAACGGTTATAGAAATGTCGTAACATTTCCGTTTAATAAAACGGAAAATAATCATGTTGAAAAATCGAAAAATCAAACAGCAAAGAATTCAATGCGGCCGGCAGAAGAAGATTTTAGTAGTGATGTTGACGAGAGGTCGAACTTTTACGATAAAGTCGAAACAATAATACCGGCTGATAAAAATTTTACTACTCCCAACTTTAATCGAAGACAGGACGAATTGTATACAATTAAAGCGAGTAGTGATAGTGTTACGCATTCTTCGAGTACGGGTGTTAGCTACGATAATTTAGTAAATATCTCAAACGATCCTGTTACTGAACTAACTGAAGGTATGAAAGTGTTGAATTTAAGTTCGAAAAAAGAGCACAGAAACAAGTATAATGATTATGAAGCCATACCCGAATTACAGCAGGTTAGTTGGATTTTATTTACTTGATTTAATTCGTTTTTAAGTTGCTTCTTTTCGTTTTTTTTTGCCGGCATCTACAGAATGATTTAATATTTCAACTTGACTATCCTATCAATGCTGTGAAATACGGCGAATATATTCCTGTATCGGAAATTCCAGCGGATATTATTGAAAGTAGCTGGTTCGGTATTTTCATTACGGAGGTAAGTTTTGAATTATTTTGTTTTTTAACTTGGAGTGAAAAATATAAGAGGATATTTTTTTTTTTTTTTCAGATTCATAATCCGTATAAATTCTGGTTTCATCTGTACAAAGAAAATCACGAGTTGGATACCTTAATGCAGGAAATTGAGTAAGTTTATCCGGTTGTTCTCTGCTGTATGCCTAGCTGTTGTTTGGTTCTGATTGAAAATTAACTGTGACTATTTTATTTTATTTGATTTCAGGAATATTTATACTGGTTTAGGCAATTCTGAGCTTCAAATGCATACTTCAAGTATTAAACCGGGTCAAGTTTGTTGTGCACTTTTTATGGGAATGTGGCATCGAGCGGAAGTTTTAGAACGACCGGATAAGGGAAATGTTAAAGTAAGTATAGGAACAATTTCTATAATTAATGGTTAAATGTGTATTTATTGCACTTTGTCCTAATTTGTATGATTCACACGGTGGAGAATAGAGCAAAAACTGCACTTCATATGGCGAATGTTCCACTTAGGCCGCGATTCGAATAACGCTTTTTGCGCTTTTGGCACGCATACAACCGGTCCGAATTGCACTCACGATGCATACAATTTGTATGGAGGTGTAATTTTCTGGCGCTTACACTGCTCACGGTTTCGAGGATAGGTACTGTGAGTACACTGTGTGCACACAATCGGTACGAATTATATGCGTCGTAAGCGTGCATACAATTCGAACCGACTGTAAGCAATGTTGGTAATGTAAGCACCGTGAGCGTAATTCGGACCGCACTCTTAGTAGTCAGATACAAGTCAATTCGAAACGAGTCCCAAAAAATAATAATATATGGTATACCCTAATATTTTTAAGTACGAGTATTAGGACTAGCATTTACAAAAATTATTTGATGAAGAAGTAGAGTAAAGTGGCCCATATACTGGCGAAGCATGTTGGCGCAAACATAGGTTTGCGCCAACATTAGTCTTAGCGCATACACCGGCGAGCATGTTGGCGAGCCTCACTTGCTTATTGGATTTCGCCATGGAAACAACTTGTGCTTGTCTGGTTTTATTTCTACTTGCACACATCATATGCCTTGTTTTTAATTTTTTTTAATTGCGCAATGCTTGTACATATATCTCTGATTTTATTCGCCATGTTTCAGGCTTACTCTACCCAAAACTCCGATTCTATAAATCGTGACATTATTCCGATTTGACGTCTTTCAACGACTGCCGTTGAACAACTGAGTACTGAAGTTTGCGCAAACATCACCATACACGTGAGAACATATGCCAACACCAACATATTGGCGCTGAAAAATCAAAATATTTTGATTTTTGTGCGAGCATGTTTGTGCAAACGGCCAACAATGCCATACACGAGCCCATGTTTGCGCCAACATGCTCGCCTGTATATGGGCCACTTAATATTTGAATTTGACATGTTAAACAATATACTGCTTTTCAATGCAATAATCGAAGCAGTCTTGCATTAATCGGATCATGGGAATTAGGCTTGAATATCGACAAAATTATAAAATTGATTTTTGTACGACTATATGCGAAACCCAAGGAAAGGTTCGTCTGTCCGCCGTACGCAAGAGAGATTTTGAACGTTATGTTTTGAATTATCAGTGAGATAATGACCAACACTGTATCGCAGCATAATGCAGCGTTCTGCTCTTCTACCCAAAAAAAAGTGCGTACAGATAGCTGTAAGGTTTTTTGACACTGTAAAGGCTATTTAATAAAAAAAAAATTACATCAGCTTAGCCAGAATAGTAATAGCCTCTCAGAAACTGTGCGTAATAAATGAAATAGTTATTTCTGATATCACAAAAACGAATTTCCGAGCAGTACAAAATCAGTAAATCGACAGCATTTTCTTCCTAACATTTTCATTCTAAAAAATTTCATTAAAGCATCACTTACAAGGCCGGAAAAACGCCTCAATTTCAGGATTTTTTTGATATAAAATAAGTATACCACCTTGATCATAAAGTTCCCGGAATTTATTGAGAAAATTAAAAAATACTAGTTTATTCATCTAAATCTATATTGTCCCCTTCAAAGTAATAATCATCGACTGCAACACACTTATTCCAGCGCCTGATTCAATCCTCGAAACATTTTTTATATTCGGTTTTCGGTATGACCATCCCTTCGATTTTTCCATTACTTCCTCTCGGCTGCTGAAACGTTCTCCGTCCCGTAGTGATTTTTAACTCGATTGAACAGAAAAAGGTCACAGAGAGCCAAATCAGGTGAATTCGGTGGTTGTTGGATGGTATTTGTTGCTTTTTTTGTCAAAAAATTACGAATAATCGACCGTAATGTGATTGTCACGTCGCGTCACTTCGATGCCGATTCGATATCGACGCATGAAAAGGCGATTGTGAATGTCGATGGTCATCGACCGTTGTCACTTTGATCGTCATTTTTCGTCGATGACATTCCGAGTCCGTGACGCCTGAAGAAAACTAACGTCGATGCAAAAATGCAAGTATATATTTGACAAAAAGATGTTTCTTTTCTTATTTTGATAGATTCGCAACAAGTAATCGTCATTAAAAGTGGTGTAGATCGACACACATTAAGGAAATATGGCTCGAATTTTCGGCACGGTAAAATTCTTTGGGACTACCGTCACGAGATGCAAGCAGAAGTGAGAACCACAAATGGGCCAGAACAAGATGTATAGCTTTTCTACTTTAGAAAAAAGCATTATCCGCATCTTAAATTTGAATGTAGCATTTGATATTGCAGAAAAATAATGTCATAGTTGTAAACGAAGGCATACAAGAACTTAAATTCACAATTTACCGCTGATACATACATATCAATATGGCAATGCCATTGAGTCACGTCGATGGAGTTACACAATCGCTTTTTTCGATCGACGTGACACTTCGCATCGGCATCGAAGTGACAAGACCGCGACATTCGCAATACGGGTGAATGATGGCACTGTGCGACGGTGCGTTATCATGGTGGAAAATCCACGAGTTTTCTGCCCACAATTCTGTCTGGCCTTCTGGCAAAAATTCATGATGCACTACACCATTGTAATCCATGAAAACCGTGAGCATTGCCTTTTTTTTGAACTTTTGAACCGCTTGTGCCACTGGTACACGACCGTTTTCTTTAGTGAATCGTTGCCGAAACACTTTCCAACATTTCCAACGTCCGCGCACCATTAAATCCGTTTTTTAAGCAAAATTTAATACAAGTTCGTTGTTGCAAATTTAAATCCATTTCTAAAATTGTAAAAAATCGCCAACACTCACAGAGATAGATGTACTCTTGGCTACGTAACTTTTGCAAATGTCAAGCTATGACGCTAAGATTTAGAGGGAATGTCAATAACAGATGTAGCAACTTAACAAAAAAGAACTCAAATCGGATCGTTATTCCGGGAACTTTTTGATCAAGGTGGTATATGGAAAAACTATTAGCGGGTTTTATAGAGGTATAAGTGGAGAATAATTGTGAATTTTTTCATAAAAAAATATTGCAAAATGGCGGCTCCAGCTCCCATGACGTAAGGGCGCGATCGGCGTGAGTTGATGCACGTGGTACCTTCTACAGCCTTCCCAAGTGATCTGAAATCAAAAACACAAAAATTTTATGAAACTGCATCAAATTTGCGGGGCCCCATCGTTTCCCGATTTTGAAAAAACGCCCTGAGACTAAAGTGTAGCTATTTGAAAAAAAGAAACACTTTTTCACTCGTTTTTCGGCTTAAAAACTCAAATAAAAAAAAGTTACCGCGCTCCGGAAAAAAGTGGTTTCGAGAAAAACGCCGTTAAAGTTTGAAGTTATAAAAAGTCGTATCGGCCGACCGTTCCACAAATCCGTCTGTAATTCGTAAAATACATTCGATATCGAAATATAAAAAAAAAAAAAAATTTTCTTCGCTTTAAGGCTTGCATTATCTTTTAAAGCATCAACAATCGTCGATACATTACGTTTCAGACCAATATACAAATTTTTTTATAAGCTCCTTGGAGCTCTCATGTAATTTTGTGCTTCGTGCAAATTTTTTCAAGTCCTTGTAACCATTACCGGTTGACCAAGGATTTCTTGCTGTACTAAGAAGCACACACAGTACATCCACAAAGCCACTTATAGAACTCGTACCAGATCAATTGAAATATCCTGCGAAATTATACACCATCTTTTTTTCTTTCGCATTTAATTTTGATCGCCGGTACGGGACAAAGTTGTAAAATCTGGCGCTGCTCCGTTTGTTGTCGTCTTGAAAAAGACGTTTCAGAAAGTTACATGACTATAACATGTACAGGATTCATTTTATTAAACGAAATGACTTACCAAAATCCGGAACGAATAAAGTCACACCTAAAACACAACTTGTACTTTCCCACACACACAAAAAATCACCCGAATGAAGAGAAAACGGCGCAAATGGCCATATAATTGTGAATATCACCTACAAGCGATCATATACCAAAGCTAATTTCCGCAAAAGAAAAATAAAAGTTTTCGAAATAGCTTTGCTGCAACACGGCGCGCGTGAGTAAAGCAGAGGCTGCCCTAGCGGAGGCTGGAAAAGCTTAGCCTCAATGCTACCCATGTCCAAACTGTGGAATCCAGACGAATGAGCAAGCTGATGAACTCGCTCGAGCAGGCTCCAGTCTAAGCTCACTAGTGATTGACCAGCACATTGCTATTCCCATCGGATCCATAAATCAGTCTATCGACTCACTATGCTTGCAGCGGACAGGCAATAGGTAGTCAAACCTAACTACCTGCTCAATATCAAGAACTTTTTGGCCTGAATATGATCACGGGAAAAGCAAGTATATCCTGAGCCAGAGCAAGAAAGATGCAAGCACACTAGTCGGAGTGCTCACAGGGCACTGCCTGCTCGGTAGAGATGCTAGACGACTGGGAGCCAACGCAAATGATCTCAGTCGTAGCTGCGGTGACCCAGAAGTGGAGGAGTGAATCTTTCACGTTCTATGCGAGTGTCCGGCCCTATCGAGAACGAGAAGACCGAACCTTGGCCCTTATTTCCTCGATGACCTCGGTGATATCGATAAGGGAAAGCTATGCAGCGTAGCAAACTTTATAAAATCCATGGTTTTAGGTTCCAGGAGTTTTTCACTCTCAAACGGCGAGCACAATGGACGAACAATAACGTCTAAGGGCCGTTATTACGACCTTCAGTTCAAATTTAACCAACACTTTGACTGTAAGTTTCGTATGAACATCTGTCAGTTAAAGTTCCGGTTAGAACGTTACTGACAATCGTAAGAACGGGCCTAAGTGAAGGAGCATGTGAAGTGATAGCATCACCACCTCTTATACCATACCATATCATAGCGCTTTCGTGACCGCAGTACTGCTACGCTTGTTGTTTTTTTTCCCCAATTCGTTTTCAATCTGTCTCGTTTCGTAATCTATTTTCTACTGTTCCAAATTCTTTTTTTCCACTCACTAACAGGAATTCTAAATTTTTGTCTCATATCCTAACTGAAGAAAATTTTAAATATTTCCAATCTTCACTACACAATTTAATAACATATTGTATTCTTGAACTTGTAGGTTTGTTTTGTAGACTATGGAACTGTTGCATCAATAGATCTCGCCCATATAAAATATTTGCTATCCGACTTTTCATTGCTTAGTGGTCAAGCGTTACGCGGCAGTTTGGCACATATCAAACCACAAACACATCGGTGGTCACGCGATGCAACCTATGCATTTTTAGATATGGTCAGCGATTTACTTTTATATGCAAAAGCCATTGAAATTAATAAAGAGGTAACTAATCAAAAGAAACACATTTCGTACACAACTGTTTTTTTTTTCCTCGGGCTTTGTATAAAGTGAAATTGTTAACTATTATAGGATCGAATTATACAGATGATTTTAACCGATACAAATAAGGACGATGATTTTCAAATAAATGACGCATTAATTCGTAGAGGTCACGCAAGACTGTGGTCAACGCCAAACACAACAACCCTATCGACCTCGTCCGACTCTCAGGTAATGTAAATGTAATGAATTTCGATCCGATATGTTGCTTCAGTTCATTTCAATATTGTAAAACTACTTTTGCAGACATAATACATAATAGGCGCGAATAAAATATAAGTTGATGTTGGGCAGACTACTCGGATGTATATAAAAAATTTTATTTATTTTTAAAGTAATATGAAAAATAAAATAAAATGACTATTAATTAGTGTTAATTTTTGTTTTAAAATGCATTATATTGATTATATGTAATTGTTAAGAATTAAAATAAACCAAGATGTAAATAATAACAAACTCACATAGTGAATTATGTATGATACGAAATGAAATGTTTTGAAGCAGCAAAAAATTGTGTTAAAAACTGAAACCATTTTTTTTTTTTCGCTGAATGTTTTCACACCTTTCCCGATTTTTTTATATATTGTTCTTTTCTTTTGTTTGTTTTATTCATTTCGTTTTTCTTTTCGTTGCATTCATTAATCGTCCGAACTGTACCTTGCCCACAGATAACGACAACACCACGAAAACATTTTCAAGAAACGTATCCGACGTAAGTGCTTTGCAAATTTCAACCAAAACAAAAAGCTATTTTTTTCTTTGTTTTTAGGTTTGAAATGTTGGAAAAGGGCGAATACCCTAGTTTTTGTGAAATCGGAATTTATTTGAGCAAGGGAATCGATTTCGAAGCATTACAAGATGAAAATATTATACCCGATGTAGACGGCGGTCATAGTATCGAAGAACTTACAAAAATATTAACGACTCCTAACGTTTCTAGGACAGAAATTGTTGAAGTTACGAACGGTTCGATTGAAAATGGAAACTATCTAAACGACGAACGGGACGCGACTGTTGAAATTAGTTCGATTGAAAATGAAAATTTAATAATTCCAAATTCGGAGAATTCGAATCCATTTTTATGTTCGCCGACGTGCTCATCATCACCAAATCCCTCAATAGCACTAAGAACGTATAATAATCATAGTACTACGGTAAACGAAAAAGATGAAGAAAAAAAATCAATCGAAGATCGAAACGAAAGTGCCCTTGTACCAAAAACAAAAATCGGTTCATTAAATCCATTCATTTCAGAGTCCGATTACAGCAAGCTTGAAACAAATTCAAGTAAACTGATCGAATCGGTAGCGAGAAATGAACAAATCCAATCGATTCCTGTAAATTTCAATGGTCCCGAACGAAATTTGTTTGTTTTTAATGCACAACAGGAGGAAACTTTCACACAATTACAACCGCTCTATATGCAATATAATTTGTATAAAATGCAACAACAACAACAGCAATCACAACAAAAGACTCATAATATCTTTCCGAATCTTAGTCTGAATAGTTTCCATAATGTTCCACAGTTCAATCGATTGTTTTCCCCTAGCTCGAGTACAATTCCAACGCAACAATCGACATTTTCTCCAAATTTTAGTTTACCATTTCGGCCACCTCCCGGTTTCGAACATGTTGTTCCTCGGCCTCGGAATATATTTCAATAAGTCTCGCAAACATTTTTTTTTTTCGGAAAAGAACTTCCCAAAACCCCCAACCTAAAATTAGTTTGTGTTGTTCCTATAAACTGATGAAATCATATGAAATATGAATATCTATGTTAATTTGTTATTATTATTATTTTATGACGAGTAATTCGTTCATATAACTTTATATAATGTAAAAAATACTGTGATTAATTTCGAAAATAATTCTTTAACGTTATTCCTATAAACGAAAATGTATATTTTTTTCAGTGTTTCTTTAATTGTAATGTTCACAGTCTACGGAAGTTTGTAGTATTAATATGCGCCATTCTGATTTTTTTTTTTAATCATGATGAGACAGGGTTTGATTCAGCCAAAAAAAAAATTATTCGTAAAATAAAAAGATTTACTCCGATTTAATTCTTAGTTTTTAAGGTTTTTTTTAAAAGAAAAAAAAAAACAATTTATTTTTAGATGTGCTTCATTTAAAGCAACAAACCATAATATTATAAGAAAAGAATGATAATGGAGAACATAAAGAATATTTTTATAAAGACAATATTTGTCTATTTTTGATTTTTAGTTGATTTTATATATTTATTCTTTTCCGAAAGGTTCACTTACACGACAGTCTGATCGTTTAGTTTTGGCTGATAGGTAAAGTTGGGCCTCCAAGATTATGTATCTACAGAGAGCGATCTTGTCGACGATTGTGTGAATTGTGATTGAACTTTCAAATCGAAGTTTAATCACAATTCACACAATCGTCGACAAGATCGACATCGTATTAAGGATGTGGTCCAAAAGAACACTTCATTGAAGTGAGTGAGTGGAGTAAGTCACTCCTTTTATCCTTTAAATTATAACAAACAACTTAACCGACCTTTTTTTTTTGGTCAACTAAAAGAACGAACTTGTTCGCTAGCGACCGATGGAACGAAGAATTCCGGAACTACTTCACTGAAGTCGTTCCTTGAACTGAGTGAGTCGGAGTGAAGAACTTAACTAAAAGGAACTAGGGCGAGATTACATAACTTGGTTCGAGTTGTTTGTTTCGACCTCTCGAACTCGATACGACTTCGTTTAGGCATTACCTATTTCAAGCGACTTCGAAAAATGGTGATACCTCATTATGCATATATAAGAATCTGCCAATTCGGTAATAATTTGAAATGTTGATATTTTATTAAAAAATAATGAAAATGTTTATGTTTTTAAGTGAAAACAAGTCTCGCCTCGGTCTTTACGCTGATGAATGAGAAGTACTACATTGAAAATTGTTTCAAATTTAAGATTTTTATTAAAAAAAAAAGTCCGTGGGTGGGAAACTGTAGTGTTATATTTACTTGTAACTTGAAATTTTTAGATTTTAAATGCAATTTTTATATCAGCTTTCTCCGTAGCGTTAAATAAATCCAAATCCAAAATCTACCTTAAAGCCTAGTAAAAACTAGAAGAATCCAGTCCAGTATTCGTGATTTTTCATGAAGCACACTATTACTTCGCATTGCCTTACCAATTTTATTGTCTCCTGCATCCCTACGATTTCATTATTTCAAGTATTAGAACAATAAATACAAAGAAATATACGAAAACTTACATCGTTGAAGATATTTTAAGCTTGCACTCGACAGCCAAGTAGTTACCGACCAAAATTCACTCGTATCAATCTCACAAGACAGGACGAAACGAAATACCGAATGGCAACTATTTTTTCGAACTCGAAGCAAAACCTTGAACCAAAGTTAGCTAGGTCGAAACACGAGTTCGGTAATGCCATTTTTATTTTTTATTATTTTTTTATTACGTAATCTCACCCCTGATTCGCCCATCTCTGCATCGTTTGCAAAACCCATTAAACTGTGAGTTCCATCACCAATACTTCATCGAAGCAAAGTCGACATCAATCTGTCGTCTAACAAATCTCCTACAGACATATATTTGAGATTTCGGGGAGCATTTATTACCGTGGGTTTTTCCCATAAGACGTCTCAAAGAATCTCGCAGGCAGGCCGATCAACTGTGCAGTTCAAGCAGGGACGTCATTTCAGTTTTTTCCAGGGGGGGGGGAAATTTTATGAATGTATATATTTTAAATATAATATATGAGAAAACAAAATTCAGGGGGTGGCCAATGCTCTCCCTGCCCCCTCCCCATAAATGACAAAATCATTTTACAATTGGCAGCAGTTCGTTCGTTTTCAGTATATAAGTTATGCGTTTCTATTACTAAATGGCAAAGTTGGACGATGAATGCTGGATAGAGGATAGTGGATGATGGATCGGAGATGGAGGATGGTGGATAGAGGATAGAGAATGGAACAACGGAGCAACGGGTGAAATGAGAGCAACTAGATCAACGGGCATAGGGTGGAGGATCTATCCAGCATCCGGGAGAAATTGGAGCGACGGAAGAAACAGGAGCAATGAAGCAGCGAGATCAACGGGAGTTACTGGAGCGACGGAGGAATGGGACCACTATAAAAATTTCATGATAACCTCAACGGGTTTGGGACCTACGCGCTTTCAAACTATTTTGCGTACGGCATACGGCGTACAGACGGACATTTTTTTTTATTGCTTTTTTGGGGTCTACTAGTCCTAAAACGTGGAAATACAAAATTTCAGGGTAGCAAATTTTTCGAAATTTCAGGTCGATCACAATACTTTATTATTAAAAAATAATAAAGTAAAATAGAAGTTTACATCAACAAAATTCGCATACTTAAATATTTCTTCATACGAAATATGATGCTTTTCAGTTTCAAATAAATTTCAATTTTCTATTGCCATATATTTGTATTAAAAGTTTTTCATTTGATTTATAGAAAATTGTTCCTATAGTCCTACATCCTCTAACTTTCGTCTCGTATTCTCTATGCTCTATCATCTATTCATTCTCCATTGCTCAAGGTCCAACCTCAGGCGCGAACGCAGAAAATTATTTCGGGGGGTTTTCAGACAAATTTACGCGTCGAGTATAAGTCACATTTAGTTTTGCGTTTGTAATTACATAATTTCGGGGAGAGGGGTTGAACACCCCTGCGTTCACGCCTGTCCAACCTTAATTCTCCATCATCCATCGTCCATTATTCAATCTCCATTCTCCATACACCCACCACCATTCTCTATCCTATATCCTCTATTCTCTATCCTCAATTTTCAATTCTGAATCCCGATTCTCCATTCCCAATCCTTCATTCTCCATCCTCCATCCTGGAGGAGGATGAAGGATTGAGATTAGAGGATTGTGAATGAAGAATAAGGGATTGAGGATGGAGATTAAGAATAAAGAATGGACAATGGAGAATAGAGGATATAGGATGGTGGATGGAGGATTGAGATTGAGGATAACGGATGGATGGATAGGAGATTGCGGATAGAGGATTGAACATAGAGGATGGCGGATGAAGAATTAAGGAAAAGGGATGAAGATGATTAATGATGGATGGAGGATCGGGGATTGAGGGTGCAAGATGGAAAATGAAACATGGAGAATTGTGGATAGAGGATGGTGGATATAGGATGGATAATAGGAACAGTTTTCTATAAATCAATAGAAAAAGGTTTAAAACAGAAAAGCATCATACTTCTTCAAATTCACAGTTTACAGCTGATACATACATACATATCAATATGGCAATGCCATTGAGTCACGTCGATGGAGTTACACAATCGCTTTTTTCGATCGCCGTGATACTTCGCATCGGCATCGAAGTGACGTGACCGCGACATTCGCAATACGGGTGATTGGCGCTAATAGAACTGCGACTCAATCTGGCCATTGTGTTCATGTAGCGTTTACTTGCGGCTTACAGCGATCCATGGCATCTCGTTGCGACATTTTGACATTTCGATCCGACTCCGATTGCGTTCATTCTGTACGGCTCTTAAGTCTCACGTATAAGAACTTTAGACAATACAGCCGATCCTGTTATTTTAATACATCCATGGAACACAGTACTGAAATATGCGAAAATTCAATTTTTTTTATTTGAATTTTCACAGTTTGTTACGCTCGGAATACAGTACTAGGCTTTATACAGAACTATGGCACTTGTGTTTAGAAACTAGTCCTCCGTAATAAAAATATTTACGTTATCTTATATAAAATAAATTTATAGAACAATAAATGCAACTTCTGGCGTACTACCACTGTAAATTTTAATTTACACTAACTATTCTCCTTTGTAGATTGGCTTTCTCTTTTCTAAAAAAGCCTTAAGGCCTTCCAAACGATCCTTGGTTGGAATAACTTGAGCATAACAAGCTTCCTCAATAGCATATCCTGTAGAGATATCTACTTGAATTCCCTTGTCGATGGCTTTTTTCGCCATTCGAACAGCCACAGGTCCATTTAGTACAATCTCCGCCGCAATTTTTAAAGCTTTTTGATATGCAGCATCCACCGAACTGTTCTGAGGATCAACATGATTAACAACGCCCAGTTGGTATGCTTCACGGCCTGAAAGAGCTCGAGAAGTAAATATCAACTCCTTTGCTAAGGCCGGGCCTAAGATACGAGGCAAACGCTGGGTTCCACCAGCTCCGGGAATAATTGCGAGTTTGGTTTCAACTAGTCCAAGTTTGACATCTTCGGCTGCCGTTCGTATATCACACGCCAGTGCCAGTTCCAATCCACCACCCAAAGCTGCACCGTCCAATGCCGCTATTACAGGCATTGGGAGCTGCTCTATGCTGATAAGGAGCGAACGCAAAGTAGATACGAAGATTCCAACTTCAGATACATTAAGTTTACTACGTTCTTTCAGATCAGCACCAGCGCAAAAAATTCCTGGAACCAAGCTTCGAATAATAACAACACGAACATCTTTATCGTACTTCAAGTCCAGCACTATTTCTGTTAACCGTGATACAATTGATCGGCTTAAAAACATTTAGAATAAATTTCAACTTCAGAAAGTATCTTATATGACAATTACCTAAATGAGTTTTTGCCAGTCGACCTATTAAGCCCAACCACTGTGACGTGCTGATGGTCTCCTGATAACTTCTCAACCTACATAACGAAAGTTTTGGTGAAAACTTAGTAGAGTTGTTGGGTGAGGGTTTCATACTTTCACATCATCCAAACTAGAAGTTGAGATTTTGGCTACTTGTCGACATATAAGTGGAGTAGCTATTTTCTTAACTACTTTGCTTAAAAACATAATAATAATAAAAAAGTAAAATGTTTCGAGCGATAAGATAACACCACGAAAACGTTGTGCAACAAAAACAGCGGGTTGTCGCACTGACAGTTCAACAGGTACCCACCCAGCAGGCAGATCCTACTTTAACAATTTGCAAGTGGTCTCGAAGATTTTAACTGTGATGGACGTATGGGTAAAAACGCACTTCGCAAGCTAAAAGTTCTTGACGTTTTATATGGTATACTATTTAATAAAAATTCAAACAATGTAATTTTTAAAAAGAACGTATTGGTTAACTTTTGCATTCAAGTCTGGGAAGAACTAATTTCGAAAAAGAAATTAGGAAAGCTGTTGAATTGAGCCATAAGAAAACAAGCACAAGAAAAGGAAAATACATGTTAATATGTGAATACAAATTTAATAAAACAATAATATGAATATGAAAAAATAAAAATCTTTCATTTCATTTCAAGTTCCTGATAGGATAACGATTTTACTTTATCCTTGAACATCTCAAAATCAGTTTTTTTAATGTTTCTTTTTTATTTTTTAATATTTTGTAGGTTATACTATTTTACAAAACATACCAAAAAATTAACTTGGGATCTGAAAGGGATCGGAGTCGTAAAAATCGAAGAACATCAGTGCTTCTTAATTATTTGTAGTTTTTCTATAATTTCAATTTCAAGGCAAATTTTTATTCATATTTTTTATATTGTGACAACCTCCCCCTTTAAAATAAGCCCTATGTTATTATTCTAGGATAAGGGCCGCATTTTTTGGACACCGTTCATGCTAAATTTATAACATACTATAATTAACAAAAATACGTTATTATTAAAAAATAATAAAGTAAAAATGAGATAGAAACAAAAAATTTAAATTATATTTTTCTTTCACTTGTTCAAGTTCTTCAAGTTTCAAAATAATCGGCGATAGTAAGGTCACAAATTTCGTCATTTTTGGTGATTCTAAGGAATGACCCTACTAGTAGTTTACTAGTACTACTCTTAGTACATTACTGGTAGATATACCAGCTAATTACTAAGTAAATGTCGCCAATACTCTCAGGATATTACTGGAGATCTACCGGCTAATTACTAAGTAGCTTTACTAGTTGTTGTTGTTGTTGTTTGGTGTGGGGAAGACACACTAAAAGGCGAGTCTTGAGCATTCAGGCAACCAGGCCCATTATACTCGAATCCCCAGTCTCTACTCGAACTTTTTCGCCCTCCTCACGAATTTCAAAAGCTCAGGTAGCGAGCGAGAACGGAGTTCCTCCATCCTCATAACATCGACGCCGTATACAAGCATTCTTGCAAAAGAGTAAGCTGGACACTCGAGAAGAAAATGTTCCGTGGTGTCGTCGCTCCCGTCACAAGCAGTGCACATGGGTCGTCAATGATTCTCAATCTGACCATGTGTAGGCCACACGAGTTATGCCCTGTGAGGACACCAACCATACTACATTCCTGTCTGCTCAATTTAAGAAGAAAAGCAGCGGTTCGGACACTTGGTCCCTCAACAAGGTTTCTGGTCTGCCGCATTCCCGGAAAAAGCCGCCATCTCTCAATGTGTGATTTACTCACCCACTCAGCAATGGCAGCCCTAACAGAGGCAACAGGCACACCGAAAGCTGGCTCTGGTTCAACCATGGCTGACTCCGATCCAGTTTTTGCTAATGTATCCGCTATTTCATTGCCATTTATACCTTGGTGACCCGGAACCCATATGAGCATTTAGTCATTGAATCTGCAAACAGAGTTCAATCGTTCTTTACACTCACGTACCATCTTCGAGAAGACGATTGGGTTATCTAAAGATTGTAGAGCGGCCTGACTGTCGCTGCTTTACTAGTAGTTTATTAGTAATTATCCGGAGACATTACAGGTAGTTATACCAGATAGTTACTTAAAAACTACCAGTAAATTTACTGAAAATGAAAGAGACAAAAGTAATCAAATAGTTAGAGAGCGAGAGAGATGGGAATTCACATGTACGCTGATGGACCGAAACTACATAACAGGCATATAAGGTAATTTTTTCACGAAGGCCTATTCACTTTACCAGCAAAAGTTTATTACGAGATAATTACTAAGTAATTACTTAGTCGTGGTTGGCAGGTTAGTTTTCGAGATTGGGTGCCAGACTACCACTTCACTCAGCTTTAAATGAGTACCTGAGTTAAAATCGGAGTAATAATCACGGACGAATGTGTAGCTGTCTACTTCACCTCCTAGTGTTCCGTTGGTCTAGTAATGAAGTAACTCTAGCATTATTCCAAGGCCTAGGCCCAATATGGGCTGTTGTTATAGTCGTCATTACGGTACAATGTAATGAGCAAAAAGAAAAAAAGAGAAGAAGTCGTCATTCTAGTATAGTAGAATGGAATGTGATGAGCAAAAAAAAAAGGTCGTCAGTATACAAGGGAATATTGCAGCACTTAGTTACGAACGGGGCAATGAATAAATAGAAACGAACTGAGAGCGGGACTGACTGCGAACTAGTTTGTTCATTTCACTTCTGGGAACGCTTTTCTGAACTAGTTCGTTCGCCAACTACACAAGCCTACTATCTAGGAATACAACCAAATAAGAACGGCAACGAAAAGGACGAAATTTACAAGAAAACAAGATTTTCGCTCTCCACTCGATTTTTAAATCAAAGGAAGTACACAGACTACAAAACGTTGGGCCTGTGCTTTGATATGAATTAGAAAAGAAAAATCAATAGATATTTGTAGATTTTACGACGAATCCTATGACCAGTACGAGAAGGTTCTGACTGACGAATTCGGTATAACAAAAAGCTCTATGACGGAAGTATTATTCCTAGAAAACTGAGGAAAATGCAATGGACAGGCTTCGCCGAGCATATGGATAAGAGAAAAATTCCCGGACACATTTTGAAAGGCAAAGCACGTATCAATTGACGTTCCTGCTTGGTGTTCGACACAAACGATAGAAAGACTCAATCCACACGGATAGTAGATTTTTAAACTGGAGCCCTTGGTGTAATAAGGGGTCAACTCATTTTTATAATAGCATGAGAGGGCTTGACTTACTCACACCTTATTGCATTCGGATGAAATTCAGCAGAAACAGTTAACCCCTCACGATTTATTAATACCCTGAAGAATTTTAATAAAATCATTTAAAAAAGAATAAAATAGTTTTAACGCATTAAGGGGCCAGAAAAGTAATGTTTTTGGCCAAAGAAGTTAACTCCTTGTTGCTGCAAGGGCATCAACTGCAAGGCGCAGTAGCTAGACTATATCCTGGTGATCAAGGATCAATTTGGTCTGTGGTGACACCGATGATGATTAGGGCATATGGGAACACCAATGATGATGCGATTTCTGGACATCTCACGGAATTTCTTTTCACGTGTGTATTTCAATGTGTAAAACTTTGCCAAAGTTATGTGTTTCGCTCTGACCTCTTTTCGCGGAGAATGACTGAAATATTGTCAGTGTTGTCTTTTAATGGCCAATGAGCGAGGGGGGTCCTCCCAGATAACGCTTAGCCAAAATAATCCCAATATACGTAATATTTTACCAACTGAGAATATTACAAAAAAATAGTTTTCATGTTTTCGAAATTGTTTTTTTTTATTTCCAATGCAATTGATTCTTACTGTCCATAAAATTTCTTTCGTTGATTATTTACTTCATTTCAACATCGTAATTCTCCGACGTGGAGAAAACGACGACAATTAAATCGCACAAAAGTAAAATATTACAATTAAAAAAATACAACAGTGCCAACGAGCATTGTTAATATATCGATTAAGACAGAAAATGAAGAAAGAGGATATATGCGGGGTGTTCAGGATCACCACAAAGATTAGTCTCGACTCGATTAAAAACTATAACAACAAAGTATGTAAAAGTGAAAGGAAATTACACAAAATAAAAAAAAAAGAACTTAATCAATTGTTTCCATTTTTTAATCTTTAGCGGGAACTTCAATAACACGCGGCTTATCGATTATCCGTGCCGTTCGATTGCCCTTCTCAACGATTCCAATTATCCAGGCCTGATAACCTTCTTGCTTTTCGATATCCTTGCAATAGGCAGCTGCTTGTTCGCGCGGCAAACAAATTAAGAGTCCTCCGGACGTTTCAGCGGAATGTCCTTGAAGCAATTGAAACATATTGCCGCACGCCTTAGCAACGGCTGCCATTTTAGCAATAACTGGAAGATTATGAATAACAAAGGACACTTCCTTTTTTTGATGAGAGGCTAACGTTTGGGCGTGACCGAGCAATCCGAAGCCGGTTACGTCTGTCGATCCGTGGGCATTGTATTTGTGCATTAGACGTGCTGCTACCCGATTTAAACGTGCCATTGAATCCATTGCACGATGATAGGCTTTTCGTACGTCCTCTTCGGACACGACCAGTTTAATACGATTCCAACGTTCGGGCTGATCGAGCCATTGATGAGCGTTTACGGCTACCTGAAATAGAAAATGGAAATTATTCATTCAGAAAGGTTTTTGTTGACGAGAATGGAGAGAAGAATACACAGGGAAGACGAAAGTGGCTTTAAGAATAAGTCTGGGAGGCAGTCGGGACCACCCTTCACACTACTGTCTATTGCTCCAAGTAGATGCTCAATAACAGTGGGATAAGAGAAAAGGAATATGGGTAGGGAAAATTTTGAAGCTATGGGGAATTAATGAAGATGTAGGGAAAGAAAACACAGACGAGAAGTATTGAACTCAGTATATGGCGAATTGACTCACATGTCACTCAAGCACATTGACCACTTCCTAACACTCCGAACCCTAATCTTTAGAAAGTGAATAGTTTTAACTCAACCGTAGACAGAATCGATAATGCCATTTCCAAGAGTTCAACAATATCTCCTTAATTCTATAACAAACTCGCTCAGACATAGCATACTGGACTGGACGCCGACAATATCATTGTAACAACTACTCATAGTGACAGACGAATCAAGTTAAGACGTATCCAAGTCGCAATCAACAAAGCTACAAGAACAGCATTGGGTGCTCCTCACACCCAGACATCCAATTGACCCACTGAACAAAAAAGCAGGTTTCAAAAACATATCTGGTGCTCACGTAATACTTGCGTGCCGATAAACTTCACGTCAGCTCTTTGGAACGCAAGAAACACACCATGCAAAATGGGCGGTTCCTTCCCAACTCGAGAGTTGTAGAAGAAATCCCCATTTGGGCGGACTTTCTCAGCTTAGAGAACTGGTGAAAATGCTGTCACTCAGCTCAATGAACTGAAAAAATTTTCACCTAGTCAACATACTCATGCATGTATGCTGACATTAGGCTCAGAGTCCAATCAAATTACCGTAACCCAAAGGTACTCCCCAGTCAGTGCAACTCACTGGTATAAGGGTAAGGGGTCGTATCGAGAAATATAGTTTTCAAATATTTTAATAACGAGAAAAAAAAATAATAATAAAAAATAAAAGTTATTAATAAATGTAAATGGAGAGGGGAGGGGATTATGAACAGTTTTTAAAAAGGAAAATAATACAAAAAAAAATAAACACGTACACATGCAATACATGCAACAACACCATCTACAACCATTCCTTAGAATCTTCGAGAATCTCGAGAATCCGCCTGAATAATTCTCTGTTTCGGTCGTTTGTGATTGTAATAATTCTTAATGCCTTTTTTAGTTCTGACATAAAAGATGCTTTTTTGCAATTCGTTTCAACTGAAACACATTCTATTTGTATATTTGTCGGTAAAGCATTATATTCTCGTATTGCCTCAAAGACAGGATCCTTTCTAAGTCGATGTGTACTTAGAACATGTTGCTGTTTAATAGATTTCGCACTTCTTGTGTTAAAGTTGTGTGTTTCTTGGTTGTGAATCAATTTGATGGAAGATTTAAGTTTTTTTGTTTTTTATATTGTGAATTAGCTTTATTCGTTCTAGGCTTATTGCTGGTGTATGGTTAGTTTCCCATAGGTAGGGTAAAGTTCCATCGATGGTGTCAGATGTGGTAAATTGTAGACGGCCTTAATGCCTCTATTCATCAGTCTAGCGATTTTATTCAAGTTATTTTTCGAGGTCTGGCTCCATACAAGAAGGTCGTAGCTTATGTTGGATAGAATGAAAGAATTATATATCATGTTGTTATTAGATTTTTCGTGGTAAGCTACCAAAGAAGCTATTATGATAAGGAGTTAGTTATTCTTCCCGGTGTCAGTGGAGTGAAACTCCAACACGGAGTCCCCGACTGTGGACTAACCGCCATCCCTGAGGATATGACAAATTTGGAAAGAAACTTCACTGGAGAAGTCAGTTCATCATAAGATTGTGTTGGACTAGGTCCGAAGGAGCTGTTTCGTCATCGGAGGGCATAGACTCTTCAAAGAAGCTATTATGATTAGGAGTTAGTTATTCTTTCCGGTGTCAGTGGAGTGAAACTCCAACACGGAGTCCCCGACTGTGGACTAACCGCCTTTGGTAGCTTACCACGAAAAATCTAATAACAAATATTGGTTAAAAAAATAAGTTGCGGCGGACGGGATTTGTTTCTTCGTAGATCAGATCCAAGGTTACAACCATTGTAAATTTCACAGCCATGAAGCGCTGACCATATCCAGGGTTACAACCAGAAAATAGCCGAAATCAAGAGAAAAAAGCTTCTCAAAAAATACACGCCTTTAGCCCAAGGTAGAGGACGCCTTTCTTGACCATTAAATTCTTCTCGGTAATAAATTTGGAATGGGATGTGGCTATATAGAATTTACCTCAGCGATCTCACCAGCTGTCAAGGTGTTTCGGTTAGTAGGCAAGAATACACCTTCTGAAGAGTCTATGCCCTCCGATAACGAAACAGCTCCTTCGGACCTAGTCCAACACAATCTTATGATGAACTGGCTTCTCCAGTGAAGTTTCTTTCCAAATTTGTCATATCCTCAGGGATGGCGGTTAGTCCACAGTCGGGGACTCCGTGTTGGAGTTTCACTCCACTGACACCGGAAAGAATAACTAAGTCCTAATCATTATATATCATGTTCTTTATTGGGACTTTAAGGTATTCGTTCCGTCTTATTACTCCAATAATCGGGACAATTTTATTTCTCAGTTTAAATATGTGAGGAGTCCAAGTAAGTTTGTCGTCAATTGTCAGCCCTAAGTATTTTGTTTTCTGTACTCTCGTTAGTTGCATTCCTTCTATTTTTAGTTTTAAATGTATATGTCTAATTTGTTAGTTTGTTTAAAGAGCATATAGTTTGTTTTTGCAGTATTTAATGTAAGCCTATTGCCTAATAGCCAGTTTTTAAAAATTTTTAGGTCGGAATTTATTAATATTTCTAGTTGGTCTGGATTTTTACCTTTGTAAAGAAGTAATGTGTCATCGGCACAAGTTATATATTTGGCTTTAAGTCCTATGAACTGTAGATTGTGTATATACAGAAGATACAATGTAGGTCCAAGAATTGAACCTTGTGGAACTCCTATATTGACTGTCCTAGTTGAGCTTAGTGTGTCGAGATTTTTGGTAATGTTCTGTCGGTTAACTTAAAAGTTTTTTAACATGTCATTGACCTTTCCTCTAATCCCAATTTCCTTTATAACTTCGAGCAATATTTTATGGTTTACAGTGTCGAAGGCTTTTTTTAAATCTACAAATATCGCAGTAACATAGGAACCTTCATCGAGACCTTCGTTTATAAACTGAATAGCGTCATTTAAGGCTGACGTTGTATTGCTGCCTCCTTGAAACCCGTAGTGGTTATTATCAAAACCAGAGTATTTTTTTTATAAATTGCAAGAGCCTCCTGTTGATAACTTTTTCGAAAATTTTGCTTAACGCGCTGATTAAGGCTATTAGTCGATAGTTATTTGGATCTTTGGTTGAACCACCTTTATAGATGGGAGAGATCAGTGCTGTTTTCAAGCAGGTTGGAAATGTTTCTTCGTTTAAATGATTATTTATGTCTATGCTAAGGGGGTTGATATGATTGACCTTAATATTTTTAGATCATTTGTTGTAATACCATCGATACCAGGGGCTATGTTAGATTTAAGTTCAGCAATGATGTTTTCCACTTCATTAGCATGCGTTGGAAAAAGAAACATTGCATTTGATGCCATAGGACAGCAGGTTCTTTGAAAATTCTCCGCATTACTTTCAGTCTTAAGTTCTTCTGAGAGAGTTGTACCAATTGTGCTGAAGTGTTCATTTAGGGTATTTCCAATTAAAGCGGAATCTTTAATTGGTCCATTTGGCGTATCTAAAGTACTTACTTCATTTTTTTACGTGAACTGCCGATAATTCCAGTAGCTTCCCTGATTGTACTCCACAATTTTCTAAGATTTCCGTCTGTTTTTGCTAATTGGTCATTATAATATTGTTCCTTAGCTGATTTCACCATTTTGGTTGTTTCATTCCTAACCGTTCTGTATTGAATGATGTAATTTTGGTTTGTCGGATCAATCATCAGTTTTCTGTACACTTTCTTTTTCCTTCTAAGTTGTACCAAAATGTCATGAGTTATCCAAGTAGAATTTCAAGTTCTTCTTACTTTTTTTGAGGTCACAGTTGTTTTTGCCGATATTATTGCCTGAATTATCGACTCGGTTGTGATGTTATTCATCTTCCTTACATTCAATTCGGTCTCTCTTTTGAAAATATTCCTGTTTATGAATGTTAAATTAGTCTTCCTCATCTTAACTTTCTCAAACTTCGTACTGTTGACAGTTAACGTAATAACATTGTGGTCTAAATCTGGCCATTCTTCCAATTTAATAGAATGCGAATGTATAAATTTGTGAATATTAGTCGAGACGTGATCTATTAAGGAAGAGGAGTGAGCATTGCTCTTAGTTGGTAAGCTCTTGTTTAATATGGTGAAATTATTTATTGCAAGAGTTTCGATGTAGTTTTGTGTCATTCGACTATCGGTCAGTATGTCAATATTAGTATCCGCAAAAGTTATAAGTCGCATGTATTTCAGCAATAATGTGTCTAAGTATATATTAAAAAGATCAGCAGGTTCATTTGGCGGTCTATAAAATGTAGCTATTTTCGTCGGGACATTATCAATTAAGACTTCAATTACAATTGTATTGTAAGACTTGTCGCTAAGTAAGACCGTGAATTCGATGTCTTTCTGTAAAAAATTCCAGTGCCACCTCCACGACTTTGTTCACGGCAATTGTGAATAGCATTGAATCCTTTCAAGTTGAAGTATTGTACTTCAGATTCATATAGCCATGTTTCTCCAAATATTAGAATCTGAATGTCTTGATTTTCTACTAAATGAGCTTCTATAGCAGCCATTTTGTTCCGTCACCAAAACCGTCACATTCAATTCACAGATATGCTCTGGTGTTTCGTCTTCGCAAATTCTGTAAGTTTTAGTTTCAACGAGACCAATCCTATTGAGATGCTTCTCATGTAACAATGTCCAGTCAGAGCTCCCACTACAATTAAATCAATCCAACGATGAACACAATCCGATCGGATTATTATCGTAGTAGTTCGATTTTGGCTAGTTTAACCTTTCTTACTTTCTGAGGAAACGGCTGAATATTCGAGAGGTTTTACCTTTTGGAACACACCCTCAAGAGTATGAAAGATAAAAAGTGCAAAGTTGCTGAGCTAGAGAAAAAAATATTTGTTTTGGGATCAATGGAAGAGGTACCATCAGATTTGTTTGCAGTGGCCCTCTGCAGGAAGATGGAAGATCACAATTCCCGGCAAAATTTGCCCGCAACGGTTTAGCATTTCCGGCAGGACCTAGAACAATTCGAGAATATGGAAGAAAGGTGATATGAAATTATCATGGATTTAAGGTGGTTAGTTTCCGTCGAAGATTTTGATGGTGAAATACTTTAACTTCCGATTTCCTTTCACATTGTTTCTAAATAATTGAAACTTACTGTGGCGCAAAATTAACTCAATAGTCCTCCGACTGCCTAATTCTTTTGAGAGTAGAAGGTGCAAAGCTTCTTGCTTTCAAGGATTGTCTCGGCTCCATTTCTCAAACGCGCAAGTAAAGTCATCCAAATCTTTTGAACGAAAAGGCCCTAATTAAAAACTAAATGTAGAAGTGTAAGAAAAACCTTGTTGTATCCAAGGAGCCACATCCAACAAATCGCTAATCGCTACACCAAATCGTTCTGAAGGGAGCAGAAATGTATCGCAGATCTTGTTGGAGGACTGAATCCGGAATCAATCCTCTGCATATAGACGAAGATAGGATTGGAATGAGATCTACTCGATCTGAACCAACTTCTCGATCTGGATTGAATCGATACCGGTTATGTCGTTCGTCATTCCGGTGATCAAAATTTCGATTCTTCATGTAGGTATACACAGTAAATAAAGCCAGATCCAACGAATTGCTACACTAAGACGACTGGCAGCCCAGAGGAAAAATATGCAAGGCAAACGTATACAACAACAAAATTTTGTAACGGCGAGTTTCTTCCAAGTTGTTCCAGGACGATACAACTGAAGTCAGAATCAATATAACCTACCAGATTAACTAAACATCAAGTTACCTGTGTCCCAAGGGGTTTTGTTAGAACTAGAACATCACCAACGACCGCATTATCCGGAACTATGTACTCATTAGGCTGGCAGATTGTCGACGCTACACCGCCGATCGTACACCACGGATTCACGACACTCTGTCCACCCATCACAGAAGTTCCGGCCTCGAGAGCAGAGTCCTACAAAAGAAAGACCACAAGAAATTTACAACCGTCCGTTCAAATTCACCCGAATGGCACTTACCTTAAAACCGCGCATAATCAAAGGTATCACAACATCGCGCTCTTTTTCCGTCATTTTCGTACTAACCGCCAACAGCATCAGCATATTGTCGCAATCTGTAACGCCCATCGCGTACAGATCGCTCAGAACATTCGCACACGCAATTTTCCCCATCATATACGGATCGTCGACAATCGGATAGAAGAAGTCTGTGGTCTGAACGAGGCAAAGACCGCCATGCCGGAGCGGCGTAACCGAACAGTCGAGCCCGATTCCGATCCGTGGAATTGCAACGTGCATAAAATGCGATTCATTTTCTTGCGTTGTGTAGTCCTGTTGAAGCGACGAAACCAATTTACCGAGAACATCTTGCGGTACCTTACAGCCGCGTCCTTTCAAATCGGCGAACCGGGTCAAACGAAATGTGGGCTCCAAATCGTGAGCAGTCGGATCAAAAGCGCGCCGCAACAGTGCGTTGGGCGCTCCCTGAATTTCGAGCTGGGCCGCATTCAATGCGTCCTGTGCAACGGTCTTGTAATCGCCCATTTTGTCGCGCCAAAAAAAAATTAAGTTTTTTTTAATTCGAAATTTCCTTTGAACACACTTTACAACCGCGGAAAAAAAAACTTCTCGACGGGAGAAAATATTTTGGAACGACGCTGGCAAACAAAGATGGCCGAACTGTGTTTATACGTGAAGAGGCGAACCAAATGAAAATCGTAGAATCGCGCGGCGGCGCTGCCACTGGAAAGTCTGTGACGGTATGCGAGTCGAACGTGTACGGATTTGAAAACCGGCATGGATGTGTGTGTAAAGACAAATTATTTTTTTTCCGCTTCGTCCGGCACCGAAAACGCCAAAAACACTGCATAAACCAAAACTTTTTACTTTCACTAAACCCTCGTTTGCTACTTTAGTAAAAACGAAAAAAAATTTAATACAAAAACATCACAAAAAGTCATAACAAATTCCAGGCAGACTGGAAATCTTTCGAGGTTATGAAAACATTCCATTGAACGTGTACTACAGTGCCATCTGGTAGAATTGACGAGAAGTAGAGATGTAAACAAAAGTGTCAAGTGTCAGCATCGAGATTGGCGCTGCTTTTCTGATTTTGTTTTAGCAAGTTTTGCGTGTAAAAGGGCGATTTTCGAACCGGCAAGCGAAATGGATGAACAGGCATGTCCTCGTTGCAAGACCACCAAATATCGAAATCCGTCGCTGAAGTTGATGGTGAACGTTTGCGGGCACACTTTGTGCGAAAGTTGCGTGGATCTACTGTTCTTGAAAGGTAAGCAACAGCGAGGCCTTTCTTAAATAATTGGACAGTATGGTTTGGTGCCAATTTGCTCGGTTATTTGTCCTTGTCGCAGATTGTTCCAGTAAAATAAGGAACCAAGACCCAGCCCTTGTATTGTATAGAAACAAACAAACGGCCGCTAAAACCTTTCGACTATGTGAAGAGCTTTCCTACGAGCCCATTCTTATAATAAATATTTGATTTAATCCCTTTATACAAAAGGGGTGATTCCTTACCAACTCAAGGAGTAGATAGTGCGGCCACGCGTTGTGGCCTACTAGAACAGGGGTACAAAATAGGGATGTGAAAATGAAAATTTCTAAAGGTAAATACACTGCCGGTTCAAAGATAAACTGCGGATTCGGAGCGGGAGTTTTCTCAGCGTCCAGGCGGAGATACTTTGAGATCTGAGAGTCCTGTCGGTCTTTGCAGCAAGAAGATACCCCAAAGCGAAATGTTGCAATGTTCACTGACAGCCAAACCGCAATCAATGCCTTAGATTCGGCTGTCACCTCCTCTAAACTCGTCGAACAGTGCCGTGAGGAGTTAACCTACTTGGGAAGTCAGGTCAATGTTACTCTGCTTTGGGTCCCAAGCCACATTAAGATAGAGGGTAACGAGCAGGCACGCAATTAGCTAGGCAAGGTTCTGCTCTTTGGGGCTCTCTCGTGGAAACCGTTCAAGTCGCACTAGAAACTGTTAAGCGCCAAATATCCACACATTTTTTTATTATCGCGGACTCCAGGTGGAGAGCACTGCGTCATATCTAGGAAAATATGACCATCCAACTGCCGGAGAAGAACAGATGAACTCATGAGCAGGAGCCGTATGGACGTCTCTAGAGTAACGGCAGTCAGCACGGGTCACTGCCCGATCGGCGATCACGCGGTCTGTCTGGGTATTCGCTTTAACGCTAATTGTCGCAGTTGTGTAGGTGCTATCCATAGAGCTATAACTAACGGAGATCGCAAGACGCCGTTTCTGTATAAAGCACTTTGAAGCATTTTGATGCAAAATTGAACATTTTTGTATGGAGCGTTTCATGCCCGGTGGCGGTGAAATGCAAATAGTAGCGAAGTATTTAAAGATTGGGCTTTTTTTCTTTTCAATACCGGAGTATAACATACATGCGAGTAAGATGTTGATAGTGAATATCGCCGGTCCTTTGCGAGAAAACCTCCGGCTTCAAAGCAGTCACTGCACGCTGTCTCCATTATACATAAAGCTCTATGGTGCCATCCAAATTCTTTGCGAATGTCCAGTTTTAGCTAGAGCCTAGACTAAACAAACCTTTCTTTAATAACCTTGATGAGATCTTGAAGAACAAGATTGGAGAACTTATCATCTTCCTGAACAGCACCGGACGAATATGATAATCAATCATAGGGGATCCTACAAGATAATCATCATGGGCGCGACAGCCCAAATCACCCATTCGTTGCCTCCAATCGTCTTGATTCAAAGACCGCGTCCTCCCGAGTCTAATTTAAGATGTCTTTAGTATTTTCATCAACTGATTCTTCCCATTGTTTGAGTGGTTTGCCTACTGGCCTGTTAACTACTCGCTTTGCCTTTAAGAGCATGTTTGGGAAATCTTAAATCTTCCGTTTTCTCTACATGGCCAGTCCACTGCAGTCTACGTAGCTTGATGCACATTGAAGCTTCGGGCTCTTCGTAGAGCTGATACAACTCATGGTTGGTTCTTACTCGCCAGTCCGTTCCTTCTTTCACAGGTCCCAAAATTCGTCGCAGGACCTATCTGTCGATCGAGTTAACAGTTTTTTTCAGAAATTCGCGTTAATGTTCACGTTTTGCTGCCATAACAGAGCACAGGTCGTATAACAGTTTTGTATATTCGCAGCTTATTGTTCCTGTACACTTCCTTGGATTTCATTATTGGAAGTACCGAATAATACGTTTTATTTGCTAGCATGATCCGTTGATTAATTTCGTCCGTTTTGTCGCTGTCTTTTACTAGATATGTGTGCCTTTTCCGTATATGTCGAAACAATCAACGCTAGCTTTTGGCTCGAAAAAAACCGAGCCGTTCTGATCTGATATAAGAAAACACCAGAAAAGGTTCTCAAACAACCACCTGGATTACCACAACGCGGACCATCAATCTATATGCAATCTCGCCAAGTTCTTCTCCTCTGTGTTTTCTACATCGGACCGGGATCTGACCTATGATTTTGAAGTTCCCACACACGACTCCTTGAGTACAGCTTGCTGATGTGATATGATCGTCAATGGTGGGCCGATAGTTTACCAAATCACTTCGTGAAGCCGCTCGCTTCTAAATTTTCTCATCCTCGTCACTTATATATAACATGCTACGAAGGCTCTTTCCCTGAACTATAAAAACTGTCGACTGTTATTCCTATACTTACTGACGTCAATAATTATCGTCCCCATATGTAGGTACATTAAATTGTTTCAGCAAAATTTTTGAACAACTGATCCATAACTTAATATCTGACAAACTTGGAGCACTGATCTCACCTCAACAACACGGTTTTGTTCGAATGCGCTCTACTGTTACTAACTTCAGAATAATTAAGACCAATGAAGATTGCATCTGCCTTCAATCTGATCTAGGCTACTTGTCTCGATGGTGTGAATTGAACGACATATCACTTAACAAAGCGAAATGAAACCTCACCTACAAGATGATTCCTGCTGTGTTCCATTATTCTATTAATGGTATCAGCCTATCCGCTGACACCAATATAAAGGATCTCGGTGTTCATTTTGACCCGAAGCTGAAATTTTAAATCACATCGCGGAAATCGGTAATAAAGCCTATCGCCTCTCCGGTTTTATCCTTCGTGTTTCGTCATCCTTTAACTCTGTTGATACTTCTTTATTATTGTTTACGTCACACGTGCGCAGTGTTTTGGAGTATTGTTCTGTTGTTTGGAATCCCCATCACAGCTGTCACATCGCTACGATCGAGTCTGTGCAGCGCAAGTTTACACGCTCCCTCTTCTACAGATTGGACATACCATACGCGGATTATACTACAAGACTCACAGAGTTTCAACTTCCTCTACTAAGCCAACGTAGAAAGTACCTTGACGCGACCTTTTTATTTAAAATTTCAAGCAATAGCATTCGTTATAGATTCTTACTTGACGAGCTCTCTTTCAGAAAGGACTCAGTTGGTATCCGAAATCGTAGCATTTTTTGCCCTCCACGAGCATTACTTGATGTCTACTATTTCTCTCCAGCTCGGATCTCTTTCACTTCCTATTTATCTTTTTTCCTAAAACTAAAACAGCTTCTTTAGTTCTGATTTTTTCTATTGTTTTCTTTTTTAACAACTCACTCCTATTTGTAAATCTTCATAACTACATGTAAATTTCAATACCTTTTAGCCCTAAGCTATTGTGTAAGTGAAATGTTTATTTTGTTCAGTGGCTTTAATTAGATTAGCCCCAAGATATATGAAGTTTTCTATCCAAATTATACTTCATTGTGAGTCTTGTTAGTCGCACTAGTTTTGGTGGAATTCCAAAATTAAACATGATTTGATACAATACATGTCGATACTGTCGTATGCTTGTTTCAAATCTACGAAGATTTGGTGTACTTCTGTGTTATGTTCCTAGAATTTCTCAAGCACCTGTTTCACCGAGAATATCTGGTCTGTTGTAGATCGTCCGGTTCTGAATCCACCTTCGTATTCGATACAACAATTATTAGTATAGCGCTTAGCTGAGTCTTCCCATCGTTTGCGTAGTTTGGCTAGTGGCCTGTTAATCAATTGCACTTTTTAGAGCACGTTTGGGGATGCTTCAATGTATCTTCCATTGGCCTGCTCACTTCAGTTTACTTAGCTTGATGAACGTTGAAGCCTCTGGCTCTTCGCAGATTTCATACACATCATGGTTGGTTCTTATTCGCCAGTGCGTTCCTTCTTTTTCAGGTCTCAAAATTCTTCGGGGCACCGAAGTATAGCGCTTAAGACGACGTTCAACTATTTCGCTGGGTTTGATATTCTAATTAGAGATGGTATTTCACTCCGAGTGGTTCATTTTAAGGGACGAGTTCAGTGAAGTAGTTCCGAAACTCTTCGTTCCATCGTTCCTACGTTTAATATCCGAACTTCACTCATTCACTTGTGAACGACCCATTTCTAATCATAATATCTCTTCTGTTGAGGATTTGATGCCAACTCGTATTTTTTGCCCACATGTTCTCCACTGGCATACTCTAGATGTTTTCATGAATTGGTGTAAAATATTGATCCAGTGTTGACATATACGCTTCACCGCTTTCGTCATTGAGCTTGTCGATATCGAATTTGCGAGCTCTACTCTTTTCGAATATTCACGACAAGCTATTCGGCATCGATACCTAGCTTTGACTAGATAGTAATCACAGTCTCAATTGGCACCGCGGCGGGTTCGTACATCAAGTATGCTAGAAGCAGCCCTTTTCTCAATTAGGATCGTGGTATATTTAATTGAAGGTGTGACCATCTGGTGATGCCCACGTTCTGTTGGGAATATCGCGTTGTGGGAAGCATCTAGATCTAACTATGATATTTTCCCTGCTTGCAAAATCAATAAGACGTTGGTCATTGTCGTTGGTTATGTCATGGGGACTGTGTCCTCCTGTTATTCTTCAATGAGCCTCTTTTTCCGACTTTTGCATTAAAATCACCTGAGACTTCACTTACTGGTTTGAAACTCGTGACCTGTTGCTAAACTTTTTGTAAACGGCATAATAAACGACTCCAAACTCTCTGCTTCCCGACACGACAGTTTTCCACTTGTAAAGATTGTGTGTGGGATTACATGTCTATGATTTCGTTATCGAGCCATTTTCTTTCTTGGAGGGCAGTTATATTGAGGTTTTGTTTCTCCCCTCCTTACCCTTAGAGGAACCTTTTTAAAGCTCATGTCCTGAATTGGAATCGAACATTCCAAGATTCAAGAGAGTAGTTCATTTTTGGTTTGCGGGGTGGGGTCCCTGCCGTTTAGTCAATCCTTTCCGAGGCTGTTGTCTAGGTTTCTGAACAGTGTTCTTTTTTCCGGTGATGCGTTGTCGGTGCCTCGCCCAACCCCTGACTTTGTCGGCCAGTCCTACTTATTTATAACACCTTGGTAGGAAAAGAGTGACAGTTTTCAGCTGACTGTGACAGAAATGCCAACTATGTCATACTTTTAGCATACTATTGCTTTTTGCTGGTTAAATCTTTCTATTGATTTTAAAAACTTACGCATGACAGGCCTAAGAAATCATTAAACATTATTGAAATGCAATAATCTGCGGAAGTAGTTAATTATAATTCAAAGTAATTTTTCAGGATCTGGATCTTGTCCTGAATGCAATGTACCATTGCGCCGCAGTAATTTCCGGGTACAATTGTTCGATGACCCGATGGTCGAAAAAGAAATGGATATCAGAAAACGGATTCTACGAGATTACAACAAGAAGGTACATGAATATTAGTCCGCTAAATATAAATAAATCTTTCTAAATGAATTTAAATTTAGGAAGAAGATTTCAATTCACTTCACGAATTCAACGATTACTTAGAAGACATCGAATGCATAATATTCAATTTGTGCAACAATATCGATCTATTAAATACAAACAAGAAAATCGAACAATATAAGAAGGAAAATCGTGAAGTTATTATGCGTAATAAGTCGAAGATCGGTCGCGAAGAATACGAACTTGAAGAAATGTTAGAGAGCGAAAAGCAACAGGAGGAAATGAGACGTGTCGAGTTGATAGAAATTGAACAAGTAAACGTTTATAAACGAAATTGGACGGTCGATAAATTCTTTTTATCGAATAGTCCTTATTGCGATTATTTATAAAATTAAATCAAATATTTTTATCTGTTGATAAAGGAAAACAAAAAGAAAAAGCAGCGCGAGAAGGAAGCTTTAATCGATGAATTGATGGCAAGCTACGAAGATGCTTCGAAAATAGTAAGCGCATTTGCTGAGCAAGCAGAAAAGTCTCGCGAAGAAGCTAAAACCGTTCCGGCTACTAAGGTGAAATTAAAAAATAATAATAATAATAATCTCTTATTACATTAACTAATGACAAACAACAAAAACAATCTTTCTTAGGTTACTCAATTCTCCACGGGTATTAAATTTACTCGTGGCGGCCAACAGGGCTTCCTGCCGGTCCCAAAGCAAGAAGAGGGTCCCGTATATGTCCACTGCACGCCGAAATTATGGTTTGATGGCCCTCCAATACCACCTGCTCATGAAATTGAGTCGAAGGGATATATTCAGTTTATGAGGTAAGTGCAGGAGATAATTGTTATGCATATTGACTTTTTTTTTTAAACTATGTAAAAAAAATATTAATTAGATCGGAATTACCTGTTGAACGTGCTGGAGGATATCGTTCTGTAATTGCGTGCCAACGAGCGCTTCAAGAAGCTTTGCAAGGACTTTTTCATGGTAGTTAAATTGATAAGAAACCGTTCGGATAAACCGGAAATTTTGTATTTTTGTTGAGTTAACAATAAAAACAAATTATATGTTATGAATAAAAGATATGTTCGAGATAAAAGTGTAGTTTAAAAAAATTTGAATTAATTAATATTATTATTTCAGTATGCTATCTTCATAATCTGGCTGGACACTGAATTGCATATTATCGTTTTAATGGGTAAATATCAAAGGTTGTTTCACTTAATGTTGAGCCGTCCGTGAATAAAAATTACACCTCATATTTGGTAACTTTGGAAAAGTTTTCGGCAACGTTATGGGGGTTACTGACTTGGATACGAAAAAATTATCTATTTTTTTTTTTAATATTTTATTATTTTTCTGCATTCAGTTCAACGCAAAATAAAACAAATTGCAGATTTTTCCGATCGGTAAAAGTGGTTAAAAAACTAGTTCAAAGTGAGAAAGTTCGGTAATATTTTAGTATTATGCATACATTTTCACATGTATTTCTTTATTGTATTTCAAATGAAAAACAACACATAATCTGATAAAAAACAAAATAAAGTTTGAAAACAGGTCCAACACCATCTGTGTGATTTGTATTAACAATGTAAATAAAAAAAATTTAAATTTGAAGAGAAAATCATTGAAAAAAGATTAAAGCTAAACGGTTTTAGTTTTTTCGTTCCCCTAATCAATTTTTTTTTCGGTTTTTATACTCTAGATGAACATATAGAGTATTATAAGTTTAATCCAGCCCGAAAAGTTTGTAACGCATAGAACCGAGCCTCGGACGAAAAAAAGTTATATATTATTTTGTGTTTATTTTTGGCCAAAACCCCCAAATCCGTTTGCTGTCCGTCCGTCCGTTAGCACGATAACTCAAGAACACGTTGACCTAGGAAGTTGAAATTTTGTCACAACCTGTAAAATGGAAAAAGTAAGGACAAGTTCGTTAATGGGCGATATCCTTCCACTCCTTCGGGTACCTCCCATACAAGAGTCCTTAAAACGCGTTTTCACAATTATTGCTGGAATGCTTCAAGTTAGTAACTTGAAATTTTGCATACTTAAGGTTCACTATGTTTGAATCGAAAGTTCCGAATATGATGCAAATCGAATGAGTCCTTCGTGTAGCAGCCTGGAAAAGTCCTTCAAAAATGTGTGTATGTTACTGAATCCACTATAACTCCAGAACGAATTAAAGCAGGAATTTAAAATTTTACAGCAATTAGTTTTATACTAAAACCAAAACGGAGTTCATTAATTAGCGCCATCTGTTGACTCCTTCGGGTAGCTGTCATACAAAAATCCTTAATAAACATATTCACCAATATTGAACGATAACTTTAGAACACTTTAAGTTACGACTTTGAAATTTTATACACATTAATTTTATAATAGTCGCAGCTGAAACTATTAATACGAAAAATATCCCATAAGTCTTTCATGTAGTTGCCATACAAAAATTCTGTAAAATGTCCTAACTTACTTTATAGAACTCACTATAAATCAAAAAATCGAGTAGCCACTATACAATAATTTCTACCTGTAAGTAAAAGGTCATGTAATAATTGCTTGTGCTCTCCTCATTCTTTTGATATATTTCCAACTAAAATATAAATCGGAGTTCAGTATTTCATCTAGTGTATCATACGATTGGCTTGTAGCCGATCGTGACTGCGTTATGTTTTTTTTTTAAGTTTAAAAAATATGAAAAAGCTTTTCAAAGCTTATAAGTCAATTAGTTTTTAATATTTTTGAAATTCCTTCGTTCAGTAGTATTAAATTTACTCACATAAAAAGTGTAAAAAGTTTGATTAAAATCGGTTGAGCCGTTCCTGAGAAAAAGGTACATGAATTTTTATGAAAAATTGTCAAGTCAGTAACCCCCTTAAGATATAGCTACAGCAACAAAACTTTAATATTGACCAATTTGAACTTCAAATTGACCAGTGAAGTTCGATATTATCTACAAGTAGTTATTATTATTATTATTTGTAGTAGATATTGTACAACTAGTCGCGTACCGCGGCCATCGCCCCGCGTTTCCATTGGTCCTGTTTCTCCCGTTGATTAATTACTACCGCTTCGGGTACAGTTTCTCAGCTCAAGGAACTGGAGACATTAATGCCATTTTTCACTTTTCATTTTTCTCCATTCCCCACCCTCCATCCACATCCTCCATTTTCTATCCACCATCCTCCATACTTCATCCACTATCCTCTATCCACCATCCCTAGTCCAACTTTACCATTTTGCAATAGGAACGCGAAATTAATACAACGAAAAGGAACAAACTGGCGCTAAATCATATGAAAAACACTTAAATGTTGAAATAACTCGCGAACCACTAATTTCGGGAATATATAATTATGTTCCCGACCTGTGCCATAGTCTCGAGAATGTTTATGCAAAATTTGGGATCAAATTTTAAAAAAATTTCATTTTTGGTAATAGTATATGAAGTCAAACTGAATCAATTTTTCACTATTTTCATAGCAGGAATTACATAAGAAGACCGCATTTCATTGAAAGGTATCATAGATACTAATAACTAACTAATTGGTAAATCAGTACATCTAGAAGATAAATCAATAAAAAAATATTGATTTTTAATAGTTATGCGTTTCAAATAATTTGAAAGCCTATAACATTATTTATTCTATTAGTTCGTTTATAGACAGCGAACGATGCAGACGTATTGTCCACGCCAAATTACACGAACGAAAAACGATTAAAATCCTCTCAAGAAAGAAAAATCAAAATGGGATAAAAAGTTTTCGTACCGGACTCATGAAATCGGTAGACACGATATCTTGAAATCTATCGAAAGGATTTCTGTGAAATTTGGTAAACTTATTCCGTACACATGTATACAGTTTCCAAACTAGGATAATTGTGATTCATCAAGCCGTTTTTTTTGGCGACCTGAAGAAGTCGTAAAAACACGCCGAAATTGACGATAAAAAGTTCAACGAGCTGCCAAATATTAACTGTTCAATACTTTTTGATAATCCTAGTTCAAACTTCACAGATTAAAATACCGTTGGATTTTTTTATTTGAGATAAGCAGAACGCCCGCAATCGTGTCTACCGAAAACAAAGTTTTTTAAAAATGGTTGGTTAAGTTGGCGTATATTTCAGTAATGACCAACAATTTGGGGGCTGAAAAAATTCTAAAGTGTGCTCAACATGTGCATAAATATATGGTGAAAATTTCACAGTTCTATCATTATTAAGTTCAGCTCTATCATTATTAAGTTCGCCAGAACAAATTCCCAAAAATGACGTAAAAAAAGAGCCTGCACACGGGATGACCCCCTTAAGGAGGGAGGCCACAGTAGCGATTTCGGAATATCGAAATTTTTTTTTTGTCTCTTTAGGGTCCCAAAAATGTTGTCCTATAGTTACAGGTACGTACGTAACCTGTAAGTACCTGAAATTCGGACTTGGGGGCATGAAAATCGGCCAAAACATCTACAATCTCGAAACAAGGTTTTTTGAGCTGGCCGGTCGTTTTATTTACACAATTTTCAACTTTTGGACTTGCGGTTTTAACAGGCTATTGGTAATTGTTTTTTCCAGAGAATCACGTAGGATTTTTGCGATATATTGCATATTCAAAAAGTTATAAGCAATTTTCTAGCGATTTTTTTCGTTTTTTTTTAGTTTTTTTTTTCAAAAGTTCGCCATTTTAACAAAAAAATTAAAAAAAAAAAATCCTACGTGCTTCTCTAACTTTTATTATGACTTATCGAAAATTTCATTGACCCACCATTTTTCTTTGAAATTGCACGAGAAAAACGACCGGCCGTGGAGCACTAAAAAAAAAGGCGTCCATTGGAAACAGCTGGGAATCCGCCATTTTGTTTGTATGGACTTTCAGTTATATGCAAAAATATTCTTCAAGACTTATATAATAAAGTGCCTTTTACCAAATTTCGATATGCTTTATAGTTTCTTCAATAATCCTATCACAAAATGACCCGTAAAAAAGGCCTGCTACTGTGGCCTCCCCCCTTAAGGGAGATTATCACGTGTAACGGCGTTCTTTTACGCTTTTTTGGGAAATTTGTTTTGGAGAAGTAAATCTAACATATAAAATAAAGTCGCATAAATGGTCAGGCCGGATGGAAATCTACACCTGTGAACCGTTCCCTCCCAAATTTTGAAAGTACATTCTCGAGACTACCGGACATTTTGAGAACATAATTATATATTCCCGAAAAGAGTGGTTCGCGAGTTATTTCAACATTTGAGTTTTTTAATAAGTTGAATCAGTTGAACCTGACTTAGAATTAAAAATTTACAACAGGCAGTCGTAGCCGAGCGGGTAAGGCGTCTGACTAGAAATCAGATGATTCCCTGTGGGATCGAAGGTTCGAATCCTGCCGACCGCGAACATAGGTGATTTTTTTTTTTTAATTTATTTGTTTCGATTTTATTACCGGCTGCGAACACGTGACGGGAGTAATAGGGGCGATGAAACATAATTATATTAACCCGAAATTGGTGGTGGTTCGCGAGTTATTTCAACATTTGATTGGATGCAGTATGGAGGATGGTGGATAGAGAATGGAGGATGGTGGATAGAGAATGGAGGATGGTGGATTGAAGATGGTGAAGTGAAAAATTAAAAACTAAGATGAAAATTGAAAAATGAAAAATTGCATTAATGTCTCCAGTTCCTTGAGCTGAGAAAGTGTACCCGAAACGGGAGTAATGTATCAACGTGAGAAACAGGACCAATGGATAAACGGGAGTAACGGGGGCGATGGAACAACGTGAACGTAGCAGCGGTACGCGACTAGTAAATAACAAAAATTTTTAGCGAGGAGGTGAAGTGTGAAGGTGGGGCGCAGCCATTTTCCAAAAAATTTAATTTGCTTATCTCATAAACCGTATCAGATATGATCTTGAAATTTTTAAAGGAGTTAGGACCAGTATACCTCTAGTCGAGAAAAATTTGGAAGGTGAGGGTGTAGGAAGTGATGGTGGGTGGGGTTTAAATGAAAAAATTCTGATTTAAATTTCTCGCAAGCCGCAAAGGATAGAAATCTAAAAATTGAAATCTGTATGGAGCAACTATAGAGACATCCGTTTTGATAGGGGTAGCAAGGTACGGGAGAAGGGGCGGGGGGTGCTTTTAATATCTTAGAAATGGCTTATGCTAGAAATGTCAGAAAGTTGAATTGTTTTATATTATTTTAACTCTGATATTATATAGATTCCACTTGTAATTCTATATACAGGAACTAAATTTTATCATCCTGGCACAATTGTGTCGGAAGATAATTGTAATTCAAAGTTTTCCACCCGCCACTCCCATGAAAATATCAACCCTTTTCTAATCTCCTAGGATCCCTTATGACAACTTCAAAGTTTCAGTCATCTGACATCAATCGTTCAGGAGATATGGATTTTAGAATGTTTCAATCGCAGTTTTAAAGCGTTTTGGCCGCATTATTTTCCCCTCCCTACTCGCACACCCCTCAACATCTATCGATCATTTATGCAAATCCTCCAAGTCCTCTATCTTAGTACTACATAGGTGCCAACTTTCAACCTATAGGAGTATAGGAGGTTGCTGATATCTAGAAACCAAAATGTTTCACCCAAAACGCTCCTCCGGCTCCCCTAGTAGAGCCCCACTCCTCAAAAAAATACCACGCGTAGGTGTTCACCCATTCTACTAATCATAACAATTTCAACTTAATATCTCACGGGGTTTGTGAGCTACGCACCTTCATACGGTTTTGTGGACGCGGCGTCTACGGAGGAAAAACGCGAAATTTTCTGCTTTTTTGGGGTCTATTAATTAGGCTTAATGGTGCATTTACACTCAACGTATGCGACGAGCCTCTATCCCCACCAAAAAAATCAATCAATCAAATAGCTCGTGCAGTCGCAAGAGTCTTACATGCAGAACCGGTTTGCAATGGCTGGATGGGGATGGATGGGGGTAGCTTGTCGCCTCGAGGCGAGCCTCAAGGGTGAGTGTAAGCGCACCACAAAACGTGAAAATACAAAAATTCAGTATAGCAGTAGCAGTAGCAGTAGTAATTCTAATAATTTGACATAGGAAGCAATTTTCTCAAAAAATGTTCTTGCTGCTCAGGCCTGGCCCTAGACTTTTCGGCGCCCGGTGCAGTATACACTTCGTCGCCCTAATCAATTTACGTAACAAATTTTTCACTAAAAAAAAAAACAAAAATATTTTACTTATTCACTTGTCGATTTTTCATACAAATTCATGTAACTTTTTCTCAGGACCCGCTCAACAGCTTTGAATCAAACTTTGAACACTTATTATTTTAGTAAATCCAATGCTAATGAATGAATTAATTTCAAAAATATTAAAAACTTGACATATAATGTTTGAAAATTTAAACATTTTTGATGTTTTTCAAACCTAAAAAAAGTATTTAGGATCAACTTTTTAAAAATTGCTTCATTCAGTATAAATACCAATACTATTCTATCTTTAACCAAAAAAAGTCATCTTGATGTCTCTTATCAGTTTCGAGAAAAGAAGCAAACAAAAATCTCTCCAAATTGAATTTTTTATATATACATATTGTTAATACAAATCTCACAGATGGCATTGGTTCTGTTTTCAAAACTTTCCTCTATTTTTTATCAGATTATGCCATTTGCTCGTTTGATTTAAACGAACTAATGGTATAAATAAAATTCAGACGAAGTTCGGTAGCGGCGGAAGGTCGGTGTCAAATTTTTAAAATTGTACCGAAACACACCGAAAAGTTTGCCCAACCGCTCGCCGTCGTAATTCTGTGTACATCGGTGTGTTGCGGTACAATTTTAAAATTTTTACAGGGAACTTCACCGCCGCTAGCGAAGTTCGTCTCAATTGTGTTTATACCATTACTTCTCTTTATCATTCATCCAAAACATTCATTCCCCTCTAGCAAAAATGACGTGTTTCCTATTTCCCCACATAATTCACCGAGGCACATTCGCTCCATATCTATCTTTTTCTATTGTATAGAAATCATGTTCTGAGCTCTTTCAGCACACAATCAAATCAGCACCAGCGCTGCGGCGCGATGGAGCGGTGGCTCCAAATGAATCCGTACGAACGCAAAATCGTACTAGCTGATGAACGTATGAATGCAAAATTGGAATAGCAGATGATCGCACAAACGAAAAGCTGTACTAGTCGGTATCGTAGAGTGAGAATATCTTTAAGAGAAGAGATTCAATGTTTTGGTTCTTGAACAAGAATTGAAAGAGTGTTTTTAGAAAATGGAAAAATGGAAAAACCCTGCAAAATCTAGAATATGCATCGGAAAAAGTGTGGCAAATGTATTCAAGAAATCCTTTCTATTAATTTCTAAGTATGTTTTAAATTTATAGCAAAATATTTGGAGAGATAATATGAACTAGCGCCTTCCTTAATTTGGCGCCCGGATTCAATGCGCCATTTGCACATATGGTAGGGCCGGCCCTGTTGCCGGATAGGTTCCTACCTACCTACATACATACTTCATGAATAAATGCATTTATTTACTGTTCAAGTTTCTTCGATTAATTAACGTTATCTAATCGATTATGACGATTAATCTACATCACTCATATCGATTGGTAAAATATATTTTTTTAAAAGGAATAATCGATCAATCGGTTAATCGAATCGAAATCGAATATCCCTAGCCTACTGTAAAACACGTGTCCAATTCACTTGATCCGCAACAACCTACAAGTGACCTCTGCAACATATTGCCGATCGCTTGTCGTTCAATTTCGTTCGCAACAGTTGGCTGTGTTCCACTGTTCCGTTCCACCGTGGTGTTACTGTCGTTGAATTTTTATTTTTTTATCGGAAAACCGTTCGAAATTGCCGAAAAGTTGTGAAAAATGATGCGCACGGCGATACCCACTTGTTTGTCAATCGGGTGCAATCGTTTCAAGCGCATGCGCACGCATTTTTTTCGATTATTCGATGGCGTTTCGCGAAAATTTTGTTGTTTTCGTTGAACGTCAAAAAGTGTCGCATTGCGACGCACCGGGACCGTGTCTTGGGATCCTTCAGATGTTTCTCGTTTTTAATGTTGCTAAGAAGTTGGCGGTAAGTTAATATTTTTCTAATTACTTTTTTTTTGGGGTTTGTTGCTTGTTTGAAATTGATTTGCAATGGTTGCGGATGCGGTTCACCCTTGATTTTGTTTGATGGGTTTAAAGAAATTGTTGTAGCTCGAGTGGAAAAATAGTTACTTGCTTGCTACTGACGTTAAATTTTAGTTGGCACTTGTTAAAATTTTTTTATTTTCTCAGTAAATGACCGGCTCTAGGAACTTCATGGTTGTTTCTGGTAGTTGAACCACTGATCTTTTTCGATTTTCTTGACCCCCATAAAAAATATTTGTAATTTTAATTTTTAATTATTATTTTTTAATAATAAAGTATTGTGATAGACCTGAAATTTCAAAAAAATTTGCTACCCTGAAATTTTGTATTTTCACGTTTTGGGTAAACCAAAAAAAAACAACAAAAGAAATGTCCGTCTGTACACCGTCCGCCGTACACAAAATCGTTTGAAGTCGTGTAGCTGCCAAACCCGTTAAGGTATTATCATGAAATTTTTATGGTGGGTAGATTGGGTGAACCTCTACGACTGATATCTATCTAGAGGGGTAGGGGAGGAGGGGCAGCGTCTTAGACGAATAATTTTGGTTTCTAGATCTCAGCAACCGCTTATGTTAGGAGACTGAAACTTGGAATTTCTATAGAGCTTCGGTAGTTGACCGATTTGCAAAAAAATGGTGATATTGGTGAAGGGATGTGAGAGTGGAGGAAAAGTATTGCTTCCCCCCAAATGAAAAAAAGCCGAGATCGAAACTTTCTAGAATCCATATCTCCTAAACCGTGAATTGCAAGCAATTAAAATTTAACCATTATCTCTAGTTATACCTACTTGGAGAGTAGATTGAAAATAAATTTTTGAGTAGGGGTAGTGGCGTTTGGGGTGGGAGGGGGGGGGGGGGTGAAAAACTTAAGATTACAATATCTCACAAACTAATTGCACTAGAAAAATAAAATTCGGTTTAAGTGTAAAGCCTGACAAATAAAGATTGCTCAAAGTAAAATATTTTAAGCGGGTAGCGCATCATAGAAGTGGAGGGGATAAGAATTTTTCAAAAAATCACGTTTCATATCTCAAGAGTGTAAAAAAGAGAAAATTTTAATGTGTATATGTTAAGAGCCTGATATAAAGCTGAAACTTGGCATTTAGGTAGAGCTATAATAGTGGCATATTGTGTTTTTCTTAACTATAGAACGGCTTATGCTAGAAAGTTGAAACTCGGTGTGTATATAAGGCGTTCGATAAAACCAATCACAATATTTTGATAGGCAAACTAATGTATTTGGGTTTTCCAAATAAGTTTATTAATTGGCTATCATCTTATTTGTGCAACCGACTTCAAAAAGTATTATTTCGTGGGGTATTATCCTCGGAAATTTTTAATACATCAGGAGTTCCACAAGGCAGCCACTTAGGTCCGATATTATTTATATTATTTATTAATGACTTGAGTTCAATGATTTTAAACTCTAGAATTCTTTACGCTGACGATGCGAAGCTTTTCCTCAATATTATGAATATGGATGACTGCATTCTCTTGCAAGAGGACCTTAGGCATTTATCTGATTGGTGTACTTTGAATGACATGCCTCTGAATGTTAATAAATGTACAACTTTTTCGTGTAAGAAAAGGTACTTGATCTGGGCGTTTACTTTAATTCATCTTTTACTTTCGACGATCATATTAATTATATTGTGAATAAATCCAACTCCCAGTGTTGCCAATTTAGCCGAAAATCGGCTAGATTTAGCCGATTTCATCGAGATCTAGCCGAAGAAATTTCAGTTTAGCCGACAGCCGAAAATTTAGCCGATTCGTGTAATAGGGGATGAAAAAGGTATCATCTGAAAATTCTATAGGCCGACCATATTATTAGTTTTTGCATAAAAGAACTAAATGTTCAATGTTGTGTTAAATTATTAAATTTCATTAGATCTCCTAATATAATTTTATTTATCAATTTTGATAACTGTCTAATTATTTTCTCGACTTAAGCTGCTATCGCTTCTTACCACATATTTATGTAATTAAAGACATGTAGAAGAACTGTGTAAAAATAGGAAAAAGTTTATTTTGTAAATTATGTATAATGAATTGAAGTATATTTTGGTTATTTAGAATAAAAAAATGTTATGATTTTTTTCTTAGTAAGTGTGTTATTCCTGTTTGCAATACATTTTAATAAAATTAACATTCTGTTACGATCAATAAATTAGAACAACAAATAATATCTAGCCCATAGAGATATACATATAATATACTGGAGTTGACATGCAGCCAGGGACCAGCATGCAGCGATTGAGTGCAGAAATTGAGTGATTGAGTGCAGACGTCGTCGCATTCACTTAAACACAAAACAACAACAATGGACATAACGACGCTAAAACAACAACAATTTGATATAACTGTCCTGTTTTGTCTCACTTATCTGGCTTCAATGCGTTTTATAACATATTTTATTAAACCGGTGGCTTGATTTAGTCGATTTTAGTCGATTTTGAACTGTCATCTGCCGATTTTCAAAAAAATAGTTGGCAACGCTGCAAACTCAGGGCTTTGTTCGAAGATGGTGTAAGGATTTCAACGATCCTTACGTCACAAAGGCGTTATATTGTGCTTTTGTACGTTCAATTCTGGAATATGCATGCCAGGTATAGACTCCATATTATGAAGTCCATAAAATCAGAATTGAATCTGTACAGAAAAGGTTTTTGAGGTTTGCACTTAAGAGATTACCCTGACTTGACTCTAAAAATCTTCCTCCCTATTCTGAACGTCATAATCTTCTATGCCTTGATTCGCTTGATAACAGTAGGAAAGTTCTCGGTACTGTCTTCACGTTAAACATTATCACTGGAGGAATTGATGCCCCAATATTACTACAAGAAATTTCTTTCCTTATTCCGGGTCGTACTTTGAGAGACTATACCTGTACGCTACTAAACATTTCATATCATCAGACTAACTATGGGCAACATAAGCCGATCCCATCCATTTCACGTCTTGTTAACCGTTATTATCATGCTGTGGATTTTGACATGAGCGTGACACAGCTGAAGTCAGCTTTGAATAAAATAATTAAAAATTCTATGTAATTTGTTCTTTTTAATTATCGCTTTTCTGTTAGAATTTGTTATAATTACTGCTTTTTTGTTATAATTACTGTAAGTAACTACTGTAATTTTTAACTATAATTACAGTCAAATCGACTTTAATATTTCTGTTCAACAATTAAAATCGGCTGTATCTAAGAAATAATGTATTGTAATTTTTTATATACTTATTTTTCATTTGTTCCTTATAATTTTATATTTCACATTATATTTTATTTTATTGTTATTATGAGTAATCAGTTTTTTTTTATGAATATGAATAAATAAATAAAAAATAAATAATTAGCTGTAAGTAATCAGCTTTTGATGAAACTGAAATAAATAAATATATGTATATCAACTAGAAAAGCAGTTTCGAAAAAAAAATTCGAGTAGGCGCTTGGTAGGAGGGGCAAACATTTTTTTTTGTGAAAATAGAATTCATATTTTTTTTTTTATTTTCAAGAATAATTAAATTTTTTTTTTTTTTTTAAGGATACTGAACTGGACTTAGGTGGTTAGCCTTTAATACACTTTAGAGTGTACAATCCAGTCAGCTTAGGGATGGGAGGTCAGAAATCGGGCCGGGTATGGCAGTGTTGGTGTTAATCATTTTTTGAGTGCTGTTAGACTATGATGTGATCTACCAGAACAGCAATATTGCCTATAGCAAATCAACTACTGTCTGGTATCTCTGATGGTGTTAGTGATTTTGATAAGAATGCTAACAGAACTCATCTGCTTAGTGTTAAATCCTTTAGTAGTGATCCTATTAAACATTCCGCACTGTTCACTATTTATATTAATAATTTCAAAGCCAATAGCAACTGAAAAATTCTTATAAATAATTTATGCGTAGGGTGGGAATTGAACCCACGACATCACGTTTAGAAGCCTAGTACGCTACCACTGGACTACACCCGGCCTCAAATATATATAAATATACAAAAATTATTATTATTAACAGCGCTAGTGACAAGGACCTTCGGTTTAGATTTGTTACAAGTAAAATTTGATGTTCTTAAGTTTCTTTAAAGTTTAAATTTGTTGTAAGCTACAAGTGTTTAAATAAATTGTTTGTTATGATTTCATTAAATAGAATATTGCTAGTACTTTTATTTAAATTTTTTAATATCTGAATAGTGTTAATTTTACCAAGAAATTTGTTACAGTTTAGGATGTGTTCGAGATTAATTATTTCATTGCAGTGTTCACAGTTAGGCGGTGGCTGCCTCGTAATTTTGTGGAGGTGGGTGATTTTTGTATGGCCGAGTCTTAATCTTGTAATGGCTATGGAATACATACGTGGAATATTTTTGTTGAATGTGAAGATTTCTTTTTCCGGATTTATAATTTGTGTATAGAAGTTGGTTACGGGGGGCCAACTATTGTTTATTGTCGCTTCGAAGAAGTGGCTAATAGTTCTTTTGGCATCTGTGCTGGTGAAGCTATTATTTGATATCAGTGGCGCTTCCGCTGCGTATTTCGCACATTGGTCGGCAAGTTCGTTGCCCGGAATTCCGGCGTGACCTGGTACCCAGATCAGTGTCAATTTTTTCGGTTGCAATACTAATTTGCTTCTTATTTCAGTGACGAGGTGATTTTTTGTTCTGATGTTGTGGATCGCGTTGAGGACTGAAAGGCTATCGGTGCATATACAATGCAATTTTCCCTTCTGTTTGGTGGCGAATTTAATTGCTTCAAGAATGGCTACTGCTTCTGCTGTAAAGTTTGAGCAGATACTAAGTAGGTTCCCGGCTGTGATAATTCCGTCTTCTTTTACTACAGCGTAGCCAGTAAGGTCCTCTGTTTTAGATCCGTCCGTGAAGAGGAACTGGGAACCCTGCTCCTTGTAGCGTTCGACAGTGTATCGGAAGCTTAAACTTGGTATTTAAATAGAACAATAGTAGTGGCATGGTTGAAAAATAATTTTTTTTTTAGGGGTAGTATGGTACGGTGGTGGGGTGTGTTTTTCGTAACTTTAGAACGGCTTATGCTCAGTTAATATAAAATGCATATATTTTCACGATTTTCGTCATATCTACTAGGTTTTCCCAAATATTGAATTCATTTTTATTTTACTGATTCATATGAATACCTGGAAAGGGTTTTCAAGATTTGATTGATTTTGTTTAATAATCACTTATCTTTAAGTTTTTTTTCCTTTTTCAACCCCTAAACCGCATCTTGGAATATGACCCAATTATGTAATTCATATGTTATTCTAACCGATTCCCGAACTTTTTGTTAGGTTTTCAGTAACCTACACCGCATCTAAGAATTGAACGCGTTTCAAACATCTGCCGGAAAAATAATAAAGTTGCGCCCAGACCATTGGCAGATTTTTTGTAATCAATTATCATTCTGCTGTATCTATAGTAATTTCTGCGCGTGAACGATCTGTAGAGTGTAGACTACAATAATACGAAATAAATAAAAACATCAAAACCATGAACTCACCTTATCAATTTCCTACCTGTGAAAAATCAAAATCATATCACAGCTGATAGCGTACCTGGCTAATCGAACGAAAAGAAAGATTCCACCTGTACTGTACGGTGACTCACACAGCAAATCTCATACGTTCAGCGTCGGCGGGACAACTGTTGCTTTCTGTTTACGCCAATCAAACGAGCGTGGCGATGGTAACGTTATCGAACGCATGCGTAGTGAAACGAGTATTCGTCACGCCTTCACCGGATGAATCCCTCCCCCGCGCATGCTGATTACAGCAGCCGGAACGTTTTTGTTTCTTTTTCGTCGAGTGTGTCATCTCTTTCGGATTTCGGTGTTCTTTCGAGTTCGTATGGTGGTGAATGCCACCGCCACCCCTTCGGGATTCTGTGCGGTTGGTGTTTGCTGTCTTTCGTGTACCCTCTGATTTCACTCGGCGACGACTTGAGACGATGTTGGCTTTCTTCAGTGCGTACCTGCTGCTGTTGGACTGAAACGAAACCTGAATGAATTGCAACAACAAAACAACATACTCAACAATGACAACAGAAGAAGAGCCGTAAAACAACAAAAACACCGCCTAAGAGACGGAACGCAGCATCTTGCAAGGTATCGCGATCGCGAAAGCCGTTTATGCCTGATGGCTGTGTTGATGTGCCGCTGCCCCAACACCCCCCGTTCGATGGCTGATTGCATTTTTATTGCATTTGATTCCGTCGATGCGGCGAATCGTTAAGAGATTTCCACTTTGATCCGCCGCTGCAGCGCGGTATTTTTCGGCCGCCTTTGGTCGGAGCGGAGCTAGTGATTACGTTGACTGTTGGTTCTGTCCGCTTCTTCTGCCTGTCATAAGAGCACATTCCCGGAATTCCATGTTTTTCCTTTTGTAGCCGAGTCCTGGATGATGGGACTGGATGGATTTTCCATGTGCGATAATTCCAGAATTTCGATGTGTTGGAGTAAAGAAATATTTCACTGATTGGATTAAAGGTGAAACAGGGTTCTTTCGATTTCGAAGGGAACTGCGAGGCAACACACATGCTTTCAAGTTTTAAATAACAGGCGCCTTGGGAGCCCGGACCTCATTATGAAAAGAAAGAAAACTGCCACTTAAGGCAAACCACAAAACGTCTTGGATCGTTCGTATAGTGCCAATAAGGATTAGATGGTCAAAACAGAATCACCTCGTGGTGGTGGTCGAACAGTGACTCCTCGAAGTGTGGACGAACGTGGAGTACCTACTTACATTCTGGCTCTGAGCTACCGACTGACCGAAACTGAAGTCATTGCAAAGAATACACTAGATAAGATCCCAATATTATTAAGGATTTGAATTATTTAAATAAATTTAGTGAAGAACATGTCATTGAAAGTATTGTCCATCGCTAGCGACAACTTTGTCCCATCTATCGGGCAGCATATGAATGAGATGTTGAAATAACGACTCATCATCGACCAGAGCACGAATCGTCGATCGGAGCAAGTGGTAATCGGAAGGAGCAATGTCCGGTGAATACGACTAGTGGGTTAGGACTTCCAATTAGACCGTTTCCAAATAGGTTTTGACCGGTTTTGCTACATGTGGCTGAGAGTTGGTATTCTGCGTGTGTCGAGTCTCTCTCCACTTAAAACCACCAAATACAAAGCACGAGCTTGGAACCATGACTATTCGGCTTAGATTGGTTTGGAAAAAAAATGTAAAAACAACTATATTTTAAGAGCTCCTTTTTTGCAGCTTGAATACTATGTTACTATAATATCTGTGACTTTAAGTTCACTCAAGGAAACGTAGCATCACATTTATTTATTTTTTTAACGAAAGAGTACCTTGATTTCACCGTATTTTTAAGGACTTTTGTTGTGCGATTTCTCTTATCAACGAAATTTGTAGTTTTCTTCATTGAAAGTTTTACGTTCTCCGCTAGAATCTTCTATGTGGTACAAAAAAGGCACACTGATCCTTAAATGAAAAAATCCATATATTCAATTCTGTTCGTCATAAACCAATTGCAAGTCCTCAACCTCACTGTGAAGCTGTGTCCCCCCACTCAACACAATGTTGTAAGGACGCACATTTGATCACTCGTTCCAAAATAATTGTCTTTGCTTATCTTTCTACTGCGAATACTTCTTTCGACGCTACGGACTACGGTTTTATCCAATGAAGGGTGCTTTCATCTTCTTAACTCTTCTTTTTTTCCTGGAGAATTTCTGATAAGAGTCCATCAATAGGCCGCACTATCGAAGGATTCCATTTCCCCTGGTAAAACTTCTCTATGGCTAAAATGTCCTGATCAAAACGTCCATCGTGATCATTGCCATAAGTCGGAAATCCTTCCAGGCAGTCTTTTAATTGCCTGTAACAATACTGACAAACAGGCCCGTGCGCAGGAATGTATGATGGGGGGGGGGGTTTATCATGTTCCCCCATACTAAATGTGATGACCTACAAAAAAAAAAAAATAAAGGTCCTCACTTCCCTATGAAAATAGGTCAATGGGGGGGGGGGGGGGGGGTTTGAACCCCCAACTCCCCCCCCCCCCCCTGCGCATGGGCCTGCTGGCAAAGCATTAATCTCCAAAAAATATTCCTGATCTGCTACCCGATAAAAATACCTTCTTTAAATTTAGCTTCGCTCATTTTCGGGTCGGGAACTTTTCTCGGAGATACTGAAATGATGGGCCCATCTTTATTCATGACCTTAACCAATTTCTTCATTACCTCAAGTTTTATGTGGTGCGGTTGCAGCAGTATCTTCCTAGAATCGGCAAATGGTATATTTTTCGGTCGTTGTTCCGGTGGGTCGAATGGGCCACTACTTTTTCTTGTAGTGCTCTATTTTGGCACGGCTTTTCCATTCACACAAGAAAAACCACAAATTTGAGTGACCAATGTGCAAACCAAGAAGAAGGGCAATCTCTTTAAAATCGCCGCGAATCTGTCATTCCTGCACATTTTAGGCATAATAGGTGCTTTAGTTGCATTTCAAACTGGCAGTAGATCTTTGTATGTGTCCAAAAAGTAGTTATGACAACATTATCTTCCAAAAGGTTCCACTGCTGTTACCTGGATCCAAGAAGTCCTGGTTTACTATACGGTAATATAGGTCTCTCATCAGAGTGTTCACTTCTTCTTGGTTTACCATATGTTGTTGATGGTTTGGACCAACATGGGTGGAAAGTTAGGATCTGTTGATCTTCTTCATCATGACGATTCTGAAACAAATACTTCTGGATAAGTGGTAAAAACAATGGCAAGAAGACGAAATGGGTAGATACTGCCACTCACTTCCAATAATCCTATTACATGTATGGTTCCAAAGGCTGATACTGATAGACTATATCCGCTCAATAGCACTTCTATTTTCTCGAATCTTGGCCAATCAAAATGCAAGTGCACTGTGCAACCAATATGAACACGACGCTCACGTCTTCAGGTCATGTTCCAAATATCCCTTAAGAACTTCATTTCTTGTATCTCTGGCTACTTTAGGCTTTACTCCTTCTCTGTTTATACGGGACACAATCGCAGTCTCTATCTTGCGAAACAACGACAAGCCTCTTTTAGTGCTGCTTAACTTCGCCAAAGCAAATAATATACCTACGCTTTTAACATTATCATCATACAGAAATATGAATTAGTGACATGATTCATTGCTCTTGACATATCATTAGAACAGCCATCCGCAAGGACTCTTTTTGATTCTTAAGCTATTTTCGTAGACCTGAAACACATGAACTGCAACATTCACGAGTATGTGGAGCCCCGGATTTGTCCTGATTCTCTATTTACATACAAATTGTATTCTTCTTATATCATTTCAGTTATTGGACGTGCTAAGAAAGTAGCCTCACCACGAATATAAAAAATTTATTTGGACTATTTACAAATTTGCGAGACATCGCGAATAACTACAGTTTACCGGCTAGACTATCACACATCATCATGGTCATACATCGCCGGCTTCCGAAGACTCACATACCCAGCATCGACGGAATTTATCTTAAATGACCTCATGACCTTTTTACTGAGTTAATTCACCGACAGCAAGGTACAAAAATTCATGTACCTAAAATCGACGACTAGTTGAGAGGCCAGCAAGCTAGTGTATCATCTATAAATCACAGAAGGCAATTACGAATCCGCATGGTAAACACTGGAGGATCGCTACTCCAACAATAGGATCATCGCAACAGCAATCTTGGATCGACTAATTTCACACCCTGACACTGACATGGCTTCAGGTATTAAGTCGCTACACGACAACACTAAGGAGTATGTAGGCACTTTAAAGTGTTTGGGAATTCCCATTGACAATTGGGATCCCATTCTCCACCACATCATAATTAAAAAATTAGACAGAGCATCTCACAACCTATATGAGCAGTCTTTATCAAATTCACGTGAATTTTAGACCATAACGACGCTGCTTTATTCCATAGAATTACGGTTTTAAGCACTGGAGGGCCTCAGTAGTCAGAAACCTGGTCCGGCGTCTTACAAGACACAAACAAGGAGTGGCACATCAACCGTTATGTCAGCAAATAGACAACGCATTACAATCGGCAGAGCTTGAATGGACAACATCGACTCCACAAATCAGTCTTCGGCTTCAGATAGCAAGGATACAGTGTTGGTGGGCCATCATCTCATCATTCCTGTATCTACCTACATATTCTTAGGCACTGCTCTTGTTAAGGTTCATACCAACGGGTGGTACTATCATATGTCGAGCTTTATTGGATTCCGCCTCGCTACTCACTTTTATAACTGCACAGAAAATTGGGATTGACTGTCAAACGAGAGAACTTAAACATCTCAGGAATTAGAGATTCGAACAAGCGATCCAACATAACGATAGGATCGAACCTAAACAGCTACACGGTGCAACTTAACGTTTTTGTACTTCCAGAAATAACCACTCGACAGTCACAGATAACAATCAATGTATCATCCTGGCCAATTCCTCATAATATGTTCTAGCTGGTCCGGATTTTAACATGCTGATGAAAATCGACTTACTAATCACCGCTGAACTTTTCTGTAAATTAGGACAAATCAAGCTGGGTAAGGTCTTACCAACGTTACGGCATCAAAGAGCAATTTATTCGACGGTTTCTGTGGAATAAGCAATTTTCAGCTTGACCAGCACTTACAAAAACTCTAGGAGGTAGAAATTTGCAGTTCATCAGCCAACTCCGATAACATTGCGAGCTTGGATGGACTTATAAGGAAGGAGGACAGTCGTTTTATTTTTAATCTTGATTCAACCTGCCTCAGCCTTGGGAAAGTCAGAACAAGTTTCGTTCATTGCATTTTTATGACCTAATGCCGTGTTTCCAAAAACCACTAAATCTCGCGATTAAGAGAACTAGATGAAGAACTGTTTCCATTGCATTCCTAGATTAAGTTTGACAGTTAAAATGAAACGGAAATGGAGTCTTATGTGAAAAATTGCTTCCGTTGAACAGTTAAATGCTGAAAATGCAATGAAGGTATTGTGTAGAAGCGGTCGAAGCTCAATACATTTGTTAAGTGCTTTGAAACGAAAATACCATAATCATGTCACAAATTTATTGCTGTTGCAAAAACGAAGGGCTTCATAGGCCTTCTAGGTGAAATTCTCAGCTGGGGAACACCTCCAAGATAGAGGATGCAGTGACTGAATTCGAATTTACTGGGTTGACACTAACAAATTACGAGATTAGAAACTAGATTATTTCGTAATCTCAATCTCGTATGGATAATCTACTGGATTTGCGTGTAGATTTGCATAATCGCGAGATTACGAGGCAGTGGAAACATGGCATTAGTTTAAATATAACATAATCATCAACTATGTCGCGACAGCCGAAATCGGGCCCTGGCCTCCTGAAGTCGTCGCCTCCAATCGTGTCTCGATTGAAAGACCGCGTCCTGCAGCTGCTAATTTATCTATCACTATTACTATCAGAATTCTTAATGCAAGAACTGCCATAAAATTGGTAACAAATAAAAAAATGGAATTCAATTTTATCCTCTGGCTCATCATTTAGTGAAGGGACGAAACAAACATCAACATCCCAACACCAACAACAACTCCTGTGAGAAGTTGATGAGCAAAAACCACATCAGCTATCTCACGTCACTTCGAAAGATTTGACATGTTTAAAAGTTGAAGCCGATCAGCATAAGGTGGAAGACGAACTCTATCATTCCAGTTAAGGCGACATAAAGCAATTCTCACAAATTTACGCTGAATCGACTCAATTCTACCAATGTGCTCATCATAATGTGGTGACCAAACTTGGGAAGCATATTCAAGGTGGGATCTAACGAAAGTGTTATAAAGACTAAGTCTAAGAAAGGGGTTATTAAATTCCTTAGACAAGCGTGTAGTAAATGCCAACATAGAATTACCCTTTTGCACAATTTTATTGATATGCAAAGTAAAATCCATTTTATGGTCAAATGTAACATCCAAATCAATAATGGAACCAACACGATCAAGACTACAATCATTAAGATTATAAGTAATAACAAATGGGGATACCTAGGGTGACCAACTATATTTTTGGGAAAAGTGGAAAATTCATTAGGCAAAAAGAGTACACAACTATTCTTCCTTCCTAACATTAAAGCTTAATGAATTTTTGTCTAGTCTTTCGGAGTGAGTAGGAGTCTGTGAAAACCTCCGGATGAACTTCTCTACAGGGATCGGCCACTGCCTTAGCAACTTCTATAGTAGATATGAGCAGTTGATTTTGAAAGTGGAATAAGTCACTTTTTCAACGAAAAAAATTGTTGTGACATTGTAACGATGTTTTATACAAAACGAAGCAACTTTCTGAGAATCTATTGATCCAATTGTTTCATCACACTTTTAAATACAAGTAAATTTTCCCGAAAGTTGGCATGAATATTTTTAAACATGTTAAAACGCAGACCCTTAAGCATGTCGATTTAAAAACGAAATGAACTTATTCCACTTTTAAAATCAACGGCTTATACTCGTATATGTATTGGAGGTGACAAGTAGAGACATAGTTGTGCGTCCGCCACACAACTATTTTAGTTGTACCAACGACAGATTCATTTTTCTTATTATTATCAATTAAAACTATTAGATCTGTCTGGTATGTTTCAGCGGTCTCAAATCATACACACAGGCACAGGCTGTTCAGCACCAGAGTCACAAGACACAAAGTACGTGGATACCTACAATTAATTCAAAATTAATATAAAATTATGACTCTCCACCTACTTAGTGACTTGTGACTCTGGTGCTGACTAGGCCTGATAGTTTCACTACTGAAATTTTGAACCACTGTATCACGGTAGACAAGCATAGTGACATGAACTTTGTCAGTTTAAATGTGTCTTATAAGAGAATCGTTGCAAGTATTGTACCAATATTTAAATCTGTAGGCAGCAGGCGCGAACGCAGAAAAAAAATTTCGGGGGGGGGGGGGGTTGGTTTCATACAAATTTACTCGTTGAGTGCAAGTTACATTTAGTTTTGCGTATGTAACTAGATCATTTCGGGGGGGGGGGGGGGGGGTGTTTGAACCCCCAAAACCACCCCCTGCGTTCGCGCCTGGTAGGCAGCGTTCATTACTTTAAGAACTTTTTCGAAATCGAAAGTAAAAAAGAGAACGAAATAGTATGAATCGGAAAAAGTGAACAAAATGGATACAAATTGAAAAAGAAAGAGTACGGAGAAACAGATGCCTAAAAGAGTACATGTACTCTTTTTAGAGTATGGTTGGTCACCCTAGGGATACCCTCCTAGTGAATGATATCACATGACATTTATTCAAATTCAATCGAAGACTATTATGGCGACACCAATCACTAAAATGAATCAAATCCTCCTGAAGGAGATTGTCAGTACTGGAATGGTGCTTTTACACGAGCGATTAAAATTGCTCAATTTGCAGCAATTCCAGACAATTTTGACGTCACGAAAACATACAGCAACTTTCAGCAACATCGGCAATTGACGATATAGAGCAATTGTTGGTCAATTCGTTGCTCAGCAGTGACTAGCGATACGGAGCAATATTCAGCAATTTAGCAATGACACCATACACGGACAACTTTGTATATGAACAACTCGAAAGTAAATTTGAAAAATAAATCTAAAACTTAAAATAAAACTTGAAATATTTGAATTCTAATCCGTTATCACACGAAACTTGACAAATAAACCAAAACTTAAAACAAAACTTGACAACTGAATCATCGAACGAGAACAATTGCTCGGACTTTTCCAAATTAGTGGAAATACAGCAACTCTATGGCTCGGAATTGCAGCAATATGTGAAAGCATTGCCAAATTGCTGCAATATTGTCGCAACTAGCACGATGTTGCCCGGTATTGCTGCATTAATCGCTCAACTAATTTTGGCAACAGTCGCCGGCAGTGATCCCACCCGACGAGAAAAAAGAGTAGCAGAATCAATCAAAAATAGTAGTAGATTTAAGCAACAAGGGAGTAGGCATATACATATGAAAGAAAATACGGCTTTTTACAATTTTATACTATAAATCAAATTGTTTGGCAAATAATGCAAGCAGGAAAATGACCTGTCTGCTACCGTCTGTGTGAAGAATTAGAATGGCGGCTGTATTGCCATGACAAGCGAATATGTTTTGTACCAAAATTTCAAACGGCAGAAAAAGGAGTATATTTTGCTTACTCCGGAGTAGATGATTTAGAGCACAGAAAAGGAGTAGATCTACTCCGATCGGAGTAGGGTGGGATCACTGGTCGCCGGGCAATTAATTGCTGGAAAAATTGTTCGTGTACGGGCTTCAGAAGTAACAGACCTAAAAAATTTTAATGTCATTAGCGTAAATGAGTACTGCCGAATGCCTAAGAACTGTGGCAACATCATTGATAGCTAGGATAAACAAAAGTGGCCCCAAATTTTCAAGATGACTTTGCTATCTTCATCAACCGAGTCTTCTCATCGCCTTTGAGACAAGATGACTGTTGCATTGCTATCAGCAACGAATTAATGCTTCTAATTGCACAATGTCCTTAGTCCTTCTAGTGTGTCAGCCTCATCGCCATGTGTTTGTCCCGAAAAAACCATTCCTTCTCACCTGCCACCATTTATTAACAAACCACAAATCATTTTCTACTTGCAAAATAAAATCACTTGCACTCGGTCCCGCTGTAGTGGTGATTGGTGAATAGATCTTTTAAACGCACCAAAAAAAAAACGTGTGCCATCGTGTGTTCGTTCAGTTTCTTATTGGAACTGGAAGTGGAATGCAATGAATTCGCTTCGCATCCATCCCATTAGCCGAAGCGAGACGGAAACCCCCGATTTTATGTAGCCGTCGCATTCGCTCGCATGTCGCCTCGCCAACAACAACGACGAAATGAACTGAACTCGTCCGTCTGTGTACGAGAATCCGGCAACAGAACAGAAACTCCGGTAGATTTTTCGCTTATTTTTGTTTAGTTGCATTAGAGGATTCGAATTGTGTGGACGTGATTCTTTCGTTGCGTTACGTTCGGTTCTTTTTCGACGGTGTGAATTTCAGTCGGGATATTTTCTGTGCGTTTTGTTCACTTGGGGCGCGATAGTAAAATTAATTTCTGATTTTTGCGATCTCATTCAGGTGCCGCGGGCACTGGCCAGTGAATTTTTGTTTTTGGAGTGTCACGAACAAAGTTTCTTGTTCGAGAAAAAAAAAATAAAGTCGTGCCCCAATTGGATGCTGCTGCTGTGACCGATCATCAGTTGTCCTGTGTCGGGTCACGTGTCGTTCGATCTGTGAAAGAAAAAAAGTGTCGCCGCGATCAGATTTGGTGTGTAGTGCTCAGTGTGTTCTGTTTGTTTTCGAGAGCCGGCGTTTTTTTTCTTCTGATTGATCTACCGCCGATCGAGTGATTCCGCGAACGGCTGACTGACAGACAAATGCAGCAAGCGAGTAAATTCCTCAGGTTAGTCAACTGCTGCGGCCGCTAGCAGTCGTCTTATCGCTGAAAAACTGGTGATTTTCGTGGCCCGGCGCGACATCAAAGCGATTCCCAGGAAGTTGATGTTTCGTGCGTAAACTCAGTTCTGTTTTTTTTCTCGTTGCTGTCGTCTTCGCGCAAAAATTGACATACCGCGAAAACCGAAGACCACATAAGAAAAAAAACCCCCCCGAAGACTTTGTTATTGTTTTTGTTGCCTGCGGCTGCTGTTTTTTTGTAACACAGCATAGAAAAAAGAAACAACAAACGAAACGAAAACCACGCACGTAAGGAACTCATAAGTCAGTCGCGAAATACCGAAATGACGACTCCTGGAGTTGGAGCAAACGTGGGCCTTGCGACGTCCGTCGTCGCCAACTGCCGCTTTTCCCCGTACTCGAAGAATGCAAAACACGTTTCTGCGTTCGCGGTTGCCGTTCTGGTGTTCCCGCTCCTTCTAATGGACACTGTTTCAGCGAGTTGGTGGTAAGTCGATTCGCTATATCTTTCCTGCAGAATTACTTAAATTAAACAACAACAAAAAAAAATCGCTTTATTTTCCCTCCTCGAAAAGAATGAAGAAGAAATTTTAATGGGTCTGCTGTGTCCGCAATTAAAGTATATTCCGCTTTGTGTACGACCTAGGACTTTGCCGTACCAGACAGGGAAGAACCTACCCGCGTCACGGGGACCGAAACGCGGGATTACACGTTACCGATTACGAGCAACGTCCTCGCCGTTGCTATCATAGATACTCGCGACTGATTACGGGGGGTAACCTTGTTGTAATGCGAGACGTTCTTATTACGGGATTCCCCTTTTGTAATTTTATTGTATCGGATTTTAGGGTTCCATGCATCCGATCCACCTATTGAGCCGAGGTCGGGTCGAGTCGCGGACAGGGACACGGACGGTAAATGCCTTGTTAGATCCGATGTTGTAACAGCAGTTAAGTGGCTTCTGCCTTGGTCCCTGCTAATTATTCGATTGCCCCGACAGTAGTTCATCTTTTGTATAAACATTGGGGTGGTGATGGTGGAAAATCCGGGACATTTTCTATAAAACAGAAACAGATGCGTTCTGTTTACAACTAACGGTAATATGGACATAAACAAATCGGGAAAAGCTTGTGGAATGTGACAGAGGTACCGGATTTAATGAGCTGGAAACGGAAAAACGTATCAATGTCATCACAAGGATGTCTTACGAAAAGGTCCTTTTGTTGTGTTCGTAATGGGAAATAGTCGAAAGGGTCCGGAAAGATTGCTACGAAAATTAGGGGTTGCGTACTGCAAGACATTAATCTTTATAATTTCTTTTTCATCAGAAGTAAGTCAGTGAAGGGGAATTTTTATGAGGTTTTGAGACACAGTGTATACAAGGTAACAAGCTTGTTCCGTGAGATATAAAGCTGGAGCAAGAATCAGCGATAAGCCGGCATAGGCCACATTTAACCGATGATTGGTGACATGCAGTTGCGTATCCGCGTAATTATCAAGTTGTTGGAGCAGGAGTTCTCCAATCGCCCGAAAAGAAGGAATAAACAAACTAGCGCTTGCCTTCGATGCACCTGGTACCAGGTTCGAATCTGCTTGGCGACAAGTTATTTTCGAAAATGGGATTGGGTCCCGGACTACCAGTTCACTCATCTGTAAATGATTACCTGAGTTAAAATTGGGGTAATAATCACGGACGAGCGTGTAGCTGACCACTTCACCTCCTAGTGTTCCGTTGGTCTCGCAATGAAGTAACTCTAGCATTACTTCAAAGCCTAGGCCCGATTTGGGCTGTTGCGCCATTGACTATTTATTATTTTAAACAAACTAGCGAATAAGATACAACCATGAACTGTATCAACTCTTCGAGGAGCCAGAAGCTTCAACGTTCATCAAACTACTAGGCTTGCGCATTTTAGTTCACTATAGTGAGCGATCTTTTCCGCTCTCCGATCCGTCGCGAACTAGTTCGATCCCTTAGTTCACTAGTTCGCGAAAGTTCAGTGATGAGAAAAACAAGTTTGGAACGATCGTTATTGTGGTAGAATGTGATAAGTTAAAAATAAAAAAAGGGTCGTCTGATACAATATCAAAAGATCTACAATTAAAAAAGGGCGTTTGGTAGAATGTGATGAGCTAATACAAAAAAAAGGTCGCCAGTGTACAAGCATATTGTACCACTGACTTCCAAACGGCAACGAATGGATACAAACGAACTAGGAGATGGACTGACTGCGAACTGGTTCCTTCATTTCAGTTATGGGAACGATCTTCCGAACTAGTTCGTTCGCGAACTACACAAGCCTACACATTATGTAAACTGCAGTGAGCTGGCTGGCCATGTAGAGCCAATGGAAGCCAGAAGAATCCCCAAACGTACTCTTAATGACAAGGTGGGTGGCAGGCAAACCATGCAAACGATGGGAACACTCGGTTGATGAAAGCAAAGCCATCTTAAAAATTAGCAGCTGGAGGATGTAGTCTTTGCTTTGAGACGATTGGAGGCGACGACTTCAGAAGGCCAGGTCCAGATTCGATGAGGAGCATGACTTTATGGAGTTCACCCAAATGTTAAATTCTACTCAAGCATGCACGTAACTTCACCTGTCTTCCATGTGGAGACTCATCATCATCGTCAATGGCGCGACAGCCCAAATCGGGCCAGGGCCTGCAGGCTACATTGTCTAATGTCATCTCGGTTCAGCGCCCGCGTCCTCTAATTTGTGGATCTAAGAAGCGATCTGCAATCTGCGTCAAGTGAGTCCTCGTATCTTTTCCGCGATTTTACCACCGGTCGGTTGCCATAAGCTCTACCTTTCAGTGTGCGTTTGTGAATTCTTCCGTTGTCCATTGGCTCCACAAAAACTGCCTATTGTAGCGTACGAAATTTTATAAGAGTCGATGCGGCTGGGTCGTCCTCGTCATAGATGTTATATAGCTCGTTGTTGTAGCGGATACGCCATTCAGTGGTCTTACTGGTCCCAAAATTCTTCGAAGAATTCGTCGTTCAAAGCGTCTATTGATTTTTCAGACGCTTGAGTGAGGGTCCACGTTTCCCTTGCATATAGTAGCACAGGTCTTGTTATGGTTTTGTATACCATATGCGAAGTTTGCTCAGCCTTTGCACTTTTTTTGATTTTAAGATCGGGAGAACCGTGAAATATGCCTTATTTGCTAGCGTGATCCGTTGATTTACTTCGTCCCGTTCGTTGCCGTCTCTTACAAGGTGTGATCCCAAGTATGAGTAATTATCCACATGCTCCAGGTTGAAGTCCCCCAGTTGGCGCGATTCTTCTTGTTTGTGTCATGAACTTGGTCTTACTCTGATTGACCCTTAACCCGACATCCTTTTCCGCTGAGTCTAGACAATGGTAGACTTTCTTCGCGTCTGGAACAGATCTGATCATGTTTATGTCATCCGCGTACACTACTAGTTGAGTGGACTTGATTAGTAAGGTACTTCTGGTGTCATCGGGTAACTTTCTGATGACATATTTCAGGACACGATTGAAGATCATGGGAGCGAGTCCATCTCCCTACTTTAGGCCGGATTCTGTTTGGAAGGGTAGGCTCGTTTTCGGCGGACTCCATTAGAAAAAAAAAAAACAGATGGGCTGCAAAAACCAACATAAATAGGGGGGCCCAAAAACACTCACTCGATGTTGTTTGGCTATATCTTTAAAATGAAGCGACATAATTTCTTTTTTAATGTTTATTTGGACCTTAAACTAATTTTTTCCATTACCCTTTGAAGATGATATCTGTCAAGTAGGTGCCGCCGTTGTAGGTGAGCTTCGGGCGATAAGTTCTCACACTCTAGTCGGATATTCTCTTTGAAGAAAAAAATTGCAAATGCTTAGATTGAAGCGATCTGAAGAAATCTGTCGGTATTCGAAAACATATTTTTCAGGACTTTTGTATGGGGCTATATGAAGGAGTCTGTCAATTTCGCTCATTAATTCAACCTTCATTTTCAACGCTTGAATTACAGTCACTACTGGAAATTGGTTCACGGATTTTTTAGTACTTCCCGATGAAAACTGCTTGTAGGATTCACTGGATTTTCTTGATTACTTTACCAGAAGCTACTGTAAAATTAACGTATGCTAAATTTCAAGTTCCTAGATTCAGTTCAGTACAGTTTCAAGAAGGGGTGCAGTGCTAAAACCACCGCAAATCACTAGGCACCGTACGTGCCCATTGCGATCCCTTCAGTTCCTGGTGGGTTGCTTCATCCCCTCAAAAGCATTCCAAATCCCTGTAGATCCTGACCAGTTTGTCAACCCCTAACGACCTCAAATCCTAGAGATTATCGAAGAAACTACCCTGTTGCGGTCACTGGCCCCTGTGGGCATTCACACCAGATGAGAGTGTAGTTCTCCACAGCGTACATATCATGCCGGAACCTATCTATCCATCTCACAAGGCTCTCTAAGTTCTGTAGCTTGCCAGCCCTGCTCACCTGGATTTGGCCGTCTTTTAAGAACGAAGAAGTACCTAGATTGAAGCGTTCCGACGTTTTTGGCTAATATTAGTACTGTAAGAACTCTTCGGACCACTATCTCAAGATCTAGGGTAATTTAACAGGCTTTTTATCATAATTTCCGCTTTTTCAGTATTTAAGAATTTTACCTTGTCGAGAACATGAGAAAACAGTTGACCTAATCCTCCAGCATTTCATTATTTAAGACATTCACTACAAAAACTCTAATGACGTAATAGAGTTGCGGTTGAAAATGAAAGAGTAGAGTAGAGTAGGAGGTAGGTGGATAGGTGCGCGTGTTTTCCCGTGAGAACACAGACACACTTAGTGAGAAAGTCCGTTCTGTTATCACAGGATCATTGAATCCGATTCTATGCGCTAATTCATTTAGAACTTATAATGAAGCATTGGGTTCTCGCAACCTCTGTTGCGGCAAGGATATTGAAGACTGTTGAAGTAGGCTCCTAGATGAGCTTTTCTGCCAGTGGATAGAGCTGGACAAGTACAAAGAAGATAAAAGATTGTAACCTCCTCCTCCGAGTCTTTAAGCATGCCGGCCTGTAAGATAGTGACCCGTCTTTTGAGCGAAATGGATCTTTTAGAGCGTTTCAAATATAGCTTCTGCCATATTTGTTATTCCTTTTTAAAATTCCTCTTTTTTATACCACCCATCAAACAATTTGATGAAACTGAATTTTTAGCGAAAATTCGATAGTATGAAAAGTTTATGGTCAAATAATGCTCACGTTTCACCATTATTTTAGTGCTTCTCCTAAACAATATTATGGGTTTTTTGTTCGCGAGCACAATTAAATAATATTCCGGCTTCCGTTGCAATGCGAGCGGTTCCAGCCTTGCTCTCGTTGCTCCCGTTGATCTGTTCTGCACCCGCTATTCCCATTGCTCTCGTTGTTGAATTCTGTAAATCCTAACGGTTGCTAGTCTAGCTTACCGTTGCGCTCGTCGCCTAACAAATTTTCAAAGTCATTGGTTAAGGAACACATACGGGGCAATCAAACAAATAAAAAAAATACCCATTTTCTGTGATTCTAATCATAAAGTTACACACAAACCGTAATACAACAGTCAGTACTTTAAAAAATTTACTTATGTTCACTGAATGTGATAAACAATTTAATTCATAATTCGTTTTTTTTTCAATAGATTTAACAATTTTGAGCTCAAACTTCTTTACTCGTATTTCCGTGATCTCACGAAGTTGATGAAAATTTGAATTTTATGAATATTCAAAAGTTATATTTTTTTTTGATGAATGTTTTCACAGTACATTTTGAATTGAAAATACAAGGTTTTCCGGTAAATACTGTTATATTTTTTGTTTAAATGAATATTGTAAATGGGTTCACCAAAACTCTTCACATACGAGCCTCAGAGAGGATTCACTCACGGTTCACATAAATGATTCACTTACGGTCCACGTAGATCCACGCTCAGTGATTCATTTGAATCGTTGGCGATTCACTAGCGATGGATTTGGTGTAATGGGAAGAACTACCATGTTTGCCAGACTATGAAATATTTGGCTACTTAATATGGCAAAAAAAATTAAGGAAAAAAGATCAGCCAGTTGTCCTATCAATGACACTTTATCTAAGTGCAGCAAAAAATGTCAATGCAAAAATTCGAACAACCTACAAATACAAACATTCGCTGAATTGAATTTATCTTGCTTCTTGATTTCATCGAAACATCTTCTCATTTTTGTTTTCATTAATTAAAATTCTGCATAAGATTTACTAACGGAAGTTCTTATTGTACACAAATCATTTGATTCATCACACGATTACCAGATGAATTTTGAATTGTATACATTAAGAACACTACAGTTGGTGCCTTTAAACGTTTCCGTTTGAGATCTTCACAGCTCTCTCGATAATTTTCGAAAAAATCAATTTTAATAATAATTAACGGGCATTTTACTGCACCATGCATTCTAATTTATGAGGCACGATAGAAATCATATTTGAAAAAAAATTTCTAATTTCTACCTGTGCAACATTTCATCGAGCTTATTAACAATTGAAATTTGTATGGAAAATTCTATCATAGTTTACAACATCCTGAATTCGATCGTATCATAAGTGGGCACTGAGAATCAACACTCTGCAGAATAATTGAGAAGATTTCAAGGAGCTGCAAATACACCTACGTCGAGCAAAATTCTAGCTAATTAGCTAGGTGTGCCTACAAGCCTACAAATCCATATGGTCACTAAAAATTCTTAAAAATAAATCGAACATTTTGTGCATAGCGGAACGAAATGTGAGGTAGGTGAGGTACGATTATATCGGCAGAATTAATCTTCCCAGTCTACGAGCGGATTGACCCAAGAGTTCTCCTGGTTCATTGATCATCCGATCAAGATCCAGTTTATTAATTGGTTTTTTTGGTGGAGCGTAGAGAATTACAAGAATTTTTTCTTCAGGCAAAAGGTGTATGGAATTAAACGTATACTAGTGTGACTAATTACTATGAAAAGGATCATGAAAGGTCGAAGAAATGAAATTAATTTCGAAATATGAAAGACGTGTCAATGAGCTCAGCTTTAAAATTTGAATGGATTTAAAACGCGATCAATTCGTTTGACTTATTGTCAACATTGGTTTGTCTGTAAGTATGCGAAAATTTTAATGCTTTTATTCACGTTGTTTCATCGCCACTGTTACTCCCGCTTATCCATTGGTCCTGTTTCTCCCGTTGATACATTACTACCGTTTCGGGTATACTTTCTTAGCTCAAGGAACTGGAGACATTAATGCCATTTTCCATTTTTCACTTTTTAGTTTTAATTTTTCACTTTTCATTTTCCCCATCCTCCATTCACCTTCCTCCATTCTTTATCCACCATCCTCCATACTTCATCCTCCATCCACCATCCGCTTTTCTCTATCCACCATCCTCCATACTTCATCCTCTATCCACCATCCATACTCCAACTTTACCATTTAGCAATAGGAACGCGATATTAATTCACCGAAAATAAACAAACTGGCGCTAAATCATATGAAAAACACTCAAATGTTGAAATAATTCGTGAACCACCAATTTCGGGAATATATAATTATGTTCCCGACCCGTCCGATAGTCTCGAGAATGTACATGCAAAATTTTGCAAGGAACGGTTCACAGGTGTAGATTTCAATCGAGCCCAACCAAAAAACTGTCTTATTTTTATATATTAGATTTCTGGGATCTTTGACTGTGTGCATTTATGTTCTCCACTTGAGAAGCAATGATAAAGGTTCTGAACTGGAGTTCTCAAGAAAAACGAATTGGTAATTCGATAAGAATCGGAAGTTCTTGTGTCATTTGAAGGCTAAAGCTAAGGAACTTATTTTGGTTTACATAATCCCTAGGTCCTTCAGTTCCCGAACAGCAACATTGGTACTGCACAAAACGCAACGCTGGGCTTAGATTTTTATCTGTTGGCTTAAACTTCTTGCAATTCCTTCCAGATGAAGTCGCCCTTTGACCTCCTCGATGATTTCCCTACAATAATTGAAGACCTTGGTGCAACAAATGGTCAATTCATTTTTTCAGTAGCAGGAGAGGGCTTGGCTTTTCTGACCTCTTATTGCATTCGGATGAAATTCAGATGATGTTGTTAACCCTTTATAATTTAACGATCCTGAAAAATTTTAATAAAATAATTATATATCCTTAATAATTTATAAAAAAATCATTAAAAAATACAATAAAATAATTTTAATGCAACAAGGGATCGGAAAAGTCCAGTTTTCTCATGTTGTTGAAAAAAATAACCCTTGTGGCAACCTATGAACTTTTATTCTATCCAAGCGTTGGAGCAATTTCGCTTAACCTCCCCAAAGGGTAGTCTTAATGGTTGGATAGTAAGCAAAAATGACACACCTTTTCAAGTAAATATACATTGGGATGTAATAGTTAATTTGAATGTAATTTTCAATTTTAGATCTATTTGCAATCAGTAAATTTTAGCTTAACAAAAGCAGCAAATTTACTCGGTATTCTCTTGAATTTACACTCTAAGCAGCCACTGCGCCATGGAAGACATTTCATTATTTTTGTTCAGTACAAAAGAATATCGAATAAAGCGTGCAACTTCGTGGTTTCATATATTACATGTTTTTCGTCGTAAAATTCAAATAGCTAAGTAAAATTACACAAAAAATAACATCATTGTCAATTCATTTATATATATAGTTAATTTTACACGAAATAGTGCGTAATTTTATCAGCCTTTTGATGCAAATTGTACGATTAAGTTGAAAAGTGAATGTTTTCACATTACATTTCAGATTGAAAATACAGGTTTTCCGGTGAATACTGTTAAATTTATTTTGCGTGACGTATCGGATTCGACTGAGACTGTTTGATAAAGGATTCAGTCGAGTCCGAAACGTCACGTAAAATAAATTTAACAGTATTCACCGGAAAACTTGTATTTTCAATGTGTACTTTTATTTGAAAAAAATTAAATATAATGGAAATTTCATTACTTTTAAAACAGTGTACCAATTTGTTTTTTTTTGCATGTTGTTACACTTGTCCGTGACGTACCATGACGTTGTTGGGCATATTGGATACTTACTTTATTGATTGTTTTCAAAAAAATTACATGTGTTTTGGTGGAAAAAAATGGAATTATCGTTAAATTTTGGTTTAAGAATGGTTTGAAGTGTCACACTGCATTGGAAATCTTGAATACTGTTTTGTTGTTGAATGTTGTCTTCTATGAATAAAATAAGAGTTTACATGTGATTCGACGTTAGGTTTGGTTGTGTGGGTGGTTATTTGCAACGATAGCCAGAATATAGACTGCTATCTGGGTCCGTGGAGATCCCATTGCATCATGACAATCTCAGCTTTTCTGGTCAAAGTTTTTTGCCCACGGCGCTTTTAATTAATTAATTAATCTTCAAAAACAAACTGAGCCAGTTGGCCACGGTAGACCGGTAGGTAGGAACATTTAGACATAGACCTTAAGGGTCAATTGTAGTACCACAGGATAATTGAATTCGGTCCTACTTGGTCGAAAGCCTTTTGGAACTTATAGCGAAGCGTTGGCTTCTTGTAACCGCGCCGTTGCGGCAAGGTCATTGTAGTCTGTCAAATATTTTTCCATGACTTGATTGATGGTGAACCAAGAATCGGGACTGGTATGGCAGTGTCCTATCAGGTGTTAGTAATTTTTAGTGATTGACTGATGATTGGATCCACAAAAAGAACAAAGTTGTCTGTAACAAATTAATTACTATCTGGTAGCAAAGTTGTTTGTCTGTCTGTTTGTCTGTCCCGTATACGCCTCGAAACCACTCATCCGATTGATTGATGAAACTTTGTTGATTTGTTGAGGGCATCGCTGCGATGGTTTCTGCGTTAACACTGCAATGAAATAATTAATCTCGAACACATCCTAAACTGTAACAAATTTCTTGTTAAAATGAACACTATCCAGATATTAAAAAATTTAAATAAAAGTACTAGCAATATTCTATTTAATGAAATCAAAACAAACAATTTATTAAAACACTTGTAACTTACAACAAATTTAAACTTTAAAAGAAACTTAAGAACATCAAATTTTACTTGTAACAAATCTAAGCCGAAGGCCTTAGTCACTAGCGCAGTTAATAATAATAATTTTTGTATATTTATATATATATATATAATTATTTTTGAAAATAAAAAATTAAAAAAAAAAAAACATTTAGCAGTTGGTGGTTCGCGAGTTATTTTAACAGTAGAGTGTATTTCATATAGTTTAGCGGCAGTTCGTTCTATTTCGGTGTATTAGTTATGCGTTCTTATTACTAAATGGTAAAGTCGGACTATGGATGGTAAATAGAGGATAGTATATAGACGATGGAGGATGGGGGATGGAGGAGGGGGTTGGTTGGAGGAGGGTGGATCGAGGATGAAAGAAAGGATAATGGATGGGGGATGGTAGATGGGGTAGATAGAATGGTGGATGGAGAATGAAGGGTGGTGGATGGAGGATGAAGGATGTTGGATGGAGGATGAAGGATGGTGGATGAAGCATGAAGGATGGTGATAAAGGTCGATGGTGGGAGATGGAGGATGGTGGATAGAGAATGGAGTATGGTTAATGGGAGATGGAGAATGCTGGATAGAGGATGGAAGATGGTGGGTGGAGTAACGAAAGCAACTTAGCTGCGGGAGAAATGGGAGCAATGTATCAACGGAGAAACAGGAGGAACGAGAGTAACAGGAGCGATGGAACAACGTGATCGAACCGAGTAACTAAATAAAAAAAAGATGAATCGAGGACATTAGTTCAGGTCTCCTTTCTCTCTTTAAAACAAGAAGAATAGTTCCGTTTTATTATTCTTGAAACAATTTCTCCTTTACTCACTCCTACGATATTTTGCGGACGTATCATGGTTCGAATGTTTTTTCAAACTCTAGAACGGATTTTGTTCGGAAGTTGAAACTTGGTACAGGTTTTCATAAAAAAAGAAGTCTTTACTGGCGCATGAATGTTGCTGCAAAATAAGCTAATATCAAAAAAAAATGGTTTAATATATTTTCACGAATTCCGTCTTATCTTCTAGGTTCGATGTTCTTTGTGCGTCTTATACATGTGTTTTCTGTATTCCATTTCAAAAATGGGACTGAATTTCGTATTTTTATAGGCAGTCCCGTGTAGGGACATACAATAGACCCAGTACTAGGCCAATATTGGCAGTCAGCATGCCAAGAATGGGGTGGAATTGGAAACCAGCACATTACTGGATCACTACTGAATGCTAGCTTGGGCCCGATGCTGGTGTTGTATACTGGCATTCTTCTTTACCTAGGCAGACGAGTTCGCCAGAAGGTATCGGAGATGAGCATAGAACTGGCCGACGAATCGGTTCTATGGAAATGATTGATATTGAAGTTCTGAGACATTTGTAGGGCTGGGCGAATCTCTCGGGATACCGGCAAGCAAGAATCTGCTGGCCGAAACTTGATAGGAGTAACTCTAGCTTCAGTGTGTCATTTTGAGACACTGTTCTTTGGGAGACATGGAAAAAGACTGGAAATACCCATGGCTGATCTGTGTCGCTGTGGTGAAGAGAATGTTGAATCTACAGTGGAACATCTAGTGTGTGAATCTAAAAGTCTGGCACGTACCAGTCATCGGTATTTGGGGAAATTCTCCTTGACCGATCTATCAGAACTTGCTATAATTCATTTATAGCGAACTACTCTCTTCATAAGGAAGATCAATATTTGGAATTAGTAGAGCGATTATACGAGGGGACCACAATGGATCAGCAGAGATCTCTCGTGATGGAATGTGGTACAGTGCTTCAGTCCACCATTCACAACCTAACCTAACCTCCTCTTTGCCTAATTGTTTTGTCATATAAATAACCAAATATTTTGGCGACGAATGACCTGCGATGCGTCCTCGAACTCCCTACCTTACGAATTATGCCTACCTTAGTAACTAGAAAAGTTCAGTAGTCAACGATGGCCCAGAGGTTAACCAGTTATGGCTTCAAGCACTTGACAGCCGGCACAGGCCCACCCAAGGCATTCAGCTGGTGCGATAGGCAAAAGTTCGCTAGTCAACAATGGCTCAGATAACCAGTGATGGCTCCCAACGCTTGGCAGCCAGCACTGGCCCATCCATGGTATACAGCTGGTACGCTAGACTAGTGGCCAAGTGATCCTAACGCTTGGTAGCCAACACTTGGCCCATCCATAGTATACAGCTGGTACGCTAGACTCGGCAAAAGTTCGCTAGACAACACTGGCGGCCAATGATGGCCCAAAGGTTAACCAGTGATGGCTCCCAACACTTGGTAGCTGTAGTACTTGACCAAGCAATTGCCCTGTAGTAAGTGCTGCAGAAGTCTATGTGGGGAGGGTATGGAAATGGCGTAGCAAATTTTGGTAGATCACAATCTTCCAAAAAACAGCAATGTTAACAACTGGCAAACAGAATGTCCTGAGCTGACCATGTGATCAAAATAACCCCATCGAAAAGGTGACGTTCCAATAAAATAAATTCGCTGACCGTACACTCTTCCATATTAACCCACCTTTTTTTTTCCCACACTTTACTACCCGGGCGCCGTGTGAAAAATACCTGATCCGTTTGGTCGATATCAGTTTAGAGTATCAGGTACAAAGTATCAGATTACTTCAAGTACTAGATATTTTTAAGTCAATTTGAAAGCTATCCTCGAGACTGGTGACAATTATTTTTATAAGATTCTATTTGTTTTCACCCCATTAACTGCAAAGTAAAGCAATTTGAAGTTTGTCTGCGACCTTGAGTCTTTTGCAAACTCTTCAATTTTTAAGTTTCAATTAAAGAGAGGTGATCGTTCTTCGACGCAAACAATTTGCACTTGTGATTAAGTAAGTGCCATCGAAATCTGAGTCTTTAGATAAAAAACAAAATAAAATGATATATATGCTTCTTCGGCCTATACCTGCAAATATAATAAAAATATTTTTACGAATGCGATATCTGTGCAAATAACATGTCTGTAGTGCTGATCGTATACTCGCAGTTGTATTTACATATTATGTGTGATGGCTAGTGGGTGGTCTGGATATAGGCATGTTATAAATGAAGTTAGTCCCAAGTGCGAACAGATTCCGTAGCACGGATTGGAACGCATCACTCTTTTTTTTATGAGCTATACGCAAACGATATCTTTTCTGATGGGTTGCATCAGAAGCGAGCTTTAGCTGAAACGCTGATATTTATCTATTTGTTTACGACTCCCTTTTCGAAATAGAATCCGAGATTTAGTATTGGAAAATCTACAGGGCAGACATTGTAGACGGAACAGTAGTGTGGTTAGTGACAGATGTTGCCTACTACTCTACACTTCTGTCTTATGGGCTTATGCCTAATGGCAAATTCCAACTGTGCCGTGCATACTATAGAGACAAAGGCATTCGCCTTAAAACCCGTCGCACAATTAAATTTTAAAGACTTCCAATAAGAAGTCTTAGCCCGGAGGAAAGGTGAACAACATGTGCGTTTTATTGGTCTGTGTGTTTCACGTAAAGCATGGGGGTCACCAATGTTTGCGTGCAATTTAGTACTGCACCGAATAGCGCGGGGCCGGGATTGCAAGGAAACATCTCGTTTTCACAAGCACAACTTTTGATAATTGGACATCTTTACGAAATCAAAAGGTTGAAAATTAGAAACTGGTGGCATAAGGGCAGACATTCCTTCCCAACTAAATGAAACTGGTATAGAGATGTTCAAGAGTGTGGCAAGTGCGATGTCATATGCCGTTAGTTTCCATTACAGTACGATAGTGTACTTACTTCTGGGGTAATTACAGAGCTACTAATACGATATAATGCTCCATGCCGACTACGTGGACGAAAATGCCGAAGGCGGCACCTCAAAGCAAACCGAAAATAGCATATGGGAGGCCACGGTAGGATGTCACTCAACGCGACTTTTTACTAGCCTCCTTTGTAACGCAGAGACGAACGTCTTCGAAACACATTGCACCGCAGCTAGTTGGCGCTACGAAAACTTTAGTGTCATGTTTATTCGTTACTTTACCCGTTGGATGTATTGATTTTTTTTTTCTTTCGTTTTGGGGCTGATCTATACGATCGCTTCGATATCATATAGAAGAAGGTAATTTTTATGGCCCCATTTCAATGCCCTTTACCGAAAGAATTCTTACGTCTTGGGGAATTCTTTTCAGTTACACTTTTCACTTGATTTAGACACACTGGACCCGCCTTGTCTGTCATTACTGTGGATTGTGCGATGCATTGACGAAAAACATGCAGCTGTAGCCCGTATAGCACAATTCAGCAGCATTCTCGCGCACGATTTGCAGTTTTGCGTTGTTTTTTTTCGCTAACATCGAAAATAGAAACCCCGCTACTGTTGAGACGGCGACTTTAAGTATAAAAAAAAACAACCATTTATTTGTCGATGTCGCCGCCAAATAGCTTTTAATTGAATTACAGTAGTAGATCTTTGGATACGTTTCCGTGCGTGTGAGGTCTTGACTTTTAGATTGCTCTCATTATTCATGTGAACACCAAAAAGCGAAGTGTTTGGATAGTTTTATGAGCGATAGACGCAATTAACGCGATTAATATGGCAATTTGCCTAGTTCTAAGTACTGCGATTTGTAGAATAATACCCACCAAGTGTATAGCGCTACGCGTTACTTAGCTCCAATCGGGTAACCTAAGCCTGGCGTCAAAGTTACTAATTTTAAATAAAATAAATAACAGTTTATCGATCTCTACATAAATCTTCACTCTTTAGACTTGAATTTCAATATGCCCCACGTTGGGCGCTACTGGAACATGCCTCCAAGGAGTTGATCCTCTACATCGTGGATTTGTGGTTAGCAGTTTGGTAAGTTCAGCCGAAGGGGTAGTTTTTCGACCTTGATCGCCGAGTTTGCGGTGTCGCTGAATATGCAGTCTTTCGAGCTGATAGCGAATTCTATTGATGCTGAAATCCATGCTGATCTTCGTCTTCTTCAGCACATTTGGCTTAAGTCTTACAGGCCCGCAATCTGAGTTACAGTTACTTAAATTCAATCGTAATTTTCGCACTTCCAGAGAATTAAAACTTTCAATGTCTGATTTTTTCTCTGTGCACTCTCTCCACTATTGTATCTTCTTTTCATATTTGTATTTTTGGAGTGATTGAATAAAATGTCCAAAATTTAGTATCATACTTGCAACTAACTTTAAATTTGCAATGTCTGCAGTACCTTGGGAGTAACAAGGGAACAAGGGTCCTTGCAACTGCAATTTTTTACTGAAACTCTGCGCAAGTAATTTTTCCGCTCACGTGTTGTATGTATGTACTGTATGTCATGCTGTCAAATATATGAATAAAAAAATTTAACGGAAAGTTCAGTACATTGAAAGTGCCAAAACAGAGCAAAAAAAAAAATTAAGTAAAAATTGGACGATTACACTATCTGACTGCATTTGAGAGCCAGAATAGTCAAATATTTCCCACAGTTGCATACTGCTATTAGGAAGCTAGTATTACACTGTTTGACCAAACAATGCGAAAAAGCGTTTTTGACCGAGCGGATGGTTGGTTGGTTGGTTTACGTGGCAACCCTGTCTCCCAGTCAGAGCTCAATTAGCTCAGAGGCTGTTTTGAAACCACAAACTCGTGTTAAACCCGGAGGTAAGGGGTTGTTGTGACAGGGAACTTTAGAAAACGAAGGTGATTGAATAGCTAAGACCACCATGTGCTGTTTAGGAATAGTAATAATTCACCAACTTTCTTTCCCGAAATCTCCATCAGGTCCTCGTAGAAGAGTCTGTCTAGCGCTCGCTCTCGGACTATAGCTAAAGCCGGACATTCGCAAAGGAAATTAACGAGCGACTCTTGCTCTTAGTATCCTGGCAGCTGCGGCAGTGTACATTGAACGGAATGACCAATTTGGCTGCATGATCCCCAATTGGCCAGTAACCTGTACTCGCCATGATTCTGGAGACGTCTGCCCGGATCTTTTATAGAAGTTCGTCTGACTTGGCTCGGCTGTAAGATAGCCATCTTCCATCTTATCTTCCTAGATATTGCGCAGGTGGTCGGGTTCTTCCATCTGGAGTTAGTCGCTGTCTAGAAGCTAGATAGTAGACCGATCGAAAACTGAGATTATTTTGTATTCACCTACTTCGCATTGCTTATTAATGCAATTTGACCAATTGGTCAAATACTAGCTTAATATAATACATGCTTAAAGAGCCAGTTTTTGTAGATTGTTTGATCAAACTATGTATGTTCACAATTTATTATTTTCGAGATACCTATGTTTTTAATACCTATAACAAGTTATATTCTATTAGTGCAGGTTATTTTTATTTATTTATTTTACTGACGTCTATTGTACAGATAAACTTATCCAATTACACAACAGAAAATACAGAAAAAAAAGAAAATTAAAGAGAGAGAATATAAGAAATAATAAAAGAAAATGAAAAAGTAATAGCAAAAGATTATTAGTAAGTCTGTATAATTAAAGTTTAATTTAAGAAAAATAAGTCTAAACTTAAGGCCCCATCACCGCTGTAGATTTTGAAAAGAACACATTCGTCTATGTACAGTCTGCGTTGTTCAAGGGATGGAAGCCTGAGGAGTAAAAGACGTTGACTGTAAGGGCAATGGGGAATCCTATATTTGTAAAGGAGAGAAACTTACGTTGAACAGATTCAAGAGCTATAATATGACAATTGTAGTGAGGGAACCAAATAGCAGAGCAGCAATATTCCAAGCCACTCCGCACTCGAGTCACGAAGAGCTTGATGCAAGTTTGAATGTTAGAGAACATGTACGATGATCTTAGAATTAGGCCTACAATGGAGGTCGCGAGAATCCAACGCTTCATTACAGGCTCTAAATGGTTCGACGAGTAGGACCGGATTCGATGATCATGTGGTATCACAACGGACCTTTTAGGTCTAAGTGTGTCCGTATTCTCACGGACAGCCACGCGTACCTACCTACCTACCTAGAATTAGGCCTGATAATTTCGATGCAGTACTTATTAGATTTCGAAAGTGAAGGTCAAACTTTAGTCTAGTGTCAAAGGTAACACAAAGGTCTCGAATGTAGGAGATTTGAAGAAGTACTTCAGAGTTGATATCATAATCAATAGAGATCATGGTTCTCTTAAGTGCAAAGGTCATTTTATGACATTTAGAGACGTTAAGTGGAAGACAATTACTAGAGCACCATAAAGCAAGAGCATTAAGATCTGATTGTAATATTCTGCAATCGTGCAAAGAAGAGATCTCCCTATAAATTTTTACGTCATTCGCATAGAGGAGATTGAATTACTAGTGGTAAATCATTAATAAATATGACGAACAAAAGTTGGTCCAGAATAAAGCCCTGGGAACACCAGAGAGAGAAATAAATTCCGATGACGTTGAACCATTGAAACGAACACGCGATTTACGATTAACCAGATAAGAAGCAAACCATTGAAACAGTGATCCCGAAATTCCAGAGCCTTTAAGTTTTGAGAGTAATAAGCAGTGATTTACTGAGTCAAACGCTTTGGAGAAGTCAGTATAAATTACATCAATTTGTTTATTATTGTCCAAAGCTTTGAAAACAGAATTTGTAAATTCCAAGAGATTTGATGAAGTTGATCTACCTTTAGAGAAGCCATGTTGGTCTTTATTAATAAGATGATTAAGGTCTAATCTAATGAATCAACAAACACTTATCTGAACCAATAGTAGCCATTGTATATGACAATATTTTTTAAACGTCTTGTTTTTAAATCTGAAATTCTAAAGGGACGGAAAAGTGTTCATGACTGCACTTTTTACACTTTTTTGCACTAACTTTTCTAAACAACATTTGACGTCATAGCAATGACACAAACTCATACTAAAACAGTATTCTTGTCCTCCCTCCATTCACCCTTTACACTGTTCTGCACTCGCTCGAGAGGTAGTGTAAAAAAGTGTAACAAAGTGTGAAAAATGCAGGCAAAATGAACAGACCTAATGTCTTCTTTTGGTCAATACCTTTCTTGACATTTTGCATATTAGCTTGTTACTTTGGGAAGGATTTCCTAGTCAATGTCATCACCCAGATTGTCAAAAATTTTGAAGAGATTAACAAATTAATCTTCGAAATTTAAAAATACTGGTGAATTCAAATTAGAGTTCAATTATTAACCGAAAATTTAAAATATCACTGGACTAAGCTTTTTCCTCCGCCCTTAGCAATAATTCGGCTGAGGATTACACACAATCAATTTTTTTTATTTTCACGAATTGTCGATTTGATCACACCGGTCCTACTCTTGGTGAAGCTCTGACCCGATACTGGGACGTCAGTATAAAAAACAAAAAAAAAACACTTTGCGTGCCACACTTTTTGTCAAAAATTTTGACAATGCTATTTAAAGGGTCAAAATTTCTGTGCCGGTCACCGTTGACCCCCATGGCATTCAACGTGTTAAAAAACCTTTTAAATATTTTTTTTTTTAAATGCGTATTGGTTTTTTATACCTTGCACACTCTCGGAACCATGGTCCCGTCACACATTAGCCAGTTCTGTAGGCCTGACATACTCCCAGCAAACTCGGGCCAAAGTCGGCTCAGATCAAGTCGGAGTACCTACTGATCACAAGGATTGGCCCGACACTGGTCTGGTGGTTTGTCAGAACAAAATCAATACCGATCGATAAGTCTTGGCGGACAATGCCATACCAATTCTAGGCAGTGTACCCAACTCTGGTTGGACTCCGGAATTTCGCACATGGGAAACAAATTGCCATTCTCTACACTTCAATTTCAGTGTGCCCCACGCTGGGCGCAACTTGAACAGGAAAAAAACGATAAATACAGGTCTATAGTTTATTATAATTTGGAAGGGATATGAATGGTTCCAATGTGGTTTTCAACAGAACCTCGTACATTAAAAAGTTTGGGCTGGTATCCAGACGCAGACTATTGGTACTGCTGCTCCTAGAAACATAAGACATCAATAGATGTATCCGTTTTATGATGCAAAAATAATATCTCCATTCCGTAACACAGTGAAAAATGATTAATATGTCTTTTCCCAACAACAAAATTAATTTTCACTTCTACAGGATAAGAGACAAATTCGGGATTTTTCGATATTTAACCTTAAGGGCGGGGTAAGGTTGATTCGGTGAAAATAAGGCATATTTTCAAGAATTTTTTTAGTCGATACCGGTAATGCTGGATTGTTTTATTTCATTTTTATATAATAATACAACATCTGAACTACATTTTCCAAAATTTTCATTTTAAAATATTTATAAATAAGGCGTTCGCAGCAAATCTCCGTAGGCGTATCGTATGTTTTGCGGTGTACGCTACAACTCGTGACTAGATCATGCGAAACAAAAAAATCTAATTGCATTTATTAGGTGAGATGTTTCTCGAGGTAATGACGTCGAGTTTTTTTTTTTTTTAACCAATTTTTCCATTTTTGATAGCACTTGGAAGTTAAAAACGCGATTTTTGCTAAAAAAAATCGTTAAGTTTTTTTATTGTAAAATAAGAAATAATTGTAAAATTAAAAAAAAACTCTTCGTCACTACCTGGTGAGTTATGTGTAGAAATAGTAAAGAAAAATTCAAAAGAATCGGTGCAATACATTTTGAGTTACAACGTACACCGACTTCAAAAATGACAAGTTTCAGAAAAACGCTTTAATGTTTTGCACACTAAGGCCCGTTCCTACGATCGTCAGAAACGTTCTAACTGAAACTTTAACTGACAGATGCTCATACGAAACTTACAGTCAAAGTTCTGGTTAAATTTTAGCTGAAGGTCGTAATAACCGCTCTAAGCGTCACATACGACTTCGTACACCTCTAAAATGCTCATAACTCCGTTAATTTTGCTCCTATCGACTTGAACACAACATTCTTGCAGTGTTAAACATTCATTTAAAAAAAAAAAAGTTTAAAACCTTACCCCGCCCTTAAAAACTGTTAGTTTCGATTGGCTTTGTTTTTAAAAACGCTTTAAAAGAGATTTGAGGATATGCAAAAAGTTATATACTTATGTATTCACGAATTCTTCAATATCTCTTGGGCATGAATAAGATATAGAATTGATTTTTCGCGTTATAGGATACCTACATATATATACAACCTCGAGCTTAAACCACCGACGACACACCGGAAATGTGACTGAATAATTCTTCGAAGTCAAGTACGGTACCATTGCAATCTTCAATCAGCAAATATACTTTAAGGTCTCCGCTTCAGCTTATGTGATAATTGGGTTGAACTTACTCTTAAATCGACTTGAAAATGGGTCCTTTCATACTCACCTGCCATTTATGGAAATTTTACTTCCTGAATTCACTGGTTTTTCAACGCGTAGCTCCTTCTCGTTGCGACTGTTTTCGCCGTGCATTTCCCAACAAGCTCTTCAGATTTCTTCCGTTTTGCATGGTTCTAACGAGAAATCAGACATATAATGACCCAATTTTCTATAGTACCAATTGCTACAAACTTTTTTGTTTTTTATAACATTTTACTTAACATACTTCGCTTTACGTACTACGTCCCTAGCTTTATCGCCGAACAAAAAAAAAACGAGCTTGTTGTTCTTTCAAGGTTTACAATTTAAGTAGTAGGTACCTACGAGCATATACGCTACACTTCCATTTCAAGAATTCTTATTTCGTAAGACCTACGTACAAGCGTATGCTGTTGAGAACCGACATCTGAAATGCCTAAGTACTTTTTCTTATAACAGGTATTTTATATTTCTCGGTATAAACGAGAATCCATTACACAATAATTCTTATTGTTGACGTTGGAAAATATCTAGGTAGTTATTAAAGAAAAAAAAAATCAGGACAAAAAAAAATTGTATTTGCTGATTGTAAGATGAGAGAACAAACGGAGCAATGTAGTTAGGCATCATTGCTAGATGTCTTGTCATACAATGATATCTAATTAGATTCTAAATCGATTGATATGGTGACAAGAAAACGTTTCATAATAAGGTCTTAGATACAAGATACGTCGCTATCCTTTCTACTCCGAGCAGTGGAACCAGTGTTCGATATATCGCGGAGGAACTATGATTATAATTTTAAATCTTCAGAGGTTTGCAGAATAATTCCTCAACGTTAAATACATATTCCACAACACAAGGCGTTTCTATTTTGCCAGACCCTTCTGCTTCAGCATTGTCTAAATTGTCCTCATTTTAAAAGGCGGTTTTGGGACAATACATCATTTGACAAGAAATATTTCAAATTATCAGAATATTCTGAAGTTAACTTTAAAGGACCTTAGTTTTCTTTGTCAGTGCAGTATATAAAGATCACTAGATGTGATCTCTCGACTAGAGAACACGCTACCCGTCTAGTACCTATAAAAACCCCCTCATAAAAACTCAAGTGCCGGCAGATCGAGATTGCGTGGCAAGACCGCACTTTCGTAGTTGAACGGGGTCGCCTAATTTGGGCGATAGTTTGTAATTATTACTAACTCTTTGTAAATTTTCTGGTCTTCTGAGTTCGTCTCTTCCTCATTTGAATTTCGACATCTAGATGGCGCCGTTAAATCAAACTTGGTTTTACCAATTCACTGGTAAAAAAATTAAAATCTTATACACAAGGTTTTTGGCGAAATTTTTTCCGTAAGCATAACATTGTCATAGCCTTTTTTTTTGGCTTTGTTAAGGAATTACAACGATTTTAAGGACGAAGAATTTTCATTCTACTTTTATACCAATCAATGGAAACTGCGTTGACTAAGCTTGTTGAGAAGGTTAAACATGTACCACAAGCTTGTTGGAAAAGTTACAAAAGTACCACAAGCAGTTCTCTTTTGGAAGATTGGTTTTGCCCCGGGTTGTGTCCTTTTTTATGTACGTCCCTGAGTTGATATGCTGGATAAAATGGCAGGGTGTGATACTCTATGTTATCTGACGGTCAAAAGTTGCTCAACTAACCTTTGATTATACCGAGCTACAATACTCAGCAGAGGTGTAATAACTCGCTCTGGTATTCTGGGTAGAGATGGGTCGTTCCGGAGTGAACTGGTCCAAAGGAACGCTTGAAGTGAGTGAGTGAACTAACTCACTCTTTTTGGTGAAAGGGAATTTTAATCCTTTTAGCAACGCAGGGCTGCGCAAAAGGTAGTTGGAGCAACGCGCGCGTGAGCAAATGAAGAACGCGAAAAGGGAGTCTTAATCCCTTTAGCTCTGCAAATTTGGAGATAGCAATATCTTTTAATTTCAAGTCGAGCGGGGAGTGGAACAAATTGAAATTAACGAAAAAGTGAAAATACTGAAAATGAAAAATGTTTATTTTCATTTTGAAGTTTTGGTGTTCACTTATACCTTTTCCTAAATCTATCTTCCATCTCAATCTCATCATCATCTTTCAATTTATAATATTCATCTTTCAATTTATAATCTTCAATATACAATCTTCAATCTTTAATCTCTAATCTTTTTCTATAATCTGTATTTTTTAATCTTTAATCTGTAATCTTTAATCTAAGCCCGCTACCCTCCATCATCCATCATACATCCTCCATCATACATCCTCCATCATACATCCTCCATCATACATCCTCCATCATACATCCTCCATCATACATCCTCCATCATACATCCTCCATCATACATCCTCCATCATACATCCTCCATCATCCATCCTCAATAACTGGAACTAGTTCACTGAACTAGTTTCTCCAAGTGAGTCGGAGTTAACTCACTCACTAAAAGGAACTGGTTTGCCCATTTGCTTTTAAACTACTTTTAGAGCATGAGGACAGCCATAGGGTTTTCTCGTACTGCAGTAAGAAATGGGTTTCTAACGACTATATCTCCATCCGGGTATAGGGCGATAACGTTATTCCTACGCTTGCGCATTTTAGTTGACTGTAGCGAGTGATCATTTCCGCTTCCCGATTTGGGAACTAGTTCACTAGTTTGCGGGAGTTCAGTGATGAGAAACGAAAAGGTCGTCAGTTTACAAATAAAGAAGGTCGTCTAAGTGTATTGCACCTCTGACGTCCAAACGGGAATGAATGAATTCAAACGAACTAGGAGTGACTTAGACCACTGATAATAAGACCATGGCTAGTTCAAATTGGATATTTCAAGACCCAAGGAACTGGGGGCCTTAGTCCCTAAATGCTACTTACCTGATCATCAACAGTGATTACTCTGGTTCCTGAGTTATTTCTCGACAAGCGAAGGACTCATTGAGTCTGACCGTTGCCATGGTATCACGGAGTAAAACCTGTTTGGGGAAGAATTCTTATCTCTGCACTCACAAATACCTTATTCAAAATTGTTTTCAAAAAACGAAATAAGTAATTAAGATACCAACACCCGATTTATCCTTTTCAATCCATTAACACTTTTCAAGGAATAATAAACGTAACGAATTAAACGAAATGCGAAGTGCATTTACTAATTTCATGCTATAGATTTATCTATCTACGATACGGAAGATGGTCGATTCAAGTGCTTTCCCAACCAGATTTTATGGTTAACTATGCACTCAGATTGTCTTGTCAGTAGCTCGAAGTAAAGAGTAGTAAAAATATTTCAAGTGAAGTTTTTTTTTCCCCTTTAGTCATATCAAAAGTATCTTCTAACATGAGGGTAATTGGAAACCAATAGATCGTTTATAGGCTATTTATTGCATCTCATAATTGAACAACGCTAGTGCAGCCATATAATTGTCGATATATTTCTAATCGTTAAAATTTACAACTTGCACTAAGACCTCCCAAGTAAAGACCAGTTGACATTTTAAAGATGTGGTTATAGCCTTTATGCAAATAGAAAAATACAAAAAATCTACAACATATTAACAGTCGATAGTTAGCTGCATGTACAGAGAAAACTATAAAAATAAATTCATTGTGATGTGTTGTCTTTAGCAGTCATTAAAGTTGAATATAAAATGCTAATGGCATTATGAATGTTGGAAAAAAGTTTTTGTAGACGTAACGTAGCTAATCAAGATAATTTCTAGGTGAAAGGTGATGGTGTGTATTATGATTTGTTAACTCCTTTTACTACTGCACCTATCAACATATTTGATAAAAATACACTAAACGCACTTGCCATTCATCAGTCATGACATTTGTGTGGTGTAAATTTTTCAAGGACATTTAAATGGGAGGTTAAAGATTTATAATGTCCTTCGCGGGCGTGGCCAATTATTAATGTAAAGGCTGAATGTACAATGTACGGGGGCGATTTCGCAGCGCCACAAAACAAATTCCAATTCATATTCATAATGAACGCGTTGCGAATTAGTAGCGCCACAAAGTTTGATGATGCTGGTGCTTTCAAATGTATGGTGTAATTTCGTATTGAAAACTGACATAGTAAAGGTTTTTTTGATAAAGTGACCATGTATTAGAAATTGAAAGTCACAAAAATAAAGGTGAATGCGACGCGAGGTGATGACCACTGGTTGGGATGCATGTTAGTGAGTTTAAACAGTTCTAGTTATATCGCGTCGCACAAACCTGTTTTATTCAATTTTGCAGATACTAAAGGTTCGCTAAAAGTACATAGTATCGTGTTCAGGCAACTTATCTCTCATACAAAGCATCGCCACAAAAAATTGCCTGCACTGAATTTCAGTCTAAAGCGGCAAATACATGATACAACGGTTGTACGGACTTATTTTGTTGCGATATCTGTCCAACGGTTGTACGAACGGCACACACGATACGATTTGTTTATAATTGTCTTCCAACAAAAGTTCGTAGTGCCAATATTCATGCGGCCGCAGTGTTTCGGTTGAAAGCATACCAATTGTACGATATCGGTCCAACCGTCGTTCATACGTTCGCATACACGATACAATCGTCGGAATCAATGACAAGTCGGACCAACAATTGGTACAACCGTTTTTGTATTTGCCGCTTAAAGCATAATTTTAGATTTGTATCTTTGCGTATTAGGGATCTGAGCTATGGAGCTATAGTTATAATTTTATGTAACATACTGTTCCAAAATTTAAAGTTTTCTCTCTCATTTTTATCGAGAAACCGATCGGTCTGATTGTTCTAAGAACTTTTGTGTGGGAGCTTCCACAAACAGTAGGTACATTTTTTATTTTCCCTTACAAATTCGACCAAACATTCGGACTCCGAATAACAAATGTGTTTTTGAATAGACTGACAGTGAATCTGATTTGGGGATTTTGACCAAAGCCCAATAAGAAATAATTTATATATACACTGGATGTTTCGCAGTCTGAGTAATTGGATGGTTAATTGCCAAAAAAACTGTTCTGGACGTAGTTCTCAGATTGCTCCGCTAAGGTGTTTTATAGAGAAAGGATTTTCATCGTACTTCGCAGCACCTTTTAACTGATAGTTTCAGGACCAAAAAATTCTACCTCAGATTTTATCCGTATAGCACATCAGAACTCATACGGAGTTCCAGCAGAGCTCACCCTCTGCTGAGTTCCGAAAACACGGAGAATCCTATCAGAGCATTTTCGTTACGCATAATATCATTAAATAGTTAAATCGTTCGGAACTCCGTGAGTAACTATGTTCTGGATTCCAATTTAAATACAGTACTGCGATTTCCTGAAATTTTAATTATCGTAATCGATACTTCATATGAGTCTAGTATATTAGGTTAAATGCAGGGACGGCATTTGTGCGGGACAGGGAGGGCACTTGCCCCCCTCCCCTGAATTTGGTATTTTCATATATTATATATAACAAATGAATATTTATATATAAAAATATAAACATTCATAACATCTTGCCCCTCCCACTAGAAAAAGCTGAAATCACGGCCCTGGTTAAATGCATTCCTTTTAAGTACTGGATACCAGTAGTGTAACAGCACTGAAAACTAAAACTATAGTTAGAGAATACAAAGCATTTTGTATTGTAATAGCTATACGTAGAGTATTTAGAATTTTGTATTGTTTTCCCATCAGTAAGTATTCATATTAAACGACATTTTATAATACATCCTTATTATCGTGTCCCTAGTCTAACACTTGTCATGTTAATTATATAAATAAATTTCGGTCATCTACTTGAAGCATAAGGAATTAAAAAGTATGCTTCATTCACGAAGCTTGCAAAAAACTTACAATTCTTGATGTTAATTATTTAAAAAAGGGAATAATAAAATCTGTCAACAGTCTGGGCACAACTTTATTATTTTTCCGGTAGAAGTCCGGAACACGTTTAATTCTGAGATGCGGTGTAGGTTACTATGTGACTGAAAACCTAACATAAAGTTCGGGAAGCGGTTGGAATAGGGTCGCGCTAAAATACTTACGCCGCTGCCACAAATAACATATGAATAACATAATTGAGTCATATTCCAAGATGCGGTCAAGGGGTTGAAAAAGGAAAACAACTCGAAAATAGGTGATTGTTAAACAAGCCCGTGGAAGTGAAAAGATATTCAATATCTGATCAGACCTGAGAGATATGGAAGAATTCATGAAAGAGTATACAACCACTTAACACCACCTTATGGGTCGAATTTCATAAAAATTTCTAGGTATTTATATGAAGAATCCATAGAATAAAAAAAGAATTCAATATTTGGGAAGACCTGGTAGATATGACGAAAGTCGTGAAAATATATGCTTTCTATTTTCACTGATAATTTTTTTTTTGCCCACTTCCGAACGCCATTGGATATTTGAATTTTTTTTAGTCAGAATTACTTTTCTGGTTGATCTACATATACACATTGAGTTTCAACTTTCTAGCATAAGTTATTCTAAAGTTAGGAAAACACACCCACCCTGTACTATACTAACCCTAAAAAAAATTATATTTTTCCAATATGCCACTACTATAGCTCTATCTAAAAACCAAGTTTTAGCTTTATATCATAATAGGTTCTTAAGATATAATTATCGGAACTTTTTCCTTTTCACCCTCCCCCACCCTCACAAGCACACCTCAAAAATTTTCCGTCTAAAACGCTTCCCCCACCTTTCCCCTTATACCCTCGCCCCTCATACCTTCGCCCCTCATACCCTCGCCCCTCATACCCTCGCCCCTCATACCCTCGCCCCTTCAAGGGGTCTACCCTGTCTATTTAGAAAAAAAAATCAATTTGATAGCTCATATAACTCATATAATAGCTCATATAACTATACGTATAAGTCCTGAAACGATTTTGCGGAAGGCGCACAGACGGACTGAACTTTTTTTTTTTCTTTTTTGGTGTTTGTTAGTCATAAAATGTGTAAAAAAATAATATAGGTACATACTTTAATACTTTATTATTAAAATAATATAGTCCAGTAAATCTAGGAATTATAAAAGAAAAAAATAGAACACGCAATTTTTTGACGTAGCTAGGTTCCAGTGATGGAGTAGAATAGGGAATCACAGTCTTAGACCAAAATTTGATACGGCGTGTGCCTGAAATTTTGAGTGTCCTGTTTTGTCGATTTGTAGCCGTATTTTGCATTTCTCGCTAGTAGATAGTAAGAACCAAATTTATAGAGAATTAAATTCTCTATTTTTCTAACCTGAACAACTTTTTTCTAAAATCATTATTTATTGCTAATAATAAGCGTAAAGTGTAAAAAATTAGGAGATTGCCCCAGTTTTTTAAACTTTTCGACCATTTTCATTAAAAATATTTGACATATTTATATGGCAAAGTTGTAGAGGACTAAATTCCCTACAAGTTTTGCATAAACTGGTTTTTCGTACGACTAACGAATCACGAGCGGCAGCACGGTAAACACACAGGAATCGTCCAGAATTCAGAGACAAAATTTATCGGAAATAAATGGAAGGCGAAATGTTTTGACGTAGTTAGGTTCCAATGATGGAGTAAAATAGGGAATCACAGTTTTAGACCAAAATTTGATATGGGGTGTGCAAAATACGGCTAAAAATCGACAAAACAGAAAATCCAAAATTTCGGGCACACGCCATATCAAATTTTGGTCTAAAACTGTGATTCCCTATTCTACTTCATCATTGGAACCTAACTACGTCAAAACATTTCGCCTTCCATTTATTTCCGCTATATACTGAAATTTTATCTCTAATTACTGGACTATACCTGTGTGTTTACCGTGCTCCCGCTCGTGATCCGTTCGTCGTACGAAAAACTTGTTTATGCAACACTTGTAGGGAATTTAGTCTTCGACAACTTTGCCATGTAAATATGTCACCTATTTTTAAAAAATATAGTCGAAAAGATTAAAAAACTGGGACAATCTTCTAATTTTTTACACTTTACGCTTATTATTAGCAATAAATAATTATTTTACAAAAAAGTTGTTTAAATAAAAAAGATAGAGAACTTAATTTTCTATAAATTTTTTTCTAACCATTTTTAGCAAGAAATGCAAAATACGGCTACAAATGGACAAAACAGAAAACTCAAAATTTCGGGCACACTCCATATCAAATTTTGGTCTAAAACTGTGATTCCCTATTCTACTCCATCATTGGAACCTAACTACGTCAAAAAATTGCGTGTTCTATTTTTTTCATTTATTTAGTGAAATTTTGTCTCTGATTACTGGACTAAAAGTAAAAGTAGAAGCTGGTGGACGCGGTCTTTGGATCAAGACGATTGGAGGCGACGACTTCAAGTGGCCAGGGCCTGTCTTGGGCTGTCGCGCCATTGATGATGATGAGACAGCTCTCAGACCTTGTAATTGTGGCTGAGTTCTGCTTTACAGTACTGAATTTCACTATCAGTTTTTGTTGTACATATGTAGTACATAGTTTCAGTTCTGTTCTGTTTTTAAAACTGCGTACAATTCCATTAATGAGGAATCTCAACTCTGTATGGTGTGTGGTCCGTATTATTCTGACTCGAGATTTGTTTTATAAGTATTTTATTTAGCGTAATTATGGAATTCCCAAGCTATTGGGCAAGCACAGGCAAACCTCTTTTATATTTCGCATTGACATTTTGATTTAGCCTAAAGTCGAACTCTCTGGAACTCACTGACTTTGGAAACACCATGCTAATTCGAGTTATAGAGGTTCGACCGTATTTGAAGTCCAATGGCATAAAATTAATTGTTGTACCTGTTTTCGAAAGGTTCTGTTTAGTTAGATAAAATATTAAAATTTAGTCGCTCAATGGCCAACAAGATTTCTCCAGGAATAACTCCCATCATTACGTCATCATGTCGTAATAAAAAAGATATTAATTAATAACTACCTAATGTGCTACAGGTATAAACATCAAAAAGAAAACGGATCATATCACCACCATCTGGGCCGATTGATTTATCGACATTGCGGCTATATTTAAACCACTTTTTAAGCTTTTAAGATAATTTTAGGCATAAAAAAACCTCAATTAAAAGCATAATGAATTAATGATGATCCCACCGAAAAAAAACAGTGTCATTCCTCGCCAAGATCAATAATCGAAACAGTTTTATTTTCAAACGAACCGGTTTTAAAGTTATTAACTACTGCATATAGTATTTATCTAGAGTAGCTATTTCTCTAACTTGAATTCATTTAATTTAATATCTCTTTCACATTATTGTGTGTGTGTTTTTTTTTACGGTTGATTTTTAACATTTTCACATGCATCGCCGCCCTCCACCTCATTAATTTGCTTAGTTGACGACCGCGTACTTGTTTAGGCATTTAGAAGAAATGAAGATGTCGTGTCTTAGCTCACATCAATTTCATCCATAGGCAGGTACAAGAACACAACAGTAGGATGACATCTGCATTCATATGTCAATATTTGTTTCGATTCCGAACCCGAATTTGTGTTGAATATTCATTAATTTATCTTGAAGATATACAACAACTCAAGACAACAACCAAAACGATGAAGAAAAAAAAACTTGACGAGATAATGTTTGCTCAAAGATCACAGAGAGAAAGACATGATGTCGATATACTCCATCAAGAAGTACTTTAGCCATTATGTTGGTCGTACTGGGGACATTTAAGTTTTTTTTTCGGCATTGTAAATTATAAATTGAAGTGAATTCCTTAGGATTTTATGAAATTCACACTACTGGGTAAATAAATTGCGTCGATCTAATATTTACTTATAGGAAATGTAGGGGTACCTACATATCTCCCCATCTATCTAGAATCTCTTAGATGACATCACCATGGAGTACCTATTGGTTTGAAGATTAGACCCAAAAGTTTGTTACGGACACCTCCACCGAAAAAAATATATTTAATGCAATATATCTATTAATGCCTAAATAGCCTAATGCCGGTGGTATGTTTGTTCGTTCGCACAATAACTAAAGACCATGTTGAACTGAGTAAATGATTCTTTTTTAAATACACCTATGTTGGAAGCAATATTACATGTATGTAAATTTTCGTTAATGCCTAAAAAGCCTAAAGAGAGACGTACAGAATGAACGCAATCGCAGTCGGATTGGAGTGTCAAAATAGCGGAGGTGAAAAAAAAGTTTCAAATGCATGTGATTGTATGTAGCTAAACAGAATTAACGCTATGGCTAATGATCGCAAGTGAATGCATCAAAATGTCAAATATGACATTGATCAATGGCGCAACAGCCCAATTCGGGTCTAGGCTTTGAACTAATGCTAGAATTACTTCATTGCGAGACCAACGCAACACTAGGAGGTGAAATGGTCAGCTACACACTCGTCCGTGATTATTACCCCGATTTTAACTCATATACTCACAAAACTCAAAACTCAACATACAGCTGAGTGAACTGGTAGTCAGGCACCCAATCCCATTTTCAAAAATTACTTGTCGCCAAGGAGATTCGAACCTGGTACCAGGTGCACCGAAGGTAAATGCTCTAGCCACTAAGCCACCCAGCTACGAAATATGACATTATCTAACCTAAAACGCACTGTACTATTTAAAGAAGAAAATTATAAAATGGAAAATGAAAAAGATTTCGATGAGGATTAAAAATTATTCACCCATTTTTGCGTCCATATCAATTTCGCTTTGACTATGGACACAGACTGCGACTGCGAACTTAATCCGGTCATTTGTTCATGCAGCGTTTAATTGCGGTTAACAGCGTTTCATCGCATCTCTTTGCGACATTTTGACATTCCAATCCAACTGCGATGCGTTCCTTCTGTACGGCTCTTTACTGTATCTGACCGTTCGCTTGATAAGTACTGTTGAACTACGAATCTCTTTTTTCTGAATTTGCTTAGAGAAGCAGATAAGTTCAACGTCTTAACTTGGATAAGTTTCTATTAATATCTAAAAGGCCTAAATTGGCCTGTGTGGTATCACCATAGAGCATTAGGTTAGTATAAAATTAATCCAAATTCAAAAGTATGTAGCTCATACCACAGATAATAAAATGTTTATCCATATTTAAAATATTTGTTTAATGCCTAAAAGGCCTAAATCCAGTGGATCAGCCTCAGTCTCTTCGCCCGATAACTAAAGAAGCTGTTGAACTACGAATCTAATTTTTTGTTCTGAATTCGTTTGAATAAGGAAGTTAATATTTAAGTAAACGTTTTCATAAATGTCTAAAAAGCCTAAATACGCCCGACAATTTAAAACCGTAATGAACTAAGAAGCTGATTTGGTCTTAAGGCAAGGTATCACTTCTCGACAGGAAAAAAATGCATTTTTTTTTATATTATTTTTCATCCTTAACATGTTGAGAATACGGGGGCGAAAAGATATTTCCATATCGAATGTATTTCACGAGCTACAGACCGATTTGTGGAACGGTTGCCCCGATATTCAATACGATTTTTTTTTATAACGTCAAACTTTAAACGCGTTTTTCTCGAAACCACTTTTCCGGAGCGCGGTACGTTCTGCAGCTCGAACGAATGAACCGATTTTAATAAAATAAAGCTTAAAAGAAAGTAAACTAAATTTGGAGGGCCCCAACGTCGAGTTTTTTTTTTTATTCCACTTTTTATTTATTTGAGTTTTTAATCCAAAAAAAAACGTGAAAAAAGTGATTTTTTTTTTTTCAAATAGCTGCCATTTTAGTCTCAGGGCGTTTTTCGAAAATCGGAAAACGTTGGGGCCCCACAAATTTAATTTAGTTTCAGAAACTTTTTCAATTTTTGGTTTCGGATCACTTGGCGAGGCTGTAGAAGGTACCGCGTGAATCAACTCACGCCGATCGCGGTCTTACGTCATAGGGGCTGGAGCCGCCATTTTGAAATATATTTTTGTAAAAAAATTCACAATTATTCTTCACTTGTACCTCTATATAACCCATTAATTGTTTTTTCCATATATATTTATTTTATATAAAAAAAAAATCGTGAAATTGAGGCATTTTTCGGGTGTTTTAAGTGATACCTTGCCTTAAATGATTTCCTTGAAAAGAAATGTAAGTTCAGAGTCGTTTGTATACAAACTGCCTCCTTCGTCTCGCATTCAATTGTTTTTAAAGTATGTAAAGAAAATAATTTCAATAATTTTATACACTAACAAAATCAAGTTTCTTCTCTTCTCTCTCTAATGGTCGCACTCTGTTACGAACGAGAACTAAAACATGCTTTGTGCTAAAGGGTTGAAATTTTGAACCAATTTATTTAATAATAAATCTATTAGTTGGGGAATATCCTTCTTGTATAATAGAAGTTTGAAGAGTATTTCTAGCTAGCTGATGGCATTTGTAAACTCTGCTGAACTACCTGCTTCAAGACTTCATTGCCCTAAATTTACTTAACCTACATAAGTGTGCTGTAGCATGTCGTGATATCACTGATAGATCTAGTATTGTCCATTGTGCATAAACCGAAATCTAAACCTCTACTAGTTGTAGGTGTCAATCAGCAGAGCAATAGCACCTCCACATTTATTAAGTTTATTGTTTCGTTGATTTCGATAGCTGCCGTAAAAATAATTGAGCTCAGCTTAGACACCAACGGAAAATGAAAAATGGGACAGTAATTTCGAATTCCGAACATCATTTGATCTACGTCTACTAGTCCTCAGTAAGATGCAATTGTCATCGAGGAGCAACTATCAAGTCTTGAGTGGAATTTATTTCCGGTTCTTGAATTTAGGCCATTTCCATTTTTGGCCAATTTGCCTCACACGTCGTTTCAATAATTTCTATGATATGCATTTTAATATCTACTCTTAATAGTTAAATTTTGAAGAGAGAGATTCTTAAAAAAAAAAAAACACAGTAGGAGTCCAATTATAATCTCTCTATTGGCAATATTTCAACTCTTACCCGGTATCGAACGAATTTACTAAACTCTCTATTATTGCTGGGAATTTTATCATAAGTTATCTAGTAATAACTTAGATTAAATATGGTCCATTAAAATTAACGATTAACGAGAAAGACTGAGTGAAAACTTATGTTTGAAAAAAAAACTTCGGCTAATTATGACTAAATTTTGTTAAATATAATTTAGGAAAAAAACCCCGGGCGCAGAATTAAATTAACATAAATATTAACTCCATTTTGACTACGTCAATTTTAATCAATATCTGCTGGCTATATCCGCAGCAATTTAAAAAAAATAATTTAGATGAAAGGTACTCTACATCTCAAAAAAACAGTTGATTTTTGCCCAAAGTTATAGTGAAAAACACTTTAAAACTCTTAAGGGCGCAAAAAACTTAAAAAAATTGCTTGAAATTCTTTGCAATTTTTTTTTTAACATTTCGACAAATGTAAAAAAATGGTGGAACAAATTTGATGCTATTCATATCGTTACATGCATACGCTTTCAACTCTATCATTTCACTTATCAATGACAGTTTTCAGGGAAAACTATTATACAATTTTTCAACATCAAATTAGAATAGCATAGAAAGCTCTACAAAAGAAAAATTTAAGCATTTTTCGAAATTAAACTCCCTGGGTGTCCGTTAAAGTTTTCACGATTTCCGACAATTCTTTTGTGGTTTGATTTTTTCCTGCTCTGTATATAATGATCTTACATTTAATTTCAGGACTTTGCAATATTCGACGCATAATGTGTGTAAAATTATTATATAGGTATGTACGTTTTTAAGAATTCCTTCCGTCATATCACTTAGGTCTGATAAGTTATCGAATTGTTTTTTTTTTTTCACTTTAACTTCACTTTTATAATCAGCCCCTAGAGGACTATGTCGATAACTTCTCCCCTATGTTCTTACTTAAATTAAAAAAAAGACGTAAATAGTCTTGGCATAACTTTATTATTGTTTTTTGGGTCCCGAATCCGATTTAGGCAAGGTATCAGTTAAAAGGCCCGAAAAATGCGTCAATTTCAGAATTTTTTCTTGGATATAATATAAATATATATGAAAAAAACTATTAATGGGTTATATAGAGGTACAAGTGAAGAATAATGGCGGCTTCAGCTCCTATGACGTAAGGCCGCGATCGGCGTGAGTTGATGTACGCGGTACCTTCTACAGCCTTGCCAAGTGATCTAAAACCAAAAATTCAAAAAGTTTATGAAACTAGATCAAATTTGTGGGGCCCCAACGTTATCCGATTTTGAAAAAACGCCCTGAAACTAAAATGGCAGCTATTTGAAAAAAAAAATCACTTAATATCACTTTTTTTGGCTTAAAAAATCAAATAGAAAAAAAGTGTAATAAAAAATTAAAAAAAACTCGACGTTGGGGCCCCCTAATTTAGTTTACTTTCTTTTAAGCTTTTATTCATTAAAATCGGTTCATTCGTTGAAGCTGTAGAACGTACCGCGCTCCGGAAGAAGTAGTTGCGGGAAAAACGCATTTAAAGTTTGACGTTATTAAAAAATCGTATTGAATATCGGCCGATCGGCAAGGTATCAGTTCTCGACGAAAAAAAAAACTTTTTTTCTTTTTTTTTTAATTTTCATCCTTAACAAACGGATATTTCGATATCGAATGTATTTCACGAGTTACAGACCGATTTGTGGAACGATCGGCCAATATTCAATATAACGTCAAACTTTAAATGCGTTTTTCTCCACTTCTTCGGGAGCGCGGTACGTTCTACAGCTTCAACGAATGAACCGATTTGAATGAATTAAAGCTCAAAAGAAAGTACACCAAACTTGGGGGGCCCCAACGTCGGTTTTTTTTTAATTTTTTATTCCACTTTTTTTTATTTGAGTTTTTAAGCCAAGAGAGAAACTTTTTTTCAAAATCGGAAAACGTTGGGGCCCCGCAAATTTGATCTAGTTTCATAAACCTTTTGAATTTTTGGTTTTAGATCACTTAGCAAGACTGTAGAATATACCGCGTGCATCAACTCACGCCGATCGCGGCCTTACGTCATAGGAGCTGGAGCCATTTTGTAATATTTTTTTTTTTTAAATTCACAATTAGTCTTCACTTGTACCTCTATATAACCCATCAGTAGTTTTATTTATATATATTTATTTTATATCCAAAAAAAATTCTGAAATTGAGGCATTTTTCGGGCTTTTTAACTGATATCTTGCCTTAACAATGAAATGAAATGAAGGTTACTATGCGACCTACACCACATCTCTGCCCTGACATATTACCGGCAGAGAGCAGTGAAAGCAGCGAATGCTGTTACAAGTATTTTAGACTCTTTTTTGAGCTGACGGAAACAGTTTCGACGCCTTAATGCTGGCAGTACTGATGCGGAAGCTGAATTTCAGAATTTAGAGCGAAGAATCAACACTGCTTTCCCTGCAGCTTCTGCCGTTGCCTTTTTAAAAATGAGTCATATGTTTTTATTAATACCGAAAAGGATCTTTCCGCTGATTACTTTGTAAGTGGTGCTGTGACTTCAATTATTAATGCAACTTCGATGCTGTATTTGATTTGAATATTTATTGAATTGAATATTTATTTGTGTTTAGTCTGGGTGGCTTAGTGGGTAGAGCACTTGCCTCCGGTGCACCTGGTACCAGGTTCGAATCTGGGATTGGATGCCGGACTACCAGTTCACTCAGCTGTAAATGAGTACCTGAGTTAAAATCGGGGTAAAATCACGGACAAGTGTGTGGCTGACCACTTCAAATCCTAGTATTCCGTTGTTCTTGTAATGAAGTAACTCTAGCATAACTTCAAGGCCTAGGCCCGATTTGGGCTGTTGCGCCACTGATAATTATTATTTATTTGTGTGCATAATTTTTAAGTTTATGATCAAAGTTTTTTGTTTGCAGCAAGAAGGCAGTCATGCTTCAAGTAAGCACAATTAAAACTGTTGAATTTTGATCAAGAAGAAGTCGTCTAAATCATCATTGTGAAATGATGACTGCAACACCTGAGTGAACGTCAAGTTCTATGATTGTTTACCATATATCTTCGATGAAATATTGAACTTATTTTCTGAGATCGCTAATAAATGTTGCCAGCGAACCAACCCATTCAATTCATAACAATGTCTGTTTTGGGATCATGCAGCTTTTTACAGCATTTATTCTTTTCAACACTTTTTTTCTCAGAATATCAGTATACTATTTTCCATCGATTTAATAATTACAAGATTTCAGTTTCACTACTAGTTAAATTTTTCTCCATTGCTTTCTTTTTACATTTACTAAGAAAAAAAAATTATCGCACTTACTAAATTTTGCACTCCAGCCTGGTCTGTCTCTATAGGTGACTACAGCACTGCTTCAATTTGTTTTTAAACCTGCGTCTACACTGACAGTTTATCTGGCGATGACAATGGCAATATGTATTGCAATTGAGTTAAATGTCATATTGGATTTATTGCCAGGCAATTAGAGCGAGTGAATTCGAAGTGTCAAAGCGAAGCAAGGCAATCATAACTTTGAAAGCTATTGGTTCATTCATTAGTTTTTTCTTTAGTTCACTTAACCAAAAAAAAACGTAAGTCTATCTGTTGACAAGCGACGCTAACTTCTGTCAAACTATTCAGTCTTTGGCAATATTATCTTCAAAATTGCCATGGCAATGTTGAGAGCAATATTGCCATATACGATTGGTGCGTCTACACCGTCAGTTTGTGTATGGCTATAATGGCGCTGCCATTGCCAGATAAATTGTCAGTGTAGACGCACGGTAAGGTGCTCTTACACGAGCGATAAAAATTGTTCAATTTGCAACAATATTCGTCAACATGCGATGTGGATCAAGTTTTCCATAACTCGTTGCTGAATTGTGACGAGCGATTTTGACCAAAATCCCGCAGTTCGGCAATAAGCGGTTTTACGGTTTTATGCCTTTATCCAGTGCAGAGTAGGTTAAGAAAACAGCTCCAAAAGAGCATAGCAACTGATCACTTTAAAGAACAAATATTTTTGTTAGCTTTATTTAAAAATATAATAAAATTGAATTCGAATTTGTTATTCGCCAATAACAACTAACTTAACAAATATAATTTTATTTTCGGTTAAAACGACAATTTACAAATCTGTAATTTAGGGCCGTACAATTCAACATAGGTACTACAAATTAAAAATAATCACAAAATCCGAATTTTATTTACCGTTTTCTTAATCTTAATCCAATTTAATTGCAACAAAATTTTTTGAATTAATTGTATCTTTTTAAGCTGATCCGCTTTCATTGCTCCGTAGTGTAGCAACATACGTACGAATAGTATGTACTATACGAGAGTATTTAAGTGTTTTTCTTTATTGCGCGAGTTCACCACAGTAGTAGCCCCGGCCTGCACAGTTCTTATTGGGAATATCTTAATCAAAAACCAGTTTTGCATGTTCAGTTCACTTTAAATACAATATAATCAAGCGCCGATGATTTTCCGTTTTTCTTTTTGCCAGTTGGCATAAAATATAATTTACATCTTTAATTCATCTGATTCGAATCGATTTACAATCAAAAAAAATAAAAATAAGAAAAAATAAACAGAAAAATTAACGTCGAGGTAATTAAAATATTTTTGTTGTTCGATTTTATGATTGTTACGTGTGTGGTACGGATTAATGGCAATAAACTATGTTGTTTCCAGTTGTACGCGTATGATTCGAGCCGGGGAAAAGAAAAAGTTGTAAATGTTAACGACTCACTTATCGACAAATTACTGCTACCTCCCGAATGGATACCTGATTTGATGAAAAATAAAATAAAAAAATAAATTACCTTTGTATGATTGTCGCTGCAATGTCGAGAAAAATACGACATAAGAAAGGCTTGAGGGTAATAATTATTCGACTTATTGCAATAAGTTGTTATACAAGTTCGACAGTTTTGCATGCACATCTTTATTGATTGAAATAAATTGCTTAATTAAGCTACCTTCTTTTTTTGAGAAACCAAGGATTAAGATGGATACTTAAAATAAAAGGAACAATCTATATACATATGTATGTACTCCACTACATTAAAACATAATTTCCAATCCTTAGCCTCGTATATTGAACAAACAAAGTAGAGATGGGTCGTTCAAGAGTGAACTGTTCCAAAAGAACACTTCTTTGAAAAGAGTGAGTACTCACTCGTTTTGGTGAACTGTAGTTTCTTTGGACACGTGACAAAAAACTTAACCGACCTTTTTGTTTTCATCACCTTTTAGATGTAGTGACCATTTTTTTTTGTTGGTCGTCATCTTGTTGACGGAACGATGGTACGAAGAGTTCCGGAACTACTTCACTGAACTGTACTGACCTTCTTTTTCACTGAACTGGACTGCCTTTTTCTTGGTTCTCATTTTCTATATCTACTGACGAAAGGAGGAAACTCACTAACTCACTAATCACTCACTCACTAATCACTCACTAATCACTCACTCACTCACTAATCACTCACTCACTAATCACTAGTCGTGTAGTATTTCAATTGAACTCTCCGTTCCTTGGTTCAGTAGTCACTATTCATTTCAATTGAACGAGCAGAATAGTCGTACGTATACTAAGTAACTCCAGTGCTCTAGCTACTCTGCTCCGAATAAAATGTATAGTTTAGAATGCGCTGTTAGACATTTCTCCCCTCCCCTAAAGAAGAAAAATGAATTCATTAATTATCCAACTTGTTTCGGTTGCGCGAATTCTATTATTAAAGGCAGTCAAAACTTAATAGTGACTAAAAATTCCGTTAACTCCATCTATAGTACAAACTGAAACCTGTCACTCTGAACTGTACCATTCTTTTGAACTTTCTCTCTCTCCCTCTGTTGTGAACAGGACCGAGAAGGAACGCACCTTCTTTCAATTCACTCAAAATTCTCCAATATGTTTGTTTTGTTGATAGAAAAAATGTCGGCCTATAGTTTGATATTGTTACTTGTACATGCTACTCTGGCAAACCCGCACAACTCTATTAGGTTACAGTGAGAAAAAAAACAACACCCCAATACCTAACTGGGAAGCGGAGAACTTCTGATTGGCTAGCTTCTAAAACCACTATGCACGTTGGGAAAGGCGTGGACAAATCTCCAAACTTCTGCGTAATTCAAATTTTTTCTTGCTCTTTTCTCACATGCTCTCCAGCCTTCTCGATCATTTCAAACACAACACAGAATATTCACTTGACTCAACACATGCAGTATATAAGCACAACAGAGTTTGCAGGCAAGGATAGTTTCTACTACGGTGAAATGATGATCAGCTTCTACGCGACAGTATTTGTAAAGCGATTTAGATTGGCAGTAGCAGTCGAAATGTGATCAAGATCAATTGGGTATCTAGTGTTGTGCGAATAGTGCTATTATGGAATGCGATTATTAAATCATTGTTATTGTGGCCTTACTTGCAGTCCCTGCTAACCTCTATCTTCCAAGAATATGTTTTCATTACTACATTTTTTTTTGGGAATAGGGGAGATTTTTGTACCACCATTGCCTCGGGTAGCTTGTATACAAAAGTTCTTAAAAGAAAACTTATTAAATTTATTTTTGACAGCTGTTTTGACATTTTGGTAGTTCGCTCTTTGCGGTTGGCAGCATAGAAAGATATGTACTGGATATGACGAGCAGCTACTGTTTTTCAACCGGACGATTCCTCGCAAAGGACCGGCAATAAGCACTATGCTACTATTAGCATCTTACTCACATTTATGTTACACTCCGGTCTTGAACACAAAAAACGGCAAACATTTCAATACTACGCTAATATCTGCATTTCACTATCATCTGGCATCAAACACTTCATACAAAAACGTTCAACTTTGCATCAAAATGCTTCAAAGTGCTTCATATAAAAACGACGTTTTGTCGTCTCCAGAATTCATATCTCTATGGTTGGGACTGACCAATTGAAGCGCCTTACGTTCACCAATTGGATGCATGAGTAAAACTAAGTTGGCAATATTACCATGTGAATATTTGCCTGCATAATTAAGTGGCTTTAGTGTTATTTCCCTTTCCGCCTCCTCAAAAACAATCCATTTAATTTCGTAGCCAAGATCTAAAATAAAAACTTTTTCTTGCATCTTATCACGTGCAAATTTCGAACTCTGCTAACGATTTCTAATCACCCACTATTTCTTCATTTCACAATAATAACTTAAGTATTAAAAATACTAAATTTATTTCGCTTACCTTCGATAAAATAATCAAATGTTGATGTTATTTACAATAAACAATTAATCGAATGTTTTAAATCGAAAACAGAAAAGAAGATTGAAAAATCCGGCCTCTGAATATGACTAAACTATTGCGAGTAATTTACGACAAAATGCGATGATGCAGAGGTAGAAATTCGCCTCAATCAATTTAACATTTAAATTACGTCCAATCTTAACATTATAAATTTCAATCAATTTCGATATGTACAATATCGTAATTTATTACGACTGTAATAATTCTTTTCCTGATATCGAAAGCGGCTAGGAGCTAGTAAGCTAAGCCAGTTTATGGTAAACGCTCGACAACGACCGAATATAGTCTTCATTAACGTATCGAAACGCCCACAATAAGTCAGAGCCCTCAGCTAATTAAAAATCTCAGTTTATTACGAAATATTGAAACATTTAAAATAAAATACTTAAGAATGGCCTTCATTAATTTTTTATCTGTCGCCGAAAGAAGATATGCTCCAAAATCTGTCACAACCGAAAAGAATCTAAATTTTTGGTATCTCGTCAAAATTCTTGTTTCGCTCCAAATTGAATACTTTAATGCAAGATCTCCTTATACGATCGTTTTCTAAGAAAAAAAAAAAAAAAAAACACTCATTGAAAAATTGGTAATAAAAACCAAAATTTAATGTCCGTAAAATTAGATACCAAAATTAGATGCCAAAATTAAGAGTCTATAAAAAACTAAAACACCGAAAGAAATAGAACCTGATGCAAATTTTTGATCGAATTACAAAAGGCCATTTAGAAAACGATCGAGAGAAACGAAAATGTTTTAAGACGATCGACGATAGCGACAACAAAATGAAAGATTGTGCGGAGGAGGCAGTCAGTCACTAAGACGTCGGAATGTCTGCGGCTAGTTGATCGAAAATTTAACGATCGTCGAGAGATTATTCAGGACGATTTTGTAAACAAAAAAAAAGAGATCTTAATGAGTGGTCTGACGTAATCGAATTTTTGGACAGGTGATCTTAATTCGAAGCCTCCAAAGTCGATACGGATAATAGCAACACCCTGAATTGATCGAACGATCGCGATATTCGATCGTAATTGAGGGGTTTTATGCAATCTACTAATTACCACCGAATTAACATGCACATTTGTTTCGAAAAAAGATAAAAGATCGTGTCAGTTTTATCGTGGGTTTTTCTGATCGAATTGGCGATAAAGACAGCGATTTCGTTGATGTGAAACACTAGAATTTTTTAGATCATTAGCTTGTCGCTTTTGAAAAAGGTCAGTTTTGGGACCGTATTTCATTCATGGGTAGGACTTATGAGCTAAGGGTGAAGTATGCTGGACTTATCTATCAGAGTCGTCTTAACAACATTGAAAGTCCTAAGCAAAACACGGGAGACATCACTCATTATAACAAAATGTAGTTTTCAAAGTTTTTGTTAAAATCGTCACACCTTTGGATCTGATGAGAAATATGTTGCACTTCCTTAGCGAATCGTAGTGACAACTTAAAATGAATCACTGATATGAACCGCAAACGATTCGCCGGTTCATACCGCTAAGAAGTCACCAATGTCAATGTGGCTCTGAGTTTTCTGGATTATAGAATTAAGGGACCTAGTGTGGGAGTACTAGTCTATCATTCCAGAAGTGTTTGTGGGTTCGAATCCCTTTTATGACGTGTTGCTACGCTTTTTTTTGTCTTTCTTCTCACAAAAATCCTTTCACCCTCCATCGCAGGAGATTGGACGGTAGGCATACAACCTATCACTGGAAAAATATAATGAATGGTTTTGTAAAAATCCAAGCGAAGCTGTGGAATAAGTGATGTATTATCCACGTAAAATTTAAGAGCATCTAGTGTATTTCGTTTTGGAGAGAGTCCAGTACTTGCACTTGAGATAGGCGGCGCCTTTGAGAGCTCTACATAAGACCTACTTTCGGAGCTCAATGCTTCTGTTATGAATCCTTCTTTTATGCAATGAGTTGAGTACTTTTGCACCAAAAAAAAAAAAATGGATTCGATGTTTCATCATATCAACTGTCTATAAACTTCGGTGTCCCTCAAGGCTCCATTCTGTCACCCACTTTATTATTTTTTAATATCTGAAACTTAAAATAAAATTTGCTTCCCTGAAATTTTTTATTTTCACTTTTTAGGACTTGTAAACCCAAAAAAGCAACAAAAAAATGTCCGTCTGTCCGCCGTAAACGACGTACGTAAAGCTGTTTGAAGGCGCGTAGCTCTTAAAACCTTTGAGATATTAAGCAGAAATTGTTATGGTAGGTAGAATGGGTGAACCTCTACGAGTAGTCTATTTTGAAGGGGTGGGGTGTGAGTGGGAGGAGGGAGAGCGTTTTAGATGAACAATTTGGGTTTCTAGATCTCTGGAACCGTTTATGCTGGAAGGCTGAAAGTTAGAACTTTTATTGTTCTATAATCGTGAACTCATTTGCAACAACTACTGGCTGCCAATTGATGTTATTCCCGAAAATGAACGTATGCTTGAAGACCTCACTTTTGGTTACATCCATGGTATTGCTAACTATATTTGTCTAAGCAGGAAAGACCTATCTTTTGCTGCTTCGGAGATTTGGCCAAGTCAGTTTGCATTATTTTCAACAAAAGTGCTGTTTTGGTATACAGAGCATACAGAGCATACATACAGAGCTGGAGCATCATAATAGTCTAACCCTGATGTAGGTGCCAGGACATGAGAGTATTCCGGGCAACAAATCGCCTAAGTAGAGAGCCAACTCATCAATGATAGGCCCTGAACCATTCTGTGGAGTAGGTAAAGGCTTCCTTAAGGCTCCATGTGCAGGTTAAATTTGATGATTTATGACTGTTTTCTTGCTAATATTTCACGTTAAGGGGCTCGTTGCAAAATTCGGACTCCCATACATTTTGTATGGCGAAACACGTACTCTTTCGGTACTTGAACTCACAACAGTCAAATTTTTTACACTTATTGTTTAGTGTATTCAAAAGCCTAGTACGTGAATAAATTAAAAAACTTTCACTAAAAGTGGAGATATTTAAGAAAAAGGGAATGAACATTTCTTTTAACGTTTTTCTTCATTCATATATGAAAAAATTGATAGTTTTTGATGAGATATTTTAATTTGCTCACGTACGAAACAAGTCAATATTACCACGAAAAAATGAAAAAAAAAAATTAAGTCACTGCAATGTGTGGTTACTGAGAAACGTGTACCAAAAGTAGAAAAAGCACTACTTTTCAGGAGAGCCAAAAAAGAAAACATATCTCGCATGGCAAAAAAAACAAAAAATAAAATTACACCACTTTATTAGCTGGTATGTAAACTAGGTCGTGTATAAAGAAAAAATTCAAAACTGTATTTGGAAAAAGTGCTGTTAGAACAAGAACCCTTGAACATTTTTTAAAATGCGTAAATTTGAGCTTTTTAAACGCACATTGCCTATTTATTGAATAGTTCACATGTCATTTTCATTAATATAATGCTAGAAAAAATCTTAAAGAAGGTCCTGTATAGATCAAATTTTAAAAAATTTTCATTTTTGTTAATAATATATGAAGTCAAAATGAAGCAATTTTTCACGATTTTCATGGAAAAAATTACGTAAGACCGCATTTCATTAAAAAGGATTATAGATGGTATAACTAATTGGTATTTCTAGAAGATAAATCAATGAAAAAATTATTGATATTTAATAGTTACGCTTTTCAAATAATTTGAAAACCTATAACACTATTTTTTTCTCTAAAATCGAAATTAGTTCGCTGATAGACAGCGAACGATGCAGACGTATTGTCCACGCCAAATTACACGAACGAAAAACGATTTCAATCGATTAAAATCCTCTCAAGAAAGAAAAATCAAACTGGGATAAAAATGGTCGTACCGGAATCATGGGGTCTTAAGGATGGCCACTTAAAGTGGGTAAATCTTCAGGTGGAAGTTTATTGGAACTCCCTTTCGAGACTTAGACAGTGAAAGAAATTTCTGAAAGTTGGAGAACTTCGGAATTCCTTTCTTTAAGTAGGTATAACACACGGGTTACAATGAAATATTTTTCAGGACATTACTTCCTTAATTATCACCTTAAGATCATCGGTAAGGTATCACTAGACACATGCCGATTCTGTGATATCACATCTGAAACCACGGCATACATTCTGTGTGATTGTGATGCAGTGGCCAAATGAAGAAGGTAGATTCTCGGTGGATCTACTCTCACCTATGAAAACCTGCCGAAGACTCCCCTGAGTAAAATCATCTCCTTTCTCAAGGGAATAGATATGGCCTAGGGAGAACTTAAGAGCCAGGAACAAAAGACCTCTTAGGTCATGGTTCAAGAAATAGTAAGGCTTCTATAATCCATGCGGTATTAATGCGGTCCGTACCGGCTGAGTACCACATGCGAAAAGTAGAGAGGGTAAAGTGGAACCCTGAGGTACATCACCAAATTATTTCATCTTATAAGAATTTAGTTAAACTAGATGTGCAAACTTTCATCACAGCTATTATTAATTTCCTTTTTAAGTTCCAAGGTTCAAAAAGGCAATTGACATTCGAAGCGACGCGCGCGAAATGATGCGATATCACTGTAGCTGCGGTTGCACTCACTATCAAACGTTTAAGTTTGAATCGCGTCGCATTGTGTAACACGCGCGCGTAGCGTTCACTAGAAACCAGATTTGATGCACTTAATAGACCAACATATTCATATTGTAATTTTCAAATTCTGTTATTGAAAAGTTTCGCAATAACCTTAACACGTTGTAGGTTCGACACATTCAAGACAACAACCATTGAATCTTATAGCATTGTTAAATCCACAAAATCCGGAAATCACGTCTTAATTTGAAGGTGTAAACATAAGGAAACAGTCATATTTTGTAATTTCTCTAAACAGAAAAAAAAACACAAATTTAATTACATTGTTCCGGAAAAGGAAACAATATCATATAAGTGTTTAGAAAGCAATGGGTAAGCGAAACAACAATCGTTCGCTGGAGATATTTATTTGAAACAAAATAATTGTTCTTGACGCATTGCATAAATCCCCACTAAATTGATTGGATCTAAATTCCGAATGTTCGTAATTTTATAATACTAAATCCGAACCAACAATCCTTTCCTGTTTTCATTAAAACAAAAACTTATATTGCCATTTGATTGGCAAATGTCTAGTCAAATATGTAATCGAAGTACGAGAACCGGTGTTTTTTCCCGGACCTGTGATAAATTTTCATAGTAAATTGTTTTTAAATTCGAAACCGGGCCGAAATTGCAGAAAATAATCGACTAATTAAAATGGTACATAATAATCTACTAAACGCAGCATGACTAAATTAAAACAAATTTACCTGGTAATCAGCGGGGAACAATGTTGTCGTTTATTAGGTTATACGTTTGCATTGCAACCAGATTTCCAGTTTGGTTATTTTAAATTTTCGTGTATTCTGTTTTTCTTAATTAAATTTTCTTTTTACAGTTTTTATGTAAACAATTCGGAATTTATAACAGATAGAGGAATTTTGTTGGTTTGATGAAGAAATGCCTCTCTTATCTATCGTTTTATGCGTTTAATTTGGTGCATCCGATGGAAAATTGATTTGAATATTTATTTCCTGGGTTCAGCTAATATTGCACCGTATGACGTGCTGTCAAATATTTGAGGAAAAAAATTTGACAAGTTTAGTCAAAATTTTTCTGTCAAAATAAAGCAAAAACAAAAATAGTTTGACTGTGTTTGCCAGCCGGAATAGTCAATTATTTGACAGTGCAATACAAGCTTCAGACCTCGTTGGTGGTTTATAAGTAAAGGGTTTTGCAAAAATATGGGTTTTGTATCTATTCTGTATAGACTAATCCAAATCCTGAAACAAAGAATAGTCCTATGCCAGAAACTAGTTGTGACTCTATTCTAGCATAGGCCTATCCAAATCAAAACCTATTCATTTGTCATCTCACTCACGGTCCTCTTCAAGCGTTTTTCTTCCATGGGTCAACCCTAGCACAGGCGATAGCTGAGCTATAGATATCACAACTATGTAAACCCCTAAAGAGATCCATTCAATCTACCCACCAAAACAAATTTAGCTTAACATCTCATCGGGTTTTTGAGATACAAGTCTTCAAATTCGTACGGCAGTTGGACGGACTTTTATTATTTGGGCTTTTTGGATCTGATTGAATATCTGCAAATAAGCTTTATTTTGAAACGATCCACAATAAAAGCGTTTCGTGAATCAACGGAGTTGTGAAGGAATTTGAAGGAGTGAATAAAATTTAGCAACAGAAAATGGATAAAATTACATATTGCGACAATCACAATTGTCTACCTTACATATAATACAAATAACGGCAAACTCAAAGTTAAAGTGAAATCTGTGTTGCTACTAAATAGAAGATTGTCACTTCCTTCATCAAAAACCACAACAAAACCAATGGAATAGAAATTACCACCTGGAAAATGCAAAAATACGTTCACATTTCACGCAAAATAAATGATAATCCAGTTTTGTGGGGCTCATTTCACTTTCTTGCCGTAGAATTCATTTTCTAACAAGATAACATCATCTTAGTATGCACTTTAGTGGCATGAAATATGAGAAAACTTCAAAGAATTGCACAAAGGGTTTTATATTCATTTTTGAAATTACAATTATGACTTTCCGGTTGATAGGAATCCAATTAACACACAGAGTAGATATGACAAGTAACTGACCCGTGATACTAAGAATAAGTGCAAAGCTCGTATTAAGAAGTAGGTAGGTACCCGAAGACTAATTATGTTAAAAATATCAGGAAAATGTCCAGGAAATATTATACCATAAAGACCAACGTAATAAGCTCAATAGCTCGTTATAGAATTTATATAGTTGAAGAGTAAAACTTAGTAACAATGGACTTGAGAAAACGAAGAAAAAATCAAGAAGTAGACTATGAATAGAATAGATTGAATTGTAACATATATGGTAAACATCAAACTTAACTGAGTAAAGTTACTTAGCTAGCATCAATATCACTAGAATGATAGAAGTGAACAACGATATCACTATTCCCGTTTCGGATCATTGTCTGATTCGATTTGATGTGATGAACAGGGCAGGAAGTTAAACAATCCCCTTACAAGATCTCCCTGAGGTATCCGCGAAAGACAGATTGGACCAAATTTGTCCAGATTGCTCTGTAATAACTTAGAAGAACCACCAGCCTCGAAGAAGCCGGCTAGGAGGTGGACAAGGAAGTCGACTTGATAACCATCTTCCAAGGAAGACATATCCATCATGATGTGCTACCAACGTTAGACTGTGCAGATCCAACTTCTGCAGATTATTGAATCTAGCAGAAGGACTGGATAGCGTATAGAAATAGTCTAAGAGATTTTTAGAGGATAGTTAGAAGAGCCAAGCAAGATTCCTGGGTACTGGGAATCAATCGGTGAGCCGAACGAAGAAGCTAGACTGAGAAGATTTTTATCCATGGACTTGATCTAGCTACTCAACTCAGCAGGGAATTGGAGAAGTCTAACATTCAAACTTTGAAGCTGCGAATGAGCACCCACTTCCAGGGATGCTCCGCGGTGCTTGAGGACTGTGAAGACAGTTCTGAAAATGGTTCCGCTAAGCGGGAATCACCCTTTCTATCCTTAAAATATCAGTAGATGCAGTGTTTGCCAAATGCCTTGGTTGACGCCTTGGTTGACGTCTTGGTTGACGCCTTGGTTATTGAGGATATTCAGGAGTTGCCCCTTCTCGTCTGCATTCCAAAATTGTGGAAGTTTGTGAGTTATTTGCATTCCTAAGGTGGGAAAGCGAGCCATACTTCAGCGAAGGACTTCAAACCTATCTCACGACCTCCTTACTAGGAACAATCGAATGGTTGATGCAGTTCCACATCCGCGAAACAGTGGGGGGGGGGGTAGGTGTCGAGCTCACAAACATCCTTGTACCAAAGGACGATCGACCGCAACCATACTTCAAGAGGTCATGATTGGGATTGAGAAACTCTGTCACTTAGCTTCGTGGGAGTGGAAATGTAAGATATATGCACTAAGGTGTTCAGGAGTCGGGTTATTGGCTGGAAGCTAGGTAGAAGCAAGGTGTATAGGTACTTAGCTCGGACACATCACAGGGATGGCTGATTTCGCTACTTCTGTGGCTTAATACGATTCTGATCTCGCTAACCCGCCACGGCGTGGATTATACTATTAATGATCTGCTCATGAGTGAGCCCATGTGCCAGCAACTGGGTTCTGGGCATCAACGCCTCAAAAACAGAGCTAGTCCTCTTCACTCGTAAGTATAAAATCCCGGAGTTTACACTTCCTAAACTGCAGGAGTCATACCCTCCAACTTAATAAGAATGCCGATAAGCGAAGATGGAAGACCTTAGAAGTTCTTTTCTTGCAAGCAGATGTTCGGTAGAATATAGGGAACTTAGCCAGGGATGCCTCAATGGATGTACATGGTCATAGTCAGAACCATCCTAAACTACGAAATTTTAATGTATGGTGTGGTGCGGAGCGTTCGAGAGATCCGGCGTACTTACGACTACTCATAGATCGTCCATGTGCTGCCACTATGGCAGCAATAATTACCAAGAGGTTTAGTTAGTCAGGAAACTGGGAATACAAACCTGTGGCCACAACCGCATACTGGAACTTTTTATCGACCTTAAACCGCAAGAAGAAGCAGACTATCTGATTGCAGAACTGAATTTATCTAGAACAGTTTGAACAAGAAACCTTAGCAGATCATCCCCTTAAATGAGACTAGGTTCTAAGGCAGACGAGGGTGCGACTAGAATCTGAATTTTTGGGTGTGGGTATATTCTCCACGGATCTGAAGTACCTGAGGATAGGGATGCTCTATAAACTCTCATTGGCGTACAAACGAGCCACTACCTGATTGGTCCTTACGACAAAAAACTGGGTATAGTCAACGTGGCAGATCTGTGCCACAGATGTAGTGACCCCGATCCCGATGAAACTATTTTCCACTTGTTTTGCGAATGCCCCGGACTGATAAGTTGACGGAAATGAACGCTGAGTAACGCGCTCCGTTAAAGTAAAAAACGATTCAATGTCTTATCAGATCTAAAAACGTACTCAATTATTTAAACCCCCTTAGGGGTTTAAAATCACAAAATCTCGAAATTAATTTTTAGATGAATATCTATCTATAAAGCCCAAGAAAGTAAAAGCGAATTCGATATTTTACTAGATCTAGAATATTTATCTTAATCCGTTAATACTAACACTAGCCCCTTCATAGAGATATATACTGGAGTTGACATGCAGCGGTTGAGTTCGGACGTCGTCGCATTCACTTACATGCAAAACAACAACAAATTGACATAACGTACCTGTTTTGTCTCACTCACTTACACGCTAAGACAACAACAATTTAATATAACGACCATATTTTGTCTCAATTCTCATCGTGTTTTTGGCTTCAAAGCACTTAATACAAAACCAGTAGTTTGTCGTCTCCACTAGCTCTATGAGCCCCTTACACATGAGTATCAAAAATTTTTAACTTTTTGGCGATTAAAGGTATTTAAACCCCTTGAAAGTAAAAGCTATTATATTAGACCTAAGAAATATATCGAAATTCGTGAAATGCATGCAACCACTCAAACCCTCTTAGGGTTGAATACCATGAAAATCTGGAAAACGGTTTCTACGTGCTTGCATATATGCAAAACCAAACCGGAAGTAAATTTAATTCGATACCTAGGCAGATCCAAATAATATTACGAAATTCGTGAAAATGTAGAAAAACCCTTTCGACGGATAATCAACCACCCCACCCCCCAAATCTCTCTATTCTAATCCAAAGCTTTACATATTTTCTGCATTATTATTTCTAAGCGTCTAGATTCTTCACAATGTCAAAATATTTTTAAACACTGAGTGGTTAAATCGCATAAAATTTAAATTAAAAAAAAATATACCAGTGGTGAAATTAAATTTTATGTTTGTTTCTTCTTTTACTAATTTAGAAAAAAATCGTTAAAATTTTTAATTAGAATGATAACTTTGCAAAAAAAAATCAATTTTAATCTAAGACGTAAATTCACTATCATGGCGAATCTAGACTAATTACTATTAACGCTTTAGAGATTTTGTAAGAAGAAGCATCGCAAGTGAATCATTATCGATTCACTTCGGCGAAGATTATATTCACATGATATTATATTCACTTGTGTTTCTTAGGTGAATTGTTAATTTTTCTATTACCATATGTAACTCATAATCTTTTCAGTCGAGTGACCCACTCGTCCACTGTTCTTTACCACCTTCATAAAAAAAGGCTATTTCATTTGAGTTTATTTGCCAATTTGTTCATTTGATAAATTTTTTTCGATGTTGTAATTCTTTTTTTCCTTGCTCCTATAAAAATAACATTTTGCCAACTTTCTTACTATTCCTTCGGCTCTGGTGAAGTAATTGAAGTCTTCATCGAGGTATGCCTGGTTTTTTAGACTACATTCTAGCGCGAAAAGAGATAGTACCTACATTGTGTTAAATTTTAATCGAAGATCCATATAAGACGCGCGTAAACAAACAATTTTTCCAGCAATTAATTGCCCTACGACTGTTGCCAAAACTAGTTGAGCGATTAATGCAGCAATATCGGGCAACATCGTGCTAGTTGCGACTATATTGCAGCAATTTGGCAATGCTTTCACATATTGCTGGTATTCCTCGCCCTATAGTTGCTATATTTCCACTACATTGGAAAATTTCGAGCAATTGTCACCGTTTCATGATTCAGTTGTCAAGTTTTGTTTTAAGTTTTGGTTGTATTTGTCAAGTTTCGTGTGATAATGGATTAGAATTCAAATATTTCAAGTTTTATTCTAAATTTTAGATCTATTTTTCAAATTTCCTTTCGTGTTGTTCATATACTGAGTTGTCCGTGTATGAAGTCATTGCCAAATTGCGTAGTAGTGTTCCATATCGCTAGTCACAGTTGATCAACGAGTTGACAACGAATCGCTCCATATCGTCAATTGCTGATGTTGCTGTATGTTTTCGTGACGTCAAAATTGCCTGGAATTGCTGCAAATTGAGCAATTTTAATCGCTCGTGTAAAAGTACCATTAGCAGTCTATTAGCATTTTTTCTTCGATCATCTTACAAGGAATTAGTTAGTCTAAAGATCAACACTTGTAATAATTTTTATGACTCTTGGCCATGGAAAATAAACCGCGCCAAAAGTACTTTCGAATTTCTAATGAAAGCCCATAAATTTTAATAGAAAACGTCTAAATATACCCATCTTGGTGTATAAAATACAAAGCTCCGCCCCGAATATTTCTCGACTCAATCGGATTATCGTGTTTTCGGTACGCTTTTATAGCCGGCTACATTCACTGGCTAATGTGCGTTATCATCGGCATTATCACAATTCACTACTGGGTCGGTGCTATTTTGCACTTCCCAGAAAGCTTTCTGTTTGCAGTCGGTTTGCAGCTTGCAGTGAATAAATCACCGGTCTGAAACGTTAATAAGTAGTAAAAGTTGGTTATTTGTTGTGTTTTCTGGGGGATTTTCGTAGAGACAAGTTTTATGGCCAATAAAATGCTTAGTTTTTTTCTTGGTAATTTTATGGAATTTTTCGGTAGTTTGAATAATTGAGTTCATTCGATATAATATGTTCATTGGTAGGAGTTTTATGGTTGGTTACACTGTGTGTTTTTCTTACTACAATGGTGGGTATGTTGTCTCTGTCTGTGACGTCCTCTCTTTAGTATTGTGGACACTAGGATGGCTCTTTTTTAAAAAAATTTGATTTGCTTTCCCCGCATCCCCCAGAATTGTTGCAGTTAATAATAACGAAGAGAATATTATTCCATAACAGTAAAATAAGGTAAATTATTTCATAATTTCTATTAGTATTGTTGCCAGCTAGTGTTCTGACTGCAAACTCAGTCGTGCTTTTATACTGCATTTGTGAAGTCGAGAGCTTTCCTATGTATTCGCTTGTGTATGTGGAATGCTCGGGAAATTTTAAGATCAAGAGAAGGGGCTTGTAGATTTTTCCACGTCTCTAGGGCGATATTTTGGTATAAAACTTTTGGGAAACACTCGCAGAAAAGAAGTGCTGACAGTTTTTTCTGCGGCATAAGATCATACTCTAGTTAATTGACTTCTGGTTTCATATTGTCAAATCACAGTTCCTGTATACGTGGGCGCAAGGACCATGTACCCCACCAGTAGGAAATACACAACTCCGAGAAATAGTACGGAATGGAAAATTTTTTCAACTAAATATCCTTCAATTCATTTCTTCCGGCTTTTATAGGACGATGGTTCAAATATGGCTCGACGGACCAAATATGTTCGTCTCTTAAAAAAAGAATTATTAATTTTTTTCGAAAATTTAATTATTGGAAAAACGAATCACGCTTTAGTGCCTTTTTTTATCGTTCGTTAGTACTAAACATTGGTTATTGCTATCCTGTGTCTTTAAAATAGCCGGCGTTACGAAAATGTGGCAATTTTAATAAGTTTGTGTATGATGATAGCTTTTCATATTAATGTTGTATATTTCCATCTTTTTTTTGTTAAGGATACTGAACTGGACTTAGGTGGTTAGTCTTTAATACACTGTAGTGTACAATCCAGTCAGCTTAGGGATGGGAGGTCAGAAATCAGGCCGTGTATGGTAGTGTACTAGTTGGTGTTAATAATTTTGATTGTTGTTTGGCTATGATTTGATCTTTACCAGAACAGCAATGTTGCCTATAACAAATCAACTACTGTCTGTTATCTCTGATGGTGTTAGTGAATCTGAAGAATGTAAACAGAACTCATCTGCTCAGTGTTAAATTTTTTAGTAGTGGATCCTATTAAACATTCCGGACTGTTCACTATTTATCTTAATAATTTCAGAGCCAATAGCAACTGAAAAATTCTTATGAATAATTTATGCGTAGAGTGGGAATTGAACCCACGACATCGCGATTACAAGCCTAGCACGCTACCACTGGAATACACCCGGCCTTAAATATTTATACGTCGGCTGATTTGGTTCTTGGTTGGAGAAATAATTACAACTCTCTTCTTACTGGGCTCTGGAGCAAAATCAAGTTTTTCACTTAGATGACGAGCTGAGATTCGATTCCACGACCTCAGTGTTTGTAGACTGTACCACCGAGGGTTCTCATGGCTCCTACGGATGTCATTTACCGAACGTTTTAATAGTGGGTCTATGCCACGCAGGCAAATATTTGACTATTTTTTTTGGTAAGTGTGCAATCGTTAAATACAGGGGCCGCTATTCACAGTCGTCATAAAGTTGGCTTTAAGTTAAAGCTGACTTTAGTGTCGTACTATTACAGTCGTCATAAAGTTGGCTTTAAGTTAAAGCTGACTTTAGTGTCGTACTATTAATAAGACACTAAAGTCAGCTTTAACTTAAAGCCAACTTTATGACGACTGTGAATAGCGGCCAAGGTGTATACATAGTATAGTATTTTGGCAGGAAAACTTAACTGAATTTTTCGTTTAATTTTTAAGTCAAATATTTGAAAACAGAGCGGGCATCTAGTGTAGTACTAGTTTCACTTTCAGCCCACAAAATAGAAAACCAAGAACCTTAACATAAACTTTTACTGTGGGTGTATTTCCCCAGGAGTTTTTCATTTCACTCTACATATTCAAATAATTTGAAATAAAAACTGACCAGACTAAATTGAATCAAATTAGACGACGATCCTATTTCGTAAGAATCCAGCGAAACGTGCTAATTATTTGCCATAAAGGTCACAAATTACTTCCTTTTGAGGTTTTTCTAACAACATGAATAGCATTTCCTGATGGCGTCGATGTACCCTCGTCAAAAATAGCCAGTGACTAATATGGAGGTGTGTGAAGTTTTCTAGTTAGAGAAATGGTTTTTAAATAATGACCGGAAAGTAATAAATTAAGTATGTTATTAGTTTCTGGCTATAATATCATGTCTTAATGGTAGGGTCAAATGATTTCGGGATTATGGGGTTGTAACTTTTGGAAAATTTCAACAAAAAAGTGTATTTGAAATTATGCATCATCAGGTAGTTAATTGGTACATTTTCTGATTAATACTGTGGTCGTATGTGTTTTTGGATGTTTTCTATGATATAAGGTTGGGTGTTGGATTGATTACCTGTTATTTTACTTCATTATTTCAATAATACAGTGTTGTGACGATTTAAAAAAAATATTTGTTTCACATTTCATGACTAGTACAGACAGTAAAAAAAATCAGTCTGTCTGTCCACCATACGCCGTCTGCCGTACTCAAAATCCTTTGAAGGCTTGTAACTCCCAAACCCTTTCAGCTATTAAGTTGGACTTTTTTTTATGGATGGACTCGTCTGTTAAACTGGCACCTTTCAGGGGTAGGTTTGTTAGGGGGAAGGCATTCAAGATGACAAATTTTGGCAGAAGAGGAAACGTCCGAAACGCTCGAAAGACAAAATTGAGATATTCAAAAATCGATATTTCCTAAACGGTTAATGTTACGAAATTGAAACTTTATGATGGTCTGTAGGCTAGGTGAACTATAATCAATGGCGCGACAGCTCAAATTGATGCCGAGGGAGAATAGATCGTGTGGTGTGGGTCAGTGGTGTACGTGAGAGGGAGTTTTAGATAACGATATCCAATGAAACAATTACGTTGGAGAAACCAAATTCGGTCTATGTACATATACCAGTCACTAAATGTAGTTTGGTGAAATTAAAATTTATTAAATAGGGGTGTGTGGAGGAGGAGATATGGAGCATGCCTTTTGGGGAAGATAAGATTTTATTTTTTAAAAAAAACTGACTAATATCTCAAAAATAGTTTAATAGATGTATAGAATTTGTATCTGGTACTTCAATCGTCTATTTAAATTGAATTTAGATTCTAATAGATTTTGGGGTGTGGGTATAGTGGATTGGTGGAAGAGGAAAAGTTTCGAATGCTTTATCTCGAGAACCCTTGGTGTTTAAATAGAGCTGTGGTAGTGGAATTTTGTAAAAATATAAATTGGATCAGGGGTAGTATCGTACGGGAGTGGGTGCTGTATTTCCTATCTATTCTATCCCTAGTTTCAACTTTCTAGAAAAGTTCTTCAGATACAAATTTTTTAAATAGGGTTGCGTATGGAAGGTGAGCAAAAAAATGGAATACATACCACCTCGATCAAAAAGTTCCCGGAATAACCACCGTGTGGCGCTTTTATTCTTCCGATTTGAGTTCTGTTTTTTTTTTTTAAGTTGGTACATCTGTAATTGACATTCCCTCTAAATCTTAGCGTGATAGCTTGACATTTGCAAAAGTTACGTAGCCATGAGTTCATCTATCTTTGTGTGTGTTGGCGATTTTTTACAATTTTAGAAATGGATTTAAATTTGCAACAACGAACTTATATTAAATTTTGCGTAAAAAACGGATTTAATGGTGCGCGAACGTTGGAAATGTTGGAAAAGTGTTTCGGCAACGATTCTCTAAAGGAAACGATCGTTTACCGTTGGCAAAAGAACCACCAAAAACCACCCAAAAAAACCACGTCGTTTTCAGCCAAAAAAAGAAGGCAATGCTCACGGTTTTCATGGATTACAACGGTGTAGTGCATCATGAATTTTTGCCAGAAAGCCACACAGTAAACAAAGAGTATTATTAGGGCGTTATTAGACGTTTGCGTGAAGCCATTCGCCGAAAGAGACCAGAATTGTGGTCAGAAAACTCGTGGATTTTGCACCATGATAACGCACCGTCGCACAGTGTATTCATAATTTTTTGACGAAAAAAGCAACAAATACCATCCAACAGCCACCGAATTCACCTGATTTGGCTCCCTGTGACTTCTTTCTGCTCAATCGAGTTAAAAAACCACTACGGGGAACGCGTTTCAGCAGCCGAGAGGAAGTAAAGGAAAAATCGCAGGGAGCTCTGATGGTCATTCCGAAAACCGAATAAAAAAAATGTTTCGAGGATTGGATCAGGCGCTAGCATAAGTGTGTTGCAGTCGATGGGGATTACTATGAAGAGGACAATATAGATTTAGATGAATAAACTTGTATTTTTAATTTTCTCAATAAATTCCGGGAACTTTTTGATCAAGGTGGTATATTTTCACGAATTTTAAATTAATTAATTAAATTAATGAATTGATTTTTATACTTCGAATTCGTCACATAAAAGCCTACAAAGGTTTTTCCGAATTTTTAGAAATTCGACCCACAGCGGGGTGTAAAGGAATAATATATCTACAATACATCCATATCGCTCAGGTCTTATTAGATATCGAAAAACTTTTCTCTGCCACGGGTTTGTTTTATAGTCGTCAAAAACAAGTTTTCAAGATTTTTTCACTTTTCAACCACTAAGAGGGTCTACAAGTACAAGGGTTGCTCACGTTTCTACAAATTCCATCATATCTCTTAGGGAGTGACACCCAACTAGCAAACAAACTTCGAATTTTGTTTTTCTGGAGGCTATAACTTCAATAAGATCTCGGTAAGACTATTGAGCGCAGGTTGTGCACTTTTAACTTCGATAAGGTGGTGTAGTGGGGTTGCATATGATTTTCATAATTTTTGCCGTCCCTTAGTTCTGATGAGATATGCAATTGTTATAACTTCTACGGGCATTTGATGTAATGGCCTAAATACCAATTTGACCGTTTTTTTTTCTTCAAATTCAACCCCCAAGTGGGTGTGAAAGGATCGCTTACGTTTCCAAAAATTATTATATACCATATATCTAGTGTCTGATGAGTTATCAAATTCTTTTTTTTTATAACCACCTAAAAACCTAACTCACAATAGTTAAAAATTCAACTCCAAGTAGATTTAGATTTAATTGGTTTGTATACGCTTTCAGAATTCGTCATATCTCTAAAGTTTGATGAGACAGAAAATTGGTTCTTACTTCTATAGGCTTTATAAAGGCTGGTTTTCATGACGAATGCAAACATTTTTTACTGAGATTGTGAGGAAGAAGGAAAATTTCTAACGACAAACTGATCAAGAACAGATATTATGTTCAGCAAAAAATATTGATGATATTTCTGTCAGTTTTGTTTTTTGCAGTTGTTGCTTTCTGCTCCATTGAAAATTCGATAAGCTAGCTCCCTCACAATCTCAGTAAAAAATGTTTGCATTCGTCATGTAAACCAGCCTTTAGGTTAAATAATACACTGAAATTCGCAATCTTTTTATACGCAGTTAAAAAATGTACTACATTTAGTGCCTATTCTGAAAGCAGTAAAACCGCTATTGTCAAATTTCATTGCGCAATATGATTCTTACTACTTACTGTGAAACACCTCACTATTAGTGCAGAAATTCACACATTAGTGTAAAATCCAATCTCCAAAAATGTGTAAATTTACTACTGGCGTGGAAAAGCATAATTTTACAAAGCGTAAAATTACAAACTGTGTGGAAATTCTAATATGTTCTACATAAAAACAGTGCAAACAGCAAAATAATTTTAATTTTATAAATTTATGACTTCTTAAATGTTAATTATATAAATGGCATTCATTTGTTTTAAAGCTACAAACTTCGGCGACATACACAGAACCGCGAAAAAAGTGAAATCAAAAACGCGTTCATGTACCAACCAAGTTTTGCATATTATATCGGCCTGCATGTTCATTTTGGTCCGTCGATCCGATATAATTCCCAATGGTTAATAGTCCGGATAATAAAAAATAACGTAGGAAAACTTTCTAAGGCCACTGTATCAAGTACAATGCTATAAATGTAAAGAACCCTTAAGACAAAGGGCATGAACCGTCATAAGTCCGACGGATAGTCATTCGGACACTCAATGCGAAGTCAGAAGTGAGTTAGTTCAATTAAATGTCGAACCCATTATTGGCGACGGGGGGGGGGGGGGGGGGGTGTGTGTGTCGTCAAACCCTTCTCGAATGGCAATTGCATCTATGTTGTGGCAATGTGACCAGCATTTCTGCACTCCACTTAACGCTTAGCGTATTTAGTGGGTGTGAAAGGAGGGGAGAAGATGTTGGGAGGTGATAATTCTGGTGTCGAGCATACGAGACGTATCCATGTTACAAGCGATTAGGGCGAGACCGTATAATCACTATGGTGCGATGTGCAAACAAATCTGAAAATTAGAATAATTTATTTCGTTTAGCATTTGTAATGCCTCTTCTTGTGTCTTCCTAGTCCCTATAGTGCGAACTATAGGGAGAAGTTTGAACACGCTGAAGGGACACTTTGCTGCATTGATGAGCCCCGAGTGTGTGGCCGATATGTTACAATTGCACCACGAATGAATAGCCATCCCATGATCGTCCCATAAAAGCCGTATCTTCCCCCCGATTGTTGGGCAAAACTTTTAGCAGTTTCGCAATGGTTTTAATGCCCTCCCGTCTTAGTGTAAACTGCGCTCTGCACTGCAAAGAAGGCTATTCTCATAAAGTATACAAAACATGAGGATTAGGAAAGAAGGCTCGTATAATGCTAATGAAAGTAATTCAATAAAGTTGTGGTACGAGGTTCTAGGGTTTGTTCCTACGTTCTCGCTATTTGTTTAGGGACAAATCGGGGGTATCGTCGTTCAAAGGAACATACGGCTTGAGCGTTTCTGTAAACACGTACGGCTCGCCTTCTTTATCCGGGGACCATATACGAGTTATAGTACACATCGCCTTCGCCTTTCTCTAACCAACTCCTCATCTTCGTACGGTGGAGTCGATATGTTATGCGTTCACATATGGGGCTAATAATGTTCAGGGCATTTAGTAACCACAAATCATCTTTCTGTGCAGAGAGATGTGTTTATTTATTACCTTGGCGAAGAAGATGCGAAGCCGGCCAAATTGGTTTGGTGGTAAGACCTCACTTCCTCGACGATTGAGTCCGCTAGTATTTTAGACAGAGTTGGTTAATGACACTGAGCTGCCTACCAGGTACGATACCTGTGCAGTGCTGCGATGGGTACCTATAGAAGAAATACGATGACATACATCATATATGTGCGATGGTTCTGCCTTCTTTTCAGTTATTTGAACAAATTCAAGTTTAGGTCTTTCACCTCGACAAAGGTAGAAAGTACTTGAAGCGTGTAAATTTTAAGTGGTTCAGTTCATTGAAGACCTATCGTTACATATTTCGGTTTACTTGAGTCATCTATTAGGCACCTACGATTGGAAGTGATGGACGGCATACCTTGGATGGGTGTTAATTCTGTAGTAGGGTAAGATACTTTACTTAAATAATTATCACTTCAACGCACTCCCTACGTTCGTTATGAATGACATCCATGGTTCTTAATTAAAAGTTCTGACTCAAAATTCTTTCTTAAATCAAAAGTATTTGGTGTAATGATTTAAGCAATTTGTAGAGGATGGATGAAGCACCGCTTTCCATGAGTTGAGTAAAAAGGGACGAAATAAATCCATCTCCCACCCTCTATCCGTCATCCAGCATCCACCATCCCCCATCGACCATCCACCATTCTCTATCCTGCACCCTCCATCTTCCATCCTCCATCTTCCATCCTCCATCCTTTATCCACCATCCTTTATCCTCCATCTTTAATACTCCATCCTCTATCCACTATCCCCCATCCTCCATCCACCATCTACCATCCTCCTCCATCATCTTCCAACCTTCATCCATCCATACTTCATCCATTATCATCCCATCATCTACCATCCTATATCTACCATCCACCATCCCCTTTCCACCATCCTCTGTCAACCATCCTCCATCCACCATTCATCATTCTCTATCCTCTATCTTCCATCTTCCATCCACCATTCACCATCTCCTATCCAACATCCACCATCTACTATCATTCATCTTCATCTACCATCCTGCATCCTCCATCCAAAATGCTCCATTCTCCATCCACCATCCTCCATCCATCCATCCTCCATCCGTCATCCTCTATTTATCTTCTACCATCCTATATCCACCATCTCCATTCCCTATCCACCATCCTCTATGAACCATCCACCATCCTCCATTTTTCATTCCCCATCCTCTATCCACTATCCTCCATCCATCCATCCTCTATCATCATCCTATATCCATCATCTACCATCCTATATCTACCATCCCACATCCTCTATCCACCTTCCTTTATCCACCATCCAGCATCCTCAATCTTCTATCCTCCATCCTCTATTTACCATCCTCCATCCTTCATCTTTCATCCACCATCGACCATCCTCTATCCACCATCCCCCATCCTTCATCTACCATCTACTATCCACCAACCTTCATCCTCTATCCAGCATCCTTCATCTTCCAGCCACTATCCACCATCCATCTCCAACTTTACCATTTAGTAATAGGAATGAAACTAATGCACCAAAAACGAACGAACTGCCGCTGAATCATTTGAAATACTCTTAAATGTTGAAATAGCTCTCGTACCACCAATTGTAAAATGATTTTGTTAACGCAGAAACCTTCGCGGGCGTGTGCCCAATATATCACCGAAGTTTCATCGCAATCGGATGAATAGTATAGGAAACCATTAGAGCACCAGGGTCCTTAAATCGCGAAAATATTTGAAAAATGTTCAAAAAAAATTGCTGAAAAAAAAATTTTGTTTTTCATTCGATCTGGACTAAACTTCACAGGAACCATCCCGGGACCACTCTACACGTTCCCTGAAAATTTCATCAAAATCGGTTCAGCGGATTAGGAGTCTATAGGGAACATACCTACCCACATACATACATCCTCTTTTATATATATATAGATAAAGTAAAACAGTCTGAACTCATTTTTATTATTTTTGAAGTACAAGTCCGGAACGCGTTTAAGGATGAAATGCAGTGCAGGTTTTACTATGCGACTGGCAGCTTCAAGAATAACAAGAAGGCAATTCGGAACGGTTTTTTAGAATCTCATTAAATGTGTTCCGGACTTCTATCAAAAAAAAATTAAGTTTCGCCTAGACTGTTGGTGGATTTCTTTTGTTGCTTTATTGAAGTTGTAAAGGCTTTTTTTAGTCACTGTATTCTGCAATCCAAGAAGACACTTTTCGGTTAGTTTCTTCATAAACTTCTTAATATGGATACCTAGCGATTGAGACGTCGTTGGTTAAGAAAGGAGCCGTTCCTTAAAAAAACATCTTTAACATTCCACCAATTGTCTTATGGTTTCTTTGTAAACTCTTCTTAAATTTTAACTTTTCTGTTTTGTCCCGCCTTCCCATCAATGCAGATGACCCAATAGACCCAGCTACACTTTGGATTTTATTAATTACTATTATTAATCGATAATGAAAACTTTAAGGACTCTTTTGAAATGCTTGAAGTTAATTAAGATCAAAAGATATGATCCGGTCTTTCATTTCATTAAGATGCCCTTAGCTCTTCATAGGTAGAAAAAAAATCGATAAATCATGGGAATTCAATCAAAACCCTTTGAGAAACTTATTTGCTGCCGACGTTCGCGTACAACAACAGAAGCAGTGAAAAGTTTTTAATGCATTGTTTTTTTTTTCCGTTCCAACTCATTTTATTTCATAAGATCCTTTGATAAGATTTAAAAAAACAAAAAAATTCAAAAAACTAAGAAAAGAATGGAGTAGATCAGCGCCTACAGGCAGAAGCAACTATCTAAAAGGGCCGACTAAAAGGTATACAAAAGTATCGATACACCTTTGGAACTGGGTCGAACTTATCTCGAGACTAAACCGCTTTTCATCGTCTTATGTCTTACATACCTGCGAACGATATCCAACTATCAAAAGGAGTTTTTTCGGTTCTCTTTTTTATCGAAGATTAGTGATACAATTTTCTGACCGAATCAAAAGACCACGCACCAGACGGAGACTTCCTAATCTTTTGGTCTGCATTTCTTCGTTTTGTATACAATCGGCTTAAGTTAAGGTGATTACGGGGGATCAATTGATTGTCTGAAATGTGATTACCGATCGTACCATGTGTGGTGCTATCGGCTTATCCCTTAGTGTCGAACGATCGACATACATATAAAGTGAACCGGGCTACTTAAAACGGAACGGGGGGACCGAACGAAAGGAGGTCTTAATAAAATCATTTCTGTTTAATTCAAAACTGACTTTAAAGCGCGTAAATCTTTAACATAATGATCTTGAATTATCGACCGCTGCTGAAATTCGATCCGATCGATTTAGAAGCGCCACTCGACTCCCGGGCATAGATCCAATACAGAAAGGGGCATCAGTATATCAAGAACTTGTTATTATTATGTTATTCGATAGTTCGATCGCTTTTTGCTGTTTTTTAAGGAATGTGAACATGAAAGAGTTTTACTTTACACGAAATGTGTAAACAAGTTGCACTTGACGCAAAAAAAAAAAAAAATAAAATCGATCGCAGACGCAATCTAGTTAATATGAAAATTCGATTATTCTTTTTGGTAAAAAGTGAACAAAAATAGACATTAATATGCATATTTTCTTAATTTAATCGGTGATTTTGATTGCATTGTTTAAAATTTGATTGTTAGTGCAAATTTGATTTGTAAGTACTTAATTATAACGTTAAGTACACAGAACTGCTTTAATTTGATGGGTAATAAAGTAGGATTCAGATTCAAAAGTTAAAGACTACATAGTAATAAAAATTCTTAAAATTTTACATCTTTTGGATAGATAAATATGCTACACCTTTTCAAGTAAATTTCGATTGGGATGTAATTGTCATTTTGGATGTAATTTTCAATTTTCGCCCAGTAAATTTCAATTCGCTATCAGTAACTTTCAACTTGCAAAGCAGCAAACTGACTGCAAAAAAAAACTATTAAATTTTACATCTTTTGGATAGTAAGCAAATATGCCTCATCTTTCAAGTAAATTTACATTGGGTTGTAATAGTCAATTGAAATGTTATTTTAAATTTTCGATCAGTAAATTTCAACTTCAAATTCAAATTCATATTTTTTTCCAATAATTTAAATTTCTCTTAAACGTTAATATTACTTTAAGTGGTACGCCTGTCGCCTCTTTAACAATTTGTTACATTGGTTTAGCATGTGCTAGTAAATAAAGTTCTTGGTATTAAATTTTTTAGGAAAACGGAAAGTAAATTTCAACTTCGAAATCAGAAAATTCATTGGATGTTCTCTTGGATTTAACTCCAAAGAAGTGTATAATTAGCACTCTTTAACATACACTTATTTCTAGTTCTAATATTATTATTATTTATTATTTAGAAGCTAACTCTAAAAGCAGGCTTACAGAGTTAACTGGGTAGCACTGGCTGCTAAGGCCTTCGGCTTTTAAAGTTCTAATATTATTTCTTACTTACTCTTAAAAACCTTTAGCTGTAAGTAGGAAACGAACTTGCACCATCAAAGGCGTTTCATTTTCATTTCAGTAGAAAACCAAATCGAACGATCGACGTTTAACTTCGATGTTTCATATATTACATGTTTTTCGTTGTTAAATTCAAATAGATAAGTAGAATTACACGAAAGAGAACGTAATTTTAAGTTCATATATAAATATAAATACAAGAACCTCTATATAGTGACCACCCAAGCGACTGTGCAAAACTTTTCACTTTTTTCGATTGATCAGATTATAAAAATAATTTAACAAATAAAATCCGTTTCTGATTTACATCGGGACCGTAAAAAAAATGGAACTTTAGGCAAGTGGTCAAGATGAGAAAGTGGTCACATCTTCAGGTTCTACTGTAGTTAGTTTTGTACGAAATGTTGCGTAATTTTTTCAGTAAATTGTACGGTTCATTTGAAAAGTACATGACTAATTTAATAACACTAGTAATTTTTTGTAAAAGTGATTGAAATGTGTTCTTTTACTTGAAAAATGACATATTCTGGAACTTTCAAATACAAATTGGATCGAAGATTCAATTGTTTTAAATCAGTGTATGTATAATACTAGATTTGTTTAAAGATCATTCTTTGGAAACCCCTCATTCAAAAACTAAAAAATAACGTTATCCGAGACTTTTACACATCCCCTACCATGATCCATATTTCATATCTGAAAAACGAATGTGTCACGAATTTCTTTATATGTTTTAGGCATATTGAGTTATCAAATTCGTTTTACTTTTGCGGGCTCTTCATATAAGTACCTTAAAACATTCCCGACCTCCCCACACCCCTCTTCACCACGATCGACTTTCTTAGTTTTTGGGTGGAAGTCCGGAATGTGATTAATGGAAAGAGAGTAGTGTAGATTACTATGCGACAGACGACAACGTATCGGTCAAGTAAATATATATCACAATAAACAAATTACTACGATTGAAGTATCCAAGACAGTAAATTTATGAATTAAATGTATTTTAAGAATTACTCTAAATTTTGTCAAATTTAATGAAAATTCGTAAATTTGCTACAACTATGCGTAATATTTTGTTTTTATCAAAGGAAAAAAATCCTTGTTATCAAAGGAAAAAAATCCTGTTTGTTTCTATGACAATATCCCGTGATATATTTAATATAATCATTATTTTATTTCGAATAGAAATATTAATTTAAATTTATTTTTTTCTTTCAGGTATGTATATTCATGGTTTCAATTTAAAAATCATCGAAGTAAGTTATTTTATTTATGGTTATAGTTACAATATTATTATATAATATATTTCGAAGGCGTAGCTTAAACCCTTCCGACGCTATCAACCAATACTCGTCTATTAAAGATATTTTGTATGGCAGCTACCCGAATGAGAAATAGGAGGGAGAGATTCGAACGAGAAATAACGGTGCACATTATGCTTAAAGCTTTGTGGGAGTCTATGTAATCTATTATTATTATTATTATATTTTAATAAAAGGCATATGAATATACACAGTTATACTTAAGCACTACTATGTAATCTAATGCTGATAGCGTATACGTACAAAGTAATGTACGTTATTGATGAAAATAGAAAATATCATATTATGGTAGTCGCACAAAAAAGTCACGTGACAATTTTTTAAATCACGACAAGAACAAATTTTGAGATTTCAGACATAAAAAAACCAGGCTGCCAACTTGGAGTTACCGATCACATCCTCGAAAAAGAAGCTGAATCTTTATGATTCACAGAAAAGATACAAAATTAAAGTAGGTGGAAAATTTGGGTACTATAAGCTAGGTTAGGTGCGTATGGTGGATACGTGTGCTATAAACCCGGGTTACGTATAACGGAGATGTAGAAAAGCTACGTAGGGTGGGTACGGTACGGTACGGTACGGTACGTTGGTTACGTTGGGTAGGTACGCAGGATAAGAACTGTTACGTACGATTATAAATGTAACTATGAATTCCGTTTGAAAAATCAATGGCCACCCAATGGGGTGCACTGCATGTGAAGTGTTTGCAGGCATAAGACGGAGTTTTAGTTCATCCGAAGTATGGCATTGTCGGGTATGTTTAATTGTGTCTATGATAAGAAGCATCCAAAGTTAATTGATGCCGTGGCTCCCGAAAAATTAAGCATTTCCGTACGAAAGGGAGCACTCACCAGGACACATCCCTCCAATCTTTAAGTAAACGTTTGGCCAGTTAATTTTTTCGTGGCTTCCGTATTCTGTAATTGAACTTCCAAAAGTACTAGAGAACTTTCTAATGATAAACAAATAAAACAATTTTCCTCTTTAATCGAACTTCCTATCGTTTGATACTGCGCGATCCTTGGTATTTATTTACTATTTACACTTCATAAAGGAAAGCAAAGACCAACGATATCGAGTCAAGGAATCCTTTGCGAGAAGGTCGTCTCTCAGCTATCTTTTTCATTTACATCGAAAGAAGCAAAGTAGACACCATTTTTCAGCTCCTTTCATCATTCAGACGGAAAGGAAGTTTTATTATACATACGTTCTTTTCTTTTCCAATCAAAGAAAATAGCATATTTAGCTATCGGGGGTTCTCATTAGCTAATGGAAAATTTTTCTCGAAAACGGTTTGTTTTTGTACGGAATTAGATGCCAGGGAATAATTGAACATAAAAAGGAAATGATGCGTGCCTGAATATGGTTCTTCTTGTTTTATATTATAATGTCATCTAGTCTTGTTGTTGGTTCATCTCGTCGTCCTTGCCTTAAATTCTACCCTAGCCGTGGAGTCGAAGATTTATGTACATTCCGATGGAAACAAATATCAACTGAGGGTTGTTTTTAAATCGATATTATTGCACGCCGTAAAACATGCATTAATGAAGTTAGATTCTATGTGAAAAAGGACATCAGATTCATAGATTAAGAAATCTTAGAAGTTGTAAAATCTAAAACTAAGTATGCAACCCTCTTACACACCCTTAGAATTAAGTATCTAAAAATCCTGAAATTAACTTTTTGGCGATTATATATATATGACGCCCTAGGAAGTAAAAATCAATTCGATATCTCATCCGATCCAAGAAATATGTAGGAATTCATGTAAACATATGAAATCCCTTTACAAGATCTTGGTGTTGCATATGAGAAAATTTTAAAATTGGATTGTAGACGATTATATAAAAACTCTGCACAAGTTAAAACCATTATGATGTCTCATCTCATGAAATATGGCGAAAAGAATTGTGAAAACGTATGTAATACCCCTTTTACACCCACTTTGGGCCTGAATATCCAAGAATCCTGAAAGGAGTTTTTAGATAAATAGTAAGAAAGTCCGAGGAAGGAGAAAACCAATTCGATGTCTTTTCACCTAAGAGATATGACGGAATTCGTGAAACAGATTCAACTCTTTTATAAATACTGTTATTAAAATAATAAAGTAAAATGAACAAAACTTGAAAACATTTTTGGAAAGGTTATTCGATATCTATTCAGACCTGAAGGATATGGTGAATTCGTGAAAGAAATTCAGCCTCCTACCTTAAGCGGTTGTTGAGATCTGGAAACCAAAATTTTTCGTCTAAAACGCCACGCCAAGTCCACCATCAAATCACTTAAAAAGTGATCACTTAAACAAGTGTAGTTCACCCATAAAAAAAATAACTTAATTGGTCAAAGGTTTTCAAACGATTTTACTTACATAAATTGGCGTGCAGACGGACTAAATTTTTTTTGCTATTTTGGTGTCTAAGTCATGAAACGTGATGCACACCACCTTGAGAGTTGAATATCAAAAACTGCAAAAATCAGAACGCAGAAGTAAAAGGCAATTTGATATCATCAAACCTAAGAGATGGTGAAGATTGTGAAAACGTAACAACCCTTTTACACCACTTTGGTGGTTGAATTTAGAAAAACCGTGAAATTGGGTTTTAGACCATTACATCAAATCGTCAACTAGGTTTGCATTTATATAGAAATTATTTAGAAAGTTTGTGGAAGGGAAAACTAATCTGATATATCATGAAACCTAAGAAATAGGTTGAAAGCTATGAAAAATATACAACCCCCTAACATCCCATTAGAGTTGAATATTTAAATATCTGGGAATAAACTTTTTGACAACTATGTAGCAGTCCGTAGAAAGTAACATTGAATTCGATATCTCACGAGATCTAAGAAACATGTTGGAATTTGTGAAAAACATATGTAAGCCTCTTACATGTGGGTTTGAATATCCAAGAAAAGAGTTTTTAGATAAATATGAAGAAAGTCCGAGGAAGTGAAAATCAATTCGTTATCTTATCACACCTAAAAGATGTGACGAAATTCGTGAAAACGTGTTCAAACCTTTGATACTCTCTTAGGAGTTGAAAGTGAAAAAACAAGTTTTAGGCGATTATTACGCAAGCCCGTGGAAGTAAGAAGATATTCGATATTTAATCAGGCCGGGATATGGCTGAATTTGTGCAAATGTATACAACCCTTTTACACCACCTTGGGAATAAACTTTAAAAAAATCTTGATAATTATATCTAGGCATATTATTTAAAGAATCCGTCGTATAATTTAATTTATTATTTCAGACGACCAAAGAGATATGACGAAAATCGTGAAAATATATGCATGCAATTGTCAATGATAATATTTGGCTGGCTTTCGTATTCCAATAAAATGAAAATTACATTTAACATATACTCGCCATATTTCAATTTTCCAGCATAAACTGTTCTATAGATAGTAAAAACACCACTCACCCTTACCATACCAGCCCTATAAAAAATATGTTTCCGTTCTGAGCTCTGGAGATATAAAAATCGCAACTTTTTCTTTTTCACCCTCCCCACCCTAAAAACCTACATCCACACCCCAAACATGTTCTTTTTATTATTATTTGTTTTCAAAACATTTTGATAAAACTGCTTACACTGATATTTTGCATTTGTACGATTTACGACAAAATTTTCCGTCTGTTCGCCGTAGGCCGTAGGAGTGTTTTATACGAAAATGTTATGTTCTAAATCTCACAATCTCAGGAGCCGCTTAAGCTAGGTAACTGAAACATGGAGGATGGAGCTTATGTGGAACTAAAAACCCGTGGACACTAGCATAAGTAAAACTGGCTGAATTTGCTCTCAGATATTTATTGCTCTATGTCTATACGGTTAAGTGAATGCTGCTGCCAAAATTTTAGCTCTAGCCATTATATGCTTGACTTTTCAAGGAAGTGATTAATGTACACGTATACTTGAGAGTAAGGTTTTCCCAAGTTTATGCTCTAGCCAGCAAATAGTTGCGTTTTCAATCAAGTTGTGGGTGTACACGCTAACGAGAGCTGAAATCTCCCAAGAGAGTTCCGATCGTTTCCGAAATTTTGCAGCAAGTCAGTACAGTTGCATTGGAAGTGAGGAACAATTCAGTTTGCGATATAATAGTGTACAGCCAAGATTAAGCAAGTTTTAATTACAAAATTTTTTGTAGAGCTACTTGCTAGAGTAAAATTGCTGTAATTTGACAGTCAGTGTAAAGATCGCAGCAAATTACAAGTTACTTGCTAGTATACTCGGGCCTTTAGATAGTGGACCCACTTTTTTGTATAAAAAAATGCTAAATGTATTGGTGAGAGGGTGGTCGTCTTTTTATATCTCAAAAGCGGCTTATGCTAGAAAGTTGAACTTAGTACTTACATATATGTGTAATTGAACCAGTAATTGAACCAAAAAAAAGTTCATATTTGAATTGGTGAACAGAGGTAAAATACAGAAAATGTCCGTGAATATGTTTTTTTTTTACACATTTCGTTATATCTTTTAGGCATTTCGAGCTATCCAATTAATCTTATTTCTACGAGCTCTTTACTCAAGCGCCTAGGAACTAGAGATGAGTCGTTCATGAGTGAACTGTTCCAAAAGAGCAGTTTATTGAAATGACAGAGTGAACTAACTCACTCCTTTTGGTGAACCGTAGTTCGTTTCGCCACGTGACACGCTTGGAAGGGAAGTAGTTTCTTTGCAATGGGAAGAAAAGGAATGAGTGGTTTTTTTTTTCACGTCCTCACATTCACTCCGAACTTGAAAAAAAACTAGTTCCTTCGTGAGTGAGAACCTTTTTTTTCTTCTTTTTTTTAAGGTCCTCACATTCACTCCGAAATTGAAAAGAACTAGTTCCTTCGCCGGAGAAGTGATCTTCAAAAGGAACTCCAACTAGTTCACTCCGGAGTTCACTCACTTACTAAAACGAACTGCTTTGCCCATCTCCTAGTAGGAACCCTATATTATCGAATAGTTAAAATATTAAAGTAAAAATAAAAAAATTTGCAGGTATAACCAAAATTCTCAGCCCTGAACAGATGCTTCAAATGCAGCCAGCCATCATTAACTGAGGGTGGAGCAATATTTGCTAAAAATATGATTTCCATTAATCATATACATAGTTCGGTGAAAATCTTGTAAACTTATCATTTGTTTGCATTAACCACGAAAACATATTTGAAACCGACCTCCCCTCTCAAAATTAACATAAATGGCACCAGTAAAATCCATTCAACCCCTTGTAATAGGCAGCTATAAGCCAAAAAGAAAAAAAAAACGAACGTGCATGAGGTTGTGCAATGTAAGAAGTAGCAAGTACCCACCGAACAGGGATGAAGAATTCCGTTCAAGTGTACACCAAAACATGGACTCTGGATGCGAGGGGGAGTATTCGAACGTAGATGGCATACAGTAACGCAATACTCGGAATAAATTGGCCGATTTCGTTGCATTCGAGTCCTGTGAACCAAGTGGCGCCCTTATACCAAATGAAATAATTAAATAACGAGCGGATGAGGGGTGCACGTGTCTAAACAGGGTGAACTGGTCGAGATGATATCTGCGCGAGGTCGACGCTATTACGGCTCGTACGTTCGCCCTCAATTGGATATTCATATTCCTTTAATGAGCCTTGAGCAAACAACGGTGTACACACTACCAGCTACCACCATTCACCCACCAACCATATCAGCCGCTATAGTCCGTCAACTCTAAGTTAATGGTCTCAAAGGGATGTCGAAGGACTTTCAATTACCATTCATCTTGTTTTCTGATGTCGCAATTGTGTGCCGAATACACGCTCTAGGGTAGTTGCTCCCTAAAAATAACTTCAACAGGTGCATGTAAATTTTTGCCAATAATCAGATCAAGGGATCTTAGTGCGGCAAGTTCTTTGATTTATCCACGATCATGGCTGGCGGAATTCTTTGGTTCTTTTGCATTCCCTACATGATTCAGATCATAGCAAGGCGCATGTGATTTTTGAGATGTTGAGCATCTGCTGTTGACTTCTTGGACGCCGTTGTTGGAACGCCGATGAAGTTAAACCGCAATAACCACAAGATGCTCGTAGCCTACATATGAAATCAATCAGGCTACGTTCTAGATGTCAGAAATTATGACAATGAAAGTGATGAACATATATGCGCAGCTGGAGGAGAAGATGGATTTCGGGTGCTCAAATCTATATTTAACTTAATTTTTTTTTCATAATTTCTTACTTGAAAAGTATTTAAGCTCCATATACTATTTTAGGGTTTAATATTTTTATTAACACCAACTAGTACACTGCCATACCCGGCCCGGTTTCTGACCTCCTCCTAAGCTGATTGTACACTCTACAGTGTAATAAAGGCCAAAAAAATATCTAAAATTCCTGAAATTAGTTTTTTGGCGATATTAGCCTGCACATTCTATACACTCTCCGATTCTTAAGTTACCAGTAGCAAATATGACGGACTTATTATTGCTAACAAATGATTTGCAATTCGCATACTCGATATTACTGTTAAGTTCCCCATATTTTCTAATTCAGTGAAACAACTGAATATAATTTAAGCCTGTTAACCGAAGAAACAACAATTGGTTTGTACTTGTTAGTTGGTTTTTTGTTCACGAAAGAAATGTAGTCCATACACCATCAAGTCATAAACCAAATAAACGACCCATTTATATTGAAAATACACTAATTTTTTTTTTCAAGTAAAAGTACACAATTCAATCAATTTTATACGAAATTACTGAAATTAGTTGTAGTTTTTGTTGTTTTCGTCAGTGGAGTTTCTGGTGTGAAACCTAACACGAAATCGCCGACTTTTGATTATTGGCTGTCCCTGAGGGCATGACAGTTGGAACTGACGTCGGAAAACAACAAAAACTTAAAACAAATTTTCTTTTATGATAGCTTCTCATCATGAAAAATTCCATTCTTACTGGTACAGTATAGTCTCGATAATGTGAACCTAATTAAAACCGACTGATTTCACATTTTGGAGGTGTTCACTTTATTGGAGACGAAAAATATATGCTGTAGATGACTTTATATATACATTTTATTGAAAAAAATAAAGTTTCAAAAAACAGTACTATGTACATTAAGCATAAAACAAAAATTCATTTATAAATTTCGAAAACCAAAGCTTTTTGTAATAATTCTGAAAATGACAAAGAAAAATGCTATTTTATTCTAGAGATGAAGGTTTAAAAAATTTGTTATTTTGGATTGTCGGATAGTGTTGAAGGCTTTTTCGACGACTTTAGATCTTATTTGTACATTTGTTCGTAATATGTATCAACTCCCATAACTTTGTAAACAAAGTGCTACTTTATAGATAACCATGTTCACATTATAGAGGCGCTAAAATTACCATCGTGTACATTACAAGAGGCATTTAAGAAAAAAATGCTTGTTCACTTTACTGGAAAAACCACATTATCGTAGGTTCACATTAGCGAGATTATACTGTATTTGTAAATTATTCCTGTACTTTTCTACGGAATCGTTCAATTTAGATACAAAGTCTCAAAAATTACGAACCCTTTTCGTGTAAAATTAAATATATTTATATGTATGATATGAAAATTACGTTGTTTTTCGTGTAATTCTACTTCTCTATTTGAATTTTACGATGAAAAACATGTAATATATAAAATCATGAATTTGGACGCTTCATTCGATTTTGTTTTTTACTGCTTCGATTCCTACCTACAGCCATGGATTTTATTACGTAGTAAGTAAGTCAGAAATGATATTAGAAGTAGAAATAAGTGCATCTTAAAGAGTGCTTTTAGAATACAAGAGAATATCCAATGAATTTTCTGCTTTTGAAATTGAAATTTACTAATTGCAATTGAAATTCACTGATCGAAAATTGAAAATTACATTCAAATTGACTATTACATCCCAATGTAAATTTAATTGGAAAGATGTGGCGTATTATCCTGCTATCCAAAAGATGTACAATTCAATGTTTTACTTTATTATTTTAATAATTAAGTATTGTGATTGATTTAAAAAAAAAAAAAAATTTGCTACCATCAAAATTTTTATTTTCAAATAAATAAATACAAAATTTCAGGGTAGGAATTTTTTTTGAAATTTCAGGTCGATCACAATACTTTATTATTAAAAAAAGTAATAAAATAATAATTAGGGGCCAAATAAACAGCAGAGGTCAAACAAAATATAAAATTTGGGGTACCCAAACGTAGAAAGTGCCCCGGGCGCCAAAACTATCAGCACCGCTACTGGCTCGATCGCTACTGACAATCCAAATCGCTTTACAATTACTGTACTGTACTGTAGAAACCAATCGTTGTCCCACCTAGTAGAAACTGTTCTTGGCTACAACCTCTGTCGTGCTTATATACTGCATGTGTTGAGTCTAGAGTTTCCCGAATATTTGGTGATGAGTATGGAATATTCGAGAGAGGGCTGGAAAAGAGCTGGAAAGAGCAAGAAGAAAAGTTGAACTATGCAGAAGTTACAAGACTTGTCCACGCCTTTCTTAATGTGTATTGAAAGGTGGATGTTTTTCTCCGCTTTCCAGTTCGTTATTGGGATGTTATTGTTTTTCTCACTGGAAATTGTTCACGTTGTGCAGGTTGCCATTGTAGCATGTAACAATATAATCTCTTGTGATAGACGTGCTTGGGCCGTACCTCTAATGGTCGTACTTTATCTACGACACTGTTAAATAAACCGACCAAATGAAATTGTTAATCTCGTATAACACAATAAATATTTTATGTTTTATCTTAAGTGCTGAAATAAATAGCCCGGTAATTGCACGAAAGAACCGAAAATGTAAAACCATCGACGGCATCGAAATTCGGGTCATTACTTTCAGTTACAACCTCAATAGCCTATGGGCTATTCCTCGATAGGCTTATCAAATTGCCAGTTTTTATGATGAGTGCGTTCACCGAATATGTCCATCTATAAAATGCTCTTTCCTGATACTTCCGATGTCACTTTGTGTTCCTGATGTGTGTATTGTTCTCCCCCGGTGCTGTGCTGTGCATCACACATGTCCCAAAAGTCCCGCCATAAAAATAATCCATACTTGTCCATATGAAGCAATTCGAAGGCTTACCAGAAAACATAAAACCGGGTGAGCGCACTCCTTTTTATTCTGTACGGCGAACGGCAGCAGCAGTAGCAGCATCAGCAGCAGTTCCATTAGAATGTCACCTATAAAATTCCTTTTAGTGCATCACTGCTTTCGATTGGACCATTTGGCTGCTTTGCTTGCTATACCGTAGAGATAGTGGTATGGCGTACCGAAAAGCATAAAACCACATCATAAAAATAAAAATTATCAACAAATGTAATTGTAATTCGTCTGCGCGTTTTTATTATATGACCAGCATCAAAATTGAATTTGGTAAACCATTCGGGCGGGTTCCAGAGGGGTATGAATTTGCCGTAGTGTTCGGGGTGGATGCCATTATACCAAGTCCATTTTATACGTTCCCATTTCGGGGGATATTATCCTCGGGGTTATATTAAAAACCATTCGCCCTTATCAAATCCGCCATTGAGGAGCGAAACGGATCGTTTCGGTGTATGGGTAGCCATTGTAATGTCATGATCCTATTCAATAGGTCCGGGAGTTGCATATTTCACTAACATTCGTATGGTATGGCATTTATTCTGGAGGTTTTGAAAATCCTTCGGGGTTATTTCGAACGGAAACCGAATTTGGTTTTAATAATAATCCGAGCGAGGTACTCATATTTCTTCATAAATCTTGTGTTCAACTGTCAAAATCAAACAATACCCGAGTTGTTGTCGAATACAAGTTTGCTGCATGGCGTACCTACTCCTTCTGCTCCTTATAGAACCGATTTTTTTTCCCGTCTTCCTGAATAGGTCACAAAGCATTTCGTAATTCAAACGATAAATTGTGTCGTTGAACCGACCCATAAAATTTATTTCTTCTTAACTTCGTTTTTTTTTTACAAATTTCTGAAAGTATCGCCGACATGGATGAGTAATTTTATAAGTATGAGTACTAAAATTTGTCGCTGTACGACTTTCCGTTGATATCAAACTTAACCGGGATGTCTCAACTCATCTTCCATGTGACGCAACTTGAGATTTGATTGTTTTGATTGTTGCGATGGCAGACGTCTGTAGTGCAATTAATTTCTATTAGCGTAATAATAATAATAATTGAACAGGCAACTTTATTAAGCCTGAACACAATAAGCTACTATTTCTCATGTGAGTACATTTCAAGCGATAGTACCTTATTGGATATGACAGAGAAGTGATGGGGTCGAGAGAAACAAAAATGATTCGTAAATGAATCACTAATAATGCTACCTACTTAGGTTAGATGTAATGTTATCAAAATGTGAACTCAATTCAGTTATGAAGTTTTTAAAAATCTGTTTTGTTAGTCGTACCTTACTAAATCGGAAGCGAGGCAGTGCAAAAGAGTTATAAGTGAAGAACCATCGAAGTGAATTGACATAATATCGATAGTGGGTAACTAAATTTTATTTTTTTCCGATTAGATGTAGGGCTCTTGGAAGTTAAAACGAAGTTGATATCTCATTAGACCTAAGAAATATGTCTGAAACGTACAAATTTACACCCCTTAAGCCGACTACAGACTTCACCTGCTTTTTTTGTTTTTTTTTTTTTTTCACATTTTTCGTCTTTTTTCACGAAACACATGAAACTCATGAGAAAGTCACGAAAAAATTGTCTCGCATATTTTTAGTCTCTGACTTGTCACGCGAAACCCTTTGATGTCGTCAAGAAACCGCCCCAGTAGAGAAAACTCACGAAACGCGAATAATGAAACGCGAGAAACATACGAAATACCTCTACACACTATTAACGAGAAAGACGCGAATGACACGAAATAGGCGAAACGCGATAAGTCTATAACCGGCTTTTTTAGGTCGTTTTTCAATTGCTTGCTTTGTCTACGTCTATGTTGACGTCACAGCATAGCGTTGCTATTATAAAAGTTTAGAAAAGGCTCGGCTAAACTGTGGTGAAAAAAATTAAAAAGATTATCCACGAAATATTGTTTATCTAAAATAATTCCCAGGTTGAGAAATCTCACCAATCTAACAAAACTCAATCATTCGAAAATAAGACTTGTAAGGATTATCATATTAATTTCACACTTCATACCCATGTGCTTAATCCAAAAAAATTGGCCCTTAAAGGAGGTTATAAATATTTCCTCGCTCTCACATCGACACTTTCTGAAGAGTTCTTATTTAAAAAAAAAATTAAATATTTTTACATTTGCTTAGATTGACTGATAGTCAAGACACGAACCGAAAATGAATTTAGCCACAGCTTTGCTACGTCTGACGTCATAACTGTTATAACTAGACGTAGACGTAGACGAAGCAAGGGTATTGGAAAACGACCTTAATATCGAAAAATCTGCAAAACGGTTTCCAGGCGCATTTCTATAAGCGCGCAGAAATCAAATTAATTCGAAACATTGACGATGACGAAATTCGTGATATATGACGAAATTCGTGAAAACGTATATAAAACGCTTTTCACGGACATCCACCTCCGTACGCTAATGTAAATCTGATTTTTTCTTGCTGAAATTACTTTTGCCCAAATTTCAACTTTCTAGCATAATTTCTTCCTGATAAACAGGGTGTTTGGCACTCCGTGTGCCACCTTGTAAGGGGTTTATTTCTTGACATATTAGGAGAAAAAAATCGTTTTACAGGGTGGGTATCATGCACTTAAAACGTTATATCTTCAAAACAAATAATCAGAAGACAAAGCGTTAAAGCTCGTTTTAGACAATCGAATTACCTTTCATTTGGTGTAACAGTATAAATTGTAACTGCACCCAATCTTGAAATATTTAGTCGAAAACACAGATTTTTGCTTCGTCAATCCTAAAAATTTAGCGATCAATGTAGTTTTTCTCAGAAAAACCCATTATAAAAATAAAATAAATAATTTTAAAAAATTTTAATTTTATTTTTATTAACCCTATTATAACCTACAAAAGCTGCAAACATATGTATGAACTACGAATAATATTTTGGAAGTAATAGATAAAAATACATACATTAAATGATTATAAAATCAGTGTCATAAAGTGAACCACGTTTAAAAACTGTTTAAATTGTCGGTAGTACTGAAGTATTTTTATTTCCACTTATTATTATTTGAAGTATGGAAGAAATCAATGAAATGTAAGTGAGTTTGAACATAATTGATGCTAGATGTGGTAGGTAATACAGGGTGCGGTACTTTGCCCTTTTTAATGGGGTACCTTAAAAAATCAAAAGCTGTAAAAGCAAAACTACTTTAATATTTTTATCAGCTTTACTTACGTTTCCAAAAGAAGAAGGTATCAGTAGAATTTAAAAAATACCATACCAGTTAAAAGGTAAGTTGTTGCTTCTGAACTGTCGCTTAAGCTAGTATTACATTGTATGCCAGGCTGTCAAATATTTGACCATAAAAATTTTACCGAATTTGCTGTCAAATATCCATTTGGCACGATGCAAGATTGTGATATTACACTATCTAACACATTTGACAAAATCGTTAAATTTTCTCTTCGTGTCAAACGGTCAAACGCTATTAAGTCGGAACGAAATTCTGACAGTTGTTCAGATCTAAATCAACGTGTCGGCAAACAAAAAAACTGAACTCCAGTACCTACTTAAAATAATTAATTATATAATTATTGCTATTTGTTTAACTGATTGCCACAAAAATGTTCACTAGTGACATTTTCTTTTTAACCCATTTGACACAATTATTTTTCCAGAAATCGCAAACGGTCAAATGTGGTTAGATTGATTGTCAAATAGTCAAACGGAACATTTTGTCAAACAGCATTTGACCATTACACTATGTGACACCATTTGACAGGGAAAATTGTCAAATATTTAGCCGCCTGGCATACAATGTAATACTAGCTTGAGTAGGTTAACTAATCTAGTAAGACTACTGGATTAAGAGTTGTTGCTTTCAATGTAATTATGCTAATCCGTCTCGATAGAGTATCAAAAAAACACAGCTAATATCATGTACTTTTCGCAGAGGGTACACCATGTTTACCTTTATTAGGCCTGAATCTGTAAATGGTGGAAATGTAAAGGGGCGAGCGAGTGAGTGAGAAGGTGGTTCTGACAAACTTTCTTTGAAAGATGTCGAACCAATTACATACGTAGTTCCTGTATAAATATGTGCTTACGAGGATAGTATGTAGAAGTACTCTGAAAGCAGTAATATTACTATTATCCAATTTCTTTACACACATATCTCACTCATAAGTGCCGAAAACAATCGCTAAAAATTAGTAAATTTACTGCTGGTAAGGAAAGGTAAATTTTTACAATGCGTAAAATTACACACAGTGTGGGAAAAAACTCATATGTGCTACAAAAATATTAAATGTTTAATGTTTTGTTTATTACTATAATATTTTAATTTATTTCGAATATAAGTAAATAAGCTTCAAGCGAATGATCGACAGATGAATTTTCAGACGTTATTTGAAGGGACACAGCAATCGACAATTTGAAAAATTCAATGAGATCATTCAGCACAATAATTTTGGGACAAAAACCAGGATATAGGTCAAAAAGGGTAGAAAGTATAGGTATAAAATACTATACATGTTTATTATATAAATAAAATTTATTTGTTTTAAATCCACAAACTTCAAACTCTATACCTACACATTATTTTCTTTTTAAATTTTATATCACACTTTACACAAAACCATGAAACGAGTGTATTAAACAACGAAGCGGCCCAGTTAATACATATCACAAAAAAACAAATTACTACACATGAACTATCAACATTATTATACATTCAAAATGCGTAATTTTCTACACAATGATCAATTTTACACATTAAATTGCATGCGGTTGCAATATAACTTTCCAGTCAGTTGATTCATGAATAAAATGTGTAAAAATACACACTTTTAAAAATTACTTTTAATTTTGTTACATTTATGTAATAAACATGCTTTAAGGGGGTTTATTTTCACGAAGTTTTTTACTATAATAGTGGTGGTATGTTTTTAACCAATTTTATTTTTGATAGGGGTAGAACACTATGGGGCCCTGGGTTGTTCCCATCTCTGGACTGGATTATGCTAGAAAATTTAAGCTAGGGCACACAGATTTGTATTGGTGTACGGAAGTGCTGCACTAAAATTTTTGAAAGAAATGAGTGCTTATATTTTCACGAAATTCGTCATATTTCTTAGTTCTAACAAGGAACCGATTTGGTTCTTACTACTTGAGGCTTCTTTTTGTATATTTTCAAATAAAATTTATTAAAACGGATTTCAGAATTTTTTGATATTAAATTCATAAGTGGGTGTTAATTGGATTGCCTAAATTTTCACGAATTCCTCCATATTTATTAGTACTGATGAGATATTTTATTTGGATTTTACATCGTCGGGTTTTTTACGTAAAAAAATGTGTAATTTCAATAATAAATGTGTAAAATTTCCTCCATTCATTATGGAGGTGTAAAATTGAAACCACTAGCGGTGCTTTTCCTGCAAAATTTTCCTATTTTCAAAACCGACAGTGTTACCATGTTAATTACTTGGAATTAGCAATGAGCTTAAAATACATTTTCCGCTTTTGTCAAGGATCTACGCTACGACGCGGTTCAAATCCTCTGCAGAGTGTCGGATTATCTTTAAATTCATAGTTCTAATAACTCAGCGACTTACAAACCAATTTATATGTCTCTCTATGGTGTAAAGTGTTTTGTTTGCGCTGTGTACATTTTATGTGCTCCTGGAATCTATTGCGTACTCTGCCGTATGTTTCAGAAGGACTCGGTACATTTTATGATTATCCTGAAACATACTCGGTACAGGGTGATGTCATACAGCATCTCACACATTCTTGTCAATGGTCTTGTGTGGCTAGGGATGTTGTTGTTGTTGGCGATACAATGTTTTGTTTGTGGGCTCGTCCTGATGTGCCTTCTATACAAAGCGGTTTTGACGGCTAACCTTTAATTTGTCATGATTTTTATAACGTTGAATAAGAGGAGACAACATTGTTCTTTTTGTCTGGCATTGCGGATGAACAGTGTCTGTTTGCTTTAAAGCTAATCGTGCTTTATCTTAAAGTGTGTATCACTGTCTCGAGTATTCCTATTTAGGGGATGGTTGGCTAATTAAAATGAGCCTGCACTGTATTCCAAGCTACTGCAGATACTTGACTGATGAACTTTATTCCGAACATTTTCTTTGTATTGATGGGAAGGTAGTGGAATGCTTGTAATCCTTCTGATACCTCAATAGGTAGTTCAAATTCTTAGACAGGCCTTAGTGGAATAGATTTATATAATTCAAATAAACAATTCGTCCCACAACTCAATTTCATCGTCATAATATATCTCCAAGGCGACCTGCATCGCCTTGACTGTAGTTCTAGCCGGTTAAGGCCCCATGATTTCGGTACGACAATTTTTTATCCCAGTTTGATTTTTCTTTCTTGAGAGGATTTTAGTCGATTGAAATCATTTTTCGTTCGAGTAATTTGGCGTGGACAATACGTCTGCATCAACCAATTTTAATTTTACAGAAAAAAATAGTTTTCAAATTATTTGAAACGCATAACTATTAAAAATCAATAATTTTTTCATTGATTTATCTTCTAGAAATACCAATTAATTATACTATCTATGACACTTTTCAATGAAATGCGGTCTTCTTATGTAGTTCTTGGCATGAAAATCGTGAAAAATTGCTTCAGTTTGAATTCATATATTATTAACAAAAATTAAAATTTTCTAAAATTTGATCTATACAGTACCTTCTTTAAAATTTTTTCTACCATTATATTAATGAAAATGACATGTTAATTATTCAAGTAATAGGTAATATGTGTTTAAAAACGAATTTACGCATATTAAAAAATGTTGAAGGGTTGTTGTTCTGATAGCATTTTTTCCAAATACAGTTTTGAATTTTTTCTCTATATACGACCTAGTTTATATACCAGCTAAAAAAGTGGTATAATATTATTTTGTTTTTTTGTTGCCATTAACGTGAAATATTGGAAAGAAAACAGTCATAAATCATCAAAATCGCATTTAACGTGCACATGGAGCCTTAAGGATAATGTAAGTGTGAAAAGGCGTAGGTGTACTTTAAATTAATCGCATGTACTTTTAACTTCATAGTTCAGCGAATTTATTATGTTATCTTGGCAAATTCGGTGGAATGTAGCTCTAATTTTTTAATGAAAATTTGTATGGTAGGTACTCGAAGGAATGTTCTACTTATTTTTGGTTTAGAACTTTCAAATGGCAAAAAATGCTAGTGTACAATATTTTAAATTCCTCTTATTGAGGGTTTTATTATTAGATTATAGGTATATCAAATTTGGGTTGGTTTGATTACCCCTGTTGTGACGTTACCCAGGACTATTTAGAATCCCTCTTTAATCCGTGTACTTTCAATGAAGCTTAGTATTTTTCCAAGAGGAATAGTGAGGAATTCCGATGGTTCAATGAAGCTCTGACCTAAGTGATGAAGTCCCTCACTTTCACAGAAAATGTGCTTTGGTGTTTCGTCTTTGTCCTCGCAAATTCTTCATATTGTTGCGAGCTAGGGGTTCGCCGGGATTTCAAGTAAAACAATTCGGTTAAAAGTTTACAATGTCCTTTTGATTTTTGTACTCGTCACTATTATCAAAGAATATCGGTCGGTCTCACTTTCCCAGTAGCACTGGTTCCTGTGAGTGAACTTATCTGACCGGTGCGCTGTGACATCTCTAGTAAATTTGATATGTGTATAGAATATGCGTGAAGTGTGTAGAACATGTAAGAAGTGTGTAAGGTCATCTTTCTACGGTATAGTAATTGACTTAATCCATTCATGCTTATTCTAATTGGATATAAAAAAGGTTTGTATCCTTTTCCTTAGTACTAAAAACGGACAGATTATTGCAAGGACTTTTGCATAGCTACGTTATATTTATATGGCTAGCTTCTGTAGTATTTTAGCTTCTGAAGTATTTTATCAATTTCAAAGGCTCTTACTCAAAAAAAATGTTACATAGGTGCCGCTGTAGACTCTTACTCTTAGATGGCACTTCCTACTATATTATTGTCGTCTGAGGATTGAATTTTCAAATCCAGATTTCAAAGGCATTATCCCGAAATTCTGACAATCGTAAGGTGTCTATAGAACTTCCGGATAACACCAATTTTCAGGCTTATCTTGTTAATTCGGTCAAAGGTAAGTTACATTATTAATCCGAAAGCATGTTATAAAAAAACTACTCACTAACTTGCACCGTACATCCAAAGGCATTCGATAAGTTCGATTCGAGATGAAATACCACTTTAGGCCTTATCACAGTCATTGCAACTTTCAAAGAACGTGTTTTGATATTCTTTTTTGCTCGTTTCTCACATTAGTTAGCAACATACTCACTTACTTACAACGTTCGTTTTTAACGAGCTATAGCACAATTAGTATCGGCTCTTCCGCGGCAATTACTGCGCGATTTTTCCCTGCACAGATTGTTTTCTCATTTTATACGTCTGATTGGGCCTTTCTTCGCGTTTAGTATCCATTCAGAATTTTAACCTTTGAATTAAAGCAATAAAATCGAAGTAACGTCGAAAGGTATAAAAATTTGTTTGATATTGCCGCCAATTTAATTATTTTATGTCTGATAGGACTCTTGGTGTTTTCAGTGTTAATCCGACTTTGGCTTTTATGTCCTTTCACAAAAATAAATCATTGTTAAAAATTCATTGCGTTATGATTTTCTTAAATGGTTTTATTGATTATAAAACTTTAGTCCGGATATAGTGATCAATGCAGTAATAAAACCAGTTCTGATTTCGTTTAAATTCATGAATACGAACTCAATGCTTCGAAAACGCAAAGCAATATATAATTTTAGCTAGGTATATAGATATTAAAGAAAGACTCAAATACTTCATCTATCTATCTCATTTAAAGCTACATATTTGTAGCAAATTGGTTCTGAGAACTATCATATCACCGATCTTACTACTATCTATTCGCGAAAGTAAGCATTACTAAAGCCTCGTTTTCACGGTGATAGTTTTTACGATAGTTGCTGTCATGATAATTACTATCGTCATAACTATCACCATGTAAACTTCTCGATAGTTACTTTCACGCTGTCATGATAGCACTATCGCACTATCATGCATGCTTGACGAGATAGTTGATAGATAATTTTATCTTGACATTGACATTTGACGTTAAAAAAATAATTTCAAAACATAAAAATATTTAATAGTAATTTCGATCTTGAATACGTGTTGCTAATTGCAAAAAAATATAATTTTGATTTTATGTGTACGTAATTTTGTATGTACGTGATTTTGTGTGTACGTGATTTTGTGTGTACGTGGTAAACAAGTGACATGTCTAATTTCACTATCGTACATCGCGCCGTGTAAACAGCAGACTGTTACACTATCATACTGTCGTGCTATACTTTCGCGAAAGTCCTATCGTACAAAACTATCGCCGTGAAAACGGGGCTTTAGTATATTTTAGTGATATGATATAGTTCGCAGAACGATCGTACTACCCCTGCTCGACTATTGGCGCTACTAGGTAACTATATGATTCTGGATCATTCTTTCTGTTGTTACTTTCAGTTTAAAACATATGATTTTGATCTCGATCCAATTGAAAAATGGCAATATTATGCCGCATTTCCACTTGCGCCTTCATGTGCATTGGACGAGGCACATTAGCGCGTATGCGCATGTAGAACGGGGCACATTCGCGTCAGTGCGCGCATGAAATCGAGATGCACGTACATTTGTCTCGATGGCACTGTTTAGACGCGTTTCAAAGGGATGTGCTTACAGCACGAATGTGCCGTTTCCACATGCGCCTTCATGTGCATTTGATGAAGACACTGCCCCAGCGGGAAAAAAGGCTTCTGAAGAATTCATTTCGTCAACATTCCTATTCAATGGATAGAATAATTATCAAAGGGATGTGCTTGTAGCATGTGCGTACCGTTTCCACATGCGCCTAGACATTCGCGCTCAAGACATATGCCCAATGCACATGAACGCTCATGTGGTAATACTGCATTAAAAAATAATAAAGTAAAATCAAATTGTTTAAAAATGAAGACATCTCAAACACATTGAGGATAACCAGAATATTTTTTTGGATCTCAAGCTATCACTAACAACATTTCCACTTACATACGTCACATTAAGTAAATAATTACACACCATGCATAATTATTATTTTAATTTCATCAAAATCTAAATATATCACGGCGTCACAGAATCCCCTAACAGAAAATTAATTGTACGTCGATATTACGTGGGAAATTTAATTTAGTGCATTTTCGTAACCGTAACCGCTTTCTAAATAAACATAAGAAAAGTGGACGAAATTACGTGACAGCATTTCTTCAATCTGAACAAAATCAAAAATTTCGTTATATTGGAAAACCGATTAAGAAGACCGATGGTGTTAATTTGAAATGATCCACTTACACCTACGATACGGTTGTTCTCCTACCGGGCGTCAGACCAATTATCGAAATAAACATTTCGTGAATCAGATGACGTGGTGTAGGTTCTACAGGTGAATTTGTCGAGAAAGAACTATGTGAGAAAGTCGATTGTTAAGAAATTAATCGTTTTGATTACACCTGCAATCCTGCTTATGTGAATCATCAGGTTTACCTGTAAATAAAGTTCCTGCCGAAAGAGCCATAAAGAGTTATGAATCACCATCTCAAAGAAAAACCGAACGTCTCGGTTCTGATTCACCGCACAAACTACTGCCTCGGTACACACTCAACACGACTTCCATTAGACAATTACCTGTCATTAAGTGGCCAGATAAAAACAAAACTACTACTTATCTTACGAGTACGTACTTTAGGCATCGAACCGTTCCCACCCATTTGCCAGGATTATAAATTCAATCTCACCTGTTGCACATCCCGCCAACAAATTGATGTTAAGTGCAGGCTATACAAAATTACCAAATTACCTTAAATTGTGTACTCGTGTATTTGCGCAATCCAAAGGAACGTAAGCCGCACATTATGCAAATAAAAGGGCATCGCGCCATTGAAGGCCTCGTTAAAAATTCCATTAAATTTTTGTTTTCCTTAATTTTCTCCTTTTCTTTTTTTTTTGTTAAATTTATAGCAGGTTGTTCTTAGCTATGCCGAACTATTTTTATGTTTCTTAAACATTTTTAGCTTGTTTTCATACCGACTTATTGAGTGTTTCCCGATCGGCTTAAATTGTACGGAAACATTCCACACGATTTCCGCGTACATTTTCACGTCTTAAAACACCGCAGGAGTCAATCGTACGCATTATACAATGTTTTCGTTAAGAGAATTATTGATGTGATTTTCTTGAGTATGTAATGCAGAGGGTGCGACGCGACATTAATAAGGTGCAATTTTAAAGGGGAATTTATGTACGAGTTTATTAATGTGATTATTTAAACAAATATGCAAACAGTCTGGGCGTATTAATTTTTGAGAAGAAGTCCGGAAAGCTTTTAATACTGAGATGCGATGTAGATTACTATGCGTCATAGCCCTTAACGACTGAATATAAAAAAAAAATTGAAACCGATTTTTAGTCATTATATAGAAAGTCTTTTAAGTAAAATACAATACTATATCTCGTCAAACCTAAGTGATATGTCGGAATTCGTTTTTACGAATTCCAACATATCACACAATCAATTTACACCCTCTTAGATGTTGAATATAGCAAAATCTTGATATTAATTTTAAGATCATTATAACTACTGTATAATATATAAAGTCCATGGAAATAAAACCGACTTCGATCGCGTTAAACCTAAAAGATTTGTCGGAATTCGTGAAAACAAACGCAATACCTTACATGGGGTTCAATATCGTAAAAAGCTTGAATTGGGATTTTCCTGATTATGTTCAAAACATTTACAAGGGAAAATGAGCTCGATATCTCATAAGACCTAAGAAATATATCGGAATTCGTGAAAACCCATGTACGAAAAGCAGAACGGCACACCACAGGCGTAGTACTGGTGCCAAGGCTTTCGGGTCCAGTATATGACCTAGACCAAATCATTGCCGAGCCAATGTCGATTTGATCACACCGGTCCTACTCTTGGTGAAACTCTGGCATGATAATTTTTTTTTTAAATAAGTTTTTTTCTAAATAATTGTTTTTTTAAATAATTTTTTTTTCTAAATAATTTTTTTTTAAAATAATTTTTTTTAATCCTTATCGGGCCAAGTAAAAAAAAATATCTTAATCCGGCCGAAAAGGTACCCGGGTGGTACCTACTATGTTGAGTCGCCGCTGGCTGGTAACACCAATCTCGTTAACATTTCTGTGGATCCACTCGATCCTCGAAAAATGTCATTCGAGTATCGTGTGGATCCACAGAAAGTGCCGACAACCCTGCCACCAAAAAAAAACGTAGAGGAGGAGACCGTGCAAATGGCGGACGCTAAGTGTAGCACAGATCGCAGTTCCCAATTTTTTTTTAAATTCTTAACTCGGGCAAGATTATTCACCTTAGTGCTTTTCTCTTAGTAAAATCTTAACGTACGTATTGTTTTCAATCTCAATAAGTTCGTGAATAACCCAGAATCGCGCTAAATACTCGCGAAAACTCTTCGGGAAAAAAACACCTCGGGGGGCGAAAATTTCTGCTCGTCTGCTAATTGCAAACGCCCAACAATTTTATTTTATTTATTTATTCTTCTTTTAATTTACAACACCTTCCCTGCGACGATTGAGTGGTCATTTTGCCGTAAAATCCGAAGAACGTGGGTGGCCAGAGCCACCGAAGAATTTTGAAGGCATCGGATTGCAAACGCTGTTGGTTCGGGTTCAAAAGCTGCAACACTTCGCGTATCAATTAAATGTGACACGAGAAGCCATCTTCATACTTGTGACAGCCATGTGAAAGATCTGGAAGATAGGAAAAGGGGTTCCAATGAACCGAATGAAAAACAAGTTTCAAAGTGAATGGAAATGTTTTGTGAATGTTTTCGCGAATTGAGCAATTAACTCAAATTTCGTTTTGAGTTAAATACACGCGTCGTGCCCGTTAATCGTCCCGGGTGTGACAAGAAACGTCGACCGTACGAAAATTCAATCTTGTCCGAATGTCGCGAAGAAGAATATCTCGTATTTTGTTGAGTCGCGCTGGCTGCGCGCGTCGAGTTGGAGGATGAGCTTTGCGATTTAGTTTTGAAAGTTCGCGGTGTCCAGAACGTCCGGAGCGTTTAAACTAGCGAGGAAAAAAAAAAAAAAAAAAACAGTGAATTTAAACGCGCATTTTACCCGCCTCCCGTGGAATTGGTATTTTACCAAGCATATTGAGAATTACATCGATTGTCGTTTAATCGAGCCGCACGACGAATTTTTTTTACAAGAAAAGAATGAAGGATGAAATTTGAAGAAAAGAAGGATGAAATTTGAAGAAAAGAAATAGGAAATTTGAAGTAAAGAAATAGGAAATTTGAAGAAAAGAAGGATGAAATTTGAAGAAAAGAAATAGGAAATTTGAAGAAAAGAAATAGGAAATTTGAAGTAAAGAAATAGGAAATTTGAAGAAAAGAAGGATGAAATTTGAAGAAAAGAAATAGGAAATTTGAAGAAAAGAAATAGGAAATTTGAAGTAAAGAAATAGGAAATTTGAAGAAAAGAAGGATGAAATTTGAAGAAAAGAAATAGGAAATTTGAAGTAAAGAAATAGGAAATTTGAAGTAAAGAAATAGGAAATTTGAAGAAAAGAAGGATGAAATTTGAAGAAAAGAAATAGGAAATTTGAAGTAAAGAAATAGGAAATATTGAAGAAACGAATTAGGAAATTTTAAAAGGAATTAGTAGGGAACAAGAACTGCTAGGGAAAAACAAAAAAACAAAAAACGGGGGGGCAAGACAAACCAAAAGGCGGCCGCATTAAGGAAAATGGGGTAAGTCGTTTTTTTTTGTTTTATATAAATTTTTTTTTCTTTTCATTCAAATTTGCTTATATTGTGTTGGTGATGTTTTTCTCTGTTTCCTTCCTTGATGGTTTTTTCTTTTTTTTGTTTAAAATGATGATAGGCTAAAGGCCAATTTTTTTAAGTGAACCCGAGCGTCTAGCTCCTTAGCCCCGAACCTCAATAAGGGGCCACGACGCGAAATGTTCTAGAGGACAGTCGTGGCTGAGGTAGGGTGGGCAGAGCAGGGCGCTACTTACACCTAAGCGCCCTGACAAATCGCGAAGTCGCGCAACTCCACCGCTTCTTGGTCTTTCACGACCTATTGGGAAGATAGTCCCAATTTTAATCACCCTGGAGTAAGCCGACACGAAATTTTGTTGTCTAGGCCTAGGGTTTATGGTCTGAAGTCAGAACAAGAACCACCCCACACTGCCGTAGCTAGTCCCGGCCGCCAGCAAGCGTGTCGCTTCCGTTCTACTTCAGCCACCAATTCGGACGTAGGCGGAATTGGCCCATTCTGTCCCGAACCATTCCTATCCTTCAATTATTTTGACTTTTCTAAGTCAAAATAATTCTTCCAAGGCCTCAAACACAACAAATGGCGCCCAACGTGGGGCTAGCCTAAGCTACGCTACGTGCACAGAGCGTAGCCCATCAACACGCGCGAGCTCTGAAAAATTCCGTGCAAAAAGTTGATGGGCAAAAAGGTCTTAAATTTCGTCGTTCTGCGACAGTATTTTCGCCTGAACGGCTACAAAAGCCTAAGTGTACAAACTTTTCTGAGTTTTATCAGCAAACCATCTTATTGATCTTGGATGGAGACAATGTGGAACGATCCTATCGACGAACCGTTTTGGCAACCTTTAGGCGCCAACTCGGTTCCATAGGAAAGGGAAACATTGTCTGTATGCAAGACTGATTTGATGTAAGTTGGGTCAGACTTTATTTTTTTTTGCCATTCCACTTTTGGTTCGTGAGTACCCAACTGAGTGCTGGGCATGCCCTGACTTAGCGGGCGTGTCGTCAGACAGTTGGGAATCATGCTTGCGAAAAATTGGTGAGTTTGGTTGGAAAAGGTATCGTCGAAAATTTGCTAAGTACCTTATTTCCTTATCCATCCTTTTAGAGTTCCTTGGTAACGTAGAATATTTTTTTTTGAAATAACGTAGAGTTTTTTTTTGAATACTTAATTTTTTTTATAAGTCTTTTGGACGATAAATTTTTAACGTGGATTTTTTTTTTGCGCTTTATTTTGATTTTTTTCTTGATTGCTATTTTTCCCCATTTTTTTTTTTTTTTTTTTGTTGAAATTTTATCGCGTTCCGGATTTTCCCGATGGAGCGAGGAAGATCAAGATCGACTTCGCGATTTGTTCTGCATAGAGGGGAGGGGAAAGGTTGCGACGACGTAAGGGTTCATTGTTTTTTTGTTTTGTCGATATTAAATCATGTAACTATTTTTTTTCTTCACGCGCTTAGCTATTAAATTTAGTCTCTTAGTATATCTTTCGTTCAGCATTTGTTTTATTGTTTTATTCATACTTTCATTCACACGTTGAAGCTCATCCAGAAATTTAAATTACGCATACATATATTCAATCATTCATTCTACCGTGCATTCGTTTTTTTTTTACACACTACATACAGTCGTTCTAACATACACACAAATATTCATTCATTCAGCATTTATTCACCGATTCGCTCATTCATTCAATTGATCATTCATTCTAGACGCAATCGTTTAATTAAATTCATCCATTCAGTTATTCTTCTATCGCTCTAGTAATTTTTTTTATTCATCACTCATTCGTAAAATAGTTCAGCATCCAGTAACTCATTCAGGGATGCAAATTACATTTTTATTCACTCAGTCATGTAATACTTAATAATTTTTTTTCTCTCGCTCAATTACTTGGTCATTCAAGCATTCATGTGTTCATAACTCTCCCGTTCATTACCTAATCGTTCACAACTCTCTCGTTCCAACTCATTCATTCATAACTCACTCGTTCATTCACTCGTTGGTCTGTTATGAATTACGAAGGAATACCAGCGCCAGTGCGCACAAATCCACCTGTGGTTCGAGCCGAACTTGGAGTGGACCAATTGGTGGAATTGGTCAGGACGGTTATGAGGGAGGAGCGAACGTCACAAGAACCAAGGGGGTCCCATTATTCGGCAGCGGATGGAAGCTCGCGTGCCGGGAGGGTAGTTCAGCGGATCGAAGCAGCCGCTGGGGCCAGCGATCGTGATTGGCAAAGCCCTATCTATCGACAAAGAAATTCCTGTAGCCCATTAAGGCATTGGCGACTTCGTTTTAATGGAGATAGCCAATTCCTACGCGCAGAAGAAATGGTTTTTAGGGCCGAGGCTCTCGCGATGAGCGACTTGGGCGGCGACTTAGATCTGCTGACGCAAGGCTTTCATCTGCTGCTGGATGGTCGGCCCAACGAATGGTACTGGTTGTGGCGTCGATTCACCACCAATGCGACATGGGGTACCCTGAAGGATGCATTCGTGCAGGTCTGGGGTGAGCGAAGAACGGATTGGGAGGTGCGCAAGCAGATGCTTGACAGACAGCAATCTCCAAATGAACCCTTCTTGTCTTTTGTACAGGACATGATGGAGCTTCGCACATTGCTGCGCACTCCCATGATGGAGTTCGATTTCGTGGATCTGGTGCGTGGAAATCTAGTAGCCAGCACACAACAACAATTGTGCTTCCACCCAGTCCTAACAATGGACCAATTACGTCGGCTTGTCCTTCAAGTGGAAGACACGCGCAAGGCTACCAGACCATCACCTTGGAACCAGGCCAGAATTCACGAGGAGCCAATCGAAGAAGAACATACGGTTACGACTTCTTCAGTCGACTTGGCCGGACTAACGAACCCCTGGACTTGCTGGAATTGTAGGCGGGAAGGGCACGGATATCGTGACTGTTGGGAGGCCATAAAGAGCATCTTCTGCTTTGGATGTGGACGGGCTGGCGTTCTAAAGCCCAACTGCATTTATTGCAAGGCGGGAAACGGCCGAAGGGACGAAAGAACAACAAGTTCCTCTCGTCCGAGCACTGCAACTCAAAATGTAGCTCAGAACCCCGTTACCAATTCCCAATTTAATTTAGAAATCCCTATTAAAAAAACTTTAACCAATTATTCAACCCCTACAAATACCCCTCCAAATTTTAATACCCTACCTACAACATTTTCTGAACCCAATTCCCATCCTTTTAACGTAAAAGCATCCAAACCCATTTCATCGACGATCAACACTCCGCACGTCAAATTATTAACGAGATCAAGCGATAAAACGGAGCCGGCTGTTTCCCGGCCTGAAGAAGCCCTTATCGCAAAAGAACATCCAAGACGACATTCCCACCATCCTCTCAAGCCATACCACCTTCGGCTAAAGGAATATATGGAGGCTCGAGAGCGAATTTTTGCGCCTACTCCAATCGCAAGTGTTGATCAGGTATCAGCACTAACGAGTGGATCCGGTCGCAGTAAATCAATCTTGCGCCTTCGTACATTCTGGAGGATGGTGCGTGAAAAAAAGAAAGCGATCCTCTCTACCATCATTACCAATCCGTTGGACATACGTCCGTACGCCATGGTATCCTTGTACGGAGTGGACGTTGAAGGACTCCTCGATAGTGGGGCGAGCATCAGTTGCCTGGGGGCAAACGCTTTACAACGCCTCCAAGATGCACAGGTGAATTATCGACCGGTCTGTCAAGAGGTGAAGACCGCTGATGGTGCTGCACAGAAAGTTTTGGGCACGGTAAACACCGATATTACTTTTCGTGGTATTGCCAAACCCATTACCTTGTATATAGTGCCGAGCCTGTCGCAGAAATTGTACCTAGGGGTAGATTTCTGGCGATCATTCCAACTAGCTCCCAGCATTATCAGCGCGGTCGATACTCCCGATACTGCATCGCAACTGATAGCTCCGGATGCCCACCATTTAACGCCCACAGATGTAAAGAGGTTGGAAATGGTAAAGTCCAAATTTCCATCATACGAAGTATACGGACTCGGTGTGACCAACGTCGAACAACACAGTATAGACGTTGGTGATGCAAGTCCCATCAAACAGCGACATTATCCAGTGTCTCCTGCGATCCAAAAACTTTTATATGACGAGATCGATCGCATGAGGGCACTTGGCGTTATAGAGACCAGCCAGAGTGCATGGAGCTCGCCTGTGGTTCTCGTGAGGAAGCCAGGCAAGGTCAGGTTATGTTTGGACTCGCGCAAAGTCAATAGTGTGACGAAGAAGGATGCTTATCCATTACCACACATTGATGGTATCTTAAGTCGTTTGCCGCGAGCCAATTTTATTACTAGCCTGGACCTCAAAGACGCCTTTTGGCAGATTCCTCTCGAGAACAAATCCAGGGAGTATACAGCGTTTACCATTCCTGGCCGGCCTCTATATCACTACACTCGCATGCCTTTTGGGTTATGCAACGCGCCGCAAAGGATGTGTCGTTTGATGGACAAAGTCATCCTACCCGAGCTGAAGGAGCAGGTATTCGTATATTTGGACGATCTGCTGTTAATTTCTGAGGATTTCGATTCACATCTGGTTTTATTGGCAGAAGTCGCAGAATGTTTACGAAAGGCTGGCCTGACCATTAACGTCAACAAGAGCAAGTTTTGTCTGAAAGAGGTGAAATACCTCGGTTACATCGTTGGAGAAGGAGGCTTGAAAACTGATCCCAACAAAGTTTCAGCCATCGTCGATTACCCTTCGCCTAAGTCCGCACGTCAAGTTCGACGCTTTCTTGGTATGGCAGGCTGGTATCGACGATTCGTTCCCAACTTTGCTGCGACTGTTTCACCGATTTCAGACACTCTAAAGAAGTCCAACCAGTTTGCTTGGACTACAGAGGCACAAACTTCCTTCCTATTAGTGAAAGACTTGTTGACGAGAGCCCCCTTATTAATCAATCCTGATTTTAAGAGGTCTTTCGTAATCCAATGCGACGCCAGTAAATCAGGGGTTGGTAGCGTTCTCTTTCAGGAAAACGACGACGGATCGGAATCTCCAGTGGCGTATATGTCCCAGAAGCTCACTTCCGCTCAACGCAACTACAGCGTAACCGAACTCGAGTGTTATGCAGCTGTGTTGAGCGTGAAAAAATTTCGAGCCTATGTAGAAGGGACTGCGTTCAAAATCATTACGGATCACGCAAGTCTCAAATGGCTCATGTCGCAGAAAGACCTACAAGGACGGTTGGCAAGATGGAGTTTAAAACTCCAAGGTTACGACTTCACAATCGAGCACCGAAGAGGGAGCCTGAACGTTGTACCCGACGCTCTCTCTCGTGTATACGAAGAGGGATTAAATGCGCTGATCGACGTGGCACCGATGGTGGACATGGATTCTCCAGAATTCTCTGGCAAGGAATACAAAGAGTTAGTGTCCACTGTCGATGCGAACGCCGATCGGCTTCCTGACGTATGCGTGAGAGACGGCTTCGTGTATAAGCGCACAGAGCCTCACAATGGTGACCCGATTGCTGAAGACAGGGCCTGGAAATTATGGATTCCATCGAGCCTTACGTCAGCTGCGATCGCTCAGGCGCACGAGGCAGACACCACGGTCCATGGTGGTTATGCCAAAACGCTAGAGCGAGTCAGGCGATTTTTGTACTGGCCCGGAATGGCTACACAAGTACGCACCTACGTTCTGGCGTGCGACACTTGCAAAGAGACAAAGTCCCCGAACAGACCTCTACGAGCGCCTATGGGAGAACCGTTCCAGACTGATCAGCCATTCCAACATCTGTACATCGACGTACTTGGACCATATCCACGTACCAAACGGGGTAAAATCGCTATCTTGATCGTCTTGGATCACTTCACCAAGTTCCCGCTTCTACATCCTTTGGGGCGGATCACTGCTGAAGAGATCACAAACTACTTGGAGGGGCAGGTCTTCCATACGTTTGGAACACCTGAGACAATCCTCTCCGATAACGGCTCTCAATTTAGGTCGAATGTGTTTAACACCATGCTGAACAAATACGGAGTTAAACACCTGTACACCCCGAGCTACTCACCGCAAGCGAATGCTTCGGAGCGTGTCAATCAGTCCATCCTGGCCGGAATTCGAGCATTCATCACTGATGACCAAACACGATGGGATGAGAGTCTAAGCAAAATTGGATGTGCTCTTCGTAGCTCACTCCACCAAGCCACTGGATTTTCTCCTTATCAGGTTTTGTTTGGGAATCACATGATGTTGCACGGGAAGGACTACGAACTGCTGAAGCATTTGCGAGCGTTGGGAGAGTCAAATGTACAGCTTCGACCTCGAGAGGGAATTCCTATCGTGAGACAACTGGCGCAGACGAAAATAAGGGTCGCACATGAGGACAGCAGCAGGCGTTATAATCTGCGTGCTGCTAAAACACAATTTTGTGTAGGACAGGAGGTATTCCGTAGAAACTTTTCCTTGTCCACAGCCGCGCAGAATTATAATGCCAAGCTGGCGAAGAAGTTCCTCAAGTGCAGAATTCGTCGTGTGCTAGGCAACTCACGATATGAATTGGAGGATCTAGGAGGCAAACGTCTGGGGACTTACCACTCCAAGGATCTGAGGCAGTGATCCGAGGGAGTACACCGATTGCCCGGCACTCAGTCGTGCGCATGAGACCGACCAAAAGCGACGACTTTCTTTAGTCGGTTCGGCGCTGGGAAACCAACGGCGAGCCGCCTATGTTGTTGAGTCGCCGCTGGCTGGTAACACCAATCTCGTTAACATTTCTGTGGATCCACTCGATCCTCGAAAAATGTCATTCGAGTATCGTGTGGATCCACAGAAAGTGCCGACAACCCTGCCACCAAAAAAAAACGTAGAGGAGGAGACCGTGCAAATGGCGGACGCTAAGTGTAGCACAGATCGCAGTTCCCAATTTTTTTTTAAATTCTTAACTCGGGCAAGATTATTCACCTTAGTGCTTTTCTCTTAGTAAAATCTTAACGTACGTATTGTTTTCAATCTCAATAAGTTCGTGAATAACCCAGAATCGCGCTAAATACTCGCGAAAACTCTTCGGGAAAAAAACACCTCGGGGGGCGAAAATTTCTGCTCGTCTGCTAATTGCAAACGCCCAACAATTTTATTTTATTTATTTATTCTTCTTTTAATTTACAACACCTTCCCTGCGACGATTGAGTGGTCATTTTGCCGTAAAATCCGAAGAACGTGGGTGGCCAGAGCCACCGAAGAATTTTGAAGGCATCGGATTGCAAACGCTGTTGGTTCGGGTTCAAAAGCTGCAACACTTCGCGTATCAATTAAATGTGACACGAGAAGCCATCTTCATACTTGTGACAGCCATGTGAAAGATCTGGAAGATAGGAAAAGGGGTTCCAATGAACCGAATGAAAAACAAGTTTCAAAGTGAATGGAAATGTTTTGTGAATGTTTTCGCGAATCGAGCAATTAACTCAAATTTCGTTTTGAGTTAAATACACGCGTCGTGCCCGTTAATCGTCCCGGGTGTGACAAGAAACGTCGACCGTACGAAAATTCAATCTTGTCCGAATGTCGCGAAGAAGAATATCTCGTATTTTGTTGAGTCGCGCTGGCTGCGCGCGTCGAGTTGGAGGATGAGCTTTGCGATTTAGTTTTGAAAGTTCGCGGTGTCCAGAACGTCCGGAGCGTTTAAACTAGCGAGGAAAAAAAAAAAAAAAAAACAGTGAATTTAAACGCGCATTTTACCCGCCTCCCGTGGAATTGGTATTTTACCAAGCATATTGAGAATTACATCGATTGTCGTTTAATCGAGCCGCACGACGAATTTTTTTTACAAGAAAAGAATGAAGGATGAAATTTGAAGAAAAGAAGGATGAAATTTGAAGAAAAGAAATAGGAAATTTGAAGTAAAGAAATAGGAAATTTGAAGAAAAGAAGGATGAAATTTGAAGAAAAGAAATAGGAAATTTGAAGAAAAGAAATAGGAAATTTGAAGTAAAGAAATAGGAAATTTGAAGAAAAGAAGGATGAAATTTGAAGAAAAGAAATAGGAAATTTGAAGAAAAGAAATAGGAAATTTGAAGTAAAGAAATAGGAAATTTGAAGAAAAGAAGGATGAAATTTGAAGAAAAGAAATAGGAAATTTGAAGTAAAGAAATAGGAAATTTGAAGTAAAGAAATAGGAAATTTGAAGAAAAGAAGGATGAAATTTGAAGAAAAGAAATAGGAAATTTGAAGTAAAGAAATAGGAAATATTGAAGAAACGAATTAGGAAATTTTAAAAGGAATTAGTAGGGAACAAGAACTGCTAGGGAAAAACAAAAAAACAAAAAACGGGGGGGCAAGACAAACCAAAAGGCGGCCGCATTAAGGAAAATGGGGTAAGTCGTTTTTTTTTGTTTTATATAAATTTTTTTTTCTTTTCATTCAAATTTGCTTATATTGTGTTGGTGATGTTTTTCTCTGTTTCCTTCCTTGATGGTTTTTTCTTTTTTTTGTTTAAAATGATGATAGGCTAAAGGCCAATTTTTTTAAGTGAACCCGAGCGTCTAGCTCCTTAGCCCCGAACCTCAATAAGGGGCCACGACGCGAAATGTTCTAGAGGACAGTCGTGGCTGAGGTAGGGTGGGCAGAGCAGGGCGCTACTTACACCTAAGCGCCCTGACAAATCGCGAAGTCGCGCAACTCCACCGCTTCTTGGTCTTTCACGACCTATTGGGAAGATAGTCCCAATTTTAATCACCCTGGAGTAAGCCGACACGAAATTTTGTTGTCTAGGCCTAGGGTTTATGGTCTGAAGTCAGAACAAGAACCACCCCACACTGCCGTAGCTAGTCCCGGCCGCCAGCAAGCGTGTCGCTTCCGTTCTACTTCAGCCACCAATTCGGACGTAGGCGGAATTGGCCCATTCTGTCCCGAACCATTCCTATCCTTCAATTATTTTGACTTTTCTAAGTCAAAATAATTCTTCCAAGGCCTCAAACACAACAACTATAATAGCAATCACTCCATTTCCTCTCTTGAAAGACTACGTTTTACATATTATAATGAATAAATTCGATATACAGTGCAACCCAGTTATGACGTACCTTAAGGGGATCACAAAAGTAGAACGTTATAACCGATAGTACGTTATAACCAATATTAAAACCTTTGACATTTGTACATGGGGATTGAAAAAAGGTACTTTATAACCGATAGTATATATGATGTTGACAAGTATGCTTACGAAATATTTTTACACATACAATTATAATTAAAGTTTTCGCTTTTGTTAATCTAGAAGAAACCCAATTTGTTCGCTTTCATATGATTTGTTTTTCTATTCTGTCAAGCTCCGGGTGTGCAGTGTCGAAAATAAATAGAGTAAAATTTTATTTTATGAAAATTATGTATTGTATTGATACAGCAACACATTATGAGTGGTGATATGGTTGAAGCTAGTCCAAGTGCACCTTCTCGAACGTTACGGAGATTTAGGTATTTGTACACCTGCTTTTGTTAGATTTTCATTGACTAAAATGAGAACTGTGATAACTGATTCCGATTCAGAGGAAGAACTTTTTCTTCCATCAGATGATAAGGAATATATTCCCGAAACTTTGGAAGACGAGTCTGATGCTGAAGCAGAACTTGTCAAGCCCGAAGTAATTACGTATTATAATAAAACTAAAGGTACAGTCGATACAGGATATACTTGCAAACGCAGACAAATAGCTGGCCGTTTTCATTGTTTTATAGTATGGTGGATATAGCTGCTGTAGCTGCCTACATCGTCTTTCTAGATAACAATCCCAATCTAAAAGGTAACGAAGAAATGCGGCATTTCAGATCTTTCCATAAAGGATAAAGCTATGCAAACCATCGATAGAATTTCGAGCAACAAACACTCATATTATCGGTCAAGCTTCCATAACGAACGCTATGGAGCTTGTCCTTCGCCAGAAGATTAAAACTTGACTTCAACAAATTGAAAATTTTTAATTATTTTCAGTATCTCTAATGCCCGCGTTTCCACTATCGCCTTCATATGCATTGGGCATGTGCGATGAGTGTGAATGTCTAGGCACATGTGGAAACGTTACGCATATGCTACAAGCATATCTCTTTGATGTGCGTCAAAAACCGCCATCGAAGCAAATGTTCAATGCGAATGATAGTTAGTATGAAAAGTATGGTAATTCTTTCATCCATCGAATAGGAATGTTTACGAAATGCATCATTCTGAACCCTTTTTCCCGCTGGGTAGTGTCTTCATCCTTCTTCATGAAGGCATAAGTGTAAACGGCACATTCGTGCTGTAAGCATATCCCTTTGATACATGCCATACAGTGCATACAGTGCCATCGATACAAATGTACGCGAATTTCATATGCATACTGACGCGAATGTGCCGTTTCCACATATGCATACGGTGCTATTATGCCTCGTCCAATGCATATGAAGGCACATGTGGAAACGCGGCATAAGCTTATAAACACTGCGACATCAACCACTTGCCGGATTACAGAGCGCTCGCCTCTTGTTTGTAGCTGTTATGTCTACAGTTATGTCTCAACAAAGAGCAACGAAAGTTCAAGAAGTCATGCACTATTTGCAATAAGGCCATTTGCACTGAACACAGCTTCAACAACCCAACTTGCGTAGGTCATGAAGAAACCTGCTAATTTTTGTCTCATGCTTTCATTCAATTTCAAAAAAACAGTGCAACCCGCTTATAAAGTGCACTTTTATAACGTACTTTCGGTTAAAACGTACCATTTTTCAATCCCCATTCACAAATACGAAAGGTTCTTAAGGCTTGTGTACACTGGCAAGTAACTTGCGACATTTCTTGCTAGAGTAATTTGGTGCGATGTGTACACTATCTGTCAAATTGCAGCAATTTTACTCTAGCAAGTAGCTCTACAAAAATCTTGCAAGTAAAACTTGCTCTTCCGTATACACTTCATCATCAAAGTTTCGTTGAACTGTCAAAACGAAAAAGAAAAATACCACAACTCTGGATAAAGTTCCACATTGGAAATGAGCAAAAACGTGTACTCGGAACTCCACTTGGATTTTCCGTTCATATTTCGCAGGTAAACTGTGGAACTACGACTCCTAAAACTAAACTTAACCTCACATCCAATGCAATTGTTCTGACTTGCTGAAAAATTTCGGAACCGATCGGAACTTTCTTGCGAGATCTCAACTCTCGCAAGTTAGCTTGTACATTGCCAACTTGCTTGAAAAGGCAAGCGTTTGCTGGCTAGAGCAAAAACTTGGGCAAATGCGCTCTCGGAACCGTGTACACATGCAGCAATAAATGTCATAGAGCAACTCTAACAAGTTTTGCTTGCTAGTGGACACGAGCCTTTACGTTGGTTATGACGTATTATCGGTTATAACGTTCTACTTTTGTGGTCCCCTCAAGGTACGTTATAACCGGGTTGCACTGTAATTTGGTATTTAGCAAATGGCACTCCGTTGGCCACCTTGATATATTTGAAGAAAAAAATTGTTCTATAGAGTGGGTCAATTTTCAATATTAGTGGGTCAATTTTCAATATAGTTAATATAGGGTGATTACGAAAAGTGTTTTCGACCGGTACCCTCATTCACTTAAAATGTTATAACTTGAAAACGAATAATCATAAGGCAACACGTTATAGCTCGTTTTTTAGGCAATCGAATTACTTTCATTCGATGTAACAGTCTAAATTGTACGTAGGCTGCCTTTTATGTTTGGGATTTGGCAACCCTGGTGGTGCAATCTGGTAACTGACAGCTCTATCGTAAAGTTGGACATTTTTGAGGTTATACGTACTCAGAACGTTTTGACATACGAGCGCTATTTGTGTTGTTTGCAGTAAGTTAAAAGATTTATCTCAGCTCAAAAATGGAATTAAATCGTAAACATTTTCGTGCGATTATTTTTTACAACTTTCGACGTGGATTAACTCAGCAACAGTGTATAGATGAACTTAATTAAATTTTGGGCGATGAAGCTATATCAAGGACCAGTGTTTATCGATGGTATGGTGAATTCAATCGTGGTCGTAGTTCACTTCAAGACGAATTTCGTGAAGGTCGTCCAAAATCAGTTGTTGAACCATTGATGCTGTGCGCAAACTGATATTGGAAGATCGTCATTTGACCTATCGTGAGTTGAGACAACCTTAGGCATTAGTGGGACCAGCATACATTCAATATTGCATGATCATTTGATTGTCAAAAAAATTTGTTCGCGTTGGATCCCGCATAATTTGACAAAAGCTCAAAAAGATGCTCGTGTCAATTGGTCCAAAGAAATGCTCAAAAAATACGATCGCGGTGCTTCCAAACACGTCTATGACATCGTGACAGGCGATGAATCGTGGATTTACGCGTATGAGCCCGAAAGTAAACAGCAGTCGACTGTATGGGTGTTTCAAGATGAGCCGAATCCAACAAAAATTGTTCGCGCACGAAGCACTTCCAAGCAAATGGTCGCCTGTTTTTTCGGAAAAACGGGATATGTCACAACCGTACCACTAGAACAACGCAGAACATTCAATTCTGAGTGGTACACAACCATTTGTTTGCCAGTTGTCTTCGAAGAAATCAGGAAAACCAACCGCCGAAGACGGATCACTCTTCACCACGACAATGCGAGCTCTCACACATCGGCTCAAACAACTGCATTTTTGAGCACTCGAAACATCGATTTGATGAGTCATCCACCGTATAGTCCTGACTTGGCACCGAATGACTTCTTTTTATTCCCGTACGTAAAAAACAAACTGAGAGGTCAACGTTTTTCGACACCTGAAGAAGCGGTTGCCGCATTCAGAATGCATGTTTTGGAGATACTTCAATCAGAGTAGCAAAAGTGCTTCGACAATTGGTTCAAACGCATGCAAAAGTGTCTAGATTTTCATGGGGAATATTTTGAAAAACAATAAAGTGGTTTTCGATGATTAATATTTGTTTTTCTTCTCTAATCCCGAAATATAAAAGGCAACCTACGTAACTGCACCCAATCTTGAGATATTTTCTCGAAAACACAGATTTTTGCTTCATTAATCCTAAAAATTCAGCGATCAATGCAGTTTTTCTCAGAAAACCCCATTATAAAAATGTAATTTTAATTGTATTTTTTTATTAACCCTATTATTACCTACAAAATCTGCATACATATGTATAAGTTACGATTAACATTTTGGAAGTAATAGGTAAAAATACATACATTAAATGTAAATAAAATCAGTGTCATAAAGTGGACCACGTTTAAAACCTGTTTAAATTGTCGGTAGTACTGAAGTATTTGAAAATCTCTTCAAAAGACTAGATTTTGTGACAATCGAGCTTGAAATCTACTAAAACCGGCCTGTACAGCTCTGAAATTTAGGCTTCATCCCGATCTCAATTCACCACTAGGTTAGGTTAGGTTGAGAAGGGTGGACTGAAGCACATTGCCACAGTCCATCACGAGAGATCACTGCGGATCCATTGTGGTCCCCTCGTATAAAAACCGCGCTCTAGACTACTGGTTCCAAATATTGCTCTTTTTTATGAAGGGAGTAGTTGGCCATAAAGGAATCATTGCAAGTTCTGATAGGTTGGTCTAGGAGAATTTCCCCAAGTACCGACACCTGGTGCGTGCCAGACTCTCGCATTCACACACCAGATGCTCCAATAGCCCTAACCAGAATTGACTTAAGGCATCTTAACAACTTTTCGTCAAACGCCTTAAGGTACGTAAAGTTTGTGGCAAAACTTAATGAATCTTATACCCAACTACAATAGCCTTAAGGTAAGAGAAGTTTGATAGCTAAAAAAGATAAATATCGGCTGTCAAATACTCATCAAGAGAGTGATAATTAAAATAAATTTGTCTTTTTTAAAGTGGAGTTAACTATAAATCACAGTCTGGAGTCACAAAGTACAAAAATTTCGGAAAATCTGTGAATAAATGTCAAACGCATAAGTTTGCTTAAGTTTCTACGCTCAGAACCGTACACTTAAGTTTTAACAAGTTTGGAAAAGTCAACGAAAGATGCCTTAAGTCCATTCTGGCTGTCTACGTGCATTTCTATACAGTCGTAGAAAAACTTAAGCTGCCTTAAGGTGCCTTAAGTCTATTCTGGTCAGGGCTAATGTCGGTTCAACATTCTCATCACCACAGCAACACAAGTCAGCCATTGGTATTCTTAGTCTTTCCCCATGTGTCCCGTTAGAACCCCTATGAGTTGTCTGCAAATGTTCCTGCTCAGAGAAAGAAGAAAGCTAGAGCTCCTTCTATCGAATTTCGGCCAGCAGATTCTTGCTTGCCGGCATCCCGAGAGATTCACCCAGGCGTCCTCTATCTGTCTGCTTCAATGTCAATCATTCCCTTTACGCACTCAATCGGACATAGAACCGATTCGTCGAACTACAAGACGGTGTCCTGTAGTCGGTGCGCTCCGGCATGGCGGAGCACAGCGAAATTGTCAAGATCCTGGTATGACCCAATGTAATTTTCAATTTTCGGTCAGTAAATTTCAATTTGCAATCAGTAAATGTCAACTTCAAAAGCAGCACATTCAAATTTACACTCCAAACAAAAGTGTATAATTAGCACTCTTTAAGATACACTTATTTCTACTTCTAATATTATTTCATACTTACTCTTAATAAAACCCTTGGCCGTAAGTAGAAATCGTTTCAGTAGAAAACCTATATATTTCATATATTACATGTGTCTCCTAATATTCAAGCACACAAGTTGAATTACACGATGTAATGCAATTTTCAATTCATATACACATGAATAAAGTTAATTTTACACAAAATGGTGCGTAATTTTGTGAGCGAAATAAATTTAAAATATTGGCGTAATAGTCAAATCATCATCATCAATGGCGCGACAGCCTTAATCGAGCCAAGGACTGCAGTGAAATGCTAAATTATTAAATGTCGAACTAAATTCATTACTGCATTGAAAACACAGTTTTCTGAATCGCGAGGGGCGATGGAAACGTGGCATAACAGAGTTTGTTAATCTAGAGTAAAAACCTCAAATGGTTGTAGATTGCTCGTATTTTAATTGTTTTTAAATACTCGAGAATTATAAAAGGGTGGTTGATTTTAAATATGGCAACTACATTGGTCAGATTAAGAGGGCCTATTCAGAGCAGCAGTACTATTATTTGTTTCCGTGTAATTCATATTTTCATAATTTTTAATCACGTTTTTTTTTTTAAATTCAATTTAATTAATAGGCTCCTTCAGCGAATAGGGGCTCTTTCCCTTAAAAAAAAAAAACGAACCTTGGAAAAACTGACTAGAGCAGAACATAAAGTACAGTAGAATTGAAATTCATAAAGTTGAGTTGAACGCCTTTCCCTAAAAGGCGCCCCATTGCAAGAGGGAGATACGTGGGTGAGTGATGTGCAGCAAAAAAATTAAAAAAAAAGGATAAAAATATTTAAAAAGAAAGTTCAGCTTGAACACAAGCACTTGGTTTCCTTTTTGTTCGCCAAACTCGACTGCTATCTGTTCCAAGTTCTTGTTGCTTTTGTTTGTTGTTCTTCTCGAGTTTTATAAATTGTGAAGAGAGGCAGAGAGGAATTTCAGGGTAATTGAACAAAAACAAGAAAATACTCTTCCATTGTCCTCAACAGGATGAGAATTGCCTCATAATTGCAAAAGTGCCCGGCTCTTGTTCTTCAAAAAAACGAGAAGCACCATAAAACGAGGAAAAATAGAAAGAAACGAAAGTTTAACCACAAACGAAATACATATTCTACCCTTGCCCGTTCCGCCCCCAATTTGTTTTATTTTTTTCGCAATCCCTCCACTACGCCCTCTTCATTTTCTTTCCTTTTGTTCACAAGATGATAAGCTTCAAGAGACAATTTTACATTCATTCGTCGTAAACATTTAATTCTTTGAACTCCTGCGTAAAAGAACCGGCGAAAAAAAATATAGAAGAAGCCACTAGAAAGAGGGTTGTCCTTATTACCTTCCGCAGGATCCATCCAAGATGGACTCTTTATCCGGATACTGTAGTGGTGCTAAGCCGCATAGTCGTACTCTCGTTGTGCGTCTTAATGGCAACTCTTAAATATGCAAATATCTAGTGTACTTTAAGGAAGTACTTTACAAGTGATCATCTATCTTTGTGGAATCCTGCCGGCAGTTATTTTATGTAAGGCTAACGACTGCATGCCAATAGCTCGACGGATGGAATGTGGGCCTGGTACTCCTTTTTTTCCGCGATTTCACATATGCGTCTTGTGTGTAGAGAATACTTGGGCTCCGGAGTACCTTCAATAACTCCCCAAACAGGATGTTTTCTTTTTCCTCCCATTTATGATGTTTTTGTTCTTTATGGTGCACACGTACCAGTTTTCAAAGGAGTCCTCGTCATATCTGGTCGTGTATGGTGCTGCCGTGGTGTGCTTCTAGGCACATGGGGTCATACAATGCCTTCATGTAAATACTAATTAGCAGGTTTCGAACAAAAGATGCTTCAGTTCAGTTTTAAATTGCCAGGGTGTATACGGCTCGGTCGGTATTGGAATACTTCGAAATGAAGGGGGTATACAGGTACTACAGGACGAATACGTTTGCCCCCTCGACGGTTTCAAGTTTCAGCCAATCAGAAAAACGTAATGGTTTTCAATAAATTTTATAAAATGGATTTATATACGGTTCCTCCATATGTCGGATGATGTGGGGGGACATGTATGATGGGATGTTCTATCCCGCCATTTATGATTTCTTGTATCGCACATATGAAAGATATTCATGAAAGGCTTGAGGAAGGAGTTTCGAATAGAGTGATCCGTGCCGCGTCTCATATCACAGAAAGTTCATATGTGAATGGGAACAGGCACTCTATAGTTGAGCCTTTGTAGAAATTGCTGCGGGCCAACTTGTTGTTTCTTGGTTACCATCTTGAAACAATGATTTTCGGATTAAATGAACTTTAGAAGTATTAATTTAAAGGGTTCAATTTCAGTGTAGATATTTGGTGGTTTCTGGAGAATATTGATGAAGTAATGGATGGGATGTTGGAAGGATAAAAGAAGTTTTTTGTTCGAGTGGTTGTAATTTTTTGGTCAGTCTAATAAGCCTGATCTTTCTGAATTTAAAAAATTTATCAATAGTTAACAAAAATACCAAACCAAAGAAAAGAAGCTGGGATAGCATTGAGAACTTGCTCGAAAGATATTCTAGAAGTGCGACAATAGTGCTTTCGCCCTAAATTAAACTTGAATTATGTTTTTGGATCATAGTCCAAAACGCAGTCCAAGCTAGAATATTGGTTGTTCTTCAATCAAATATTAAAACAAAGAATCTTACCATAAAATTAAAAAAAACCGAGAATCTTGAATCGATCTTTTTAAATTATTTTTTTATAGATTTTCTTAAATATTTTCTTATATATTTTTCTTATATATTTTCTTAAATATTTTTTTATATATTTTCTTAAATACTTTCTTATATATTTTTTTATATATATTGTAAAAACCAATCTGTTTTATTATTTTCAACTTTTTATTTCCTTACAATAATGGCGTCATTTTCTTGTATGCGTCTTTTTTTGTTGCGTTCATTCTTGTTTGATTCTTCTTCTTTTCCGTTTCCAAAAGTCACTCAGTAGCGCC